>OX422220.1:62431379-63706379 GCA_949130495.1 Sambucus nigra | reverse complement strand
TAGAGATACATGATTATGCTTTTCCATAATCCTTTTTAGAGTTCTTTTATGATCAAACACTATTTTTTCATCCAAACCCTTTAGATCTTTAAGGATCACTTTTTCAAATCAAGAATAACACAATCAAAGTTCTAAAACCCTTGTAGAGATTTTTTTTCTACTACTGATTTGTGGAGTCGAGGCTCTATTGCTGAAGAAGAATGGAATTACGAATCCTAAGGCTGATCGGTGGATACGGAGGCAAGATCTTCTTGCTGGGGGCGGTGTTGGACTATACCGTTTTTTCTTGAATATTAGAAGACTCTACCGCATTATACTTAGCGGATCTATAAGTAGTCTGTAAGTCATTAAGTGTCTATATTTTCTTAAACTGTGCTGAATTAAAGGTTTTGCCCAAAATGGATTTTTCCTTTATCTTCTTTCCATTCTATTTGGTTTGGATTTCACAATTTATATTACATTATCACTTTAATTTAAATAAAGATAAAATCTAGTAAAAAGTGACTTTGTGAGTTTGGCCTAAAATTTAAGTAAATTCGTATAACTTTCCTTGTACATTCTTAAATTATTATCAGAGATGGTTACACTAATTTATTGAGTGATCTTTAAATTTGAGACTATATGGATATTTTTTTTATAATAGGCTACCTATTTTTTATGGGCCAAGTTATATATATTGTAAAGCTCGGATGAGATCAACACTGAAGTCGATTGACAAGAGAGTCTAGCTTTGTCTTTGAAAGAGGGTGGTCACCACCCACTATGACAAGCAACATTGTCAAAAGTTTTAAACCTATTGTTTCCTAGACAAAGGGTGATTTTAAGTGGAATAATTTTAACTCCTGCGGCTTAAGTGCAATTTTTGGAGCCGTCACCCCTGACTAGTTTCACCGCATCATGACGTGCACCACGTCTAAGAAAATGTGGGATACTCTCCAACTCACTCACGAGGGTATCAACGCTGTGAAAGCTTGTAAAATACAAAATCTCACCACACAAACTGAAATTATCAATATGTTAAAATCTGAGACTTTTGATGAATTTTATGTTAGATTATCTAATATAGTCAATTCTAGTTTTAATTTCTTTGAGAGAATGAGAGTCGTGAAAAAGATTTTGAGATCCCTGTCATTTCGTTTTATCCCTAAAGTCACGGTCCTTGATTCTTTGGGAAGTTTAGATACGCTTAGGCTAGATGAACTCGTATGAGACCTCCAAACTTATGAAATCGATATGTTTCTTAAAATTTACAAGTCGAAAGAAAAAGGGATTACTTTGAACGCTCAATATAAAAGGAATCTGACTTCGAATTTGATTTTGATCTCAATGATCTTGCCCATTTTGCGAAAAAGTCCAAAATTTTTATCAAACCAAGGAAAGAAAATTCTTCAAAATAAAACAAAATTTTTGAGAAAAATAAAGATTTTAAAGTAGACAAGAAAAATTTTGAAAAAGCGAGAGGAGAGTACCTTCAGAAGCACAAGGAGAGATGCTATAAGTGCAAGGGTAAGAGTCATAAAGCCCACGAGTGTGCTTTGAGGCTGAAGTGACATGCCAAAGGCAAAGTCGCCTATAATGCCACTTTTAGAAATAGCGAGGTCGAGTTGGTGGATTTTGAGAACAAATCACCTAATGGATGTAGCTTCACCGCATTCATGATCAGTCATGTTAGTACATCGAGTATATCTCACACCGATGTGGACATTTCTAAACATGATGACCTCGATATCGTGTCTAGTCATTCTGAAGAGAGTGGGGGAAATAACGATTTGAGTGAGGGAGAAAGTGGCCTTCGTCAATCCTACATTGAGCTTTACATCGAGTCCTTTAAAACGAACAAGCAAAATAAAAATTTGGCGCTTAGAGTGTTATCGCTATAGAATGAGTTGAAAGAGTCGATATAGAGTGAGTCCTCAGTGATAGTCTCTTTGGGAGATAAAGTTATTTTAGTGGAGAGGAAAAATGGTGACTTAATAAACAAATTGGCTAGTATTTAGAGAGATCTTGAGGCTTTATTGGAGACTAGTGAGAAACTTGAAACCTTTATATCCCAACTCGAGAAAGATCTCGAACGTTCCTGGGAGGTCAAGGTTACTATAGAGTATACGTCGAAGAAGGTAGGCTTCGATCCCGCTTTAGGTTATAGGGAGAGGCAAGGAATAGGTTACGATAGTGCATCCACTTCCCATGCCACACCGAAATCGGTTCCTAAATTTATAGTAGATCATTATGGGCCTCAGCCTAAATCACAAAAGAAAGTTCAACCTAAATGAGCAAACTAAGGTAGACCCAAAAAAGTCTATGTTTATAACCATTGCAAAAGGAGAGGTTACCTTAGGTAATTTTTCTACACGTTAGGAAGAATTACATGTACACATACTCCAACGCATTGCTATAGAGACTTTGTTAGTCTTAGAGATTTGAGTTCCTAGCCGCCACTTCTCAAAGATTAATGGAAGAATTTTAAAGGATGTCTATGCTTTTCAAGAATGCTTCTAACTCTATGACTAGAGCCAATAATGATAAGTTCAAACAAAAGGTTACCTTCAATTGGGTACCTTAGCAAGACAACAAAGTCCTTATTGTTTATGTTGCTCTCAAGGTTCAAGATTCTTCTTAATGGTATTTTGATAGTGGGTGCTCTAGGCACATGACCGGTGACAAGTCGTATTTTACTAACCTTATAGATCACAAGGAAGGCAAAGTCACCTTTGGAGAGAGGATTAGGTCGACGTGGTTGTGTTGAGATACCCAAATTTCATACAATAGGCAATATGTCGTACGTCGAAGGGTTAAAAGCAAAATTAATTAACATAAGACAACTTTGCAACGAAAAATTTGCGATAAAGTTCGATCAATCCATGTGTAACATTTATGATCAATCCCGCGAAATATTACTACAAGGAGTGAGGACCGACGATAATTGTTATGGGATCATCCCCAAGTCACTACACCAAAATATATAAAATGTCACTCTTCACCCGGCTAACATTATTTGAACTATTGTTTGGGATTCTTGAATTGTTTCTAACTGATGAATTTGAACGTTTAGATGGCCATTGAATTGGTTGCCCCTAGGATTTCAAACATTTAAGGTTGTGATTCTACTGAATATAAATGAAACATACTTACCATTGAAATATAAATAAAATGTGGTGGGAAATATAAATTTTAAAACATCAATCAAAAGTAGGGTAAAATTATACATAACAACAACAAAAATCATACATTCAATTTGTATAATTTAACACTGTAGACTTTGTTTTTGTTATTTGGTAGTAATATCGGATTGTAAATTTGAATCATCAAATGATGCATGTTGAGACTTGATCGCTAAATGACAAACAAAGTCTATAATGTTAAATTATACATAGTTATAAGCCTCTTAAGTTGCAGATAGTGCGCATATATACTAGCCTTCTAGTTCATATGCAATGCATTCAACCATTAGAGAGTCATTACTCCTGTAATGAGTTCTCTCGAATATTCCCATTTGAACGCTTTAGGATAACATAATTTCTATATAATAATATACTTAGCTGCTTACACTTGTTATTTTTGGGGGAAGTTTTGTTGCCATCTCTTAATGTTCTTTGGGTATATACTAGATGATGTGGTGTTAAATATTATTTTAATTGATAAATTGAAATAACATGAACACTTGTGAATCTATGTCGTATACTTGGAGAACTATGGGGATATGCTACCGAATTTTCCTCTAATTAGAACAATATGGATGAGCTGCTAAGTATATTAGAGAAATATGCGGCCTTGAATGGGATAGAACCACTCACCCTTTAGAGGAGGTGGAGGAAATATGATTCATAATGTATATTATGTTAACAATGAAATTAATTTATATTGTTTTTATAATATATCACCGAAAGGTGAAATGTCAATCTTGAAGTAAAATATATACTAGGAACTAAATCTTTACTTTTTTGTTTATACTAATCCATGAATATACGGTTCTTACCCATAATAAGTGGTTATTTGTAATAGTTGTGATTAGATATCCTCTATACAAATAATGGATGGGTGAGACAAATATACTGGGGAATGTGTTTCACAGAGGTACTAATGAATTTATGAAATACGTAAAGAGATGTTGTAATGATGAAGAGTTCCCGTGTTCGTGTGCTAAGTATATGAATGATAAGATGTTTTAGTGAAAAATAGTTGAACTAAATTTGTTAAGATGGGGTATGCAAGACAATATCTATTTTTTGGGGTTTTCACTGGGATTCGCTTGTTTCTTTTGTCCCTGAGCAACCTTCACAACAATGAATAAATAAGACAGATGTACAAAGGGCAGGAGGACTATGTAGATCATAATATGCTAGAGAATTTAGTTGATGATGCATATGGAGTTCATGAAATGGAAGAAAATGAGGTCACTGATGATGTATAAGGTTCAGGTGTTCATGAAGATATCAGGATAAACCTTGACGATGACTATCAAAGTTTAAAACTTAAGGCGACCCAAACATTGTACCCTGGCTGTGACAAAGATTAAACAACTTTACATGTTATGGTTGGTTTGCATAGTTTGAAGACCCAATATGATTTGTCTGCTAATAGCGTGATAGGAATTTTGAATTAGGTGAAGGGATTGCTACCCAAGCAGAATACGCTTTCAAATAGCTATCCTACTATGAAGAACAGTTTGAAAGGTTTAGGAATAAAGTATAAATCAATTTATGCTTAGGTGTATGACTACATACTATATCGAAAGGAGTATAAAAATCTCGATCGATGTTCAGTATACGATGAATATAGATATGTTCAATCTACTAGCAAGGAAGGAACACGCTCAAAAGTGTCTCAAAAAGTGTTGAAATATTTTCCCGTTAGGCATAAATTGATGTGATTTTTCACAGTACCATGGATAGCAAAGGAAATGAATTGGCATGCTAGGGTAGAAGTAGGGGATAATCTCATGCGTTATCCTATTAAATTTTATAGCTTAAAAGATAATGAATTACGAGTATCCTGATTTTACTCGAGAACAGTGTAACATTCGTTTGGCAATATCAATAGATAGTTTCAATCCATTTGGAAATTTAAGCACCAATCAGAGTGTATGGAGAGTGATCCTAGAACCACTCAACCTTTCTCATTCTTAATGTATGAGACTTGAATTTTTTATGTTATCTTTATTGATACCTGGGCCAAAGGCACCAAGTGAGGACATAGACATCTATTTGGCTCTTTTTGTAGAAGAATTAAATGAGTTGTGGGAAGAGGGTCTGCAAGCATTTGACTCTTTTAAAAAAAGAAGCGTTTACGCTTAAAGTTATGCTAATGTAGACTATTAATGATTTTTCAGCTTATGGGACATTATTTGGTTGTGTGGTTAATGGTTATTTGGGGTATCCTATTTGTGTAGAGGAGACTGAATCTCTGTGTCTCATCGGTAGCGAAAAAATATATACCATTTCCATAGGAGGTTTTTCCCCCCTCCCCCCGCTCATAGTTTGGGATTTGAGAAAGGTTCTAATTTTTTACCGGGCGGCGTTGAACATAGTCTACCTCTGAGAAAATTTTTAGGTTCAGAAATTGAAAATAAGTCTTCTAATTGTGGACCTAATATGCTAGGTAAGAATCCTTAAATTGAAGAATGTCAAGCATAAGAAGAACCCAACTGGGAATGAAACTGTGAGAAGAAATGCATGGTCTAAGAGGTCAATTTTATTTGACTTGCCTTATTAGAAGAGTAACTCGGTGCGCCATGTATCGTATGTGATGCATGTGGAGAAAAACATCACTGAACATATTGTGGGCACGTGCATTGGTGGGAGTCATTCGAAGGATGGAGAAAATGCACGAAAAGATATTAAATCGTTGAAACTTATGCCATAACTATGGTTGAAAGAAGATAGTAGAGGAAGGAAAATAATTCCCCCTAGTGCATTTACTTTGATAAATGAAGAAAGAACGTGTAACAACCCGAATTTTTTTGAAAAGGGAATTTTTAAATATATTTTGGAAATTGGAGAAAAATAAAATTTTGGATTTAATTATTTTTAATAATTAAATATATTATTTTTTCTATTCGGAATTTAGAAAGCTAGATTACAAGACTCCTAATATGAGTATATATAAGTCTTGGGGTGTTTACAAGAGTCCTCAAAACATAAAACTCTCTAAGAGTCCTCAAAACATAAAACTCTCTAGAAAAAAAATATATAACAATATTCGACCGTCCGATCGAGCTGAAATTTTTTGTGCAGCTTTCTCTCATTTTCAGCTACTATGCTCTTAAATTTCATCTAATTCCAACTGTCCGATCGCCCATAATGTTTTTTTTAGTGTTTGTATATGATTAGAACTCTTTTCTTATTTAAACTCTTAATCCTTTATATATCACAACAAATTTGTGGCTTGGCTTTTCAAATCACGTTTTCATCAAATTTTGAACCAGAAGACTTTTCCAAAATTATTCCCTTTCATATATAAACTTTATCCCAAAACTTAATCAAGTGTGTGACTCAATATTTGAAGGCTTATTTGATGTTTTCTCGAGTTTGGGCTAGAACGAGTTTTGATTATTTTCGCGAGAGGAACGTGATGGTGCAATCAGATTTTGAGGATGAAATTTATATGATGATTTTGAGGTACGAAACTTACACAATATGCTCCTAAATTCTCTCGAGAGTATTCTATTTGTTTTCTTTGTCAATTACACTCATATTGAATTGCGATATTCATTGGAATCCTGAACATTTGTTGGAATCTATTATTTGATTCATTGAGATATATTATATTATTGATTTGAGCATAGTGTCATGAGATTTTAAAATGGCACGAAAAATGGGCACCCACCAATTGTCCAAAAACCATTATATGGCTTTGAGATGCCTAGGGGAGGTGAGGTGAGGCCTGGTGACCCATTGATGTGTTGTTGAGAAATTAATATTGATATAATGCTTGAGTATTGCATTTGATTTGTATATGCTCATTCGTATTGCTACGATTTATTCATTGTGCCAATTATTTTTGAGCATCTATTCTTTTCATATTGTGTACTTCCCCGTATTTTATTTTAGTGGCAGGCTAGCGTAGATTGGGACGCTATGGACTATTTTGGAGAATTATTTTAGAGCTTGGATTAGAAGATTTATTTTTATATATAAATTAGTGGTGTAATATTTGTTGGAGAATTGTGCATTTTGAAAGAAACATTATTGAAAATAATTATTGTGTACGTTTAACAATTTATGGATTTGTTACATTTAAATTATGGAATATAGTTGCTCTATAATTATTGTGAATGATTTTAGGTTAGTTTTTATCGTAGTAGAACTCGGCGTGTCTCTTTTAGCGTGCTAGGGATGTTACAGAAAGGTGCTTTTAGACACAATATATAATTTGAAGGTTCCATTTAATTTTTCATCCAACTTGTAAACGATAGTGAATTATGCTACTTATGATTTACATAAGTGCAAGTCCCACAATTGGCATGTGATCATGCAATTGGTTACTCTGTTGTTTAAGCATTGTTTCTCTAAGCACAACGATTTGCAGAGGGCCATTATACAAATTATCATCTGCTTCAGACTTTTAGGTGATAAGGTAGTCAATCGAACACATATAGTGGCCACAAAACTATCTATTGCCGAAGCGATTTATTGGTTAGATAAGTAATTTCCCCCATTATTTTTTGACATAAGTGTTCACTTATTAGTATGCTTATGCGATGAGGCACTTCTTTGAGGCCCAGTTAGATATCGGTGGATGTACTCGTTTGAAAGGTTGATGAAAGTTTTCAAAGATTTTATTAAGAATACACGATACATTGAAGGATCAATTGCAAAGTAATACATAACCGTGGAATCATAAATCTACACTCGAGAATATATACCTGACCCAAGCATTGTGGATAACAGTGATGAGTTCATCAATGAGGGTGGTCAGGTGATGGACACATGAGTGAAATTAATGAGTTTACAGCATGAACATGTAGCTCATTATCTTTTTGACGTATATGAAGATGATGAAAAATGGAAAAAGTAAGTTTATATTATTTTAACTTTTATATTATTTCAATTTTTATACATGATCAATTTTGTAATACGTTCGTTACGATCAATGCAAAAAATGTGATGTGGTTGGGAACAATAAAATGTGAAGAATGATGGCACAATCAGACTGAGAATTTAGATTGTGGGTGTCACACGAGGTAATTATAATGAGAATGTATCTTATTAAATAGCATATTATAAGAAAGATTTAAAACTAACCTAATTAATTTATCTATAATTTCATCTCTTAAAGATGGGTGATGCGACATCAAGGCTTGCTCATAAAGCCACTGTACCCTTGTTCATAACATACAAGTAAAAAAATTATCAATTTAACGGTTATGTATTCACTATAAGGGTGTACAAGGAAAATACAAATGTATAAAACTCATGCATTTAATACAAAGCTCTTACTTATTTTTGAGCGATCACGAAAGATAAAAACCTCGTTAAGCTCAAATGAGTTACTATGGTGTCATTCAGAATATATTTGAATTGGATTATATAAGTTTCAAACAGTTTGTGTTTTACTGTGACTGGGTAAGAGTTGAGGATAAAAATTCTTGTAAAGCTAATCCTGGTACCAATTCGATCATGGTTGACTTGTCCAAGTTTAAGAGCAACAAACCCATGAGCGATGAGCCATTTGTTTGTTCTTTTTAAAGGTTAAGAAAGTGTTTTACTCGGAGTATATCAACAACGAGCTGTGGTCAATCATCATACATGTGCCAATGACTTGACTGCTCCTACCAAATATCAATCCATCTAAGATGATAACCCGAATTTGAAACAATTTTTTAGATTTGTAATAAGTATTCCAATTATTTGAAACAATTGTATTCTTTTAGTGCTTTATTATTATCGGATGAAAATTTAATGCTTTTATTCATTTGGATTTAATAAGTTTTTGGGGATTTGAATAAAAATTGGTTGATTGGTTAGGGAATATGTTAATTTGAATTTTAACCAGTTTAATCATAAATTCGAAGTCCGTGACATGACCCAAATTTGAAACAATTTTTAGATTTGTAATAAGTATTCCAATTATTTGAAACAATGCTGAGTTTGGTTTACGATATGGATTTATATTCTTATAATGTCGTTAACTTGTAATTATCTAGTGTTTTTATTCCTTTGGATTTGATCATTTTCTCATATATATATGTTTCTACTAATAGCAATAATTTTTGCAGGAAATGTCTATATGAGGGCGTCAGGGAAACGGGGGCGAGGAAGTCTTGTCTAACACTAGGCCCCAAAAGTGGGACAAATTGGAAATCATAGTGGAGAAAAAGACGGCTTTACAAGCTAGGGCCCTAGAGTTGTTGAAGACGATTGTTGGCCCCGGGTACACGAATTGAAGGAAGGTGACCTACAAGCTTAAGATGACCATCTAAAGGGCATTATAGGTACTTGCTTATTTTCTTATTGTTTTGTATTTACATTTATATTTTACAATTTAAATACTACTAACTCACTTTCTTTTTGTTTTGCATTTTTTTGACAGGAACAATTCGGCTTACCCCCACATTTACGTGAATCCACATTGGAACAATTGAGATATCAGTATAAAATGTAGAAGAAAGACATGCACGTACAATACTTTGGCCAAGAGTGGGAGTCCATCTTGCGACTTAGGGACATGGTAACCTCAGAGGAGCCAATCTCATTGGCGAGCTGGCAACAATTTTTCGATAATGAGATCAGGGAGAGCCAATTGTCCTCTCATTAATTGGGGAGGGAAAATCTAACCAAAAAGGTTGACGTGCACTACTCCGGGCGTATGTCTTACGCCGAAGGATGGTCAGTTTTTAATGTTCTTCATTTCAGTTTATTTTATTCTATTTAGTGATAATTATATACTAATTTATTAATTTTGCATTATTTTATTTCAGAAGACGGGGAGTGTCCCTGGGGATAATCCACATAGCTTCGATGCATATGTGGCAATTTGAACAAAGAAGGGTAAGGATGCAGAGGTCAATCCAAACGTGGCCGCCACTATTGTAAGTTAAAAAATTAATTACGTTATAAAAATAAATATTTATAATTACATAGGTTTTTATTAATTTAGCTAGTCGTGTACCTTTTTGTTGTTTCAGGAAAATCTTATGGAGGTGCACAACTTCGAGAGTGATGCCGACAAGGCATCTCTCGCTACGGATGCACTCAACCAAGTGTTGAGGTGAGATCTCAAGGGTCGTACTTGGGGGGTGAGCTCTCAGGTGGGGAGGTCAAAGCTCGTCGAGCAATGCTGGGTTGGCTCAAACGGTGGATGAGTTTTCGACTAACCACGGAGAGAAGTTAGAAACCTTTGAGCAAATGATACATAAAATGTTCGAGTATATCAAGGGTGCTTTTAAAGGCCAGGTTGAGTCTAGCTCGGGGAAGGTCAAGGAAAAGGTGGTGCACGAGGGGACCAATGCTCCGTCTTTTTCACCGTCACACTCATCGATACTCCCCCGCACCCCATATACATATGACATATTCTCCATCCCCACCCATACCCCCGTCCCAAGGCCAGTTTTAACTATTGGTTGGCCTGTTGTGTATATGTTAGACACATGGGGTGGCGATAGAATATCTAGGGGTTGAGGGACCCGGATACGCGCCCTGGTACTATAGTGCATAAACATTTGTTGTAACCACATGAGGCACGGGTCCTTATCACAGATCTGTGCGTGGGAAAAGAGAATGAACCCTTGTGGTTGACCGAGCAGTGCGACGTTAGTATTATTGAGGGTTGTCTCAATTCTTATATAATATGGTCTACCTTCCTCCTCCAAAATGATGATGATAGAACAATTATTTGTAATAAATTAATTACTATTTATTTATTATGATTTTGAACAACAACTTTGAGTATTGAATATATTGAATGTTATTTATTATTTATTATTTGATATAATGATTGAATGAATGGTTGTATGGCTTTAGATCTTATGAATGAATGAATGTCGGTTGACATATATATATATATAGCATAACTAAGTTATCCAATATATATACATCAATTTAATAAAGAAGCAATACCAATAACACAATGTATACAGAATATACCAATATTTATAAATAAAGAACAATTTATTCTACCTCAAACATATTTAACAAATGTAAAACGCCATCACCCTTTTATTCTTGGATTAAATTTTATTCAATCTCTAACGGGAGGATTTATGTATACTCCATCAGGACTATAATTCTTTAAAAAAGGAACTCATATTATACCTAATAATCGACAGGATAATATAGAAAAGTAAGAAAAATCGTTAATCATTAATAATATTATAATATTAGAAACAACAAAAAATTGGTAGATGAACCACAAGAAGACAATCTAGATGAAAATTATTTATGTGAATATCTGCAGCAAATAGAAGAAAACCAAACAAAAAAATAGATTTTAAAATTTTAAATAACATAATGTTCATAAATACTAAATTAGAATTAGAAGATTTAATCAGAAATCCACAGAAGCATTAGAATACAAATAAAATAGAAGCAAAATTAAATATAATTAATCCAGACTTAACCATAAAAACTAAAGACATAACATGTGAACTCATGGGACAAGAAGAATTTAAAATACAAATTAGATAATTATTAAATATAGGATTTATATAGAGAAGCGTTAGTAGACACAAAAGCCCCGCTTTTATGGTAAGAAATCATTCAGAAATAAAAAGAGGAAAACCTAGGATGGTAATAAATTATAAAAGATTAAATGATAATACATATGACGATAGTTACAAAATACCTAATAAAGATGAATTAATAAATAAAATTCAAGATAAAAAATATTTTTCAAAATTTGATTGTAAATCGGGATTTTGGCAAATAAAAAAGGAAAAAGAATCAATAGAATGGACAACATTCACATGTCCAGAAGGATATTTTGAATGGTTAGTAATGCCTTTTGGCCTAAAGAATGCACCACAGATTTTTCAGAACAAAATGGATAAAATATTTAAAAAAAATATTCAAATTTTTGTATAGTATATATAGATGACATATTAGTATTTAGCGATAATAAAAAAAAATATAGAAATCATTTAAAAAAGAAAGTATCCCTCCAGAATGGGTAGGTGAAGGACAAATTATTCATAGCGGACACGGAATTATAATAAAACATAGAGAAGAAAAAATAATATATATATTTGTTGTAACAGGTTAAAATAAACTGCTGGGCAGTGGCAGTGGCCATAACTGCCCAACATTTTTTTTAAATGCTACCCAATATTGTCACGGACTTTGACCGTGACAAGTCTGTGACAAAAAAAACTTATCATGTACTTTAACCGTGACATGTCCGTGACAAGTTAATAATTGTCACGGACTTGTCACAGCCATAGTCTGTGAAAAGTTTTTCTTTGTCATGATCAAAGTTCGTAACAAGAAAAAATGTTTCATGGCCTTTGACCGTGACACATCCATGAGAATTATTGTTGTTACCCCAAAACTTGTCATAATTTTTTACCGTGATAAGGGAACCTTGTCAAGGTTTTTGATCGTGAGAATTCTCTAATTTTGGTGCAGTGAGTCATCTTTTTGTGTGCAATAATATTAGGGTCTCCTCTATAGACCTTTGGGATCAACGACTAGGTCATGTGAACTTCATTAATATTAAGAGATTAGTGGAGAAATACCTAGTTAGTGGCTTACCATTGCTTAGAAATCAACTTCCTCAGTTTGAGGTCCTTGCCAATAAGGAAATAAATTCGAAGTCCCCATCGAAAGTTAAATACCATTACCACCTCTCATGTGTTGGAGTTGATACACATGGATCTTATGCGTATTACTCGTACAGAAAGCATATGTGGTAAGAGATACATTCTTGTAATGGTAGATTGATATGCCCAATATTAACACCGGGTTTGCAAACTTGTATTATTGTACATATGTGTTGATACCAAATTTAATCTGCTGACATGGACCAATCATATGAAGACACGTGACTATCTACATGGCAACAACAAACACTTTCGAGGAACCCACACGCTCCAAGGAACAAGACTACAACGAGGAAGACTAGTTCCCCGAGGAACTCATAAGCTCCGAGGAACAATGCCTCTCCGAGGAACTCTTGAGTACCGAGAAGCTTAGGCGGTCCGAGCAACTCAGGCGGTCCGAGCTGCACCTCGAAGCAGGATACCAACAGTTTAACTGCTCATTAAATGCTTATCATTCAGACGCACACGCAAAAAGGGCATTAAATGTATTACCCTTTCATACGTATATCATTTAATGTATTACCCTTTCACATTACAGCCTCAGGGCTATAAATACATTGTACAATCCTCAGTGTAAGGGACCCCGGAGAGGAATTTCTTGAGATAACTTGTAATCGAGAATTCCCATACAAACAGCAATACCAAAAATAGTGGACGTAGGCCATTCTTATAAGGCTGAACCACTTTAAAAACTCTTTGTCTTATTTATTTATTTGTGATTGAATAATTAGAGTGATTTAATTTTTTACATCAACAGATTGGCGCCGTCTGTGGGAAGCGACTGATAATATCATTTTTCATCAAAAATAATCTATTACCAATGGCTAATATCCCTGAAACTAGCAATCGAAATGCTGGAACCCCTCCAAATCCATCTGCTCCACCAATTATTCCAGATCTGACTGGAATAATGGAAAATCTGGCTTAGGGCCAGACCGTCATGCAAGAAACAATGTGACAACTCATCCAAACCCTCCATGGCTGTGCATCAGCCCATTTCGGACCACGAAGCATTCAAAGAAATACCCGTGAGCCTTCTTCGCGTACTAGGCGTACTAATTCATATCGCAATGAGGAATCTGAAGATTTTTCTTATCAACCTGGACGAACTTCGTCAGTGCGGGCCACAGATAGTGAACAACGTGTCACCCTCTCCCCAGAAAGGACCAGCGCATTGGAAAGATTAAGTAGGGTTTCTCCTTTCGACCGATTAGGCCCTAGGAGGAACAAAAGTCCTCTTAATGCAACGTCGAGGAGCTTTCGACGACCATCTGATTTAAGGAAATGATCTATTCAGAGGTTGGAGGATAGATTAGGGGAAATGGCTCAGGCCAAGAACCCTCTACAACGAACCTTTATTCGAGGAACACCTTTTGTCCAGGACATTATTGATTTTCCAACACCATCAAAGTTCAAAGCACCTGTTGTGACTCCCAAGTATGATGGAAAGACTGACCCTGTCCTTCATATAGAACAATACCAAGCTGCAGCCGACATCTATGCTGTCCCAGATGAGATGAGATGCAGAGCATTCTCGGGAACACTTACCGGATCTGCTCAAATATGGTATAATAGTCTTCCTCGGGGTAAGATTTCTACTTTTCTTCAACTGGCCGAGTTATTCATTGGGAATTTATGCTTTGGAGCAAAGCCAGTTAAACGAGTAGCACATTTGTTAAGTGTTAGACAAAAAGCTGGTGAGAGTACCAGAGATTATATAACTCATTTTAATAACGAGAAACTCGAAGTCATTGATTATGAGGAGAAGACAGCGATTACCGCTTTGATGAGTGGACTACTGCCAAACAAGTTTACTACACTTTAGCCAAAGATCCACCTCAAACCATGTCGGACCTGATGGGAAAAGCGTCCAAGATTATGAATGCCGAGGAGGCTATGTCTACGAAGAAGAATATGGACGCCAAAGAAACCAAGGTGGAAGGTGATAAAGTTAAGAAGAAAGAACATAAGAACAATGGTGGTGATAAATAATCCAAAAATAGGTCGTCATGGGAGGTCTTGAGGAAATTTGATAAGTACACACCTTTAAAGGCAAATATAAATCACGTCCTGGAAGAAATTAAGAACAGCGAGGAGTTAAACTGGCCAAAGAAAATGAAGGGAGATCCTGACACGAGGAATAGGGAAAAATATTGCGAGTTCCACAAGGATCATGGCCATATGACCAAAAATTGCATAGCTCTTCAGAATGAGATTGAAACACTCATCCGACGAGGAAAACTAGCAAAGTATGTTGATTGGGGAGGTGAAAGAAGAAACAACGACCGAACTAGAGAAAGGTCTAGATCTCCTCATCGAGCAGAGGAGAACAAGAAGAGAAACCATGAAGTTGATCCAGAGGATGACCCCGATCTTCCTAAGAAACCAAGGCAGCCAGAACGATAGGTGCGACATATCAGCGACTGATGAACAAAGTATTTGCTGAGCAAATCAGTTGCAATATGGAAGTCTATGTTGACGATATGCTGACGAAAAGTAAGAAAGTTGCCGATCATCTAGTTTATTTAAGTCAGACTTTTGATCAACTGGATAAATATCAAATGAAGCTGAAGCCGACCCCGATGAAGTGCATATTTGGAGTACGAGAAGGCATGTTTCTCGGATACATTGTCAATCATCGAGGCATTGAGGCAAATCCTGAAAAGATCAAAGCTCTATTAGGGCTGCGATCTCCAACGATGAAGAAGGAAGTACAGAGTCTCACAGAACAAGTAGTAGCACTCAACAGATTTGTGTCACGAGCAACTGATAGATGTCTCCCATTCTTCAAGACACTCAGAAAGACTTTTGAGTGGAATGATGAATGCGAGAAGACTTTTCAAGACTTGAAGAAATACTTGGGAGCACTTCCACTGTTGTCCAGGCCGGTGATGGGAGAAAAATTATATTTGTATCTCGCAGTGTCCGAGAATGCAGTTAGCTCAGCGTTGATCAGAGTGGAGAATGTAATACAAAAGCCAATTTACTATACAAGTAAGGCCTTCCGAGGAGCAGAGATCAGATATCCAAGGCTGGAAAAATTGGCACTGGAGCTGATTGAGGCGAGTAGAAGAATGAGGCCATACTTCGAGGCTCATACCATAGTAGTATATACTGATATGCCGTTGAGACAAGCCCTTCATAAGCCAGAAAAATCAGGGAGATTGATGTACTGGGCAATAGAGCTCGGTAAATATGATATAGTTTATGAACCCATATCATCATTAAAAGGGCTGGCTGTAGCAGATTTTATAGCGGAGTTCACCTATCCCGATACCGCCGAGGAGCTAAAGTTGCTCACTGATCAACCTGTGGATGTTACAGGATCAACAAACATAAGCTCAGACCAATTTCGATTGGTAAAAGAGCGTGTGGATGTTGCAGGATGTGACGCAGAGATAGTTGTGAGGACTCTGGACGAGAAATAATAGTTGCTCACTGATCAACCTGTGGATGTTACAGGATCAATAAACACTAGCTCAGACCAACTTCGGTTGGTAAAAAGGCAAGTGGATGTTACAAGATCATTGAATTCGGGCTCAGACCAACTCCGATTGGTAAAAGGGCAAGAAGAAATAATCGACGAAGTGCAAGAAGAATCCGAGGAGGAAATGAAGCAACAAATATTTCACCGAGGAACTCTAACTGATCAGAAATTTGAAGAGGAGTTACCTATATGGAGACTATATGTAGATGGATCATCTTGCACTGCAGGATGCGGCACGGGGATAGTTTTGAGCACTCCGGATGAGGTCGATATGGAATACGCCTTGCGTTTCCAATTCAAAGCTTCCAACAATGAGGCTGAGTATGAGGCCATGATTGCAGGGCTTAATTTGGCAAAAATTATGGAGGCGCAGCAAGTTGTGATCTTCAGTGACTCTCAATTGATCGTAAACCAAATGATGGGAGTATATGCAGTTAGAGGAGAATTAATGATCAGATATCATGCAAAGGCAAAGGATCTGGTGTCAGAATTTGCCGCTATTCAGCTGGTCAGAATACCAAGAAGGGAGAATGCGAGAGCAGACGCCCTAGCTCGACTAGAATCAGCTACTCGCACCGAGATATGACGAACGATCCCAATTAAAGTGTTAGCTGGTCGGAGCATAGATGTAGATCTGACGATGAACTTTATCACCCTTGATCTAGGACCATCTTGGATGGATTCCATCAGGGCGTATATCGAGGAGGGAGAATTGCCAATTGACAAGCTCGCTGCCAAAAAATTGAAGTTTAAAGCTTCTCGGTATGTATTAACTAATGGTGTTTTATATAGACGAGGAATTATGGCAGGTTTGCAAAGATGTGTACACCCCTCCGAGGTGAAAGAATTAATTGAAGAGATCCACGAAGGGTCTTGTGGAGCACATATAGCAGGTCGGACGCTTCTACAAAGGGTGATGATGCAGGGATACTATTGGCCAACGATGAGGGCTGATTGTATAGCCTATGCAAAGAAATGTGACGAGTGCCAGCGCTTTTCCTCCATCCGAAGAACTCCACAAGCATTGTTAACACCCATAACTTCCCCTTGGTCATTTTCCATGTGGGGAATTGACTTGGTTGGGCCACTGCCAACGACCCGAGGAAGGTTTAAATACCTCTTCGTCGCAGTAGATTATTTTACTAAGTGGGTAGAAGCTGAGCCACTCATTGATATGACGTACGAGAAGGTGTACCAATTTATTTGGAAGAGAATCATTTGTCGATATGGTCTTCCTCATGCTTTCATCACAGACCATGGAACACAATTTGATAACGAGGAGTTCGCGGCCTATTGTCATCAATCAAACATTTTGAAGGTTCACTCAGCACCAGGCCATCCTCAAAGCAATGGACAAACTGAAGTGACAAACAGAACGCTGCTAAATGGCTTGAAGAAAAGATTGGATGATGCGAAAGCAAATTGGATCAAGGAGCTACAATCAGTACTTTAGGCTTACCGAACTACTCCCCGAGTAGCAACAGGAGAATCACCATACATGATGGTGTTTGGAAGTGATGTTGTCATACTTGCCGAGTTGGGCCTCCCAACACACAGGGTACTGAATTTCAATTCCCCTGTCAGCGACTTAATGAGAAGGCTGGATTTAAACATGCTCGAGGAAGTCAGAGAAGAAGCAGCCATCAGAAATGCTGCATACCAACAGCGAACAACTCTATTCTACAATAAGAGGGTGAAGAAGTGCGACCTGAAAGAATGAGACTATGTGCTGAAGAAAGTAATTCAAAAGCATAACAAGATGGAAGAAAACTGGCATAGACCATACCGAGTTACAAAAGTTGTTCGACCAGGAACTTATCGAATAGCAACTCTAGAGGGGGAGGAGTTCAAGAACGCATGGAGCGCAGAGCACCTGCGTAAGTATTATCAGTGATGTATATGTAATACAGTTCCATCAGTATGAATAAAATGAAGATATTCTGCCAAAGTCTCTCCCTTTTATTGAGAATTTTTCGGGGAATACTAGTGTTACACATTACTCGGCAAAGCTCCAGACTGCTCAGTAAAATATTCCTAAAAATGCCAACTTCGGTTGGTTAGGAAACCAAATATTCCTAAAAATGCCAACTTCGGTTGGTTAGGAAACAAAATATTCCTAAAAATGCCAACTTCGGTTGGTTAGGAAACAAAATATTCCTAAACATGCCAACTTCGGTTGGTTAGGAAACAAAATATTCCTAAAAATGCCAACCTGTTTGGCTAGGAAACAAAATATTCCTAAAAATACCAACCTGTTTGGCTAGGAAACAAAATATGCTCGCAAATGCCAACTTATGTTGGTCGGGAGGTAAGATTACATCCAGAAAGCGATAAAAGTCTACTAACTATGGCTGGTCGGAGATAAAAACCCACCAACTGTAGTTAGTCAACAAGCAAAATTTACCGATCTTGGTTGGTCGAAAACATTTTATGGGTAAAATTATTTCAAAAAGACTAACTATATTTGGTCGGGAATAAAAACCCACTAACTGTAGTTGGTCGACATGGAGAATCTAACAACCTTGGTTGGTTGGAAACATTTTAAACAACATTTTTACACTCATTACTTTATTATTAAGTGATCGAGCAACAATATTGATACTAGTAACTTTTTAATTGTTATTGAGTTGGTTGACAAACAACACAATATTGTTATCTTTTTAACAAATATGCACAAATATAAAGTGTTTGATAATTACAAGACAATAGCAATCAAGATTTGCAAACAAAAATGAAAGTCTTTCATTGAATTCAAAATAAATTACATTGATAATAAAATGAAAAGTACATTGATATTGAAATGCCAACTAACTATTACATCAAAAATTCCTATTCTACTGGTCTCTTCCCCTCTGCTTTTGACACAGGTTCCTCGCCAGCAGGCGGATCATTTAAAGGCATAGGAGAATTGATGAAATTAAGATCTTTCAACATCCTTGTATTCATCACGGATGGTCGATCTAAAAGATGCTCGGGACGAGATACCTCGATTTGAGAATGTAAATTGTAGTCACCGAGATACTTTGAAATTAAGCTCCGAGGAATGGCTCGAGCAGGGATCCAATCCATGTCCAAATTGTATGGTGGCACAGGCAACTCGAGCAACGCGGGATCATGGTAGTCCCATAGATAATGACCTTGTTCGAGCTTCAGCACACCTAAGGCATTCAGCCAGCCTTGCTTATAGCCCTCATTGTTGGCATTCTGGATACGATCGTCCAAGTGGTATAGCGCTTCATTGTATCCAGCCATCCAGAACTCCCTGGGCTATTTGTGGAATTGATATGTTAGCCTTTCTAGCTGCTCGTGGAGATTCTTGATAAAAATCTCCTTATTCTCCAAGACTGACTTCTGCGTAGAGAGATGTTTTTCCAGGTCCCTAATCTTCTTTGACATATCAGACAACGCCTGGTTCTTTGCCATTAGTTGGAAGGCCTGGTTCTCTAAGGCAGACTGAGTCCTCTGTTCCTCGACAAGAACTCGAGCTGCTTTTGCTCGTCCCCGAGGAGCTCTTTCTCATCCCCGAGAAGATGTGGAAGGGCCCGACCTCTTTAAGCTGTCCAACTCTTTCCTTAACTTGGCGTTCTCAACCTCTAAGAATGAAAATCCCTTGCCGGTCACTGGGATCAAGGCACTAGAGGTGGAAGCTGAAGACTTCAATTGTGACAGATCCTTTTGCAGGTTGTTGTTTTCTTTTTCCAGCAACTCAGCAATCTGTCTACATTCTTCGACCTCACCTCTCAAGGTTCTCTATCTTACATCGTACCCAGCAAAAAGCTTCTCGTAGCCCTTGTCGGCAATGATTTGCTGGTACTTCTTTTCGTACCCCTCATGCAACAAGGAAGTGGATTCTTTGTATTGAAGCTGAAGGCCTTCGAGGGTGCCTTGAAGATCCTCAATCATTTCATAATAGGCAACATTATTAGCTACAGCCCGATCAAGAAGACACTTCAGATATTGATATGCTTCCACTGCCTGTTCTGAAGCATCATGACCAAGTATGTAGACAACTTGTGCAGCACTCAGGTCTGTGTGACCAGCCTTAAAGTACTCATTACATTATCGCATTAACTTTGTATCATGGGCAGATAGCAGTTCCATCCTAGCCAGAAACTAGCAGAGAAAGAAGAGCAATCATCAATAAGAAGAATAAGCAGAGTATGAATGAAAGATAGACAACAGTATGTAAAAAAGTTCAAGTTTTATTAGATCATAGTTCAGAGTTACATCTTATGGGTTACATTTGATAAAGAGAAACAAAATAAAGAGATACCCGAACAATACTACACCTTTTCCTTATCTCCCAAAACCTTCTCGGGAGGTTGGGATGAAGAGGTAGGTTGCTCGGAGAGAAGGGATAGTTGCTCGGGGAGAGTAGGCAGTTGCTCGAAGGAAGAAACAATTTGTTGATTTTCCTCGACAACAGGCTGGATGGCTAGGGCATGATCTCCCTTCACTATCGAAGACTCTTCGGAGGTAGCTTCGTCCTCTTCTAACTCTTCTGGAGTTGGGGGGGGGGGGGACCAGGGATATGTCTCTGGAAGAGCTCGGAACATTCGTCGACCTTCATCTCCTGAAGGGCAGCAACCCATCCATCCCTAAAGTATTTGAGACTTCCATAGTCCACTTGCGACACCATGGCAGCCAACCCCTTGTCCCAGCCAGAGCTGAAGGACTTCTTCATATCCATCTTCCTCTTGGTCTTCTACAAGGCAAGGTTCTCGAACAGCAAGTTCTCAGCCGCCTTTAATTTATTTTATATTTCCTCCTTCTGCCGAACTACTTCCCGAAGTTGAGCCAACTCCTCCTCGGCAACTTTGAGTTTATCTTCAAACTCTCCAGCAGTTTTGAGCCTCTCCTCAAGCTCCTTATTTGCCATCTCCAGGGAATTTATTATCTTCTCCAACTCCTTGGAGGCATCAACAGCCCGAGCTTTTTCTTGCTCGATGGAGGCAAGCTTCTTCTCCCAGACAGCTTTGTCATCAGCATATTTCTGGCGAGAATATGCCAGAGACTTGGTAGCTTCTTCCAGAGCTCCCTCCATACTGGACGAGGAGCAAGAAGCCTTAATCGCTTCATCCTTCTTCAGGATTATATTGAAGCAGCTCGTCAACTGTGAACAGAAAAAGAAAGCAAGTTAGAGACAGAAATAACAAAGGAAATATGAAAAATTCAAAGTAAAGAGACTTACAAAAGCAAGGTGACGAGCAGCTAGCGAGGTGACCATATCCCGAGTAAGGTTTTCTTCAGTACCTTGGACCTCGGGAATGATCCATGATTTTACCGAGCTCATGGGAGAGCTCGGAGGAATAAAAGTTGGAACCCCAGTTCCAACAGCTGGGGGCTGAGTAATGGTGTCAGCCAAATTGACCGAGGAGCTCTTCTTCAGCCTCCTCGGGGGAACAGGTACAGATTCAACCAAGGAAGAACCTTTGGTCGGTGATATCACAATCACCTCTCCAGAAGCAGCAGAGCTGCTCGGAGCCACTGCGGGCTTCTCGGCAACTTTAACAGGAGCAACTGGAGGAGCTGCATCAGTCTTCTTTGTCCCCTCCCTTGGGACACCAATCCTACTCCTTTTTGCCTCCCCAGAACCGGAGGCAGTTTTCTCAAATAGGGTAGGAGGTCTTCTCTTCTTCATCCTTTCACTTAAAGGAATATGGGATTCAGGAGATGAGCTTATGGAAGCTGGTACTGGCTTTGATTCACTTATCACTGGACGAGCAGTGAAAGAAGTGGTGTAGCTCTTGTACTGCAACAGATACGAAGCTGATCTAATGTGCTCATCGGCAACACTTTGATGCAAACTCCAGATAAGTTTCAAATGCCTTATATTGACATCTGCATCTTTTGGGCACTTTCTCTTGCTATCAACTGCAAATAAATAAACATTGTTATCAGTGGCACATTTTATCAAACACAAAAGAAATATGATTTCAAAATAAATAAAATAAAATAAAAATAACCTATCCGATTGCCATAAGGAGGGCATCTGGGACCCTGGTAAACCTCATCTCCAGCTAATGGAGGGTGTTGCCAATTTTTTATGACAACCCCGTGTTCAAAATAATCCCCATTGGCATCAGGGAGATTGACTACTAAGGCTCTATTTAAAAATCTAGTTTTTAAATAAAAAATATTATCATTAACTGCCCATCTATAGCAGTACATGATTTCTGGAATTCCTATTCGAGTTCCATGAATTTGATTTAACCTATGCACCCCATTAACTATTCTCCATGTGTTGGGGGCTATTCGTGCAGGAACAACGTCAAAGTACTGACAAAATTCCAGACACAAGGGATTTGGTGGAAAAGAAAATCCACACTCAGCAAAAAAGAGACTGGGAAACCAATGTCCCTCAGCCAAATGAAAGTAATTAGAAGGCTCAGAAAGCTCTTCCAAAACAACCCATGAGGGAATGGAGAAATCAGAACGAAACTTCTCAAGAGTCTCAACAGGGTAAACCATGGTGAATAAAGAAATGAAGAAGAAGGAAGAAGATCTTACAGGAAAAGAATGGATTTGCTGACAACGAACGACGAAAAAGATGAACGCACAAGAGAGTAGGAAGAGACGACGAAAAACTCGAAGATAAAAATTTGAAAGGTAGAAGATGATGGGAGTGTCTGTGAAGTTTAAATACCTTGCCTTGGGAAATGGTGAAGTAATGATTACAAAAAAAAGGATGATTACGTTACCGGCGGCTAAAAAGATGAAAAGTGGCGCGGGAATCAGAGCGGGCAACAGCGTCTAAAAAGATGAAAAGTGACACGGGAATCGAAGCACGCAGAAAAGTCCAAAAAAAATATGATTCTACGAATTGGGAAGGAGAAATAAATACAAGGAAAATGCTCCTAAAAATCAGGAAGACTATTTAAAGCTACCATATTCCGAGAAAGAATGTTCCATACTCCTAAAATTTCGAACTATGAAACATTAGGTGCTTCTGTTGATACCAAATTTAATCTGCTGACATGGACCAATCATATGAAGACACGTGGCTTTCTACATGGCAACAACAAACAGTTATGAGGAACCCACACGCTTCGAGGAACAAGACTACAACGAGGAAGACTAGTTCCCCGAGGAACTCATAAGCTCCAAGGAACAATGCCTCTTCGAGGAACTCTTGAGTACCGAGAAGCTTAGGCGGTCCGAGCTGCACCTCGAAGCAGGATACCAACAGTTTAACTGCTCATTAAATGCTTATCATTCAGACGCACACGCAAAAAGGGCATTAAATGTATTACCCTTTCATATGTATATCATTTAATGTATTACCCTTTCATATTACAGCCTCAGGGCTATAAATACATTGTACAATCCTCATTGTAAGGTACCCCGGAGAGGAATTTCTTGAGATAACTTGTAATCGAGAATTCCCATACAAACAGCAATACCAAAAACAGTGGACGTAGGCCATTCTTATAAGGCTGAACCACTTTAAAAACTCTTTGTCTTATTTATTTATCTGTGATTGAATAATTAGAGTGATCTAATTTTTTACATCAACAATATGTAATGAGATTAAGGCAACAAAATGGACATGGGCTCATTTTTATAGCCGAACCACTTTATATCTTGTGTATTTCTCCTCTTACTTGCTTTATTTACACATTTATACTTCATATGATGGATGGAAATGATATATGTATGATTTCTCGCATCATCATTTTGGCACCGTCTATGAGAAACCAAATATTAAACCTAGTTTCCTCTTATTTTTGGTTCTTAACACCTTATTTCATCCACGGGGACTCCCGAGTCATCAACCTATGGGTGAGATTTTGGTTGTTGAGACCATATTTTACATATAAACTCCATAAGAGGGTTACTTATTTCTAGATCTATTTTCTATACCCCAATGATGTTTCCTTACCTAGTTATCGTTGGAAAACATAAAAGTCCATGGCCTCATAAAGGTGGGTAACTAGGGATGCACTCATTTATTTAGTTCCATTCTTATTCCCATGCTCTGGGTTTTCACTACCAAATTTGTGCTATATCGCACTTGACATTTTGTGTCTTTGGTAGGCTCTTAGCTTTGTGGGTGAAACCCAAGTCTTGGGTCCATTATTTAGATCATACCTCTATTGTCTTTGGCTAGATACAACCTGGAAGGTCAATTTCCTATAGGTCACGTCCCCTTTATAGCAGTTAGCATATTTTCACTAACTTTTAAGTTTACCACCTGGAGAAAGGAGCTAACATATGAGTTGTGCCCATAATTGGACTCTGGTGTGATTCCATGGGGAGGTCACGACAGAAGCCACATGTGCATCACAAACCATAGCCTCGCCCTTGTTTGCCTTCTAAGGCTATAACTGCCCACTTTCACATGAAAGGGCAGTAACTAGGTACGTGAAGGCTTCATCCGAGTGACTATACATTGATTTTTTCCTCTATATTCCTTGGTGTTCTCATAACTTTTTAGTTTATCTCGGAGTATATATCTAAATATTGGCATAGCAGAAGTTATGGAAGGAAGCTCTGGGGTCAGGTTCGTAGTACAATGAAGATGTTACTCAGTTATTGAATTACATCAACCACCTTTACGACAGTCAGGCCTCACTTCAAGGTCAGATCAACCTCCTATCGCAGAGGGTCTTAATGCTGGAGTTTGCAACCTTCACCTCCCAGCAGAAGGCTGCGAACATAGAAGACAAGGACGCACCCATGACTTTGAAGAAGAGTAAATAGGAAGGACCAAAAGCCAAAAGTGATTATGAAGTCTACACCCCCTCTGATCTCTATTCTTGAAGATATCCTAGAGAGCATAAAAGAGGACAAACTGCTCAGATGGACTGAGAAGCTCAAGTCCCCACCACATAAAAGGGATAGGGATAAATGGTGTGAATTTCACAGAGACCACAACCACAACCCCAATAACTACTTCACCCTGAAAAATGAGATTGAGAGGCTTCCCAAGTAGCAAATGCTTCAACAGTTCCTAAAGGTTGCAACCCACAGCTAAAAGAACACATGCCTAGTTTTTTCCTCCAAATATTTTTATTCCTGTTTTTATGGAACTCTTTAAATGTAGTTTTTACATATGAGCTTTGTATTTCACTAACAAAATCACGTATGTATATATATATATATAAAAGAGGATAGGTAAGTTTTTGAAATGTACACATTTTTAATAGTGCGGATTGATGCCACCTCCTTCACATTTTTCAAAATGGAGGGTTGAGATCGACTCCCTCTATTAATTTCAAATGCAACACTATTTATATTTTTTCACTACCTATTTTATCCCTTAAAATTTTGAATTCCTCCTCTTTTTCTTCTCACTAATTAATTCCCTCTCTCACACTTTAATTTAAACACAACCCAATTTTGATAAAAACATAAAACAAAATACAGTTTTTCTCATCATTGCCGTGAAAATCAAATTTCTATCTCCCTGTCATTTTCCTCGAAGTGGGTCCCCTAGTTGTCCCCAAAACTGAAAAATAATTTGTTTATTCAGTTTTTGACAATGGAAGGCCTTCCCGTCATTAGATATCGATCCCTCTTCTGCAGACCGAAGTAATAGTACCACGAATTATCCATAGAGTTTTCTTTGGGTCTGTACAAACCCAAAGAACTTCACGGCAGAGATGTCTTTCTCAAAATATTTCTTCCAAACTACCATCACAACAAGGATAGTCCTCCATCTATTTAGTTCAAGTTGGGTTGGGGCCAAATTCATGGAGCTCAAAAGTCTCCTCACTAAAACAGGGACTGGAAGCTGCAGACCCAGGAGAAAATCATGCAGAGGGAAGCAAACACCATCATTGGGGACCGTGTAACATGATCTATGCTCTGAGTAGGAAGTGTACAAATAGTTCCTTGTGGGAACTCAAAGGCCTCATCTAAGGTACTTAACCACTCCTCGTTTATGAAATAACGGTCGTTAAGTGCCGCAGGAGTTTTCTTGATAGATTGGTCATGACCATAAGTCTCGATCTCAGCATTTTTTACCACTGCCTACATAGTAGAAGTATCAGCTCCTGCCATAATATTTACTTCATCAAGGGTATTGCTACTTGAAAGAGTGTCTTCTTCCATCACTGCCGCAGTCTCCCTAGGATCCCTACAATCACATGAGCCCGCAGAGTCGGAGTCTATCATCACACACTTGGGGAAATCTTTGAGTTTCCATATCCCAATGGTTTTTAGGGGTTTTATATGAATAATGGTGGGATGAGAAACACCAAAGTGCATCTTCCATAAATCCTCCAAGTATTCCCAAGTGTTCCAATGCATAAGGCCATGGTAAGGACCTGAAATACAGAAGGACTCCGCAGTTAGTTGTTGCAACCATTATGATAAGAAGGCCATTGAGGAGATTGCGGCTATGTAAAGACTAAAAATAAGAAGATTTATAAGAAAAAGGAAGTAGCCGCAGCCATAAGAACATACTAAAAATGAAGTCAATGGATGCAGAAAGCATCAAGTTCAAACTAAAGGCCACATCCATCTAACCTAAAGATCCTAACTAGCTATAGCCAAAGGGAAAATAAAGGCTACAACCAGTTACTTCAAGCCAACTAATTGGCTTAAGCCAGGGGAAATTTAGAGAAGCAAGGATTTAAAGGAGGCCACAATAAGCTAGTGCAGATTCACTATTAAGACACGACCGGGGGATAAACGGGTAAACAATTTGTGTTCCTAAATTTCGAGGATCGAAAGCTAAAAACCCTAGGATTTTGGACAAGAAAACCAAGAACATGTTCTTGGTGTTCTTGGCCAAACATAAAAATTCAATATGGGAATTAGGTAAAAATTTTACAAACAAATACCAAACCCTATTATTTCTAACCTAGAATTATGTTTCAACAACCCATAAAATCCCAACTTCATCAAATTAAACCAAGTTTGGTTTGAAACCTAGAAATTCAACCCCAAAATAGAAAACCCTAGTTTTAAACAGGTTGAAAAGATACAGAGATCTAAAAGCATGGAAATTTAAATACGAAAATTTAAGTGCAAAGAAAGAAAGAACTGAAGAGTTACCTAGAAAAATCAGCTGGATAAAACACCTTACTCAGCCTTACACAACCTTGAAACCACCACGCAAAGTTGTAAAAAACTGGGATGTAAAATCGCAAGAGTTTTTCCCTTAATTTTCTATCAAGAAGTTTTATAAGGTAATGAAAGCCTCGGCGCCCTTCCATTTATATAAGAGGGAGCTGGAAGGTGAAGCATTGCAAGTTAATGGCCGTGGCACCTCGTCGCATCCCAAATAAATAAGATGAAAAAACCACCACATAATAACACCGTGACCAAGGGCATATAACACAGTTGTAGCACCAACTTTCCACCTCTTGGTACTGAGGCTTGGGGGCTTATTGATATGCCCAATACTGACACTAAGTAAAAGGTTGCTTACTAGGAACAAACAGACTGCGACCTATCTCAATAGATCATTTATATATCACCGCTGCCAGTAACATACAGTCCTCGATAAACTATAAATATAAGTCGTCGCCTGGTGCACAGACAGGTTACGACGACTCCTTGAACAGTCGTTGCCTGGGTTCAAATAGGTCACGACCACTTGCTCCTTCCCCAATACAATCTGCCGTAGATATCAACATGTCATCATTCACTTGACAGTTTTCCTATTTCTCGAAAGATTCCATAATCATATAGCTTATCCACATGTCACGTGTTTCGCGTACGTGACACATCCTATTGACTTCTATAAATAGAAGTGCTCACCTAAAAAATACTAGGAGGGATATGGAGGCGAAGCCATGCCAAAATCTCCACTCTAACTCTCTCTATAAGCTACCAAATGCTTGGGGGCTTACCTGGCCATAACCACCTAAGGACTTGCCTTACAGGACGCATCCCTGGCTGCCCAACTATACTATATTCATGTATTCTCCTCTATATCTCTCTTGCATGCCTCTAATGGAATCACAAACTTGTATTATTGTATATACGTGATGAGAGTAAGGCAATAAAGTGGACGTAGGCTCATTTTTAGAGCCGAACCACTCTATATCTTGTGTATTTCTCCTCTTACTTGCTTTATTTACACTTTTATACTTGATATGATAGTTGGGAATAATATATGTATGATTTATCACATCAATATCGATGAATTTTTAAGATACTTTATCATAGAGTCTTTTGGAGAAAAGTACAATGCGGTGGTGTTCCTAACAACCAAGTGTCGTGTCCTACAAAATCAACATCGTGTTACTATTAATTGAATGCATAGCGACAACAACACTAAATTTAAAAAGTCAGAGTGGATAGATATTATGATTGAGTGGGAATAAAACACAAGTTTTTGGTCATTTGTACTCCTCAAAAAAATGGTATTGCTGGGAGGAAGAACCACATGATTCAAGAAAGGGTTATATCCATTCTTCTAAGGAGAAATGTGCCTAGACGGTTTTTAGTTGAGGCAGTTAATACTACATGCCATATGGTGAATATGGTATAATTTCATCCACACACTTTACACACACTATATGAGTTGTAGATAGGGAATAAAACCAACCTATCGTATTTCCATGTCTTTAGGAGTCCTTGCAAAATTTTGAGATATAGAGAGTACCTAGGAAAGTTTGACTCCCGAAGAAATGAGAAGATATTTTTAGAATATTCATTATCGAGTGGGGATTATGAGGTGTTTAACCTTGAAAGCTCTAAGATTATGGAGTCAATAAACGTCACGATCAGAGACGAAGAACAACCAACATGTATTATCCCCAAACTCGAGTGTCAAAATGATGCACCCCTCGATGGCGATATCATTATTCCTCATACTACTCCGATAGACCCCGCTCTTTATTTATAGGATCAACCTTCTTGGGTTAGAAAGAGTCATGACCCTTCCACTATACTTTGTGATCCCACGCTAGGTTTTAAGTCTCACACTCAACTTCATAATGTTTTTAGCTACTTTTTCTACACCTCCTTAGTAGAGCCCAAGAATGTGAAAGAAGCACTAAAGTAGGAGCATTGGATATGCACTATGCAAGATGAGTTGCTTCAATTTTGCAAGAACGATGTCTGGGAGTTAGTCCCCTGACCTAGTGAGACTAAAGTGATTAGTACCAAGTGGATTTACAAGAATAAGATGGATGATATTAGTACCATAGTTCGCACTTAAGGTAGGTTGGTCACTCAAGGCTACACACAAATTAAGGATGTAGACTTTAACGAGATATTTTCTCCTATTGCTAGGCTTGAGTCCTCCTGCTAACTACTTATTATAGCATGTCATCTACGGTTTAAGTTATATCAAATGGATGTAAAAAGTTCCTTCCTTAATGACATTCGACAGGAGGAAGTGTACGTTTAACAACCAATGGGGTTTGAAGACCCAAAGCACACAAAACATGCCTTATATATCTTAAGAAGTCCTTATATCATTTTAACCAAGCACCTCGTTCTTGGTACGAGAGGCTAACTTTTTATCTCTTAGCTTATGGATTGAAGAGAGGGGGAGTGGATAAGATGTTATTTGTGAGGAGAGAACGGTCCTATCTTAGTTGCCCAAGTCTAAATGGATGACATAGTATTTGAATTCACGTTCTCCCAATATGCTCACACATTTGAGGAAGAGAGTGAGATTGAAATAATCATGGTTGGTGAGCTTATGTTCTTCATATGTATCCAAGTACATCAACTAGAGTATGTGATATTCATATCTTAATCCAAATGTGTTAGGGACCTAGTGAAGAAGTTTAGTTTAGACTTCGCTAAGCACTCATGCACCCCTATGACTACATCGACTAAGCTTAGAAAAGACACATTAGGCAAGGATGTAGGGAAAACCCTTTATAGGAGCATAATATGTAGTCTTCTCTACTTGATCGCTAGTTGTCCTGACATTGTCTTTAGTGTTGGAGTTTATGGGCATTACCAAGTATCCCCGAAAGAGTCTCACTTGCTGACACTTAAACATATCATCAAATACATGAGTGGTACTCTTTTCTACAATATTTTGTAATCCTTTGATACTGATGATTCTTTATCCACCTATTCATATATCGATTGGATCGTGGATGTTGATGGTTGTAGGAGCACCTCAGGTGGTTATTTTTACATTAGGACTGTCTTATCTCTTGGTTGAGATAAAAGCAAAACTCCATATATATGTCCATGATGAAGGCCAAGTACATTGCCGCCAGGAGTTGTTGCATGAAACTCTTATGGATGAAGAAAATGTTGGAAGATTATGGTATTACCCAAGGCACGATGACTATTTCATATTATAATACGAGTGCGATTCATATATCCCATAATCTGGTCCAACATTCTCGTACAAAGCACATTAAGATATATGAGAATTTTATTTATGATCTCGTTGAGGATAAGGTCATGTCCTTGAGCTTTGTGAGCACCAAACATCAATTAGCCAATATTTTCAAGAAACCTTTAGATGAACTTAGATTCGAGAATCTTAGGAAGTCTTTGGGTATTTGTTCCATTGATTGAGTTTGAGCACTTTGTCTAGAATAGGATGATTATCATGTTCATATCATTTATCCCTACTACTAGATTGTATTTTTATGTGTATATTTTTTATTTATTTTGAACAATCTTGAATAATCAAAAAGGATTTTCGATTTTTTAGAAAAAGTTTGCAAAATTCTAAAAATATTTTTTTTTGATAAAAATTTTGAAAAACACAAAAAGATTTTTTAATTTTTCTTTTTTCACTATAGATGGATGTGCATTTAACATGTTCGAATCAACCCTACATTCATGTGAAATTTTCATGATGTTTTGAGACATGGCTTCATTTCATTAGTGTTCTTAACAATACGTGGCTAGCATTTCGTTGTTCATTTATGATTACTGACTTAATGCTAGACTTTTATCACCTTTATGGCACACATACACGGAATTAATGGACATTTTATTTGCTTATCATGTGTCAAATACGGTGTTCGCATCTCAACAGTGTTTAATAATGAACCAAATGTACTAGAGATAAGTTGTGCTTGTAAGAACCATTACCCGAATTTTGTTTTTTGAAAAATTTATTTTATTTTATGCAATGGAAAAGGACTATGAAAGAGCATTTTTCTCTTTGCGTTAAAATACACGATTTGCAAAAAGATCCTAAAAGATAAACGACACACAAAAATAGAAGTGCTGGGGACTTTTTTTTTATTTCAGTGATGCATCGCTACACATGAGCGTTATGATATCTTCAAAAATTTGAGAGTGACCTCTTAAATATGTGAGATTTTGAGGGTGTTATAAAGTATAAGATCAATGGGTTTGCACAACGGACTCTCTTGAAAAATAATAATTAATTTGACATTATTGATTTGAGAGGCATTTAAATTAATGGCATGTTGCATAAGTCGAGTCAATTTCATTTAGGTTCAGTATTCTTACACTTAAGATTGAAATTAAGTTATTCCTTTAGAAGTATCTCATGACTTCATGCAACTTTGTTACGTTTGCCTATATTGATTTGCCCGTGGAAAATTTTCACACAATTTCATTATGTTTTCATGATTCGAATGTTTTAGCGTTATTCCATATTATATTGTATTTGTACCTATTTGTACTTAAAAATTTTGAAAATTTTCAAAAATAATTGGTGTGCCTTATGGAATTTCATAGAATGTGCTTATTGATTATTTTTGTGATGATAATTCTTTTGGACTGTAAGTGGTGCTGGACTATACCATTTTCTATTGAAGATTTGAAGACTCTGTCGCATTATACTTAGTGGATCTCTAAGTAGTCTGCAAGTCGTTAAGTGTCTATTTTATCATAAACAGTGCTGAATTAAAGATTTTTCCCAAAAGGGATTTCTTTCTCTATCTTCTTCTCATTCTGTTTGGCTTGGATTTTTAGCTTCACAATTTATATTGCATGTTCACTTTAATTTAAATCAAGATAAAATTCGGTAATAGTTGAATCTGTAAGTTTGGCCTGAAATACAAGTAAATTCGTATAACGCTCCTTGTGCATTATCATGTGCATTGTGTCACCATATCATTATTATTTGTTATTTGAATATGAAATATCAATCTAAACGCTAATTCTTTTTAAATTGTGAATTACATCATATGTTAACTAATGTATTAAAAAACATTAATTATGATTTTTCCTAGTTTAACATTTTTAAACACAAAAATATGAGTAAAAACACGAAATACACCACATAGCACCAATTAAATGTTTGACACAAACGCAACATGACATGACTTTACGCCAAAAATCTTGAACATGATATATCTTTTAAATTTTGGATTAATTTCCCATTGTGTTATCGTATTGTTTTTAATTTTGACATCCTTCCAAAATAATAAGGCATACTCACAGTGGAGGATCCATAAATATGAGTAAGAGGGGGTCAAAAAATATATATTAACTTTTGTAGGGCTAAAACTATAAAAATATTTAAAAAAATCACAAAATTTAATATAGGGTTAAAATTGAATTTCTCAGAAGTTGGGGGCGGGGGGGGGGGGGGGGGGGGGGGGGAAGGTCCCCCCTCGATCCGCGTCTGCCTACTCATAATTGTGTAGTGTAATGTCTTATATTATGAAAAAAGCTCCACTATAACATATTTCCTAACTTAAATGATTGATTTGTTACATAACTGCAAGTGTGAGTTGTAACTTGTAACTGTATAAGAGCATCAATAGTGAATATATTTACGCATAACTAATAACTTGTTCAGGATTTTTAATTTGGAGTGAAAAGAAGATAAATTGAGAGAAAGTGCACTAGGAGTAAAATTAGGAGAGATTGGGAGACAAATTAATGAAAATTTTCTCTCCAAAACCTTCTCCCCAATTCAAAGAGAAAGGGTCGGGAAAGAGTAAATTTGTGTAAAATGAAATTCTTATCTTATAACATCGCAAATAAAGGAAAGAAACTATTTTCTCAACTATTTTTGTCCTCTTTTCATATTAAAACTTTCTCTCATTTTCCATTACCTCTAAAAATCCCAACTATAACGTTAATGCGAGGGAATTTTTGTTGAAAATTACTACAAAATTAATAATTTTAAAGGTGTGAGGACTTGAGTTACGATGGTATATGACCTTCACATGTTCGGCACAGGCCCACAAGCTTCCTGTACATCAAGTTAATTATGAATCTAAGTCACAAAGGACTCCCGCATATATTCATTGGAACGACTTAAACCGATAAGAGATAGGCCTGAACTTCTAGGGATAGATATTAACGAAACTTAGGACTTTCCTAAGATCATCTATACATATAAACCCTCCCCTCTAAGAGAGGGTCGTGTGATATTATAACGTCGAACAATACTACAACTCTGTCGACATGTTCTCTAAGTTAATAAAAGGGCAAACCCCGAATCCCGTGGATGTAGCCACGTTATCGAACCACGTATATTCTTGTGTCATGTGATTTTTACCCTTGAGTACTTTTAATTATTTATCTTGTGTGCATTGAAAACAAACACTTTAGGAATTACCATCTACAATTGGCGCCGTTTGTGGTAAGCGATCTGAGTTCTTTGCTACTAGCTAAATCCTTGTGATGTATGACTTACCAAACCCAGATCATACGAATGTGAATGACAAGGAGGATCATCAACTACACAGCTATGGAGACTCAGAGGGTTATCCCCTAGACCATGAAGATTATGACGACCGGGAGGGTCATCAGCTAACCCCTCCCTCTTAGAGGGTTAGATGTGAAATTGGTGAGTATTAACAATCCTTATGTTCTCGTTACCATCCTCGGGAGGATAAAATGGTGAATAGTGAAGAGATTGTGCAATCCAATTAGATCTCAAGGATCATTGACAACTACGAGAAACATCTCCGAGAAGGGCTACCAACAAGCTACAATAAGAGCAAAACGTTGCACTCTAGTGACTCCTAGAGAATATGGTGAATGATGCACATAGAGAGAAGCGCAAGTGTGGATTCCGCTCATGAAATACTAGCTCTCAAGCGAGTAGAGCTCGCAACCGAGGAATGAGTACCCAGCAACAAAAGGAATATTTTTCTCACCTGAGGTCCCCTAAAGGGAGACCACACCCCTGTAATCGGTGAGGAGACAAAGAGATTTGTGACTTTATCAGAATGGAGGTAGAGAGACAACCATCCTATTAAAGTGATCGTATTATCAAGGATCTCACCATAAGAGCACTTGTCTGCCAGATGAAGTCACCATTTAACATATCTATAGAAGAGTTTAATCCCCCAAGAAGTTTTCTCTCTCAAGATTTAAGATTTATGACATGAAGAATGATTCCACCGATCACGTTAGGTGATATCACCAGACAATGATGTTGTGGAACTCTTACGAAGGATTTATGTGCCGGATATTCCCCTCTAGTCTTAGAGACACTACCTAGAAATGGTTCAAAAATCTGCCACACTAATCAATAGCCTCCTCTAATAAACTGGTCAAATCCTTCGTAGTTAGATTTGTTACTAACAACACCCATCCTAAGTGAATGGGCTCATTTATGATGATGGAAAAACATCCCTAGGAAACACTCCCCGTTTATTCCAGAAGGTACTGAGAAGTATACAATGAGGTGAAGGAATGCACCGAGCAAGTCATAGTGACATCCTTCAAAATTGTTCTATCAAGTAGTTTTGTGCTCTACTAATCCCTCACTAAGCGAGGGGCTGTTACGATCGATGACCTCATGGATAGTGTTGAAAAATAGGCCAAGGTAGGGAAATAATGACCAGAGTTATCCAGGATGGGGAGAGACAAAAGTAACTCAAGAATGGGGATAAGGAGGGGGCGAACAAGAAAGTAGAAAGGAAGCGTAATGGGAATCAGAAAGAGGAAAAAAAAAAGGACCCTAAAAAGTCATTCAGGGCAGTTAACACAGTATTTTCCGAACTAATTTACAAGATCAAAGAGCGACAGTATTTCAAATGGCACGAGAATATGTTCAGTGATTCGAAGAAGAGGAGCCAGAAACAAAAATATGCATACTATAAAGATCACGGTCACAAGATCGAAAACTGTAAGGAACTAAAGTCCCACCTCAAGGTGCTAGTTTTGGTTGGGGACCTAAACGACTTCATAGAGAAGAAGAAAGGTGCAGCGCAACCCGTGCGTGACCAAAGACTAGACAACGTCTAGGAAGACGATATGGGACACGAATTTACGATAATCCATAGGGTTCGAAGACCCGATAACATCTTGGATAAATGTTTAAGTCATGAATCCACAATGATTCAAGGAGCGTTAAACCCAAACCAAATCAATTGGAACGCTTTCGGTATGGAGGTCAAAAATATCTCAACAATTATGAAAGACATTTAGATTGAACCATCCATGCCTATTGCAGGCAAATGCCAGTGACCCAAATACATTAATTACACGAAGCACATCATCTTCACTGATGATGATTTGATCGGAGTGAGGACCTCTCACCACGACGCTCTTGTCATCACTCTCAGAGTTGCTAACTGGGATGTGGATAATTTATTAGTAGACCAGGGAAGTTCCTTGAAAATTATGTACCTAAGAATGTTCAATCAGTTAAACTTGTTATAGAATACTTGCATGGAGTCGCAGTTTCATTAGTCGAATTTATAGGAGGGATGACCTTACTTCTGGGAAAGCTAGTTCTTCCTATCCGGTATGGAGGGATATCCAAGCCTATTGAGTTCTTTATGGAGGGATATCCAAGCCTATTGAGGGTGGTTACATGTTGTGATGGTTGTACCATCCACCTACCATCAGAAAAAACAAAAGTGCATCCCTGACAAAGGAGTTATGGAGATATGCGAAAATAAAGCCTTGGCCAGAAAATGTTTCATAACTGCTATTCGTGCTAAGAAGGAGAAGGATAAGGAGAAAGTCGTAGATCTAGAGGAAGGCTCCATGCCGTCTAAATAGCAGTAAAAGTATGAGCAACCTGGCGTTGAGAAAACTAGGGCTGCCGCTATCGATCGCATTATAAAGCCCCTACAAGATGTAGCATTTGATGATAATCATCCTAAAAAGAAGTTCCTGGTCAGCAGTTCACTTACAGAAGAAGAGAGGAAAGAGTTGGTTATTTTCCTCAAAGATAACCAAGACATATTTTCATAGAGGCCATATAACATGCCTAGAATATACCCGGAAGTGTTGTGTCACAAGCTCCATGTGGATCCACTTCATCCACCAGTGGCCCAAAAGGCATGACGAACTGTGCCCGAGAAGGCTAAAGTTATTATAGAGGAAATGGGAAAACTTATGGAGGTGCATTCCATGACAAAAGTTCAATTCCCCACATGGTTGTCATATCCAGTAGTCGTAAGAAAGAGCAACGGGAAGTGGAGATTTTTCATCGACTTTGCTGATATGAAACGTGCATGTCTAAAGGATAATTTTCTTTTACCAAAGATAGAAAACATATCTAACCATAAGCATATGAGCTTCCTTGATGCCTATTCTGGGTACCATAAAATGTCATTGTTCTCTCCCGGCCAAGAAAAGACTTTCTTCATCGCCACTCTGGGACTATATTATTATAGGGTAATGTCGTTCAAATTGAAGAATGCTAGGGTGACCTATCAGGTTTTGACGAAGATGTTCAAGGAGAAATTGGGAGACACAATATAGGTATATATCAATAACATTCTTATAAAGAGCATGAGAAAGGGGGATCACCTTACAAGCTTGGAAAAAACTTTTAAAGTATTTTATTATTACAGGATGAAGATAAACACAATGAAGTGCTCCTTTGGGGTATAAGTGGAAAAAACAAAGAGGTATCAAGGCAAACCCCGACCAGATTGAAGACATCAGGAAGGTGCAGCCCCCCTAAGACTGTGCATGAGGTACAAAACTTGACTGGCACACTACCTTCCCTTAACCTCTTTATATCCAGGTCCTAAAAAAAGTTGCTACCTTTACTTGAAGAACTTAAGAAAGAAAAGAATAAAGTATGGAATGACGAATGCACCAGGGCACTTGAAGAAATAAAGAACTATTTGATCAAACCACCACTGCTGACCATTCTAGATGAAAGAGGCCCTTTGTACTTATATCTTACGGTGCCCAATAACACTGTAAGCTCAGCCTTTATTTGCGAGAAAAATGGTGGTCAAGATCCAATTTATTATGCTATCAAAATGCTGCTCGACGATGAAAAAAGATACCTACCGTTGGAAAAGCGTGCAAACGCATTGGTGATAACCTCCAAAAATTGAAACACTACTTCGAGGTGTGCACTATCATTATTCTAACCTCTTTCCCTCAGAGAGTGATTCTCAATAGGCTGGCCTATCTAGATGTATGTCCAAGTGTTTGGTAGAGCTTGGGAGGTTTAATATTCATTTCTAACCTATAACTTCGATCAAGGGGTATGTTATAGAAGAATTCATCGCCGAATTTTTCAATGATCCAGAACAAGTAAAAATTGGAAATGGAAGTATAGATTTTATCCTGTAGCCAATCAAAGAAGGTGACAAGTGGGTACTATATGTAGATGGAAACTCAAATTCCAAGAGGGCAGGAGGAGGGATAGTAATGGTACCCCAGGAGGAAATAGTTCTCAAGAAAGAAATTCATTTATGATTTTAAGTCCCTAATAATGAAGTTGGGTACGAAGTCCTAATCAATGGGTTGTGGAAAGAACTCCCATTGGGGTCCCATCATAGTCTTCTATGACTCAACACTAGTATCAAATTAGATATCGAGAGACTACAATGCTAGGAATGAACACATGTCCGCATACCTTGAGGAAACCCAATATTTGGTCCCCCATGCAACCGTTCCCAAGAAGGAACAATAGTCACGTCGAAGAACTGGCCACACTTAATTCATCTATTAAGGGGGATATGAAATGGACGATTGAAGTAGAGTACCTTGACCAGCCAATATTAATACAGGGAAATATGCAGAACAAGTTATGGTCATCAATAGGACCCAGAGTTGGATGGATCTGATCATGCGTTACCTAATAGAAGATGCCATTCCAGTTGATAAGAAATAAACACATAAGGTACAGGTGAAATTTGCTCATTTATACTTAGCGAAAGATCAGAAACTTTATCGGCACTCATTTTCAATGCCCTACCTCCAATGCGTACAATTGGACGAGATCAAATAAACCCTCTACAAGCTTCATGAGGGGATACGTGGGAGCCATACAGAGGGAAGTTCGTTGGAATTTAGGGTAATAAAATAGGGATACTGCTAGCCGTACATGCAAAAGGACGCAGTTGCCTACGTTTTAAAATGTAAGAACTGTTAACTCTTCTCGCCATTGGTACACCAATTATCCCGCGACCTAAAGTCCATTACAAGTTATCGGCCATTTTCCCAGTTGTGATTTAATACCGTCGGCTTATTGCCCCTCGCGTTTCACAGTGGGAAGTATTTTCTGGTCAGCACTAACTACTTCTTTAAATGGGTGAAGGGGAACCCTTGGTAAACATTTAAGATATTGATATGACGAAGTTCATATAGAAGAACATCATAACTCGATTTGGCATCCATCAGATTATCATCATAGATAATGAAACTTAGTTTGAAAGAAGCCTCTTTCAAGGCTTTAGTAACGAGCACAATATTAAGCAATACTTGAAGAGTGCTCCAACGGAATGAATGTGACTTCTAAAATAAATCAATTTTAATTGTGTATCAACCAAACCAATTTTAATTAAACCCAAGTTTTAATTCAGTCCTAACACATGCATCTAAGTGATATAAAATCATAAAGCAATAAGCATGCAAAATAAACAAAATAACAAGATAGTCACAATATGAGGAAAAATCCACCATAGGAGAAAAACCCTTTATTCCACTATAATTATAAATCACAACTTACACGGTTATAATGAAATGGATTTTAAACACACGAATATCCTCAAGTATCGGTCGGTGTCGTCAGCAATGGAACAACCGCAGCTACTACACAAGAACGCGCAGTTTTATATTCAATAAAGATCCACACGCAATGAACCTTAATGATCTCATTCTTCATCAATGAATCCACACGCAGCGAAATCACATGGACAAGCAGTCCAAATATCGGTGTAGGTTATCCTCCCTACAAGAGTAAACTTGAAAAAGATTGTATCTTGGGTTCCAAAATAATTCACTAAAGATTGGGATGTTTTGTGAATTAAAAAACAAAAGTATTAAAGTCCTTTAAAAAGAAGACTAAAATATTCTGCTGAAGCAATTTTGTCTCTATTTAAAACCGTAGGTTTTCTTATGAAAAACAGAGTTGGATACTCCTATTTATAAAAAATTAAAGGTGGTAGGTTGCTCAAACGAAACAACATGTCGTTTGAACGAAATACACTATCGTTTGAACGACGGGTATACTTCGCGCGACTAGCTATTATTTGAACAACATACCGTGTCGTTCGAATGACCTATCAAATGAGATTTTAGGCCATGATTGTAGATAACTTCAATAAGAACGCGTGGTCGCTAGTTTCGTATTTTTTTGATTTTTTTTAATTCGTTATGATTTTTCTACGAAAAGGTGTTCGAGAATAATATATTTAGATATTATGAATTCAAAAAAATTAAACAAAAACATTTGAACATCCCAAACAGTTTTAAATGAATCGTAAAGGAACTTAAATATGTTCTCACTAAAATTCATCTTCTAGAGGTTTGAATGTTGAAGAATCTTGATATTCAGATCCGTCTCGATGCTTGAATGAACTTGAATAATTCTTCGATAGTTGTAGCGGTATAAGACATACTCAATTGTAAACGGACAATGTAAAATAATGTCCTTACAAATCTCCCCCTTTGTCTATGCCAGTACAAAATAAAAATATTCGAACTACCAAATCAAAATGCCTATACAAATCTAATACCCTCCCATGAACCCCAAAGTGAAAAGGTATCAACTGTAAAAGTCTTGAGAAAAAATATTGAACTTCAAATCTTCAAACCTTTAAGCTTTTCTCATCAGGGTGTGAAAGATAATGATCATCAATCTTCGTACCTACACACATGAGATAATGCAAACACCATCGTGGCGCCTCGAGTTTGAAATGACATAAGAATAGATCAATCTCCTCCTTAATGCAAACTCCCCCATAAAATCATAATTCGTTCTCCCCCTTTTTATTTGTCCGAAAAAGATAAGGAAAAGAATAAAAAAATCTAAACACGGAGTGTCACGATACATAACATAAATATGGATCAAACTACATGCATGTAGAGGAAATACTGAAAGGATCCACAAACTATTTTTGAATTTTCAATTTTTCCAAACGAAAACAATTTACAAAAATAAACACATCATGAATAACACTAAGACAACTAAATCATGGATATGGAATGAATGGGTGTGAAGAAAATCAATAGGTAATAAAACACAATCAAGGATATGCGCGCAATGCATAAGTGTACTCCTATCGATTGAACATAAAAAATTTCCTTAGGTGTAAAATTGTTGAATTTAGATGATATCGACTAAATCAAATCAACAAATCAAAGCCTAAATGATTTTCACAACAATAACGTCTAAAACTCTTTAGTGCCGTTTCGAGAACTTTTCAAAGAACGTGCAAATCCATTGATTACTTTCCAACAAAACTCCCTCATATAAAATATTACAATTTCCATATCTAAAGAGGTTTTAAATTCTCAACTTAGAGAAAACCTATTGGCCCAAATTTTGGCATATATTAACTTTTTATCGCCGTAATTTTTGTGCGCGATCTTTTCAACCGTTGGCTTTCACGCAGAGTCAATTTTACACTCTCGTAGCCCTTTCTCGTATCACTCATCATTTTTTTTTAAGTTTAAACAAATTCTTCACGGGAAATTAAGCAGATGAACACAGGGTACTGCAAACATAATGGTCAAAGTTAACCAGCTCGCTCGAACAAAGTGGTATGTCGCTAGAATAATATTATCTCACGACATAAGATGTCGCTCGAACGATAAGCTATCTCGTTCGAACGAGAAAAAGAAATTTCCCAAAAAGCCTACATAATCAAACATTCTACCCAGTGAACAAATTTCTACAAAACAGTACCAGAAAGGGCCATACAGATCCAAAACAGTGTCAAAACAGAGCGAAATAGCAAACTCAATGAATAAGTTAATGTGCGCTACATCAAAGTGAGTCATAACACCAGTAAGAGTATATCAAGACACACAACTAGGGTATGACAAATAACAAAAACAATCAACCAAAAGATCTCACATGGGGTGAATCACGTGCAAGCAAGCGAGAGTTATGAACAATTATACCGTAAGCCTCAAAATCCGATTTCCTAACCCAAATCGATTTGTAACGACAAATGGTGGTTTGAGGAATCGAATTATTCTATTATTAATCTTCCTGGGTCCTTTTAAAATCTTGTAACATAAACTCCTAAGATGTCATTGCTTACCGCAACATGTGCCAGGGTAAATCAGGCAATGAGTGTTACCTAAAGGTGGTCCTCTACTCAAATTGCTAGGTGGCGCTCTCTTCAAATTCCTAGGTGGCTCTATCTGAATTTGCCAAGGTAGCTCTCTCCTAATAATCCTAGGTGGCTCTCTATTGACAGCCCTCGGTGTCTCTCCCTTAATAACCCTAGGTGCCTCTCTACTAAAAACCCTAGGAGGCTCTCTCACACATGTGGGGTTGGCTTTGGGAATGGGTGCAACACTCTCATCGAAGCTTATACCATCCCAATCCTCCTTAATTTGGACAGTCCCTAAAATTTTATTTAACTTTTTTGACTGAGACTCGAAATCAAATTTTACCTTGCTTGATTCTCTCAAACTTTTCTCAAGTTCACCTATCCTAGATTCAAGTAAGTGCCTAGAATCCTCAAATTCAAGAAGCTCCTTTTTCATAGCTTCCATCACGCCTCGAAGATCATCTCTCTCACCCTCGACATATCAAAACTTCTTTCTCAAAATTTTCTCTCGTTTCCTAAGTTCTTCAACCAAAACATAATTATCATTTTTTAAGGCACTCTCTTGAAATTGGGCTTTCAATTTCAAATTTTCTTTATTTTCAAAGCTTAAGAATAAAGTTCATTGAAAGTTGTTTGCAAGTCACGCTCATCCTCACTCCCATCACCCTCACTATCATCACTAATCGCACGAGTGGGAAGCTCTTGCCTAAAAGCATAAAAAACTTATTCTTTCGAATCACTACCACTAAGGGTGGAAATATGAGATGTCGATTTTTTCAATTTCTTCCTTAAATTTATGGGACACTCATCTATTGTATGACCAACACCCTCACAACCCGAATACTTTTTTGAGTCATTTTCAAGAGAAGATTTAAAACAAGAGTCCGTGTGAATTTTCTAATTATACTTTTCAAAAGGTTGACATCGAAAATCATCAAAACCATCAAAATCCATTTAAAAAAAACACAATTTTTCAAAAGACCAAGATGAAACGCGATAAATTAGCGTAAATCCGCTCTGATACTAATTTGAATAGTGCTACAACGGAATAAATGAGATTTCTCAAATAAATTAATTTTAATTGTGTGTCAACTAAACCAGTTTTAATGAAACCCAAGTTCTGATTCAGTCCTAACATATGCATCAAAGTGATATTAAATCAAAAAGAAATAATCATGAAAAGGAAAAATTTATTAGGCTCCAATTAGGTTGCAAAGGGATGAATTTTTCACGAGTTTTTATAGCTAATCTTTTTGGGTAACAAACGATGGCCTACTTCACTATCCAAATGTGAGTTGCTTTACCATATGCATCTCGAGATTAATTTAGTTTTGAGATATTTTAATGCGCTTTTCAAGACAATCTCTCACGCATTTTTGATAACCGATCAAAATAATAAAATACAGATCATCAACGACTTATTAAAACACTGAAAAAAACTTTGAGTTAATCATAAACTCGGATTGGTTTAAAAACTCAAAAAAATCGATAGGCTTGAAATCTCACCGGGTTGATTAATCGCCACACTTATTCGTTAAGTCGTCAATTTTTGCTCAATTTCCATCTTTGGTCAATTTCGGCTTTGTGTATTTTGAATTTTACAATTTGAGATAGAAAAAGTGTGACATTTTTGAAGATTTTAAATTCCAATTTTTATTATTTTGAAGAAAAATATTTTTGGATTTTTCAAACTTTTTCAATTTTTATGGAAATTTTTGAAACATGTGATCAAATTAATGAAACTAAACAATAAATGGGAAGAATATCCCACACCTCCTAACTTAAATGTTGCATTGTCATCAATGCAAATCAAGAACACAACAAAAAGAGTGGAAAAAAAAGATATTACCTAAATGGAGCGATCCCCGATGAGTACAAGTGTATTGAATCTATAAAACATGTTAGAACCAAGCATAACAAAAAGAATAACAAAAACTTTAAAAAAATTACTTTAAACTATAAAAAAAGGAAAAGGAAAAAAAAGAAGCTAATTATGTACAACCTACGATTTGAATTTCAAATAAATTATACATTAGAAGTCGAAAAATTTGAGGGTCCACCCAAAATACAATTTGACTTTGAGGGGTAATCGGTGCACCCTCATTTTTATGCATGCCTTCCGAAAAATAAGAATTTCGTTTGAACAACGAAAGGTATGTGTGAGATGGAAAAAATGAACCATCAGCAATTAAAATTTTTGACGGGATGATGGGGGGGTAGGATGCTAAGTGGGACATGTACAATTGGGATCCAAGAGAAATAAAATCATGATTTCTCACGTAATATGGGAAGCGGGGCACACAAAAAGGAAGAGTCCATCTTGGAAAATAATTCAAGCAAAGAGTCATCGTCGGTAAAAGGTTTAAACGTTTCAAAAGTTTCAACCGACTCATAGGAATCTAGCGGTACTTCTAATGGTTCAATAACGGTGAACGAAAATGGTGATGAAATAAATTCAACCTCAAGTGATTCGTAATCACTTGGAGATTGAATTTTAAGGGAGCAAGACTCATTGTCAATGATATGTTCTTAAAAAATTAGAGGTCACACACAAGTCTGAACCTCCTCTTTATTTTCCAAAATAGAACGCATATCATCGCAAAGTGAGAGCACTTCCGTAACAAGACCAATATCCACCACGATTTGGGTGGAAAGAAAATCGAGTAATTATTTGATTAGAAAAATCATTCTTTCTTCCAAAGTAGGATTCCTTGGCTCTATAACATCGGATTCCTCATTTGGTTGAAAACGTTCTTTAGTTTCAAAAATATTAAAAGAAAAGTCATCATTGGATTCGAATAATGAATCCAACTCTTGCTCCCAAAAATTATTTTTTTCCCGTTATTTATTTTGAGGCCTTTCATATTCATGAATTAAAAACCACTCACCCATTTTAATATGTCGAGGCGGAGATTTTTGAAAATAAAAAGTTTGAAAACTGTTCCCATAAGAACCATTATAGTTATCGAACTCACTATAAAAAGACATGATTACCGAATAGTTTGTAAATGGACAATCCACGTAAAGAGTTGTGCGGCTAAGAATTCAACGTCTCTTGGCGCGCAATTGTGCAAGCCTACAAAAAAGGTTCAAACGAAAAAAAATACAAAAGAAAAAAAAATCTCACAAAATATTAAGTCAATTATAATCTATAACAAAAACACTCCCCGACAACGGTGCCATTTTGATCGAGGGAAAAACCGAGCATCCATGTAATTTGCTAATCGTTGTTATTGGCTTCCGACCATAATACTAAAAAACCTAAACTTTAACTACACTCTTATGGAGTATAGCGGTGAGTCTGAGTATCGAATCCACATGGAATGTTTGTTAGATTTTAGTTGAGTTATTACTTCAAAAATAAAGTGTAAAAGATGATGATGGGGTGAGAAAGGAAAAAGGGGGAAACTAAAGAAGTTAACTAAAACTAATTGGAAAATTAAGGTATGGACACAATCCACCAACTCCTAGTATGTTTATCGGGGATAAAACTAGTTATGAACTAGATAATTAATTAAATCCAATCTTTATTAATATCAAGCATTATATATATGAGGGTACTAGCCCGCACCATGCATAATCAAAAGTAAGAATAAAGTGGTGTCGTTATAGCTACACTCGCGTCGCACACTTAAGCATCCCGATTACCTAGGACAAACGAGATCAAAAGTCCTACGAAGGTTGTGATCACTACATAACACGATTCGATCATTTATTTAATTTAGGGAACTAATTTTACACACATGCAAACCACATAGGGTTGGGTTCATGCACCCCAACCCCTAAAAAATCTAGCATAGCATAGTTTAACTATGATTAACTACACAAGAATCCATAAAAAGTATGTGAAAATAAGGGAAGAATGATAAAAGTTCTAGAATTTAAGGTTACCAAGATTGAAGAACACAACCATGCAAGAAGAAATCAAAGATTAAAGAAAAATCGAAAAGGCTCTTGAATTAAAGGTGCAAAATATGTAAATTCTTCTCCTAGATGTTCCTCCTTGATTAAGATCTTTTATATGAATAAATTCTTAATAAAAAGAGTCCTAATGACTAAATATATAGGCTAGAGGTCGTTTAGTAGAGTCCCCAAAACATAAATCTGTTTTGGCTAAAAGATAAAGACAAAAAAAAATCCCGTATCTGGAAATTTTGTCACACTTAGAAAGCGTGACTAATTTTGTAATGGATCTGGAGCGTGACAAATGAGCGGGCCGGATCTTTTATTTTTAATAGGTCCGGATTGCCCTTGAAATTCCTCGAGAACTTTTTTCTTGACTTCTCTCATCTTCAAATTATCATAACTTCTTCACCGTTGCTAGGATTGAGGTGCCGTTTTTTCCAGTGTTCTTATAATGGAAAGATATTCAACTTTCAAGTGGCCCCACCTCCGGAATAAGGATGAAAAATTATGAATATGCCCTTCAACTCCCCGTTTCTTGGTTTCTTTCACTATTTTGAGTTCTCTCTCGCACTTTCTTGCTTGAAATACCTGTAAAAAACACATAAGAGATATACAAAATACTAAATACTTACCAAAAAGGGTTAGTAGCATAAATATGAGACAAATCCAATCTATTTACACTGCACAAGATTATAAAAATATCGAAATTAAGGGATACATTTGAAGAATTTATGTCAATTCAATCCCCACTAACTTAGAACTTTGCGCGTCCTGAGCAATGTAAAGGCATAAAAGCATGGGTTAAGGACCCTTCAAAAACTTTATTGGGATAGAATAAATTTTTTGCGGGCAAGCGATTGCATTTAGCGTATGTAACAAGCCTTTAAACCCCCTAGGTTACCCTAGTAGGACGAGTGGTGTCTCGTGAGGATTTGCAGTGAATATACCCACAAAATTCGTTATTGACTCAAAGAAAAATAAAAATACATAAAAATTATACCATTTAAACTCTCCAAAAATGGTCACCGCAAATTCATATTCAAGAGTCTCAAATCATAATGTGTGTGTGTGTCCGAAGCCAAAAATCGAACCGCTAACTTCCATCGATTGATCACTACGTTACTTTTCAAAAACTCGCTGTGATTTCAAAACCTCATGGGATGCTCTCACAAACGAATCACTCAAAAATGTGGCTTATTCTCTCGGTATGCATGATAAAAAGAGTAAATATGATGGGCAGAAATTCATGCACACAATTTTGAAAGACGAATTTTTTTTAGGTGAAAATATCTCGTTATCGGAATACGATAATGGGGAAACGGGAAACATCATCTATTTTTTACATCATGTAATCTCTTTTATTATCTTTTATGCCTTAGCTCTCCACGCGGTAGAAAATTTCGCAATTCGAACTCAGTTAGAACTTTCTTGGGTTATAAGTTATAATGGGTAAAAGGATATGGTTGGATATTTTTGGAATTGGAAAATTTTCCAGTGATGTCCGTTAGTGCTTTTCGGGCATTTGCTCATTTTCTCTTCTTTTTCTATTTTTTCCTTTTTTCTTTTTTCTTTTTTCTTTTTTCTTTTTTCTTTTTTCTTTTTTCTTTTTTCTTTTTTCTTTTTCTTTTTCTTTTTCTTTTCGGGCATTTGCTCATTTTCTCTTCTTTTTCTATTTTTTCCTTTTTTCTTTTTTCTTTTTTCTTTTTTCTTTTTTCTTTTTTCTTTTTTCTTTTTTCTTTTTTCTTTTTTCTTTTTTCTTTTTTCTTTTTCTTTTTCTTTTTCTTTTTCTTTTTCTTTTTCTTTTTCTTTTTCTTTTTCTTTTTCTTTTTCTTTTTCTTTTTCTTTTTCTTTTTCTTTTTCTTTTTCTTTTTCTTTCTCTTTCTATTTTTGTTGAGCATTTTCTATTTTTCACTCGCCCCTTTTTCACCTTTTTTGACTAAATTTCTGAAATTTTCATTTTCACAATTTCGAGCTAATTTGGTGTTTCGGGTTAATCAAATGAAAAGGAAAAGTTTATTAGGTTCGAATTGGGTTACAAAGGGATGATTTTTCACGATTTTTTATGGCTAATATTTTTGGGTAACAAACGATGGCCTACTTCATTATCCAAATGCGAGTTGCTTTACCGTATGCGTCTCGAGATTAATTTAGTTTAGAGATAATTTAATGCGCTTTTCTAGACAATCTCTCACATATTTCTCATAACCGATCAAAACAATACAATAGAGATCATCAACGACTTATTACAACGCTAAAAAGAACTTTGAGTTAATCATAAACTTGGATTGATTTAAAAACTCGAAAAAATTGATAGGCTCGAAATCTCATCGGGTTGATTAATCGCCACACTTATTCCTTAAGTCATTAATTTTCGCTCAATTTCCATCTTTGGTCAATTTCGGCTTTGTGCATTTTGAATCTTATAATTTGAGACAGAAAAAATGTGACATTTTTGAAGCTTTTAAATTCCAATTTTTATTTATTTTGAAGAAAAATATTTTTGGCTTCTTCATACCTTTTCAATATTTTTGAAAATTTCTGAAATTTTCTAAAAAAACACACACTTGGAAAGAACATGTGATGAAATCAATGAAACTAAACAATAAATGGGAAGAATATCCCGCACCCCTTAACTTAAATGTTGCATTGTCCTCAATGCAAATCAAGAACACAACACAAAGAGAGGGAAAAAAGATATTATCCAAATGGAGCGATCCTCGATGAGTACGAGTCTATTGAAAATACAAAACATGTTAGAACCAAGCATAACAAAAAGAATAACAAAAACTTTAACTAATTACTCTAAACTATAAAAAAAGGAAATGGAAAAAAAGAAGCTAATTATTTACAACCTACGATTTGAATTTCTAATAAGTTATACACTAGAAGTCAAAAAATTTGAGGGTCCACTCAGAATACAATTTGACTTTGAGGGGTAATCGGTGTACCCTCATTTTCATGCATGCCTTCCGAAAAATAACAATTTCATTTGAGCAACCGAAGGCATGCGTGAGATGGAAAAAATGAACCATCACCAATTAAAAAATATAACTGGATGGTGGGGGTTTGGATGCTAGGTGGGACACGTACAATTGAGATCCAAGAAAAATAGAATCAAGATTTTCAAGTAGTATGGGAAGAGGGGAAAACAAAAAGGAAGATTCCATCTTGGAAAATAATTCGTGGATAAAAGGTTTAAACATTTCAAAAGTTTCAACCGACTTATAGGAATTTGGTGGTACTTCTAATGGTTCAATAACGGTGAACAAAATGGTGATGAAATAAATCCAACCTCAAGTGATTCGTCATCACTTGGAGATTGAATTTCAAGGGAGCATGACTCACTGTCAATGAGATGTTCTTAAAAAATTAAAGGTGACAGACAAGTATCAACCTCCTATTTGTTTTTCAAATTAGAACGCATATCATCGGAAAGTGAGAGCACTTTCGTAACAAGACCAATATCCATAGCACTTTGGGTGGAAAGAAAATCGAGTAATTATTTTATTAGAAAAAAACATTCTTTCTTCCAAAGTACGATTCCTTGGCTCTATAACTTCGGATTCCTCCTTCGGTTGAAAATGTTCTTTAGTTTAAAAATTATCGGATGAAAAGTCGTCATTGGATTCGAATAATGCATCCAACTCTTGCTCCCAAAAAAGATTTTTTTTTCGATATTTATTTTCAAGCCTTTTATATTCATGAATTAAAAGCCACTCACCCATTATAATTGGCCGAGGCCGAGATTCTTGAAAATAAAAAGTTTGAAAACTATTCTCATATGAACCATTATAGTTATCGAACTCACTATAAAAAGACATGATTACCGAATAGTTTATAAACGGACAATCCACGTAAAGAAGTGTGCGGCTAAGGTTTCAACGTCTCTTGGCTCTCAATTGTGTAAGCCTACAAAAAAGGTTAAAACAAAAAAACTTACGAAATATTAAGTTAATTATAATCTATACACTACAAGAAAAGCACCTTTTTATGACTCTCGAAAAAATAATTTAAAGACATTTATTTCAAAAATATCATTTAAAGGTTAATACTATAATTAATGTGACGTTTCTAATATAAAGTGTCATTTTATATATATTAGTATTATTTTTTATGACAATTTAAATATAATCATATTTGATTATAGATATTATGACATTTTTTAAGAGTTTCTAATCTAAATAGATATTATCACCCTTTTTTCTTTACCAAAATTTAGAAGAGAGGATTTACCTCTAATTTTTTTTAGATCTTTTACCCGCTCCCTCCAAACATTAAATTTTACCCGCTCATGTCACTCCTCATATCCATTCCCTCTCAAGATTCTCTCCCTCTCCCTCACGCTCTCCATTCTCTGGTATGCTTTCCCTCTCCATTCTCTCACGTACTGGTGACTTTCTATTGTGTGTTTCATTTATAATTTCTGGTACGTTTTCTGGTTCGTTTCACAAAAGGAAAGTTATAAATCTTTACAATTTTGTGGTTCATTTCAACTGTGACTTGCGATTAGGGCATACAAAAATCTTGGGGATAATGCGATGCAAATAATATGTATTGGGTGTGATTTGAGATTTTAGGGGTTTGGGATTTTAGGGTTTCTATATTGTGATAATTATTTATGATAATTATTTTATGTATTGTGATATTGCACAATAAGTGGTTTTGGTTCTAGCTTTAATTGTGTCTACGATGATGTGAAATTGAGTCTTTTTTCGATGAAAGTTGGTAAGTCTATATACTAAGTGGTTGTTATATATTGATTACACTGTATTTTATAATAGTAATGACTATGTTTTATGAGTTGATGAATTATAAACCCCTAATCAAATTTCTTCTACCATTTCTTAGACATGAAATTTTTACTTGTCATTGTAATTTTTTTCCTTTACTTGTCTCGATGGCTGATGATTCCCATCTTTGTTATTGTGGATTTTGTCAACACGCATTATTTTGAATGAAATGTGGATATATTGTATGTCATGGAGAAATTTGATCATAGTAATTAATGTGGATGAATATTATTAAAAAAAATCATTTACAATATATTATTTTTATGATGATGTCAATCTAGAATTATCATGTATTCCCCACCCCCACCCTACCACCACCACTCAAGCAACATCATTTTAGTTGGAATCCTGCCTCTCCTATCTTACCGGGCTCCCGGTTGCAGAAAATAACTAGTATAGTCTCATTTTTGGGGCGTTAAGGGTCAAAATATACTATAAATTGTATATTTTTCATTCATGTGTGTTTATGTTATGTAATTGAGGCTTTGATTTTTTTTGAAGTTAAGGCTTTGTTAAGTTGTTGTAATCTGTACTTAGAAACCTCTGCTTTAAAAAGTGGTTGAAAGATTAGTATTTTCTCATGATGTCTATTTTGTTAGGTATGATTTATCTTTTTCTCAAGCTCTATTCGTTAATTGTATGTGCCAACGATAATGATATTTGATAATTGTTTGTTCTTGAAAAACCGCATTGTATTTGGATGATGAAATTGAAAAGATGATATAGAGCCACATTTCAACATAACCTAAGATTTGCACATTACTATCATTAGTATTGTTGAGTTTAATTCATGAACATTGATTTGGGTCATAAATTGTTCATTACTCTCAGTATTCTCGTTATTCTCATTACTATTTTCTCTTCTCCTTAACATTTATTTTCACATTACTCCCTTATTTGAACATGACATAACTGGCTTGATATTCCTTTTCTTTCCATCGACACTTATTACTGTAAGATCTTTGATATGGAATGGATGCTTACTAGCATTTCCAGTTCGGGTGTCCCAGGTATCTTCTAACCTACATTCTAAATTTAAATTATGTTGATTATTTTTACAAGTTAATGTTGGTCTTATGCATTTTCAGGCCTGAATATTATTCCTCTACATGGGTTTGGCTATGTGATAATCTTCCATGGTAATTTCATATGATCTTCCATTCCATTTTATTTTTGTGGAGATTGTAATATTAGGGAATTATTTTACAGTTTTTAGGGTTCAGGTTACAGAAGTTGTTGAAGCTCCTGTTGTTGTTGTCACTAGAGCTTCTAGGGTAATTGATAAGGCTATTGCTTTAACTTTGGGAAAAGATGGTTGTTAAGGTTGCTCACTTTTACTTGTTCTCAATTCCATTGTCTTGTTGGTTTATACTCTAATTTAGAGGAGTGTTATGTAAGTGGAATTCTATTTTAGGTTTTTAAGCATACCAAATTAAGCCACCAATTGCCATGAGTGAAAACAACCATTTTTATCATTTTTATTATGCGCCAAATGAAGGTTTTTCATTTTTAACAGATCTTAAATTTCCAAGCATGTCCATATGCATGTATGGGAAGTGTATATACTACTAGTGATTTTTTTATATATTCTATAAATCGACTTGATCATTGTGGATTTTACTCTCCTTTTAAAGGTCTTGGTGAATTATGTGAGATCATCAAAGGCGGCTGAAGAAATTTCCAAAGAGGTGTGCAATAATCTTTAAATTTTCTTAAAAATTACTTTTTAAGATTGTACAATTTAATACGAAGTTTGTGGGTAGGTAATGTTTTGATGTTGATGATTAATTTTCTCACAATTGTCTATGTATCATGGTTAATTTAAATGTTTAATCTTTTCTTTTTCTTTTTGGATGGAATTATAAGATTATGGATGATGCTTTTTGTCAATTTTAAAGCCTTCATAATTTATGTTTAAAAGGTTTTCATAATCCCGTTTGTGTTTACGGGGAGATAGAGGCATAACGAACAACATTACCAATTAATTTATGTACTAAGTACATTAAACAAATGGGTTTCATAGTTTGAATGACATCTAGATGAAATGGGAGACCAACGTCTCACCAATTCAGTCCCCCGCCTATTTCTACAATACCATTTGTATTCTCTCATAGAAAGTATGTGATTTCCACTACTGTGTTCACCCTTAAGCTCTAATTTATTTGGTTTTTATGGTCAAGTGATTGTTGATTCTAAACAAACAAAACGGGCATATCCTGTCCATAATTCCGTTTAAACTTTCGTAAAGCCTCATCTTTGGATCTGAATTCTTGCTTTGCTTTATCAAGTAATAATTTCAACTTTTGAAGCTCACCCGTGTCTACTTGCTTCTTCGTAGGACCTGTGAGACCCCGCCTAATTAATTACCGGGTGATCAATCCTTAATTAATTAATTTTAGAATATCAAGTTGGTTCAGATAATGCATCACTGTCGAGAACTGAAATTTTATTTTAATAAAACTAACCACCTAGTATTTGAAAAGGGTGATGTCAAAATTTTATCTTGTCATTAACTACTACTAAAAGAATACCACTAAATTCCATGCATCATAGTAACATAAGTAAAGTCTAATTGAAATAAAATAAATGTCCGGAGTAAACATCTCCGGGTACATTCCCATACAATAAATCCAATGAGAGAAATCAAATCTAATAGAGAATTTAAAACGACTAAATCTCTAAAAGTAATTATAGGTAAGGACGACATGTCCAACATAATGGATAACTAAAAAGGAAATAATGAGCTGAGTCGTCTACTAGCAATAATCCTGCAAATTTCACAGCAGCTACAGCACGGCAACTGAAAAGAATCTCCTAAGGCTGGTGTCCCTGTGGCTGGGCACCTAAAATAATGGAGCAATAGAAAGATATACAAAAAAACGGGTTAGAGCCCGAGTTGATAACAGTTTAAAATAGCAAGTGCTTACATTGATTCAATTAGCACAATTATTAATCAAGCTAACTTAGCGTACTCACTTGAAATACTCACCCCTCGATCTAGTGTGCACGTCTAATGAGCCAAACTACCCATACTAGTCATGATACCCTGACTGACTCCTAAGTGTATAATATGATGTTTGAAAGTCTCCCTAAATAATTCAAACCGACGTACTTATGATTTTGATAAAGAATTAGGATTTCTTTAGTTTATTCTCATATTCTTCTATATGCCCAACTGATAGTACCATAAGTGTACATATAAAAATAGCGTCAACAACATAAGACACCAAACATGATTTTCGATCTACACACATTATTCACTTAATGTATACATATTAAATTATATAAATATAGCAATATTCACCCTTTGTTGAGAAACCCTTGGTGTTACCCATACTCGGCTATCTAGTCCATTTGCAAAGCTCACGTATAGAGGACACAGGTTCAATCTCTCGAGAACCAATAAAACATAAACACCTATTGGAGGCGAACATAGTCCCAAGTCGATGGGCTACGCACATACTTACGCACCCATACGACCGTCAACACTATCATCTTCACTGATAGCCCGTACCTAGATTCTATGCTCTAGTGGTACGACTCTAAATCCCCCGAAGGCAAACAGGATCCGGTCGTCCACAACGCATTAACCTCCGTTCGATAGCCAGTAGCTAGGTATGTCATACACATAATACTTTTAACAATAATCATGCATACAACTTATATAAAATTCATTAGCTTTCCCACAATCTAATATTTGCAGTACGTATATTATATCTCTTATTATAACCCATACTTTATTCGTGTGTACTCTACCTTGTATTTTTGCACCTCCTTAATTCTATGGATTTTATACCTTCCGAGGGTCGACATATTCTCCGCTCACTATTAATTATTAATATAAGTCACTCAATGATCATACTGGTTTAACACTCACTTGAATAAGCCTACGGGAAGTTCCAAAAATTTGGGCTTAAAAAGGCCATTTTGGAATCTCGTTAGAAGACCCAGAAATCTCGTTCGAACGAGGTCGTTCGAACGAGCCACCAAACTCGTTAGAAGGGCTATTGGAATGTAGTTCGAACTACCTGGGCTGGACTTCTAACGAAATTTCCGAAGTCACCCAGTTCATCTCCAAAGTCTGTTTTTCCAGATTTTCTCTTCTCAAATCTCAACCTAAATCCATTCCAACTCAAATGCAAGGTTACCAAACCAATCTAAGTCACCCTAGAACACTTCTTAACATAGTTTGGGGGTCAAATCCTCCTAATCATCATGTAATTACTATAAATTCCCAAATTTAAACCATAGACCATATTAACATAAACCCAAAATTATTTATCTATAAAAACTCCATTTTTATTTCGTGATTAACATCTAATTCACCAAATTTCACATTCTAATTAAGAGGAAAAATCCTCCACATGCAAGCCCCCATCATATTTTTAGAATTCCTACGCGATTTCATCATAGAAAATCCCAACTTGGGTATTAGTTGTTCTAAAACCTCAACACATGTTAACATGAGTAATAATTGCTAAGAGAAGAGCAAGATAATCACTTGCCTTAAAAATGAACTTATGATTCGCGGGTTGAAATTGGTATAGTAACGATCCTCCTGACACGATCTACGCGTTGGTGTACTTTTTGTTGTGAAAGGTTGAGTTCTTGGCTAAGGCTCTAATGGAGTCTCCTTCTTCTTCCTTGGTTCTCTCTCTCCTTTCGTCTCTTCTCATGTAGGTTGAAACAACCTTCCACTAACCCAAAATGTCTTTTAATTAAACCCAATTTTCGTCCATTTAATTACCCTAAAATTCCTAAAGACCAAAATACCCCTCCGGGGTGTCGTTTTGGGTTAAAATGCCCCAAACTCCAAATAAAATACCCGAATAGTGTTTTCTGACTATTTCGACCTTTTCGGACACTCTGGCTCACTCAAAATAGTCGTCCGAGTTATACAAAAATAAATTATCTTTTGACCCTCCACATATATACAAATGACGCGACTCATACGCGTCCCAATTATTTATAACATAACTGCTGTGTATCTCATTCTCGACCATACTATTATTTCAATAATTACTAACTCTCATCCCACTAGTGATTATTATCATAAAATCGGATTAATTTCAATTTAAATTTTCTCCCTTTAATTTAATTAATCCCCATTTTCCATAAAAATAATTATGCGTAAAAATACGAGGTATTATAGGACCCAACTCAACCCCTCGAACCCGAGTTGCGAAATTTAAAGAACTTACAGTCTCACCCAAGTCCTGCTTCAAAGGACTAATTTGCACAAACATTAAATTTTGGAATCACCTCCTAAACAATCTTGAAGTAAATGTGTGAGCTTTAAATTTCTATATGGTATGTGGTTATTTTTTATGGACAAAAGAGACATGACATCCCCGAGAGCTGAAAGTGATCTATTAATATTTTAAGCTTCCTTAAGACGTTCACCTTGTTCATCAGTTTTTTCCAGCGCTGGATGCCAAGTCCATAAGCCAAAGCATACCCAGTTGAGACCTCCTCTTTATTTAGTAGTCGACACCTACAAAACACCCTAATGTTACATTTGGCTTCATGAATTTGGTTGTATAACTTCTTTCTCTGCGCCTGCTTCTTACCGTATATCAACTTAAGATTATCATACTGTGCTTGGTGTAACTAATCGAATATTTGAATACTTAGTTGTTGACTCGTAGTATGTTATCTGACTATTTAACTGGTGAGATAACATGCTATCTGAATTTTTATCTGTTTTGGTCTAAATATTCATATGACATGCTTATATTAATTGGCCCCAATGTATGGACCTTTATTGCCTAACTATTTTGGTTGTAGTTTAGATAACCATACATACATAAATATGTTTTTATTATTGGTCTAAATATTTGAATATATGCTTCATGAATTTGGTTGTATAACTTATTTCTCTGCACCTGCTTCTTACCGTACGACAATTTAAGATTATCGTACTGTGCTTGGTGTGACTAATCGAATATTTGAATACTTAGCTGTTGACTCGTAGTATGTTATCTGACTATTTAACTATTCAGATAACATGTTATCTGATTGATATTGAATCATAGGGGAAAAGGCAAATTGACGCAGATATAGTAATATTAAAATTGGTAGATTGTGGTTTAACAGAAGATAGTTCCTCAAACAAAGCAGGATGATTACCCCAGATTCATGTAGTTGACGTTAAGTAATTGAGAGTCTTATGACAAATATTTATTGACTTGAGTGCCATTTTGATTTTAAATTGAGAAAACTGATATCAAAGAAAAGTCTCTCAGTTTTTGTTGTTTAAATAATGCAGATAAAGCTTTAGTCTCCATATACGAAGTGGGAAATAAACGCGATAAAAAATAGAATATGAATAATTTGACCAGAAATAACAAAATCTAATAAAATATGAAGCAAGATTACAAGGGGCGAAGACCAGTTGTCATAATGAGAAAAATCTTGCAACAAATCCTGAACAAATAATTACAAATTGCAATCACCCCAAGCTCACTAAATTCACATGAAAATATGTTTCTTTCCAGGTTGCTCATGTTGCTGCCATTGCACACAAGAATTTAACAAAAGTGGATTTTTATACTTTGATTTTTAAAAATAATGAAGTAATGTTTCACTCGAGGCGAGGTTGCTAAGGTTTCTCATGTTAATTTGATTTCTAATCTAATAATTAACCCAAAACATCTAGTCTCATTTTGACTTGGGTGAATTCCTAATTGTTGTATTTAGACTAAGGTGCATTTTTAACTGACATAGGTGACTGCTTTTGTTGTAGTGACTGATGACATATTCATCAGCAATTACTTCTTTCATTTTCAGAATTTCCTTTTATTTTATCGAAGAAACTATTTTATTTAATTTACTTGCTCTGTTTTAGAATGAAAGGTGGTTTAGTTATTGGGTTTTGGAACCTATATATCGGAAGATCTTCTCAAGGAGTTTGAAGAAATAATGTTTGACTCTTTATTGTAAATGCAATGTACATTTAGAGATGAGGTATGGTGAAATTTTAGAATTTAAAGAATATATTATTAAAGCTAATTATATTTTCATCTAACATAACACACAACCGTGTAATCATATTTCAGGTTGTCTATGCTTGATGGATTTCACACCTAGCAGTAGTGACAAGAAAACTTTAACGAGGTGTTTTTCATCAACCAAAGGGTTGAATGAAAAGTTAAATCCATGTTTAGGCGTGTGAAACTCTCTTCTAACCAAGAGGAAGTTCAATATCATACAGTTGATGTATAGTTATACCCTATGCTGGTAGTCTAGATTCCATGGACTTAAAGTTGACAAAACCTTCTCCTTTTCTTGATGAGCCTTTTCCCATTAACAATTCTAATTTAGGTATATATTCTAGTTTATTTCCTTACTCTCAATCGGGAGCTCTATTCCCATCTAGATTGCTAGCTTCTCCAAGAAAGAAGCCAGGAATGCTTGATGATGTTCATTCCACTGGTTGGCTTGATGCCATGAAATCTTCTTCAACCTCCTAACAAGAAGATGGTAAAGAATTTCGGTTTTGAAGTCCCTTTGAATGATAGTGATGTTCCTCATTGCCCTTGGATGGTATGTTTAATGTCTCTTTACTCTCAAAAAGTAGCTAGATACATTAAAAGTATGTGTCATGTCCACATGTTACCATGCAACCAATGGCGGTTTTAGGATTTGGAGAATATGCTATCAAGTATAGTACAATAGTGTTAGATTATTACATGTTGAATTATAGTTATTTTATTTGAATATTTATTTTCACTCTTTATTTATTTATTCATTATTGGTTGACTTTTGAGTTTTTCTTTATTGGATTTCTTTTATAATTGGAAGTTTCTTTTTGTTAACACTATGATTATAATGCTACTTTTGGGTATTGTAGTTTATTTTGTCAGCATAAAAGATATAAGAAGGTATTTTTTTATGTTCACTTCATCTTAACTTAAGTTCACATTTTCACACAGTGGTTTAGTATAATGGAGTATTATTCTAACCTTTCTATGGTAGTATTGTTGCGACCCTACTAAGTCAACGCATTAATCAACCGAATGCACGAATATACAATTAAAAAAATTACATATGTGGTATAATCAGTGTATTTCCTGGGCACTAAATTTTGATCATTTAACAGTTATTAAATTGGGGATGAAAAGACATTTGCTAGAATGTGTAAGTTTCAACTAAAAAGTTAAGCAAATGAAGATTGAAATAAAGATCTCGATTTAGATTTCCATTACAGTAGGTATATTTTGGACTGATGTTTAAAATAGTAATAGCTTCATCGCTTCAGCCTTCTGCTAGTAAATCTTCACAAAGATAATACTAACGCAATCAACCATATGTGTAAGCTGAATCTTTTTAGATTAATATCAATTCCAATTGAAAATAAGAAGTTTTATTAATTTACAAATCACATAAGTTATAATGAAAAGTGGACAAGAGGGACACAATATAAAAATGGGAAAACATAAATAATGAAGAAAACAGATGTCGATAATCTTCTTAAATTTGTGGCAGCTTATCTAAAAATATTCAGCATAATTATACTGATATGTTAAGAAGATATAATATTCAAAACCTTATCGATAATTGAAATATAAATTTAGACAAGTGTGCCAAGGAGAAACCAATCGTGAGCAGTCTCAATTAAACCTCTCAATCATCTATAAATATCATGTCAATGATATTCCTTAATACAGGACAGTTAGAAATACATAACTTGATTTGCTTGAGGAAAGCTTTGAAGCATAGGGTTTATGAATCGGACATCGAATCTCGCTTAGGGAAGACTTAGGTTACCAACTTCATCCTTAATTTTTACTACTACTTATTTTTCAATGCTCAACTGCTTTGCCCTTTTCTTTGCGAAAATGACCTAAATTAAAATTTGACTACACCTTCAACTATATCATTCGTTTGCAATTTCTCTATATTTAAACTAGTGAGGAAAAATTTGTGTAGCTCAAGTATGATCCAAAATCTGTTTGGGGCTATATCGAGGTTCATATTGAACAGGGGCTTGTGCTAGTAGTGGTAGGTCTTCCTTTGTATATGTACCCTTTTCTCAACACAATAATCAAGTCTAGGCCTTTTGAATACAACACCCCACCCTTCTCTCTATATATTCTGATAACAGATTTATTGCAGGTTCTGCAGGAAGGAATCCGTTTTTGGATAACCTTAGCAAGGAAGAAGACGCCGGTGCAACTTTAGTACTATAACAGATTCATGGCTACACTTCCTTATCGTTGGTGCTTGTATTCATGTAGGTACCTTGGAAAAATCTCGTCCAAGGGGCTATTCCTTAGAATCTTCAGAAGCATCAAGAATTTTTAGTGCCTTCACTTCCGTTTCCATAATAGCTGTTATTTTCAGGGATGGGATATTGCTAGAGATACAGGATACTCTAGCTCCTCCAATCACTGGGACGATGTTTAAGGGCCTTGGGATGTGTTACTCTGTGAATTTCATTACTTTCTACTCTGCTGTAGTGTCTGGATACTGGGTGTTTGGCAACAAATCTAGCTCAAACATTCTCAAGAGCCTAATGTCAAACGAGGGACCTGCTTTGGCTCCAACATGGGTTTTAGGCCTCACGGTTGTCTTTATTCTCCTTAAACTCTTTGCTATTGGATTGGTATACTCTCAAGTGGCTTACGAAATTATGGAAAAGAAATCGGCTGACGTGAAAGAAGGGGTGTTCTCCAAGAGAAATCTAATCCCGAGGATAATTCTTTACTCACTGTACATGATATTTTGTGGCTTCTTTGCAGCAATGTTACCATTCTTCGAAGACATCAATGAAGTAGTTGGAGCAATTGGTTTCATTCCTCTAGATCTCATACTCCCACAGCATCTCCACAACATGACTTACAAGCCCTCAACACCTTCCTCCTTGTACTGGATTAACATGTCTATCATAATACTGTTAATGAGGGCAGGGCTTTTGGGCACCTTCTCCTGTAAGGAGATTGGTTCATGATGCCGACAAGTTCAAGCCCTTCAGTAGTGATGTTGTCAATTAGTTTTACATGTGTTTCGATATTGGATTAAAACGTGCAAGGGTTGATACCCTAAGATACACAGAGATAACACAGCATCTCCGCGATGATGTGCTTGATAAGGTTCATATGGGTCCCAATAAGTAAATATGAAATTTCACAATAAAAAAAGGCCTTTGGAATACCCGAGGCTTACTATTTTAGTTATCATTGGTGCCCTATTGAAGGTTGATGATACATAAGTAAAAAGTCTCCTGTTGTCAACATAAATAATTCCTATGCCATAAACAATGGAGATGGGAAGTGAATTGTCAAAAACAGTTGCCACATTTATAGTTTAGAAATTCTGTTAAATGACGTGGGTTGGATTATATATGTACCACGGCAGAACATTTTTTCGCAGTGGGTAGAGTTATTGGAATATGGTTTCTGCACTAGCGGAACATCCATCACCACCACTCCTAAAGCATATTATTCGGTATTACCTTCGATTATTTGATAATCAATGAACTTGTGATGAACTGAGAATTTTCCTTCCAGACAAGCTAAGGGATGCAACATTCAGTAGCTGCCTTAGTGAAGATACGATGACTAGAATGTGGCTACAACAGTTAAGTCATAACGTTCAAGGGCCTCATGTTTCCCTTCAAGACGGGGGAGAACTTTTCAAGTTCCTCGTATCCACGCATCTCATTCAGATCCTCAAAATCACAATTTTTTAGTTTCTTTAAAATTTTCAATTTTGACAGTTCCATTTCTAGTGATACGCGAAGTAGCAAATTTTACATTGTTTTTGCTTTTGTATTTTCCAAGCAGCACACTAATATTATTTTACTCTGTTTTCTCGTGATAGATAATTGAGTAATAATTTTTATATATTCATATAAATATATTTTTTCCATACAGTTTTTTCTCCATTTTTCAATTTCAAACACAACTTATAGCTTCCAATCGTGAATTTCTACGATTACAGAATGTAATTACTGATCAAAGTAAGTTATAGTTAAATAATCCATTTATGAATACTGTTGATATGAGTTCACTTGATTGAATGCAAGTCAATTGCTTCTCTTCCCTTGAATAGTTTTGAATGTCAATTCATCTTGTACCTATATTTTATTAATTTTTTTTGTTGGTATTTTGTTTAATTTTCGTTTACTCCTTAACTGGTAAGTTCACCCTCACTGATTCCCTTGTGGTTGCTGCTGTATCATCGCTCAAGAAGTTACTGGTGATGTCCGGATGACTGATATCCGAGCTAATGAAGTTGAGCGTGGTATTACCATCAAGTCAAATGGTATATCTCTTTACTATGAGATGGTAGATGACTCGCTGAAGAGATACAAGGGTGAGATAAATAGAAATGAGTACCTCATCAATCTAATAGATTCTCCCAGGCACAATGATTTCATATTTGAGGTTACGGATGCTCTCCGTATTACTGATGGTGCACTGGTTGTGATGGATTGTGTTGAAGGCGTGTGCATCCAAATCGAAACTGTTCTTCGGCTGGCCCTTGGAAAAAGGATTCGACCTGTCTTGACAGTTAACAAGATGGATAGGTGTTTCCTTGAGCTTCAGGTCGACGGATAGGAAGGCTTGATAAGGCTACCTCATATGATGAGATCAAGTGATTCTTCTTCATCTCTTCTACTTTCATCTACCACACCCCCATTGTAAAAATAATTCAAATTCACTTCAAATTTTCATTTGATTTGTTTCTATTCAAATTCTGATTGTGTTTTTGAATTTTGTAGAAGTACGATGAAGAGTGTTGATTCTGAGAGCCTTGTGTTGTGTAATTCTAAATCAAGTGATTCTACGAGTTTGTTAATTGAAGATAGTTTCTCTCATGAGCTCGAGCTTAAAATGATCATAATTTCTTCATTTTATGTTGATATGTGTTGTCTTATATTTTGCTGAATTTGAGTTTGAATTAGATCATAATGAAACTGAAGCTAAATTTCACATTTCTATTATGTTTGATTTAAATTTATAGTTCGGTTATGAGTTTATGCTTGTGCTAAATTGTTGATGAAGCTAAATTTTATTGAATTTACATGTTTATGACTGATCAAGTGTTTTGAAAAAAGAATAAGATGGCGAAAACAATGCCTTCATCGCAACAAGTGGTAAAAATAATGTTGGCCAATACAATCCATGGCTAGTAGGATTCAACTAGCCTTTTCATTTCAAATTTATCAATGGCCTCCCAAGCTCTTTAAAAAGTTCGGGTAAAAGATCAAAATCTTCATTTGGTTTGGATTTACAGAATTTTGAAATTTGGTCACTATGTCTTGGGCAACTTTATGTCTTGCTTGTGATGATAGAGGAATCAATTTGATAAGTCCCTTGATGGAAAATATCTAATACTGATGAATTTTCCCCCGAGCGTATCCATGATGTTTACCGACCCCGAGAGTATCTATGATGTTTTATGACCATATGGTGCTAATTATGATATTAATAATTATTTAACTGTTCCATTTATATTCAACTGTAGTAATTCAGAAGTGTTGATCCACCATGTATTTGATATAAGGTTCTTGATACCTGTGAAATGACAAAAGATGAGTACATGATATATGTCTGGGATAGAACTGAGACTACACCAGTTGCTCTTCAAACGAAGTGAGGGTTAGTTCTTATGCATTTTTATTGTTTTTATGGGGAGACTTTGATATTGAATAGGGTTAAGGGTGATGTATGTAGCCAGGGCACAAAAGAAAGTCGAGCGTGAACAAATATTGCGTTCGCGATTTGAGGACCTAAGAAAGGAGCAAATCTTGAAATAGCATGTACTATAATTACCCACTTTCCTCCTCATGGCCTTTAAAATTCTACTTATATTTCATTTTCCTTATTTAAGTAAATGATGATTCATTATTTAACTTTGAGTGTAGGCCTCAAACATATATGTCAAGAACATTGTTGATCATGTTACTAACCACGCTGTTTCGTTGTCACTTGGGTTGGTGATTGCTGGAACACTCATCAATGTTGTTTCGTTGTCAATGGTGGGGTTGGTGATTGCTGTGGATGAGAAAGAGCTCGTTGACTGAGCAGTGGTGTAGAGTGACAGAGGACTATACCAACCGAAGTCCCAATCTCCATCTACAAAAGCGGGGATGTGGTCGACATAATTTTGCGAAAGCCAAAGGAAGATCGACACATTTATTCATGATTTTTAGATGTACATTTTTTGGCGACATTTTTTTGAATAACGTACATAGTGGGTATATCTAGCTATGATACATATAGTAGGTCATTATTTTTTTGTGTATAATTAATGTAGATGGTGGGTATATCTATTTGTATTCCACTTTTTTTATATGAACAAATGACTTGGTTTGGTGCATTTTAGGTGTATGTGACTTCAAATACAAAAACATTCAAGACTTTTTTTATGTTATTGTAGATTTTGATTTGTGTTTAGATTTATTTGTCAACTATGACATTAATATTGGTTATCAATTTTTTTATTATATGTTTAATTTATGTTCGTTTATATTGAACTCTCATGTGATGAAATTTTTTATGACCTTTTTAAAAATTTGAAAATTATTTATCATGACGCTTTTTGAATCAAATATGACATCTTATAGAGTATATTATGACCCTTTTTTGTAGCAGATATGGCAGTTTTGAAAAAAAAAAGTCATCAATAACCGTTACCTAATATGACACTTTTTATGAGTATTCAATTATGACACCCAAACTTATGACGCTTTTTATTAAAAAATAAAGCATCATAAAATGTGTTTTATGACACTTAAAAAACGTCATAAAAAAGTTTTTTCCTTGTAGTGATAACAAAAACACTCTCCGAAAACGGTGCCATTTTGATCGAGGGAACGTCTGTGTAATACGCTAATCGTTGTTATCAGCTTTCGACCACAATACAAAATAATCTAAACTTTAACTACACCCTTATGGAGTATAGCAGCGCGTCTGGGTAACAAATCCACAGGGAATGTTTGATAGATTTTAATTGATTTATTACTTTAAAAATAAAGTGTAAAAGATGATAATGGGGTGAGAAAGGAAAAAGGGGAAAAATAAAGAAGTTAACTAAAACTAATCGAAAAATTAAGGTAGGGACATAATCCCCCAACTCCTAGTATGTTTACCAGAGATAAAACTAGTTATGAAGTAGATAATTGATTTAATCCAGTCTTTATTAATCTCAAGCATTATATATATGATGGTACTAGCCCGCACCATACATAATTAAAAGTAAGATTGAAGAGGTGTTGTTATATCTACACTCGTGTCGCACTCTTAAGCATCCCGGTTACCTAGGGCAAAGGAGATCAAACGTCCTACGATGGTTATGATCACTACACAACACGATTCTATCATTAATTTAATTTTGGGAACTAATTTTACACGCATGCAAACCACATCGGTGTAATACCCCGTATTTTTATGCTATCTTAATTTGGGGATTTATTAAATTTAATGTGAATTAATTATTTAATAAAAATTCGGAAATTAATTATGTTATAATTATTAACGTGATGAGAGTTAGTAATTATGGAAAAATTTGTTGAATATTACTAATGAGCAAAGTAATATATAATATTGGCCATATTAAATGTCACGAGTGAATAAAATGACAATTTTAGAAATTTGAGTCGGGACGCGCTCGTGTCGCGTCGGGACACGCTCGTGTCGCGTCGGGACTAAATATTGATAAATAAAAGTAAATATTTTATAAGTTGTTCGTATGGTCATTTTGAGTGCGCCAACGCGTCCGGAAGGGTCGAGATAGTCAGAAAAGTATACCCGGGAGTTTGATTTGGGTCTCGGGGCATTTTTAGGCCTAATTAGTACCCCGGGAGGGCATTTTAGTCATTTTGTATTTTTGGGTAATTAAACCCACGAAAATTAAAGGGGTTATATCAGATGTTTAGGTTATCTCCTAGGGTTAGATAACTCAAAACACTAGAACGGCCATTGGAGAGTAGAGGAAAGAGCTCTCAAGGCATTCCAAGGCTCAAAACACACCCGTTTGCACTGTCGCCACCGCCAACCCGTAGATCGCGAGACGGGGAACGCAACCACACCAAATTCAACACCAAACCAGATTTTTGAAAATCCCAGGCAAGTGTTTATCTTGCTTATTTCGTTGATGCATCATCCATATTAGTTTAGGAGTTATTAGGATGAAATTTATGGAAGAAAAACCCAATTTGAGATGGGAAATTTTCTTGTAGTGATGATTTATATGATATTCTGGAAACCCTTTTTCATGTAAAGGATTAAGAGTTTGATTAAGAAAAGAGTTCTAATCAGATATAAACACTAAAAAAAAATTATTCCGGACGATCGGACCGTTGGAATTGGATGAAATTTTACAGAGAATTAGCTGAAGACGAGAGGAAGCTACAGAAAAAAATTCAACTCGATCGGACCGTTCAATATTATTAAATATATTATTTGCTATAGAGTTTTATGTTTCGAGGAATCTTCTAAAAAAAAAAATTCAATATTGTTTGTACTGACCTCTTGGACTTGGAAACTATGCTTCGCCTCAATATTGTTTGTGTATGTATTTATACAGTTCGAGAGTGATTCCGAAATTGTATTCCCTTTAGTACGATTGATACGGGGATTGGATAGCAGAGTATGCCCGCACCATAAAATTTTATGTGGGGTGCTGTTAGAATATATATATTATACGAGTATTTAATATATTTATGAACTTATGAAATATGGGAAACTGTGTACTGTGTTATGGTAAGTAAGACATGTATAATGTCTCAAATTGGAAATACTTGTTTTGAAAAGTATAATATGATATTGAAAAACTTTATGAATCAATAAAGTTAAAATGAGCGTTTTGTACTAAATGAAATTATCCTTTTTAAACCATGATGTTGTTAAATCTTAAATTTTGAGAGTCACCTAAGATAAGTTAAATCCTTGGGGAAGGATAGTGTGATATATGATGAGATAAACCATTGGGAAGGTTAGTGCGATAGGAGTGCACATTAGAAGAGAGGCGAGAATTTCTCAAGAGAGTGTCGCACTAATATGTTGTTGCATTGGCCTGTATCAATTTAAATACTTGCTAAACGAATTTTTAAATCATATACACTATCGGGCTCTGACCCGTTTCTATTCCTCTTTCTCTCTTGTATATATATATGTATATATTACAGGTGCCCAGCCACAGACGCGTCTTGTTTAGGATCCCTTGGAAGGAACGTGCTGTAGCTTAGGTGGGAGTTGCAGGCCACTTGTTTAGACGATTTCATTTACTTGATTTCGCTTCTATCATTCTCCTTATTGGGCATGTGTCGCCCTTTCCACTATTTATCTGTTTTATTGGGACATTTGTATTTCAGTTATTTCTAGTACTGTTACTTTGGGATTTATTCAGCATGTATGTTTTACTTTAAGTTTTAAATGCTGGGGTTTAGTTGTTGAATGTTCAAATTAATTGGATTATATGTTCCAGGATTATTGTGGCGTGATTCTTTAAATATTGAATTGTTGTAGATAATTAAATCTTTATTTTCAAAATAAAATTTGGAAAGTAATGTTAAAAAATGGTTTTGACACTTAGCTTAATTAAATAGGGTGTTAAATTTGGAAAAGTTATTTTTACGACAGTGATGCTAAGAATGAACCAACTGTTCACCTTGATTTTAATTTAATAAAGGAGTGATCGCCCGGTATTTAATTAGGCGGGGTGTCACAGGTGGTATCAGAGCATCAGGTTCTAGTGTCCATAGGATCTGTACGGCTTATTTTCGCTTTCAGCTTAACGTTTTTGCTATAGAGCCTTATTTTTAGGATTGTAGTATTTTTGCTTTTACGTTACGTCTTCATCTATTTGAGATTTGATAATGACTGTAGACTAATAAACTACTTCACGTTTCAGATGCCTCCGAGACGTGCACCGAAGGATAGGCGTGCCCATGCCGATCATCCAGTAGCTCCGGCACAAGGCACTATGAATGCTAATGAAGTAGCCGCCATTGTTGCTCAGGCGGTGAATGCCGCGCTAGCGGTGGTTCAGCAGGCTCCACCCCAGATTCAGGCAGTGGCACCAGTACCAGCACAGCTTCCATATGCATGGGAGAGGGTTAGTGATTCTTTTCAGAAGGCGCATCCCCCTGAGTTCTCTAGTAGCTCAGATATCGTCACAGTCAGCCAGTGGAAGAAAGACATCCAACAGCATCTTTGTATGTATGAGCGCACCGACGTGAAAAGGCAGTTATTGGATTCCTTTAAGCTGATGGGGGGCACTTTGCAATGGTGGGAGTCCACTACCACCTTGGAGGAGAGGGACACGGTCCCTATTCAGTCATTTTGGGAGCGGTTTGACCGCAAGTACTTTCCACCCGCCGTGCAGACTGAAATGAAGCGAAAATTACTGAATTTGAAACAGGAGAACTCTACCATTGCTGAGTATGAGGAGGAGTTCACGAGACTTCTCACCATAGTGCCAGATGAGGCACCTACTGATAGTAAGAAGATAATGTTGTTTGTGGACGGGTTAGCTTGGAGGATCCGTCAGCATCTTATAGGGAATCTATCTCTGAGTACTTTCACTGATGTACTCAATACTGCGTTACTACATTGCCAAGATCACCGCTTCCATCTGCAGGGAAGCAGGAGAGCAGGAGAGTCCAGCCAGCAGGGCAGGACCGGGGGTAGTAGTGCTAGTGGGGCACCATCTCATGGACAAGCTCGTCAACACGAGCAGAGTTCCCATCAGGGGGACCCTACTAAGAGATTCCGTTCAGGTGATTCCAGGCAGGGATTTGGGGGTTATAGGCAGGGCCAGCCTAATCAACAGGGCCAATAGGGCAACCAGCGTGCTAATCAGGGCCAACAGGGCCAGTGGCGGGGAGGTAACGGCCAACAGGGCAGTGGTCAGCAGGGTCAGAGGGGAGGTAACTTCAGAGGCCGGTGTTTTGTATGCGATAAGCATGGTCATAAGCGCCAGGATTGCCCAGAGGGTAATAGGGCCCCACAGCAGCAGGGTGCCCGTAATGAGCCACTGAGACCACTTTTTCCAACTGCCCTCCCAGCTTCAGCCCTACCAGCCATTCCAGTAGCTCCAGTGCAGCAGGGCCAGTTACAGTACGAACATTTCTATAACGCACACCAGGCAGCAGCTCCACAGACACCACCCACGATTGAGGGTATGTTTCCTATCCATGGTACTATGGGTCGGGTTTTGTTTGATACTGGGGCGACGCATTATTTTATAGCTACGCATTTTACGAAGGCCTTAGGGTTGTTAGCCATCGCAGAGAGCACACTGACGTGTGTAGACTCACCACTGGGGAGTGGGTCGCTTATCTTCTTTATATGCCGGGGAGTGGGGGTAGAGATTGGTAGTTTGGTATAACCTGCAGATATGTTAGTCTTAGATATGCATGAGCATGATGTAATTATCGGTATGGATTGGCTCGCAGCTTATAGAGCCATGATTGATTGCTTCGGTGGGAGCATTGTTTTTGCCATTCCGGGGCAAGAGATGTTTGTAGTGGCGATGCCTCGCCGAGAGGGAGGTTCGACCGCTCATTTGTATTATATAGAGGAGGATGCCTCTAAGGAGGTTGTGATTCCTTTAGACTCGATCCCAGTCGTTCGTGAGTATTCCGATGTATTTCAGGAGATACCAGGCCTACCCCCCAGTCGAGAGATAGACTTTGTCATAGATTTATTGCCAGATACGAGACCTATAGCACGCGCTCCATACCGTATGGCTCTGGCGGAGATGCAAGAGTTACGAGATCAGATAGAGCAGTTGTTAGGTCAGGGCTTCATTTGCAGGAGTACCTCACCTTGGGGCGCTCCAATCTTGTTTGTGAAGAAGAGAGATGGTTCACTGAGGTTATGTGTGGACTACCAGGAGTTGAACAAGGTCACGATACGGAATAAGTATCCGTTGCCTCGAATCGATGATCTGTTCGACCAGCTGAGGGGAGCAACTTTCTTTTCAAAGATAGATCTGAGGTCGGGGTACCATCAGGTACGTATTAGAGAGCAGGATGTTTCAAAGACTGCCTTCTTAACGAGATACGGGTCTTACGAGTTCAGAGTGATGCCATTTGGTCTCACAAATGCTCCAGCCGTATTCATGGACTTAATGAACCGAGTATTCAGAGAGTTCTTGGATCAGTTTTTCATCGTCTTCATAGATGACATTTTGATATATTCACACTCCGAGGAGGAGCATGTCGAGCACTTGAGGCAGGTTCTTCAGAATTTATGAGAGCATCAGTTATATGCTAAGTACGAGAAGTGTGGATTCTGGTTGCAAGAGGTACAGTTCTTGGGGCATGTTGTTCTGAACAAGGGATAGCCGTTGACACGAGTAAAGTGTCAGCGGTGAGGGAGTGGGGACAGCCCACGACACCGACGGAAGTGCATAGTTTCTTGGGGTTAGCCGGATACTACAGGAGATTCATTCGATGATTCTCCGAAATAGCGGGTCCATTGACGAACCTGACTCGTAAAGGGGTACCATATGTTTGGGATGAAGCTTGTCAATTGGCTTTCGACGAGCTGAAAGACAAGCTTACTTCAGCACCAGTCCTTGCTTTACCGAAGCCGGGTGTGGAGTACCTGGTTTACACCGATGCCTCTTTACGGGGACTTGGGGGAGTACTTCAGCAGGAAGAGAAGGCTATAGCTTTTGCCTCCTGCAAGCTTAAGCCGCATGAGAAGAATTACCCCACCCACGACCTGGAGTTAGCAGCGGTCATCTTTGCATTGAGGATATGGAGACACTATTTATTGGGGGAGAAGTTCCGTTTGTTCACAGATCACAAATCACTGCAGTACCTGTTCACTCAGCGAGAGCTGAATATGCGTTAGCACAGATGGTTAGAGTTCGTGAAGGACTATCAGTTCGACATACAATATCATCCGGGGAAAGCCAACGTAGTTGCTGATGCATTGAGTCGAAGACCGGTAAATGAGGTAGCGAACGTCTGGAAAGCGAAGTGGAAGGAGTTGGGTCACCAGGACGCAGTAGCCCGTTCCTTCATATCTGTTATGACAGTCACACCCGAGATTATTACGAGGGTAATACAGGCCCAAACCACAGACCCGTTTTGCCAGGAGCAGATTGTACGACTTTTAGATGAGGGTGCTGAGTCCTATTCTGTTAGTTCTAATGGGGGTTTGAGGTTTAATGGGAGGTTAGTGGTTCCGGAAGGGGCAGAATTGCGTCATGCAGTGATGAAGCAATCTCACGGGTCCCAATTTGCGGTAAATCCTAGAGGAGATAAGATGTACCAGGATATGAGGAGGCAATACTGGTGGAGTGGGATGAAGAAGGACATTGCTGAGTTCATGTCCAAGTGTTCTACCTACCAGCTGGTGAAGGTGGACCATCAGAAACCGTTAGGATTGCTTCAGCCATTGGAAGTACCCGCGTGGAAGTGGGAGAGTATTTCCATGGATTTTATTATAGAGTTGCCTACATCACAGCGGGGCCACGACTCTATCTGGGTGATTGTAGACCGTTTGACCAAGGTGGCTCATTTTTTGCCGGTGCGGACAGATTATACCACGGGTCAGTATGCTCGGTTGTTCATTTATGAGATTATCAGATTACATGGGGTGCCCCTGAATATTGTGTCAGATGGAGACAAGATTTTCGTGTCACATTTCTGGGAAAGCTTTCAGGAGGCTATGGGTACTGAGTTGAGGCTGAGTTCAGCTTATCACCCACAGACAGATGGACAGACATAGCGTACTAATCAGATGTTAGAGGATATTCTACGCATGTGTGTTCTTGATTTTGGAGGAGGTTGGGAACCACATCTTCCACTGGTAGAGTTTTCTTACAATAACTCTTATCAGTTTACGATTGGTATGGCTCCATTTGAGGCTTTGTATGGCCGGCCTTGTCGTTCTCCAACTTGTTGGCTCGAGGTGGGGGATAACAAGTTGCTAGGACTAGAGGTAATTCAGGAAACCTCCGCGAGGATTGAGATGATTAGGAGTCGCATTCGAGTAGCCTAGGACAGGCAGAAGAGCTAGGCCGATGCGAAACGGTTCTTCCGGGAGTTTAATGTGGGGGACCAAGTGTTACTGCATGTATCTCCTATGAAAGGAGTGATGAGGTTCGGGAAGAAATGGAAATTGGCCCCGAGGTACGTAGGAACATTTCCCATTATCAAGAGGATTGGGCCGGTAGCATACAGATTGGGACTACCAGAGCATTTACATCGCATTCACGATGTATTCCACATCTCGTCGTTGAGACGGTATCTTCGGGATGATATGGCCTATACTCACATCGCGATAGATGAGATAGACTTACAGCCTGACAACTCTTACGAGGAGAGACCGGTGGCTATCCTAGAATATAGTGAGAGGAGATTGAGGTTGAAGATAGTTCCACTTGTACGGGTCCAGTGGGAGCATCATAACGTGGAGGAATCCACTTAGGAGCACGAGGCCGATATGCGCGAGAGATATCCAGATTTGTTCTTACCAGGTATGCCTTATTTTTCGAATTTCAAGACGAAATTCCGTTATTAGGGGGGACGTATGTAATACGCCGTATTTTTATGCTATATTAATTTGGGGATTTATTAAATTTAATGTGAATTAATTATTTAATAAAAATCCGGAAATTAATTATGTTATAATTATTAACGTGATGAGAGTTAGTAATTACGGGAAAATTTGTTGAATATTACTAATGAGCAAAGTAATATATAATAGTGGCCATATTAAATGTCACGAGTTAATAAAATGACAATTTCAGAAATTTGAGTCGGGACGCGCCCGTGTCGCGTCGGGACTAAATATTGATAAATAAAAGTAAATATTTTATAAGTTGTTTGTATGGTCGTTTTAAGTGCGCCAACGCGTCCGGAAGGGTCGAGATAGTCAGAAAAGTATACCCGAGAGTTTAATTTGGGTCTCGGAGTGTTTTTAGGCCTAATTAGTACCCCGGGAGGGCATTTTAGTCATTTTGTATTTTTGGGTAATTAAACCCACGAAAATTAAAGGGGTTATATAAGATATTTAGGTTATCTCCTAGGGTTAGATAACTCAAAAAAATAGAACGACCATTAGATAGGAGAGGAGAGAGCTCTCAAGGTATTCCAAGGCTTAAAACTCACCCGTTTGCACCGCCGCCACCGCCAACCCGTAGATCGCGAGACGGGGAACGCAACCACACCAAATTCAACACCAAACCAGATTTCTGAAAATCCCAAGCAAGTGTTTATCTTGCTTATTTCGTTGATGCATCATCCATATTAGTTTAGGAGTTATTAGGATGATATTTATGGAAGAAAAACCCAATTTGAGATGAAAAATTTTCATGTAGTGATGATTTATATGATATTCTGGAAACCCTTTGTCATGTAAAGGATTAAGAGTTTGATTAAGAAAAGAGTTCTAATCAGATACAAACACTAAAAAAAATTTATTCCGGACGATCGGACCATTGGAATTGGATGAAATTTTACAGAGAATTAGCTGAAGACGAGAGGAAGCTACAGAAAAAAATTCAGCTCGATCGGACGGTTCAATATTATTAAATATATTTTTTGGTATAGAGTTTTATGTTTCGAGGAATCTTCTAGAAAAAAAAATTCAATTAAAACTCCATTTTAATTCCGATTTCGAAACCGTTTGAAATTCTCATCTTTAAAAATAAAATTCAAAATCCTTTAATGTAAGGCGAAATCTATATTTTTGGGATATTTTGCATAAGGGACAATGTAAGTATATATTAAAGGGGAGAGAAACCTAAGAGAGAGTTACGTTGGAACATAAATGGATATCTACTGAATTGTACATTTGGAAGAATAGAGTCCATGAGGGTTACGTAGTAAGTTGGAAAAACCCTTCGAATTAAAGTTAGAAACGAACCATTATACTTGATAAATAATAATGGGAAAATAAGGATAAATGTTGTGAATGTGGGTTATTGGATAAACCTAAATTGATATAATAAAAGTGGTATATTTATATGATTGTGTATGCATATATTATATACTTGTGAAAATCATGCCCGCGCTACTTGCTATCCCTGAGGTTTCCGTGCTGGGACGATCTTATCTCGTGTGCCTTATGGGGGATATTGACTCGTACCCTAGAAGATAGAAATCCTAGGTACAGGCTATCGAATCGTTAGTCACGGTCCTAAGAGACGTGAGGGTATGTACTGACCTCTTGGACTTGGAAACTATGCTTCGCCTCAATATTGTTTGTGTATGTATTTATACAGTTCGAGAGTGATTCCGAACTTGTATTCCCTTTAGTACGATTGATACGGGGATTGGATAGCAGAGTATGCCCGCACCATAAAATTTTATGTGGGGTGCTGTTAGAATATATATATATATATTATACGAGTATTTAATATATATATGAACTTATGAAATATGGGAAACTGCGTACTGTGTTATGGTAAGTAAGACATGTATAATGTCTCAAATTGGAAATACTTGTTTTGAAAAGTATAATATGATATTGAAAAACTTTATGAATCAATAAAGTTAAAATGAGCGTTTTGTACTAAATGAAATTATCCTTTTTAAACCATGATGTTGTTAAATCTTAAATTTTGAGAGTCACCTAAGATAAGTTAAAGCCTTGGGAAGGATAGTGTGATATATGATGAGATAAACAATTGGGAAGGTTAGTGCGATAGGAGTGCACATTAGAAGAGAGGCGAGAATTTCTCAAGAGAGTGTCGCACTAATATGTTGTTGCATTGGCCTGTATCAATTTAAATACTTGCTAAACGAATTTTTAAATCATATACACTATCGGGCTCTGACCCGTTTCTATTCCTCTTTCTCTCTTGTATATATATGTATATATTACAGTTGTCCAGCCACAGGCGCGTCTTGTTTAGGATCCCTTGGAAGGAACGTGCTGCAGCTTAGGTGGGAGTTGCAGGCCACTTGCTTAGACGATTTCATTTACTTGATTCCACTTCTATCATTCTCCTTATTGGGCATGTGTCGCCCTTTCCACTATTTATCTGTTTTATTGGGACATTTGTATTTCAGTTATTTCTAGTACTGTTACTTTGGGATTTATTCAGCATTTATGTTTTACTTTAAGTTTTAAATGCTGGGGTTTAGTTGTTGAATGTTTAAATTAATTGGATTATATGTTCCAGGATTATTGTGGTGTGATTCTTTAAATATTGAATTGTTGTAGATAATTGAATCTTTATTTTCAAAATTAAATTTGGAAAGTAATGTTAAAAAATGGTTTTGACACTTAGCTTAATTAAATAGGGTGTTAAATTTGGAAAAGTTAATTTTACGATAGTGATGCTAAGAATGAACCAACTGTTCATCTTGATTTTAATTTAATAAAGGAGTAATCGCCCGATATTTAATTAGGCGGGGTGTCACAATCGGGTTGGGTTCATGCACCCCAACCCCTAAAAAATCTAGTCTAGCATGGTGTAACTATGATTAACTACACAAGAATCCATTAACAAGTGTGTGAAAATAAGGAAAGAATGATAAAAGTACTGGAATTTAAGGTAACCAATATTTAAGAAAACAACCATGCAAGAAGAAATCAAAGATTGAAGAAAAATAAAAAAATCTCTTGAATTAAAGGTGAAAAATATGTAAATTATTCTCCTAGATGTTACTTCTTGATTAGGAGCTTTTAAATGAATGAATTCGGAATAAAAAGAGTCCTAATGAGTAAATATATAGGCTAGAGGTCGTTTAGAAGAGTCCCAAAAACATAAAACTCTTTTGGCTAAAAGATAAGGACAAAATAAAAATCCCGTATCTAGAAATTTTGTCACACTTAGAAAGCGTGGCTAATTTTGTAATGATCTGGAGCGTGACAAATGACCGGACCGGATCTTTTATTTTTAATAGGTCCGGATCGCCCTCGAAATTCCTCCAGAACTTTTTTTTTTACTTCTCTTATCTTCAAATGATCAAAACTTCTTCACTGTAGCTCGGATTGAGGTGCCATTTTTTCCAGTGTTCTTGTAATTGAATGCTCTTCAACTTTCCAGTTGGCCACACCTCTGGACTAAGGCTACAAAATTATTAAAATGCCCTTCAACTCTCTATTTCTTGGTTTCTTTCACTATTTTGTGTTCTCTCTTGCACTTTCTTGCATGAAATACCTGTAAAACACATAAAAGATATACAAAATATGCAATACTTGCCAAAAAGGGTTAATAGCATAAATATGAGACAAATACAATCTATTTACACCGCACAGGATTATAAAAATTTCAAAATTAAGGGGATAAATGTGAAAAATTTATGCCAAATCAATCCCCACTAATTTAAAACTTTGCGCGTCCCGAGCAATGTAAAAGCATAAGGGCATGACTTCAGGAACCTTAAAAAATTTATTGGGATAGAATACCTTTTTCGTGAGCAACCAATTGTATTTAGCGTATGCAACAAGCCTTTAAACCCCTAGGTTACCTTAGTAGGACGAGAGGTGTCTCGTGAGGGTTCGCAGTGAATATACGCACAAAATTCATTATTGATTCAAAGAAAAATAAAAATACTTAAAAATTATAGAATTTAAACCACCCAAAAATGGTCACCGCAAATTCATATTCAAGAGTCTCAAATCATAGTGTGTGTGTGCGAAGACAAAAATCGAATCGCTAACTTCCACCGATTGATCACTACGTTACTTTCTGAAAATTCGCTTTGATTTCGAAACCTCACGAGATGCTCTCACAAACGAATCACTCGAAAGTTTGTCTTATTCTCTCGGTATGCATGATAAAAAAAAGTAAATATGATGGACACAAATTCACGCACACCATTTTGAAAGACGAAATTTTTTTATGTGAAAATATCTCAGTATCAAAATATGGTCATAGGGAAATGGGAAACATCATCTCTTTTTCACGCCATGTAAACTTTTTTATTATCTTTTGTGCCTTAGCTCTCCACGCGGTAGACAATTTCATAATTCGAACTCGGTTAGGACTTTCTTGGGTTATACGGTATAATGGGTAAAAGGATATGGTTGGATAATTTTGGAATTGAAAATTTTTCTTGTGATGTCCTTTTGTGCTTTTTCGAGTATTTTCCCATTTTCTCTTCTTTTTTTATTTTTTTATTTTTCTTGCTATTTTTGTTGAGTATTTTCAATTTTTCACTCGCCACCCTTTTTATTGCACCTTTTTGGATTAAATTTCTGAATTTTTCATTTTCACAATTTCGGGCTAATTTGGTGTTTCGGGTTAATCAAATGAAAATGAAAAATTTATTAGGCTAAAATTGGGGTGAAAAGGGATGAATTTTTCACGATTTTTTATGGCTAATCTTTTTGGGTAACAAACGATGGTCTATTTCATTGTCCAAACGCAAGTTGCTTTACCATATGCGTCTCGAGATTAATTTAGTTTAGAGAAATTTTAGTGCGCTTTTCGAGATAATATCTCACACATTTTCCATAACGATCAAAATAATAAAATAGGGATCATCAACGACTTATTACAACGATGAAAAGAACTTTGAGTTAATCATAAACTCGGATTGATTTAAACAATCGAACAAATCGATAGGCTCGAAATCTCACCGGGTTGATTAATCGCCACACTTATTCAATAAGTCGTCAATTTTAGCTCAATTTCCATCTTTGGTCAATTTCGGCTTTGTGCATTTTGAATTTAACAATTTGAGAGAGAAAAAATGTGACATTTTTGAAGCTTTTAAATTCCAGTTTTTATTTATTTTGAAGAAAAATATTTTTGGCTTTTTTTAACTTTTTCAATTTTTTGGAAAATTTTAAAATTTTCTAAAAAAAACACACTTGGAAAGAACATGTGATCGAATCAACGAAACTAAACAATAATGGGAAGAATATCCCAACCCCAAACTTAAATGTTGCATTGTCCTCAATGCAAATCAAGAACACAACACAAAAAGAGGAACATAAAGATATTTTCCAAATGGAGCGATCCCCGATGAGTACGAGTCTATTGAATCTACAAAATATGTTAGAACCAATCATAACAAACAGAATAACAAAAAATTAAACAAATTACTCTAAACTATAAAAAAGAAAACGAAAAAAAAGAAGCTAATTATGTACAACCTACGATTTGAACTTCTAATAAGTTATACACTTGAAGTAAAAAAACTTGAGGGTCCACCCAAAATACAATTTGACTTTGAGGGGTAATAGGTGTACCCTCATTTTCATTCATGCCTTCTGAAAAATAAGAATTTCGTTTGAACAACGGAAGGCATGTGTGAGTTGAAAAAATAAACCATCACCAATTTAAAATTTTAACGGGATGATGGGGGGTTTGGATGCTAGGTGGTACAAGTACAATTGAGATCACCTACAAAATATTTTTGAAGTAGTATGGGAAGCGGGTCACACAAAAATGAAGTGTCCATCTTGGAAAACAATTCAAGTAAAGATCCATCGTCAAAAAAAGGTTTAAACATTTCAAAAGTTTCAACCGACTAATAGGAATCTAGCGATACTTCTAATGGTTCGATAATGGTGAACAAAAATGGTGATGAAATAAATTCAACCTCAAGTGATTCGTCATCACTTGGAGATTGGATTTCAAGGGAGAACGACTCACTGTCAGTGAGATGTTCTTCAAAAATTTGAGGTGACACACAAGTCTCAACCTCCTCTTTATTTTCCAAATTGGAACGCATATCACCGCAAAGTGAGAGAACTTCTGTAACAAGAACAATATCCACCGCGCTTTGGGTGGAAAGAAAATCGACTAATTGTTTGATTAGAAAAAGCATTATTTCTTCCAAAGTAGGATTCCTAGGCTCTATAACCTCGGATTCCTCATCTGGTTGAAAGCGTTCTTTAGTTTCAAAAATATTGAAAGAAAAGTCATCGTTGGATTCGAATATTTAATCTAACTCTTGCTCCCAAAAATGATTTTTTCCCGATATTTATTTTCAAGCCTTTTATATTCATGAATTGAAAAGCACTCACTCATTTTAACAGGTCTAGGCGGAGATTCTTGAAAATAAAAAGTTTGAAACCTATTCTCATATGAACCATTATAGTTACCGAACTCATTATAAAAAGACATGATTACCGAATAGTTTGTAAACGAACAATAAAGATTCAACATCTCTTGGCGCTCAATTGTGCAAGCCTACAAAAAAGGTTAAAACGAAAAAAAAAATACAAAAGAAAAAAAAACTTACGAAATATTAAGTCAATTATAATCTATAACAAAAACACTCCCTGACAATGGTGCCATTTTGATCAAGGGAAAATCGAGCGTCCATGTAATGCGCTAATCATTGTTATCCACTTCCAACCACAATACAAAAAAATCTAAATTTTAACTACACTCTTATGGAGTATAGTGGCGAGTCTAGGTCTCGAATCCACAGGGAATGTTTGATAGATTTTAATTGATTTATTACGTCAAAAATAAAGTGTAAAAGATAATGATGGGGTGGGAAAGTAAAAAGGGGAGAAATAAAGAAGTTAACTAAAACTAATTGGAAAATTAAGGTATGGACACAATCCCCCAACTCCTAGTATGTTTACCGGGGATAAAACTAGTTATGAATTAGATAATTGATTAAATCCAGTCTTTATTAATCTCAAGCATTATATATATGAGGGTACTAGCCCGCACCCTATATAATCAAAAGTAAGAATAAAGAGGTGTCGTTATGGCTACACTCGCGTCGCACTCTTAAGCATCCCGGTTACCTAGGGAAAATGAGATCAAAAGTCCTACAAAGATTGTGATCACTACACAACACGATTCAATCATTTATTTAATTCAGGGAACTAATTTTACACACATGCAAACCATATCGGAGTGGGTTCATGCACCCCAACCCCTAAAAAATCTAGCCTAGCATGGTGTAAATATGATTGACTACACAAGAATCCATTAACAAGTATATGAAAATATGGAAAGAATGATAAAAGTTCTGGAATTTAAGGTTACCAAGATTGAAGAACACAACCATGCAAGAAGAAATCAAAGATTGAAAAAAAAGCGGAAAAGCTCTTGAATTAAAGGTGCAAAATATGCAAATTATTCTCCTAGATGTTCCTCCTTGATTAGAAATTTTTACATGAATTAATTATGAATAAAAAGAGTTCGAATGACTAAATATATAGGCTAGAGGTCATTTAGAAGAGTCCCCAAAACATAAAACTGTTTTGGCTAAAAGATAAGGATAAAATAAAAATCTCGTATCTGGAAATTTTGTCACACTTAGAAAGCGTGGCTAATTTTGTAACGGATCTGGAGCATGACAAATGGCCGGACCGAATCTTTTATTTGTAATAGGTCCGGATCGCTCTTGAAATTCCTCCAGAACTTTTTTCTTGACTTCTCTCATCTTCAAATGATCATAACTTCTTCACCGTTGGTCGGATTAAGGTGTCCTTTTTTCTAGTATCTTATAATTGATAGATCTTCAACTTTCCAGTTGGCCCCACCTCTGGACTAAGGTTGTAAAATTACAAAAATGCCCTTCAACTCCCCATTTCTTGGTTTGTTTCACTATTTTGAGCTCTCTCTCCCATTTCTTGCATAAAATACCTGTAAAACACATAAGAGATATACAAAATACAAAATACTTACCATAAAGGGTTAGTTGCATAAATATGAGACAAATTTAAGCTATTTACACTGCACGGGATCATAAAAATACCGAAATTAAGGGGATAAATGTGAGGAATTTATGCCTAATCACATACGTTCTAAAATGTAAGAACTGCTAACTCTTCTCGCCATTGTTACACCTATTGTCCAGCAACCTAAAGTCCATTAAAATTCATTGGCCTTTTTCCTAGTTGTGATTTAAAATCATCGGCCTATTGCCCCTCGTGTTTCGCAATAGGAAGTATTTTGTTGGTCGGCACTAACAACTTCTCTAAATGGGTTGAAGGGGAACCCTTGGTAAACATTCAAGATATCAATATGACCACGTTCATATGGAAGAAAATCATAACACGATTTGACATCAATCAGATTATCATCACATATAACGAAACTTAGTTTGAAAGAAGCCTCTTTCAAGGATTTAGTAATGAGCACAATATTAGACACTACTTGAAGAGTGATACAAAGGAATAAATGCGACTTCTAAAATAAATTAACTTTAATTGTGCGTCAGCCAAACCAATTTTAATGAAACCCAAGTTTTAATTCAGTCCTAACACATGCATCTAAGTGATATGAAATCATAAAACAATAAGCATGCAAAAGAAACCAAATAACAGGATAGTCATAATATGAGGAAAAATCCCCCACAGGGGAAAAATCTTTTATTCCACTATAATTGTAAGTCACAACTTATACGGTTATAATGAAATAGATTTTTGACACACGAATACCCTCAGGTGTCGGTCGGTGTCATCACAAATGGAACAACCGCAACTACTCCACAAGAACACGTAGTTTTATCTTCAGCAAAGATCCACATGCAGCAAACCTCAATGACCACAGTCTTCAGCAATAAATTTGCACGCAACGAATCCACATGGACACGCAATCCAAATATCGGTGTTGGTTATCCTCCCTTCAAGAGTAAACTTTAACAAGATTGTATCTTGGGTTTCAAAATAATTCACTAAAGATTGGGATGTTTTGTAAATTAAAAAATAAAAGGTTTAAAGACCTTAAAGAAAAAGACTAAAATATTCTGCAGAAGCAGTTTGCCTCTGTTTAAAATCGTAGGTCTTCTTATGAAAAGAGGAATTGGAGACTCCTATTTATAAAAAACTTAAGGCGGTGAGTCGCTCAAACGAAACAACATGTCGTTTGAACAAAATACACTGTCGTTTGAATGACGGGTATACTTCGCGTGACACGCTATCTTTTGAACAACATACGGTGTCATTCGAACAACATGTCAAACTATATTTCGGGTCATGATTGTAGATAATTTTGATACGAATGCGTGGCTGCCAGTTTCGTATATTTCTGATTTTTTTAATTAGTTATGTTTTTTTTCTCATGTAGCCGACCCCAAATAATTGGGAAAAGGCTTTGTTGAGTTGAGTTGAGTAGTATTTATGATTTTTTCTACGAAAAGGTGTCCAAGAACAAAATCTTTTGATAGTATAAATTCAAAAAAATTAACAAAAACATTTAAACATCCCAAACTCTTTTAAATGAACAACGAAGGGACTTAAATACGTTCTAATGAACTTGAATAATTCTTTGATGGTTGTAGAGGTATACGACATACTCAATTGTGAACGGACAATGGAAAATAATGTCCTTACAAACCTCCCCCTATGTCGATGCCGGTACAAAATAAAAGCATCTTAATTATCAAATCAAAATGCCTATATAAATCTAATAACCTCTCATGAACCCAAAATTGAAAAGGTATCAACTGTACAAGTCTTCAGAAAAAATCTTCAATTTCAAATCTTCAAACCTTTAAGCTTTTCTCTTTAGGGTGTGCAACATAATGATCATCAATCTTCGTACCAATACACATGAGATAAAGCAAATGCCCATCTTGACGCATCGAGTTTGAAATGATATAAGAATATATATAATCAAATATCCGCCTTAATTGCAAACTCTCCCATAAAATTATAATTCGTTCTCCCCCTTTTTATTTGTCCGAAATAGACAAGGAAAAGAATAAACAAAGCTAAACATGGAGTGTCACGATACACAACATAAATATGGATCAAACTACACGAATCTAGAGGAAATACTGAAAGGATCCACAAACTATTTTTAAATTTTCAATATTTTCAAACAAAAATAATTTACAAAATCAAACACACCATGAATAACATTAAGACAACCAAATCATGGATATGGAGTGAATGGGTGTGAACAAAGTCAATAGGTAATAAAACTCAATCAAGCATATGTGCACAATGCATAAGTGTACTCCTATCGATTGAACATAAAAAATATCCTTAGGTGTAAAATTATTGAATTTAGATGATATCGACTAAATCAAATCAATAAATCAAAGCCTAAGTGATTTTCACACCAATAACGTCCAAAACTTTTTAGTACCGTTTTGAGAACTTTTCAAAGGACGTGCAAACCCATTGATTACTTTCCAACCAAACTCCCTCATATAAAATATTGCAATTTTCATATCTAAAGAGGTCATGAATTCTCAACTTAGAGAAAACCTATCGGCCCAAATTTTGAGATATATTATCTTTTTATTGCCTTAATTTTTATGCAGGCTCTTTTCAACTGGTGTCTTTCATGCAGAGTTAATTTTACACCCTCGTGTCCCTTTCTCGTATCACTCATCATTTTTTTTAAGTTTAAACAAATTCCTCACGGGCAATGGTTATTACATGCCCTACTATTGTTACTCTCGTATTATTGCACTTGGTTCATTTTAAGGAGAGGATTGAGATGAAAGCACTCGACCAACATGTGATAGACAAGTACAATAATCAAACAAATCTGTGCATGTGTGCAATAAAGGAAATCATGAGTCAAACATGTAGGAAGTATTAACTAATAGTATCTCAATGACTCCAAGCATTGTAAAGAACATGGATGACATGATATATTGTCTCAAAACACTATCAAATTGTCATATGGATAAATGGAATGAAATTGTGACTCGTTCATCCTAAGTGTCCATTTATGTATGGTGTAAACAAAATACAAAAATCTTTTTGTATTTTTCCAAAAAAAATTCAAAAAATAACAAAAACCATAAATACAAGCATGGTACACACTAACAATAGGCATAATATCGACATGAGCAACATCTTATGCTAGCAAATAGTAATCACACAAATGAATCAATAATCTAAGCAGTCATAATTTAAATGAGAAATGCAGTATTAGTAATTTAAGCATAAATACCAAAAATAACTACATATAAACTGTTCTAGAAGCAACTAGCAGTACCCAAAACCTAAGCAGATGAACACAGGATACTGCAAACAGAATGATCAAAGTTAACCAGGTCGCTCGAACGAAGCGGTATGTCGTTAGAATGACATTATCTCGCGACATAAGATGTCGTTCGAATGATAATATATCTCGTTCTAACGAGAGAAAGAAATTTCCCAGAAATCCCACATAATCAAACAGTTCTGCCCAGTGAACAAATTTCCACAAAACAGTACCAGGAAGGGCTTGACAGATCCAGAACAGTGTCAAAACAAAGCGAAATAACAAACTCAATGAATAAGTCAATGTGCACTACATCAAAGCGAGTCATAACACTAGCAAGAGTATATCAAGATGCACAACTAACGTATGACAAATAACAAACACAATCAACCAAACGATCTCACATGGGGTGAATCACGTGCAAACAAACGAGAGTTATGAACAATTATACCATAAGCCTCTAAATCCAATTTACTAACCCAAATCGATTTGTACCAACAAGTGGGTGTTTGAGGAATCAAATTTATTTGATTATTAATCATCCTAGGTCCTTTTAAAAGCTTGTAACAGAAACGCCTAAGTTGTTCTTGCTTACCGTAATGTGTGCAAGTGTAAATCGGGCGGTGAGTGTTACCTAAAGGTGGTCCTCTACTCAAATTCCTAGGTGGCCCTCTCCTTAAATTCCTAGGTGGATCTGTCTGAATTTGCCTTGGTGGCTCTCGCTTGACAACCCTTGGTTTCTCTCTCTTAATAAATCTAGGTGCCTCTCTCCTAACAACCCTAGGAGGCTCTCTCACACGTGTGGGGTTGGATTTGGGAATGGGTGTGACACTCTCATCGAAGCATATACCACCCATATCCTCCTTAATTTTGACAGTCCCTAAAATCTTATCTAAATTTTCTGACTGAGACTCCAAATCAAATTTTACCTTTCTTGATTCTCTTAAACTTTTATCAAGTTGACCTATCCTAGATTCAAGTAAGCGCCTACAATCCTCAAACTCAAGAAGCTCCTTTTTCATAGCTTCCATCATGCCTCGAAGATCATTTCCCCCACCCTCAACATATCTAAGATTCTCTCTCAAAATTTTCTTTCGTGCCCTAAGTTCTTCAACCAAAACATCATTATCATTTTTAAGGCATTCTCTTGCAATTAAGATTTCAATTTCAAATTTTCTTTCTTTATTTTCAAACCTTCAGCTTAAAGTTCATTACAAGTCGTTTGCAAGTCATGGTCATCATCACTCCCATCATCCTCAATATAATCACTAATCACACGAGTGGGAATCTCTCGCCTAGAAGCATAAAAAACTTCTTCTTCTGAATCACTATCACTCTGGGTTGAAATATGAGATGTTGGTTTTTTCAATTTCTTCCTTAAATTTGTTGGATGCTCATCTATTGTGTGACCAACACCCTCACATCCCGAACACTTTTCTGAATCATTTTAAATGGAAGATTTAAAATAAGAGTTCGTGTGAATTTTCCAATTAGACTTTTCAAAAAGTTGACATCGAAAATCATCAAAACCATCAAAAGCCATTTTTAACAAAAACATAATTTTTTGAAAGACCAAGATCAAACGCAATAAATTAGCGTAACCCGCTCTGATACCAATTTGAAGAGTGCTACAGCGAAATAAATGGGACTTCTCAAATAAATCAATTTTAATTGAGTATCAACCAAGCCAGTTTTAATGAAACTCAAGTTTTAATTCAGTCCTAACACATGCATCTAAGTGATATGAAATTGTAAAGCAATAACCATGCAAAGGAAATTAAATGATAGGATAGTCACAATATGAGGAAAAATCCCCCACGGGGGAAAAACCTTTTATTCCACTATAATTGTAAATCAAAACTTACACAGTTATAACGAAATAGATTTTTGACACGCGAATACCCTCAGGTGTCGACCGATATCATTAGCAATGGAACAACCGCAGCTACTCCACAAGAACACGTAGTTTTATCTTCAGCAAAGATCCACACGCAATGAACCTCAATGACCATAGTCTTCAGTAATGAATCCACACACTACGAAGCCACATGGACACGCAGTCCAAATATCGATGTAGGTTATCCTCCCTACAAGAGTAAACTTCAACTAGATTGTATCTTGGGTTCCAAAATAATTCACTAAAGATTGGGATGTTTTGTGAATTGAAAAATAAAAGGTTTAAAGTCCTTAAAGAACAAGACTAAAATATTCTGCAGAAGCAGTTTAGTCTCTATCTAAAATCTCAGGTATTCTTATGAAAAACGGAGTTGGAGACTCCTATTTATAAAAATCTTATGGCAGTTGGTCGCTCAAACGAAACAACATGTCGTTTGAACGAAATACACCGTCGTTTGAATGACAGGTATACTTCGCGCGATAGGCTGTCGTTTGAATGACATACGGTGTCATTGGAATGACATATCAAATAAGATTTCAGGCCATGATTGTAGATAATTTCGATATGAACGCGTGGCCTCCAATTTCATATTTTTTTGATTTTTTTTAATTAGTTATGATTTTTCTACGGAAAGGTGTCCAAGAACAAAATCTTTAGATAGTATGAATTCAAAAAAATTTAACAAAAACATTTAAACATCCCAAACACTTTTAAATGAACCGTAAAAGGACTTAAATACCATCTCACCAAAATTAATCTTGCAGAGGTTTGAATGTTAAAAATCTTGATATTCAGATCCGTCTCATTGGTTGAATGAACTTGAATAATTCTTTGATTGTTGTATCGGTATACAACATACTCAATTGTGAACAGACAATGTGAAATAATGTCCTTATACTACTACATTTCAGTGTATTACCCCCAAAGAAATGGGTAGGCAAAAGATTCCAAAAAGACAGTCCTCGACGGAATCAAAAGGAAGTTGGAAAAAGCAAAGGGTGCTTGGGTTAACCAACTCGCCCACATTCTCTGGGCATTCTGAACAATACTCAGGCGATAAACGGGGGAAATACCCCTTGCCTTAGCCTATAGAATGGAGGCAGTGATCCCGTTGGAAGAAGGTCTGTCAACCATCCACCTTAGTCGATCAAGATCTTAACAATAAAGTAATCAGACCAGAGCTTAACTTAGCCAATGAAAAAAGGGAATTGGCTCTTGTAAAACTTACCTCCTACAAGTAGTAGTTGGCCAAGCAGTACAACAGGGGGTCAATGTGAGAGGATTTAAGATTAAAGACTACGTGATAAGAAAGATTGTGGGCATCACCAAAAATCCCTCAGACGAGAAACTGGGGCTAAGTGAGAAGGCCAATTCAAAGTCATCTGTGATGGCTTAATGGGAGTGTTGATACAGAAATTAGTCAGCTGACGTGGACCAGTTATGTTAAGGCATTTGTCATCCATCATGGCATAAATATATGTACCGAGCAACTTAAAGCGCCGAGCTACTCAGCGTACCGAGCTACTCAATATACCGAGCAACTAGCTGGGAAGATTAAACGACCAAGACAGATTCAATGAATATTCTTGCTATGTACAAATATATATGCCTATTTAATAACGACATATTATCTATTCATACTGGTAGCCCAAGGGATATAAATACATTGTAATACCCTCATGGAAAGGTAAGCTATCATAAGCAATGCTAATCAAGATTAAGGCAAAACATCCAGCAATACAAGACAATGGACGTAGGCTATTTCATTAAGGCTGAACCACTTTAAAAATCCTTTGTCTTATTTCTTTATTCATATTTATCTCTGATTAATTAATTAGATCAAATATAGTTTTTTACATCAACAGATTGGCGCCATCTGTAGGAACGATTATACGTAGCGTTTTCACTAAAAACTTATCATAAATGACTGATATCCCAGAATCTAGCAACAGGAATAACGACGGGAATCCTCCAAACCCTTCTGATCCTCCAAATACACATGATATCACTGGGATCCTGGAAAATTTAGCCAGGGTACAAACAGCTATGCAAGAAACCACGCCACAGTTCATTCAAACTGTCTAAAACAAAGGATCTACCCAGTCAAGACAACAAAGCGTTCATAGAAGCATGCGTCCACTGTCTTCACGATATAGGCACACTGAATTTCGTTATGTCAAGAATTCAAGTGATCCATCCTATCACCTTGGCTTAACTTCACCTATAAGAATTTTGGGTTCTCAAGAAGATGTTACTCTAATTCCATAACGAATAAGCGCTCTGGAAAGGTTGAGTAGATTCTCTCCGTTCGATCGTTTGGGCCCTAGGAGGAACATAAATCCTCATCGGATTGCGTCGAGAAATTCTAAATAACCAAATGATTTAAGGGAAAGCTCAGCCTAGTCACATCCCAATCCCAGGCATGTAGCTCGTATAAAATAATCCCAAGAGGAGAATTCTGCGCGATTTGTTGATCGTAGGAATATAAACAGATCAGAGGCTGGCAATGATGTTTGGAAATGGTCTATTCAGAGACTAGAAGACAGATTAAGAGAAATGGTTAAGGCCAAAAACCCTATCCAAATAACCTTTATCAAAGGATCTCCATTTGTACAAACAATTTTGGATTTCCCCATACCATTAAAGTTCAAGGCTCCTGTGGTTACGCCTATGTATGTTAGAAAAACCGATCCTATTCTCCACTTAAAGCAGTATCAAGCTGCAAAAAATATCTATGCAGTCCCAAACGAAATGAGGTGCAGAGCATTCTTAGGAACCATTACTGGATCCGCTCAGATATGGTACAATAGCCTTCCTCGAGGAAAGATTACGACCTTCCATCAACTGACCGAGATCTTTATAGGAAATTTCTATTTTGGTGCAAATCCAGTTAAAAGGGTAGGACATTTATTAAGCATTAGACAGAAGGCATGAAAAGCACCAAGGACTATATCACTCATTTTGACAACGAGAAACTAAAAGTCATTGACTATGAGGAGAAGACAACCATCCGGATTTCATCAGTGGTCTCTTACCAGACAAGATTTACTACACTTTGTCCAAGGATCCCCCCAAATCTATGGATGAATTAATGGTCAAAGCAGTCAAAATTATGAATACTGAAGATGCTATGGCTGTGAATAAGAATGCTGAGACAAAGGCAGAAACTAAAGCTGAAGGTAAATCGAAGAGGAAAGATCACAAGCATAACGGTGGGAGTAAGCAGTCAAAAGGCAAAGAAACATTAGAACACTTGAGGAAGTATGCAAATTATACTCCCTTAAAGGTGGATATAAATCACGTTCTTAAAGAGATCAAGAACAACGAGGAACTGAATTGGCCAAAAAAACTGAGGACATCTCTCGAAAAAAGGGATAAATCCAAGTATTATGAGTTACATAAGGATCACGGTCACACGACCAAGCAGTGTGTAACCCTCTAAAATGAGATTGAAGAACTCATTAGATGAGGGAACCTTAACAAGTATGTTGATCTCCATAATGGTGGGAGGACCAACAACAGAGATGGGCAGAGCTCTAAATCTCCTTGTCGACTAAGAGACGATAAGAAAAGGGACCATAAAAATGACCCTGAAGATGACCCCGATCTCACAAAAAGGCCAAGACAACCTGAGCATGAGGTATTTTCAATTCATTTTGGTTAATTCAATTGTAACATGATTACAGGTGGAGATGCACGAGGGGGTGATCATACCACTGAGAGAAAAGCTTACCTCAATGAGGCACAAGCTTGTTCCTATATACAACGGATAAGTCTAGCAGAAGAGGATCGCCCGAGGAAGGTTAACAAAGATAAGTTGGTCATTGGTTTTTCTAAAAATGATCTGGAAGGCATTTTGTATCCTCACGATGATCCTCTAGTGATCAAAATGATAATGGAGGATGTAATCATCTTAAGAGTACTGGTGGATAATGGTAGCTCGGAAGACATCATGTTATACCCTTGCTTCGATAGTTTTAACTTAAAACTTGGTCAGTTGGAGACATAACACAGGCCCCTCATTGGGTTCTCTGGAGAAAAAGTTTTTTCGCTTAGGACGATCAAGTTAGACATATTGATTGGTACCTGGACTGCTTGCAGATCAAAAATGGTACGCTTCTTTATGATGGATAAAAACGTGCAATCAACCTATAATATAATCATAGGGAGAGTAGTCTTCAAAATATTCAAGATAGTTCCATCCACTGTACATCAGTGTTAAAAGTTCTCGACCAACTTTAGGGTTAGAATTATGAAGGGCGATCAAAAAGTAGCTCAGGAATGCTACTACTCATCTTCCGAGCAAGAAGAATTGGATAACGCCAGGAAGAAAAATAATACTTATCAAGTGGATGAATCTGATGAGCCTGACATTGAAACCTTAAACCCAAAAGATGAAACAGAGCTCGTTAAAGGCCAGGTCATGGAGGCAACAAAAAACATTATTCTAGATGACGAGCAACCATAAAGAACAACTCAGATTGGTGCTTCACTTGATCTGGTATTGAAGCAAGAGCTGGTGGCATTTCTGAAGCTCAGGAAATAAGTATTTGCGTGGAGTCATGAATATATGTCGGGGATAGAACCAGCTTTATTATATCGCGAACTCAACGTCAATAAAGATATCAAACTAGTGAAGCAACGAAGAAGAGTCTTTATTCTAGAGAAGAATCAGGCTATTCAAGAGGAAGTGGAAAAGTTATAAAAGGCTTCTTTCATCGTAGATGTCAAATATCCTGATTGGCTGGATAATGTTGTGATGGTGAAGAAGAAGAACAACAAATGGAGAATGTGTGTGGACTTCACAGACCTTAATAAAGCTTGCCCAAAGGATCATTTCCCTCTGCCCAGAATAGATCAACTGGTAGATGCAACTTCGGGGAATGAATTTCTAAGCTTCATGGATGCCTACTCCGGATACAATCAAATTAAAATGAAGCCAAAAGATAGGAAAAGTACCTCTTTCATTACCCCATTAGGAACATATTATTACAATGTTATGTCTTTTGGTCTTAAGAATGCAGGTGCTACATATCAACGACTGATGAATAAGGTGTTTGGAGAGCAGATTGGAAAAAATATGGAGGTGTACGTCGACGACATGTTGACCAAAAGCAAGAAAGCAGCTGACCATATAGTTTATTTGAGCAAAACATTTTACCAGTTGCAGAAATATCAGATGAAGCTGAACCCGACCAAGTGCATTTTTAGCGTACAAGAAGGCATGTTCCTTTGGTATATTGTGAATTAAAGAGGGATTGGAGTAAATCATGATAAGATAAAAACCTTTCTAGAATTACAATCCCCAACCACCAAGAAGGAAGTGAAAAGCCTTACGGGGTGTTTTACAACTATCAATAGATTCGTCTTCCGAGCAACTGATATAGGTCTTCCATTTTTCAAGGTGCTTAGAAAGAACTTTGAGTGGTATGACGAATGCGAGAAGGCATTTTTAGAGTTGAAGAGATATTTAGGAACACCTCTTCTGTTGTCCAAGCCACGGCGGGAGAAAAATTACATTTGTACTTTGCTGTTTCAGAAAGTGCAGTCAGTTCGGCTTTAATATGAATAGAAAGCGGAGCGCAAAAACCAGTTTACTACACGAGCAAGGCATTCGGGGGAGCAGAGATTCGGTATCCAAAACTGGAAAAGTTAGCATTAGCACTGATTGAGGCGAGCAGGAGGATGAGACCATGTTTTTAAGCCCATACGATAGTAGTATACACTGACATGACACTCAGACAGGCTTTACATAAGCCAAAAAAGTTTAGAAGATTGATGTATTGAGCAGTGGAATTAGGGTAATATAACATTATCTATGAGCCGAGATCTTCTCTTAAAGGGAAGGCAGTGGCGGATTTCATTACTGAATTTACCTACCCAGATATCTCCGATCAACAGAGGGCTAATGTAGAGAAACTCAAGGATGTTGAAGGATCAACATAAATTGTCCCCAATCAACTCCTAGCAGCAGAATTTCCAAAAGGGATGGCAACCGATCAACCAGAATCCTCTGGTAAGCGATCAGAGTTGAGGGATGAAGAAAGGAAGGACAAGATATTTCATCGCGGGATTTTGTTAGACCAAGGGTTTGATAATAATATCCCTATATGGAATTTATACATTGATGGCTCTTCATGTGCAACAAGTTACGGAGCTGGAATTATTCTCAATAGTCCAGATGGAATAGACATAGAGTATGCTCTCCATTTCGAATTCAAGGCTTCCAATAATGAAGCTGAGTATGAAGCCGTAATTGTGGGCCTCAACTTATCTAAATCATTGAATGCAGAGCAGGTTATGGTGTTCTGCGATTCACAATTAGTGGTAAATCAGATACTCAGTCTTTATGCAACAAAAGGGGAGTTTATGTCGAGGTATTTAACTAAAGTTATGGAGATTGTATCCAATTTGGTAGTTATCTAAGTGATTAGAATACCAAGACTGGAGAATGCAAGGATAGATGCACTTGCTCTGTTAGCTTCAGCTACACGCACCGAGCTATGAAGAATAATTCCTATTGAGATACTGGTAAGCAGAAGTATTGATGAAGATTTAATGGTGAACTTCATTGCTTCGGATATGGGACCTTCCTGGATGGATCCTATCAGGTCTTATATCGAAGAAGGCACTTTACCAGCCGACCAACTTGTAGCCAAGAGGTTGAAGTTTAAGGCTGCCAGATATGTCTTAAACAATGGAGTTCTGTACAAAAGAGGTGTGATAGCTGGTCTGCAAAGATGTGTTCATCCATCTGAAGTCAAAGCTCTAATCAAGGAAATTCATGTAGGATCTTGTGGAGCTTACATAGCAGGTAGAACTCTTTTACAGAGAATAAACACGCTAGGTTACTATTGGCTAACAATGCACGTTGATTGTACAGCTTATGCCAAGAAATGCGACAAGTGTCAACGATTTTCTAATATACTAAGAACTCCTCAAGCACTGTTAACACCAATTACTTCACCTTGACCATTTTCTATGTTGGGAATATATTTAGTCGGGCCTCTACCAATTACAAGAGGATGATTCAAATATTTGGTGGTAGCTATTGATTACTTTATCAAATGGGTGGAAGTTGAACCTCTCATTGATATGGCTTATGAAAGGGTCTATCAATTCATCTAGAAGAATATTATTTGCAGATATGGTCTACCACATGATTTTATCACTGATCATGGTACCCGATTTGACAATGATGACTTCGCCGCGTATTGTCTACAGTTCAACATTCAAAGATCCATTCTGCTCTGGGTCATCCCCAAAGTAACGGGTAAACAGAGGTGACGAGTAGAAATCTACTGACTGGGTTGAATAAAATATTGGATGATGCTAAAGGGAATTGGATCAATGAGTTGCACTCGGTGTTATGGGCTACCAAACAACTCCCCAAATAGAAACTGGGGAGTCCCCTTACATGTTGGCTTTTGGGAGTGAATCAGTCATACCTGCTAAATTAGGATTACCTACTCATAGGGTTCTTAATTTTAATTCCCCGATAAGTGATTTGATGAGATTCTTGAACTTGGATATGCTCGAAGAAGTCAAATAATAAGTAACAATCCGAAATGCAGCTTATCAGTAAAGGACTACTATGTTCTACAATAAAAGGGTCAAGAAGTGCAATCTCAAGGAAGGAGATTTTGTGCTCAAGAAAGTAATTTAAAAGAACAATAAGTTGGAAGCCAATTGGCATGGGCCCTATCGTGTCATAGCTGTTGTTCGACCTGGCACCTACAGAATAAAAACTCTAGAAGGGGAAGAATTCAAAAATCCTTGGAATGAAGAGCACCTGAGAAAGTATTACCAGTAATGTAACTGTACATGTAACCCGTTGTTTAAGTATGAATGAAAACGCGAATTTCCCGATATTCTTTTGTGTTATTTTTTTCGGAGTACTAGTGCTACACACTAACTTAACTCAGCAATAACAAAAAAAAAATTCTCTCAACAAAGTTGGTCGGCATCAACAATCACCAACTACAATTTGGTCGACATCAATATAACCAACAATGTTAGTACAACAATCGAGCAAGTCAAGGCCTGTTTGATTATGGGTGACCTAAGTGGCATCTAAAATAGGCAAGAAGATGGGTAAAATATCCACTGCCTAGGCACCAGGGCAATTATTTACTTAAATGATTGCTACAACTAAGCAGAAACATGGGATAAAAATAATTCCATTACTTAGGCGATAAGTTATTACAACTAGGCAAACATATGGGGCAAAGTTCCATTGTCCAGGCAACTAAATCAACAGAGGACAAATTGTCCATATATATATATATATATATATATATATACACTTAGTGACTGACAAGTACATCATTATTATAGCTGATCTCATAAAGATTGACAAGATAAACATCACACAATTAATTTATTTTCAAGGAAATAAAATTACAAAAAAATGATTTTTCTTTGTTTCACAATCACTAACGAAATATAAATAGCCTATTCTACTGGTTTCTTTCCTTCAGATTTAGGTTCATGATCCATTCCATCTAGAGTATCATCTAAAACAAATGAAGACTTAATAAAGTTTAAATCTCCAGCATCCTGGTATTTCTCGTACTTGGCCGGTCAAGCAGATGAGGAGGTCGGGATATTTCAAAATCTTCGTGAAGATTGTAGTCACCAAGGTATTTGGAAATCAAACACTGAGGAATGGATTTAAATGGAATCCAACTAACATCTAGTTTGAAAAGAGGTACTGGCAGATCAATTAGTCCAGGATCATACCAATCCCACAAATCAGTTCCTTCCTCAACCTTCATCACAGTTAGTGCATTCAACCACCCCTGTTTGTATCCCTCATTATTTGATTGCTTCAACCTGGCATTGAGATCACACAAAGCTTCATCGTATCCCCCCATCCAAAACTCTCTGGGCTGCTTGTGAAATTAATAAGTCAATCGTTCAACATGCTGATGAAGCCTCTTCACCAAACTTTCTTTATTCTCCAATGCAGAACTCTGATTGGAAAGTTGCTCGGTAAGAGTTTGAATTTCTTGGGACATCTCCGCTAAAGCTTGATTTTCTGCTTTCAGTTGAACAACCTAGTTTTCTAAAGCCTGTTGAGTCCTAGTCTCTTCGATGCTGCTCCGACCAACTCTTGCTCTACCCCAGTTAGAGGATGTAGGTCTGGCTCTCTTCAAAGCTTCTAATTCTTCTCTTAATGAAGCATTTCGAGTATCTAAAAAGGAAAAACTTTCATCATTGACTCAGACCAGAGCTACAGAAGAAGAAGCAGATTTCAGCTGTCTCAATTCATATCTCAAAGCATTATTTTCTTCCTCCATCAACTTGGCTATATTTCTATGATCTTTAACCTCAAGCTTTAGCACACTCTCTCTCTTATTATAGACTGAGATAAAATTATCATAGCCCTGATCAACACTTAACTATTGGTATTTCTTCTCATAACCTTCATGCAGAAGAGAAGTGGCTTCCTTGTGTTGAAATTGAAGTTTTTCAATCATTCCTTGAAGATCATCAATCATCTCATAGTAATCCACGTTATTTGCTACAACCCAATCAATTAAACATTTTAAATATTGGTAAGCATCAATTTCTCACTCAGAGGTATCAGATCCAAGAATATCAGTTATTTGTGCTTCAGTGAAGTCTACAAGACCAGCTTTGAAGTAATCATTATACTTCTTAATCAACTATGTATCATGAGCTGACAATAATTCCATCATGGCAATAAACTAGCAAGGAAAAGTAAAAACATATCAACAACAACATAGCTATAATGGAGAAACTCAGAATAAATAACAAAGCCCATTTAATTGATCGTAAGAGGGTAGAACCAAAGGTACAAAGCAAAAGGGAAAATAGAAAAAAAAATTGCCTAACAACTTTACACCTTCTCCTTATTCCCAACAACATTCTCAACTGATTTTGAAGAAGGAATCGGTTGCTCGGTGGGCAGCTGGCGTTGCTCGGTAGAAGTTGTGGTCTACTGAACTTGCTTGGAGGACTGAGGGATAATGGCAGAAGGTGTTTGTTCTACTATCAACAAAGAAGATTGATCAGATCCAGCTTCATCTTCTTCTTCTTATTCAATAGTAGGAGGAGGGCCACGGATATGTCTCTAAAATAATTTAGAGTCCTCAGCAATGTTCAGCTTCTTCAACGCTGCGATCCATCTGTCCCTAAAGAACTTCAAACTTGCATAATCCATTTTAGTAGAGGGAGAAGTTATCCCAGCCATAGCTAAAAGACTTCTTCACAGCAACTTTTCTCTTTTCCCTCTCCGAGCAATTATTTTCTATAAGAAGATTTTCAACCGATTTTACTTTCTGTTCAAGATCTTTCTTATGTCGTTCAGATTCTTTAAGCTTGCCCTCAGTTTCTTCCTTGCTGGAAATGGTAACCTTCAAATTCTCCTCTACCTCTTAGGAAGCATTAATAGATTTCTGTCGAGCTTGATCAACCTTTTTTACATCATCTATAGATTTCTGCAGAGCAAAATCATCCTTCTTGGAAGCCTCCACGTCTTATTATTGAGCTGTCTCAACAACATTGATTTTATTCTCCCAAGCAACTTTTTCATCCTCATACTTCTGTCGGGATTACTCCAAGGATTTTAACAACCCAGCAAGGGCTTCTTCTACTCCACTGGAAGAAGTTGTAGCTTTGATAATCTCATCCTTCTCTAGGATATTATTAAAATACACCAAAAACTGCAAGATGAAGAGAGGCCCAAGTAAGAAAATAAACATTGTACGAAGAATCAAAATGACAAGTATAATGGCACTTACTGATGCAAGGTGTTGGGATGCTAAGTTAGTGACCTTCTCCTGAGGAGTAAAAGTCTCAATAGCTCGGCAGTCAGGAAGAGTTACAGACTAGATTAATTTCTTGGCCAAGCCTAGAGAAATGAGTGCTGGAGAACTAACTCTCAAAGAAGGTACTTCAAATGTAAAAGGTTGAGCAGCAGCATCCACGGTCTTCTCAGCAAGACCCATTCTCAACCTTTTCAGAGGAACAACTTCAATCAAAGGTGTTGTCTCTTGTCGAATAATAATAACCCCTTCAATCAAAGGTGCTGCCTCTTTTAGAGCAACCGGGGGCTTCTTGCTGACTTCATTGACAATTATAACTGCTCCCCCGGATGGAGAAACATCTTTTTTCTTAGTCCCTTCAGCTGGGACATCTTCTTTGCTCTTTTTTACCCCATCAGTACCAGGGACAACCTTGGCAAAGAGATCAGGCATTCTCTTCCTCTTCGTTATCAGGTCAGCAATTGAAGTACCCAAATTAGAGGAAGATTCTTCAACAATTGAAGAAGCTGCTGGAACCTGCTCAAGATCAATCACCGAAGGAGGATCAAGAGACCGATCAATAAAAGAGGAAGTGGTGTTCTTATATCTCAGCAAATAGGAAGCAGACATCACGTGTTCCCTAGTTATTGCTTGATGCAAACCCCGGATAAATTTCAAATCTTTTATATTAATATCACTCTCTTTTGGGGATTTTCTCTTTCTATCAACTGCAACATAAAAAATAAATGCCAGTGACACATTTTATAAAAAAAACAGAGTTAATTTGAAAAACAAAACAACCTATTCCAATGCTATAAAGTGGACATCTGGGACCGTAGTACACGTCTTTCCCCTTTAGTGGGGGATGTTGCCAATTTTTCATCATAACCCCGTGTTCAAAATAATTCCTATTAGCATCAAGGAGATTGACCACTAAAGCTATGTTAGAAAACCTTGTTTTTAAATAAAAGGTGGTCTCGCTGGTGACCCATTTATAACAGTACATAATTTCAGGAATCCCTAAATGAGTTCCATGAATTTGATTCAATCTATGTACGCTATTAACTACCCTCCATGTATTTGGATCTACTCTTGCAGGAATAATATCAAAATATTAGCAAAATTCCAAACACGGGGGATTAGGCGGGAAAGAAAAGACACATTTGGCCACAAAATAGAAGGAAACCAATGTCCCTCAGCTGGAGGAAATAAATCAGAAGGGAAAGAAGGTTCTTCCAGAATAACCCAAGAAGGAATTCCAAAATCGTCCCTAAACTTATCCAACGATTCGATAACCCGAGCTACTTAGCGTACTGAGCTACTCAGTATACCGAGCAACTAGCTGGGAAGATTAAACGACCAAGATAGATTCAATGAATATTCTTGCTATGTATAGATGTATATGCCTATTTAATAACGACATATTGTCTATTCATACTGGTAGGCCAAGGGCTATAAATATATTGTAATACCCTTATGGCAGGGTAAGTTATCATAAGAAAAGCTAATCAAGATTAAGGCAAAACATCCAGCAATACAAGACAGTTGATGTAGGCTATTTCATTAAGGCTGAACCACTTTAAAAATCATTTGTCTTATTTCTTTATTCATATTTATCTATGATTAGTTAATTAAATCAAATCTAGTTTTTTACATCAACAGGGAGCCTACCACTTAGAAACAATGGAGGGCAGAGAGCTTCCCCGATCTTGGAATGCAACTAATTTAAAGAAGTTTTACTTTTAAATTTTTAGTTTATGACTAATCTTGTTTTCTTTATTTCACTTTTAAAGTTTCTTTAAAAATTTCTTTCAAACTTCTCGCACTCATCTCTATGAATTGTTCTAAGTGGCAGGCGAATGAGTGCTTAATAAAGAAAACCAATTAAATAAATGAATTATCTTTAACATATTACTTATCACTATGATAATTATTTTCTCTTAAATGTCTTCTTTCAAGACTAACTAGTTGAGCAATTTTAAACTAACTCTGGATATAGGTCAGCCAACACAAAGAGTTTTGGTGAATAATAAAACATGAACAATGACTTACAGTCGATAAAAGGCATTTTGAGAAACCCAAGGCACCTAGGACCAACTGGGTCATAAAAATCCTTATTGGGGAACGACCCCACAAACAGGTGTATTTTTGATTTTTTGGTTCTAGGCCTAAAGCTAAATGTGCTGACATCACCTAAAAAGTAATACCATAAGACCACACATCATATAGGGAAGCAAAAAATACTAAAATTTCTGTTAACACTTTTAAGTTATTATAAGAAAATTGTAAAAACTAAATAATTTAAAACAAAATGGTGGATATAAATGGATCAATTACACGACCGAGATGGCTTATTTGTTTAAATCTCAACTCCAAAAGATGGAACATCTAACGTATGAGGAGTAATGGTCATAGTCATATCTTTGATCCTTGACGGCCCACCAGGACTCACCTTGTCAACCAAGGGTTGAGGTCGGTTGAGTTCATTATTTCCATCAAGGCCGAAGTCACCGAGGTATTTCCTTATAAGGGTAATCCGAATGGAATACACTTGTATCCACAACATATCAAACTTATTAGGAGGATATTGATGATCTACCCGGGTCATACTAATACCACAACTCATAATCCTATGGCATCTTCACTACAGTGAGGGAATTAAGTCAACTATGTATATAACCAACATTTTGGGCATCGCTCAGGGTGAGATCTATATTAAGAAGAGACTCATCGTAACCATCCATTCATACCTGGCGAGGTTATTTATGGAACACAAATGTGAGACGATTAATCTCCTCGATCATAATTTTAATAGTTAATTCTTGATTGAGTAAAGTCTTCTTGGTCTTCTTTAGCTCTTCTGCTAGGCAACATTTCTTCTTCCCTTGAGAGGAAGACTAACCATTAGCATTTATAACCTTTTCATTTAAGGCCCTTTGAGTCTTACCTAGCTCCTCCCTCAATCGAGCGTTCTCTTTTTCTAAAAAGGAAGCATCCCTCCCTAACTTGTTCTCTTAGTCTGGTTTTTTGAGTCTCTCAAGCTTAGCCCTCAGATAATTGTTATCCTTCTCAAGGATAGTGGAGACCTTTTTAGTGACCACTAGATCAGAATACAAAATAAAATCTTTCCTTAAATGAGAGAGTTCAATAGAGGCCAATCTCTTATCAAATCCACTATTTCTGGTCATATCGACAAGCTTTCGCTTGAAGTCGCCCTTCAGATTGGATAATGATTCCTTTTGACTGCGTTGAGAAACAAAAATTCCTAATAAAAGAGGCAAGGAAGATTCAAGTATGCTTCTTTTGATTGAGCTGGCACATTAGGACCTAGGTGCTGGTCAAGCTCATCATCTTTATCATTTTTATCATGACCAACAACAAATAATCACCTACGTCTTTCTTGAAAGTCATTATGCGAAGCGACCAATGGTTCAAGTCTTATGTTAAACTTCATGAAAAAGTGTTCGAATTTATGAGTTTGTCATATAAAAGAGGGGACTTGCAAAAATCAGATGAAACGACAACGATTGAATCAAACCATCAATTCCACTAAAAAGGATTATAAAAAGGACATTACCCTAAATCAGTGGGAAATAAAAAAGAAAATATAACATTCCCTAACAAGAACTCTAAGAGGCTATTTTAATGACCTTCTCCTTCTCGATCGACTGCTAAGCAATCGTCTAGTGTAGATCGGTAGCCTGCTCAATAGTCATTTGGGTTTGATCGATAATCTTATCCTTCTCTTCAATACCTAATCATCGTCATCCTCAACCTCTTCCTCAAATTTAGGGGAGAACCTGGATGATTCTTGCAAAAGAGGTCTAAGTCCTCACTTGTGACAACCTTAACCAGAGCCTCATTCAAACCATTCTTAAAGAATAACTTTTTAAGGTAGGCAATCTACATTTCATCATTTGCAAAGGCTTTATCCCAACCACGGGTGAAGGAAACATCTTTGATCTTTGCCACACTAGCCAAGGCCTCCTCAGCTTTGGCCTTAGATTCAGTTGCCTGTGTCTTGGCAAGATCGGCCTCAACTTTCGCATCTCTGACATCCTTTTTTCTTGCTCAGTGAAAACCATAAAAATAACAGAATCATCAATCTTCTTCTAAAGACTGACCTTCTCAGTCTCCAGGCTCTTAACATTCTCATCGATCTTCTTCTTCCTAGTCGCCTAAATATTATTCAATCGTCGAGCAGTCAAAAGAGATTTGCGTAAATCTTCAAACCCAGCATTCTCATCAACAGAGGACGCCTTCAGTAGGTCATTCTTCTTTAATAATTTATCGTAATCAACTAAGAACTGCAGAATAAACGGACGGACAAATATGAGAAAAATGCAAAATAAAGACATAAAAGAACAAGATGAAGGCGATCAACTTATAAGGGAAAGATTGTGATTAACACGCTCCACCAACCTCAAATGAGTTAAGGCAAAGGCAATTGCTCTATCTGCAGGGAAAACCCTTGACTTAATCAAGTACCTACCCAGATTGGGACGAGTAACAATGGACTGGGCAACACCCTTGTCTTTATCAAAAGTCTTCTTCCCCACAATGTCTGGGTGGGGAGCAGGGAGATGATCCTTCTTTTGACTTTAAAAGAGGATAGTGGCCCTTCGAAGGGGATTCATTAAGGTTAGTGGGACCCCCAACATTAGTTTTCTTGCTCGTCGATCGAGCAAGATCTTTCTCCTTACCCGATGGGCAAACAGGGGGAGGAGATCTGATACTAACATATGCAGCACCAACGTTTAGAAAGATTAGGATATTGACCTTCCTTTTCTCCATTACACTTGGAGAAACGGTAGAAGGTACCAAAGAAACGTTTGTAACACCTCATAAATTTTTAGCCGTAAAAATCTTTGTTAAATAAACAATTTCAAAAAAATAAAAATTTAGGAATCTTATTAATTTTGGTATGTCAAAATGTTAGTTTTTAAATATAAAAATAAGGTTTAAGTGGAATTTAAATCAGGATTAAAATTTGAAAATTATAATTTTTTGTATAAAAATCGGGGGAGGATACGACCTAAGGAGGATAAAAAATAAAAAAATATATAAATCCAACAGTCCGATCGAGTTGATCTTTTTTACAACAGCTCTTCCTCTCCGTCCTCTACAACATAGAAAATTTTCAACCAATTCTGACTGTTCGATCATCCATAATAAATTTTTGAGTGTTTGTGTTAATAAACATAAAGTGACGGATTTAGGAGTTTTAAAACACATTTTAGCCCTCTTAAAAATTAATAGTCTCTTCTATTTTCATCTTCTTCCATCTACAAAACCCTGGCCCCATTTAAACCAAAATGCAACCCATGATTTGAAGGCTTATTTGGTATTTTTTCGAGTTTGGGCTAGAATGAGTATTTATTGTATTCGCGAGAGGAATGCAATGGTATGATCAGAGTTTTTGAGACAGAATCCTATGAGTTTCTTGTGTTGATTTTTACGATAGGGTTTTTTTACGCAATATGCTCCATGAATCTCTCGAGAGTAGTCGTTTTGTTCCTCACTTATTTGTATTCTTATTGTTGATATCATGACGCTTATTGGAATCTAAAATATTTATTCGATTTGAGATATTGTATTTGTTAATGGGAATGCTGTCATAAAATTTTTATATGACACGGAGAATGGTCATATGCCAATAATCCAAAAGTCCAATAGCTAGGATGAGTCTTTACGAAGCTTAGGTTAGGTGAGGTGAGGTGAGGCCCGATGACCTATTAATGTGTTGCTGAGAAATTAAATTGGTATAATGCTGGGATGTCGCATTGGACTTAAATTCAGATTCATATTGTTGCACTTTTCACCGTTATTATTTTGGACATCTATTGTTATCATATTGTGTAATTTCTCGTATTTTTCTTTTAGTGGCAGGAATGCGTGGATTTGGATGCTATGGATTTTTGTAGAATTTAAGAGCACGACGTTTGGAGGATTTTATTTTTATATAGATTGGCAGTCTAATTTATTTGGAGAGAATAGTTTATTTTCATGTGAAATTTAATTGTAATTATTTTGAAAGTGTAAATTTTGGATTCATTATATTTATTTTGTGGAATATATATGCTCTATACTAATTGTTGAGGATTTAGTTTAGTTTTAATCGTAGTAGTGCCTCGTGTTTTACGCATGGTGTTACTGATGGTATCAGAGGTTATGTATACAACAACCCTTAGTTCTTTGGGTTTGGGTCCTACATACAGGCTAAATGTGTTTCGATGGAGATAAGGAGTTTTTGTTGAGGACGTGTTTAGAATTGATTTGAGGACTTTAGTGTTGTGTTGATTTTTGAGAGATAGAAATGAGTAGTGATTCGTGAGAGATCGTATGTGGAAACATGCAGGCATGATTAGGTGTATGGGCACCTAATCGAGGTATTTTATGGGTAGGCATATGTAAGCGTTATTTTATTTTTGCACGTTTACGCTTCGTCGAATTTCGAGGATGAAATTCTTGTGCTAGTGTGAAAGTATGTAACACCCCGTAAATTCTTAGTGGTAAAAATATTTGTCAAATAAACAATTTCAAAAAAATAAAATTTTTGGAATCTATTTAATTTTGGTATGTCAAAATGTTTGTTTTTAGATATAAAAATAAGTTTAAGTGGAATTTAATTTGGGATTAAAATTTGGAAATTATGAATTTTTGTATAAAAATCGGAGGAGGATCCGACCTATGGGAATAAAAAATAAAAAAATATGAATCCAACCGTCCGATCAAGCTAAATATTTTACAGCAGCTCCTCCTCGCTATCATCCACAACATATTAAAATTTCAGCCAATTCTAAAGATTCGAACATCTGTAATAAATTTTTGACTGTTTATATTTAATCAAGACTCAAACTCTTTTTGGTATATAAACATAAAGTCACGGGTTTAGGACTTTTAAAACACATTTTAGCCTTCTCAAAAATCATTAGTCTCCTCTATTTTCATTTTCTTCCATCTACAAAACTTTACCCCATTTGAGCAAGGATGCAACCTATGATTTGAAGGTTTATTTGATGTTTTCTCGAGTTTGGTCTAGAATGAGTTTTTATTTTTTTCGCGAGAGTAACGCAATGGTATGATCAAAATTTTTGAGGTATAATGTTATGAATTTTTTTTGATGATTTTTGAGGTATGGGGTTTACGCAATATGCTCATTAAATCTCTCGAGTGTAGTCGTTTTGTTCCTCATTTATTTGTACTCATATTATTGATATCATGACGTTTATTGGAATCTTAAATATTGATTCAATTTGAGATATTGTATTTGTTGATGGGCATGGTGTCATGAAATTTTTATATGACACGGAGAATGGTCACCCACCAATAGTCCAAAAGTCCAATAGCCAGGATGAGACTTTATGAAGCTTGGGTTAGGTGAGGTGAGGTGAGGTGATATATTGACTTGTTATTGAGAAATTAAATTGGTATAATGCTCAGATGTCGCATTAAACTTGAATTCAGATTCATATTGTTGCACTTTTCACTATTATTATTTTAAGCATCTATTCTTATCATATTGTGTACTTCTCTGTATTTTTCTTTTAGTGGAAGGCTAGCATGGATTTGGCCGCTATGAATTTTTGCAGGATTTTAGAACACGACGTTTGGAGGATTTTCTTTTTGTATAGCTTGGCAGTGTAATTTATTTGGAGAGCTTAGTATTATTTTCGAGTGAAATTTAATTGTAATTATTTTAGAAGTGTTTGGATTCATTATATTTATTTTGTGGAATATAGATGCTCTATACTAATTACTGAGGATTTAGTTTAGTTTTAATAGTAGTTGCCTTGTGTTTTACGCGTAGTGTTACAGATGGTATCAGAGATTATGTATACGACAACCCTTCGATCTTTGGATTCGAGTCCTACATTCGGGTTAAATGTGCTTTGTTTGAGATAAGGAGTTTTTGTTGAGTACGTGGTAGGCATGAAGGTTTGGATTAGTGATCTTGATGTGAGGATTTTTAGAATTGATTTGAGGACTTTAGTGTTGTGATGATTTTTTAGATATACAATCGAGTAGGGATTCGTGAGAGAGCGTGTGGGGAAACATGTGCGTAGAATTGGGTGTTTGGGCACCTAATCGAGGTATTTTATGGTATGCATATGTAAGACTTATTTTATTTTTGCGCGTTTACGCTTCGTCGAATTTTGAGGACGAAATTCCTGTGCTAGTGGGGAAGTATGTAACACCTCGTAAAGTTTTAGCCGTAAAAATCTTTGTTAAATAAATAATTTCAAAAAATAAAATTTTTGAAATATATTTAATTTTGGAATGTTAAAATGTTGGTTTATATATATAAAAATAAGGTTTAAGTGGAATTTAAATTGGGATTAAAATTTGGAAATTATAACTTTTTGTATGAAAATCGAGGAAGGATCCGACCTAAGGAGGATACAAAATTAAAAATATACAAATCCAGTCATCCAATCGAGTTGATTTTTTTAAAGCATCTCCGTTTCGCCGTCCACTACAACGTACTAAAATTTTAGCCAATTCCGATTGTTCGATCATCCGTAATAAATTTTTTGAGTGTTTGTGTTTAATTGGGACTCTAACTCTTTTTGGTATATAAACATAAAGTGACGGGTTTAGGTTTTTAAAATACATTTTAGCCTTCTCAAAAATCAGTAGCCTCCTCTATTTTGATCTTCTTCCATCTACCCTAGTCCCATTGAAACCAAGATGCAACCCATGATTTGAAGGCTTATTTGGTGTTTTCTCGAGTTTTGGCTTGAACGAGTTGTTATTGTTTCTATGAGAGGAACATAGTGGTATGATCAGAATTTTTGAGGCAAAATCTTATGAATTTCTTGAGATGAATTTTAAGGTACGGAATTTACGCAATATTTTTCTTGAATCTCTTGGGAGTAGTCGTTTTGTTTCTCATTTATTTGTACTCATATTATTGATATTATATAACATTTATTGGTGTCATGAAATTTTTATAAGACACGGAGAATGGTCACCGTCAATAATCCAAAAGTTCAATAGCCAGGATGAGGCTTTATGAAGCTTAGGTTAGGTGAGGTTGGCCTGGTGATCTATTGATTTGTTATTGAGAAATTAAAGTGGTATAATGCTCGGATGTTGCATTAAACTTGGATTCAGATTCGTATTGTTGCACTTTTTACCGTTATTGTTTTGAGCATCTATTCTTGTCATATTGTGTATTTTCCCGAATTTTTCTTTTAGTGGCAGGTTAGCGTGGATTTGGACGCTATGAATTTTTGCAAGATTTTAGAGCACGATGTGTGGAGGATTTTATTTTTGTATAGCTTGGTAGTGTAATTTATTTTGAGAGCTTAGTATTATTTTTTAGTAAAATTTAACTGCAATTATTTTGGAAGTATAAATTTTGGATTCATTATATTTATTTTGTGAAATATATATGCTCTATACTAATTACTGAGGATTTAGTTTAGTTTCATTAGTAGTAGGGCCTCGTGTTTTACGCGGGGTGTTACAGATAGTATCAGTGCTTAGGTATACGACAACCCTTTGGTCTTTGGGTTTGGGTCCTTCATACGGGTTAGATGTGCTTCATTGGAGATAAGTAGTTTTTGTTGAGGATGTGGTAGGAATCAAGGTTAGGATTAGTAATCTTGATGTGAGGGTTTTTAGAATTAATTTGAGGACTTTAGTGTTGTGATGATTTTTGAGAGATAGAACCGGATAGTGATTCGTGAGAGAGCGCATGGGGAAACATGCAGGTATGATTTGGTGTATGGACGCCTAATCGAGGTATTTTATTAGTACGTATATGTAAGCCTTATTTTATTTTTGTGCGTTTACGCCTCATCGAATTTTGATGACGAAATACCTGTGCTGATGGGGAAGTATGTAACACCCCGTAAATTTTTAGCTGTAAAAATCTTTGTTACATAAATAATTAAAAAAAATTGGAATCTATTTAATTTTGGTATGTCAAAAGGTTGGTTTTTAGATGTAAAAATAGGGTTTAAGTGGAATTTAAGTCGGGATTAAAATTTGGAAATTATAACTTTTTGTATAAAAAACGGGGAAGGATCCGACCTAAGGAGGATAAAAATAAAAAAATATAAATTCAAGCGTCCAATCAAAGCTGAATTTTTTTACAGTAACTCCGTTTCGTCGTCCGCTAGAACATACTAAAATTTCAGTCAATTTCGACAGTCCGATAATCCGCAATAAATTTTTGAGTGTTTGTGTTTAATTATGACTCAAACTCTTTTTGGTACGTAAACATAAAGTGACGGGTTTAGGAATTTTAAAATACATTTTAGGCTTCTCAAAAATCAGTCGTCTCCTCTATTTTCATCTTCTTCCATCTACAAAATCCTAGTCCCATGTCTATAACGAGTTTTTATTATTTTCGCGAGAGGAACGCAGTAGTACCATCAGAAGTTTTGAGGCAGAATCTCATGGGTTTCTTGTGATGATTTTTAAGGTACGGGTTTACATAATATAACCTTGAATCTCTTGAGAGTAATCAATTTTTCCTCTTTTATTTGTACTCATATTGTTGATATCATGACGTTTATTAAAATCTAAAATATTGATTCGATTTGAGATATTGTATTTGTTGATGGACATGATGTCATGAAATTTTTATATGACATGGAGAATGGTCACCCGCCAATAGTACAAAATTCCAATAGCCAGGATGAGTCGTTACGAAGCTTAGGTGAGGTGAGGTGAGGCCCGGTGACCTATTGATGTGTTATTTAGAAGGTAAATTGGTATAATGCTCGAATGTCGCATTGGACTTGAATTCAGATTCGTATTGTCGCACTTTTCACAGTTATTGTTTTGAGAATCTATTCTTGTCGTGTTGTTTGCTTCCCCATATTTTTCTTTTAGTGGATGGCTAGCATGGATTTGACGTTATGAATTTTTGTAGGATTTTAGAGCACGCCGTTTGGAGGATTTTATTTTTGTATAGCTTGGTAGTGTAATTTATTTGGAGAGCTCAGTATTATTTTCGAGTGAAATTTAATTGTAATTATTTTGGAAGTGTAAATTTTGGATTCATTGTATTTATTTTGTGGAATATAAATGCTCTATACTAATTGTTGAGGATTTAGTTTAATTTTAATTATAGTGGTGCCTCGTGTTTTGTACGGGGTGTTATAACGTTAAGAGGCTCAAAGGAAGACGATGTGCTTTCCTCGGACGATATATCCCTCTCTGAGCCCTGTGAAGGCGTGATCTCCTTGAATGATTTGTTTGTATCTTAGTTCGAGGAAGTGAAGGCCTTTGGGTCATTTAAAGTAACGTGGATGTCTCTTCTTCTCTCTATTAGCCTTGCAACGAAGAAAGTGGTGGTACTCTTATAGCCGAGCATAAATATCGTTGACCTTGGGTTCTCAAGAGCTCCAACTCTCTGTTGAATGGACCAATTCATCCGAACAAAATTAACGTCACTATCGCGAGGAATCTTCTTCTTACTCTTCACTGAAAAAAATAGAGAAAAGAACAAAATTAACGTCACTGCCGAGATGGGTCCCATACAGCTCATTAATACGATTCACCCCAGTAATGATCCTTCATATATTCGGGAAAACTTGGGTTCAGGCCACATCAAAGTGTTGGAAGAACTCCAAAACTAAGCGATTTATGGGGAAGTGACACAATACTCAATAATAAATATTGAAGGCAACCAATGGCCTTCTGAAATAGTGCAAAGGTCACAAGGACCATCACTAACTCTATTAATACCCACATGGGGATTTGATGATAAAATTTAAATTCTTCCACGGTGTTTTCGTCAATAATGCACACTATGGTTAAAAATGAAAAGCTCAATGAAAGAATTAAAAAGAGAAAGCAAAGAAAAGTGAAGTGGAGAAAGAGTTTCGAAGTAGTTTTTATAGGTGGAGTGACGACAATGAAAAACTCTCCTTTCAAAGGTTGAAGATTGCAAGTTTTTCAAATGAAGTGGAAAATGAGCAAAAGAGTGGGAACTGTCGTCTTATAGAAAGAAGTTCCCTCAGGATTCCCCAAAATATGATGATTACATGAGCATATGATGGTTGTTGAAGCGGCGGTTCACTGCAAAGAAAAAGGGTAATATTTACTAGCATGCCTTTGGGGCACTCAACGATCAAAAAGTCCCTTCAATCTTAGAGATATTTACAAAATTGCCCTTCAGTCAATAAAAAAATACTCAAGCACGAAGACTTGTTAAAGTCAACAGCCGACCTAGGCATAACAAAGCCCAACGATCTCAAAGAGACAATGAGATTTGGGGGTAATTATGGGGACCAAAGTTACGATGGCACATGACATTCACATGATTGACTCATGCTCATAAGCTTCTTGCGTATCAAGTTAATCAAGATTCCAAGTCACAAAGGACTCCCACAAATATATCCCTTGGAATGGCTTAAACTGATAAGAAATAGGTTTGAACTTTTAGGGATAGCTATTAATGAAGCTTATGACTCTCCTAAGCTCCTCTATAAATGTAAAACTACCATTTTGGAAAGGGGCATGTGATATTGCAACGTCGACAAGTACTACAACTCTCCCGACCTATTCTTTGAGTTAATAAAAAAGCAAACTCCCAACTCCGTGGACGTAGGCACATTGTCGAACAACGTATATTCTTGTGTTGTGTTCTTTTGATCCTCACCCTTGAATACTTTTCTTTATTTAGCTTCCTTGCATTGAAAACAAACACTATAGAAAATTACCACATGCAATGGGTAAATTATAATATATCCTCTGAAATAATAAAAATTTACATTTCACATACTAATCTAAAAAGCCAATAAATTGCGCTATAAACCATTTGACCATGACAACACAACAAACACGGTTTCTGAAAAAGTTGATTTTGTGCATTAAAATTATTAAAATTGTAACAAAAATGTAATGGATTCCACAATTTAATAGTTTATAAGGCTCTTTGTCGGGGTTGGTAAATTATGGGGTGATTTTTATAATCCCTATAATTTAGGGGCTTATTGAAATTTATCCTAATTTTAATTAAGTGAAAGGTAAATTTAAATTGTTTCCATAAATATTTTAATAGACATTCGGTTTATAAAAAACTGTGTAGAGATCGTTCGAAAAAGATGTGATCGTTTGAAAAGAGTGTGTATTCAAAAATTATCTCACGATCAATAAATAGAGCATTTCTTCTTCATTTTTTATGCATGAATTTTTTAGTCTATTATTTTAGTCTTAAATTTACGTAATTTATTTGTCTCTATTTTTTAAAGTATGTTCTCTAAGGAGCACAAAATAGAATTGCGTGATCCGCTTCTTAAAGAATTGAAGCACCGAACTTAAAAGAACGAAAATCATTCTATTTTGAGAAACAAGTGTTCATCAACCTAGGTTAATATAAATAGAGCGAATTTACCTTGAGGAGATTGCGTGGATACAAAACTAGAGTTGAAAGGGGAAAAAGACAAGAGAACCAATTATTTTATTTTATTTTATGTATAAATTGTACATTATGTTTTTAGTATTAGTTTTACACATTACGTTTGTATAATATTAAAGAAAAACACGGTGATAAGTTTATAGACTCTTTAGAAATTGATGATAACGACAAGCTGAAAATAGTTTTGTCAATATGTCCATGGTAAAATATATTTACATTCTTATTTTCTAGTTTTTATTTGTCTCTACATTCAAAATGTATGATTATAGTGTCACAACATCATCACTAAGTCAAAATTAAGAAGAAATTTTTTACTTTTAGTAGTTGAATGAAATTATATTACAACGGACAAGCTTTTAATTTTCAAGTGTATCTGTTTCTGATACGAAAATGAACTACATAGTTTTACAATAATCAAAATTAAGAAAAAATAATTTATCTTAATTTAACGCCTTAAAGTAACTATATACATGTTTTTTATATTTTGGTGTTATAGATTTACCTCACATGTACTTGTATAACGGTATGATTACATAATAAAAGAGTTTAAAGTTAATTAATAAAAAATATGGTGACCTTAAGAAACAATAAAAATTTCAACGTGTCCATAGAGATTCGATAAGCGAAGAATAAAAGCAAGGGTGGCAATTCGTATTTTTAGGTCGGGACACATGCCGGCAGAAGCCGACAAGAATTTTTTGAACACAGACATGACTTTGTAACACGACTCGACTAGCACTATTTCATAAATTTTACACTTAATTAAATGTAAATAGAGACGATAATCTAAATAAAAATACGATTAGCACGACCAGACGCGACAACACGACTCATAATTTTGACACGAATATGATACGATTTCATATAAAAAAGACTCGACACGTCATTTTTAAAATTTTCACCCCTAAATAAAAGAAGACCATTGACAAATATATATATATATAGGGAGAGATTCAGAAGTGAACATAAAAGATGAACATTTTAATGAACCTTAACAAAAGATATCTAACACCCAATCAATTTTAATTCTTATGTTGTAATTGGTCCGCGCCAGTGGCAACGGACACGCGTATTTTGTAATACACACGCATGTCACACGTGAGTCACACGTGTGTATTACAAAACACACGTGTCCGTTGCCGCTGTCGCCGACCAATTACAACATAGGAATAAAAATTGATTGAGTGTCAGGTGTTTTTTGTTAAGAAAATGTTTATTAAAATGTTCATCTTATATGTTCGCTTATGAACTTCTCCATATATATATATATATATATATATATATATATATAGAGAGAGAGAGAGAGAGAGAGGTGCGGGAGCCCATTTGTGGGACTCCCGTACGGGATGTTTTTAGAAAGTCAAAAAAAAGTTTTTATTTTTTTATTTTTTTTATTTTGGGGTTTTAACATTTTAGGGGACTTATAAAAACAAAGCCACTCAAAATGAGTTTTTTGATATTTTAAAAAACTTGATCAATATTTGACATTTTACAAATCTCTTGAGATGTTAAAATCCCAAAGTTTTATTTAGGGTGTGAACGTTTACAAGTGAGACCTAAAAGTGTCATATTTTTTATGCTATTTTTTTTAGTATTAATTGCACTCTTTCAAGATTATTTTTTTTATATTATTCATTTGAACATTTATAACACTCTGGAGAACAAAACTTTGACAGCCAAAACCAATTACGCTCATAGTGAAAGCCCAAACTTCATTTTTAAGTTATATCATATTTGTCCAATCTAAGCTAATCTTAACATCCTTAACGATTATACTTTACTATCAGAAGAACATAAGCAAATTCCGACCTTAGCTCAGTTGGTAGAGCGGAGGACTGTAGTGGGTTTCCTCGATAGCTATCCTTAGGTCACTGGTTCGAATCCGGTAGGTCGGAATTTGTTTTTCATATAAACATTTTTTTTTCCGTATGTCAAAATTATTGTTTTGGAATATTAAAAAAAAAAGAATCATTTTTTTTAAGAATTCTTTACAAAATGATCTTATTTGTGGATTGACTTGGAAATTTTTTAATATAGCAAATCGATTTTGTAAATATTTTAATAAATAATGATATGAGTGTGCAACAAATGTTCCAAATCATCTTCCAAATGAGTTGACATATAATTTAATATTGTATTTTTTTACAGTAATAATGATAGAATATGATATTTTAATACTATGCCAACTCATATTGAGAATGATTGGAGAGATGCAGTTGAGACTCATAGCATTATTTTATTTAGTTTTTTAAAAGAAGAATCCTTTTACCACAGAAGCCTAAGAACATCCTTAAAAAATGATCGTATCTTGTGGATTGATTTCGAAAAAATATAATATGTCGAATCAATTTCTTAAATATTTTTATGAATATTGATACGAGTCCTAAAAAAATATTCCAAATTATCCCCAAATGAATTGGCATAACATTAAACGTTATACTTTTTATTGTAATAATGATAAAATACAATACTTTAATGGTATGTCAATTGATATGGGGAATGATGAGAGAGATATAGTTGGAACCCATACCATTACTCTATTTTTATAGGTGGATAGATGCGAATAACAAAAAACCCATTAGAAATAATTTATACAATTTTTACTCCGCCATATTTTTATAATTTTTGGTATTAGTCACTAGTTGTGACATTAACATTAAATTGAATATTTAAAAAACAATAATTGAAATATTTTTTTTAGAGCTAAACATTAACTAACTCTTTTATCACAATATATTAGATTAAATTACGCATAATATTTAAAAACATAGTGATTAAGGGTTTAGTCCGGCCTCAATTATTCGAAGTTAGCATCACCCATGTGTTTTTTTAAACTAGTACTTAGTTCTATAAACATTTATAACCACTTTTAACAGTTTTTTTAATGTCCAACAATAAAAAAAAATGTTAGGGATCAACATCAAAAAAATCTTTACAAATGGAACTAAATTATTATATTTCAAATAAAATATCTTCTCTGAAACAAAGACTCTTAATTTGATAGACAGATTAACCAATAAATTAATTACAAATTTATTGATTCTACCCAATAAAAATTAACATGATCATCCAATACGATTAGTTGAAAAAATAAATGTCTCAATAATGAACATTACAATTTTTTATGAGTTTCATATTTTAATTAATAACATTAAATTATCGTTTGAGGGTTTATAATTTTTAAAATAATTTTAGTCCGACTTAGTTATGTGATACATGAATGTATTGTATTTTTATTGATTTATGTTTTAAATAATACTTAATAAATTTAAAATATAAATGAATATAAACACTTCGAGGAGTGTAAAATTTTCTAACTTTAACCCTAATTATATGGAAGTGCACAATTGTTCTACCCAACGCGCTAGAGATTGAGAGTGGTTGTGTGAATGGAATAAGGACACACAATCTCACACTCACCGCACCGAAGAAGAAAACACATTTGCATGTGTGCTTATAAGGGAACGGGTGACAAATGTATGGTTATTGGCATCCGAATCTTCAAATTAGACATGTGTACATGGCACTAGTCAAATACTTTCATACACTTTTTGATTGACTAAATATTAACCGTTGATTAAGGATAAAGCCCCACTTTTTGATTTAATACCCAGCTAACTATATATGCATTGTGCAATTTTTAAACATATTTTTATTAATATATATAAATATTAATTTTAAATGAAGATGTTTATTAATACATATAAATATTAATATATACAAATATCAATTTTGAAAGGGCTTGGAGAAAGTTGGATGTATAACTAAGAAGTTCAAAGTTAATTTTTGTTTAAAAAAATTATGCCCCAAATAAAAACAATTTATTAAAAGATAAAAAAAAAACTCGAGAAAAATGTGCTAGAGTTGTCCCTAATTTATATGAGATGTACCTAAAAAAATTATAAATTTTTGTCATTAACATAACATGAATAATCCATTTTCCATTTTTTTAGGAAGAGACCAAAATATGGAAGGGGCGGATCCAGCCCCGGTTGAAGCGGGGCGGCCGCCCTAGTTCAACTTTTATAAAAAGAATATTATGTTTATTTATAATTTTGTTTATATTTTGTGTTTGTTTATAGGATCAAATATAAAAAAGTCTCTTAAATATTTTTTAATACATATTTAGTCTAAATTTTTTATAAAAATTTGAACTAAATGTCTATTAAAAAATATTAAAAAAACTATTTAATATATACCTTTTATTTATATGTTTATTTATATGAATTTGTTCATAGATACATAGGAATGTTTACGTGTGTTTCTTTATTATAACTGAGCATCAAATCCTTGAGAATAGCCATTAATATTAATTACATTGAGGTTGGTAAGGAGACTCTCAACCTCTCAGCTTCTTTGGGTATCAGTGATTTGCCCAAGACTATCTTGAACGAGAAAACTTCCTTGGTAGGTCCTTTGCCGTCGTATGCCGCTGTTGCTGGATGTGATGGTCCCGGGAGGTAGTGATACTATTGAGTTTCAATTATTTTTTATTTGTTTTCTTTTTAATTTCATGGTACTATTTTATTGTCTTTTGTTATGGGGCAGTGTTAGATTTCGTGGAATTTTTTATAACTTAAGTTTTGTTGTTAGTGTAGTTAGGTACTCTTCTATATGAGTTTTCTGGATCAAGGTTAAGTTTTTTTTTTAAAGAAAATTCTTGCAATTTTCATATCTTCTTTACATCAATTTCCCGAGTTTGTTGGGCATTAAAAAAAAAAACTAAGAATAGGCTGTTCTAATATTTTCTTCCCCTCTCAGATCTGTCACTGGTTCTTTGTTTTTTAAATACAATAACATAAGGTGCGTCAAAATTTAGATCTACAATACGTATCTATTTCCAGTCGATTCATTTTATATTTCGAGATAGTTTTTAAATATCAATTTGACTCATCCATGCTCCAAAATGACTACTTTCAACAATTTATTCCATCCATGCTCCCTCATTTTTTGTAAACGCATCTTAGCTATTTTAACAAGATCCATTGCATTCACAATATCTTGATCCCTCCGTTGTATTGAGTGTGATAAGTCATTAGTAATCCCCAAAATTGCTTTCATTAACTGCAATTTGAACACAAAATCAAAGCACTACAAATAGTTAATCAGATCATATGCTTCTATTCTCTGAGTACCTACATCACCATCAACTTGAACCACCGCAAGTACACCAATCACAGCAGAGAACAAATGATCTAAACTCAAAAGTGTACCGTAATTTGAACCCCACTGTGTGTCCCCTGCTCGTGTGAATGCTTCTTCTTGGCTTAAACCACGACTCGTCTCCCGATCACCGGTGTATATTCCTTCAAGTATATCATCATACTGCTTCATCCGAAATATATCTCTACGCTTGCAAGATGCTCCAACAACATTCGACAAAATTGAAACTTTGAGAAAGAAAGAACCAATTACGTTATGATTGTTTGCGACCGCTACTAATGCCAACTGTAGCTGATGAGTGTAATACCCCGTAATTCTGCTTAATTAGGAAAATACGTTTTATTTAAATTACGTGAGTAGAGTAATTTAATGTGAGTTTTATTTAAATTACGTGAGTAGAGTAATTTAATGTGATTAAACACGCTTTATTTAAATTACGTGAGAAGAGTAATTTAATGAGATAAAATGTTAATAAAGATGAATATGACGATTAAAAATTTACTAAATGTGAGTAGTAAATTTTTAATGTTGATATGTACGGTCTAGTGACTATATGGACGTACCGGAGTTATCTCAACCGAGTGTCGTGCGTAGGACAAAAAAAATTAAGGATGAGAGTAGAAAAATATTTAAGAGACTCAAACGATAATTTAAAGTCCACAGTTGATTCCGAAAGGGTCGAATTAGTCAAAATAGTGTACCCGGGGGGTACTAGTTGAGTGCCGGGTCATTTTCGGGCTAAACCGGGATCATTCGGGGGCATTTTGGTCTCTTTACAATTATGGGTAAGTAGACCTACGAATTTTGAAACCCTAGATCAGATTATAAGAGTTGAGGCTAGGGTTAGAAAGAAAGAAAATACACCATAGCCATTAGAGAAGAGAGATAGACAATTTCCTAAGGCAAAAGAAGGAAGGAAGGGAAATTCTAAGGAGATTTCACCATAAAGTTGTTGGGAAGGAGGATTTAAGGATCAAAATCATCAACCATCATCAACAACCACGAAATCAGACCCTACAAATCATAAGGCAAGTGGTTATTTGCAAAATAAATTGAGTTATAATACTTATATTTAAGCTTTATGAAGAACATAGTTTTTATGATATTTTTGGGAGAAAAACAAAAATATTTAAGAATATTATGTTTATTTATAATTTTGTTTATATTTTGTGTTTGTTTATAGGATCAAATATCAAAAAGTCTCTTAAATATTTTTTAATACATATTTAGTCTAAATTTTTTATAAAAATTTGAACTAAATGTCTATTAAAAAATATTAAAAAAACTATTTAATATATACCTTTTATTTATATGTTTATTTATATGAATTTGTTCATAGATACATAGGAATGTTTACGTGTGTTTCTTTCTTATAACTGACCATCAAATCCTTGAGAATAGCCATTAATATTAATTATATTGAGGTTGGTAAGGAGACTCTCAACCTCTCAGCTTCTTTGGGTATCAGTGATTTGCCCAAGACTATCTTGAACGAGAAAACTTCCTTGGTAGGTCCTTTGTCGTCGTATGCCGCTGTTGCCGGATGTGATGGTCCCAGGAGGTAGTGATACTATTGAGTTTCAATTTTTTTTATTTGTTTTCTTTTTAATTTCATGGTACTATTTTATTGTCTTTTGTTATGGGGCACTGTTAGATTTCGTGGAATTTTTTATAACTTAAGTTTTGTTGTTAGTGTAGTTGGGTACTCTTCTATATGAGTTTTCTGGATCAGGGTTAAGCTTTTTTTAAAGAAGATTCTTGCAATTTTCATATCTGCTTTACATCAATTTCCCGAGTTTGTTGGGCATAGAAAAAAAAACTCAGAATAGGCTGTTCTAATATTTTTTTTCCCCTCTCAGATCTGTCGCTGGTTCTTTGTTTTTTAAAAACAATAACATAAGGTGCGTCAAAATTTAGATCTACAATATGTATGTATTTCTAGTTGATTCATTTTATATTTCGAGATAGTTTTTAAATATCAATTTGACTCATCCATGCTCCAAAATGAAGAGACTACTTTTAACAATTTATCCCATCCATGCTCCCTCAGTTTTTGTAAACGCATCTTAGCTATTTTAACAGAATTCATTGCATTCACAATATCTTGATCCCTCCGTTGTATTGATTGTGACAAGTCATTGGTAATCCCCAAAATTTCTTTCATTAACTGCAATTTGAACATAAAATCAAAGCACTGCAAATAGCTAATCAGATCATATGCTTCTATTCTCTGAGTACCTACATCACCATGAACTTGAACCACCTCAAGTACACCAATCACAGCAGAGAACAAATGATCTAAACTCAAAAGTGTACCGTAATTTGAACCCCACTGTGGGTCCCCTGCTCGTGTGAACGCTTCTTCTTGGCTTAAACCACGACCCGTCTCCCAATCACCGGTGTATATTCCTTCAAGTATATCATCATACTGCTTCATCCGAAATATATCTCTACGCTTGCAAGATGCTCCAACAACATTCGACAAAATTGAAACTTTGAGAAAGAAAGAACCAATTGCGTTATGATTGTTTGCGACCGCTACCAATGCCAACTGTAGCTGATGAGCAAAACAATGAACGTAGTAAGATGAATTATTTTCCCTTAGAATCAAACTCTTCAGCCCATTGAACTCCCCTTTCACGTTGCTTGCCCCATCATAACCTTACCCACGAATACTTGATATACTCAACCCATGTTTCAAGAGAAGTGACTCAAGTCTTGCCTTAAGTGTTAAAGATATAGTGTCAAGAACATGTACAATGCCAAGAAAATGTTCATCCACATAGCCTTTTTTATTCACATAACGTAGTGTCACTGCCATTTGCTCCTTCACAGAGATGTCACGGGACTCGTCAACTAGTATGGAGAATACCTCATCCCTAATTTCTTGAATTATGACTTTAGTGATTAAAGAGGCGGCGACATTAATGAGCTCTTTTTGAATTGATGGAGCTATCATTTGGTGGTTTTGGGGGGACATTTTTCAAGACAACTTTGTTTATAGCTTCATTTTGCTCGGCAAGGAACTGTAAAAGTTGAAGAAAATTACCCCAATTAGATGACCCCACAGATTCATCATGCCCTAGCATCGCTAAACCTTGGCGTATAAGTACTTGAGGCAATTCAAGGATGCAATCAGATGAATACGGTAATCAACTCTTGTCTTATCAGGATGGTTAGACAAAGACACTTCGATGTGTTGATCTTATTTCATTAAGTCATCACAAGCATTCATGCATTTGTTATGAATACTTGAATGGTGACCAACATGATCTTTAAAGATTTGTTTCTTTTTCCAATTTGAAAAGCCTCCAGTAACAAATACACCACTCCCCTTGCCCCCTGTATTTGGTCGGAACAAATAGAAAAACAAATAAAGCGCAGCCTCCTTCGTCACACTATACTCTAACCATCTCCCAAACTCCTCAAACCACGACGGAATAAATCTACGTTTGCCTGTTCCAAATTGTATCCATGGGAAATTGTGATTTTTTTGTTGACAAGGGCCTCTAGTAAGATATGCTCGACGAACTAACTCCATTTATTTAGAATCACCATATTTCGAAATAGATTTTCTCAAACCGGGATCCGATGGTAGTTCATCCAAATTCACCCCAATATTAGGTTAGTGTTGGGATTGAACTTCTTGATGGATAAGATTATCGGACTTTGCATTGGGAGATGATTGAACCTCAACTTCGGATACGGTTTGTGGGCTGTCTGCTCTTTGCCGTTTTTCTCCATGACTTCCTATTTAAAAAAACAAATATTTTAGACTACATATTTCTATATACACAAATTTTTATAAATACAAATTTTTATATACACAAATTTCTATATAAAAATTTCTATACAAATTTCTTAGATATAAAAGCCGTGTATAAAAAAACACAAATTTCTTACAAATTATTTCTATATACACACATAAAAAAACACATTACATTTCTAATAATATACACAAAAACCACACATTACATTATTTCTAAATCACAAAAATCACAAAAACCAGATACACTAATCATCTCAGAAAAACCATATACACAGTACAGTACACTAATCAATCATCTCATTCTCACAAAACCATGTACACAAAAACCATTCATATAAGAAAATTTTACTTGAGTTGTGTTGCAGCAGGGGCAGACGGAGCTTGAGGCGTGAGGCTGACGAAGCTTGGGGCTTGGGGAGGACGGAGCTTGCGACGGGCGACAATGGCTTACGGGTATGGGAGGAGAAGAAGAGGATAAATGGGTTTGAGTTAGGTTTTGGGACAGGTTTCGTTGGGCGGCAGCAAATAAAAGGCAGAAACAAGTTGAGTTGGGTTTCATTGGAAGCAAGCAGCTATAGGTTAAAAACATTGAGTGTTTTTACCTAAAACCTTTTTTTTTATTTCTCAACCCTAGGCGATGGCTCCGGTTGGGCCCAAGCTCCATCCGCCCCTGAATTTGAGGTCAAGGTAATGTGTTTTTCTTACTTCTTCTTTTCTGGAAAATCTATCGATTATATGATTACCTGTAACTCTAATTGGGGGTTCGGTGTTTGGGTTTGATCAGTTTGGTGGTGTTGAAGTGATGTCGTGGTGGTATTTAATTCGTAATTTGTGGTGTTTGACACTGTTGGGCAATGTTTAGGATGAGTTTTAGTTTACGATTAGAGACCGGCTATGGGGTGTGTTGGTGTTAAGATGGAGTCTGGTGGTTATTTAATTTATCAAGAATTAAGGTAAATGTCATTTTCCTTCTTATATTTGGATTTTTAGGACAATGCTTTTCAAGTTTATAAATCGAGTCCCTGTGGTACAATAACATTTATTTTTTTGGTTCGCGCCAGTGACACTATTTTTCACCATTTTTCATGAAATTTTTTGTACGTGGACTAAATTTATAAAATTATATGAAGTGTCATATTTTTATGCACTTTGAGCATTATAAGGACCTTTTTCCAAAACTTCCCTTTAATTTATGTAGATGGATTTAGGTTGGTAGTGGTGGTTATTATTGTTTTTGTGTTTGTATGTGTATATTATGATGTCAATGGTCTGCAATAGTGTTAGTGACAAGCGTTTTGAAGAAATTAAAAATATTGATAAATTATATCAGTTGTTTAAAAAATATTTCACGTGTATTTGGGGATGGATTTGAATTGTTTTCTTCTTTTAATTATAATTTATATATATAGTTATATCATTATCATTGGCATTTGAAGAAATTTATCAAAGGCTTATGAATTGATTATAAAATTCATCTATTCATGTATATATGATTTCATAATTTTAATTTACCTAAATGTAAAAATGATTAAATCAACAAGATTGGTAATTCTTCAAGTAATTAGTTCAGAAAATCGTTGTATATTCAATAACTATTCAAAACAGATTTTGTCATAAGATTAATTAATGTAGAAAATTAACAAATGTGATAAAAAAAGTAGATTTGATTTCGGGATTAACATATGGTTTTGTATGAGATGATGTCATACTATTATTAATTTATATGGCAATCTTCAATAAATATTCAAAACAATTAATTAGTTTAGGAAATCAGCCATGATAAGGAGAAATGTTCCACCATGCCCATTTCTTTTCAAGTGCATATGTAGATTTGATTTCGGGTTTAAAATATGTAATTTTGATATAAAAAAATTGGCCTTTTTAGTATACTTAAGATATTTTTGTCAATTTAACTTTGTAGTACCTATTTCTAAGAAATATTGTTTGCAATGGTTCTATTGTCAAGTTTTTTTAAGAATTATTAATTTATTTGGCAATAGTAAATCCTAACCCTTCTCCTCTCTCATATAAATTATATTTGTTCATAATAAATAGCTCTCAAATTTTCATTATATTACCATAATTGTTGGCTTGTTTTTTAGATGATTCATATGTATACGTCTAAATCTGGTTTAAATTATGAGTCCATGACAACGAATTAGTTTTTCCCACTGTTGACTTTTGGGTTTACTTTTAAGGTGGTAATATCTCTAATATAATAACATTTAACATTTAATATTTTTGCCAATTTTATTTTACATACAATATTAATAGTTAAATTTCCTTTCCTTACTCTTAGCCATTTAATTTTTACTAATTCATAGATAAATAATTTTGATGTTCTACTAAAAAACTTACTGAAATTTTATTATACATTTGCAAAGAAAAATTACCAAAAAAAAGAAGGAAAAAATTAATAAACACAATAATTTTACTAAGTTAAGCTCTCGTAAGGAAGCTTTAAATAAGGTTAATTTGTCGGGATATTTTTATAAAAAAAATATATATTTTTGGGTTTTAAACATTTTAGGATACCCCTAAAAATATCTCAAAATGATTTATTTCGTTATTTAAAAAAATGAATTAATATTTGACAGTTTTTTAGTCGTAGTCAACTGCTTAACTGTCAAATATTGACCATTTTTTAAAAATACCAAAATAAATAATTTTTAGATAATTTTTTTAAGGATACCTTGAAATATTTAGAACAAAAAAAATAAAAAACATATATATTTTTTTAATAAAAAACATCATGTACGGGGGTTGCAAGTACCTCAAGTAGTGCTACAATGGCAACTACATAACTTCACATAACTATCTCTGAAGAATGGACATATTTTCAACCCATGCCCTCTACTCAAAATACACGCATATTTCTTGATGTGGATCCCACGCATCACCACTAATTTAAGTGTTTTTGTTTTTTCAAACCAAATCTCTGTTTTACAATCAAGGTATTTTTTTTTCTTTTTGGTTACCATTTTTGGTTTTTGTTATAATATTTTTTCCATTTTGTTGTTAATAGAGCCCTAGAATACAATCAGCTGTCTGGAATCATTCCTAGGGAGTTTGGCAATCTTTCTCTCTTACACACATTGTAAAACCCCTTCTATTTATCTAATGATGTCTTTATATATTTGAGAACAGATGTTTTTTATTGAATATGTGGCTTCTATTACTTTCTATCCCTTTTGTAATTTTTCCCTTTTGGTTTATTAATTGTTAAAGACAACTATGATCGAATAATTTTAGTGGGGAGTTACCTAGAACACTTTCATAACTAACATCTTTGAAGGACCTATAAGTTCCATAAAGTTTATTTTATCTTTTTGGGGTTTTTAAATTTTACCATTTCTATTTTTTCCCCTATTAGTATGTTTAGTATTGTGTATTCAGTTTATTCTTTAACATTATGTAGTCTAATTGGTGATAACAACTTCGCCGGAGTGATACCTGATTTCGTTCAGCAGTGGGAAAATCTTAAACGAATGTAAGATCTTTGCCAACACTTTCATTTATTTTTTGATAAACTTAGTGATAAAAATTATTAATGCATTATACTTTTTTTTTTCAATTTTTGCAATAGTATATTTTGTTTTGAAAAATAGACTCTAAATTTTCCCGATTTTCACTTGTACTCAACGTTAACTTTCCTTAAAAAAATATAGAAAGTAATGCTATGCGACATTTAAATGCTAATGTATGGTAGAATATTCTAATTCAGGTATTGACTATAAAGATCTTTTTTTGGTTTTAGAATATAGGCACTCGATTTTGGATTTCTTTTTCAAATTTTGGTGTTTGAGATCTTAGTTTTTGAAATCTCCTATACACAGGTACTGAAGATGGATTATTTAGATCGAAAAACAAAAGAAATAGGGGACAATTCCATTTCCTTTTCACATGGAGTAGTTATGTCTTTAATCAGTTACTCTAAAGATGCTTGTTGATGTAAAAAATTAGATTGCTTCTAATTATTTAATCACAGATAAATATAAATGAGACAAAGAATTTTAAAGTGGTTCAGCCTTATAAGAATGGCCTACATCCACTGTTTCTGTTATTGCCAAGTGTTTTTGGGATTCTCGATATGTAATTCTATCAAGAAAATCCGGTCCCCCTGAATGAGGGTAATACAAGGTATTTATAGCCTTTAGGCTGTACATGTGAAAGGGTAAACAATTAATGCCCTTTAAGAGTATACGTCTGTATGATAAGCATTCAATGAATAGTTGAACTGTTGAGTTTCTGGCAATTAATGCTGTGGCCGAGATGCAGTTCGGACCGCCTTAGTTTCTCGTCGTTCAAGAGTTTCTCGGAGCGTTGGTGTTCCTCGGTGTGCACTTGTTGCTCGGAGTGTGTAGGACTTGGTCGAGGAAATAGACTTCCTCGTTGCTATTGTGCCACGTAGATTGACACGTGTCTTCTTATTATTCGTCTATATCAGCATATTAATTTTGGTATCAACAGAAGCCCCCAATGTTTCATATTTCAAACTTTGAGGAATATGGAACATTCTTTCTCGGTATATGGCAATATTAAATGACCTTCCTGGTTTTTAGGAGAATTTTCTCCGTGTTCGAATGTCTTCTAAATTCGAAGAATCCGCCTTTTTGAATTTTTATAAGCGCTTCGATCTTCCCGCATTTTTGTCCTTTTAGCCATCGGTAGCGTAATAGTTTCTTTTTTGTAATCATTTCTTTCGCCGTTTCCCAAGGCAAAGTATTTAGGCTTCATTGGCAATCCCATCATCTTCTACCTTTTCCAATTTCTGCTTTCGAGTTTTCCATAACCTTTCTCTCTCTTGTGCGTTCATCCCTTTCTTCGTTTGTTTGTCAGCAGATCTCCTTTTTCCTATAAGATTTTCTTCTTTCTTTTTCATTTCTTTTTATTCACCATGGTTTATGTTATCGAATCTCTTGAGAAATTCCGTTCTGACTTTTCTATTCCATCTTGGGTAACTCTGGAGGATCTTTCTGAGCCTTTAGATTATTTTCGTTTGGCTGAGGGACACTAGTTTCCCAGTCTCTTTATTGCTGAATGTGGATTTTCTTTTCCACCAAACCCTTTGTGCTTAGATTTTTGTCAGTATTTCGATGTTGTCCCTGCAAAATAGCCCCCAATACATAGAGGATAGTTAATGGGGTGTATAGGTTAAATCAAACTCATGGAACCCGTATAGGAATTCCTGAGATTATGTATTGTTATAGATGGGCTGTTCTAGATAATATTTTTTATTTAAAAACTAGATTTTTGAATAGGGCCTTAGTAGTCAACCTTCCTGATGCCAATAGGGATTATTTTGAACATGGGGTAATTATCAAAAATTGGCAACATGCCCCTTTGACTGGAGATGAAGTATATCAAGGTCCCAGATGCCCTCCATATGGCAATGGGATAGGTTATTTTCATTTTATTTTATTTCTGAAATTATGATTTCATTATGTTTGAATAAATGTGTGACTGATATTTCACTATGTATTTGTTTGCAGTTGACAGTAAGAGAAAAACTCCAAAAGAATCAGAAGTAAATATTAAGCATTTGAAACATATCTGGAATTTGCATCAAAAAGTTGCAGACGAGCACATCAGGTCTGCTTCATATTTGTTGCAGTATAGGAGTTATACAACATCCTTTACTGATCGTCCTGTGGTCAGCACCAGTGAACCAACGTCAATTCCGGAGGAATCTTCTCCAAAATCTCACATTCCTCTAAGTCAGAAAATGGGCAAAAAGAAGAGTTCCTGCTCTCTTTGAGGAGACTACCTCTGCTGGAGATGGGAAAAGAAACAAGACTGATGTCCCAAAGGGGATAAAGAAAGTAGATGCTGCCCCTTCTGTTGCTCCTCAGAAGGCTGCCGAGAAGCCCCCAGTGGCTCCGAGCAAGAAAAATGCACCTGTGGAAGTGGTCACCATCTCCCCAACCAAAAGCTCTTCTTTGGTTGAAACTGTTGAACTGCCACCGAGGAGACTGAAGAAATCCTCCTCGGTCAATTTGACTGAAACCATTCCCCAACTCCAAGTTAGTGGAGCTGGTGTTCCAACTATTATTCCCCCGAGCTCTGCAGTGAGCTCGGTAAAGACTTGGACCATTCCTGAGGTTCAAGGAATTGAGGAGAGTATGTATAGGGATGTGCTTACATCTTTGGCTACTCGTTATCTTGCTTCAGTAAGTTTCTTATATCCTGAATTTTCTTTCCTTCCATCAATACGTATATATCTGTACTGATTTATCATTATCTCCTTTTTTCAGCTGGTGAGTTGCTTAAACACCATTGTGAAGAAAGATGAAGCGATCAAGGCTTCTAGCTCCTCGTCTGGAGTGGAGGATGCTTTGTTAGGGTTAACAAAATCTTTGAAGGATTCCCATAAAAAATATGACGAGGATAGGGCTGAATGGGAGAAGAAGTTGGATGCAATTGAGGCAGAGAAGGTGCAGATGGAAAATAAAGTGAAAGATTTGGAGGGAGAGAAGAAGTATGACGAGAAGCTCAAGAGTTTTGGAGAGCTTGAAGACAAGATGAAAGTGGCAGAAGAAGAATTGTCCCTTCTACAAGAAGTGAACCACCAGAAGGAAGAGGTGGAAGCTAAGTTGAAGGCCACCGAGGATCTTCTATTCGAGAAGCTCTCCTCGAAGAAAATGAAAAGAAAGCTGGTGGTAAAAAAATCTTTCCTCACCGGTTGGGATAAAGGATGGGACAGGGGGTAGCAGCAATGATGACTCAGGTGCAGTATGGGAGTTTGAAATACTTCCGAGATGATTGGGTTGCTGCCCAGTAAGAATTGAAAGTTAATGAGTACTCATAATTGTTTCAACAGCATCTCCCTGGTCCTCCCCCAGCTATTGAAGATGAAGAAGAGGATGAAGCTGCTTCCGAAGAATCTTCAATGGTAGTGGGTGATCCCATCCTTACCCAGCCTGTTGACGAGGAACTTTCATCTATGCCTGCTCCTCCTGAACAAGTTTCAACTCCAGCCGACCAACTCGTTGTTCCCACTGAGTATCCGAGCTCCTCATCCCAGCCTCCCGAGAAAGTCTTGGGAGACAAGGAAAAGGTGTGAAGTTGTTCGGTATTCTCTTTCTATTTTTCTTCTTTTTCAAGTGTAACCAAGATCTTTGTAATACTGCACTATGATCTAATAAAATTTGAGTTCTTTTCTTCCATATGATTGTCTCTTTTCTCTTCTTGTTGATGATTACTTTTTCTTTCTCTGCTAGTTTCTTGCCATGATGGATCTGCTGTCTACTAATGATACAAAGCTGATGAAGTAATGTCATGAATATTATAAGGCTGGTCACACAAATCTGAATGCATCAGAAATTGTCGACATCCTTGGGCATGATGCTTCAGAACAGGAAATCGAAGATTATCAGTACCTAAAATGCTTACTTGACCGAGCTGTGGCCAATAATATGGCTTACTACGAAATGATTGAAGACTTGTAAGGTACTATCGATGATCTTCAACAGCAGTATAAAGAGTCTTCCGCTCTTTTGTATGAAGGGTATGAGAAGAAACTCAAATAACTTGGTGAAAAAGGCTACGACAAGATACTTGCTAGCTATGAAGTGAGAGAGAAAACATTGAGAGCAGATGTCGAAGGACACAGGCAAATCGCTGAGCTATTGGAACAAGAAAACAATAATCTGCAAAAAGAACTAGCTCAGCTGAGGTCTGCTGCTTCATCTTCCACTGCCTTGGTACCGGTCACTGATGAAGGATTCTCATTTTTAGAAGTGGAAAATGCCAAGTTGCAAGAAGAGTTAGAGACTTTGAGAAGAGATGGGCCTTCTACTGCTACTCGGGGACGAGGAAGAGGTTCTCGTGGACGAGGAAGAGTTGCTCAGAATGTTGTCGAGGAACCAAGCTCTCGACCTGCTCGGGGAGGATCAAGAGTTCTTCGTCGTACTATTGAAGAATCTCGTACTCAATCAGCATTGGAAAACCAAGCATTCTAATTGATGGCAAAAAATCAAGCCTTGTCTGAACTGTCCAAGAAAGTTAGAGAACTGGAACAACAACTCTCTTCAAAGCAATCAGTTTTGGAGACTAATGAACTTTTCATCCAGAGTCTTCACGAGAAGCTTGAAAAGTTAATATTTCAATTTCACAAACAGCCCAGGGAGTTTTGGAGGGCTGGATACAACGAAGAACTATTCCATTTAGATGATCGTATCTAGAATGCCAATAATGAGGGCTACAAGCAATGTTGGCTGAATGCCTTGGGCGTGCTGAAGCTCGAACAAGGACACTACCTGTGGGACTATTATGATCCTGGGGTACTAGACTTGCCTGTGCCACCTTATAAATTGGACATGGAATGGATCATAGCTCGTGCCATTCCTCGGAGCTTAATTGCAAAATACCTCGGTGACTACAATCTTCATTCTCAGATTGAGGTATCTCGTCCCAAGCATCTACTGGACACACCTTCAATAATGAACGTCATAATGCTTCAAGATATTAACTTCATTAATTCTCCCCTTTGCCTGGAAGATCCTCCTGCTGGCGAGGAGCCTATATCGAAAGCTGAAGGAAAAAAGCCAATAGAATAGGAAATTCTGATGTAATAATTAGTACACAATTTAATATCAATGTAATAAATTTGTGTAATTCATTTTGAATTTAATGAAAGAATTTCATTTTTGTTTGCAAATTTGTATTGCTATTGTCTTATATTTGTCAAACACTTTATATTTGTGCTTGCATAACAATATTGTGTGGTTCATCGACCAACTTAGTAATAAAAAATTACAAGTATTAGTAATATTGCTCGATCACTTAATAACAAAGTAATGAGTATAAAAATGTTTAAAATTTTTCCAACCAACCAAGGTTGTTAAATTGTGCTTGTCGACCAATTATAGTTAGTGGGTTTTTATCCCCGACCAACCATACTTGGTAAATTTTTGTCTTTTTCATAAAATGTGTCCGACCAACCAAGGTCGATAAATTCTCCTCGTCGACCAACTACAGTCAGTGGGTTTTTATCCCCGACCAACCATACTTGTTACAGTTTGGAATATTTTGTTCCTTGAGGAACTTTCGTATTTTCTGTAATAATCTTACCTCCCGACCAACATAAGTTGGCATTTGAGAGCATATTGTTTCCTAACCAACCGAGATTGGTATTTTTAGGAGTGTTGCTTTCGCCCTTTTACCAACCGGAGTTGGTCTGAGGTCAAACTATCATGTCCACTTGCCCTTTTACCAAAATTGGTTTGAGCCAGTGTCAACCTCCTAACCAAAGGAGTATGGTTTGTTCTCGCTCTTTTACCAACCGGAGTTGGTCTGAGTTCGAACTATCGTGTTCACTCTCCCTTTTACCAACCGGAGTTGGTCCGAGCTAGTGTACGCCTCCTAACCAAAGGAGTATGGTTTGTTCTCGCTCTTTTACCAACCAGAGTTGGTCTGAGTTCGAACTATCGTGTTCACTTGCCCTTTTACCAACCGGAGTTGATCTGAGCTAGTGTACGCCTCCTAACCAAAGGAGTATGGTTTGTTCTCTCTCTTTTACCAACCGGAGTTGATCTGAGTTCGAACTATCATGTTGTTTTTATTGCCGAGCAGCGTAGTGTTACACACTAGTATTCCTCGAAAAACTTTCAATAAAAGGAGAGAAGATGTCGAAATATCATCGTTTTATTCATATTGATGGAACTGCTTTACATTTTACATCACTGATAATACTTGCGTAGGTGTTCAGCATTCCATGCATTCTTAAATTCCTCTCCTTCTAGAGTTGCTATTCGGTAAGTTCCTGGTCGAACAACTTCTGTAACTCGGTAAGGTCCATGCCAGTTTTCTTCCAACTTATTGTGCTTCTGAATGACCTTCTTTAGCACATAATCTCCTTCTTTTAAGTCGCATTTCTTCACCCTCTTGTTGTAGAACATGGCTGTTCGTTATTGGTAAGCATTATTCCTAATAGCTGCCTCTTCTCTAACTTCCTCGAGCATGTACAAATCTAATCTCCTCATCAAGTCACTGACTGGGGAATTGAAATTCAGCACTTTGTGTGTTGGAAGACCCAACTCGGCAGGTATTACGGCCTCACTTCCAAATGCTAGCATATATGGTGATTCTCCAGTTGCTGCTCGGGGAGTTGTTCGGTAGGCCCATAATACGGATTGTAGCTCATTAATCCAATTAGCTTTAGCCTCACTTATCCTCTTCTTCAAACCATTTAGTAATGTTCTATTCATCACTTCTATTTGTCCATTGCTTTGAGGATGGCCTGGTGCTGAATGAACCTTCAAAATGTTTGACTGATGACAATAGGCGGCAAACTCCTCGTTATCAAATTGTGTTCCATGGTCTGTGATGAAGGTATGAGGGAGACCATATCGGCAGATGATGTTCTTCCAAACGAATTGGTACACCTTCTCGTATGTCATATCAATCAGAGCTTCAGCTTCTACCCACTTAGTAAAATAATCCACTGCGACCACGAGGTACTTGAATCTTCCTCGGGTCGTTGGCAGTAGTCCAACCAAATCAATTCCCCATATGGCAAATGGCCAAGGGGAAGTTATGGGTGTCAACAATGCTTGTGGAGTTCGTCGAATGGAAGAAAAACGTTGGCATTTATCACATCTCTTAGCATAGGCTATACAATCAGCCCTCATCGTTGGCCAGTAGTATCCCTGCGTTATCACCCTTTGCAAAAGTGTCCAACCTGCTACATGGGCTCCACAGGACCCTTCATGGATCTCTTCAATCAATTTTTTCACCTCTGAGGGATGTACACATCTTTGTAAACCTGCCATAATTCCTCGTCTATACAAAACACCATTAATTAGTACATACCGAGCAGCTCTAAACTTCAATTTCTTGGCAGCAAGCTTATCCTCCGGTAATTCTCCCTCCTCAATATATGTCCTGATGGGATCCATCCAAGATGGTCCTAAATCAAGGGTAATAATATTCATCGCGAGGTCTTCATCTATGCTCCGACTTTCTAATACTTCGATTGGTATCGTTCTTCGTAGCTCGGTCCGAGTAGCTGATGCTAGTCGGGCCAGTGCATCTGCTTGTGCATTATCTATTCTTAGTATTCTGATCAACTGAATGGAATCAAATTATGCCAACAACTCCATCACCTTGGCATTATAGTTGACCATTAATTCTCCTTTAACTTCATATGTTCCCATCATCTGATTCACAATTAATTGAGAATCACTGAATACCATCATTTGTTGCGCTTCCATAGTCTTTGCTAAAGTAAGACCTGCTATCATGGCCTCATACTCGACCTCATTATTAAAAGCTTTGAATTGGAATCGCAGGGCGTATTTCATGTCAATCTCGTCTGGGGTGTTCAAAACAATCCCTGCTCCACAACCTGTTGTGCAAGATGACCCATCTACATATAATCTCCATGTAGGTAACTCGTCTTCAAATTTCTTATTTGACAAAGTTCCTCGGTGAAATATTTGTTGTTTCCTTTCATCCTGCCCTGGTATTTCTCTCTCGTCGTCGACCATCTCTTCTAGCCCTTTTACCAACCGGAGTTGGTCTGAGCTCGAATTTGATGATCCTTCTACATCCACAAGCCCTTTTACCAACTGGAGTTGGTCTGAACTTGTGTTTGTTGGTCCTGTAACATCCACAGGTTGATCAGCGAGCAACTTTTGTTCCTCGGGAGTATCAAGATAAGTAAACTCTGCTATAAAATCTGCTACAGCTTGCCCTTTTAATGATGATCTGGGTTCATACACAATATCATATTCACCAAGCTCTATTGCCCAGTACATCAGTCTCCCTAATTTTTCTGGCTTATGAAGGGCTTGTCTCAATGGCATGTCGGTATACACGACGATGGTATGAGCCTGGAAATATGGTCTCATTCTTCTACTTGCCTCTATCAATGCCAATGCTAATTTTTCCAGCTTTGGGTACCTGATCTCTGCACCTCGGAAAGCCTTACTTGTGTAATAAATTATCTTCTGGACTCCATTCTCTATTCTGATCAATGCCGAGCTGACTGCATTCTCTGATACTTCCAGGTACAAGTACAACTTTACTCCCATTACTGGTCTGGACAACAATGGAGGTGTTCCCAAATATTTATTCAAGTCTTGAAAGGCCTTTTCACATTCATCATTCCATTCGAAAGTTTTTCGAAGTGTTTTGAAGAATGGGATGCATCTATCAGTTGCTCAGGATACAAATCTGTTGAGCGCTACGACTCGTCCTGTAAGGCTCTGCACTTCTTTCTTCGTCGTCGGAGATCGCAACCCTAACAGAGCTTTGATCTTTTCTGGATTCGCCTCAATGCCTCGTTGGTTGACAATGTACCCAAGGAACATTCCTTATCGTACTCCAAATGTGCACTTCGTCGGGTTGAGTTTCATTTGGTATTTATCCAGTTGATCAAAGGTCTGACCTAAGTCAACTAGATGGTCAGCAGCTCTTTTTCTCTTTGTCAGCATATCATCGACATAGACTTCCATATTGCAACTGATTTATTCGGAAAAAACCTTATTCATCAGCCGCTGGTATGTCGCTCCTGCATTTTTCAAACCAAAAGGCATAACATTATAACAATAAGTTCCTCTAGGGGTAATAAAAGAAGTACTTTCCCTGTCTTCAGGTTTCATTTTGATCTGGTTGTAGCTAGAGTAAGCATCCATGAAGCTGAGTAGCTCATGTCCCGAGGTAGCATCCACTAGTTGATCAATTCTGGGCAATGGAAAGTGATCCTTTGGGCATGCCTTGTTGAGATCGGTGAAATCAACACACATTCTCCATTTATTATTTTTCTTCTGTACCATCACCACATTTGCTAACCAGTCTGGATATTTCACATCTTCAATGAATTGGGCTTTTTGGAGCTTCTCGACCTCCTCTTGTATAGCTTGATTCTTCTCGGGACTAAATACTCTTCTTCTCTGCTTTACAGGCTTGATCTCCTTATTTGCATTGAGCTCATGACATAAGAAATTTGAATCTATTCCTGGCATGTCTTCATGACTCCATGCAAAAGTTTTCTTCCTATTTCTCAAGAAAGTTATCAAATCTTGTTTTATTGAAGCATCCAACGTCGAACCTATCTGGGTTATTCGTTCAGGGTGCTCGTCGTCCAGAATAACATTTTTTGTAGATTCCACCACGTGTCCTTTTACAAGTTAGGATTCATCTCTGGGATCCAGTGTTTTAATTTCTGTACCTTCATCCACCTGGTAGGTAGTAGTCTTTTTCCTTGACTCTTCAAGCTCCTCTATCTCGGCAGATGAATAATAGCATTCCCGAGCTACTTTTTGATCACCTTTCACAACTCCTACTCCAAAATTTGTTGGGAATTTTAAGCACTGATGTACTGTAGATGGAACTGCTTCGAACTTCTTCAAACCAACTCTTCCCATGATGATGTTGTAAGCTGATTGCACATTCTTATCCATCACAAAGAAGCGTATTCTTTCTGTTCGACAAGCAGGCCAAGTTCTAATGAATATATCCAACTTGATCGTCCCAAGTGGAAAAACTTTCTCTCCAGCAAAACCCAGGAGAGGTCTGTGATAAGGTTCCAATTGAGATAATTTTAAATTTAAACTGTCAAAGCATGAGTAGAACATGATGTCTGCCGAACTACCATTATCTACCAGAACCCTTGAAATCATTACTTCTTTCATCCTTATTTTGATCACCAAAGGGTCATCGTGAGGGTAAAGAACACCTGCAAGGTCGTTTTTTGAAAAACCAATGACTAACTTCTCTTTGTTTATCTTCCTCGGGCGATCTTCCTCAGCCAAATTTATCCGTTGAATGTATGAGCAAGCCTGAGCTTCACCGAGGTAATCTTTTCTTCTGCAATAATATCTCCTCCTCCTGCATCTCCGCCTGTAATAACATTACAATCAAATGTTCCGAAACGTATTGAAAATACCTCGCGTTCTGGTTGCCTTGGCCTTTTGGGAAGATCGGGGTCATCCTCTGTATCATCTTCATAATCCCTCTTCTTCTTCTCCTCTGCTCGACGAGGAGATCTAGACCTCTCTCTAGTTCGGTCATTATTTCTTCTTTCACCTCCCCGATCAACATATTTTGCTAGTTTCCCTCTTCGGATGAGTGCTTAAATCTCGTTCTGAAGAGCTATGCAATTTTTGTTCATATGGCCATGATCCTTATGGAACTCGCAATATTTCTCCCTATTCCTCGTGTCAGGGTCTGACCTCAGTTTCTTTGGCCACTTTACTTCCTCGTTATTCTTGATTTCTTCCAAGACATGATTAATACCCATTTTTAAAGGAGTATAATTATCAAATTTCTTCAGGACTTCCCATGACGACTTATTATTCTTGGAATGCGTGTCACCGCCATTGCCCTTATGCTCTTTCCTCTTGGATTTGTCGTCTTCCACCTTGGTTTCTTTATCCATATTCTTCTTCGCAGCCATAGCCTCCTCGGCATTCATGATTTTGGCCGCTTTTGCCATCAACTTTGACATAGTTGTAGGTGGATCTTTGGCCAAAGTGTAATACAACTTGTTAGGCTACAACCCACTCATCAGGGCAGTGATTGCTGTCTTTTCTTCATAATCTATGACCTCCAGCTTCTCGTTATTGAAACGAGTTATGTAATCTCTAGTACTCTCACCAGATTTTTGTCTAACACTTAACAAGTGTGCCACTCTTTTTACTGGCTTTGCTCCAAAACAGAAATTGCCAATGAAAAACTCGGCTAACTGAAAGAAAGTTGAAATCTTACCCCGAGGAAGATTGTTGTACCATATCTGGGCAGATCCAGTAAGAGTTCCTGAGAATGCTCTGCATCTCATCTCGTCGGGGACGGCATAGATGTCGGCAGCAGCTTGATATTGCTCTATGTGAAGAACATGATCTGTCTTTCCATCATATTTGGGGGTCACCACAGGTGCTTTGAATTTCGACGGTGTAGGAAAATCCACAATGGCCTGTACAAAAGGTGTCCCTTGAACGAAAGTTCGTTGTAGGAGGTTCTTTGCGTTAGCCATTTCTCCCAATCTATCCTCCAACCGCTGAACGGAACCTTTCCACGCATCATTTCCTTCCTCGGGCTTATTAGTTCGAGCAATTGATTGTTCTGAAGTGGCCTCCTGGGATCTATCCCGACGAGCAACTGGTCGTGATTGTGCTGATCCTTCTCTTAGATCTGATGGTTGTCGGAAACTCCTTGACATGGTCTTAGGTGGACTCTTATTCCTCCTAGGGCCTAATCGACTGAAAGGAGACACTCTACTCAGTCTTTCCAAAGCACTGGGTCTCTCTGGAGAGAGAGTGATACATTGCTCAGTATCTGTAGCCCGTATTGATGAAGTTCGCCCAGGTTGATAAGAGAAATCATCAGATTCCTCATTACGATACGCATCTGTATGCCTGGATCGTGAAGACAGTAAATAGGTTTGTCTCTGACCACTTCGCTGTCCCGAATGTGCAGGTGCACCGCCATGAAGGGTCTGTATGAGTTGCCGCATTGTCTCTTGCATGGCGGTTTGTCCTTGAGCCAGATTCATCATAATTCCAGCTAGATCTGGATGTGCAGAGGGATTTGAAGGATTTCCAACATTTCCAGCATTTCGATTGCTGGATTCTGGATTATCTGCCATTGATGATGAATGATTTTCGGTGAAAAACGATGACAACAGTCATTTCCTACAGACGGCGCCAATCTGTTGATGTAAAAAATTAGATTGCTTCTAATTATTTAATCACAGATAAATATAAATGAGACAAAGAGTTTTAAAGTGGTTTAGCCTTATAAGAATAGCCTACGTCCACTGTTTCTGTTATTGCCAAGTGTTTTTGGGATTCTCGATATGTAATTATATCAAGAAAATCTGGTCCCCCTGAATGAGGGTAATACAAGGTATTTATAGCCTTTAGGCTGTACATGTGAAAGGGTAAACAATTAATGCCCTTTAAGAGTATACGTCTGTATGATAAGCATTCAATGAATAATTAAACTGTTGAGTTTCTGGCAATTAATGTTGTGGCCGAGATGCAGTTCGGACCGCCTTAGTTGCTCGTCGTTCAAGAGTTTCTCGGAGCGTTGGTGTTCCTCGGTGTGCACTTGTTGCTCGGAGTGTGTAGGACTTGGTCGAGGAAATAGACTTCCTCGTTGCTATTATGCCACGTAGATTGACACGTGTCTTCATATTATTCGTCTATATCAGCATATTAATTTTGGTATCAACAATGCTTATGTTGTGTTCATCGCAAGAGTTTAAAGATGAGTTTTGTTAGTTTTTTTGTGTTTATTAGTGTATATTTGTTCCATATTTTAGAATTTGTTGGTTAGATATATGGGTAACTTTGATAAGTTAGTAATATTATAAATTCTAAATAGCCGGGAAAAGAACGGTTTGGAATACATTCAGAAATGAGGTTATGTTTAACCCTTTTAGTTTGGTACTATGATTCTTTATTCGTAGAAAGAGGATAGAATTTCGGGGTACGAATTTTAAAATGTATAAAACGTTTATTTTAGTTCACATATTTTAATTTTTCTTTTTGTTTCTTCTAATAAGATGTTTGTTTGTGTTTTGGGGTTTTTACATTCTTTCTCTCTTTCTCTTCTAATGTTGTTTCATTTTTAGTTTGTTTTTCTCCCTTACAGAGATATATAGATCAGTTGTTACTTTTTCGCATAACATAATTAAAGGGGATAAACTTTCACACAACAACTTTTGATTTCACAAATCTACGTGAATTTATAGGTCATTTATATATAATGAAATAATCAATTTTTGCGAGTATAATGAAATTTATTCATTATTTTGATAATTGTCATAATATACATCTATGCCCGCGCATCACGCGGGGTACATGCTAGTTAATAATAAAAATAGTCCGTAATGTTCTTTTAGACTCTTTAATTAGTAGTAAAGATATTGATTTAAATGGTTGTTATTTCATGATATTGGATACATAAATATATTTTTTTAGAAAATTAATTTTAGACTCTCACAAAAATCTAGAAATTAGTTAAACTCTCTTTAATTAACTACCCACTAGTGTTCATTCACTAAAAATATTTTTGTCGAAATTTGTAAATAATATTCAACTAAATAAAGGCTTATCTTTAACTTTATTCTAAAGTAAATATTTTAATAAAACTTTAAATTTGTTCTTAAATGTTATTAATTGTGAAAGTCTATTATTAGGATTTAAATGATGATAATCTGATTTTAAAAATTATAAAACTAAAAATAACACAAAAGGGCAATGGAGGTTTCATCTCTCGTTTTCAATTGGGTATTTAGCCTCTTATTTGATATCTACATTACACGAATATGAAAATATAAAAAGAGAGAGAAATAATAAATTTCTTCTCCTTGCATTCGATATTAAATCCAATCAAAATATGAGTTTAAAACAAAAATGAGATAAGAATAGCAAATATTATCAAATCTCAATTTAAAATAACACTTACAGCTAACTGTTTGACTCTAACAAATGTGAATTCTTCTCACTTGAAGTCTCAAAACTACCTACTTACCGTAAATTACTCCTAAAAAAGAGCAAAATTCGCTGAAATATGTTGTGAGCTTCTGTATATATTGAATCCCCTTTCTATATCTTGCCTTAGATATGTATATATTTGGGAGAGATGGAAAAAGGGAAAGAAATGAAGTGCGTTTGAATGGAAAGGATGCGTGAAATGTTGATATTAAAACGACACTCGACGTTGTCTCTTAAAGCTAATGAGGCTATCGTCCCAAGATAATCAAAACTCTTGATGCACAACCATAGTACCACTACTATAATATAATACACGATTATATACCCATATATACCCTCGGCCAATCCGAGTGTGTCCTCCACCCAGACGAGGGCTTAGGCCCAGGACGAGTCCAATTACCACAGTTCCGTTACAGAAAGGGTCGACCTGGATGATCCTTCAGCCAAGATCGAACGACCCTTCAAGGGGCCGACCCCTCATCATGAACCAGATGACCTTTTAAGGGGACGACCCCTCATCATGAACCAGAAGACCCTTTAAGGGGCCAAACCCTCATCATGAACCAGATACCCTTCAAGGGGCCGACCTCTCATCATGAACCAGACGACCCTTCAAGGGGCCGACCCCTCATCATGAACCAGACGACCCTTCAAGGGGTCGACCCCTCAACATGAACTAGACGACCCTTCAAGGGGCTGACCCCTCATCATGGACCAGACGACCCTACAAAGGGCCGACCCCTCATCATGGTCCGGACGACCCTATGAGGGGACGACAATACGAGGCCCACATCTAACCGGGCCCAATGTCAGCATGAACTTTAGCCTCAGCTTGGCATCCTAGGCCGAGGGTGACATCATCACAACGCGTGACTTAGGAGACGCGTGGAACAGTGCGCGTGGAACTCATATAACACGTGGACTAAACCGTTATAACAATATTATCCCCTCAAGTGAGGGAATATTATGTCATCATTAATTGCAAGTGGCACATGCAGGTGTCAGCAGGGGATTGGCTAGATCATCATTCACAGGCACCATGCATGCTTAGGGGGTACACTACACCTCCCAAGCCCTATATATACTGTTCATCTTCAACCTTGTAAAGGGATCGATAATTTTAACCCTAAATAAAACTCTACTTGTATACACAATATATATATATATATATATATATATATATATATATATATATATATATATATATATATATAGAGAGAGAGAGAGAGAGTGATCTTATGTACATTGTATCCAAGGCCATTAGTGCCCATACTTAGTGGATCACACACTCACAGTGGATGTAGGCCTAATTGGTTGAACCACTATACATCGTTGTCTTATTCCTCTTATACTCATCCCCTTATATACACTTACACACATATACAACTCTATTGCTGCCATTGTTACTACTGTTTGAGCTATCCACCTCTTATCTGGTGGTGCTAAATCTTAGCATCATCAGTTTAGCGTCGTCTGTGGGAACGAGAAGATATCTCTTACTTTATACAACTTGACCTCATTGGAAACTCTGGTGGTGAACTAGTTCTCCCCCTTCGTGTGGAGATATTTCATCATTGAAAGAGACCCATTAAGGTTCTTAAGCTAATCAGTATTTTGATCATTCAGCTCTTCATAGCTCAAATACACGGCACCATAGATGCCACCACCACCTCCTTCACCGAATAGTGGAGTAGGACTTAGTTCCAGCCAGGCATCACCTCAGTCTGAGATGGCTGATGTAGCGTCCGCCCTGAAGTCTTTGGCAGCAAGCCAGCGGATTATGCAGGAGCAATTTATAGATCTTAGCCAAAACATACTAAGACCACCAAGAGTCTCACCATAGATGATCACTCCGACAGCAGATCCAGGGCAACATGAGTCTAGGGGACTACCCCAAGCACCACGTAAAGACTTGCCACCTCCACAATGGCGGAGGGATGTTGCTGACCCCCGGCGTCTACTCCTGGGGAGGCAAGGAAACCCCCGCCCAGAGGACAAATATGATGATATGGAGGTGGGAGAGGCCCCCATAGAGTGCCGGGAGCCGTATGAGGTCTCCAATAATATCGTACGACCTATCCAGGAAAGCAGAGGGAAGTGTGGAAGGCAAAACCCCAATGATTGATCGAGGGGCTCTTCTTTTGATCATCCGAGCAGGGGGTCGACCTTTGAGAGGCTGGGTTCAGTAAATGAGCTGCGTAAAAAATTATCCAGATCAAAGAGTGTTGCGAGGTCTAGAAGGGAGGCAGAAGATGGCTGACCCCATGGGGACCAACCCCACGGACGGGACGACGATTAGGGAGAAGTGAATAGCAGACACAGACCTGCCGCAGCAGAACCCTCAGTTCACCCTAAAGAGGTGGTAGGGGATAACATCGGCCAAGCCGACCCTACGAGGCCCTTAAACGACTCGATCCAAAGGCTGGAGGATAAAATTAGTGATATCCTACAAAGCCGGGACCCTCTTCAAAGAAGATACTCCATAGGCTCTCCCTTTTTCTTGAATATAGTCAACTTCCGAACGCCATCCAAGTTTAAGCCACCCGTGGTCACCCCAAGGTATGAAGGGAGTACTAACCCTGTCCATCATATTGTGATGTACCAGTCAGCGATAGACATATACTCTATCTCAGTTGAGATGAGATGTCGTGACTTCTCCGTCACTCTAACTGGAGACGCACATGTCTGGTATATGTGTCTTCTAAAGAACTATATTGAAAGCTTTAAGCAGTTAGCGGACCGATTTATACATAACTTTTGCTTTGGAGTGAGGCCACCGAAGAAGACCACACACCTGCTCTATGTTAAACAGAGGAAGAACGAGATCCTAAGAGCCTACATGGCCAGATTTAACAAAGAAAAGTTGGAGGTAAAAAACTATGAGGAAAGCATAGCCATAACAACCCTCATTGGGGAACTCCAGAAGGGGAAGCGAGAAAGGTGATGAATACCAAAGAGGCAATGGCCACAAAATACGAAGATGAAAAAGGAGGCATTAGTGGGGGTAAGTACCAAAAAAAGAACAAAGAGGGGAAAAAGAGGCTAGCAGATGACAAATTCACTTATTATACCCCTCTGACGGTCAGCTTCGAACACATTCTGAATGAGATAAAGAGCGACCGATCCTTGAAGTGGCCTAAGAAGTTGAGGGCAAACCTTCACAAGAGGAACAAGAACCTGTGGTGTGAATTTCACCAAGACCATGGCCATATGACCGATAAGTGTTTTGCTCTGAAAGATGAAATTAAAAAAATGTTAAAAGAAGGGAAGTTAAGAAAATACATTGACTAGAGTTCCTTCAAGAGGGGCCGAGGGGACGACCCAAGGAAGAAGTGGGGTGATACGTGCAGAGCAGATCCTCCAAACAGAAGGGATGATCCTTCGGATGATGAGGACAACCCTGACCTCCCACCGAGAGACGACCACGGCCTTTTAAAAAGACTTAATATGATCTCACTCGGTGTTAGGATGATCTCCGAGGGAATAGCAGGAGGAGGGTTAGAGGTTGCCAATACGAAGGCCCACGTAGCTGAAGCCAAGGCAGTGACAAAAGCTGTGCACTCAAACTCTATTGAGGCCAAGTCAGAGAAGAGGAATAAAGTTGATATGGATACTCTGATAGTGGGATTCTCAAGAATGGACTTCAAAGGCCTCTTATCCCCACATGATGACCCTCTCGTCATCACTACAAGGGTACACGGGTGCGAGGTCCCGAGGATCCTGGTAGATGGGGGTAGTTGTGCATATGTGATGTTCTGGCTGTGCTTTAAAGCCTTAGGTCTCAGTCTTGCCAGGCTCATCCCATACCATCACCCCTTGATTGGTTTCAGTGGGGAAAAAGTTCATCCTCTAGGAGTGTATGAGGCCGATGTTAGTATGGGGGACGAGTGGTCGAGATGTCTTACCAAGAAGGTCAACTTTTTTGTGATGGATGAACATGTCTTTTCAGCTTACAACATTATACTAGGGAAAGTGGCCCTCAAGTAATTTGAGGTCGTGCCATCCATGATTCATCAGATGATAAAATTCCTGACCCCTTATGGGGTAGGGGAAGTTCAGGGAGACCAGACGACGACACGAGAATGTTACTTCAACTGCTTCGAAGAAAGAGAGGCGCACAAGAAGGCAACAACTACTTACAATATTGATACCCTCAACCCCAGGGATGAGACAAAACTGAATAAAGGAGAAGACATGGAAGAGGTAGAATCCATCATCCTCAATGAGGATGAGCCAGAAAAAATCGTCCAAGTCGGCAAAGCTCTGAAGACAGGCATAAAAGAAGACCTCATTAAGCTGCTAAGGAGAAGACAAAATGTCTTTGCACGGAGTCATGTAGATATGCAGGGGATCAACCCCGAAATCATGAGCCATAAGCTCAACATGGTAGAGGGCGCAAAGCTAATAAAGTAAAAGAGGAGAATTTATTCTCGAGAAAAATATGAAATCATAAGGGAGGAGGTCAAGAAGCTAGAAGATGGTGAGTTTATCAGGGAGGTCATCAACCTCGAATAGCTGTCCAACGCAGTCATAGTCCCCAAAGCCAATGGGAAATAGAGGGTGTGTGTAGACTTCACCGACCTCAACAAACATTATCCCAAAGATAACTTCCCTCTCCCTCTCATTGATCAGATAGTAGACGCTACCTCAGGCCATGAGCTAATGAGCTTCATGGATGCCTATTCAGGTTATAACCAGATCTTCATGAGCCCTGAGGACTCAGAAAAAATGGCTTTCATTATCGTCAAGGGGACTACTGATATAGGGTAATGCCCTGTGGCCTAAAAAATGCGGGGGAAACGTATCAGCGCCTTGTGAATAAAATATTCGAAGACCAAATCAGGAAGTCTATGGAGGTTTATGTAGATGACATATTGACCAAGAGCTTGAAGGCGTAGGATCATGTGGTTTACCTCGAGAGGACCTTTAACACGATGGACAAGTATTGGATGAAGCTCAACCCAGCCAAATGTGTCTTTGGGGTTGGAGCAGGGAAATTCTTAGGGTTCATCGTCAACCAAAGAGGCATTGAGGCCAATCCTGAGAAGATAAAGGCCCTCCTAGAAATGAAGACCCCCAGGACCATTGAAGACGTTCAGAGGCTCACAAGGCGTGTGGCTTCTTTGAATAGGTTCATATCCAGAGCCACAGACAAGTGTCTACTATTCTTCAAAATTCTCAGAAAAGCCTTTGAATGGAACGAAGAGTGTGACCAAGCTTTCAAAGAATTAAAGTCGTACCTAGGGTCTCCCTTGTTATTGTCACGGCCAGTGAAGGGTGAACGACTACATGTGTACCTAGCCTTCTCAGAATCAGCCATCAGCGCAACCATTGTGAGAGAAGAGGATGGGGTACAGAAGCCCATGTATTTTAACAGTAATGCACTCCAGGGAACATAGCAAAGATACCCTAGAATGGGGAAGTTAGCCTATACCCTTATCCATGCATCAAGAAAGATGAATTCGTACTTCCAATCCTATACAATGGTTATCCTCACCGACTCTCCTCTTAGGCAGGTCTTGTACAAGCCAAAAAAATCGGGGAGGATAATGGCCTGGGCCATAGAGCTGGGAGAGTTTGACATTGTATATCAACTTAGGGTGGACATTAAGGGGCAAGCATTATTAGATTTCATGGATGAATTTACTTGGGAAGATGATGAGGCAGAAGATGAAAGCCTCAAGAAGACAGATACCCGGCAAGGCAGAATTATTGACCCATCTACAAATAAGGCTGAGGCAAGCACCGCTAGAGAAAAAGTTATTGAAAATGAAGAGGGAAGATATATCTTTACATAGGGATCCCTAATTAAGGGAAATTTCTCAGAGGAATAGGATGTATGGAACCTCTTCGTTGACGAGTCCTCTTGAGAGAACGAAAGTGGGTCTAGATTAATAGTATCAGCTCCCAACAGCACAGACATTGAGTACGCCCTAAGGTTCAACTTCAAAGCCTGTAATAACGAGTCTGAATATAAAGCCCTAATAGTAGGCCTCTCTTTAGCTAGGTCTCTTAGTATTGTCCAGATCTTGATCCATAGTGATTCAAGACTTGTGGTGAATCAGATACTAGGAGCATACGAGGCTAAGGATGAGAGAATGGCCAAATATCTTGAAAGAGTGAAGTCACTATTGACAAGATTTAAAGAAGTAGAATTGAAGAGGATACCTAGACTTGATAATGGCCGAGCCGATGCTCTTGCTAGGCTGACCTCAAAAACTAGGACAGATGTCAGGATGACAGTCTCAGTGGAAATTTTGCTTCGTCCAACTATTGAAGAGGCATAGGGAACATTTGGCTCTTGCTTAAATATTGATAGTGAAGCTTCATGGATGAACCCTCTAATCAGATACATTAAAGAGGGGGAGATGCCAGAAGCAAAATAAGAAAGGAAGAAGTTGAGATATAATGCTGCGAAATTCACTATCATCAGAGACAACTTATACAAAAAGGGATTCTTGCTCCCTTTGCTCAGATGTCTGCACCCGTCTTAGGTCCCACACATGTTGCAAGATGTTCATGAGGGGTCATGTTCAAGCCATATTGGGTGAAGGTCATTAGCAAAGAGGATAGTAACCCAGGGATATTGGTGGCCGACCTAGGGTAAAGATGTCATGACATACGTAAAAAAGTGTGATAAATGTCAAAGGTTCTCCACCATCCCTCACCAACCCCATCAACCTCTTACCTCTATTATATCCCCATGGCCATTCGCAATATAGGGAATCGATATAGTAGGACCCTTGCCTAGGGCCGTCAATAACTATTGATACTTGATCGTAGTAATTGACTATTTCTCAAAATGGGTAGAGGCAGAGCCAATGGTAACGATCACCGAGCAGAAGACCTTCCAGTTTATCTGGAAAAACATTATATGCAGATATAGCCTCCCAAAAACCCCATCTCAGATAACGAGACTCAATTCAAGAATGCCTCTTTAGAGAAATACTGCAAAAGGGTGGGTGTCAAATAATTATTCTCTACCTCAGGCCGACCTCAGGCTAATGGGCAAACCAAAGTTATAAATAGAACAATCCTAGACGGAATTAAGAAAAACTTGAGGAGGCCAAAGGAAGTTGGGTTGAGGAGTTATACTCGGTACTGTGTGCCTATATGACAATGGCTAAGACCCCTACCGGGGAAACCCCGTTCATGCTAGCATATGGCTCAAAAGCTGTAATCCCCACCTAGATTGGGTTTTCTACTCACAGAGTCCAAATGTATGACCCCTAGAGAAATATAGAAGAAAGAAGACTTGATCTAAACTTGGTCGAGGAGAGAAGAGAAGACGCTGAGATAAGTCAAGCAACCTACCAGCAGAGGACTGCCAGGTTTTACAATCAGAGGGTGAAGCAAAGGCCTATCGGCGTGGAGAACTTAGTCCTCAAGAAGACATGGAAAAAACCTAACAAGTTCCACCCAAATTGGCATGGCCCATATAGGGTCATTGATGAAGTTGTCCCTAGAACCTAAAGACTAGATAACCTTGAAGGGGAACCCTTTTTGAATCCCTGGAATGCAGACCATTTGAAGAAATACTATCAATAATGTAATATCCTATTAGACCATAGTTGTAATGAATGTGTTTATCCAATAGAACACTTGGAATGTTAATGAGAATGTTATCTTATCTCCTCATCTTATTTGTTAATTTAGATACGTTGGGGTAATTCTTGCCAAACCACCATCGGCTATGATGAGGGTGAATGATAGGGACGACCCTCCATTCACTCTCAAGAAAGACGAGGGGGGCCTTGAACATTAAAACATCATTAATTTGGTGGAAACCACCCTCGGCTACGATGAGGGTGAATGGTAGGGACGACCCTCCATTCACTCTCAAGAACGACGAGGGGGGACTTAAAATTTAAAACATAATTAATTTGGTGGAAACCACCCTAGGCTATGATGAGGGTGAATGGTAGGGATGACCCTCCATTCACTCTCAAGAAAGACGAGGGGGGAATTAGAAATTGAAAACATCATTAATTTGGTGGAAAACCACCCTCGGCTAGGATGAGGGTGAATGGTAGGGACGACCCTCCATTCACCCTCAAGAAAGACGAGGGGGGAATTGAAATTGAAAACATCATTAATTTGGTGGAAACCACCCTCGGCTATGATGGGGATGAAGGTAGGGACGACCCTCCATTCACTCTCAAGAAAGACGGGGGGGGGGGGACTTGGAAAGTGAAAACATCATTAATTTAGTGGAAACAACCCTCGACTATGATGAGGGTGAATGGTAGGGACGACCCTCCGTTCACTCTCAAGAAAGACGAGGGGGGACTTGAAATTGAAAACATTAATTTGGTGGATAACCACCCCCGGCTATGATGAGGGTGAATGGTAGGGACGACTCTCCATTCACTCCCAAGAAAGACGAGGGGGGACTTATAAGATGGGCAACAAAAATATAACAACCAAGATAAACCATACAAGAGGTAAGCATAAAAGACAGGAAGAGAGATTCTGTTATAAATTGTTACAAATGCTTGTCCAAGGAAATAACGTACAAAAATGTTTTTTACAAACAGAGGGTATGGGCTACAGACAGCCACCCTATTGAGTAGTATCAGCAGGCAAGGTTTCAACATCAACCAGAGGATTCTCTTCAATGACCAAAACAGGTCGATACTCTGAGGTATCGGTGCCTTCGATGTGCACCTGAGACTCCACACGGGCTAAGGCCTCGACAATAAGGGGTTCATCCAACTCCACGACTTCCAGATAGGGGCTAACGGATGACACTTCATCAGTAAACTTCAAGACGACCCATCGACAGGCCGTCTTGATTCCCCTCTCCAAGTACTCAAGATCGAAGCCTTGAAACTCGTCCGAGAGTTTGTAAGCCTCCACTGCATCAGCCTCGGCCTTCTTCACTGCCTCATCAAGTTCAGCCTTGAATTGGGCCCCCTGATTGGTCAAGGCCTCTTCATTTTCTTTGATGAGAGAGTCCTTCCCATTCAAGTTGTCCTCGTGCTGCTTCACAAGCTCGTCCAGGACCCTTACATGCTCAGTCCTCGCACTCTCCATCTCATCCCGGGAAATCTCCAACTCAGTCTTCAAATCGGCCTCATACTAAATAGTCCTCTTAGCCTTGTGAAAATTTTATTGATTCTCCGCCATCCATTTAGTGGCCGAGGTGAAGACACAAACAGTCTGTATAAGACAGGTGAAATCTCATTAGAAAGCTAAGGGAACACTTCATAAAATATAAGCGAATTAAAGGTGATGAGATAGATAAAATACTTGAGCCAGCGTGTGAAGACCATCATCATAGACCTTGGTCGAGGGAATCTTTGATAAGAATTCATAATCTGCAGTCGAGGGTGCAGAAAACATTAAGGCTTTAGCCTCCCTCAGGTTGGCTATGAGGGATGAGGGTTCAGCCTTGAGGAAAGTGAGATTTTGAGTCCAATAGGCACCCATCCTGGAAGAGGAGTTGGTCCCCTCAATGTGTGACTGAGATACCTCTACCCTCTCCCTCGTCCGTAAGTCAGGCCGAGATCCCCTAGGAACTTCAGGCTCCTTCCTTTTGCGACTGTCAGCGGTCAGCTCCACTTCTGTCGACCCCACGGCCTTTATCATTCTTGGAGGCTGCTGAGGCTCTTTGCCTTTCTTCTTTCCTAGTCCAAACATTAAACCGGGGGCAGTCATCTCCCAAAGTTGATCAGAAATGTTTGTAGGCCGACCTGAAAAAGAGAGGATACATCAGATACAAGCAACCATAATGAGAAAGCCTTTGGAAATATGAAACAAAAAAAACAACTCACATAATTCTGTCAGGGGGCCGACCCTCAAACCAGCTTCTTTGAGTAAACGAGGGGTCATCAAGTCTTCAAATTTGGCAAGTACACCCTCTTTCCCTTGTTCACTTAGATAGCCATTAACATCCTTATCATCCAAGCTAAGTTCGGGGTCTGACCGTGCTTTCTTTGAGGGGTTGGACCATGCCCTTGGGACCTCGTACTGTCTTCTACGGGCTCATCCTTAATAGGGAATTCCCAATCTCCAGAGATGAAGAAAAACCTCTTCCAATCATGGTTGGAAGTTTGTTCCATATGAAGGATTCTTTTGTTAGACTTCCTAGTCCTAGATGAAAGTACCTAGGTTACTTGGATGAGGACGTGATATTGTAGTAGGCTATAAAAAGATCAGCCGAGGGCTCATTAATGAAAGTATTCTTCCATAGGGAGATATAGCAGAGGATGATTCTCTAAGAGTTGGGAGGAAGTTGAGAAGGATCAACCCCAAGGGCAGACAATATGCCAACTATATCAAGGTGCAGAGGGAACCTAACACCTACCCTTAGCATCTGCTCGTAAACAATAATCTCTTCTTCATCCCCCTTGAAGACCCTCTCATCTTCAATTGGGACCCTAATACTTATATTTGACTATATACGAAAGATATGCCTCCATAATAAGAGGTCACAATCCTTAACTGATGATACGTAAGCCGAGGCACTTGAAGTACCAACTCGACCATAATCATCATAACTCTCACTATTGCCCCCAACCCTCTCGTCCTCAGATCTCTCGGCTTCGTCGCCTATTGACGAAAAACCTAGAAAGGCCACTTGGAAATCAAGAGGGGATAGGGCTATCATAGGGACAACCTCATAATGAACTGTCCCCTCGGCCTGTCAGCTTGGGCTAAGTGTGGATGTCTCTCTCCTCCCAGAAGGCCCAACACCTGTTGGTGACGATGCTCTCTTATTCATCTCTTCCTCGTATGCCTGACTCTCGACTAAATGATAGGAAGACCCGCATGACTCAAATGATATTAATGTGGCTAAAGGAATATGGAAGATGGGTCATACCCAATTAGGGTCGGCCCCTCGTCTTCGCTCGTACTCCTCCTCTAAATGTCTAATCTCAGCGAAGAATTTCTCTCTCAAGGTTTGAATTTTCTCGGCTAAATCATAAAGTCTTCTAAGCATTAAGGGGATGGCCTTACAATTGAGAAATTTGTCTAAGATAACTACGAACAAGTTCACAGTTGACTAACTTTGACTCCTGGATCAAACCTAAGGAAATGAAAAGTTTTATGGATGAACATTCAAGAACAAGGGGACCCAATTCACCGGAGATGAATGTCGGGGAGCACAATAACCTAAGAAAGGCCACAAAAAAGAGCTAAAACACCACTGAAAAGTTTAGGGGGGGGGGAAACCCTAAGGAGACATGGGATCTATTATCCAGTCATAAACCACCACAGTAAGGTGGGCTTTCACGCCGAAAAAATGTAAACAACCAAGAAAACTGGGGAAAGAAACCCAAATGCAAGACAAACAAAAATTGAAGGCTAAAAATGGAATCTAAGGAAGAAGAGTTACCTGAAGATGAAGACGACGACTGAGCAAGGTCTGAGACACAAAAGTTGCAGAAATGGTGATTTGGAACTGCTAAGGAATTAGAGAGAGAAAGATGGTGCGCGAAGAAGAAGAGAATAAATGTTTCAAAAATCCTTTTAATACCTTGTTATTAGTGGGCCCAATAATCAATGCAAGACGCAACCCACAAGGAGATACATCATTAGGGCACCAAGCCCCACACATAGTGTGTAGCCGCCACACCTGGGGATTATAAACGATGATGGACACCTGACAATAGGACAGATGCCACTAATCCACCTAACCACTCAGTTAACATTCCCAAGGCAACATTACCCCTCAATCATCTCAACCAACTTCGATGGATAAGGGATGGGGGGTGATTGATATACCCATATATACCCTCGGCCAGGCCGAGGGTGTCCTCCACCTAGACGAGGGCTCAGTCCCAGGACGAGTCCAATTACCATAGTTCCGTTACAAAAAGGGTCGGCCTAGATGGTCCTTCAGTCAAGATCGAATGACCCTTCAAGTGGCCGACCCCTCATTATGAACCAGATGACCCTTCAAGGGGCCGACCCCTTATCATAGACCAGACGACCCTACAAGGGGTCGACCCCTCATCATGGTTCGGATGACCCTATGAGGGGACGACAGTACCGGGCCCACATCTAATCGGGCCCAATGTCAGTATGAACTTTAGCCTTGGCTTGACATCCTAGGCCGAGGGTGACATCATCACAGTGCGTGACTTAGGAGACACGTGGAACAGTGCATGTGGGACTCATATAGCATGTGGACTAAACTGTTATAACAATATTATCCCCTCACCTGAAGAAATATTATTTCATCATTAATTGCAAGTGGCACATCCAGGTGTCAGCAGGGGATTGGCTAGATCATCATTCACAAGAACCATGCATGCTTGGGGGGTACACTACACCTCCCAAACCCTATATATACTAGTCATCTTTAACCTTATAAAGGGATCGATAATTATAACCCTAGATAAAACTCTGCTTGTATACATGGTAGAGAGAGAGAGTGAGCTTATGTGCATTGTATCCAAGGCCATTAGTTCCCATACTTACTAGATCACACACTCATAGTGCATGTAGGCCTAATTGGCTGAACCACTATACATCGTTGTCTTATTCCTCTTGTACTCATCCCCTTCAATACACTTACACACATATACAACTCTATTGCTGCCATTGTTACTACTGTTTGAGATATCTACCTCTTATCTGGTGGAGCTAAATCTTAGCATCATCACACGATATTAGAAACATTATCCTGGGACAGTCCCAACAGATCCTAGGCCCCCTACTCGTGTAGAGTAATCTTACTATAATACCCTCACACCAATCATAAATACCTCTAGCTTTCATCTAGGCTCTAGATTAATGAGTTTAATTCCTAAAGAACATGATATACGACGTATAACCTCCACAGTTTATAACAAATCATATTTTTATAGGATCAAATATCAAAAAGTCACTCAAATATTTTTTAGTACGCATTTAGTCCAAGTATTTTATTTTGTACCAAAAAGTCCCTTATTCTCTTATCTTTAAAGGTCCGCGTTAGCGGCATGGTAAAGCTTTTTTGGTATAGTGAAGGACTTGTTGGTGAAAAATAAAAAGGCTTGGGCTAAACGTGTATTAAAAAAACTTCGAGGGACTATTTGGTATATGCCTCATTTCTATAACTTATATGAGCGTTAAATTTATAAGGTCATGTGCATTTTATGAATTTTTTCTGCACTCATGAATTTTAATGGGATACATGAGAAATTACTCTATTAGTTGGAATAATTATTAAATTAAGTGTATGTGGGTATGACATAAATTGGGGTGGTTGGGCAATTATTGAGGTCTTTTAGTGGAGTTTCGGGGTATAAGAGGTCTTTTAATGGAGTTTGGGAGTGGGGGCTGCCTCTCTTCACCAATATGTCTTCATATTTTGGTTTATAAATAGGTAGGAGTGTTGTATTATTTGAAAATTTCATCGTTAGAATTCATTTAATAATTAATACACATCTTAAGATATATGTATACATTTGGGTGTTAGTTTATTTTAAATTTACAATGTATTTAATTAAGTATTTAAGTGGTTTTATATGTTTAAGTTATATCTTTAGTGTCGGTAAAAATTTCAACATATAATATACGTAAAAAATAATATATGTCTGAGTTGTAATCATATATTGTGGGTTTGTTCGGCATAAAACTTGTGAAAGATAAAAGGAAGAAATAATGTAAAGGGTTGTGATTTTCAAATAATTTTTAAAATTATTATTTCAACCCTAGACTTTTGGGCAGTAATTATGTGAGGCCAAAGAGTGTTATAAATTGTATTTTTATCCCATAAACTTTAATAAGGGATTTTTACCTCAAACTTTCATAAAATTACAGTTTGGACATTAGGCTTGTTAATAAGTGTTATTTTTACCCCAAAACTATATTTTTAGAGATTATTTAAAAGCAGACCCTGGACTTTGAATATTTATAAAACATCTCCCAAACTTATGGGTAATCACAAAATAACCCCTGAACATTATATAATTGAAAATGAACACCCTGACTTGAAAATATTGCGAAACAAAACTGGATTTTGTAAATTATAAAAGTGCTCCTAAACTTGTGATTTTTGGGGAATCAGACCATAATATTTATGTGTTATTGGACTTGAACTTTGTAAACAAATTACAAAGAAACCTCGAAAATTTAGATATTATAAAATGGACCTTAATGTGTATGTATGAATTTAAGTCTAAAGGGGTTAAAAAGGAGAAAGATGCATGTTGGGTATATAATGAAAAAAACGTCCGATGCCACATGTAAGGTATTTTAAGTAATTTGGATTCGTAAGTCGGGTGTAAAATGTTTAAGTACATAATTAACAAAAAATGTGTTTTTACAAGTGATAAATATGACTATAATATTGGTGTTTTGTGTAAAACGACGGTTAGACTACAAAGGGAAGAAATTAATGAAAAATGAAAAATTTTCACGAAGGCGTTATTGGGAATAAATTTAAGAAGGGTCTAAAGCCCAAGTGTGAGGCTTAAGATTAGATCCAAAATCACTAGTCAGTAAAGAAATGGTCGCAACATTTATAGCAAACGATATAAGAACGTGAACATATATGAGATTTGGTAAACTTAAGGGAAAGGATAATTGGTTAATAAAGGATTGCAGGTTGGTATTCCAAGTTTTAAATATCCTATCCCTGAATTATGAATAATTATGAATAATGCATACAACTCTGGTTACTAGTTGGGATGGTTCGATGGCTCTTTATGAATTAGCCATTTTTTATCCCTCTAACCCCATTCTTGATCCAATGTGGAGACAATGTATGTTCCTTATACCCTTCATGACTCGTTTAGCAATAACGAATTCATGGAGCGGTTGAAGTATCACAAGAGGCACTGTAACGAATCCGGTTATTTAGAGTTATAAAAAGAATTAATGAATTCCAGAATATGAGATAACTTCAGGCATTTAGTAATTGTAAATTAAAGAAATAAAAAGATGACGATTGGGTATGTGGGAAACCCTAAGGAGGGTACAACTCAAGTTTGATAAGATTATGTTTGGAAAATTTAATATGGTTTTAAAGGAATAAAAGTGATGAAACTAGGTGATTACGTGACCTTATGATGGGGCATAATCCCAAGTTTGACACAAGTTTCGTATGCAAAAAATTTGATATAAAATGATAATAATTGGATGTGTGCGTAACCCCATGGTAGGGCACAATCTCAGACTGCATACCTTATGTACGAAAAAATCTTTCAAACGCTCGGTGTGCGTGTTGAAATGATATTTTAAGTAACACTTGATGTGTGTAAAATTGAAGTATAAATTAATATTTTTGAAAGGAAACTCGATGAATTAAAAATGGCCAAGGAATGTGATTTTCCTAAGTTAACCGTGTAAGCTAATGGGTTAAAGGACTATGTATAAAATAAAATAGCAAACTTGAGAAGTCAAAGGATAAGGGGTATCTAAACTCATTTAAAGATGATGTTTTGAAGTAAAACATGACTAGTGCATATAATGTTAAGTAATTGAATGTAGAATTTGGTTAGAATCATATTGTTTATAGTATTTCATTCATTCTTTTTATCAATCGTTTTTATATTATACCTATGTTGGGAACCCCTACTGGGCATTGGCTCATCCCGTCTCCTTTGTTATGACAGATTAACTGTTATTTCGTCTTTAGAGAGAATTTTATAGCTAAGTAATTCCTTATTCTTACACTAGTATGTGTGATTGATTGAACCATGGGATTTTGTCTTATGGGTTCCATGCTAGTCATTAACATGTTTAAATATCTTGAAAACGAAATTTCATGCTCATATGTGAATTTTAATCAATTAAAATGGACGAGAAACCTTATTTAGGTTTTTTGAAATCACTTCACACTTAACATAGTTGGAACGGATTAGGTTGACCCATGGGTGACCCAAAATTCGAGTCGAACATTACATTTTGGTATCAGATCTTTAGGTTTAAGTTTCTTTAGGGAGTGGTGTTGAGTCATTACATTAGGATTTTATCCTTCAAGTTTCAATGTTTAGCATTGAGACTCAATCCTAGGATTCGAACTCGGGATCCAATTTATATATGCATGTGACTGCAACGTTGGAATTCAGAATTACGACATACTTGGATGGTTCCTTTCGTTAGCAACAACAAATAGAATGGGATTTAGTTTTTTTTGTCATGTCCTATATGTATTCTTGTATTGGGAAAATTAACCTAGCAGAGTGTTAACCTTAAAATCTTTGTATCTCGCTAAAAGTATTAATTGAAATATTTAGAATCATGTAACATCTCGTGGTAAATAGTGGGAAGACATCATCGATGAGTTCATGATGCTTCACCTCGACAATCTTAAATACGTTCATCTAGAAAGTGCAACATGTGGTAACCCCATTGTCGGGAACCACAAGGTGTTTATTTAAACACCTCCCTATTACATAAAGGATCATTGAAAGTCAATGAAGGTTCAACATTATGATTATGCTTTAATGAAAATTCTCATTGCGTGAAGAGATTAAGGCACAAACATTATCAGTATAAGATAAATGGAATAGTACATTAAAGGTTGGTTCAATAACCCACGAATATCATTAACAATCCATATGGGTTGTACACAAGTAATGAGGGATATCATCTCAAACTCTCGACATCATAGGGGCACTTAAGGAGTATCGATTTGTGGAAATGTATCCCCGAGTCTCAAAGAGCGTTGGAATAACACTTGGTAGTTGGGACGTGATTCATAGAAAAATTAATTCTTAAGTAAATGCAAGGTAAACTTGTTTTCTACAAATTTTCAACTTGAGAAATCATTAGTGTAAGGTTTGTCATTTTCTTGGGTGAACAACAAGCATTAAAAAATCCCTCGACACTCCCACATTCTCATTTTACCCATAATTGTTTAATGTTGTCACTACCTTTTATTATAAGGATTACGTGAGGTCAAGTAAAATATTATTCTTAAGTGTGCAATGAAATGCATCACTTTGTAAGGATTTTGACATTGGAGGATAAGGCCCTCATTGCGTTTTGAAGGGAAATAGTTATGATTGTTTGTGATAAATATGCGTGGAATAAAATTTTTAGGCCTTGAATATTCGATTAATCAAATAACAAAAATAAGAAAAACCAAAACTAGATTTGAAGAACAAACTTAGGGTTTTGAATATAAAACCTTTGTGGATCCCGTTGCAACCCGTTGAGGAGAAAATTATTTGCTAGTGATGAGGGGATGATTTCTTTTGGACCTCCAAAATCTTGCTAGAAAGTTCTGAAATGTTTGGATCTTAAATTAGTATGATCCCCCGCTTAATTAAATACCATTCAATCAGTAATTTATTAAATTAAAACAAGATTTCCATTTGGTTCATTCTTAGCATCACTGTCGAAAAACCATATTAATTACTAATCCCCTAAGTGATTAATTAAACTGGTGCTAAATTTTATTTTTAATTAAACAAATAAATAAACATGCGGAATAAAATAATAAATCCATACATACCCCCACTGAGTCTAAAAACAAAGCTGAATAAATAACTATAAGATTGGTCGAATAAACCATCGACGATAAGTCCAAATCCAACATAATAATCCAATGAAATAATAATAAATCCAAAAATGAATCTGAAAGTAAATGGGCAACACTCCCTAAATGGAACTGTAACTGAAATGAGATCCCTAATATAAGAATAAAGAAAAGATGCGTCTCATCCAATCTCCTGCATGCATCCACATATGATGAGCTACGTATCCCTAGAATAGAATCTCAAGCCTGGCATCCATTTGGATGGACACCTAAAAGGTTTTGAAAATATTTTACAACAAGGGTTAGAACCCAAAACACTTTGAAAATATTTCGCAAGTGATTAAATTTTGCAGTAATTAAAATGCATGAATGCTTTTCATATTTAAGCTAGTGTCGCACTCACTTGAGATAATATTCACCCCTAAACTATTGTGCACACCTACCGCTTTTACTTATAACCCTCCTAGCTACACTACCCCGTCTAACTAGCCTTGTTATAATCGCTGCCTGAAAACTTACTCTAACCCGAATAACCTTTAATAATGATTGATAAGTTATTTATCATGTTATCTTAATTTATCATCTTTAATTGACTATATAGCAATCTCACTTGGTATATAAATAATACCATTGCACTCCAGGTATTTCACTCGTATATAATTATCGACATTATTATATATGTATTTCTTTACTACACATTCACACACATGTTGTGTATAGTATCTATCCTCCCAAGTAATAACTCGCCGGATGTTTTCTCTAAAATGCTATCATTCCAGGTGTACTCAATCCAATTCTTATACCACGAGACAGTTTGCTCATACCGAATCGTGAAATAATATAATAAACATAGTGTAGGTGGTTATAGTTCCCCGAGTGTGAGATTGAATCATACCCAAGACGTCTCACCTCAAAATGAATCACAACATAAAATACTGGACGCTATGGCTTGGGGATTATACTCGCCCTGCATTCACTATCTAGGAAATTCACCCACGTCACGCAACCTCCTATGATAGCACTAGAGGCGTACATATTTATAAAATATGTACACGGAGATTAAACAATCACATAATAATATATATATTATTAGACTTTTCGTATATATATGATTAATTTAAACCTAGCTAATCTGTGCCTAACTCCTATAGCATTAACCTAAAATATCCAAGTCAATTCCCCGACTTTATGTTAATTAATTTGCACATTTATTAAAATGGTTTTGCTTAACCCAAATACCCAAACACATTCCCTTGGCCCATAATTTATTCTTTATAATTTATCGTCCCAAATTCCATAATCTAGATTTTGCCCTTTTGTCTCTACATAATTGTTTATACTTATCCCCACTTTAAACTCCTAAATATAAAAGAATATGAAATCCCTACTGAATATCTTCTTTTAAACCACCCAAATAAACCTCTCTGTCTCAATCAGAAAATAAGACAAATTGCGCATGGCGTTCCCATATCGCTCAAACGATTCACCCTGTCATTTGAACGACAGGTGATGTCGTGCGAATGAGACCCAGGCTCGATCGAACGATGCCTTGGGTTCCCCCCTTTTGTCTTTTACTACAGTTCGTCCACCATGGATGAACTCTCAACCTCTTTTACCCATATTCTTCCTACTGTAAATCCCTTAAGATCATAATGATTTCTACCAGATTCATATTCCAATTTCATTAATTACCAATGACACTTCTTTTATAAATTCCAAATCATTTACAGTCCTCGATTTTTCATCTTTAAATTCATAAGTCCAATTACAAAATATTCATAACACCTCCATCTAAATTTTACTAATCAACAATTTAAACGAGATACATTTCTGGGTTCCAATCACAAATCTTAATCCCCCAATAGTATCCATTGAGATATTAATCTTCCTCAATATATATATATATATATATATATATATATAGTACTCCATAAATTTTGAAAACCCAATTTATGTATCAACCCAACCCAAAAATAATGGATTTTATTACACCCACGATGATATGAATCGAAGACTGCAATTTCAATTAAAAGAAAGTGAACCACTTTCCTTTCCTAGTTTGTATGGTTTGAATTCCTTTGGTGTAGATGGTGATTCCATGAAGAACACATGAATTCTCTTTTAATTTGGCTCCCCCAAATCTCCTTACTTTATCCTTCTTTTCTACTGTGCAGAACTAGGGTTTTCCTTTTGAGTTTTTGATTTCAACAAACTCTCTAACTTGGGTTTTATAATATAAATCTCGAAATTATGTTTATGGGCTTAATTAAAATGGCCCAAACTTCCCCATGTGGGCTCGGTTATGCCAAAAATGCCCCGAGACTGATTTACTACCCCTGCTACTCTTTTTCGACTATCTCGGCCTATCCAGAATTAATTGTGCACTCAGAATTGTTATCTGAATTATTTTACTAAAAATCCATATCTCAACCTCAATATAGTCTACGTCCGACTCTCGATTGAGATAAAATAATACCATGTACGTCACTATCACTCGCTATGACATAAATTAATTATCACTATTCATTTGGTAGTACATATTCCATAAATATTAACCATTTACCCTATTGATTAATATTTAAATCAACTTACAGTAATTAATTCAATTAAATTATGACACACAAGTAATATAAATTAGACAAATTAATTAAATATATAATGCTTAAAAATATGGGATGTTACATACTCCCCCCACCCTTACAAGGAAATTTCATCCTCGAAATTAGGCCGTAACTGTGGTGAATAGATCTGGATATTGCTTTCGCATGTCATCCTCCCGCTCCCATGTCAAGTTATCAGCACTGTGATGTCCCCACTGAACTCTGACTAGTGGTACCACCTTAGACCACACCTTACGCTCGCTACGATCCAGAATAGACATGGGTCTCTCCTCATATGATATGTCGGGCTGCAAATCAATATCCTCGAGTGGAATGTGACACAAATCTCTTGCGCTCCACTGATATTTTATTACCGAAGCCACGTGGAACACGTCATGAATCCGCTGAAGATGCTCCTGTAAACCTAGTCTATATGCCACTGGCCCTACTCTCTCAATAATAAGAAAGGGTCCAACATATCTCGTCGCTAGCGTTCCTTTCTTGTTGAACCTCATGAACCCCTTCATGGGAGTCACTCGAACCAACATCTGGTCACTGATCTCTAACTCAACGTGTCGCCGGTCTGCATCGACATAATTCTTCTTCTTGTCATGAGCTATAGGAATACATCCCCGAATTAGCTCGATATTAATAGTAGTCTCTTGTATCATATCTGGACCTAACAACTTGTTGTCCCCCACCTCCAACCAATAGGCAAGTGAACGATAAGGCCTCCCATAAAGTGCCTCAAATAGTGCCATGCCGATAGTGAACTTGTAGGAGTTATTGTATGCAAACTCTACCAACGAAAGATATTGCTCCCATATTTCTATAAAATTCAGGAAGCACATCATCTACATATCATCGAGCATCTAATTGACCCTCTCAGTCTATCCATCTGTTTGTGGATGATATGCGGTACCCAACTGCAAGTCTGTGCCCATAGCCTCCTGAAAGATTTGCCAAAAATGAGACACAAACATCTGGTCTTTATCTGACACAATGTTAACTGGTACGCCGTGCAACCTAACTATCTCAGCAATAAACAACTGCACGCAATTCATCGTCTCAAAATCGGTGAGGATAGGTATGAAATGGGCTACCTTGATCAACCGATCCACTATCACCCAAGTGGAGTCATGACCCTTTTGTGACGTCGACAGTCCTCTAATAAAGTCCATTAAAATGATCGTCCATTTCCACACAGGAATCTCCAATGGTTATAGCATCCCCTAAGGCCTCTGGTGGTATACCTTAGCCAGTTGATAGGTAACACACTTGGAGACAAACTCCGTTATGTCTTGCTTTATCCCTGACCACCAATACTGCCTTCTCATGTCCTTCTACATCTTATCCCCCCAGGATGTACTGTAAATCTCGAACTATGGGACTCAGTAATCACTGCTTGCCTCAAATCCTCATCCGACGGCACAACTAATCTCCCATTAAAATGTATGCTTCCCTCTGAGCTGACAAAGTAAGACTCTACACCCTCAGCTAATAACTGACGTACCCTGTCCTAACAATATTGATCCTCTGCCTATGATTTAACTACTCACATGATAATCTCGGAAGTGATAGATAAAATCGACATGCACGCTCTGGCCACCTCATCATCATGTCTAAACTCACTCCACTTTTCTTTCCAAACCTTATCTAACTCCCCAATGGGTCTCCGTCTCAATGCATTTGCCACCATGTTAGCCTTACTAGGGTGATACCGTATATCAAACTGGTAGTCTTTCATTAATTCTAGCCACCTCATTTTCCTCATATTCAGATCCTTCTGTGTGAAGAGATACTGAAGTGACTTATGATCCATAAATAATGTAAACTGCTCCCCCAATAGATAATGTCTCCATATCCTTAGAGAAAAAACAACCGCTACTAACTCAAGGTCATGGGTGGGGTAATTCTTCTCATATGGCTTAAATTTTCCAGAAGCATACGCTATGGATCCCTCCTCTTGCTGCAATACACCCCCAAGTCCCAGCAAGGATGCATCCGTGTACACTTGATACTCTATCCCACCCCTAGGCAATGTAAGTACTGTTGCTAATGTAAACTTATCCTTCATCTCATCAAAGGCTAGCTCACAGTGATCACTCCAAACAAATGGTACCCCCTTACGAGTCATGTTCATCAATGGACCTACAATCTTCAAAAATACCTTAATGAAGCGGAGATAATACCCGATCAACCCCAAAAAACTGCGAATCTTTGTCGGTGTCATGGTATATCCCCATTCTTTCACAACTGATACCTTACTTGGATCCACCGCAATACCCCCGTTCGACACGACATGGCCAAGAAACTGTACCTCCCTTAGCCAAAATCCACACTTCTTGAATTTGGTATACAACTGGTGGTCTCGAAGTGTCTACACGACACTACGCAAGTTCTCTGCATGATCCTCCTTAGTATGATAGTAAACCAGAATGTCATCTATAAACACGATCACGAGCTGGTCTAAGAACTCCCTGAATACCTTGTTCATGAGATTCATGAACACTGCTAGCGCATTAGTGAGCCCAAACGACAACAACTTGAACTCGTACGACTCGTACTGCGATAAGAAATCAGTCTTGGGAACATCCTCCTCCAAAATACGTAGTTGGTGATATCCCAATCACAAATTAATCTTTAAGAAGTAGGCTCCCCTATCAACTAATCAAACAAGTCATCGATTCTCAAAAATAGATACTTTTTCGTATCGTGACCTAGTTCATCTCCATATCGTCCACACACAAGCGAAGTAAACCGTCCTTCTTCTTTATAAATAACATCGGTACGACCCACATCGATGTACTCCGTCAAATGAAACCCTACCCCAAAAGCTGTTGAATCTGCTCCCTCAATTCTCACATCTTCGAAGGGGCCATGCGATACGGTGCTGGGGCAATCGGTCTCGTACTCGGGACTAAGTTAATAACAAACTCAATCTCTCGACTGGGTGGTAGCCCCAGTATCTCTTGAAATACATCCTCATAATATCTCACTATTGGAATTAAGTCTATCAAAATCACTATCTCCCGTGAGGTCTCCTCCTCAATGTAGTATAAGCGGGTGCGTGACCCTCCCTCAGAAAGAGGCATCATCACCAAGAACATCTCCCAACCTTGAATGGAGAACACTATGGTCCTCTCGTAATAGTCTACAGTCTCCCTATATCTTTCCAACATGTCCATACTTAGGATAACATCATATCCTTCCCTGTCTAAAACTAGAAGGTCTATTACAAGACACAGACTCCCAATAATAATATCACACCTCTACATACTAAGTGTATAAGTGACCCACTACCAAACGACGACTCTAAACACATAAGGCGAGTGTCAGCTGTCTCTAAAAGATCATATACTCAGGAAAATTTACTAGCAATAAAGTAGTGCGAAGCACCCATATAAAAAAACATCATACCCTCATGCCCATCAATAGGGAATGTACCCTCAATTGCTGGCGGAGCCTAAGGTACTGGTGGCATAGGAACGTCACGGACGTTATACCCATGCCCATACTACATCTTCCCCTAAGGCTGCAGGGTTAGTGGTGCTGGTTCTACTCGAGTCCTCTGTGCCTGCTGCCCCTATTAGGTCCCTTAATGCTGTCTCATAGCTTTATGTGGACATTTTTATTCACATGTACTGGCTAGACACATGAAACATCTCCCCTAAAATCCTCCCATCCCTATCCCTGATGGCTTTGATGAGGCTGTCCCTACTGCTGGCCTTAGCGGCCTCGGTCTTGCTAGCATACCACGTTGTTCCCTTGGCCCTGGGGAATATGTGCTTCTGATTAGGACCATGTTGGCCCTGCTTGAATCCTTGACCATTCGGTTTATAACCACTAGATCCGAATCTCTTAGTAAAATTCCCCTATCGGGAGTCCTGCCCCTGCTGTCTGCTAACCAGCTGCTGTGCTCTGATAATCGTACCCCCATATGCCATGTCATGCTGGCAGGGCTCCTTTCCCCTATTGCTTCCCCTCATGTGGAAGCGATGATCCTGATAGTGAAGTAATGCTGCATTGATGATATCCATATACACCACCAATATTTGATTGCCAATCAAGTGCTACCTGATCCTCTAGGCTAAACTATCTATAAACTTTTCTTTCTTTCTCTCCTCATTGCTAACCTCGTCTGGCACAAAATTTACCAAATGGTTGAACTCCTCCTCATACTTTTCCATAGAGCAATCACCCTGGGCCACCTCGCTAAAATTATTCTGCATCTCGACCTCTACTACTGGCAAAAAATACTTGCGGTCAAACCACACCCATAAATCAGAAATCAACATCATATCTCTTTCGTCGGTGGTAATAATAGACTCCCGCAACTATTATGCCTCTCCAACAAGTCTAAAAGTTACGAACATATGCTTCTGTGTCTCACTCCACTCCACTATGCGCAGATGGCGTTATATATTCTTCTTCCACTAACACGCCTCTACCACATCAGAGCTATCTTGAGACTCGGGTTGGTGGAAATTCTAAAATGTCTCCCTGAATCTCAGCCAATTAGATGGCCTTATCTGTCCCTGGATCACCGGTGCCACTGGCGACTACGATGGGGGCTATGGGAAATGAACATCCATAGCTATTATGGCTACATTGACCACCTGGGGCACAATCTCAGCCACGTGGGCAGTCAAGATCATCTCTGGTGGTGGCTGTGGCTATGGTACATGTGGCTTCTGGTGAGCCTCCCTCACCTCATCCCTAGCCTTTAGCGTAGCGTCCCATTATCTCCTCAGTGGCATCAGAAAAAAGATTGAATTTGTATAAGTTCATAGTTTATACAAAATTTAATAGTAGGAGCATGATATAGCATACATGCAAAGATAAAATTAGCAGTCCTAATAATAGTGCTTTATATCAAATGCACGAAATGTAGAAATCGTAATAAGTCGTACAGATCCTATGGACACTAGAACTTGATGCTCTGATACTATCTATGACACCCCGCTTAATTAAATACCTGTCGGTCAGTCTTTTATTAAATTAAAATAGAATTTCCATTTGGTTCATTCTTAGCATCACTGTCGAATTAATTAAGTTGGTGCCAAATTTTATCTTTCACTAAATAGATAAATAAACATCCAGAGTAAAATAATAAATCGATACACTTCCTCACTGAGTCTGAAAACAAAGATGAATAAATAACTATAAGACTGGTCGAATAAACCATCGGTGATAAATCCAAATCCAACATAATAATCCAATGAAACAATAATAAATCCAAAACTGAATCTGAAAGTAAATGGAAAACACGCTCTAAATGGAACTCTAATTGAAATGAGATCCCTAATCTAGGAATGAAGAAAACATGCATATAATCCAATCTCCTGCATGCATCCACATATGTCGCAGTTGCATATCCCTGGAATAGAATCTCAATCCCGGCGTCCCTATGGCTGGACACCTAAAAGGTTTTGAAAATATTATGTAATAAGGTTAGAACCCAATTTTTTTTTCAAGTGGCTAAGATTGCAGTAATTAAAACGCATGAATTCTTTTCATATTTAAGCTAGTGCCGCACTCACTTGAGATAATACTCACCACTCAACTATTGTGTACACCTACCACTTTTTCTTTTAACCCTCCTAGATACACTACCCCGTCTAACTATCCTTGTTACAACCGCTACCTGAAACCTTACTCTAACCCGAGTAACCTTTACTAATGATTGATAAGTTATTTCTCATGGTAACTTAATTTATCATCTTTAATCGACTATATAACAATCTCACTAGTTATATAAATAATACCATTACACTCCAAGTATTTCACCCCGTATATAATTATCGACAATATTATATACATATTTCTATACTACACATTCACACACATGTTGTATATTGTATCCATACTCTTGAGTAATAACTCACCGAATGTTTTCTTTATATTGCTATCATCCCAGGTGTACTAAATACAACCCAGATACCATGAGATGGTTTGCTCACACCGAATGGTGAAATAATATAATAAACGTAGTGGAGGCGGTCATAGTTCCCCAATTGTGAGATTGAATCATACCCAAGGCATCTCACCTCGAAACGAATCACAACATAAAATACTGAAAGCTGTGACCTGAGGATTATACTCGCCATGCATTCACTATCAAGGGGATTCACCCACATCGTGCAACCTCCTATGATAGCACTAGAAGGGTATGTATTTATAAAAATATCTACACTGATATTAAAATAGAACACAATAATATATAATATTATACTTTTCGTATATATGTAATAAATTTAAACCTAGCTAATCTGTGTTTAACTCTCGTAGCACTACTCCAAGTTAATTAATTTGTACATTTATTAAAATGATGTTGCTCAACAAAAATACCCGAACACATTCCCCGGCCCGTAATTTATTCTTTAGAATTTATTGCCCCAAATTCCATAATCTAGATTTTGCCTTTTTGTCTCCACGTAATTGTTTATACTCATCCCTACTTTAAAACCCTAAATATAAAAGAATACGAAATCCCTAATGAATATCTTCTTTTGAACCACCCAAATAAACCTCTCCGGCCCAATCAGAAAACAAGCCAAATTGCGCCTAGCTTTCCTACGTCGCTCGAACGACTCACCTTGTCATTCGAACGACAGGTGATGTCACGCGAACGAGATCCGAGGTTGGTCGAAGATGCCCTAGGTTTTCCCCCCTTTCGTCTTCTGCTACTATTCGTCCGCCATGGATGAACTCTCAACCTCTTTTACCCAGATTCTTCCTACTGTAAATCCCTTAAGATCAGAACGATTTCTACCAGATTCATATTACAATTTGATTAACCTCCAACGACACAGGTTTAATAAATTCCTAATCATTTACAGTCCCTAATTTTTCATCTTTAAATTCATAAGTCCAATTATAAAATATTTATAACACCTCCAACTAAATTTTACCAATCAACAATTTAAATGAGATAAATTTTTGGGTTCTAATCACAAATATTAATCCCCTAACAGTATCCATTAAGATGTTGATCTTCCTTAAAATATATATTAGTAGTACTCCATAAATTTTATTAACCAAATTTATGTTTCAACCCAACCCAAAAATAATGGATTTTATCACACCCACTACGATATGAAATGAAGGATGCAATTTAAATTAAAATCAAGTTTATTACTTGCCTTTTCTTGTTCGTGGGGTTTAAATTCATTTGGTGTAGATGGTGATTCCTTGAAGAACGCACTGATTCTATTTTGATTTGGCTCCCCAAAATCTCCCCCTACTTTCTCCCTCTTTTCTTCTCCACAGAACTAGGGTTTTCATTTTTAGTTGTGAGTGCCACAAACTCTCTAACTTAGGTTTTATAATACAAATTCAAAAATTATGCTTATGGGCTAAATTAAAATGGCTCAAATATCCCTGTGTGGGCCCAGTAATGCCTAAAAATGTTCCGAGACCCATTTATTACCCCTCGGGTACTCTTTTTCAACTATCTCGGCCTATCCAGAATTAACCGTGCAATCAAAATTATCATCTGAATTACTTTACTAAAAATCCCTATCTCGACCTCAATGTAGTTTATGCCCGATGGTTGAGATAAAACAATACCATGTCACTATCACTCGCTATGGCGTAAATTAATTATCATTATTCACTTACTAATTTATATTCCATAAATATTAACCATTTACTCTCCTGATTAATATTTAAATCAACTTACAATAATTAATTTAATTAAATTACGACACACAAGTAATTTAAATTAGCCGAATTAATTAAATATATAATGCTTAAAAATACGGGTTGTTACAATTAGATGATCACGCCAAAGCTATATAGGTGTGTGGGCACATTCAGAAAAGAAAACTCTTGATTGAATTAGATATGTTCCTTTCTCTCACCGTTATCAAACCCCAATAATGAATTATTCAGTAAATAACCCCAACTTAAACGAATAGCTTAAGAGTTGGCTTGGGCCAAACTGGGTTTCTTGAGAATATAGTCCTAAATACTTGGTGCATAATATGATTTCACATGTTAAGATTTCGATACCCGCTTAGTCAAGTCAATTTTCCGCTAATTGAATTTAACCAACATCTAATCAATTCCTTCATTCTCAGACTTAACTTATCTTGCTACCACTTAGATTACGAAATAATCCACTAATCATGTTTAATTGGTGGGCACAAATCTTATAAATCTATCATGGGGGTATCGAAATATAAAATATTTATTGACACATATTCCTCTGAATTATGATCTTAACTAGTAATTTCTTTATAAAGGGGTCCTCTAGGTTGTCAAAAGATTCAATCTTGATCATGATGGCCTCGCCCCTCTGCTTGTTCTCCCGAATTAGGTGATACTTACGCTTAATGTACTTCACACTTATATAAGGTTTTGGTTCCCTCAAATTTGTTTCCACACCGTTATGATCACAATAAAGCATAATAGTCGACTGCACTAAAATAACCACACCCAAGTCACTTAGTAAGTTCCATAGCTTAATAATCTATTTTGTTGCCTTCGAAGAGGCAAAATACTCGACCTCCATGGTCGAATCAACAATACATGATTACTTGATACTCCTTCGACTTACGACTCAACCTCTTTGGGTAAACAAATATCTTGAATTTGATCTCTTAGAATCCCTATCTGATTAAAAGTCTAAGTCTACTTACCTAATGTGTACTAGAATATTTGATGAGTAAACCAACACATAATTTCTAGTCCTTTTCAAGTGCTTGAGATTGTTCTTAACAACTATTTAGTGATCCTCACCGAGGTTAGACTAGAATTTAATGACCATGTCAATGACATAGCAAATATCCGATCTTGTACACACCATAGAATACATGAGGCTTCCCATTACTGAAGCATAAGGTATATTCCTCATCCTCTCTATTTGTTCATGTGTCCCAGGACACTAATCATTAGATAAAGAAATTCCATGTTTAAAAGGTAAAAACCCTTACTTAGAATATTGCATGATTAATATTGTGATCATATTATCGACATAAGTAGCTTGGGATAAGCTCAACATTCTATTTTTCTGATCACGCAAAAACATGGTCCCAAGGATGTGACTGGCTTCTCCTAAGATCTTCATATCGAAATGACTAGAAAACCACACACTTATACTAGACAATACACCCACATCGTTCCTGAATAGGATAATATTATCCACATAAAATACTTCAAATACCAGCACATTTCCATCATGCTTCTTATAGACATAATATTAATATAAAAATTGATGAAAGATAAAAGATTTTATTGTATGATCAAAATAGATGTTCAATGTCCTTGGCACTTGCCTAAGTTCATATATGGATCTCTTAAGCTTGCACACCGTGCTTTCTCATCCCGTTGTTAGATGAACTCACCAAGATTACCATTCAAGAACGCAATTTTGATGTCCATTTGCTAAATTTTGAAATCGATATGAGCCTCAATGGATAAGAGAATTTGGATAGACTTTATCATAGCTATCGATGAGAAGTTTTTCTTATAATCAATCCCCTCTTTCTGAGTGAACCTTTTCGCTACAAGTCTTGCCTTGAAAGTTTTCACCTTCTCGTCTACCCCTCTCTTCTTCTTGTAGATCCATTTATAACTAATGGGTTTTATCCAATCAGGAAATTCTACAAGCACCCATACTTTATTTGATTACATCGAATCCATCTTGATAATTATAGGCTTTAGCCAAAGCTCGATATCCTTGTCATGGAGTGACTCATTTTAGTTTTTGAGATCCAGTTCGTGTTCCCCTAGGACTTCACCAAAATTCTCACCTATATACACTAACTTATCATGCTAAAGCCATATTTTTCTACTACGATGTGGCTGCACTTGTGGTCCAGTATAAGTGAGACGTGTATCCTCATAATTAGTAACACTCCCACTACTATTAAGTAGTGTATTATCAATATCACGTTGTATTACATCATGTACGAGTGGTCCCAAAGTAGTTACTTGGACTTTTCCTCTTAGATCTTACAAGGGGGTCTTACTCTTAGTCTTGTGATCAGTTATACAATTTTCCTCTAAGTACTAAGAATTCGTACTAAAAAATACCCTTCGGTACTTAGGATCATAAAATTTACAACCCCTAGTTCCTTTAGGACCCATAAAGAGACATCCATCCATCCTTTATTCCAACTTTCCCAGCTCCTTCCACAACACATGTGTTGGGGAACACCAAATTCGAACATGTCCATGACTAGGCTTGCGTCCAGTCCATAGTTCTGTAAGAGTCATTGAGACATATTTAAGAGGAGTTAAGTTCAATAAATATGCACCCATCTCTAGTGGAAAACTTCAAAAGGAATTCGATATATCCATATAACTTATCATGGATCTAACATGTCTAAAAGAGGCACGTTCTTTCTTTATGCTACACTATTTTACTGTGGAGTGCCAGGAGCAAACAATTGGGTTATAATATCCAACTTTGATAAGTGATTTCTAAACTCTCCTAAAAGTTATTCTTGAAATCTCTCAAAGGCAGGTATATAAGAAGGGAAGGTCTAAACAACAAAAGTTAATTTTTTATTTTTTCAAATTAAATGATAATCTGCAACAAGTTAACTAAAATAAAAAAATTTCACCAGTTTTAAATCGATTTATTATGATAAATCAATTTGCCCAATTTTATTTATATCCTAAAGCACGCATCTAGGTAATAGAGGATAAAATAAATAAATCAATCACAACAGAATAATATACGAGGAAAACCAACAACAAGAAAAACCTTGGATGACCCAACCATGCAAATTCACTATGGTAATGATTTGTACATGTTTCTAGATGAGTTACTTAAATAATCAATGCTCTCGTAAGCCTTGATGCATCTTCAATCTTCAATCGCTCCTCCATATTGACAATGTAGGAATCCACCCATGGAAGTTGCTACAACGTGTGAGTCCACACACGTATCAATATCCATCGAATAGGGTCAATAACCATCTACACATATGGAATATGAACGCACTGTTTCTTTACCATAACACCACACGACGGAGTTCACCGTGTGCAAACAACAAATCGAATATGAAATCCTCTGCACAAATGATTCTTGATAAATGATGAAGAGAATAAATTTTTAATGACCACAAACAAGATCTCATACCATATAAAGATTGAAACTTGGATCTTTAAAGCATCTGGGTGAAACAAGGGTTTTGGAGCTTTTGGATAGGTATTGGAAAATAAATTTCACCAAAAGTCTCTATAAAAACTAATGTCCGATCCCCTTTATATAAAAGACACAGTTTTCAAGGAGGCATAATGTTTGAGAAAGTTAGTTAGAATGAAAACTAGACTTGATTCGAACGAAGTTGCAATATCATTCGAACCAATCAAACTTTGTTCGAATGAACAACAAATCTCGTTTAAACTAGCTTCGAATGAGATTCAAACGAGTTTAGTTATGTAAACAAATAAATATCGTTTGAATGAACTTCCATTCTTATTAGAATGAAACACTAATGGCATTGGGAGGAATTTAAAAGAAAAATATTTTTCTTATAAAATCATCTCTAAACATTTTGTAAAACGATTTTGTAAAAACAAAAACCCAAAAATAAATTTTTCAAGGACCAAAATTCATACGCATTCAACCTAAGAGATCCTAAAAAATGAAGACGAAGCGTGTGGAACAAAACACGACAGGATATGTAATCTCTGAAGCTTTGTTTATATGTCTTCATACAAACATATCATAGGTTTAAAAGGTCAATAACTCAAAGCCTAACCTATGACTCTAAATTTTTTTGGCTGGAATTAAGCCAATACAAAGAAATTGACTCAATTGGAAATTTGTCCTTACAAATCCCCCCTTGGATATTCTAGGACAAAACCAAAATAAAAACACCTATGGCCCATCAAGATCTCTAAAAGACTCAATCCCCAACCCCAGGAAAAAATACAGTCGCTCGATAGACATATACGCTGAGTAGTTTTGTAAAGTTTGGTGCATGTCATAAACTTATATATATATATATATATATATATATACACACACACACACACACACACACACACAAAGACACAATATATATATAAAATTCATAATAATAAACCCCCCCTATATCCAACAGTCCTAACCCAGGTAAATGTCTCCCCCTAAGATAAAGATCTCTCCTAATAGTAAAGTGAAATATACTTTCTCCCATTTTTTTGTCGAGGAATAGACAAAGTAATAATGCATAAAGCTATTTCTTCCCCATAAACCATTTCTCCCCCTAAATATAAAAATATGTGACACCAAGAAAAATCAAGGAAGAGGGAATATTATCATGCAACGGTGTAAAGTGCAACAAGACACAACATGTAAATATAAGAACATTTATTCCAAAAAATGATCAATTAATACCATTATTGATGCAAATATGATACCAACTTGAATGAAAAATAAAGCACGAGATATTAATGTAAACAAGCAATAATATAAGCCAATATGATCATATAGAATGCCAATTTGATTCAAAGATAAAGCATATGAAAAACATGGAATAAATGCAAATGCAAAGACTAAAAAACAAAACGATTCCATATATATATAACTATGCAAAATATACCAATGACATATATATATATATATATATATATATATATATAGGGAGAGGTTCACAAGTGGAACAAAAGAATGGACTTTTTAATGGACTTAACAAAAAAAACTAATAACCCATTAATTTTAATTTCGATAGTTTAATTGGTCCACGCCAGCGGCACCCGAGACCCCATAACCCATTACCTCCTACCCCCTACCCCCCACCTACCCAATACCTCCGACCTGTTTAGATCGAACCCGCCACCACCAGCAGGTGGTGGCTTGACCTGTGACACACCCTCCGGCAACACCCACCCCCATCACCCTGCTACCATACCTTTTCCCCTACCCCTACCCACCCACCACCTCCGGTCTATCTAGCCCCAACTACCCTATACCCGGTCCACTAACTAACCCATTAACCCTCTAAAACCCGAAACCCATCCCGTCGAATTTGGGAGCTGGGTTACCAAGACGTACTAGGTGTAATGGGTCTCTTGAGTTTTCTCGGTGTTTTAGTTTTAATGAACGTACCAGGTGCCTTGTTAAAAGGAGAAATACTAAGAAGCAAAAACCCATAAATATAGTTTGCCACAATCACTGAATAGAACCAACATATATTATCACAGTGATAACAGTTATATAAAAATGGTAGGTGGTGGGTGGGTAGGGGGTAAGGATGGGTGGGTAGAGAGTAGGGGGTGAAGGTGGGGTCTCGGGTGCCGCTGGCGCGAACCAATTAAACTATAAGAATTAAAATTAATGATTAGTGTTTTTTGTTATGTCCATTAAAAAGTCCATTCTTTTGGTCCACTTATGATTCTCTTCCTATATGTATGTATGTATGTATGTATGTATGTATGTATGTATGTATGTATGTATGTATGTATGTATGTATGTATGTATGTATGTATGTATTCATGTATGTATAAACGATCACATAACACATAAGCTCTACACATTCACTACACCAAAAACATCAATTTGGCACACCCTGGTATTAAAATTTTGGCACTGTTTTAAACTGTGCCAAATTCTGGCACGGTTTAATGACAATCTGGCACACTTTAAAATAGTGCCAAATTTTGGCACCGTTTTAAAGTGTGCCAAAATGGAGTACACTTCACTAAAATATATCGATAATTTGAGGAAGAATATGACACCTCAATTTGAGAATATGACAATAATTTGAAAATTTATCGATTAAGCTTAAATACAAGCCCTTAAAGGGTGAAAACCCAAACCAGACCCCAAACGACCCCGTAAGAGGCACGACACCTCGTACGTGACCAATGTAACTCGTAAGAACTAATCAGGTAGTCATAACTTGCGTAAGATTTTCAATTTTAGAATATAATTATAATTGCAACTCCTATATGTAATTTTTTTTGCTTATACTAATATCGTTTATTTTTTGTATCCTATTTTTTTTATAGGATAACATTTTATCATTAGCATTTATTCACGCGGAACACACGGAGAACTCAATGGTTTACAACAAGGGGTTTATTCATGATTCTATTTTTTTGTGATATGGCCGTGCGGGCTTTTATAAGTTTATTATTATATTTTGTGGCTGTGTGGGCTTTATGTTACGTATGTTTTATATTAGCAGGTTTTAGAATGTCTAGAAAATAGAGGAAACTTTGCCCAATTTTTTTTGGTCTGTGAACTACTAATGACTTGTAATATTTTGAAGTTTGTATGTACATTAATTTATCAACAACGTGTAAGATTTTCAGTTTATGAATTTTCTTGTTTTCAAATAATTTTTTTTTCTTTTATCCAAAAATTTGCCACAGTTCAAAACCGTGCCAAAAGTGTGTCAAATTTTGGCACGATTTTAAACTGTGCCAAAAGTTTATCAAAATGTTCTTAATTTGGCACAGTTCAAAACTATGCCAAAAGTGTGCTAGAAATATCAAATTCTGGCACGATTTAAAAGTGTGCCAGAAGTGTTCCTGTTTGGTCAAATCTGGCACACTTTTGAGCCGTGCCAGAAAAAAATGGCCATTTTGGAACACCTGATTCTGGCACAGTTCAAAATCGTGCCAGATTTGATTTGGCACAGTTTTAAATCATGCCAGATTCCTGTTTTTGGTGTAGTGATTAGCATTGCATCGATGTGTTTAAATATGTGGAATGTAATGAATGGGCGTGAAATAGATACAAATGAATTATGACCCAGTCATTCAGAAATGTCGAAGGAGTTCTATTTGATTGCAAAATTTATCAAATTATGACTTAGCCTCAAGTGACAAGATAAAATGAACTCAATGAATAAACAAGCATAATACACACAAGACTAGAATTTTGATTTTTCTACAAATCAATAGCATCATGAAATGATAAGCATAACTAGGATTCATTGTTTAAACCCATTGATCTTTAACTATAACACCCTTAAAAGATAAACATATATCATATTTTTTTCACGCAATTCTTTTGAAGATACCATTTTGAAAATCAAACATACAAACTAGTTGGACTTTAATTTTTCAGTTTTTACCTCTCATTTTTTTAGGCTCTTGCCAACAGTGGCTTTCTCGTAGAGGATATTTTCCCCCCTTTCGTATCCCTTTACCATACACCCTCATATATTTAATAAAAATTAAATAAACTCACGGGCAACGGTTCTTACATGCACAAATCCCCCATAGTCAACAGATATGTAGATGACAAGATTGATGATAGAACGTCTTACTTATCTCAAATATAGCATGTTAAATCTCAAAAGAGCTCGTGCATATATGTTTAGAGGCATATACAAAGTGAATCCATTAAGAAAATCAAAGTCTAAGAACACCATGCAAGCATGATTAAGATCAATCTAAGCATTTAAAATCATAATCAAATGTCCTAGTCACATGAAAACAGGGAATTAAGTGGATTCAAACACACCAATATGCCACACAAAATGTATAAAACTAAACTACTTATAAACAAAAATCTTTTGAGTTTTTAAATATTTTTCAAAATCATACTAATGTAAAAAAAATAACTCAAAAGACAAACAAAATTATTTTTGTCTTTTTTTCAATAAGACCTAATAAATGAAAAAATAAAATACAAAAGATTCAAACCATATGCAACTAGAAAACACATATATCATTGAGTACAAAAGCTAGTGTATGCAATCCTGCAAACACAATCAACCATTAGATATAACATGGGAAGTATCATGTGAAACCATTCAAGAATCAATAAGTCAAATATATAAAGCGTCCGAATCGGATCTCTTAACCCACATATTCAAGACATGAATCTTAAGGATTTTGGGAACCTTGATGACTCTAAACCTAGACTTTGTAAGACTATTTTAAAGATTAAAGAAAAAAATTCCTAAGGTGACCTTTCCTACTGCAATGTGTTCTTGTGTAGACACGACGAGGGGTATTACCTAAGGGTTAACCTTTTCTAACAATTTTATAAACGGTTAACTCTCTCAAAAGCATGGTTTTGGCTTGGGTAGTGAAAGCACTTGGAATATCAAAGCCAATCCCACACTTGTCATCTATGATTTTGACGGTGCATGACATTTTATCCAACCTTTTCGATCTAGATTCCAATGAAAATTGACATGAATCAAGTCTCTCAATATCTCTTATAGATCCACTATCCTAGACTCGAGTAAATGCCTAAAAACTCAAGAACGCCTTCTTCAAAACCTCTCTCAATCCATAAAGGATATTTCTCTCACCCTCAACATATTGTAGCTTCTCTCTAAGATTCCTCTCACACGACCTAAGATCACCAATCAAAACACTCTCACCATTCCATACGATATAATTTAACCTAGCTTCCAACTTCAAGTTTGCCTTTTTCACTTTCAACGTTTCCATATACAACTCACATAAGTCAACTTGGAGTTCACTATTTTCCTTATTTTCTTAATTATGTTATTATTTTGCACTCACTTCACCATCATTAACTATGACCTCGAAAGTGTCATGCACATAAATATCATTATGGGAAGACTTTTCATCAAGACTTGCATGACTAACCATAAACACGACGTAGTTGCGCTCAATGGGGGAATCAGATCCCTCTTTTGAATCACTATCACTAAGGGTGGCATTGTACCCTTTCGATTTATTTCCCTCCTTCCTTTGTTTAGTGGGACACTCAGCTACCCTATGCCCATAACCCTCACATGCATGGCATCTATCCGACTCAGCCCTATTAAAATTATTATTATGACTTTTAAGGAATTTATCGGACTTGTTATACTTATTTTATTCGAATTTCTGTACATCTTTCGATTATTATTAAAACTTGAGAATTTTGTAAAACTTATTTGCTAACATAGCCATATCATCGAAATCGATGTCAAACTCATCATCCTAAATAGGTGTTTCCTCCTTTAGAGCTTTCAAATCAATGCCTTTATCTTTCTTCTTTGTTTTGGAGGAAAACTTTTCAAGCTCATAAGTTTGAAGGTCACTTACATGATCTTCAAGTTTCATAGAGTCTAAAGTACCCAAAGAATTCAAAATCGTCACTTTTGAATTAAATCTTTTAGGCAAAGACCTTAAAATTTTCTTAATTACTTGATTTTTGGGTATTCTCTCTCCCAAGTTAAAAGACGAGTTCACTATATCAAACAATCTTGTGTAGAACTCATCGAAGGTTTCACTTTCCTCCATCTTGATGGTTTCAAACTGAGTGGTGAGGTTTTGGAGTTTAGAAGCCTTAAGAACACTAGTACCTACATGAGTGAGTTGGAGTATATCCCAAGACTCTTTAGACATTCCACATGTCATAATACGGAGGAAGTTCTCCGATTTGATCGAATGAAATAGAGCATTAAAACCTCATGAATTATAATTTGCTAACTTATGATCTTCCTCACTCCATGATTCAATGGGTTGGGGAATCCCATAGTCACTAGCTAAGGTTATGGGTGGGGAAAAACCATTAATAACCACTTTCCATACTCACTTATCTATCTCCTAAAGTGTTGATGTCATACGCATTTTCCAGTATCCGTAATTAGACCCATCATACATCGATGCCCTAGAAACCGAATGAGCCTCCAAATAAAAACCACCGAAATTCATGCAAAACATGGATCTAAACGTGATAACTTCGTGTTTTGGCTCTGATTCCATTGTGAAATTCCTAAAAGGCAAGTATATACGAAGGGATGGTTTAAATAGTAAAAGTTATTTTTTTAAATTTTTTCAAATTAAATATTAATATTAAAAAGTTAACCCAAATAAAAACTTTGCACGAGTGTTAAACCGAATTGTTATGACAAATCGATTTAACTAATTTTATCTTTATCCTAAGGCATGCATGTAGGTGATATAAGATAAAATAAATAAATCAAACACAACACAACAATGTATGAGGAAAATTCACAATGGGAAAAACCTCGAAAGAACTAGCCCTGCATGGTAAAATTCACAATTGTCTTTAAAATTTCCCTCGATGATCAGATTGTAGAGTATAGATTATTTTACCATGCCTATGCTACACCTCAGCCTTCTACACTTTCAATTTATCAAAGGCTTCAAACTTGTGATTCATAAGCTAATCACATCCAAACCTCGAGTAATCATTGATGAAAGTGATGAAGTACTCGTAGCCACCTCTTGATCGGATAGTCATAGGCCCATAAAAATCATAATGAAACAGTTCTAATACATATTTGGATTTATATACCTTTTCCGTAAATGTCCTCTTGGTTATCCTACCCTCTAAGAAGGATTCATGAATGAGAAGTGCCTCCACTTCTAATGAACTCAATTATTTGAAAGCATTCTTTATATCCTTTTTAGCCTCATATGACCTAAGCTTAAGTGCCAAAGATACGTTTCAACTTATAAGGTTCTTTTCTCTTTAGGTTAATTCCATTTAAAACATTCAATTTAGTATGAAGTAGTAATGGTGAGATAAGTCGTATAATATAAAGATCGTTTCCTAATATATCAGAACATATAAGATATTTGGCATTTTTGATAAAAACACCTTTATTGAAATAAACCAAATATCCATTCGTTATAAGCTTATAAATTGAAATCAAATTTCTTCTAACTCTAGGAAAATAAATACAATCTTCTAATATCAACCGAATGTCCACCAAAATTTTAAACTAAATTTCCTACTGCTATTGTTGCTTCCATGTGATGATCTCCCATGAACATAAACATTTATTTATCATTGAGCTCCTTGGTTACTTGGAACCCCTGTAAGGAATTGAAGACATGGTTAGTGGCTCCTAAATATACACATCAGGTACCGTTAGATTGTACGACAAAACATGTATCAATGATTAAGGAGAAATTACTATTTCTATTTTTCTAAGCTAATAATATCAGGAACTTATTCTTTAGTGTCCATCCTATTTATAAACATAATAGTTTCCTTTTGGCCTCTTACTTTCCCCTTGAGGCTTAAATTTAATCTTGACCACCCAAGGTTGTGCCTAAGACTTTCCATTGGTCTTATTTATACCTTTTCAAACAAAAGAAGACCATTTCTCAGCAACCTAAATCATACCCTTATGCTTGTTAATATTCTTTCCACATAGAGTTTTTAAGCAGTTGTGCCTAAGAGTAATCACACTTATTCATGGAATATTTCAGTTAACACTATTTAAAGGACTCCAGTAGTGATTGGAGCATAGAATCTACTTGGTTTCCCCCATTGATTTCAGATTTAAACACCTCCAGTTCTCCTAATATGGACATCATCTTAAGAACATGCTTGTGTACATGAACATCCTCATACATCTTAGTGTTGACCAACCTTTCCACAAAATCTATCCTGGCGGCATGATTATATTCCTCACATATGCCCCTAAGTTTCAGAATCATGTCGTAAGTAGTATACATATGTTGATGCTGGTGTTAAAACATTAGTTATAGGGGCCTATATATAAAATAAAGTTTTCTAATCAGCCTTTTCCTACCTTTAATAGGCTTGGACATCCTTTTTAGGTGCCCCTTTCTCAGGTTTGGCAGGGCAGGTCTCAGTCAAAACAAACTTAAAGTCGTCAGCAGTACAAACAAGGTCCAGGTTTCTTTTTCAATCTATATAGTTCATGCCAGTTAACTATTGTCTTTAAGATGGAAGAAAATGGGTTGAAAGAAGATCCCATTTTAAAATATATGAATCATAAATTTTAAAAATTAAATTAATTTTAAAATAAATATGTGAGAATGTAACTTCATTTTAATTTTAAAGTGGCATCCCTCACCGCTATTTAGAATTAAAACCCGTCCAAACATCTTAGTTCCCTTATGGAGTGAGATTTCTCTTTAGGAGATGAAATTACCCCACCTTGAACTAAACAGACTTTCATCTTTCAATTATATACTCTAGATAATGTAGGATCCTTTGTACAACATAATTTAATTGTCAATTCCTTGTGGTCCCACAATTAATGACAGTGACTCCATTGGGGAGGATGTTATTAGTTATGTATACGTGTATACTACCGACTCATTACTTGACATAGAACCCACTAGTGAAGGACTTCCCTGTTAGGATCATCGAACTCACTCACATTCTAATTCATGGAATTATCACTTAAGAGTTTTAGGAATTTGCGATGCCCTAATTAACTACATCCGTGTAGGGGCTATAGAAGCTAGTGCAAGGAATTAATCACATCACATTCATAAAAAAATCAATGGAGACCGTGGAGTTTATGTTGAAACCCATATCCCCCATAGAAATATAAAACTAGAAGGTTTATGAAAAACAATTTATTCAATTCTTAAATCCCGAATTAAGTCCTTAGTAATTTTACTATTCACTAGCATAGTTTAAATATCTTGATCTCACAATTTACGTTTCTATAGAAAAATAAGAATTTAAAATTAAAATTAAAATAAAACTCAGAAATCTCAATTTAATTGACATCTCAAAATTAATTATCTCAATTTAATTAAATTTTGGGAAGAATGAATTAGCATGAAATTTCAAAGAAAATCGGTGATATAGACCGGTCTAAAAAAATTAAACCATGTTATCCACAAAATTAGGTAGTCCTAATTATCCAATTAATTAGCACACAAAATCATGCAACAAAATATAGTAATGAAACATTGTAAATAAATAAATAAATGCAATAATTAGTAAAAGGACAAAAAATCCCATTTCCATCATAGTCTAAACTTCTTCTTGATGTAAAACTCTTCAAGCCCAAGAATCCTTGTTGTAAAAGACTTCTTCACAATGTAGAGTCCAACTCTAAGTATACTTTAATGAAAACCAAAGCTCTTGATGATATTTCTAATTGAAATTAATCCATAATGGTCTGGGAAGAATGAGGAAGGGACACCATGTAAAGAAACTGAAAAATGCCATAAAAAGTAACTAGCTCAACTGATTACCATCGTCAAATTGATCCGACCTGACATCAGATTGATTCGACCCCTTTCTGGATTGATCTAATGGGTGTCCCGATTGATACGACCCTACGTGTTGACAACTTCATCTTCCTAACAGGATTTGAAGGCAAAACTGACCATAACTCATCCGAAATTTCGTGAAACTTTTTCCATTACCTAAACCCTCATAAATATATGAATCTAAATGTTAATAAACCTTACATCCCCTCATAATCTCCTCCAAATACATCGTTAATGAAATAATTACAAAAACCTAATTATGACAACCATATCCAATCAAGGAACAAAAAATAACTATGGATAAACTACGGTATGATCCATTAATGGAGAAAAACATATGTCACCGCGATAAATGGGATTCAAATAAAAATCTTTGCAAAATCATGTTAGTACGATGTCATACACTAAGATGCACAACCTTCCACATAGAAAACTAGGGTTTTCAAAATTGGAAAACATGGATATTTCCAAAGCATGATTAGTCTAAACCAATGTCTATGATACCAATTGTTGACAATTTATATACGTGGAATAAAATTTTCATCCCTTGAATCTTCAATTAATATAATAATAGAAACAATAAAAGCCAAAACTAGGTTTGAATAACAAACCTATGATTTTGAATACAATATATTTGAGGATCTGGTTGCATTATGATGGGGATAAGGTATTTAGTAGTGATGAAGGGCTATCTTATTTTGGATCTCCAAAATCGTGCAGGAATATTTTGAAATTCTTGGATATTTTACTATATGATCCTCCTAAAGCTAAGTAGGTGTGCGGGAAACTTTGAAGAGGAAAACTCTTACTTTTGAGTGAGATATGATCTTCTCTCTAGGCTCCTTCACAAAAATGTGAATAGTGTTTCCTCTCATCTTTCTCAAACTCTATTAATAAATTATTCAACTTATAAACCGAACCTAAACTAGTATATACTATCTTAAGAGTTGGGCTTAGGCCAATCTAGTTTTTTTGAGAATTTGACCTAACTATATGGGTATGTGAAGTATAATAGGGACCCAAGACAAATAATTAAATTGACTTTCAAATAAATAGTAAAAAATAGCAAATTACAAATCCCGTAATTTATTTCCTTTCTTTATTTTGTCATAATAAATTCCACTGAATAATTATAACTGCAGTATAATTCAATTATCTCAAATATTACTTGAATATAATGAGGTTTTATTTTCCAAGTTGATATTGGTACACAAAATGATTTCTCGCATTAAGCTTCCGATACCCACTTGATCAAATTAATTTTCCACTAATTGAATTTAACCAATATCTAATCATTTCCTTGATTCTTAGGCTCAACTTATTTTTCTACTCCACCGAATTATGAAATAATCCACTGATCAAGTTCAACTGGTGGAAACAAATCTTTTAAGTCTATCAAGGGGGCATAATTCTCCAACGTATCCCTAGATGCGAATTCCTCTGAATTATGATCTCAGAACTACTTAGATAAATGTATTTCAATATGCAAGGATCATTTCAATCAATCTAAGATGGAATCAGACCCATGGTAATTAAATCAATATTTCCTTGATCATTCAATTCCACAATTCTCAGGATTAAGAATCTATGCATAATTTGCAAATGGTGTGAAATTACCTAAGTCTAATCAAGACAACCCTTAGACTTAAATCTCATGGTTGGCCTTCTTCAATACACTCCTAGATATATCGATCACAATCATCTTCTGAACTATCATACAAGTTCTCGAACCATCATACATGTTCTTGTAGTTTGAGATAAAGTACTAGGATTATATCGCAACTGTTCCGATAGGATGTTAACTCCCTAGATAGGTTATGACCTGTTTAATGGTACTAAAATCTAAATTTCAATCTCAGGTGATCAAATTGAACCCAACCCACTAGAATTCCTATGAAGTACCATTGACCAACATACATATGAACTAATATGTTTAAAACATAAATTTAAAACATTCTCAATAACATAATTCTCATTTCAAAATGAACAAGAAATCCATTATAAATGTATTTACATGGTTTTAATAATAAAACCCCCACAACAACAATGTTATGGGCCTACGTAGGTGAAATCTAGGTAAGGGTATTGTTCCACATTTGTAGGAAAAGATTTGTGCTGACTGTAGTCATTTGGCAACTAATATTATTAGTTTTAGTTAGCAGTGGAATTCACGGCTTATTAGAAAATTTATAGGTTGAGTTACCTCACGGTGTTCATCAACTGTTATTGTAAGAGTTCGTGTTATGGAAATAAACCAATATAGTTCCCCCTGACAACTTTTGCATTTAGGTTCACCTTGCTACTCAAAAGTAATTTCAGCAACGTGCAATGGTTTTGAGTCCTAAAACTAGCATCTCAAGTGTAGAGAGATGGTAGACAAATGTGTAGGCGCACTAGAATTCACAATTTGGCGATAAATGACAGTTGTAGTAACGTCAAATTTACTCATCACAAGTGAGACTTAAATGTTTGATTTACACACTCCATCCAGTTAATAACCTTGTATGTGGATTAACAACTCCAAATATAACTTCAACGATAAGGAGGGTTTTGATTATTTTCTCATTTCATGCGAGCATTGACAATAAAAGCAACATGGTGTCGAATTTTAATAGTATTTAGGCATCATGGTTTTCCCAAAATGAATTTACACCAGTTTGTGTATTTTCCATGTAGCTCAAGTAAGAGAGCATTATTACAAAATTACAAGTCATATCACAATCAATATAATGACAATGGTACCCATAGTGGGGTGTGCACGCCTCAAGAATGAGATTATTGGTAGTGACATATATAGATAATTATCGATATTGTCCTGAGAAAAAACCGTGGTTTAAACGTGATTCATCGAGTTTATACTCCAAAATTTTGATTCGGAGTATATTGTGTTCGCAAAGAATAATGAAGGATTTTTCATTACGATATAGAAGGAAGGTTGGTAACATCTTATCATTTATTCACGACACATTTTGAGTTCATTAGTTATAAACTAGTAAGTGGACTTGGTCCCTAAGAAGGGAATCTTTGTATTGCGTTACTCTTGGCAATCGCGCCCTCGTTTTGTTGCTTAAGGTTTATATTTTATTGTTCCATTTTTGTAGGGGACCGATATTCTTGGACAAGATTTATGGCCCAACTAAAAGCTACATCAGTCATCAATGGGTGAACTGATTCATATGTTTAACTATGTTAAGCTTATGTTATCTCGTTGCGAGTAGAACTGGATTTGGTAGTCTATCCATATGTAGTACCTTGAGCTTCAGGAAGGCATACTTAAACTCTTTGTGACATTCTCATGGCATTAATTTATTTCCCATAATTACGGTTTTGTTGTATAGTTATTATTTGGTTATAGTGGTATCCGTGGCTCAATGATTTATAAGGGGTAGTCCAAGTATAGTTTATGCATCACAGTAACTAAGTCCTTTATCCAAGAAATGGGTGGATAGGATTGATTGAGTATTGTAGTATTTTTTTTCAAGAGCGATAGTAGTTTTCATCACAATGACTGTTGCATGATTAGACAAAATAATGTGGTAAGATTATATTTTCTAGTCTCTAGAATTAGAGCATTAAATGCGACTAAGGTGGTAGATGCATAATTCTCTTGACTAGTATATTTATTTAAAAGAGTTCATGGGCCATGGTTTGTAAATGATAATCAGTTACTGAATTTAATTTAGACATTCATTTGACTTATCGCTGTGAGGAACTGTCGTGTATGGTGTTATTTTTTATTAACACGTTTTTACATGGTTATGTGTATCGGAGTTGCGTATAATGTAAGCACGGGATGCAATGGAGTTTTCCTTCCTCTTCATATTGGTCCTCATCACTTTCATCATCGGTTTCCTCAAAAACCATTTCAATAGGATTAGTCAGCCCAGTCGAAGACCTGCCACATTTCCTACTGCCTTCAATAGTTGGGTGTGCATAAGAAAAACCTTGAGCAACCATCTGAGATGACATAAAAAATCTATCCTCCATAGAAAAGTTTTCCCAGGTCTGTTAAATCTGTTCAAACATTTATTTAACTTGTTGAGATGACTTGGAGTCAGGAGTCAATGTAGGAGAAACCCCGTGAGTAACCTTGGGCTTCTTCTTTGGGGCCTTCCTAATGACCTTCACAACTACCTCGACAAAAGCAACATGAGGACTGTCCCCCTATTTAGCCACTCTCTAAGAACCAAGGGAAACACCTACCTCTTCGCTCAGGCTTAAGGGTTGAGAGCCTTTATTTTTCTTAGGAACGGTGTCGTCTAGAGGGGCCAAATGTAGTAGTTCGGCAGGATAGGAACCATTGCTGGTGCTAAGGGGGAACTGAGAACTGGCAGTAGTACAAGTACTCAATCCTAGCTCAATTTGGGGGGGGGGGGTTCTCTCCACATCAGGGTAATGGGGTTCCTTAAGGACGTTCACCTCAAACCTGCCTAGTTGATTCATAAAAAACACGGATAGGCACATGGCCGATCTTCTCCCTCGAGTAGCTTTGCAGGGGATAACAGGGTTGGTAGTGTAATTAGAATAAAGTTTAACAATAGTTGAAGTCATAAAATTATCATAGGCAAAAGCAAAATTGGTTGGCATCTCATGGGTAAAATGGCTGAGCATGGGGACACCCTAGTCGTATCCAAATTGCATCGCGCTACCCAATTGAGACAATACCTCTAGTAGAAGTACGACCACCTGTATTAGATGGAAATGACTAGAGGAACATTACTCGAAGGAAAATTATTCACAAATGCTTCCTCAACGAGAATAATGGGTTGAGCTCCCTCAACAAAGAAACTATTGGTAAAAAATTAGTCAACACCCATATATGGGAGGCAAACAAACTTCTTAACATTATCAAGTAAGGATTGAAAGGGATTTTTAGAAATCTTGCAATTCCAACAACACACACGAGGTACCTTAACAGTATGATCTGAGGTATAGTTAGTAACTGGAGCATATTCGAGGAAGTGGGCATAAAGAAAGGTTATCAAAATAACGTGGTTCGCATAATTAAAGACATCAAAGCGGTCGATACTAGATGAGAGTCTTCCTGAATCCGATCAAGCTAGGTGTACAGAGACCCCAAATTCAGGGTGTCCAAAGGAAGTTTGACACCATGATCCATGAGAACATCCATATTTATCGGGTTCTTCTGATTGGGCATAAATATTGTATATTTATTCCCCTAATTTCGGTACACTTGTGAACCCGAGTGATGCAACCGATATGGATTTGATGCACATTTATGCTACTAACCTTCATTGGCAGGTATTTCATATTTCGTGTTTTTCCTAGTTGTTTTACAGGTTAATTATGCAAGATGTGCAAAAGAGAAATCAAAATAATGAAAGAAAGGCTAGGAAGGAAAGTTCAAGGGAATTTTTGTAATTCTATATCCACATCCCGGAGGAGGAGTCAACTGGAAATTTGATAATCTTGGAACAATGAGAACACTGAAAGAAACGGCACCCAAATCCGAGCTACGGTTGATGAGTTATGACCAATTAAAGTTAAAGAAAAATCCAAGGAAGGAAACAAGAAAAATATTCTAAGTGTTAGAATGAAAGAAAAGGCACCCCAAGCCAGGAAAAGTTCTCGAACCCAATCGTGAACTGGTTTGGGAGGCGAACCAGTTCGAGGAACATGTGAACTGATTCGGGGGTCCTGAAGCGCGAATTTACTCCTTTATTCTGATTGGTCCAAAGAATCCCATGAAGTTTAAACTCCTTCTAAAACAGTTTTGGACGTACTTAGTGACCTAGTAACAGCAGTTCTGAAGAGTTTTTTTTAGTTTTGGTAGAGAGAAAAGGAGAAGGACATCTAAGAACATAAGTTGAATTAATTTCTGCAAGATTGACACAATTCCGGGTTTGTTTTCAAGTTGTAATCCAAGTTTCATTCTTATGATTATTGTTCTTGCATGGTAATTTTTCTTGCGTGATTTGAATCTATTTCTGCATTCATAATACTTAGTTATGTATTTCAATCTAGTTTCATCATGAGTTCTTTTCCATGCAACGTTACTATCCCATGCATCCTTCAGTTTAATATGTCTGTCTAGGTTTAAAAGGCTGGGATACATGAACCCAACTTGATGTGTTAATTACATGTGTGTAATAATTATCCAACGAATTTAGTGATTGATTATGACCATATCGCATAGGAACACAACAATTGTAGATATTTATATCTCGTTTGCCTCTGGGTAACCGGGATGATTTAGAATCCAATTCGAGTGTAACTATCGCGGTACCAATTTACTCGTCCTCGGATTAAGTATGACGCGGGCTTGAAGATCGTATACAGAATGCTTGGGAGTACTAAATTCTGGGTCAAATTAATCAGTTAAATTTACGATTAGTATTATAACTGCAATACACTAGGGTTGGGGATTGTATTCCCATCCTGTTTTTCTCATCACTTAGTTAAAAATTTCAAATCATTTTATTTTCAATCATATTTTAGGTAGTTTAGTGTATTTGCATCTTTTCATAATTTCATAATTGCATTTAGTATAATCATCTCTCAAACCAAATCATTTTCTCTTTTTCTTTAGAGTTAAAGTTAGGATTGCTTCATCTTTTCCCGTCGTCATAACACTATTGTCCTATTTCCCTGAGGATCGATACCCGACTTATTATATTATTACTTGAGCGATAGGATTGCACTTGAGCCTAGAGAGTACGCATTTCTGAGACACATTTTCAGTCGCGTCAAGTTTTTGGCGCCGTTGCTGGGGAATTAGGTAGACTTAGGATTAGATCGAGTCAATCCAAAGCTTTGACCAAAAATTTCCAAAAATCCAAAAACATATAAAAAAAAATAATTCAAAAAGCACAAAAAGATTCACCATCATCTCTCATAAGACAATAATGCAAAACCTGAACTCACTCCTACACCCCATAATACTCCAACCAGCATTCACGAAAATCCAATTGTTGAGTATAACCCCGATAGCCCTCACACTCCAAATCCCACCTCCCACACCGTCACACTCAATCTCAAACACCACTCCATTTTCCTTCTTAGGACACACCCCCGAGTACACCTCGAGCACACCAAGTGAGAGCACCGAGTCATTAAGAGAGAGGGAGATGTCGCAACACGATTATGCAACTGTCGGTGAGGAAGAGCCCCTCATACCGCCCGCTGAGATAATTCTTATATCCCGAGCGTACTGTCACTCCAGGATGCATTATACTCCCGTATAATGTCGAGCAATTGCGTTTCAAAAATGGGATGATCCAGATGTTACCACATTACCATGGTATGGATTCTAAAAAGCCATATCTCCACATTAGGGAATTTGAGGATGTGTGCGATACTCTCAATGATCAAACTTGCACCCAAGAGGTGATCTGCCTCAAACTCTTCCCTTTCTCGCTCAAAGATAAATATAAGACCTGGCTATGGTCTTTACCTCCAAGATCGATTCCATCTTGGAATGAGTTCCAATCGAGATTTCTCAAGAAATTCTTCCCAACACATCGAATAATCTCCATAAAGGCTCAAATTCAAGCGTTCAGACAATCTGAAAATGAGCCATTTCATCGATGTTATGAGAGTTTCAATGAGTTAGTTACTTCTTGCCCCCATCATGGATTTGATTCAGCGCAAATAATTTCTTTTCTCTATAATGGGATGAACCTTAACTCCAAGCAACTTGTTGAAACCATGGGAAGTGGTTCATTTTTCGATTTAGATGCCCACGATGCTAAGCTTCACCATAGATATGTCGCCGAGACTACCCAATCCTGGGATACTTCTGATCCTAACGCTCAAAATTGAAATCGTCAAGTTCCCACCACTCCGTCAGCGTTCGACCTATTTCAAGTAGATACGAATTCTACGACGGATAGTCGATTGGATACCCTTGAGAAAGGATTTCGGGACCTATGCGAGATATATGGAAAAGGGCCAGCTAGATCCATACCAAACCCCGTCGAGAAGGTGTGTGCGATTTGTGAGGTGGGTTATTCAACTAAGGAATGCCCGACTATACGCGCCTATAAAGTAATGCTTCAGGAGCAAGTTAGTGGTATAGGACGATTTAAGGGTAATTTTGGTGCACCGAATGGGAATTCATACAACTCTTCAAGGAAAAACCATCCTAGTTTTAGCTATGGTCAATAACATGCCGCAATGAACCCTCCTTCACATGTTGTCCCTCCTCCACCCCAACACTTTCAACAAGCTCCACACATGCAAGGACATGTGAAAGCACCACCACCTCAAGGAGAGTATGTCCCTTTACCGTGGAGAACTCTCGATGATACTATGAATCAATTTATCACAAGCCAGACTGCCACCAATCCTAGATATGATCGCCTGATCAGTAACATAAATGCGAACATTTCACAGTTGTAATCATCATTAAGTATCCAAGAGAAGGGCAAGTTTCTTGCCCAGGGCCAAAGACCTCTCCAAGATCAAACTAGTGTTAGCTCGACACCCCATGACCTTCCTGAGTAATGTAGCGCAATTAACACTCTACGTAGTGGGAGAGTAGTTGACTTGTTACCTCCCCCACACAATGCAACCAAAGACAAGGAGATTTAGCCCGGCACGAAAGAAGCGAAAGATGTCCCCTTGAATGAGAGTGATAAATAAAGCACTAGTGAGCTCGAGGTAGTAGTGAAACCCCCCATCGCTGCCCCATACCCTCAATGGTTGGTCCCGCACTCCAAAGGAACTTCTCGGGATGATGTTTTGGATGTACTTAAGCAAGTAAAGATCAATTTACCTTTTATCGAGACCATACAAAAAATTCCCACGTACGCTAAGTTCATTAAAGACTTACTCACGGTGAAATGCAAGCTAAAGGTAAATAAGAATGTCTTTTTGGCCCAAAATGTCAGTTCAGTTTTATCGAGTGACCTTTCGTTAAAGTATAAAGATCCGGGTGCACCCACCATTTCGTGCATCGTGGGGAAAAACCGAATCAAAAGGGCGCTAATAGATTTAGGAGCGAGTGTTAACATCCTACCCTATTCAATCTATAAGAAACTTGATTTGGGAGAACTCAAGCCCACAAATATGACTCTCCAACTCGCGGATCGTTCTATGAAGATGCCTCGGGGAATCATTGAGGATGTGATCATCCAAATAGACACTTTCTACTTCCCGGTGGACTTTGTCATTTGGGACGAGTATCCTTCCATTCTCCCGAGCAATCATGTTCCCATCATCCTTGGTCACACATTCTTAGCTACGGCTAATGCACTCATCAGTACTCAGAGTGGAAGAATGTAATTAACATTTGGGAACATGACCCTCGATACAAATATTTTTAATAATATCAAGAACGAGGGTGACGAAGGAGAACTGCGAGAGAGGGATCTTTTAGGAACAACACACGAGCATGGGAGGACCCACATGCGAGAGACGATAGGGGTGTGCCTAGTTACATCAAGTGAGAGCAACAATTTAGAGGTCATCGGGAGAAGTTCGTATAAGTGCTTAGAGGAGAAAGAATGGAAATACACGATAGCTATTTTTCTCCTCGAGTACTACCCACCCACACCACCTAATAATGTTGATATGGAGCGAGGAAGAAAGAATGTGGAAACAAAGAAAGAGAGAGAGATAGGGGACATAGGCATGGATGAATTTGAAAAAGAATTCGGTCCGGTGGATGAGAGCCTTACCGACGAAGTCCAAACTCTATTGGATTCATTTAGTCACCTAGAAGAAAGAGAATGGAAAGATAAAATCGATGAATTCCTTCTTTGCGACCATCCACCCATACCACTAGAGGTCCCGAAGGCGAGTGAGGATAAAAGGTGTGTTTCATACGACTTAGAGCTCGAACCATGCATTCCAAAAACTGAACGAAAATTAGGAGTACCCTCCGAGTCAGTGCACGCAAGCTATGCTTTGAGTAAGCATCCCAGGGATCCCTTCTGAGTTGTTACGATGAGTCTCCCGGTCTATCCTTTATCTATGGGGGAGGTCCCAACTTGTTCCGATTGTTGGATTATAATCCTAGGACGGGAGAGACGAGGAGAGCATCGAACCCCGTGAGTGGGGTCGGGTGAGTTCGTGGAGAGATGTGAGGTCATCGCACTCGCGACGAGTATGGGGTGATTGTTAATGTATTTTTGAGTCATGCATGAGTGTCATATAGTGTCTTGTTGCATTTTAATATTTGTTGTTTTATTTTTCCACACTTTTCATTTGCCAATGAAAAAGTCTAAGTTGGGGGGGGGGGGGGGGAGTCACAAGTGCGTACTTCTGAAGCTTCACAAATTTTCCAAAATGCCCAGAAATTTCCAAAAAAATCATAAAATTTTGAAAAACCCAAAAATATTTTTGTTCAAAATAAATAAAAATTGGAATTCTAATTTTTCAAAAATATCATTAAAAGTCGAATTGAAGTCTCAAGTTGTAAAATTCAACATACAAAAAGTCAAAATTGATCAAAGATGGAAATTTGGCGAAAATTGACGACTTAACGAATAAGTGTGGAGATTAACAAACCCGGTGAGATTCGAGCCTATCACTTTTTGCGAGTTTTTAAATCAATCTGAGTTAATTGTTAACTCAAAGTTCTTTTCAACGTCTAAAAAGTCATCGAGGATCTCAATTCTTTCATTTCGATCGGTTATGAAAGACGTGTGTGATTTTGCTTTGAAAAACGTGCCAAAATTGATCTCTAAACTTAATTCATCTCGAAACGCATATGGTAACGCAATTAGTAGTTTGGACAATGAAATAGGCCCTCGTTTGTCACCCAAAAATATTGGCCAGAAAAGTAGCGAAAAATCACCCCCTTTTGTACACCAATTTGAGCCAAACAAGCTGTCCCTTTTGTTTGATAACCCGAAAAACCCAAATAGTCCGGAATTGTGAAAAATGGAAAAATTCAGAATTTAAGTCCAAAAAGTGCATATAAAGGGGCAAGAAAAATAGATATGCTCAACAAAAATAGCAAGAAAAGAAAAGAAATGAAAAATAGAAAAATAGAGAAAAAGAAGAAAAAAATGAGCAATAGCCCAGAAAACGAACACATGGACATCACAAATGACTTTTCCAATTCCAATCTTCCCTACCATTTTCATTTTACCCAATATACCTTAAAACTCGAAAAAGTCCTAACCGAGTCTAAATTGCGAAATTGATTACCGCGTGGAGAGCTAATACACCAAAAGATAATAAAAGAGATTAAATGCGCAAAACAGAGGCAATGTTACCATTTTTGAAATCGTAATCCGTTGATGAGATCCTATTACCATAAAATTTCCGTCTTTCTACTTGTATGCCTAATTTTGCGTCCATTATATTTACTCTTTATATCACGCATACTGAGAGAATAGCCACATTCCGAGTGAATCGTTTGAGAGAGCATTCCGTGAGAAGTTGAAATCAAAATGAATTTTCGGCTAAGTAACGTAATGATTAATCGGTGGAAATCCGCAGTTAAATTTCCGGCTTCTCACACACACACACACACACACACTACGGTTTGAGACTCGGACATATGACTTGATGATGACTATTTTTTGGAAAAGTTTGAATTGTACAATTTTTGTGTATTTTGAATTTTCTTTGAGTCGAATTTTGTGGGTATATTCTCTACAAACCCTCACGAGACACCACTCGTCCTACTAGGGTAACCTAGGGGTTTAAAGGCTTGTTGCATGTGCTAAATGCAATCTCTTGCCCGCGAAAGAGGTATTCTATCCCAATAAAAGTTTTTGAAGGGTCTTTAAATCATACTCTCATTCTTTTACATTGCTCGGGACGCGCAAAGTTCTAAGTTAGGGGGGTTTGATTGGGCATAAATATTGTATATTTATTCCCCTAATTTCGGTACACTTGTGAACCCGAGTGATGCAACCGATATGGATTTAACGCACATTTATGCTTCTAACCTTCGTTGGCAGGTATTTCTTGTTTCGTGTTTATCCTAGTTGTTTTACAGGTTAATTATGCAAGCTGTGCAAAAGAGAAAGCGAAACGATGAAAGAAAGGCTAGGAAGGAAAGTTCAAGGGGATTTTGGTAATTCTGCAGCCAGATCCCGGAGGAGGAGTCAACTGGAAAGTTGAAAAGCTTGGAACAATGAAAACACTGAAAGAAACAACACCCAAATCCGATCTACGGTTGATGAGTTATGACCAATTGAAGTTGAAGAAAAATCCAAGGAAGAAAGGAAGGAAACAAGAAAAATATTCTAAGTGTTAGAATGAAAGAAAAGGAACCCCAAGCCAGCAAAATGTAATACCCCGTGCTTTTGGCTATATTTATTTTTGGGTTTAATTAATTAAATGCATATTAATTGGAAATTAATCCGGGTTATAAATACTAATGAGATGCGAGTTGGTATTTGATTATGTGCATACGTGTTTTGATATATGTATTTGGTATTATAAAAGTTGTCATGAGATTTATATACGACATTTTATAAATTTTGTTGAGACGCGTGGGACTGCCGCGTCACGGTGAAATATTTTGATAATAAAAGTGAATTTAAAATCTATAATCCGTATGGTCGTTTTGAGTGCGCCAACGCGTCCGGAAGGGTCAAGATAGTCAGAAAACACTAGCCGGGGGTATAGTTTGGGTCCCGGGATATTTTTAGGCCATACCGGCAACTTAAAGGGTATTTTGGTAATTTTACATTTTGAGGAATTAAAAGTGACGAAAATTGGTTAATTAAATCTGATGTGGATTTGACTCACTAAGCCCATAACCAACCCATATTAACCTAGAAGGCTACGTAGGTTATCATTTAGGTTTTCTAAGTTCCCCAAATCAAACCCTAGCCACCTTAAGCCACCATTGGAGAAGGAGCTTGGAGAGAGGAATTTCTGCAGAAAACTTCATCAAACCTACACCAAAATCAGAAATCAAACCAAAGCAAGTGACTTTATTCCAGTTAAATTCATAGAATGTCTTTTCCATGTTAGAAATTGAAGAATTTTGATTGTCCTTGAAAGATTAAATGAAAACCCATGTAGTTGGAGTTTAGAACTTGAAAATTTTGAAGAGAATTGCATGTAGTATGATAGGTAGATGATTTCCCTTATAATAACTTTGATTAGGAGAAATTAAGACGAATTAAATTCTGGGATTTGATGATGATATAAAGTTAGGGTTCATGTTCTTGAGATATTGGGAAAAAGTGTAGAAATTTGTAAATTTAATTGATGTTAGGATGGATTGATCCCTTAAAAACATGTTAGGATGTGACTACATATGTTTAGTATTGATTATAGACCTTTAAACGATTGATGGGACTTAGTTTAGAAGATTTGAGGTGTTAAAATGGAAGAAAAACGAATTGGGGAAAAATCTGGGCCGAAACTGGTCAGTCGTTAGAAGCAGTCCCCAGGTCGTTCGAACGAGCTTCTAACGAGTTGACTAGTCGTTGATAACGAGTAGGGATTTCGTTCGATATCTCGTTCGAATGAGATATCGTTAGAAGGGACAGTTCGTTCGAACGAACTGGATCTCGTTCGAACAGCCTCGTTCGAACGAGACTTCTAACGAGCTGACAGTCCAAACTCATTGGAACAGTCTCGTTCGAACGAGACTTCTAACGAGCTGGCAGTTTGGGCCATTTTGGACTGTTTTGATTTTTGGAGTTCCGTAAACTTATTCGAGGATATAGATATCATTCCGTAGATGTAGTAATGATAGAATTGGGACATTTGGGTATTTATGAGAAGGAATTTACATACGAGAGTTGTATTACATGGACGGTTTGGGTTGAGACGTGAGTGTCTACTACGACGTGAGAATTAATTATGGTGCGTATGATTACAAACCGGAATAGTATAAATTGTGTTAATTATAAGTTGGTACGAGAATACGATATGTACTACGATTAAACTACGGTATTACTAAGACGTGTGTTTACTTAGTATTGATATATGAATTGCGTGTATGACATACCTACCATACTTGCTATCACGGGAGGTTTGCGTTCGCTTAGGGCCCTCTAATCCTTGTGTTGCCCGGATTTAGACTGGTTACGTCGATGAACATAGGTCAGAGAAAGACTTATTGGGATGTTAATAAGTCCGCTGATCGTGCGAGCGTAGGTATGTACGTGACCCATGTGATGTGACTGTGTTCGCCTCCACTATTTGTGATTTGTGTTATCTGAACTATTCCTGAGAGATTCGGAATATGTGATCCTTATGTACGTGATGTACCGGGATGGATAGCAGAGTATGTGTGCACCACAGATTAGTTCTCGGGGTGCTTGTATTGTATATTTATGATGTGAATAATATACGCTTAACTAATAAGAACCTTCATGTTAATGTTGTGAAAATAATTACAGTATTGTTTCGAGAAACATAACGGGTTAGCTGATAGAGTAGCATATTGCATATTGAGCATCTGAGTTTACGTTAAATCCCTATTTTTAGTTACGAGCGTTATAATGTTAATAGAACCGAGTAATAAGGGTAGGACCTATGACAGTCTAGCTAGATTCGATGTCACTTAGCTAGTGGTTTATATCATTGTAGATGGGTACTTACGTTAGGAGTGCACAGTTAGACGAGAGGTGAGAATATCATGTGAGTGTACGTCCTAACATGTACTTTGCATTTAATGATTTAAATGTTTTTAAAGCACTTGCAGGTTTTTAAAAATATAACTCCACATTCGACCCGTTTGCTTTTCAAATCTTTTTCTTGTAAAACCATTTTAGGTGCCCAGCCACAGGGACACCAAGCATAGGATACTCATTCAGGTGACGAGCTGTAGCTGGTTATGGAAGCTACAGGGATTTGCATGTAAACGCTTCTATTTTTTGGATTCCAGAGTCACTATCTATCAGTTGTAGGGCATGTTGCCCATTTCTATTTAGAGACATCTTTTACATTTCAGTTCTCAGACTTTAGCATGTATTATTTCAGTATTCGGTTATTCATTTCAGTTATGGGATTGTAGTGAGGAGTTTTCCTCCAGACTTTATTTACTCTATTGTGATGGTTATTCGTTTTACTTCAGTATGGTGAATGGTGTTATTTATTTCTTCATTACACTTGTTGCATGTTAATCAGACTTAAATTAAAATTTGGCAACTTACTTTTTAAATACTAGGTGGTTAGTAATCTTTAAAAGGTTTTCGACAGTGATGCTATTAACTGAGCCAACTTGGCATTTTGAATTAATTTAATAAAGGAGTAGCTACCCGGTATTTAATTAGTCGGGGTGTCACAGGTGGTATCAGAGCATTAGGTTCTAGTGTCCTTTAGGATCTGTACGGCTATTATGTTTCCGCTACGTTTTCTTTGATATAGAGCCCTAATTATTAGGAATGTTGTATTCATCTCTGTACTTTGGGAATTCGTACTTCCGCGGTTTGTTTATTTGAATGATGAACTCATCCAAATTTACTTAAATTTTCAGATGGACCGTCAAGAAGAACTAGCTCGAACGGGTAAGGGAATAAACGAGCAAGATCGACTCACACCTTGGGTATCCCCGGTTAGAATATCAACCGCCGAGTTAGCAGGTATCGTGGCGCAAGCAGTTACCACTGCAGTTTTACAATACCAAGAATGCAGCATACAACTTAAAGGAGGAAAAATACCTAGAGAGGTTAGCCAAGTGCATGTGAATGAGGCTGACAAATGTGCGAGGACCCCGAAAATTCGACAACAGACTTCCCAAGACCGAGTCGGTTCTAATCAACAACGTGGTACAATGAAGCAATTTCGAAAGAGGAATATAGTTCCAAGTCTGCAAGGACGACCTCGTCAGCAGCAGAGTCAAAGGGGGAGTAACTTCAGAGGCCGATGTTTTGTGTGTGGCACGCACGACCATAAACGCCAGGATTGCCCAGAGGGTGCTAGAGCTCCCCAGCAGCAGGGTGCCCGTGATGATCCATAGGTGACACTTTTTACAATCTCTCTCACAGCACCAGCTCAGGTGCTAGCTCTACCAACCTTTCCAGTAGCTCCAGTGCAGCAGGGACAGAATGATCGTCAACAGTTTCAACAGGACCAGCAATGCCAGGGCAGAAATGATAACGGTCACCAGAGTCGTGGTCAGCATGGACAGCGAGGGGGAAACTTCCGAAGGAAGTGTTTCATTTGTGGTAAGATTGGCCACAAACGTCAGGATTGTCCTGATAGGGTCAGGGCCCCGCAGCAGCAGCAGTAGGGTGCTCGCCAGGAGCCGCAAAGGCCTATGCTTCCCGCCGCTCTCCCCGCACTGCCACAGATGGCAACATTGCCACCCATTTCAGCAGTTCCAGCTCAGCAGGGGCACCTACAGTATGGACGTGTCTACAACGTCCACCAGGCTGCAGTTCCTTAGGCACCGCCCGCGATTGAGGGTACGTTTCCTATCCAGGGCACTATGGGTCGGGTATTATTTGATACGGGTGCTACGCATTGTTTTATAGCTACACACTTCGCGAAAGCTTTAGGATTGTTAGCTACGGCAGAGAGCACAGTGACGTGTGTCGACTCACCATTGGGGAGTGGGTCACTTATCTTCTTTATATGCCGGGGAGTGGGAGTAGGGATTGGTAGTCTGGTATTACCTGCAGATATGTTGGTATTAGATATGCATGTTCACGATGTGATCATCGGTATGGATTGGCTCGTTACATATAGGGCCATGATTGATTGCTTCAGCGGAAGCATGGTTTTTGCCATTCCGGGGCAAGAGATGTTCGTAGTGGCGATGCCTCGCCCAGAGGGAGGATCGACCGCTCATCTGTATTACATAGAGGAGGATACCTCTACGGAGGTTGTGATCCCTTTAGATTGGATCCCGGTTATCAGGGATTATTCAGATGTGTTTAAGGAGATACCAGGCTTACCACCCAGTCGAGAGATAGACTTTGTTATAGACCTATTGCCAGATACGAGGCCTATAGCACGTGCACCGTACCGTATGGCTCCAGCTGAGATGCGGGAGTTACGGGATCAGATAGAGCAGCTGTTAGGGCAGGGCTTTTATTTGCAGGGGTACCTCACCTTGGGGCGCTCCAGTTTTGTTTGTGAAGAAGAGAGACGGTTCACTGAGATTGTGTGTGGACTATCGAGAGTTGAATAAGGTCACGATACGGAATAAATATCCATTGCCTCGAATCGATGACCTATTTGACCAGTTGAGGAAAGATTCTTTCCTCTCGAAGATTGATTTGAGATCGGGATACCATCAGTTGCGTATTAGGGAAGAGGATGTCTCGAAGACAGCGTTCTTGTCGAGATATAGCTCTTACGAGTTTTGGGTTATGCCTTTTGGGTCGACCAACGCTCCAGCAGTGTTTATGGACTTGATGAACAGAGTGTTCAGGGAGTTCCTAGATCAGTTTGTCATTGTCTTCATTGATGACATTCTGGTTTACTCCCACACAGAGGAGGAGCACGCCGAGCATTTGAGGCAGGTTTTGTAGACACTTCGTCAGAACGAGTTGTATGAAAAATATGAGAAGTGCGGGTTTTGGCTGAAGGAAGTCCAGTTCTTGGGTCACAATCTTTCCGACCGATAGATATCTGTTGATCCGGGGAAAGTATCCGCGGTGAGGGAGTGGGGACAGCCCACGACACCAACGGAGATTCGTAGTTTCTTGGGTCTAGCAGGATACTACAGGAGGTTTATTCGGGGTTTCTCGGAGATAGCAGGTCCTTTGACACATCTTACTCGTAAGGGTGTGCCATACATCTGGAGTGATGCCTGTCAGTTGGCATTCGATGAATTGAAGGACAAATTGACCTCAGCACCTGTGTTAGCATTGCCGAGACCGGGAGTTGAGTATTTGGTTTACACCGACGCATCTTTGCAAGGACTAGGAGGTGTATTGCAGCAGGAGAGACAGGCCATAGCTTATGCTTCCCGTAAGCTTAAGCCTCATGAGAAGAATTACCCCACGCATGATTTGGAGTTGGAAGCGGTGGTATTTGCCCTACGGATTTGGAGGCACTATCTTTTGGGGGAGAAGTTCCAACTGTTCACGGACCACAAGTCTCTACAGTACCTGTTCACGCAGAAAGAGTTGAATATGCGGCAACGTAGGTGGCTTGAGTTTGTGAAAGACTACCAGTTCGACATCCAGTACCACCCGGGTAAGGCTAACGTGGTAGCAGACGCGTTGAGCCGTAGGCCAGCAGATGAGGTGGCAGAGGTGTGGAAAGCAAAGTGGAAGGAATTGGGACACCAGGATGCAGTGGCCCGATCTTTCATGTCTGTGATGACCGTTACACCGCAGATTGTCACGAAGGTAGTACGGGCACAGGCCGATGACTCGTTCTGTCAGGAGCAGATAGTTCGATTACTAGCAGAGGGAGCCGAATCCTATACCGTTAGCTCAGACGGGGGATTACGCTTCAATGGGATATTGGTAGTTCCGGAAGGAGAGGAATTGCGACACGAAGTGATGGCAGAGTCGCACGGCTCACGGTTCGCGGTACATCCCGGAGGGAACAAAATGTACCAAGACATGAGACGGCAGTATTGGTGGAGTGGTATGAAAAGAGATATCGCTGAGTTTGTTTCGAAATGCGCCACTTGTCAGCTTGTAAAAGTGGATCATCAGAGACCAGCAGGATTGCTACAGCCGTTGGAGGTCCCGGTGTGGAAGTGGGAGAGCATATCCATGGACTTTATCACAGGGTTACCTACGTCGCAGAGGGGTCACGACTCTGTTTGGGTAATTGTGGACAGGCTGTCCAAGGTCGCTCACTTCTTACCCGTAAGGACTGACTACACCACGGGACAGTATGCCCAGCTCTTCATTTCAGAGATTGTGAGACTTCACGGTGTGCCCCTAAATATCGTGTCTGACAGAGACAAGATATTTGTTTCTCGGTTTTGGGAGAGTTTCCAGGAGGCCATGGGCACGGAATTGCGGTTGAGTACGGCTTATCATCCGCAGACCGATGGGCAGACAGAGCGCACCAATCAGATGTTGGAGGACATGCTACGCATGTGCATTATTGACTTCGGGGGTGGATGGGAGCAGTACCTTCCACTGGTGGAGTTTGCTTACAACAACTCCTATCAGTTCACTATTGGCATGGCTCCGTTTGAGGCATTGTACGGTAGGCCTTGTCGTTCCCCAGCATGTTGGTTAGAAGTGGGGGACAACAAACTACTTGGGCCGGAAGTGATTCAGGATACTTCGGCAAGGATTGAGTTGATTCGGAGTCGCATTCGGGTAGCTCAAGACAGGCAGAAGAGTTATGCTGATGCGAAGAGGTTTTTCAGGGAGTTCCAAGTGGGGGACCAGGTTTTGCTCAGGGTACCTCCGATGAAGGGGATTATGCGTTTCGGGAAGAAGGGGAAGTTGGCACCGAGGTATGTGGGGTCGTTTCCTATCATTGAGCGGATCAGACCGGTTGCGTATAGACTTGGACTACCGGAGCACTTGCATCGGATTCACTACGTGTTCCATATTTCCTCGCTGAGGAAATACCTTAGAGATAATTTGGCCCATTCTCACATTGCTATGGAGGACATCGATCTCCAGCCGGATAGCTCCTACGAGGAGGGGCCAATTGCTACTTTGGACCGAAGCGAGAGGAAACTGCGGTCAAAGATAGTCCCGTTAGTGCGTGTTCAGTGGCGACATCACAATGTCGAAGAGTCCACATGGGAGCACGAGGATGAGATGCGCGAATGTTATCCAGAGTTATTTTTAGCAGGTACTTTCTAGTTTCGAATTTCGGGACGAAATTCAGTTATTAAGGGGGAAGTATGTAATACCCCATACTTTTGGCTATATTTATTTTTGGGTTTAATTAATTAAATGCGTATTAATTGGAAATTAATCCGGGTTATAAATACTAATGAGATGCGAGTTGGTATTTGATTATGTGCATACGTGTTTTGATACATGTATTTGGTATTATAAAAGTTGTCGTGAGATTTATATACGACATTTTATAAATTTTGTTGAGACGCATGGGACCGCCGTGTCACGGTGAAATATTTTGATAATAAAAGTGAATTTAAAATCTATAATCCGTATGGTCATTTTGAGTGCGCCAACGCGTCCGGAAGGGTCGAGATAGTCAGAAAACACTAGCCGGGGGTATAGTTTGGGTCCCGGGATATTTTTAGGCCATACCGGCAACTTAAAGGGTATTTTGGTAATTTTACATTTTGAGGAATTAAAAGTGACGAAAATTGGTTAATTAAATCTGATGTGGATTTGACCCACTAAGCCCATAACCAACCCATATTAACCTAGAAGGCTACGTAGGTTATCATTTAGGTTTTCTAAGTTCCCCAAATCAAACCCTAGCCACCTTAAGCCACCATTGGAGAAGGAGCTTGGAGAGAGGAATTTCTGCAGAAAACTTCATCAAACCTACACCAAAATCAGAAATCAAACCAAGGCAAGTGACTTTATTCCATTTAAATTCAGAGAATGTCTTTTCCATGTTAGAAATTGAAGAATTTTGATTGTCCTTGAAAGATTAAATGAAAACCCATGTAGTTAGAGTTTAGAACTTGAAAATTTTGAAGAGAATTGCATGTAGTATGATAGGTAGATGATTTCCCTTATAATAACTGTGATTAGGAGAAATTAAGACGAATTAAATTCTGGGATTTGATGATGATATAAAGTTAGGGTTCATGTTCTTGAGATATTGGGAAAAAGTGTAGAAATTTGTAAATTTAATTGATGTTAGGATGGATTGATCCCTTAAAAACATGTTAGAATGTGACTACATATGTTTAGTACTGATTATAGACCTTTAAACGATTGATGGGACTTAGTTTAGAAGATTTGAGGTGTTAATATGGAAGAAAAACGAATTGGGGAAAAATCTGGGCCGAAACTGGTCAGTCGTTAGAAGCAGTCCCCAGGTCGTTCGAACGAGCTTCTAACGAGTTGACCAGTCGTTGCTAACGAGTAGGGATTTCGTTCGATATCTCGTTCGAACGAGATATCGTTAGAAGGGACAGTTCGTTCGAACGAACTGGATCTCGTTCGAACAGCCTCGTTCGAACGAGACTTCTAACGAGCTGACAGTCCAAACTCGTTCGAACAGTCTCATTCGAACGAGACTTCTAACGAGCTGGCAGTTTGGGCCATTTTGGACTGTTTTGATTTTTGGAGTTCCGTAAACTTATTCGAGGTTATAGATATCATTCCGTAGATGTAGTAATGATAGAATTGGGACATTTGGGTATTTATGAGAAGGAATTTACATACGAGAGTTGTATTACATGGACGGTTTGGGTTGAGACGTGAGTGTCTACTACGATGTGAGAATTAATTATGGTGCGTATGATTACAAATCGGAATAGTATAAATTGTGTTAATTATAAGTTGGTACGAGAATACGATATGTACTACGATTAAACTACGGTATTACTAAGACGTGTGTTTACTTAGTATTGATATATGAATTGTGTGTGTGACATACCTACCATACTTGCTATCACGGGAGGTTTGCGTTCGCTTAGGGCCCTCTAATCCTTGTGTTGCCCGGATTTAGACTGGTTACCTCGATGAACATAGGTCAGAGAAAGACTTATTGGGATGTTAATAAGTCCGCTGATCGTGGGAGCGTAGGTATGTACATGACCCATGTGATGTGACTGTGTTCGCCTCCACTATTTGTGATTTGTGTTATCTGAACTATTCCTGAGAGATTCGGAATATGTGATCGTTATGTACGTGATGTACCGGGATGGATAGCAGAGTATGTGTTCACCACAGATTAGTTCTCGGGGTGCTTGTATTGTATATTTATGATGTGAATAATATACGCTTAACTAATAAGAACCTTCATGTTAATGTTGTGAAAATAATTACGGTATTGTTTCGAGAAACATAACGGGTTAGCTGATAGAGTAGCATATTGCATATTGAGCATCTGAGTTTACGTTAAATCCCTATTTTTAGTTACGAGCGTTATAATGTTAATAGAACCGAGTAATAAGGGTAGGACCTATGACAGTCTAGCTAGATTCGATGTCACTTAGCTAGTGGTTTATATCATTGTAGATGGGTACTTACGTTAGGAGTGCACAGTTAGACGAGAGGTGAGAATATCATGTGAGTGTACGTCCTAACATGTACTTTGCATTTAATGTTTTAAATGTTTTTAAAGCACTTGCAGGTTTTTAAAAATATAACTCCACATTCGGGCTCTGACCCGTTTGCTTTTCAAATCTTTTTCTTGTAAAACCATTTTAGGTGCCCAGCCACAGGGACACCAAGCATAGGATACTCATTCTGGTTGTGGAAGCTACAGGGATTTGCATGTAAACGCTTCTATCTTTTGGATTCCAGAGTCACTATCTATCAGTTGTAGGGCATGTTGCTCATTTCTATTTAGAGACATCTTTTACATTTCAGTTCTCAGACTTTAGCATGTATTATTTCAGTATTCGGTTATTCATTTCAGTTATGGGATTGTAGTGAGGAGTTTTCCTCCAGACTTTATTTACTCTATTGTGATGGTTATTCGTTTTACTTCAGTATGGTGAATGGTGTTATTTATTTTTTCATTACACTTGTTGCATGTTAATCAGACTTAAATTAAAATTTGGCAACTTACTTTTTAAATACTAGGTGGTTAGTAATCTTTAAAAGGTTTTCGACAGTGATGCTATTAACTGAGCCAACTTGGCATTTTGAATTAATTTAATAAAGGAGTAGCTACCCGGTATTTAATTAGTCGAGGTGTCACACAAAAGTTCTCAAACCCAATCGCGAATCGATTTGGGAGGGCGAACCGGTTCGAGGAACATGCGAACCGGTTCGGGGGTCCTGAAGCGCGAATTTACTCCTTTATTCTGATTGGTCCAAAGAATCCCATGTGGTTAAAACTCCTTCTAAAACAGTTTTGGACGCACTTAATGACCTAGGAACAACAGTTCTGAAGAGTTTTTTTTAGTTTTGGTAGAGCTAAAAGGAGAAGAACATCTAGGAACATAAGTTGAATTAATTGCTGAAAGATTGATACAATTCCGGGTTTGTTTTCAAGTTGTAATCCAAGTTCATTCTTATGATTATTGTTCTTGCATGGTAATTTTTCTTGCATGATTTGAATCTATTTCTGCATTCATAATACTTAGTTATGTATTTCAATCTAGTTTCATCATGAGTTCTTTTCCATGCAACGTTACTATCCCATGCATCCTTCAGTTTAATATGTCTGTCTAGGTTTAAAAGGCTGGGATACATGAACCCAACTTGATGTGTTAATTACGTGTGTGTAATAATTATCCAACGAATTTAGTGATTGATTATGACCGTATCGCATAGGAACACAACAATTGTAGATATTTATATCTCGTTTGCCTCTGGTTAACCAGGATGATTTAGAATGCAATTCGAGTGTAGCTATCGCGGTACTAATTTACTCGTCCTCAGATTAAGTATGACACGGGATTTAACCTCGTATACGTAATGCATAGGAATACTAAATTATGGGTCAAATTAATCAGTTAAATTTACGATTAGTATTATAACTGCAATACACTAGGGTTGGGGTATTGTATTCCCGTCCCGTTTTTCTCATCACTTAGTTAAAAATTTCAAATCATTTTATTTTCAATCATATTTTAGGTAGTTTAGTGTATTTGCATCTTTTCATAATTTCATAATTTCATTTAGTATAATCAGCTCTCAAACCAAATCATTTTCTCTTTTTCTTTAGAGTAAAAGTTAGTATTCCTTCATCTTTTCCCGTCGTCACAACCCTGTTGTCCTATTTCCCTGAGGATCGATACCCGACTTATCGAATTATTACTTGAGCGAAAAGCTTGCACTTGAGCCTAGAGAGTATGCATTTCTGAGACACATTTTCAGTCGCGTCATCTTCCTAGAGCAATCATGGGGATTTTCAGGAAGGAAAACCTTAAAAAGGATGACCCAAATATACCCCACCAGCTTGACGTTGGAACTATAACCATTGCCAGTAGGGGGAATACCACAACATGCTTCCCCTTCGGGTTCTTCTTCACAGCTTCATGAGCCTTGGCACACACTTTATCCTTAATATACAAGAAGTAACAAATGACTTTTGAGTAGGTAAACTTGTTATAAGTGACCGTACAATATTTTACTACAACCTTTAACTCTTCCCGAGAGTCCAACTCAGCACTGGAAATTACCTCTTCATAGAACGAATCAAACCCAACAACCTCTAACCCAAGAAGTTAGCAAACATCCTCAAGGGGTGACCTTAAACTCACACTAAGATTATTTAAAAGTGTGTGTTCGGTGGCTCTACCTGTAGACAAGAATTTAAAGAGTAGGGTTATTCTTGGCGAGGCTGAGATCACCCAGCCAATAGGTCGATGATAAATCCACCAGAGTAAACTTCATGGCATACCTACTATGAATATAGTCAGACCAATCCCCTAGACCATCTCAAGATCCTCTAGTGGATTCAAACTCCATTTTATAATAGGGATAATCCTTGCGCTCAATCCTAAAGCGGGTAAACATCACCGTAAGTATTATAGCAAAGTCGTTAGCATCATCCCTTTGCTCCATCAATAAGTTTGCCTCTTTCATCGGTTTGAGTGTCTTGGGAAAATGCTCAACAATAACCCAAAAACGATCAGACTCACCAAAGTAGGGCGCACGGAGATAACAAGCCCATTGGTTTTGACGGGAAATAGTGCGGGGTGGATACACCCTTAAATGATTAAGTTCTCTTAACAATAGGGCACATGAGTTCAGACGAAAGGAAAAGCTTCATTATAGAGGAGACGAAAAGAAGGGGATTGATAATCTCTCTCTCTCAAGCCAAACACATATGGAAAAGAAATAGAATGGTAACGATGTGGAGTTTATGAGTGTGCCTTTTTATAGGGGAAATAACAGTATAAAGGACGAATCAACAGTAATGGTTCAACAACATATAGCAAAATTTCAAGTACCCCACGTGGATTACACATACGTGTAGGGGCACAAAACCAGAAGCAGTAAAAATGACAAAACAGAGGTGATGCATAGGATGCCTTAATTGAGAAACACACGAAAATGCTTGACCCCCCATGTGTAAAAAGGGGATAAGCATGCATCATCGCATTAAATGAGAAGCGCCCAAAGCATTAATGAGGAAGAGATGAATCATTTTTTAGATAAGTTTTACATAAAATCATTTCAACTCCTAGACAAAAGACAGCTTGAAGGCAATCATGGCGTTCCATTTCTGAAGGGCCCCACTAGATGGGGTTCCAATGGGTTTGAAACTAGAATAACTCACAGGGAAAATTAGTGAAAAACAATATTACTTGTGATAAGATTTGACTGTCGAAATTAATCTATCTTTTCTTCACGAAGGAAACAAATATATATACGAAGGGGAAAATGTAGGGGGGAGTCCTCACCAAAGGTTGATTAGCTGAGATGATTATGTGCTTAGTAAAAGAATAATAAAAGAATGAAGATAAAGATCCTTTAAAAGACCTCCCAACGAAGGCCCTCTACAAATACTTCTCGAAGAACTCCTTTCGAATAATGATAATTGTAGTAAGAAACACGATACATTTGATCTTGTATTTTATTTGTTGAAAAAATTGCTCTGTAATATGGGCGAGGATGTTCGATACCCTCAAGGGACCATGTCTGGAAAGGCATGAGAGGGATCACATGCTCTATCGAACGAACTCCTTTTGGTAACCTCACAAGGATTTGGTTTGGAGGATTGGGAGCAAGGAAACATTGGGAAAGGAATAACCAACACTCTTGGCACACTTAGGCAAAACTTCATTTAGTGCAAATAGGTGTTCAAGCCACTTCATTCAGCACATACTCAGGGGACCTCCTCTAGGGACCCCAACCATAGATATATCGCCTGGAGATAATTCCCAGCTAATAAACAACACACTTATTGTTCTAACTACCTCTAGTCGAGCAACTTTAACTTTACACACCATACCCTTTTCTTGATGTGATCACACATCTGGTGCATGTTACTATTCACTTTCTTTATGACATCATAACTCCTGGCATTTTGGGACTCAAAATAATATCACTCGAGTGAGTTTCATCCTTAGTATGGCAAGACGACTTAGTTAACCAAGTCTGATTTCATAGCCTTTTTAAGCTAAACCTTTGAGCTGCCATGTCATATCCCCATTAATGCCACCACGCTTCTAATAAGTTGATCAGTTTCTCGTAAAATCACCACATCTCATGCATTTAATGAAATATCTGTGATGTTAGTGCCACAGTACTGTAGCATTTAATGCCAGTCAATCATGTCTAACGCCATCAAGCTCACTCGAATGAACTTGCCTTCATATAAATAGATCAAAATAAAGTTTACAAAGATGGAAATTCAAAACCTAGAATTGTTGCTGGATTCTTCCTATACACGAGAGCTTCTGTGAGAACATTGATGTTTGAATATTCCCTTTACTTGCGTTAATACCACCATTAATGAGTATTAACTCGGTCTAAAGTTTCTGCCTTGCCTTTATTATGATAGGAGTGCTTGATCTTTCTCCCCCCTTCGACTAAGTTACTTGCCGGTTCCACTTATTTATTATGTTCATAGTGGATTTATGGTGTAAAATGATCTCATTTAACACCAACTTGAGTATTGAATATTATTCCCTCTTAATCTCATTTATTGTTATTATTACACATAGTCTTGGGCAATAATCATGATATTGATAAGGGCTTACGCCTCGCTTTATACTAATCGTATTCCAAGAACCTGCATCTTGCAGTAAGTCACCATCCTGAGTGAGGTTCAAAATCAACTCAAAAATTTAGGATCAAGGATTCAATAGTCTTATTACACTTGAATTATTTAGTTGTGGACGAGTTACTAAGTTTCATAGATTCCGTATGAATAAAAATTTAGTTATATCCTAGGAATTGAACTAAGGATGGGGAGTATGTCTCTTTGTGTAATTGATGATACCTAATTATGGGCGTAGAGGTGACCCAATTGGTGGGCATGTTAAATTGTAATCTCCAAGTATTGGACTTGAGGTATTTTGATATTAGTATACGAGAATGAAAGAGTATATAGATACTCATGATTATGTACTACGAAGTGACGATTGTGGTTTAATACCCGAGAAAAGAAGGATAATATAACCTTGAGAAATCAGGTCGACATCATTGTATGTACAGAGATTAATAGTGAATCTCTAGGCCATGGGAAAGCATATAATACGACTCCAATTTGAAACTTTTGCAAAAATAATTAGAGAATTAATCAGTGATTGTTGATGAGAATTTCAAAAAAATTCTCAAAGAGGGAAGAATGTAACAACCCGAATTTATATAAATTGTATGAGCGTTAAATTTTATAAGGTTATGTGAATTTTGAGAATTTATTATACATTGGTTATTTTTAAGTGGATAAATGATAAATTACTCAATTAGTTGGAATAATAATTGAATTAAGCATAAGAGGTGACCAAAATTGGGGTGAGTGGGCAATTATTGAGTTTGTTTAGGCAACTTGGAAAGTGAATATACTATTAGTATAGTTTAGATAATAGTAATTGAACTAGGTTAAATCCATTTAGGATAAGAAATTATTTGAAAAGATAAAACATAATTATAAACTCATACATGTGGAGAAAATAGAATCATCCTTATATCATTAGAGAAACTGTTGGAGCAACAAATATAAGAGGGGAGATGGATGCAATGGAGTTGTCCTTAACCCACTAGGGTGGTTAGTTGAACAAATGTGGCAACTTAGTGGCTAAGGCCATGAGGGAGGAAGGTCACTATTGCGAATTTAAAAGAGGCCGTTGATCCAAATGCAGAGAACACAAAATGTGGAAGGAACTTGAGTTTTGGAACCGTAGTCTATTGAAAAGTGTCCAAGGAAGGATACCACCACGTACTAATCCTCATTTTAAAAATAGGGTTTAGGATTCTATTAGGATAATCTTGCTAGGTAAGAGGAAAGTCAAAGTTTTGTATGAGAAACCACTCTTCTTCCATCACCAGATTAGGAGAAAATCAAACATAAATTAGTGGTTTAAAAGGTGTATAAGGGGAATTTTAGTGGATTTTTATAGTAGAAGTGATTGGAAATAATACTTGGAGTGCATATCCAAGAAAATAATTCTTGGTATCCCATTGAGGCCACCATTAGAGGTGGGGCCTGCCTCTTTTCACTAATATTTCTTTATATTTTGGTCTTCAAATTGGTGGGGGTGTTGTATTATGATAATACCATATTTAACCTTGGGTATTTAAAAGGATCTTAGACCCCTTGGCTACCCTCAGACAAGAACAGAGCCCCCATGGATGATCTCTGACCTCATACATACCATTATTTGGTACCCAGGACCTCCGCGCCTTCAAGAAAATACCACAAAACTATAGTAGATTTCGGTCACCTCTTCATCCTCATCGAATGATCATTAGTTCCAACATGTCTCTTTAACCAAGCCCATAGGCCACAACACTAGAGTTCCTCTATGTCTAACATTTAGAGTAGACCTCAGTCTATAGATAAATGACCATCCCATGTTACCCGACCCTCATCATAGAGGTATACTATTATAGAAAACCTCAAAACCATCTTATGGAAGTCCTATGGAAATTATCTAGCTCCCAAACCTCTGGCACAAGTTTTGTAACCAGTCTGACAGGTAGGTGAAAAGCACAACACTGGTCACCTGCCTCCACCATTCACGCTCATTTGCATTGATGGATCCCAAATGAATTTAATGCAACCAACAACCACCTTACACCACATGCAAAACCTTTGGACAACACTCCACCATCTTATTGATGCCATCAGACCTAAGAGTCATCACAACCATGTTGTGGCAGTCCACTCATTCTCTGTCATGGAGTTTGAATATAAATAGAAGGCTCGGGAAAGGTTAAAGACACACCCAAGCAATCATAATTGGAGAGAACCAAGAGTTTTAGAATTCATAAGTTTATTTACTCACTATTGTGAGTATAAACCCATAGCTTGGATCGTTTTTAGTTATCTAATACATTGTATACCTTGTTAATCCCTTAAGCAATACTCATGATTCCTTAAAGAAGTCCAAAAGTTACTTCCTAAGGCCCTTTGGATTTTTGATAAAGGACACAAGGACCTCAGACTCTTTTGACCATAGCTCAAGAGGTCTTTAAGATTGTAATAACTCTTTTATGATATAATAAAAAATATAACACCTTTCAATTATGGATGTAGGGTCCTCAACTGAGGTCTGAACCACTTTAAATACTTATCTAACAGCTTGACACTTATCCCCTTTTACCTATTTGTTTCAGGTTTACAGGGGATCACCTGTTGGGTCTGAGGTCACGTATGTTTTCAACACCCACCGTATTATTTGGTTATTTGTGTGGTTAGAATGCATTTAATAAATAATATATATATATATATATATATATATATATATATATATATATATATATATATATATATATATATATATACACATTTAGGTGTTGGTTTATTTTAGATTTAAATGTGTTAAATAATTTGTTTAAATGGTTTTGTATGTGTAAGAATATATCTTTGCTATTGGTAATATATCATCATGTAATGTACACAAAAAATAATATACGTATAAGTTGTAAACAATTATTGTGGGTTTGTTCAAGATTAAAACTTATGAAATATAAAAAACAAGAAATAATGTCAAGGGATGTGGTTTTCAATTAACATTCTCAAATTGTTATTTAATCCCTAGACTTTTAAACAATTGTTATTTGGGGTCAAATAAGGTTATAAATTATATTTTGACCCCATAAACTTTGTAATAAGCGTTTTTGACCTCAAACTTTGAAATTATAGTTTGGGCCCTAGACTTGTTAATAAGTTATATTCGACCCTAAACATATATTTTTAGAAAATATTTAGAAAACAACTACTAGACTTTCAATATTAATAAAAAAATCCCTAAACTTTGAAGTAATTGGAAAATTGTCCATGAACTTTGTATAATTGCAAATCATCCCCCAATCATTTAAATATTACCAAACAACCCTAAATTTTGGAAAACTTTAAAAGTGCTCCTAACCTTGTGATTTTTAGGAATTAACCCCATTTTTTAAAATGTTGTTGAAATTTAACTTTGTAAAGAAATTACAAAGCAACTCCAACACTATTGTAACTACAAAATTGACCATAATGTGTGTAAATGAATTTAACTTTAAAGGGATTAAAAATGCCAAAGATGCATGTTGGGTATTGGTGTAGCCTAAAGTAATTAGGCCACGTGGACTAATAAAATAGTGACACCTATCAACATTATCACTGAATCCTCAAATAACAAATAGGCCTAGTCAGCACAGATACTTTGTGGTCCGCCACCTAGGCAACCACACTCAGGATGGTGAACATTTAATAATATGAACATATACACGGGGGATATTAAACAGTGACCATGCACATGAAAGTGTATAAATATCCAACTATCTATCATTATGTAAAGGTGTAAATATCTAGTGTATAAAGGTATTCCATCTCTTCAACTTCCAACTACTATAAATAGATTACCACCTCTCTCAGCTAAATGACATAACTGCTTCATTATATCCTTAGAGAGTGTTCTTAAGAGACTTGTACCAAACCCTAAAAATATAGTGACATTACCACCATGGATGTAGGCACCATATCTGGGCTGAGCTATGTAAAATATTCATGCCTCTCTCTATAATTCCTTTTTCTCTCTTGCTCATTATTTTTATCTATGGTTATAAATATTGGTTAAGTTGAGCTAAGATTTTTCCAAACTATTAAACCCAAATCTCGACATTAAAATATTGGCGCCATCTATGGGAATTGACAAGTTATTCTTGCTTCCTACCTATTTCTGTTGATCTTTACTTTTCAATCATACTATTGAAGTATGATGGACATTTCCGAAGGTGGCAGGCAATACCTTTATCCCTTCTGTCCATCCTGATATACGAGATCATCAAGGAATCCTATTGAACATCGCAAAAGGGCAAGAAGCAATGGAAGAAAAAGTATGGAAGCTTACTCAAACACTTTAAGCCGGGCCAGCTGTTATCCCATCCTCTAGAAAGGAAATGCCACATGCGGCTCCCAAAAATGAAAGAAGCAGATCCAAACATTCTATATCTTCCTCTCTATTGTGTGACTATTAAAGATTATTATGCATACAGGCTACAACAACGTAGAAATGAAGGCCTAACTCTATTGTTAGGAGCGCGACTGTTCCAACAATACGTAGTAGATGCCTACACATGCCTAGAAGAGGAAAGACTATGATGGGTCCGTTCAAACCAAATAAAATTGTGAGTTTAACTGCATTAAGGAATAAAAAATGCAGTATTGCAACGAGATTGTATGCCATTAACTGTTGGAAAGCATATTATTCTTCCATCAAGCTTCACATGCAGTCTTAGATATATGACGCAAAACTTTCAAGACACAACAACGATTTATAGATGGTTTGGCAACCCTGACTAATACTTGACATTCACCATCAATTCGAATTAGCCAGAAGTTACAAAATTCTTATCTCCAACTGGACAAGTCCCTACTGAAAGACCTAATATTGTGTCAAGAGTATTTAAAATAAAGCTTGATTCCCTATTAAATGACTTGACAAAGAAAAATCACTTCGGACATGTACTTGCAGGTATGTTTACTTTTTTTTTTCATGAAAACTCTTTATAACATATATAATATAAAGTACTAATACATTATCTCTGTATTTCTACACTAAATACTCATACCGCAAATAGTCCCTTCAACCATTTCAGTGATATCACGATTGAATTCTAGAAAAGCGGTCTACTGCATGCACATATACTTCTTTTCTTGCACGCGAATACTAATCAACCAAACCCAACGCATGTCAACAAAATAATATCTACAAAAATATTCGATTGTAAATCCGACCTCGTTGGATACGCCATTGTATCTCAATTCATTATCCATGTCCCGTACATGCATGCTAATCCAAAGTAGCCATGTGTGATAAACATATTTTGCTCCAAGAACTTCCCAAAGAAGTACTGAAAATGAAAAATGAATTGTGGTAATGGTTTCCCTATTAATAGGCGTAAAGAAGATGGAAGACATCTTACTTAAATGGGCATAAAGGTTGACAACATAATTGTGGTACCACACAATCTTAATTTGGTTATCAAATATGAAGATCATATAAATGTCGAATGGTGCAATAAGACAAGGTCATTTAAATATTTTTTCAAATATATCAACAAAGGACCTGACAAAGTAAGAGTTGTACTTGAGCATGCCAAAGCGAGAACATCTGTTAATGGTGAAAACCAGCCAATAACAATCGATGTGATTAAAAACTTCCTCGACTATCGATACTTATCTACATGTGAAGTGTATTGGATAATATATGAGTTTGATATATAATATTGGAGCATTGGCGTTGAACAACTAACATTCCATCTGCCCGAAGAACAAATGGTGACTTTTCTGGATTCAAATCATCTTAACACTATGATTGATAGAATTGATGTAGAGAAGACCATGTTTATGGAATGGATGGTTGCAAACAACAAGTATAAAGATGCAAGAAAGCTCACATATGCAGAATTTCTAAAAGATTGGACTTGGAAATCTTTAGAGAAGCGATGGACACAAAGAAAGTCAGGTACATGCCTTGGTCGTATTGTATATGCACATCTAGCATCTGGAGAAGGATTTTACTTAAGATTGTCGCTTAACGTTGTTCGAGGAGAAAAGATTTATGAAAAGGTGAGGAATTTTGACGGGAGTGTATACCCAACTTGCAAAGCTGCATGTTAGGCCAGTGACCTACTTGAAGATGACAAAGAATTGCATGATGCAATTTCCCAGGAGTCTCAATGGTCAACTAGCCATTAACTTAGATAACTATTCAAATTGATTGTAATATTTTTTATGAAGTTAACAATCCTAAAAAATGATGGGAAGAACATTAGAATTCATTATCAGACGACATACTGTATCAGTAAAAGAAATTATTAAACTTTGATAATTTAGTGTTGAGCGAAGATCAAATTCGAAATTACGCCCTATATGAAAAAGATGAGATTCTAAAGAAAAATGGTAAGGGATTATTTGATTTTCCCCCAATGCCAAAGTTAGACCTATCCCTAATACGTGATAGTGGAAATCGTTTATTAAGAGAGGAGTTATGTTACGACAAAAAGGAGATGGAGGATGAACACGTCAATTTATTCAGCAATCTAAACGTTGAACAACTCAATGTATATAATGATATGATTCCAGTTGTATACAAAAATAAATGAGGACTTTATTTTTTTCAGGGTACTGGTGGAACCGGGAAAACTTACTTATACAAGACCATCCTTGCACATTTAAGGTCTGAAGGAAAAATTAACTTAGCAGTTGCTTCTTCAGGTGTTGCCTCTTTGTTACTCATCAGAGGGCATATTGCACATTCACAATTCATAATTACCATTAAAATTAATGTAGATTAAACTTGCAATATTCATTCGGGAACCCAACTGGCAGATTGAATAAAAAGGGAAAGTATAATAATATAGGATTAAAACCCATGGATAATCATCACGATTTCAAATCTCTTGATAAAAATCTTATAGCTATTTTTCGTTCGAACAATGAAATTCTTTTGATACTCCATTTGGAGGTTTAACCGTGCTTCTAGGTGGAGACTTCAGACAAAGTTTACACGTTGTGCGCAAAGGTAGCAGAGAAGACATAATTAAAGTCTCTATCAACAAATCCTACCTTTAAGACTCATGTCGTGTTTTAGACCTTACGCAAAACATGTGCATACATGACTCCGCAATGTTCAGCGAATGGGTATTATCTATTGGTGATGGAAAACTACTAATGAAGTCTTTCGATGAAGATGAGGAACCCTCTTGGACTAAAATTCTAGATGATTTACCTATTGAAAAAACTGAAGACCACACTCCATGAATCGTCTCCTGTACATACCCATATTTCCTCAAGAATTATTAAGATCCAGCGTATTTGAGGGGAAAAATAGTATTGACACCAACTAATCAAACTGTTGACGAATTTCATGATTACATGCTTGGGTTAATACCAAGGGAACAAAAGCAATACCTTAGCTCATATTCCATATCCAAGATGTCAGGAAATATTCAGGACCAAGATTTAATGTTCCTCACAGAGTTCCTCAACACTTTGAAAGTCATTAGGTTTCTAAATCATGAGTTAGAATTGAAGGTCAGTTCACCAATTATGCTTCTCAGAAGCATCAATCATTCAGCTGGACTTTATAATGGAACTCTGCTAATAATCACACAATTGGGTCCCATGGTCATTGAAGCAAAAATCATTATAGGCTCTTGCATAGTAAACAAGGTCTTCATACTAAGAAAAATAATGCCCACAACTGATTCGAAATAGCCTTTTATTATGTAGCGAAGACAATTCCCAGTCCGAATTTCATTCACAATGACCATAACCAAGAGTTAAGGGAAAACACTGGATCAAATGTGCATATACCTTCCTAAACCAGTGTTAAGTCACGACCAACTGTAGTGGATGTTTTAAGAGTAAAGACGAGTTTGGGTTCGAAAATTTCATCATCAATAAAAAAAGGCCATTACAACTACACGAAAAATATTGTGTATGAAGAAGTGTTATCCCAGTTATAGAATGGTAAATAATTACAACTACCGTTTATGTTATCATACAATATAAATATATTATTTAGCGAACGTTCATACATTATATTGCCATATTACCCACATTTACTCAAACATCTTATGAAAGAATAGTGACAAAAAGGTTCTTAGAGCTGGACAATACAAGGTATTATGTACTCCTCTTTAAAGCACATATTACACAAACTTTACAATTTTATAGAAATTATATACTTGAATATTACTAAGTAACAACTAATTGTAGATGAGAAAGAATATGTCTTGCTCTCTGGGGATACTACGCTAATGATATTACAGAGGAAGACTGTCGTAACTGCTCATCTACAGTAAAAGTAAAAGTAACATCGTGTACTGTGAGGCTTTTCAATGGTAAATTTAATATACTTCTATATTCATTCTTAATCATTTTTAAAACTTATTTTTTTTATAGACATGACGACTGTGAAAAAAATATTACCACTAATATATTATATAGAACGTCACTCACTCTCCACAACAAGCACTACCAAAGGTTACATTAATCTTTCCATCCAAGAAGTAAATGAATTCAACACGATGTATGTACTCTCCAATTACAATTTATTCATTTAACATTTCTATGATGGTAATTAATTAATAAAATATATATCATAAGGATATCCAGAGATACGCGTATTGTCAACTATACCGAAAAAATTATACAAATTCCTTAAGTGGGTGCCAGATATAACCAGAAGTCTTCAATATTGTAGATATATTGGAATTATGTGCACCATAAAGAGAAGAAGTGAAACATACATTTTAATATGAATAACAATATATTCATAACATACTTCATGATTCTTACTAATTTCTTTTTTAATAACAGGTCAAATGGATTTGCTGCAAGGCTATAAAATATGATATAGAAACTTAACGTGGTTGGTATTACGATTCGTGCAATATGTGCAACAGAAAGGTTCAGTGGGTTGGAAATCATTATTGGTCTCACACATTCAGCATGGATATTAAATATCCAAAACCAAGGTTCATTTATCATCATATAACTCAGTTGAAAATTAATATGCATTAAATATAATAACATCAAAATTTAAAATAATTTTTTTTATTACATATGGTATCCTATTACTATAACTGATAATTTTTTTATTAGATATAGGTACAAACTACAATTGCGTGTGAAGGATAGTTCAACATACAATTAATTCGTCCTCTTCAACATAGTTGCACAGTCACTGCTACTCACTCCAATTGAAGCAGTTTTCAAATCAAAAGCAACATAAGAATATTTTTCATGATGAATTACAGATCCATGAAAATTACAATTTCCATACAAATAATAATATCAATTGACAAAATTAAAAAAAATAGGCCAACCAAATGAGTATACGGAGTAATCTTAAAAATTTGATTGGGACTATGCACATGTTCTAGTTGAAACTCACATTCCATAACTTGGTCCTTGTGTGACAGAACTACACAACTACAAGAATTGTTGCGAACAATTTGTTGGCAAAAGATCTTTAAAAAATTTCTCCTTCAAAGGTAACAAACACTAAATGCATTTCATCTATCACAAGCTAAAACATACTCCATTTTTATAAACATCACTAATGAATTCTTCTAATTCTTCTTCATTTCATCCTCAATTGAAAGTTCGGTTACTCCATTCCTTCCTACGTTGGGAACTTTGAAAACCATGGAATATGGTTTTATTTTACAGATTCATTCATTATGGACGTATAAGTTAACTCTCACATTCAAAACATTTACTTGGTTTAGCTATACAATAATTTATATTACTTTACTTTCTATAATTATGAAAATGATGTCAAGTGTGCTTAAATAACTACTAAGTACTAAATTTAAATTATTTGAACGTAGGAAATTAGTAAATTAGTAATTATAAATAATTTATGAACATTAAGTGAATTAGAATGCCGACGAAATTTTGTTTAATCAACTATTAACTATCAATTCTTTCTTACACAACTAATATGGAGTTTTAAACCAAGTACGTACTTTATATGCTTAAGAATACACATATAAATTAATTTTTTTAGAGTTTTTATTAGAGAGTTGCAGATTTGGATATTATACTTAACATTGAAACTAGGCACAAATTTTAAAAAAAACATATGTTAAAATGCATATATAAAACAAGTACGTGTCTAAGAATTTGAAGTCTTTTTCATTTGAGTATTGTAAATGCCTAAACTGCTCTGTTTGAATGTTTCTAATGGCCTTCGCATTGGAGTATCACAATCAATACGAAGCCAACAAGGAATAGGGTTCATCAGAGACGGAGTGCGTTGTGAAAACATTATATATACAATGGAACCGTTCTTTTTTAGGCGAGGTTATATGATCGGCACCTAACATGATTCAGTTCTCTTTATCAATACCTATAAAATGTTTTTCTTCTTCAGTCCATAGTTAAATACCATTAGGTTTCATTTTATTTCTTCAGGGATATATGTATCCTCATTCTTTCGACTTGCTAGATAAATCTATAAAGAACACAAGCCTTATTCATGACAGGTTATTCTATAAAAAAAAGTAACTATAATTTTAATATTTAGCCTATTCGCTTAAGGGAAACTAAAATGGTCCCATAAATACAACACCCTGTTTATGTTACCTGTCTATGCACACATGCATGTTACAAACAAAAAACAACTAAGTGTTAAGTGTTGAATTCTCTAAATACCAAAGTTTTCTAATTTCATTACAAACTCAAAAAATCAAAAAAGAATAAGTAAAGTTTAAAAATATCTGAACTGCTCCACAAAGCTATTGAATTTGGGAATTTCTTCATTATACAGAATCTCTTATTCATCCATAGATTCATCAAATCTCTATTTATTTCAATATAAAACATATGTTTTGTGGACATTATAAGCTAAAATCGTAAACTTAGTTCGGTGTTTGCCAAATACGCCTATGAATCGCAAAATACTAAACACTATATTGTGCAAATATTAGAAAAATATGTACTGAAGTTGCATTTTGTTCAATCCCAATTAACGCTCATGTATGTCTTGGGACCGTGATTCTGAACCCTGTAGAAATACATACTCTGACTCGAATCCATTTTACTTTAGACATTTCCCCCTTGGAATGACCTTACCATTTCACTTTATTGGCTATAATTTTTCACTCCTTTTGTTTTTTGATCCATTGATAATAAATTACAGATTGCGTTTTTTAGTTGATGTTTATATTCATGCTTCCTTAGACAACATGATATCTTTTAATGATTAGTAGTTATATCATTCTCCTGAATACAATTTCATGAAGGGGAACCTTTTGTTAATCAAAACAGGTATCCAGTATGTGTTACTATACATTTGTTTTACGTAGAAAAATGTTAGCCTACTTCAGTGTTTGCCAAAAACAATTATGAGTAGCATAATACACAAAAGTATATAGTATATATGTTATAAAAATTAATATTGTAGTTGAATTCCGTTGAATGTTAATTCATGTTGATTTATCTCTTTGGCACTTGATTCTAAGCCATCTACACTTCTGTAACGCATTGTATTTTCAAGGATTTATAATTTAATTAATTTGGTGATATACGATTTGAATTAATCTGGAGGATTTAATTAAATTAGTGAATTAAGATTTAATTAATTCGATTTATTTTTAAAATATACGTGTGTAATAATTCGAGGTCAAGATTGGGGAATTTTAGTAAAGAAAATTGGATCACGATTATGAATGTACGGTTGATTCCAAATAGGTGGAGATAGTCAGAAAAAAAATACCCCGGGGTAGTAATTGGGTCTCAGGGTATTTTTCGGCATAACCGAGCTCACACGAGGGTGTTTGGGTCATTTTAATTTGTCCCATAGGCTTAATTTCGGGATTAGCAATATAAAACCTACATTAGGGAGTTTGTGTCACACCCCATATTTTTTAGAATATGGAAATTAATTATATTGGTGATTTAGGAATAATTTGGAGAAATTATTAAATTCGGATTCTTTAAATTTAATTAATTCAGTTTGAGTTAATTTCACGAGTGCCGTAATTTGAGGTGAAAATAAGATGATTTTAAAAGTAACTTGGATGGTGATTTTGAGGTTATGGTTGATTCTGAAAGGGTTGAAATAGTCAGAAAAGTATACCCGGGGTATAGTTTGGATCTCGGGACGATCTTAAGCCAACTCGACACTATTTAAGGGCTTTTCGATCATTCGAGAGTTTGTGGTTTAGAGAACTCAGAAAATGCTAAGTCTTATATCTGATATTTGATAAAGGAACTAGGGTTAGCACAATCGTAATAGAAGAGAGGCAAGAGGAGAGAAAGAGGAGAAGAAATCCAAAGGATCCTACACAGTTTTTTACCCCGAATGCAATGAAATCGAGATCGGAGCGAGGGGAGAAACACCACATCATCTTATCAATGAATTTCAGACCTGCTGTTGAGGGGCAAGTATTTAAATGGAAATTTATATTAAGCATGTTATAATACCCATGTAGATTAGGGTTTGATTTCATGCTTTCAGAAGTTTTATATAAATTTAGGAGGGTTTAATTCGTAAACTAAAGTAGGAATGTATGTAGAGATGTTCTGTAATGATGATAATATGAAATCATTGGGTTTGGGTTGGTTAATAAGAGAGATATATGACTTCTTGATTAATAAAGATGATGAACATGAGAAAACTAGGGTTTTATGTTTATTAAAGAAGAATTTGATTCTTGGATTGAATCTTTGAAGTTATTTGTGTAAAATTTTCATCGTAAATTAACCCTATGTGAAGATAAAATGATATTTGAATATATTTGATGATTAACATTGAATCTTGATGGGTTCTTGGTTGAAGACCATGAATCTTGAATGACTTAGTGTTTAATTGATGAACACAAGATGTCAATCTGCCAAAAATTTTGACGTAACTTTAAATGTATGTCATTTAAATTATACTTAGAGTTAGAGTGAGAACCATATATTCATGGAAATCTATATGTCTTAGCTTTCTAATGATCTTTGAATTAGGTCAATCGGAGTTCTGTAGAAGGAGTAATCGATGTTTTACTATAGGGTGTTTGATCTTCGAGCATAGTAATCTACCAAAATTTTTGATGTAATTTAAACATATGCCATTTCAATTTTCCTTAGAATTAGAGTGTTATCCATACATTTATGGAAATATCCATGTATTAGATTTCTAATGAGATTTGAATCAGGTCAATCGGAGTTCTGTAGAGGGAGTAATCAATATTTTACCACAAGGTGTTTAATCTGCCAGAAAATTTATGACTCGATTCGGTTTACCAGATTTTGACAATTTCCCATTTTTAAGCCCAGAACTTGCGGATAACTATCGTGAGAATTTTTGGAACATATTTAGAATATAATTAGGGATATATTGTATGACAGTAGGCCTTTATGGGTTTGATACTTAGTCATGCATGCGAGAGTTAAGGCTAAGGCTAGTTGGGCTTAATTATTATTGTAATAATTCGAGAGAATGATAATGGATCGTGGAGAGGATAAGGAAAATTATGAGGTATACCAGTAGGACAATTGTGGATTAACTACTGAATTAACTTAAGGGATAACAATAGTCCCTCCAGGTAGGGAATAACACTCGGGAATATACGATAGAGAGTATATATCAAATAAAATTATACAGTGAGCATTCGAGAAAAAATACTAAGTACGGGTGATAATCATAGGTTGAGTGTATACCTATATGGATTGATTCTTATAGGTTGAGTATATATCTATACGGCTTTGTTATTATATATTGTGTGTGTATGTATATTGAATTTACATATGGATAGGTTCTGTGTATGCCTAGTGTTGATGCTGATAAGATAGCATCACAGATAAAAAGAAGGTATGAAGATGATGATTGAAGATTAAGTGGTGATCACCTCAAACAAATAAGAGACAAAGGTTTTTAAAGTGGTTTGGCTATAAGGAAAAGCCTACGTCCACTGTTATTTTATTCCCATGGGTTTACAATAGCACAACATGGTGTAGAGAGAGAGAGAGGTGTGTAGAGAATTGCTTAGTTGTTCAGATTGTGTGTCCTCACTTTAGCTAAGAAATGCATGTATTTATAGTGATGGGAGTCGAAGAGATATAATATCTTTATATATTCATACATTTATATCTATATATAATGAATATAAATGTTGTTCTTCAAGGGTTCCATGACCTTTGATGAGTCTTCTTCTAATGGCTTTTGATCTTCTAGATGGTTATCTTCCTTGAGTTGGTTGGTATGACGACCAACTCTCCCTGGGTGCTGACCAACTATCTTTGGGTGTCGACCAATTATCCTCGGGTGCCGAGCAAGTATGAATATTGCCACGTAGGATGACAGGTGTCCTTTTCTGACTGGTCCACGTAGATGGAGAATTTTTTGCGTTAACATAAGCCCCCAATGCTCCATGCTTGATGGTTTACTGAGAGGATGGAGCATTTATTCTGAAGTATTGCTCGGTGCTTGTGCATAATGAGATTGTTGATCTGTCTTCTTGATTTATTCAACATATGAGTGGGCTATCTCCTGGATGATGGATGATGCAGGTTGATCGATGGTTGCATTTAGAGCTAATCTTTATTTTAAGGAACCTGTTCATCGAGCGAATGTGTGCTATGTATCACCCCTGGGAATTTGGATGCAGCAATGTCATAGTTTGCAACTTGTGGCTTGTCATAATCTTCAAGCGGTTTGGTCGACTAGTGTTGATTGTTCATGTTTAATTTTTCTGATCTCTGCTCCTCTGAGTGCTTTGTTGATGTAACATGTTAGCTTTCGAACCCAATTCTTCAAACTGATTAGTGCCGAGTTAGTAATGGGCTCCGAAACATTTGCAAGTACAACTTCTTCTTTAGTGTTGGCTGGGATAATAGTAGTGGAGATCCCAGTGCTGTAGATGCTGAATTTGACTCCTGAACTTTAATAACATGTGCATAACTCCTGGATGATGATTAGCTAGTGATCTGTCTTATTCTATTATGACTTGGAGCTGAATCTGATGCTCGACTGATATTGCATGATGTTATGATAATATGTCACCGAATGAATAATTAATTATGTAGTAAAAGCCCCCAAATGTGAAATATGAACTCTAAATGCTTTCTCGGCCTTGAAGTATGCTGGTCTTGCTAGAAAAAATAAGGCCAAGGAAATGTTTCCTCATAATGATTTCTTAAGAGCCTTGCATGTTGCATTTCCATAATGTCCTGATATAACCATAGAAATAGTTTGATGATCTTACCGACCAAGTAATTTTGGTTGAGTAAAACTGCTTTGAACATATAGTCCAAATAGAAATGTGCTGGCATTCCAATTAGGAATGTGATATATTCCTAATTAGGAATCCGTGGGCATTCCAATTAGGAATGTGATATATTCAAAGTAGGAATCTGAAATGTGATAAGTTCAATCTGATCCTGATATGTTCCATTGATTGGCGTATGTGGCCACCAGTTGGGCTTAGGAGACTGAATAATAATAACGATGCTCGAGCATTTGTCAGGATTTTATAGAATGATCCACCAACTGCCGGGCTTAATAAGAAATCCAGATAAATAATATGAGTGCCGACCATCTGCCAGGCTCAATATGAAATCCAAATAAATAATAAGAGTGCCGACCATTTGACAGGCTTAATAAGAAGTCTAAATAAAAAGAGTGCCGACCATCTGCCAGGCTTAATAAGAAATCCAGATAATAAGGAAGGGATCGATTGATCCTGCATTGTTAGAGAATAATAGATTTCCAGGGCATTCTTCAAACAATAATATATAGTCATGAAATTTATCTTATGTTAATCTCTGTATATGAATTGACGATTTGCCAATTTAATTTGTCTTTGTGCCTAGCCAATGAAATATTTATCCCATGCTCCTGCCTAGTTGTAGTGATCTTTTGATCACCCATAAGAGCCTAAGCAATGGAATATTTATCCCATGTTCCTGCTTAGTTTAGGAGCCTAGGCAATGGAATATTTATCCCATGCTCCTGTCTAGTTGTAACAATCTTAGCTGGATTGCCTTGGTGCCCAGGCAGTGGATATTTTACCCAACTTCTTGCCCAGTTTAGATGCCTTCTTGGGTCACCCATAATCAAGCGGACTTACCTTGCTCGATTGTTTTACCAACATTATTGGTGTCTTTGTTGATGCTGACCAACCTTTGGCTGGCGGTTGCTGATACCGACCAACTTTTAGTTGGTGGTTGTTGAATATATAGAGAGAGAAGAATTTTCTCGACCAACTGCTTGTCGAAGATAATATAATAATTGATGCAGGTTTCCTCCGAGCTGAATATATGATAATAAATGTTTTGTCGAGCTCCATGCTGAGATGAATATGAAATATGCATCCGAATAGATATAAAGAATGATTCAGAATAATAATAAAGTCCCTGGCTGATCTGTCGAGGAAAAATTGCATAATGCTGAATAAGGATAATATTTTTGAAGAACATAAGTATATGGCCGAGTACTTTGTCGCACCTGAATATAAATAAGAATTACCCAGACCAACTGTCCATTGGGGGTGAAATATATTAAATGTTGCAGATCTCTCCGGGACTGAATTAACAATAAATATTTTTCCGAGCTCCATGCTGAGATGAATATAAAATAATGCATAATCATTTGAGAGAATGATTCTTGTGCGATCATATATGTTGGAGTATTAAGAATAATAATAGCACCTGGCTGATATGTTGAGGAAAAATTGTATAGTGCCGAGCAATAATAATAGTTTCCAGAAGTTTAAGATTGTGTCCGGTCTTTCGTCGGGATTGAATCTTATACCTGTGGAATTTAATAAGTTGCCCGAACACCTGTTGAGACTAAATCAAATAGTTATTATCATGAGAACAATTATTCAGCCAAACGATATATGATGTGTGTCGGCTCGGACATAGGGCAATAAAAATTTCAAAATATGAAATAATTTGTGTTTCGTGCCAAATGTGTGTCATGTGAGCATATTTTTTTTATCAAATATGTGCCATGAGTAAGGCATAAAATTTAATCTAGAGTTTTTCATAAAATTATTTTAACTCCGGCAACTAATCCAATATAAGTTGATGTTTGAAGATTATTTTAGCATAAAGAATAATATGGTATGCATTTATATTCAACTCAAAATTCCCTTGTCGTGAATTAATAAAGGATATGGGGGTTGTCTTTTTGCAGCATGGTAGTGAGTCAAAATCAATAATCTGAGCAAACAAAATTGCCAATCCCTCGTTCATGTATTTGTCGTCAACACCGCCGACCATGGTCAGCCCTTTGTTCTATTTCTAAACATGCCGTCGACCAGTTACATATGGTTGGAAAGCCCCCGAGCTATGCAAATTGTCATTTCAGATAATTTTGGTTGCATAACGATGTCGTTGATGAAGAAATAGAAGTTATCGACCTATTGAAAAGGAGCTGTCGACCAATAGTGTTAGACTCTTGGTTTTATATCTGGATTTTTTTTCTTTTTGACCGCCGACCAAGAATAGATGTTGCCGACTGTGAATAGGTTCTTCCGACCTATACATAGGAGGTTGGGAATCTCCTCTTGATTTATAATACATGGTGCCGACCAAAAAATATGTATGGCTGACCAACAACAGGTGCTATAAGTAGATGATTCAGAACAACAATATGAGCTGCCGACCAGGATTGAATTGCTTTTGCCTTAGCTAGTTACAATCTAGCAATTGTCGATTAACAAAATTATTCCTGATATCTCAACCTGTTCAAATGTTGTTCTAAGGAGATTCTGGTGATGTTGTCGACCAACATATAAGAGCTGTCGACCAATTATAACACCAGTTCCGATTAATAATTGATTTCACCAATGTGTAATATCTGATACTAATCAACAAAATATGGTCTAGAGTTGATGTCGACCAATAATGGATGGTCTATAACTGACACTGATCAATAATAGAAGGTCTCACAATCCTCGTTGCTGAATAACAACATCACCTGGTATGCAAACCCATGACATCGACCAACAATTATAGCAACTGTGAATTTTTTGTCACCATTCGATATTGATTATGTCTCCGATGTAAAATCAGTGAAGGGGAATCATTCAGAAGCTTGAAGCAGGTTAAACCCACCATGCAATCTAATAGTTGGTAATATTGATTCTACTGTTCTTATGGCTATAACTGGTAGTAATTGCTGATGATAATTTTTCTTCAGTGATGAAGGAAAAATGGAAATGAGGTCGACCGAACTTGGAAAATGTAAATAATTAATTCTAGAGTTGACTCAACTTCAATCCGTACTAGGTTTCACAGTGGATCTCCATCTCTGTACCTGTGATCCACCTTATAAACAAGGCCTATCATCTCCACCATAATCAGATGGATTTTTTTATTAGAAAGAGAATTTGATGGGTCGCATTTGATTTTATAAAGCCAAATGGTTTCAAAAACATATTCATACATTGTTAAAAAAAATTGGGGGGAGATTGAAGGTCCCACTTATTTTTTCAAGCATGGTTCTTCCAGGAACTCGGAGGATCACGATGTATCAAAATTTTACATGGTTGTCCAGATCTACAGGTGAATAAAAATTGAGTTGTATAATTCAGCAATATAAATAAATAAAACGATCTGGTTAATATCCTTGAATTTCAGATTGCATATCAAATAATATGGCAACTCATTGTATATAACAGTGTTATATGAATTCTAAAAAATATGCAACTCTTGAATATAGATTCATGATTGAATGAAATAATATATGTAAAATATGTAACCGTTCACATTAAAGGGTAAAAAGACTTAGCTTTTGATGATGATCTATGTCTCTTAATAATAAGGAGAAAATTCTTGTGTCGAATTCTCAAAGACAGTGCAAATCTGTTGATGACTAGAAATAGCATACATGATATCTTATCGGCATCAACAACAGATAAAATAAAGGTATGAAGATGATGATTGAAGATGAAGTGGTGATCACCTCAAACACATAAGAGACAAAGGTTTTTAAAGTGGTTCGATTATAAGGAAAAGCCTACGTCCATTATTATTTTATTCCCAGGGGTTTACAGTAGCACAACATGGTGTAGAGAGAGAGAAAGGTGTGTAGAGAATTACTCAGTTGTTCAGATTGTGTGTCCTCGCTTTGGCTAAGGAAATGCATGTATTTATAGTGATGGGAGTCCAAGAGATATAATGTTTTTATATATTCAGACATTTATATCTATATATAATGAATATAATTGTTGGTCTTCAAGGGTTCCATAACCGTTGGTGAGTCTTCTTCTAAAGGGTTTTGATCTTATGGATGGTTTGTCTTCCTTGAGGTAGTTGGTATGACGACCAACTCTCCTCGGTTCCCGACCAACTATCTTTGGGTGCCGACCAACCATCCTCGGGTGTCGAGCAAGTATGAATATTTCCACGTAGGATGACAGGTGTCCTATTCTAACTGGTCCACGTAGATGGAGAATTTTTTGCATTAACACCTAGTATGTATTATTATGTGTATGACATACCTATGTTGCTTGATATAAGGGGAGGTTCCGCGTCGTGGACGGTCTTACCCTGATGAGCCCATTAGGGAGATTTTAGACTTATACCGAGAACATAGGACCTTGGATACATATTATCTGAGAGTATGATAGTATCAATGGTTGAATGGGAGCATAGGTATGTGCGTTACCCATTTGGCTGGGGACTTTGTTCGCCTCCAATATGCATGATTTGTATTTTGGGTTCGAGGAGACATGCTGAACCATTTGTCCTTGATTTAGTACAAGAGGTACTTGGACTGATAGCAGAGTACACAAATGTGCATCACAGTGGCCAGACTGGTGGCTGATATATATATGCTTGGATCTTTTCTCCTACTTATGTGTGAAGTTAGTGAGGCTAGATAGTGTGTATCTAAACAAAGATTTATCTACTTATGTGGGATAATAGTGAGACGATATAGTATGTATCTTAAGAACGATTAATATACTTAAGAGTAAATAGTAGGGAGATTAGATAGTGTAAATCTAATTAATGATGAATCTACTAAGGTGTAAATAGTAGGAAGATGGACGGTGAATATCTAAAATAAAGTTTAAGTAGAGAAACTTAAATGGTAAGGCTTGAACCATAAAATATGTGAAATGGTAACACGGGTTTAATAATAACAGAGGAGAGATGTTAGTTATTAAGGGTATTCGACAACTTATTTTATGGGCAGCACAAGTAAGGAAAGGAGAATCTTAACTATGATTAAATGGTAGTTCAGGGTATTCAGTAACATACTGTATGGGCGGTACGGGTGAGCTAGACTGATTTGAGGCTTATTAGATACTTGAGACCTAGTTAGATTGGGTAGCTTGAGTAGGTGGGACAATAGGTGTGCACTATAGATGATAGGTGAGGAAACTCAAGGGAGTGTCCACAGCCTAACATATGTATCTAATAACTGTTCATTTAAATTGATATTTAAATGCTTGCTAAATATTTTCAAATTATTTTTACTTGGGCTCTGAACCGTACTTGCAAAGACCTTTTTCCAAAATCTTTTAGGTGTCCAGCCATAGGGATGCCTAGCAGGATGATCTATTCTAGGGATGCGTAGGAGCAACACTTGTGGATGCTTGCAGGATTTGGAATTAGACACTTTAGTTACTTCATTCCTAGTGTAGAGTGAAGTTCAGTATCTCATTCGGGCGTGTTGGCCCTCAGTTATTTCTTTATTTTAGTCAGACTATGTATTTGAATTTTATTTATATTGGAATTTTATTTGGATTTGGGAACCAATGGTTTATTCGGTATTATTTTATATTTGTTGCTTATCAGATGATTGTTCAGCTTATTCATTATTATGTGTATGGTTAGTTATTGTATTTGTTTCCACATATTATTTTGGTTAATAAAAAGATAAAATTTAGCACTGACGTTTTTTAATACTATGTGGTTAGTAAATGTTTTAAAAAGTTTTCGACGGTAATGTTAAGAATGAACCAAATAGGAATCTTGTTTTAATTAAATGAAGTCCTGATCTCTCGGTATTTAATTAGGCAGGTTGTGACAACTGGTATTAGAGCATCAGGTTCTAATTTCCTTAGGATCTGTATGGCTTTTTACGTTTCAGCATAGCGTTATTTGATATAGAGCCTTATGATTGGATTTTTGAATTCCTCTACGTATGCGACTTATGTTCTCCTGCTATTAAGTATAGTTTATGAGATTCTTGTGCGAGTTCCTTTAGGTTTTGAACACCGAATATTATAGGACAACCATCGAGGGCCGTTAGAAGGACTACAGGGGGAGAGGCTTAACAGAAGCTATGGGGTATTCTGGAAATGGTGATCGTAATAGAAGTCACAATAATTATTATTCAGGAAGGTGACGATAGGATTATCACGAAGACAGTAGTTTCCTCAAGCTCTGTTAGAAATGTTGGTGGTGCAATCTTACACTCACCCAGCGTAGTCGGTAAGGGGTGGGGGGAAGTCGGAAGGACTCTTATGAGGAGTCATATATAAGGACTCAGGAAAAAGGGGAAGCGTGATAAGAAGATGGAAGGAGGTGATCCAACGACAAATGTGTAGGATGGAGTGCAACGATACCCATGATTAAAAATTTCGAGAAAAAATTTAAGCTCATAGGAGAAGCATACCATGATAAGAGTCAGTCACCATATATAAGAAGTATATGGAATAGAACGAGGAATTTGAGTAAAATTTGATCGTAAGATCTTCCTTCTGCTGTTCAGACAGAGATGCAAATGAAGTTTTGGAACTTAGAAGTGAGCGAGATAGAGACCGAGCATAAGGGATAAGTTGACTTATTTAATGAACTTCATACTCGATGAAGGGGATATGGAGAATAAAAGGGTCCGTAAGTTGATAAGCGACATGTGAGTAGAATACACAAGTGTGAGTGTAAAATATGGATATGATGACTAGTGTCGACATCTTTAAGGTCGTACGTTTATAAGTTTATATCAATGCTTCCATGAGAAAGGAGCCTAGGGCTTAGAAAATCGATCCAAAGAGCAAGACTAGATTTAAGGGTGTTAGAGAAGCACCATGGGAGGGTATACCCAATAGGGACCCATTTAAATGATTCAAATCAAGTGAATTTCTACCAAGTGATGGTGGATTCAGTTTGGACCATCGAGTCCAACAACGAGTTCCATAAGGCCAGCGGAGCCAAAGGGACAACGGGGGTGCAATCGGGGTAAGAATACCATGTTCTAGAGAAGGACACCCAGACATGGCCAGGACCAGAGACAAGGGAGTTCTATGGTAGTATCTCAATTATGTAGAGACATGCTACAGGAAGAAGTATTGTCGAAGCAAGGCAGGGTACAACTACAGGTTGAAATCCTGGATGTACAACCATTACCAAAAATCATGGGTCAGTCTCGACACTAAAGTTACGTTCGGAGACCTAATAATCGAGCGAGATAGATGATATAGGGAGGTGTCTTATGTGTGAATAGTAGGAACACATGTGTAGATCTTACCTACAACGAATTGGGGTCAGGAACGGGATGCTCAATAGGGACAACAGTCATAAGAAGTCTTGGTTCGATTGGGATGAGGGTGTTATGTCCATGAACCATTTGAACCGCAAATACTAGTGACAATTGAAAGCATGAGTTTTATCTCAGGCCGATAGGAGTCTGTTTTGTGACACGAGCGAGTCACAGAAAGTTGTTAATATTAGATTCACCTGTGAAACGAAATTAGTAAAGGTGTCATTAATCTTAATATGGAATGTATATGTATACCATTGAGTAGCGGTGCTCTCTTTGGTTCCATCCGCAGGGAGGGTAAGGTGTGGACACTAAGAGGATTCTTTACAATATGTGGTACTTTTTGCTCCTTATGAGGATTATAAGAAGAGAACGTATTATTATCTTGCATAGTGACTAGATACCGAGGGATGGAACAATAGTAAACTGTAGGGTAAGACTATTGTGCTCGTTATGCCATGAAAAGATATTTAGTTTCACAATACATCACCTGAAAGAGGGTCAATCCTAAATATATAATGTATTGTATCGTAAACTTTGGTGAGTATAGTTGTCTCGTTACATTTTATCTGAGTAAGTGGGGACTTTCACTAATGTGATTTAAGGTATATCGGGTATACCGTTGATTGGAGAGATTCAACGCATTGTTTCTTACGTGCTAGAACCCAGTGATTACTAGAACATCGTATTGTGTGATGCCTTGGGAGACATAGGCATAGGCGATTTGATTTATCTGTCGAGAGACAGGATTGATGATATCTTAGTTATGTGCTTTGGCCCTACGAATTTGATGATAATTTTAGGAAATAGTGCGTTGAGAAAGTTCTTTGAACTTAGTTACGGGATGTTACACGTAGGAACCTTAATTAACTTACGGAGTTATGAGAAGTAGTTGGATGCTAATGGATCGATTTTAAATTTTAATTATTGAACGTGTAGAGTAAACACTTAAGCTGGGAGGTATTAAAAATAGAGGGTCAGTGGATGAGTATATATGTTATAGTATATATATATGTGTATATATATGATAGTGTGTGGTATAATAGACACACATGAAGATATTTGTATTGTTATTTGTAATCCCAGTGAGTAGGGATAGTTACTAACGTGATTCAAAGTAGACTGGCTTATTACAGAGTTTAGAGATATAGCTCGTGATTTATTCGCGCTCATAAACTAGTGATTGTAAGAGCGCCATATTATATTTTGTCTTTTGTAACATGGGAGTGGACGAGTATACTTTTACGTTAAGAGACGGGAATTTTGGGGGGTATGCACTATGGAATAAGGGCCTAATGTATCTCAATGACCGACAATGTTAGGTAGTAGTTTATCGAGGGGTTTTGTTTGGATTTCGCTTTGCGAGACATCCCACGCATGAAACTTAGCGCAACGTTGGAAGTGGGTAGATGTTTGGTCTTTAGGACATGGGTTTAGTACCGTGAGTATAGTTTATTTTTACAGTTATATATAAGGGATAATAACTATATGATATTTGAGGCAAGTGGAGCCATGTATCATGTGTGCAGTTATGCAAGAGTATAGGGTGTATGGGCGCTTTGGGTAGTTAAATTATATTAATATTATTCGTGATTAAGGGATAGAAGAAAAGTAAGTAGTCGTCCCAAATGGATGATATAGGTAGCGTAGAAACCTTGGAGTACTATCCTTATTCGAATTTCGAGGAGGAAATTCCTTTGTAAGGGGAGAAGTATGTAACACCCCATATTTTGGAGAATATAAAAATTAATTATATTGGTGATTTAGGAATAATTTGGAGAAATTATTCAATTCGCATGATTTAAATTTAATTAATTCAGTTTAAGTTAATTTCACGCGTGTCGTAATTTGAGGTGAAAATAAGATGATTTTAAAAGTAACTTGGATGGTGATTTTGAGGTCACGGTTGACTCTGAAAGGGTCTAAATAGTCAAAAAAGTGTACTCGGGGGACATAGTTTGGATCTCGGGACGATTTTAGGCCAACCCGACACTGTTTAAGGGCTTTTCGATCATTCGGGAGTTTGTGGTTTAGAGAATTCCGAAAATTCTAAGTCTTATATATTATATTTTGGAAATGAACTAAGTTTAACACAATCAAAATAGAAGAGAGGCAAGAGGAGAGGAAGATGAGAAGAAATCTTAAGGTTCCTATATAGTTTTTCTCCCCGAACACAACATAATCGAGATCAGAGTGAGGGGAGAACCACCATACCATCTTACAACGAATTTCAAACCTTCTATTTAGAGTCAAGTATTTAAATGGTAATTTATATTAAGCATTTTATAATACCCATGTAGATTAGGGTTTGATTTCATGCTTTCAGAAGTTTCATATGAATTTGGGAGGGTCTAATTCATAAACTAAAGTAGGAATGTATGTACAGATGTTCCTTAATGATGATAATATGAAATCATTGGGTTTGGGTTGGTTAATAAGAGAGAAATCTGAGTTGTTGACGGATAAAGATGATGAACATGAGAAAACTAGGGTTTTATGTTTATTAAAGGAGTATTTGATTCTTGGATTGAATCTTTGAAGTTATTTGTGTAAACTTTTCATCGAAAATTATCCCTCTGTGAAAATAAAATGATACTTGAATATATTTGATGGTTAATATTGAATCTTGATGCATTCTTGGTTGAATACCATGAATCTTGAATGACTTAGGGTTTAATTGATGAACACAAGATGTCAATCTGTCAAAATATTTAATGTAATTTTAAACGTATGCCATTTCAATTGTACTTAGAGTTAGAGTGAGAGCCATATATTCCTGTAAATATCCATATCTTAGATTTCTAATGAGATTTAAATCAGATCAATCGGAGTTCTATAGAGGGAGTAATCGATGTTTTACTATAGGGTATTTAATCTGCTAGCATAGTAGTCTGCCAAATTTTTTGGCGTAATTTAAAACGTATGTTATTTCAATTGTCCTTAGAATTAGAGTGTGATCCAAACATTTATGGAAATATCTATGTCTTATATTTCTAATGAGATTTGAATCAGGTCAATCAGAGTTCTGCAGAGGGAGTAATCAATATTTTACCACAGGATGTTTATTAAAGGAAAATTTGATTCTTGGATTGAATCTTTGAAGTTATTTGTGTAAAAGTTTCATCAGAAATTATCCCTATGTGAAGATAAAATGATATTTGAATATATTTGATGATTAACATTGAATCTTGATGGGTTCTTGGTTGAAGACCATGAATCTTGAATGATTTAGGGTTTAATTGATGAGCATAAGATGTCAATCTGCTAGAATTTTTTACGTAAATTTAAACGTATGTCATTTATATTATACTAAGAGTTAGAGTGAGAAACATATATTCCAGGAAATCTCAATGTCTTATATTTCTAATGAGCTTTGGATCAGTTCAATCGGACTTCTGTATAAGGAGTAATCGATGTTTTACTATAGGGTATTTGATATTCCAGCGTAGTAATCCACCAGAATTTTTGCCGTAATTTAAACGTATGCCATTTCAATTTTCATTAGAAGTAGAGTGTTATCCATACATGTATGGAAATATATATGTATTATATTTCTAATTAGATTTGAATCAGGTCAATCGGAGTTCTGTAGAGGGAGTAATCAAGATTTTACCACAGGGTGTTTAATCTGCCAGAAAATTTACGACTCGATTTGGTTTACCAGATTTTGACAATTTTCCCTTTTTAAGCCCAAAACTTGCGGATAACTATCGTGGGCATTTTTGGAACATATTTAGAATATAATGAGGGATATATTGTATGAAAGTAGGCCTTGATGGGTTTGATACTTAGTATGTATGCGAGAGTTAAGGCTAAGACTAGTTGGTCTTAAATATTATTGTAATAATTCGAGAGAATGAGAATGGATCGTGGAGAGGATAAGGGAAATTATGAGGTAGACCAGTAGGACAATTGTGGATTAACTACTGAGTTAACGTAGGGTGTAATAATAGGCCCTTCGGGTAGATAATAATAGTTGGGAAGATACGATTGAGAGTATATATCAAATAAAATTGTACAGTGAGCATTCGAGAGACAAATATTATGTATAGGTGATGATCATAGGTTGAGTGTATACCTATATAGATTGATTCTTATAGGTTGGGTGTGTACCTATATGGTTTTAATATTATATTGAATTTACATATGGATAGGTTATGCGTATGCCTAGTATGTAGTATTATGTGTATGGCATACCTACGTGCATGCTATCGGGGGGAGATTTTGCGTCGTGGACGGTCTTATCCTGATGAGCCCATTGGGGAAATTTTTGACTTATACCCAGAACATAGGAACTTGGATACGTACTATCTAAGATTATGATAGTTTTGACGGTTGAATGGGAGCGTAGGTATGTGCGTGACCCATTTTACTGGGGACTATGTTCGCCTCCAATATGTGTGATTTTTATTTTGGGTTCGAGGAGACATGCTGAAACATTTGTCCTTGATATAGTACGAGAGGCACTTGGACTGATAGAAGAGTACGCGAATGTTCATCACAGTGGCCAGACCAGTGGATGTTATATATATATATATATATATATATATATATATGCTTGTATGTTTTCTCCTACTTATGTGTGACAATAGTGAGGCTAGATAGTGTGTATCTAAACAAATATTTATCTACTTATGTGGGATAACAATCAGACGATATAGTATGTATCTAAAGAACGATTAATCTAGTAAAGAGTAAATAGTAAGGAGATTAGATAGAGTAAATCTAATTAATGATGAATCTACTAAGGTGTAAATAGTAGGAAAATGGACGGTGAATATGTAAAATAAATTTTAAGTAGAAAAACTTAAATGATAAGGCTTGAACCATAAAATATGTGAAATGGTAACGCGGGTTTAATAATAACAGAAGAGAGATGTTAGTTATTAAGGGTATTTGACAACTTATTGTATTGACAGTGATGCTAAAAATGAACCAAAATGGAATCCTATTTTAATTAAATGAAGGTCTGATAACCCGGTATTTAATTAGGCGGGGTTTCACAGTTTGTGGCTGACACAACTTAAATAGAAAACCCTAGTTTGGCAAAGGAGGAAAGAGGGAGAAATTGGGAGAGATTTCGGGAGCCAAACCAAGAGAATAGGGGTGTGTTCTTCGTCAAAGCTTCATCTATATCAAAGGAAATTAGACCCTACAGGTTTTTTCAGGCAAGTAGTTAAACTTGATTTCAATTTAATTATGGTACTGCGATTCATATCATGGTGGGTGTAAATCATTTCATTTTTTGGGTATGTTATCGAATGAAAAATGGGTTTGGGGCGAATCGAACGTGTTGGGTACATTTGAGATCTAATTAATAATGTAACTTGATTCACTGTTGTGGAAATCGACTAATAGTATGATCCTCGTAGTTATTATGGAATGATCCCTATGAGAGTATTTAGTTCATGTATGAGATCGTATGAAGACTAGGAAAATCTGAATCTGAAGTTGAGGACTTTAATGGAAATCGTAAATGTTGTGAAACCATTTTAAAGACTAAAATTGGTTTTGATCATTAATATGTGAAGAAAATGATTAAATAAGGTTGGGATTTGAAGGTTTAAAACCTTGAAGGATTGTTAATGGCAGACATCCAATGTTGTGGGGAAGGTGAATGGGTGGAAAACTCAGGAGGTCGTTCGAACGACCATGAAGTCATTCAAGCGACATTGGGATGTCGTTCGAATGAAATCATACGTCTTTTGAATGATGGTAAGGATTTTTGGGTTATGCTGGTTCTACCCTTGTATTCTTTTGGGATATTGTTAAGATATTTTTAAGGATTTAATCAGTGTACAGAAAATTAAGGGGAGATAATTCTTTGGACCTTGGGAGGTGGGTTTTAAGATGCATTTTATTGAGGTAGAGTTCCAATCTAAATAACTAAAATTAGGGGTTGTAAATTCAAAAGGTTAAAGTACGAACAAAGTTAGGGAGTCCGAGCATTTGGGTTGAGTGACACTACATTGATGAAATTAAATGAAGTGAAATTAATTAAATTAAGGGTTGGGGGATTTAACTCGGATATTTTTTAGGCTAAGTGCTACGGGAGTTAGGAACCAGGTAGCCGATTTAATTTATTATATATATATATATATATAATTTATCGAATATTAAATTTAACAAGGTGTGTTAAAGTTAATTGTGGAATGTTATGTAACAAATTCTAAGAGATGAAGATACAGACCAAATGAGTGAGTCTGGGTATCGTAGTTGAGTGACACTACTTAAATAATAAAATAATAAATGCGTGATTAATTAAATTACAAGTCGGGATATAGACTTGGGTATTTTGGGCTAGTGCTATGGGTGTTAGGCACGGGTTAGCCGAACTTTATAAAAGACATGTATATGGTTAGTGTGATAGTGTGTGTGTGTATATATATATATATATATATATATATATATATATATATATGTAGTGATGCGCTCAAAACCCTCCAACATCTCAATCCTAATTTTTCAGAGTTTTTGTTATTATTCAAAACATAAAATACCACGTGTCATGAATTAATGATTTTGCCGAGATTTTTTTATACCCACTGTTATCTCACCCTCCTATTATCTCACGACACCCCCCACAACTCCCACCCCACACGCCGCCTTATTCGGTTACTTTTTCAATCTCCCACAAACTGATTAAAAACTACTCGCTTACAAGAAAGTCTATTAAACTCCCCACACCATGAACGTCTATTAAAAACTACTCGCTTCACCCCACTCTTTTCATCACATGCTATCATTGAGTCTGCCAAACAATGATGGAGAATTGAGGCAGACACCGTATCTCTAACCTCCTCCACATATGGCTTATTAACCCTCAACCCTGACCTGATCGTCCCTCTGCCGAATCCTCCAAATCGGAGGTCATAAACTCTTGGGAGATCATGGTCGGCATCAATTCCGACCCCGTCCCCACCACCATAGCTAATAACAAATTGGCGGATGGGTTTGAAAAGTTGTGCCCACCCAATGGTGAGAACAAAGTGGTCATCTATACCACGATGCTCGGATGCATACGGGGCACGTCTGATGCATTCAACATGGTGCAAGCGTCCATGAAAGGCCTCGGGGTGTTAGTTTGCGAGAGGGTCATTTCTATGGACAGGGGTTCAGAGAGGAGCTATCACACCTGTTGAAGGGAAAACTCATCTCCCCTCCAAGAGTGTTTGTCAAGGGTTCTAGACATCCTCCAACAAGACTGTTTCCAAGAATTGCCGAAAATTAGGGCTGGCTATGGTTGTGTGTGAAGGTTGTGGCGGTTTCAGATTTTTGCCCTGTGAAATGGGTCTAGCAAGATTATCAGAGGAGTAGGGTATCATGATCGTAGGTATTTTTCAACACAGTACCATGGCTATGTTTTTTTAAAAAAAAATTAAGGTATAATATTTTTTAATAGAATTGAATCCATTTTGAATATAATGAATGTAGGTGCTTTTTATGGGCTTGGGTCGAGTTGAAAGTAGGTGGGCTTTTTTCGTAGTGTAAAACTAATTTGTGAGTTTTTTTTTTATAATGAACGCAAGTGAATTTTTCAAACATATTGCTAATAAATGAAAATATGTTTTTGGATTTTCTCACTTATGTCTCCTTTTTTTAGGCAAAAATGAAGAAGGTAAATAGTTTGAACTTGATTTGACTGATTACCTAATGCGTGTTGATTAATTTGTGTTCGTTTATTTAATGCCCATTGGTATAGTTTGTGTTGTTCATTAATTTAATGTGTGTTGTTGCTTAATTAAAAAATACATACTTATTAAATACAAATGCTTATTTGGTTTATATCTTTTAAAAATAGACATACTTTTATTAACTTAAAATTTGTGTTGGTTAATTTAGGGAATGTCTATCCCCACACCTCGAAAGTCTTCTCCCACACCCTTTCTAATAATTAACCATGACATGACCAAAAGATTTTGTTAAAAAATTTATTACTTTAAAGAAATAGCGTAATATTATGAAAAAAAAAACCTAAATTTTGAATATAAAAATCATAATATTCTGGAAAATTAAAAAATTTAATATTCTAAAAATATAAATCATAAAATTTGGTTTTTTTTATTTAAAAAACATTATGTTATTTATTAAAAAATGTTTTATTTTTTTATTAAAATGGACGTCAATAAAAAATTGTTTCGTTATTTATTTTTAAAAAATGGACATTATTTTTATACAAAACAAATTGACGTTTTAAACAAAAAAACTGAACATTATTTTTTGTTAATAAAACAACAGTAAATTTTTATTATGAATTATATTTTTTTAAACTTTGTTTTTTACAAATTTTTATAAAACATAGCTTTTTATAAAACTGCATCCTTTTAGAGGGTTTGTTGTTTTGTATACAACCTGTATACGGGTTCGCTCCCTTAGCGATGGGTTTAATATAGTATTTATTTATAAAATAAATGTGTTTTTTTGTTAAAAAAGTAATTTTGAATTTAATAAATTACTATTTTTAATTTTGGTATTTAAAAAAATTGTATTTTTGTTTATTGTTTCTAAAAAATTGTAGCTCATAATAAAATATGAATATTACAATTTTATACGCACTTTTTTTAAACTAAACACTTATAAATTAAATTTATACGCGATAGTATAAATTTTGACTTGAGAACAAACTCCCGTGCATCATCAAGCAAATTAATCGACAATGTGTTTTTAATAATTTGACCTTAAATATGTGGGTAGATGTTAAAAATTTTAGTGTTCAACATTCAAACTAAGTATTTGATAATTTGCTCCCGAGTATTTGAATTATGTTGTCGATTAGTTTTGAACTATGTTTTGTGTTTTATGTTTGGGATGCAATTCATCATTTTTAGAGGTGCTTATCAACATGTCACGCGTCATTACTTTGTAATCAATTTTAAATATAACATGTTGATTAATAATTTACTTATGGGAGTGTGCACGTTTAATAACCATAAATACTTAGGAGGAAGTTTATCATTGTGCCATCGACACGGGTATGAGTGTGTTACAACCACATTTTTCTATTCAAAGTAGTATTGTGCGGACCTATGACTTATTTTAGAGTTTTTTTCCATGATGTTCATATTATTTGGCGTTAGACAATATGTGTATTTGATTTTAAGAAGGGTCTTTGGAAGTTAAAAGGTGAGATTCAGAAGTTGAAATGAGTAGTACATATGTGTCGCCATCATCCTTATTATATGTACGCATGTAGTAGTTATGTTGGGAAGCGTCCAATCGCTAATCCTTGAGTTTTCATTTTTTCAAAACAAGTAGGTGCACGTGTTTACTAATATGTTTTGATTATTTGGATTTTTTGGATTATATTATGCTCCACAATAATATGATTCTTGACATTTATTGGTTTATATTTGTTTCAATCCATGTGTGTTTCCACCTTATTTCAAGGCTATGATCATTTTTTTAAATAATAGTGAAAATTATATATTATATTATATTATATTATATATTCAAATAATATATCTCAAAATGTGTTACACTCGACCGTGCATCACACGGGTTACCACTATATATATATATATATATATATATTTGTGTGTTTTATAAATATCAGTGTGATTAATATTTATAGGAATACGTACCCCTCTAGTTCTATCATAGGAGGTTGCGCGATGTGGGTGAATCCCCTGTCTTGAGGAGTATGGAGAGTATAATCATTAAGTCATAGCGTTCAATATTTATATGTTGTGATTCTTTTCGGGTGAGATGCCTTGGGTATGATTCTGTCTCATGCCGTGGGAACTATGACCACCTCTACTACGCTTATTATTATTATTAATATTAATATTTGTTTTTTCAAGCTCGAGAGTGAGTCTAACTTGACGTAGCACGGGTTAAAGTGAGCATACCTGGGACATGATAGCATTTTAGAGAGAGAATCCGGTGTGTTTTTACCCAGGAATGGATGGTTATTACACTTGACATGTGTGTGAATGTTGTAGTATAATAGTACGTAAATAATATGAGTAGATAATTATATATGGGATTAATACATAAGTGTGAATTTATTTCTTATATAACTAGTGTGAAGGTTATACGATTTAAAAGTGGTTTCTTATATAACTAGTGTGAAGGTTATATGATTGAAAAGAAGAGGGTTTCCTATATTATATGATTGAAAAGAAAGGGGTTTCCTATAAATAATGTGAATGTTACATGATTTAATATAGTTGAACCGATTAAAAAGTTAATGAGAAGATAACTTAATAATCAAAATAAGAATACTGGGGTCAGAGTAGTGCGTTAGAAAGTGGTGTGATACAACTAGTTAAGTGGGGTAGCTTAACTAGGAAGGTTAGAAGGAAAGCGTTGGGTGTGCACATTATATGAGGGGTGAGTTATACCTCAAGAGACTGAGCCACTAGCTTAAATATGAAGAGTGTGCATGCATATTTAATTATTGCAATTTAACTGCTTGCTAAATAATTTCAAAATGTTTTACTTAGGCTCTGACCCGAGTCAAAATATTTTTCAAAACCTTTTAGCCGTCGAGCCACAGGGATTCCCAGCTTGAGAATTATATCTAGGGATACGCAACTGTAGCTCATGTGGAAGTTGCAATACTTTTCTATAGACGCTTAATTCATTTATTGTTAGTGTAGGATCTTTAATAATCAATTATTTATGTAACCTTGTGTATCCAGGTTATTGTTTAAGTTTACTGTTGTATTCTATTATTGAACCGATAATTAATTATGTCATCTTTATTCATCTGTGTTGGATTCAGTTACTAGGTTGTGTGGATAGTTTTATTATTATTTATTTTCGCATGTTGTTAATTAATAAAAAATAAAATTTGGCACCTGTTTAATTAATTTACTAGGTGGTTAGTAACTTAAAAAAAAATTCGACAGTGATGTTAAGAATGTGCCATATGAGACAACCATTTTATTTTGATCATGTGCTGGCCAACCGATATTTTAGTAGGAAGAGTGTCATATATGGTATCAGAGCATCAGGTTCTGGAGTCCTTAGGATCTATGCGGCTTATTACGTTTTAGCGTAGTGTTCTTTGATATAGAACCTTATTATATAATTGTTGTATTCAGTCATATATGCGACTCCGTTATCCTTCTATTGAGTATAGTTGATACGATTCATATAGGAGTTTGGTTAGGCTTCATATACCGAACAACTTAATGACGACCAGCGAGGGACATTAGAAGTACTGTAGGGGGAGAGGCTCATCAGAAACCATGGAATTTTCTAGGAACGACGATCGCGATAGAAGTCACCATGTCAATTGAAGAAGAAAACCCAAAGGCAATTGTGTAGGGTGGAGTGAAGTTGCACCTGGGACTAAATTTTAGGATAAAGTTTTAGCTCCTTGGAGCGGTGTTGTAGTAATGGGAGTCAATCACCATAACTATGGAGAGATTCCATGAATATAGAAGAAGTTGGTGTGTGATTTGACAGCAAATCCTCTCACCAGTTGTTTAAACAGAAAGGGGAATGACATAGAGAGGTGTCTTATGTGTAAAGAGTAGGAACACATCTGTGGATATTGTTCGCCGTGAATTGGGGGTATAAGAACGGGATGCCCAATAGGGGCAATAATTGTAAGAAGTTTTTGGTTCGATTGGGACGGGGATATTATGTCTCGTAACCATTTGAAAGTACGAGTTTTATTTCGGTTGATAGTGGTCTGTTTTTTATGGCATGAGTGAGTCATAGTAATTTTATTAGTACTAGATTCGCATGAGAAACGGGTTTAGTAAGGGTATCGTTAATATTATTATAGTTGTATATATGTACCGTTGAGTTAGCGGGGCTCTCTTTAGTTCCATCTGTAGGGGATCAGCTGTGGATACTGAGATGATATATTTGATAAGGTAGCTCATTTTGAGAGGTGATATTCTAGAAAGTATTTTATCCTGGGTAAGGTTTGTTAAGCAGTGCTTGGCGGTTATAGCAAGACTATCGTGTTCGTTGTTCCGGGGTAGGATGTATATTTTGTGATGACTCACTTGAAAAAGGGTCGAGCTCGCGGCGATATTTTTATGAAGTATACTTCATAGATTACAGTTATCTAGTTACATTGGATCTCGGTGTGTAGGGACTTTTGTTGATGTGATTCAGGGTGTGTCGAGTTCACCATTGAGCGAGAGTTTTTAGCTCATTGTTGTTTACATGATGAGAACTTAGTGGTAGTGAGAGCATGGTATCGTGTTACGCCTTGAGAGACATGGGCATAGACGGTTTGATTTATGTGTCGGGAGATAGGATTTGTGATATCTTGGTTATGTGCTTTGGATCCACGAATTTTGATGATCGAGAATGCTAGGAAATAGTGTATTGAGGAAAGTTATTTTGAGCTTCATTGTGGGATGTTACACGCATGGATCTTAATAAATATTGGGAATATTTAGATGTTATTGTATGTCAGTGCATCGATTTTAAATGTTAAATTAATGAACGTGTAGAGAAAACACTTTAAGTTGTGACCTATTAAGATATATGGACAGTGGAGCTAGGTAGTGCTACAAATGAAGCACTGAGAAAATGTTTTCACCACAAGTTAATGGGTGAGGTAGTACCGAGAATAATTAAATTGCAATTCGTGGGTTATTCGAGAATACTAGTATGATATAGCCACACCAAGAGTACGGAACCGAGCTTGAGATAAATATGTTACGTACCAGACATTAGTGATATTTATGATGGGGTGTTTGGGCTATAGTATATAATATGGTGAGACTTTGTGTTCACTGTTCCGAGATATGACTTACTTGTGCTATTTATCACCTTAAAGATGGTGTAGTCTACATATACGTGTATTTATGTTCTAGTGCGTTACATAATATAATTGTAAGAAAATGTTTGTATTGTTTAATTTCATCCCGATGAATAGGGACGATTACTGATGGGATTTAGGGTGGATAGGTTTATTATCGAGCGGGTTTATATAACTTGTTATTGATTCACTCTAAGAAACTAGTGATAGTAAGGGGCGTCGTGTTGTAAGATGTCTTTTGTAATATGAGAGTGGACGAGTATACTTTTATGTCAGGAGATAAGAATTTGGGTGTACATGATATGGATTGGGGTCCTAACGGATCTCAATGACTGACAATATTAGGTAGTAGTGTATTAGGGGGTTTCCTTATTTGAATTTTGCTTTATGAGATGTCCCATGCATGAAACTTATTGCAACGTTGGAAATGGGGAGATGTTTGGTCATTAGGACATGAGTTTGGTACCTTGGATAATATACATATATGTTTTTATAATTACGAGTTGAAAGTTATATTATGATTTAAGGCTAGTAGAGCCGGGTACCATTCGTGCAGATGAGCATGGGTATAGAGTGTATGGGTGCCCTGGGTAATTAATTTAATATTTAATATAATTATCAATTAAAAGGGGTAGAGATATGTGTAGTGATCTTAGAGGCATGTGATTAGGGAAGTATTTGAGGCTTGGAGTATTAAACTCGTCTTAATTTTGAGGATGAAATTCTTTTGTGAGGGGGAAAGTACGTAACACCCCGTATTTCTGAGGATTAGAATTTAATTAATTTGGTGATAAAGGATTCAAATTAATCTGGAGGATTTCATTAAATTAGTGAATTAAGATTTAATTAATTCAGGTTATTTTTAAAATTTACATGTATCGTAATTTGAGGCCGAGATTGGAGAATTTTAGTAAAGTGACTCGGATGAAGATTTTGAGTGCACGATTGATTCCGAATAGGTCGAGATAGTCAGATTATCGGGGTTAGTAATTGGGTCTCAGGGCATTTTTAGGCATAACTGTGCTCATACTGGGGTGTTTGGGTCATTTTAATTTGGCCCATAGGCTTAATTTCGGTATTAGCAATATAAAACCTACATTAGGGGTTTTTGGCTGACACAACTCAAATAGAAGACCCTAGTTTTACAAAGGATAAAAGAGGGAGAAATTGGGAGCCAAACCAAGAGAAGAGGGGCATATTTTTCGTCAAAGCTTTGTCTACATCAAAGGATATCAGACCCTACGAATTTATTCAGGAAAGTAGTTAAACTTTCTTTCAATTTAATTGTGGAATTGTGATTCATATCATCGTGGGTGTAAATCATTTCATTTTTTGGGTATGTTATCGCATGAAAAACGGGTTTTGGGCAAATTAGATGCGTTGGGTAGATTTGAGATCTAATTGATAGTTGTAACAACCCAGACTTTTGAGCGACTATTTTATATTATTTTGCCTGATGGGCTAATTTTATAAAATAGAGGAAGTGGGAGTAAATATCAGTTCCCGTGATATTAAGGGATAATATTTATCGTGTTTTGCCTATTTACCGTTATGAGAGGGTGAATAGCACTATATTGTGATTTTTTGCGTCGTTGTATCTGAAACGACGGTTATGACTCATATGTAAGTTGAAGTATAATTAATAAATTAAAATGAATTTGGAACACAAAAATATTGTACGTTACTCCGGATGCCAAAATAGGGGGTGCAGTTGGTTTTAGAATAGTCGAGATAGTCAAAATAAGTTCCAAGTTGTGATTTTGAGTTTCAGGCACTTTTGACCGGTTATGACTCAATTATGTAGTTACGAGTCATTTTAATGGTCTATCAACATTTAAAAGAGGAGAATTTATGTTTTAAGACCCGTATAAGTCTCCCAACCCTTATTTCCTTTATCTTGTGTTATAATCCAAGAGGGAGAGAGAGAAGAGAGAGTTGGGAGAAAATGGAGAAAAGAAAGAGAAATGAAAGATTGGAGCCGGAAATTGTTGCTACCGGAGGAGAATTCGAGACTACAAACTCGAGGCAAGTTTCTTACTGGCTAGATATTGATTTAATGTGATAATTTGCATGTATAGTTAATTTTTGGAGATTTAAACCATTTTTGGGATTGGTAGGTTTTTAGTGATTTAACCCTTAATCTTGTATTTTTATTTGATATGAGTTGAGAAAATTAACTAGATGATGTGTAGGGATGATTGGGTAGAAATTGTTGTTGTTGATAAAAATGGAGGATTTGAGATTTTGGGGTTTTAGGGTTCATACAACCTGTAGCCCAAATTGGGCAAATTCGCAGGGACGAATCGATTCGGCTCCCAGGCAAATCGATTCGGTTAGGGGGCAAGATACAGGTATTGGGGAATGAATCAATTCGGGCTAAATCCGAATCGATTCGTACAGAGGAAGAATGTTGGTTTTTTCTCACCGAATAGATTTTCTTTTGGGCGAATCAATTCGCAACTAGGGGTGAATCCATTCGGCCCTAGGCGAATCCATTCGGTTGCCCTATTTTTGTGAGATTTTCTAGTTTTATTTTAGACCCTTTTTCAGCCCTAGGCGAATCCATTCGGCTGCCCTATTTTTCTGAGATTTTCTAGTTTTGTTTTAGACCCTTTTCTTTTAGGTTCGAGGTTTAGGGACCTTCCTTAGGGAAGTAATATAGGATCCTAGAGGTGTGTATCAAGGGGGTAAATGTCCTAGTCTAGCATGGGGATATTTGGGCTTATCCCAAGGGTTTGATTGTGGAGGTTAATGTCCGAATGATATAGGAAGTTGACCTAAACTTAATAGAAGATAAAATGATAATGTTTGGGACTTTTGGGAGACTATGATCAAGGGAGACTCACTTTGATGACTTAGGACATTGTGTTGGACTCTTGGATACTAGTGTGAGGATATTGGCACTTCGGGTCTTAGGTCATTAATAAAACACGACTTTAGGAATAAGAAATGCACATTCTAAAATTGGTATTTCATCATTGAAAATGAATGGTTTTGAGAATGTAAAAGTGAATGATTTCAAAATGGAAAATAAATGATTTTCATAAATGATAATTTATGTATACACACCACTCTAAATGCTATCATATGTTAGTGATAACGAATATTTAATACATGTTGCGTGATAAAATATATTCTATATGTATAATCTACTGACTTAGGATAGTAGATAATGAGATGGATTGAAAATATCTTAGTAATAATTAAGTAGCGTGATGTAATTATTATAAGGATAAGAGGATAACAAGAAGTAAGTAAGTTATCTACGTTTATAGCATATGAAATAATGGATTATTAAAATGCTGCGAGTAGGTTATGGGGACTTAGTGAGGGGGTACATGCAGTGGGGTATTCTGATCTAGTTAACTGGGGTAGTACAACTAGGTGAACTAAGTACCCTCGTTAGACATGCACTATAGAAGAGAGGTGAGGAAGCTCAAAGGAGTGTGCGAAATCTTAATATGTGTAATCAATAACTCAATTGTGATAACTGCTTGCAAAATATTTTTAAATATTTTGAGTACTAACTCTTTCTATGTAAAAAAATTTTAAAACCTTTTAGGTGCCCAGCCACAGGGACACCCAGCATGATTTCATTCCAGGGATTTGGGAGCTGCATCACGTGTGGATGTTGCAGGGATTATTTAGACGTTTTCTCTTTTTCAGTTCTAGTGCAGGATCTCAGTTTTAGTACTCTTAGTTGGGACATGTTGTCCACTATTTACTTTTACAGTTATTCTGATTTTGGATTTTGAGTTGGTTTTCTTAGCCGTGGTTTTCGGCAAGACTTTATCTGTATTCAGTTATTTTATGCGAATTATTTTAGTATTGCTGGAATTGTATCATTTTGTATGGGTTGTTTATTCTGCTTAAGGAAGATAAAATTTGGCACTAGCTTAATTTCACTTAGGTGGTTAGTAATTTAAAAAGTTTTCGACAGTGATGCTAAGAATGAACCATTTAAGAAACCTATTTAAATTAAATTAAGGCTTGATTACCCAAGGTTTAGTTAGGCAGGGTGTTACAGATGGTATCAGAGCATCAGGTTCTAGTATCCATAGGATTTGTACGGCTTACTGTGTTTCAGCGTAACGTTTGGTTGTATTAGAGCCCTACTATTAGGACTGTTGATTCACTATCCGCTTTTGGGTTATCGTACATCTGCTCTTAAAATTTTGTATAAACTGTGTACTTATACAATTTGATCTTACTTCAGATGCCACCGAGGAGGCAGCGAGCAGAGAGGGTTGAAGCCAGAGATGAGGTGAGGGAGGCTCATCAGGAGCTGCCACCACCCCCACCCGAGTTAATTTTCACTACTCAGGTTGCAGTGATAGTGGTTCAGGCAGTCGAGACAGCGATGAGGGCCATGGCAGCCCATTTTCCTCATCCCCAAGTACCTCCTCCCGTGGCATCGGTAGTTCAGGCCCCATCAGGTCCATTTACTTGGCAGCGAGTTAGAGTGACATTTCAGAAAGGGCATCCACCGGAGTTCCAGGGTAGTAGCGATGTAGTGGAGGAGTGCAACTGGAAGAAAAACATCAAGCGCCACTTGTGCATGATAGAGTGCACCGAGGTACATAAACAAATGATAGCCACTATCCGTTTATCGGGAGCGGCCTTACAGTGGTGGGAGTCAGTTACCACCACCGAGGAAAGGGACACAATGGCAATTTCTGAGTTTTGGGTGCGGTTTGACCGCAAGTATTTTCCTCCAGTAATAGACTCAGAGATGAGGAAGAAATTCAGCGAGGTGGTTCAGGGTGATCGCTCAGTTGCTGATTATGAGGAGGAGTTTACCCTCTTGGCTTACTTTGTGCCAAATGAGGTGAGCGATGAGGTGCGGAAGAAGTCAAAATTTATGGATGGCTTGGCCTGGAGAATCAAACAGCGTTTTATCGGCAATCCGACGTTTGTAACTTATACAGATGTCGTCAATGCCGCTCTACTACACTGTCAGGATCACCGCTTTCATGCAAAGGGAAACAAGAGAGGTGAGCCTAGCCAATCGGGAAAAGTAGGTGGAAGTAGTGGCAGCAGCACACCATAGCAGCAAACAGTGGGCCAGTTAGGGCAAGATTCCCGACAGGGGAGCTCTGCCAAGAAGTTTATGCATGGGAGGCATCACTTTGATAGACAGGGCCATCAGGGTCCCCAGCAGCCAGTTCCTCAGGGCCGACAGGGCCAAGGGAACCAAAGTGGAGGAGAGCAAGGCCAAGGTCGACAGGGCCAACGTCAGAGGCAGTTTCAGGGTCAGTGTTTCACTTGTGGCTAGCAGGGTCACAAGAGTAAAAATTGTCCACAATAAGACAGGGCACAACAACAGGGTGCCCAACAAGGGCAGCAGGCTCTGTTAGCCCCAGCAGCAGCACAGGCCTCGCAGCCAGGCCAGATGCACTACGGGCGTGTGTTCAATGTTCGTGACATTCCATTTTAGCCAGCACCTCCAGCACCGCCGGCAGTCGCGGGTATGTTTCCTATTCATGGAATTTAGGGTAGTATTTTTTTTATACGGGAACGACGCATTCGTTTATTGCCACTAGATTTGCACGGACAGCCGGCCTCTTAGCGACAGCTGACACTCATCTTATGTGCGTGGAGTCACCGATGGGTAGTGGGTCCCTTATACATTCGATTCGTAAGGGTGTGGACATTATGGTCGGGAGATTGACTCTAGCGGCGGACCTCCTAGTGCTGGATATGGAGGGTTATGACGTCATCCTAGGCATGGATTGGTTTGCGCGTTATAGGGCAATAGTAGATTACTACGAGAGGACTATCGTGTTTTCCATCCCGGGATAGGAGATGTTCCTTGTGGCAATGCCCCTCCCCGAGGGAGGATCGCGCACCCATTTATATTATATTGAAGAGGAGACCTCACATGGGGTTGTTGTTTCTCTAGACTCAATCCCAGTTGTGAGGGATTTCGAGGATGTCTTTCAGGAGATACCAGGGTTTGAAATAGCGTTGCTAAAGCCGTTTATTGAAAATAAACTATTTAAGCAACTCCGAAAAGTTTGTTGAAGAAACTCTTTACTTAAATCAAACTGATTTTGAACATAAGATGTGTTAACAAAATTATGTACGAGATTAGGACAAGATTTGATAACAAGTTTTAGTAAACAGTTTAAAATATTTTAAACTCAGCACACATCAGAATGGGATGAGAATATGTAGAAATATTAATACTCAGGATTTTTAACGTGGTAAAACCTCACCCTTGAGGAAACATCCACGACTCCCTCTACGGGGTAAAACAAAACAATATCACTAAAACAAATATGTGAGTTACAATCTATTTAACTAACATGCACACAATAACAAATCTATACAAGTTTAGGATTGTACCCTCTGGCGTCCTTAAACTTTTCTGCAGATCTTGATTGTTGATGTAGTCTTCTCAGTTTGTCAACTTTTCCTTTGTTTCAGTAGTATACGTCGATTTATGTTCACCAAATCTTATAGCCAACACTTTCAGTGTATGTAGTGTGTTAAGTGTTTGTGTAGTGAATCCTATTCACATGCATGAACTCACACACACTTAGATTTACAAACAGTCCTATACAAATTACATATAAAGTCTATATGCAGTGAGTTTGTTATTTTTCTTTCTTACAAAACCAAAAACCTTTTGACCTTTCAATATAACCCAGATTCCACGGAGATCTTGCTTAAGAAATCGGTCAAGACCTTTCTCAATCTCTTTTGAAAATATTTAGGAGATTGAAAACCCTCCAAGTGCGAATCCAACTAGGTCAGGTTAAGTTTTGTAAAAACAGAAACTATAAAACATTTATTGTTGATTCTGAAGTAATAAAATGTTTTAACAGAAAACAATCAACAACGTACTTCTCAAGATGAGAAATAAAATGCAACTAAGTGTATTATGACATGAAAAACTTCAGATCTATGATTTCTATTGAATCAGAAATAAGATCTGAGTAGGTGTCTAAGTTGGAAATAAGATTTTATGAACACAAGGTTACAGTAACCCAAGATCACTCAACTCGAACTCTCATAAACTCAAGAAACACTAAAGATGGTGTTTATTTGGTTATGGTGTTTTTTGGAGAGGTAAGTGGTTTAGGTTGTAGAAGGTTTAGACGAAGTTAGGGTTTCTAACTTGACTCTATGGTTTCTCTCTCTCTCTTCTCTCTTCTCTCTCTCTCTCTATTCTTTCTCTGAGAATTTTTAAAGTGGAAAAAGCTTTCGAAGGCTGAGATGAGAGTCCTTTAAATAGCAAGAGGAGAAGGTTCCAGACTATCGTTCAAAAACAACGGCTGAGATTGAGTCAATCTTCTTTGACTTCAATCCAAGGGCTCACAACAGGCGGTGGATTAAACAGGCTGTGATTGGCTTAAAGGTTTACACGGGGATTCACTCAGGCGGCATGCAGGCCATTGATAAGGGTTGATCCAAGGGCTGTAAACATGCGAAGTTTTGTCTCTGTAAAGAAACACAACTCTGGCCAATCAGAGAGCAGCAAGTGTTGGCCATAGAACGAATACAAACGCGCGTCCAAAACTAATTACAAAGCCAACCCTGGAGTCTCTGGCGCTTTTGGTTTCTACCCAGAGTAACTTTAGGCCAAAAACCACAACAAAACATATTTAGATATTAACCCCAAAACTTTTTAAATCAAGTTTTAATTTAATAAAACCTTAATTAAAAGATGTTTAAAATTCCCAAAGAATTAATAAAAATCAAATTGAGGGATTTAAACACACTCACCACATGAATACACATAAAGGTGCAATATGATATGCAAAAAATAAGTTCTAAGTGTGTGAGTGATGGCTATAGTCTCAGGATCATTACAAGATAAATAGGAGAAGAAGCAAACCAATCTCTGAGGCTCTTTGGTTTCTAGGATGGACACAATTTTGTCACAATTTCCAAACTAGATGAGCTCTTATACAGTCTAGACTCAAATGAGTCAAAAGTATAAGGGCTTCAGGGTTACCACCCAGCAGGGAGATAGAGTTCGTTATTGACCTAGCGCCGAGGACGAGACCAATTGCCAGAGTACCGTATCGCATGGCTCCTTCGGAGATGCGAGAGCTGAGAGAACAGATTCAACAGCTCTTAGGATAGGATTTCATTCGACGGAGTACATCGCCATAGGGTGCGCCGGTGTTATTTGTAAAGAAAAGGGATGGTTCACTTTGTCAGTGTGTAGATTACAGGGAGTTGAACAAAGTGACGATATGTAATAATTATCCATTACCGAGGATTGATGACTTGTTTGATCAGTTGAGAGGGGCTCCGTACTTCTCAAAGATCGATTTGAGGTCGGGTTACCACCAATTGCGCATTCGTGAAGAGGATGTACCTAAGACCGCTTTCCTGTCGCGGTACGGGTCATACGACTTCCAGGTAATGCTGTTTGGGCTCACTAATGCACCTGCAGTATTCATGGATCTCACGAACAGGGTATTCAGGGAATTTTTAGACCAGTTTGTGATTGTATTCATAGACGACATTCTAATCTACTCTCGCACGGAGGAGGAACACACCGAACATTTATGAATGGTTCTACAGACATTACGGGACCATCAATTGTACGCCAAATTTGAGAAGTGTGGATTTTGTCTTCGGGAGTTTCAGTTCCTAGGCCACGTTGTATCCGACAGAGGCATTGATGTTGACTCGAGTAAGGTATCGGCAGTGAGGGAGTGGGGACAGCCCACGACACCGACCGAAATTCACAGCTTTTTGGGGTTGGTCGGTTATTATCGTCGCTTCATCAAGGGGTTCTCAAAAATTAATGGTCCTTTGACGAACCTGACTCGGAAGGGAGTGCCCTTCGTATGGAGTGACTGTTATCAGTTAGCATTTGATGAGCTAAAGGACAAGTTGACATCAGCACCCGTTCTTTCCTTGCCTAGGAGCGGAATGGAGTACCGAGTCTATACTGACGCATCCTTATAGGGGCTTGGGGGTGTGTTACAGCAAGAAGAGAAAGCTATAGCTTATGCATCCCAAAAGCTTAAGCAACATGAGAATAATTACCCCACCCATGACCTCGAGTTGGCAGCGGTCGTTTTTGCATTGAGGATATGGAGACACTATCTTCTGGGTGAGGAGTTCACTTTATTCACGAATCATAAGTCACTTCAGTATCTTTTCACTCAGAAGGATCTAAGCATGAGGCAAAGGAGGTGACTTGAATTCGTGAAGGACTACCAGTTTGATATACAATATCATCCTGGTAAGGCTAACATGGTGCGGATGCATTAAGCAGAAGACCTACCGGAGAGCTAGCAGAAATCTGGAAGGTGAAGTGCAGTGAACTTCGACACGAGGATGAGATAGCTAGAGCATACATGGCAGTTTTAGCTATCACTCCCGAGAGTGTTATGCAGGTAGTGAGGGCATAGGCCGAGGACCCGTTTTGTCAGGACAATGTACAACAGTTACTGGCCGAGGGGGCGGAGTCCTACTCTATCAGCTCAGATGGCGGACTATGGTTTAATGGTAGACTTATAGTACCCGAGGAGGATGATTTGAGGCATGCCGTAATGACGGAGTCGCACGGGTCAATGTTTTCAGTACATCCAGGTGGGGACAAAATGTACCAGGACATGCGACGAATATATTGGTGGTCAGGTATGAAACGAGACATTTCAGAGTTTGTCTCAAGGTGTGTTACATGTCAGCTTGTAAAAGTTGACCATCGGAGACCTTCGGGGATGCTACAACCACTGGAGATTCCCGTGTGGAAGTGGGAGAGTATATCGATGGATTTTATTACTGGGTTACCAATGTCGCAGAAGGGTCACGATTCCATATGGGTGATAGTGGATCGGCTGACTAAGGTAGCTCATTTCCTACCGGTTCGTACGGACTATGATACGATGCGGTATGCGCAGCTATTCATTTCAGAGATTGTTAAGATGCACGGAGTTCCTATTAATATTGTGTCTGACAGAGACAAAATATTTGTGTCACATTTCTGGCAGAGTTTTCAGGAAGCCATGGGCACCGACTTGCGGTTAAGTATGACGTATCACCCGCAGACAGACGGTCAGACTGAAAGGGTAAACCAGATGTTAGAGGATATGTTGTGGATGTGCGTCCTAGATTTTGGGGGAGGATGGGAATAATACCTTCCTTTGGTAAAATTTGCATATAACAACTCTTACCAATTCACTATCGGTATGGCCCCATACGAGGCACTTTATGGGAGGCCTTGTCGTTCGCCCGCCTGTTGGTTAGAGGTGGGGGATAATAAGCTATTGGGACCAGAGATGATACAGGAGACTTCTTCCAAAATAGAGTTGATTCGAGGAAGTATTCGAATAGCTCAGGATATGCAGAAGAGTTATGCTGACGCCGGTAGGAGACACATGGAACTAGATGTGGGCGACCAGGTGTTAATTCCTATGAAGGGGATTATGAGGTTCGGTAAGAAGGGGAAGTTAGCACCGAGATATATAGGACCGTTTCCTATCATTGAGAGGGTGGGCCCGATAGCTTACAGATTAGGACTCCCCGAGCATCTTCAGTTAATACACGATGTATTCCATGTGTTGTCGCTGAAGAAATACAAGAGGAGTGAGAGAGCCTTCTGGTACATTCCATTAGAGGAGATCGACTTGCAGCCAGATGCCTCGTATGAGGAAAGACCCGTGGCTATTCTGGATTATAGTGAGTGCAAACTACGATCCAAGGTGGTACCCTTAGTGCGAGTACAGTGGGGACATCACAATATGGATGAGTCTACTTGGAAACGGGAGGAGGATATGCGAGAAAAGTATCCAGAATTATTCACCGCAGGTACTTTCTAAATTTCGAGGACGAAATTCCTTTGTAAGAGGGGAAGTATGTAATACCCCGTATTTTTGCATAGTTAGGAAAATACATTTTATTTAAATTACGTGAGTAGAGTAATTTAATGTGCAAATACGTTTTTTTTAAATTATGTGAGTAGAGTAATTTAATGTGAAAATACGTTTTATTTAAATTACGTAGAGTAATTTAATGTGATACATTTTAAATTAAATTACGTGAGTAGAGTAATTTAATGTGATGTAATAATAATAATTATTAATAAAAGTTAAACACTGATTAATATGACGATTACAAATTTACTAAATGTGAATAGTAAATATTGAATGTTGATATGTACGGCCTAGCGATTTATATGGACGTACCCGAGTTATCTCGACCGAGTGTCGGACGTAGACAAAATTTAAGGTGAGATGAGAAACATATTTTAAGAGACTCAAAAGATAATTTAGAGTCCACAGATGATTCGGAAAGGGTCGAATTAGTCAAAATAGTGTACCCGGGGGTACTAGTTGAGTGCCGGGTCATTTTTGGGCTAAACCGGGACCATACGAGGGCATTTTGGTCTCTTTACATTTAAGGGTGAGGAGACCTACGAATTTTGGAACCCTAAGTCAGATTATAAGAGTTGGAGGCTAGGGTTAGAGAGGAGGGAAATACACCATAGCCATTAGTGAGAAGAGAGAAATAATTTCCTAAGGCAACAGAAGGAAGTAGGGAGAATTCAAAGGAGATTTCACTACCAACTTGTTGGGAAGAAGGATTGAAGGATAATATTCATTAATCATCAACAACAACCACGAAATCAGACCCTACAAAACATAAGGCAAGGGGTTATTTGCAAAATAAATTGAGTTATAATACCCATATATAAGTTTTAGGAAGAACATGATTTTTATGATATTTTTGGGAGCAAACACTTGAATATGATCCATGATTGATAGGGATTTCATGTAGAACGTTTTTTATCTCCAAATAATCTGATATCATAGAAGACTTGATGAGTAAATCGAACTAAAAATCTGAACTTATGATGAAAATATGGAAATATTGTATTTTTAGGGTTCTTGAATAATAAGAAGATTTTAGTTAATTTGGACGAAATTTGTAATGATTTTATTGTTTTAGATCGTTAGTAATCATCCCAGAATATGTAGCAATGATTAGAAATTGTTAGTTGCAAGTATGGTGAATTATCATGGGAGATGGATAAATAAAAATGGTGTAACCCGCATGAAGAAGACGATCTGGGTCTGTCACTGCTCGATCGATCGATCGACCCTTGAATGTCGATCGATCGAGCAGTCGATCGATCGAACATATCCCATCGATCGATCGACCCTGGCTGTACTATAGAGAATTTTGGGGATAAATTTCTTTTCAATTGTCGTCACTTAATGGGAACCTTAGTGATGACATTTTACCTGTGAAGGGACTTAATAGATATCAGTAGGTGTACCGTGAGATTTCTTCATAAATGATTGAATGTGAAATTTAGAGAAATGGACCCATGGGAAGGTAACCGATTGAGTCGTGTGTCGGGAATGTGAGAATTTAGTTCCGAAAAGAGTGAGAGTCAATTCCGAAAAAATACTAGTAGGTTAGAGATATCTTAACTACTGAATCAAGGGCGGGGTGAATACTCGAATAAATGCGATAGTGAAATAAATCGTAAATTAATGAGTACGGTGAATATAAGTAAAATATATTACGTACGGGCATGATTTGATAGGTCGGGTGTGTACCTATTAAATTATATGAATTTTTGGGTTAAGAGAATTATACCTAAATTAATTATGTTAGGGTCGATGAGATATTCCGAACTAACATAAAGTTATTATATGTTTGGGGTCGATATAAAAATACCGAACCAAACCTTAAATTGGTGTCACGATGAAAGAGTTTCGAACCAGAATATGTGTATATATATATATATATATATATATATATATATATATATATATATATATATATACACACACATAAATAGTTGGGGTCGATGGATCATTCCGAACCAACTCTCACTTGGGGTCGATGAATCATTCCGAACCAAGAGTCCTTTATGTGTGTCAAAAGGATATGTTAGTGATAACGAATATTTAATACTTGTTGCGTGATAAAATGTATTCCATATGTATAATCTACTGACTTAGGATAGTAGATAATGAGATGGATTGAAAATATCTTAGTAATAATTAAGTAGCGTGATGTAATTATTATAAGGATAAGGATAACAAGAAGTAAGTAAGTTATCTACGTTTATAGCATATGAAATAATGGATTATTAAAATACTGGGAGTAGGTTATGGGGATTTAGTGAGGGGGAACATGCAGTGGGGTATTCTAATCTAGTTAACTGGGGTAGTAAAACTTGGTGAACTAAGTACCCTCGTTAGACATGCACTATAGAAGAGAGGTGAGGAAGCTCAAAGGAGTGTGCGAAATCTTAATATGTGTAATCAATAACTCAATTGTGATAACTGCTTGAAAAATATTTTTAAATGTTTTGAGTACTAACTCTTGCAATGTAAATTTTTTTTTTAAACTTTTAGGTGCCCGGCCACAGGGACACCCAGCATGATTTCATTCCAGGGATTTGGGAGCTCCAGCACGTGTGGATGTTGCAGGGATTGTTTAGACGTTTTTGCTTTTTCACTTCTAGTGCAGGATCTCAGTTTTAGTACTCTTAGTTGGGACATGTTATCCAATCTTTACTTTTACAGTTATTCTGATTTTGGATTTTGAGTTGGTTTTCTTGGTCGTGGTTTTCGGTAAGACTTTATCTGTATTCAGTTATTTATGTGAATTGTTTTAGTATTGCTGGAATCGTATCGTTTTGTATGGGTTGTTTACTCTGCTTAAGGAAGATAAAATTTGGCACTAGCTTAATTTCACTTAGGTGGTTAGTAATTTAAAAAGTTTTCGACAGTGATGCTAAGAATGAACCATTTAAGAAACCGGTTTAAATTAAATTAAGGCTTGATCACCCAAGGTTTAGTTAGGCGGGGTGTCACATAGGTGTCCCGCCGCAAGGATACCTATGATGCTTTAATATTCAGTATTCATGGAGCTATAGCGGATGCGTACTATTACGGGATTTTGTTATAGCCGTTTCCTACCTTTTGTAAATCTAGTTTAGGATTCAGTTTGTATATCAGGCTTACACCCAAGGGTTGTGTTGTAGCACTTTTATATTTCTCTCCTGAGGATTTTTGTATTGTCTGTGACCCGACAGCATATTCGGGTATTTTCTTTTATGTACTCATGATGTAATATAGAATTACTTCTTTTTATTATAGTTGTGTGCATAGGTTATCATGTTCTATAGTTGTTATGTTGTTAGTTGGCTAATGTTTATTATATGTTTTAATTTTTTTTGGCACACATTTTTTATAGTATTGGGTAGTTAGCTATGTTTTTGGTCTCGTCAGTAGATGCTGTGAATGATCCACTTGAAACTCCTGATTAATTATAGTATCGGGCTGGCTAATAGCTATTATTTTAAGCAGGGTGTCATAGGTGGTATCAGAGCATCAGGTTCTAGTGTCCTTAGGATGTGTACTGGTTTTTTTCATTCTTCCGTAAGCGTTCTTGATGTGGAGCCCTACTATTAGGACTGTTGTATTCATTACGCCTGTATTTTCTTCTACAATGTGTAATCATTTGAATGACATTCTGATACAGTTGTTTTTATTTCAGATGCCACCGAATAGAGGTCATCTAGGTAGGGCAAACATAAGGGCTGAGAATATGGAACCCCAAATGCCTCAAGGGACTATGACCACAGTCGAAGTTGCCAATATTGTGGCACAAGTAGTAACCGCTACCATTTCTGCGATGGCACATTAACCTGCATCTCAAGCAACCCAATCCCACCCTGGGCCATCTACGTGGGAAAGAGTACGGGAAGATTTTCTAAAGGGACATCCTCCAAAAATTTTAGGGGAAGCTGATGCAATAGCTGCAAGCCGTCGAAAGAAGGGTATGCAAAGGCACCTTTGAATGGTTGAATGCAGTGAGGTGCAGAAGTAATTACTCGCCACCTTTGAATTAACACGAGCATCTCTCCAATGGTGGGAATCAATCACCACCTCGGATCAGAGAGATGCAATGCTAATAGAGACTTTTTGGAACGCTTTGATCGAAAGTATTTTTCTTCTGCGATCCATACAAAAATGAGGAGGAGATTGCTGGATGTGTTTCAAGGTGATCGAACGGTGGCCGAGTCGGAAGAATAATTCACTCGATTTTCAAATTTAGTGCCCGATGAGTTAAATACAGAGGATAAGAGAATAGCAAAGTTCGTGGGAGGTTTAGAATGGAAAATTCGGCAGCATTTGATAGGGAACCCAACATTATTGACTTTTCTCGAGGTAGTGAATGGGGCATTGTTACAGTGTCAGGAATATCGTCTTCGTTCGCAAGGGGGTAAGAAATATAGAGACTCGGGGTCATCAAGTAAGTCTGGTGAAGAAGATGCCGGTGGAGCGAGATGGCATAAGCAATATTATCAAGGGTTGCAACAGCATTTTGTTCCTCAAGATGGGAAGGGAGGATTTGTTGGTAGATGTTTCTTTTATAAATAAATAGGCTATAGGAAGAGGGATTGTCCCGAAAGAGGTAGAGGGCCACTTTTTGAGGAAGTTTTGGATGTGCAACCCCTATAGTAGGTCCAAGGCCAGTTTGGGTAGGAGGACTTAGAATAGGAACCCATAGATGAAATGATGCAGTCGGAATATGGAGGTAATATGTAAATTATTTCCCTTTGTGTTTAGGACTATTCTTTGAGGGGCATGGGGAGTATCACATGTGAGATTTTAATGAGAGGTTAGTCGTTATAACCATGTATGTATGGAATGACCCAGAAGGGAGGAGTGAGCAAGTGGGCCTCTTAGAAGATATATTTTGGGAGAATAGATTGTCTTGTGATGTGCTAGTAAGGAGTTACGACTTTGTTTTGAACGTAGGAATCGTCGAAACGCGTTGAGTAGTAACGGTAAAGTTTTCGTTTTATAGTTATGCAAGACTTGTGTAATTGTAATGTTCCAGTTATGGAAGGGCCTAGCATATGGCAATGTTTTGATAGAATGTAAAGGATTTTGTTACTTGAGAGATTCAGGGTTTAACGTGTTTATTATTGAGCTAGGAATTTTATCTCCTAGTTGTGTTGTTTTGAGAACTAATATTGGTAAGAGTATTGTATCGGTTGGTGCCTTGTGTTTTGGGCATAAGGTATTTGATTTGTGTGTCGAAATACATAAAACTATTTTTTATATTATTTTATAGGCCTTCGAGCATTATTAAAATGATTCAAAAATATTTTTAAAACTTTAGTTCCGGTTTAACTGATCTCAATCCCCGACAGAGCTACACAGTAGTGTATTGGGAGGGTTCCTTGTTTGGATTTCGCTTGCGAGACCTCCCCCTCATGAAAGTAGCTAATGTCAGGAATTGAGAAGAGTTAAATCTTCGGACATTTAAAAAAAAATTATATAATTAGTAAGTTATAATGGATTAATTTGTTTCGAGTTATTTTACGATTTGAGTCTAAGTGGAGTCGGGTAATGTTTAATCAGTTGAGCTGGGTACAGGGTGTATGGGCGCCCTGGTTAACTAATTTGATTATAATTATAGTGATTCACCAGGAGAAGTGGGAGGAATATGTATAGTAATCTTGAGGATAGGTGTCGTAGTAACTAGTTGTGGTTTGGAGTACTAGTCTTAATTTAATTTCGAGGACAAAATTCTTGTGAGGGGGGGGGGGGAGTCTGTAATACCCCGTGATTTTTGGACTATTAATTTAATTAATTTGGGAGAACTAAATATTGATTTAAACTGGAAAATTTTAAATCGGGTTATTGAGGTCAAAATTTGAGTATGTTAGAAAGTATTTCGAATATCGATTCTGAGTGTGTGGTTGATCCCGAAAGGGTCGAGATAGTCGAAATGACTGTACTTGGGTCTTATTTGGGTTCAGGAATATATTAAGTTCGTTTGACTCGAATTGGAGTAATCGAGTCAGTTAAAGTGTGTATTATCATTTAAAATTGGGTATCTTGGATTTAGGGTTTAAAAAGATTATGTGAGATAACAATCGCATTTGTGAGATTTAGAGAAAGTCTTAGAGAGAGAGAGAGAAGAGGAAAGGAAGAAGATAAAGAGAAAAGCTTGGGGATTCCGGCCAATACGCGATTTCGAGGAAGATTCAACCTCTACAACTTTTAGGCAAGTGATTAAACTTGCTAAATAATTTATGTGTGTCATTTATTTCATGATTTGTGGATAAAAATTTGGATTTTGAGTTAGTATGTTAAAACCTAGATTTTTGGGTTAAATCTTACATTTGATGTTTATATATGGATTTGAGGTTGTAGATTAGTTGGGTTAATTTATTTGATGAGTTTTAATGTAAAAACATGATTGGCTTGAAGATTTATGGTTGGATGATGGTATTTTGGGGTTTGTGGGAAGTTAGGATTCTTCCAAAATGACGGTTGGTCGATATATCTGGTATGGCCGGTCGATCGCACCTCAAGGGAAAGCCTACTGCCTCCTTCTTAAGGAAAAATTTAGAACCGCGGTCGACCGGGGGTCAGGGGCCGGTCGACCGGTCCTCTGTTTTTAGCCTAAGAATGAGATTTTATTTCTACCCCTTTTCTTTTGGGTCCGAAACTTAGGAACCTTTTAAATATGTTATGAGGAGTATGTTTTGGAGACTTTTAGGGAGTTTCACATATGATGAAAAATGTTGGGGTCGTATTGAGTCATTTCGAGAGAGTGAAAATTGAAGTTATTGTATCGACTAGTGGGAAATCCTCCTAGCATCGAAATTTCTATTTGGGGATGATTATTGTTGATAGGTGTGCATCCGGATATAGATGGTATCCTTAATGTTGATTGAATTGGGAGACTATTCATATTTAACAGGTGTGATGGATGAGTAAACTTCAATTGAGAGATCGTATTATAAAATGAATTGGGGAAGTATGCGAGTTAGCAACGGTTAGTATAATGAGAGTTCTATATAAATGAATTCACTTCTTTCATACATATGAACGTAAGAGAGTATGTATACCTATGTGGCAAGATGTAAATACCTTGTGTGATGGTTTGCACATAAATGATGTGACTACATATATATCTAGTGTGAATGATATATCTATACTTATTGTGTGAGCATACCCTCTAGTGCTATCATGGGAAGTTGCGCGATGTGGGTGAGGCCCCTGGCTTGAGGAGCAGGGTGCGTATAGTCCCCAGGTCATAGTTGTCCATTATTTATTGTGTGATTTTATTCTGGGCGAGAAGTCTTGGGTATGATTCATTCTCACTTTCAGACTCGGAACTATGATCGCTTCCTATACATTGTGATTTGTTTTTATTACCAGGGTGGTGTGATAATAATCCGATGCATGATAACCCGGGATAAAGTGAGTAATTCCTGGAAGATATATCATTGTGAAGTATTTTTTATATCCATAAGTGATTAGGTTTTAGATATTTACTTGTACACTAAGCATGTTATGTGTACTTACTTGTTGGGGTTGAATGATTGTGCTTTGTAACTAGAGTAATGTTATAGACCCTAAAGGTTCGTAGCATTATCTTATTTATGTGACTAGAGATTATTGCTCCTCATATGTATTTGTAGTTATGTGTGGGGTACCGAGGGCATAATGGACCTCAATGACCAACGTTGCCAAGGAGTAGTGTATCGAGGGGGTTCCTTGTTTGGATTTCGCTTTGCGAGACATCCCACGCACAAAACGCAGTGCAATGTTGGGAGTGGGGAGAAGTTTAGTCCTTAGTACTCGGATTTATATGTTATAGCGAAAAAATGCTTTATGAGAATATAATAGTTAGCGTAATACTCTAAGTAAGTAGCTAAGGTTATACGCGTCGTGCGAGGGCATAATGGATCTCGACGATCAACATTGCCAAGGAGTAGTGTATCGGGGGGGTTCTTGTTTGGATTTCTCTTTGTGAGACGTCCCCGCATGAAACGCAGTGCAAATGTTGAGAGTTGGGAGAAGTTTAGTCCTTAGCATTTGGATGCTAATAACTTATTTAAGTTAATAACTAAAATCCGATAAATTCTAGTAAGAGCTGGTATATATATATGTATAATTATTTGTTATCATAAGTTCAATAAACTCTTGAGTTAGGGTAGAATAGTGAGTTTTTGGTTATGTTTTAGATGACGGGATTACACCGGTTTTTGCGAGGGTAGATTTGGCGTGGGTTAGTATTGAATCGTCCCTAAAATGTGCAGGGTAGCTTAGTTGAGTTTCATGTGCATACGGTTAGGTGCGCGCTTTAGTTGAGGGGTGAGACGGAGTTCCAAGAGAGTGCGACTCCACTTTAATCATGTAATAGTGCATATATAATTGTTATGCATTTTAATGCACTTGTTAAAACTGTTTTCACACCTCGGGCTCTGACCCGTTTATATTTCTCTCTTCCTATATATATTGTATTGTATTTTAGGTGTCCCGCCGCAAGGATACCTATGATGCTTTTCTATCCAGTATTCGTGGAGCTGTAGCAGCTGCGGACTGTTGCTGGATTTTTTTATAGCCATTTTCTACCTTTTGTAAATCTACTTTAGGATTCAGTTTGTATATCGGGCTTACACCCAAGGGTTGTGTCGTAGCACTTCTTTATTTCTCTCCTTAGGATTTTTGTATTGTTTGTGACTCGACAGCATATTCGGGTATTTTCTTTTGTGTACTCATGATGTAATATAGAATTACTTCTTTTTATTATAGCCATGTGCATAGGTTATCATGTTCTATAGTTGTTATGTTGTTAGCTGGTTAATGTTTATTATATGTTTTAATTTTTTTTTGGCACCCGCTTTTTATAGTATTGGGTAGTTAGCTATGTTTTTGGTCTCGTCAGTAGATGCTGAGAATGATCCACTTGAGATTCCTGATTAATTATAGTATAGCGATGGGCACCCGTTATTATTTTAAGAGGGGTGTCACAGTTGCTTTTTCTGACAGCTCCCTCCCATCCCCTCCCTTGTTTCGGCCCTGGGGGTTCATTTCTTGGAGGTTACTATTTTGGGGCATTTTTGGATATTGAGGCTACAGTAGTGGGATGGTTTATGAGACTTATTAATGGATTATTATGGTGTAAGTCTCAAAGGGAATTGAGGTCCAATTTGAGTGAATTAAGAACCTTAAATTAATAAGTGTGCAAGACTTATTGAAAAAATTTTGTATAATAAATTCGAGTTATTCTATTTTCGGTCCAATTGAGCGAGTCCAGACATATTGGTTGAGTGACACAAAGGTAATTTAATTAATGTGTGAATTATTGAATTTGAGTTGCAATATAGACTCGTATATAATTTCGGAGCTAGTGCTACGGGGGCTTAGGCACAGATTTGATCGAATAAATTTATTATAGGGTTATATAATAAATTGAGGAATATGCAAAAAATAATAAAAAGGGTGTTAACCTTAAACATGTGGAATTTGAGGAATAAGTTCTACAATATGAAATTTCGGACCGAAGGAGAAATTTACGGTAATTTGGTTGGGTTATAAAACTCGAGTGATAAATAAATAAATGTGGGAATTACTTAAATATCAACTCAATATATAGACTTGGGAATGTTAAGCTAGTGTTACGGTAATTGTGCACGGGTAGCCTGGATTAATTAAATATATATATGAATTGATGTATATATATATATATATATATATATATATATATATATATATATATATATATATATATATATATATATATATATATATATATATGTGTGTGTGTGTGTGTGTGTGTGTGTGTGTGTGAATAATATTTATAGGAGTACATACCCCTCTAGTGCTATCATGAGAGGTTGCGCGATGTGGGTGAATCCCATGGCTTAAGGAGCAGGGTGAGTATAGTCCCAAGGACGTAGCGTTTGTTTTGTTACGGGTGAGAGGTCTTGGGTATGAGTCGGTCTCATTTCCAGGGGCAACTATGACCGCGTCCACGATGTTTATTTTTTTCACTGATTCGGGGAGCTAACTGTGTCAGGGTGCCCGGGTGGATGAGTATACCTGGATTGATAGCATTGTAAAGAAACATCCGGTGAGTTCCTACTCGGGAGGATGGTTATATATTTACGGCATGTGTGTGAATGTTGTAATATGATGATATGTATATATGGTGCAGATATTTATATACGGATAAAATACATGATGTGAATTGTATTGATTATATACAACGCGTGAGAATGTTATATGGTCCCAAATGAGAAATGATTAATTAAGTTAATTTTATAAATTACTTATAAATCATATATTAAGCATACTCGGGCCAGAGTAGTGTGACGGGAAGGATATTATCGAGAGCCAGTTACGGGGTAGGTAACTAGGGGGGTTATATAGAAAAGCGTTAGGTGTGCACAATAGTTGAGGGGTAAGTCGGTCCTCAAGGGAGTGTGACGCTAGCTTAAATATCAACAGCATTCATACATTCTAATTTAGTGCAATTTAATTCACAAGACAAAAAATTTCAAAATGTTTTAGATTCTAACCCTAACTATAAAATATTTTCAAAACCTTTTAGGTGTCCAGCCACATGGACGCCGAAATTGTTCTATTCCAGGGTTACGCGGCTACGACATATGTGGATGTTGCAGGACTTTGACTTAATCACTACAGTCATTTCATTCCTAGTGTAGGATGCAGTCAGTATTTCATTTGGTCATGTCACCCTAGTTATTTCTTTTGCTCCAATTAGATGATGTACTCATTTTATTATTCTTCTGGTGTATATTTTTGGATTTGAGTTTTGTAGCAGGTGGTTTTCTCGCCAAGGATTGTAATTATTCATTTTTATTATTGTTTGAATTAATGTTTGTGCGAATGGTTTATTATATATTCTTTCTCATGTTGTTAGTAATGTTTAATTAAAAAAGATAAAATTTGACACTGTTTCTTTTGAATACAAGGTGGTTAGTAAGTTTTAAAAAGTTTTCGACAGTGATGCGAAGAATGAACCAGATGAGATTCTTGTTTAATTTGATATAGGATTGATCACCCGGTATTTTATTTGGCGGGGTGTCATATTGTCACAACATGATGTTCAATTTTCTTCTCGTATGCACGATTATCCTCCTCAGTCTTCAATTTCACAATTAAGTCCCAAGGCCAATTTTTTAAGTTTATGTTTCAAGTAATTTTTGAAATCTTCAAAGATGGTAGAAATTTTCCAATCTTTGTAGCCACCTAGAATTATTCACTTAATTCTATTTTTCAACAAAAAATTCACATTAATGAATTGGAGCTCTTGAACTTGAGTCATGACAGTATTTTAATCAACCATTTTAAAATCCAAGAATTTACCAATAACAAATTTGTTCATGTCAACATCTTCTGTTTTATATGTTTTGTCCAAATACTCCCATACCACTTTAACCGTTTTAAGAGGGCTATGTACATTATACAATGTGTTTTTTAGAATCTTGAGGATATAGTTCTTGTATGGAAAATAAGAATGGTTCCATGCATTAACGATAATAATCACTTGTCGGTCAGTCTCATCTTCTTTCAGAGTTAATCCTTTTTCATGGAGGAATTTAGCCAAGTTCAATATAGTCAGATAAAATAACATATAATATTGCAAACGTTTAAAATCCGCCCCTTTGAACTTTTCAAGCTTTTCACCATGGATTATATTTGTTATTACAATCGCAATGGGCTGAGCAGAAATATAAGTCATATATGTTTTGAACAAAAATTATAATAAATATTCATTTATCACATGATATATGAGTGGGAAAATTATAAAATTACAAGTACACTATTTATGGAATATGAGTATTGTGAGGAAATAAATTTTATTTTACTCACACTGTATATGAACGATTTTTTCATAAGCCTGAAACACTTAAAAAATAGTTTTCTACTGTACAAAAAATATTTTTGGAATAGACAAATCATTACTACATCGATTTTGTAATTTTGCTTGTTCATAAAATAATTATGTAAATAATATAATAGAAAAATTTCGTCTAAATATTGTTATCCAAAATTATTTTAGTAATTACAGAAAATAGACAAAAATATGAACATAATAAATCTTGAACTAACACACACTTACAATAACGAGATGTATAAAAATTGACTGAGGCAAGTGTTCAATACATTGTCCTTAAGACGAAATTTGCCCCACAACGGTGCTTCACGGACTAAATGGCAATCATTTCTGAGGATACGAATAACAACAATTGAAGTACAAGCACTCCAAATTGCAAGTAACATGCAAACCAACAATGAAGGAACTATTTTTACTTATGAATGACCCATGCCCATACTGATCGAGTGAGTGGCCACGTATAGACTTGGAAGTCAATTTAAGCCCATGAAGGTCCTCCATCTTTCAAAGAGTTGGGATACCCCAAGGGCACCAAGTCCATAAGCCAAATTGGAGAAAAGTATACTACACTAATTTATCATACTCCCTACGATCCAAATTAAAAGTCCATGTCCTTATTTAGTATAGATTAAGGATACCATAAAATCAATGACCAAGATTAAATCTAGTTCATCAGTGGGAAACTTTGTTCTTTGATTATATCCGAAAATGGAAAGTGAGACCTTAATTTAGAACAACCCGAAAAGGAATAGTTGAATCTTAATTTAGGACGGAAGGAATATTTTATCCAAGTGGGACTTTAGCTTTTCCATTATACTTCAACCAAATTCCATATTACAAGTTAGTAATTTGGACAATAATTTATCACTCATCAATCTATGATTTTCTATATGTGAGTATATCACGTTATACTCCTCGTAATGGAGAACAAATTACAACTCGAAATCAGTCCTATATCAAATTAAACATGAATCTCGTATGGTTCATTCTTAGCATCATTATCGTAGTAGTATTAATTACTAACCACTAGTCTTTAATTAAGTTGATGTCAAATTTTATCTTATGATATAAACCGAAACTAATCAATATAATAGAAATCCAAGGTAAACAACATAAGAGAAATCTAATCATGCCACACAACTAATAAAAGTATTAGCCGAATAACATCGACTATACAAGAAATTCAGCAATTGCAAAGTAAAAAAGAGAGTACTGATACGTGCCAAACTGAATATAAAAAGTACAAGCCCAACGGTACAACTGAAATGTCCCTATCTAGAGAGATAACAAGAAAAGCATCTAAACAAATGCCCTGCAGCATACACATAAATTTTAGCTACGCACCTTGTAAGAAGATCAGGTATGGCGCCCCTGTGGTAGGACACCTAAAAGGTTTTGAAAAGGTTTTATAGCAAGGGTTAGAACCCAAAACCTTAGAAAATATTTAGCAAGTGAATTTAAATGCAGGAAATTAAATGAAAACATGCTCTTAGTATTTAAGTTAGTGCCATACACTCTTTTGAGGACACCTCACCCCTCTACTAATGTGCACGCCTAACGTACTATACATGACCCACCTAGCTAACCACCCCGTAACTAGTCTTGTCACATATATTCCATTACTTCCCCCACTAATCTATCTCGAGTGTGTTTATCATACACTTTATGAGTTATCAATTATTTAAAAGAATTCTCATTCAATACCATATAACCGCTTCACAAGTTATATCATTTATACATTTCACACTATGTATATACATATCATATCTCAACATTCACACGCATATCGAATATAAATTCTATCACCCAACGCATAAGAGGCGGCCAGCGTTCCCCCCGAAAGTGTCCGTTCCATACCATAACGGCTCACCCCTATAAATAGACGCTATGACCTATGCATTATACTCACCCTGCATTCTCTATCCAGGGGACTCACCCACATCGCACAACCTCCTAAGATAGCATTAATATTGGTATGCTTCACTATAAATATTATTCACACAAATATTTATTAATCATATTTATATACTTCATATCACCATATATATATAGAAATCTAGGCTACCGGTGTACTATGTCCATACACAAGCCTAAAACATGCAAGTCTATGGTCCGACTTCATTTCAATTCATTATGCACTAATTAATTTTTAATATTTTGGTGTCACCCTACCAAATATACCCGGACTCTCTCTCTCAGCCCAAATTTCAATATTTCCAATCCATCATTCAATTTCATTCAATTAAGTCTACCCACTTAATTAACGAGGTTTCAAATCACTCAATCATGAACCTTAATTATTCAAATTAATTAATCCTCTAGTTAATTCAAGGGTAAATATTCACAATCTTAAAACCTAGATTATCACCAAAATTGCAGAATCAGCTAATGGAGAAACTGTGTATCTCAAACACATAACAGGTCTGAATCAGGGGAAGAAAAAAATTTGACAGGGCTTAACAAGTCGTTCAAATGACCAGCCATGTCGTTCGATTGATATGGCTCTCTTTTGAACGAGATACCAGGTCGTTCGAACGACCCTGATATCATCTTCTTCTCTAATCTGCCTAGAAAAACCCAGTCCACCATTGAAATGTTTAAAACCTCCATTTTGTACAAATTTCTTCATCAAAACTTCTCAAGGTTCATTCTAATTCCATCCTATTATTATATTCAATCTAACCCCAACAATTACATCAATTAGGGCATCAAATTAGTCAAATCTTAACACCTCTAAAGATTTATAATTCCCAATCAAAGAAATTTCCAATTTCTCATGAACACAAACCATAACATATTAATTAATTCCCACCTCCTTTAATATGAATAGGTAAGTGCAAATTAATAATTTCAAATTAAACCACTTGCCTCAATTTGTAGATCAAAGTCTTTGGATGAGGATGTTGGCTTGAATTCAAGGATCTCTTCTTGAAACAATCTCCCAAAATCCTCAAATTCTCTTCTAATGGCTATCCTCTTAAGATCTCCCCAATTTTGGTCTTCTAAAACGATTTTAAGTTGCCTTACCCTTACACAATTAGGGTTAAAAACTCTAATACCATTTTTGGACCTATGGGCCTCCTAAGAGGGCCCAAACTCTTAATTTGGAGCTCAATTATGTCTAGAATAGTCCTGAAACCCAATATATACCTATGGCCACTCATTTCGAACTATTTCGACCCTATCGGACTCAACCGCGCGCTCAAAATCGTCATTCGGATAATAATTTTTAAAATTAACTTCCACCCGTTAATTTATTTAAATATACTCACTTTTAAATAACCCAATTAATTAATTCTCATTAATTTATGACACAAGTAATTTTACAATTACCGAATTAATTAATTAATATAAAAACACAAAAATTACGAGGTGTTACATACTTCTCCCCTTACTAGGGAATTTCGTCCCCCAAATTCGGACGTATATGCAGTAAATAGCTCTGGATACTGCTCCTATATGTCCTCTTCATGCTCCGAAGTGGACTCATCAGCACTATGATGACCCCACTAAATACGAATAAGCGGTACAACTTTAGATCATAATTTGCGCTCACTGCGATCGAAGATAGCTACTGGTCTCTCCTCATAAGAAATATCGGGTTGTAATTCTATCTCCTCAAGTGGGACATGCCAAAACGCTCTCAGACTACTTTTGTATTTCTTCAACGATGCAACATGGAACACATCGTGGATACGCTGAAGATGATCTGGAAAACCCAAACGATACTCTAACAGTTCAACTCTCTCGGTGATGGGGAAAGGACCCACATACCTTGGCATTAACTTCCACTTTTTGCCAAATCTCATCACCCCTTTCATATGGGATACCCACACTAACACTTGATCTCTGATCTCTAACTCCACATGTCTCTGATTCGCATCCGCGTAGCTCTTTTGTCTATCTTACGCTATACGGATACGCCCCCAAATTAACTCAATCTTGGTGGACGTGTCCCAAATCATCTCCGTCCCCTATAGCTTGTTGTCCCCCACCTCCAACCAACAAGCTAGTGAGAGACAAGGTATCCCATAAAATACCTCAAATGGGGGCATGCCAATACTAAATTGGTATGAGTTGTTATACACGAACTCGACCAATGGATGGTACTGCTCCCAACCTTACCCAAAATCAAGAATACACATCCATAGTATATCTTCGAGTATCTAATTCACCCTCTCCATTTTCCCATCCGTCTAGGGGTGATAGGCGGTGCTCAACCTCAACTCGGTGACCATAGCCTCCTAGAGGCGCTGCCAAAAATGCGATACAAAAATCTTGTTCCTATCAGACACTATATTGATCGGGACCCCGTGCAATATGACTATATCCGCTATGACTAGTCTCGCATACTGCATAGTCTCAAAGTTCGTACAAACTAGAAAAAAGTGGGCCACCTTGGTCAAATGATCTATTATCACCCATATAGAATTGTGACCCATCGGTGAAATAGGTAACCCCGTAATGAAATCCATTTGGATTCTCTCCCACTTCCACACCAGGATCTCAAGTGGCTCCAACATACCCGACGGTCTCTGATGATCTACCTTCACAAGATGACACATAGAACACTTCGAGACGAACTCCGCAATGTCTCATTTCATCGCCGTCCACGAGTACGGCCTCCTCAAATCTTGGTACATCTTGTCCCCATCGGGATTTATGGTAAATCTGGAGCCATGAGCCTTCATTAACAAGGCGTGTCTCAAGTCCTCGTCCTCTGGCATGACCAACCTCCCATTAAAGTGTAGCCCACCCTCGGAGCTAATGGAGTAGGACTCCGCACCCTCGGCTAGCAACTTCCTCACCCTGTCCTGGCAAAAAGGATCCTCCGCCTGATCCCTCACCACTCGTAATTTTTGAGTTTTTATATTAATTAATTAATTCGGTAATTGGTAATTTACTTGTGTCAAAAATTAATGAGAATTAATTAATTGGGTTATTTAAAAGTGAGTATATTTAAATAAATTAACGGGTTGAAGTTAATTTTAAAAATTATTATTCGGGTGGCAATTTTAAGCACGCGGTTCAGTCCGGTAGGGTCGAAATAGTCTGAAATGAGTGGGTATATGTATATATTAGGTTTCGGCTCTTTTTAGGAGGCCCATAGATCCAAAAACGGGATTAGAGTTTTTAACCCTGATTATGTAAGGGTAAGGCAACTTAAAATCATTTTAAAAGACTAAAATTGGGGAGGTCAAGAGGAGAGCCATAAGAAGAGAGTTTGGGGATTTTGAGAGATTGCTTCAAAAATAAGAGGAGATCCTTGAATTCAATCCAATATCCTCATCTAAAGGCTTTGATCTACAAAGTGAGGCAAGTGGTTTAATTTGCAATTATTAATTTGCACTTACCTATTCATATTAAAGGAGGTGGGAATCAATTAATATGTTAGGGTTTGTGTTCGTGAGAAATTGGGGATTTCTTTGATTGGGAATTATAAATCTTAGAGGTGTTAAGATTTGACTAATTTGATGCCCTAATTGATGTAATTGTTGGATTAGATTGAATATAATAAGAGGATGGAATTAGGATGAATCTTGGGAAGTTTTGATGAAGAAATTTGTACAAAATGGAGGTTTTAAACATTTTAATGGTGGACTGTGTTTTCTTGGGCATATTAGAGAAGAAGAAGATACCAGGGTCATTCGAACGACCTGGTATCTCGTTCAAACGAGAGTCATTGTCATTCGAACGACATGACTGGTTATTTGAATGACCTCTTAAGCCGTATCGGATTTTCCCCTTCCCCTATTCAAACATGTTATGTGGTTTGAGATACAGAGTTTCTGCATTAGTTAATTTTGCAATTTTGGTGATAATCTAGGGTTTATGTTTGTGAATATTTACCCTTGAATTAATTAGAGGATTAATTAATTTGAATAATTAATTTCGTGATTGAGTGATTTAAAACCTTGTTAATTAAGTGGGTAGACCTAATTGAATGAAATTGAATGATGGATTGGAAATATTGAAATTTGGGCCGAGAGAAAGAGAGAGAGATAGAGTCTGGGTATAATTGGTAGGGTGATACCAAAATATTAAAAATTAATTAGTGCATAATTAATGAAAATGAAGTCGGACCATAAACTTGCATGTTTTAGGCTTATGTATGGACATTATACGTCGGTAGCCTAGATTTCTATATATATATGGTGATGTGTAGTGTATATATATATGAGTTATAAATATTTGTGTGAATAATATTTATAGCGAAGCATACCAATATTAATGTTATCTTAGGAGGTTGCGCGATGTGGGTGAGTTCCCTGGCTAGGGAATGCGAGGTGAGTATAATCCCCAGGTCATAGTGTCTGTTATTAGGGGTGGGCCGTTATAGTAGGGAACTAACACTTTCGGGGGAACTCTGGTCGCCTCCTACGAGTTGGGTGATAGCATTTATATCCGACATGCATATGAATGTTGAGATATGATACGTATATTTATAGTGCATAATTATATACGGATATATATACATGGTGTGAAATGTATAAATGATATAACTTGTGAAGCGGTTATATGGTATTGAATGAGAATTGGTTTAAATAAGTTAATGTGATCGATAAATTATAAAGTGTATACTAAACTCACTCGGGATAGATTAGTGGGGGGGAAGTAGTGGAATATATGTGACAAGACTAGTTACGGGGTGGTTAGCTAAGTGGACCATGTACAGTACGTTAGGCGTACACATTAGTGGAGGGGTGAGGTGTCCTCAGAAGTGTGTACGGCACTAACTTAAATATGAAGAGCATATTTGCATTTTAATTTCCTGCATTTAAATTCACTTGCTAAATATTTTTAAATGTTTTGGGTTCTAACCCTTGATATAAAACCTTTTCAAAACCTTTTAGGTGTCCTACCACAGGGGTGCCAAGCCTCTTCTTACAGGGTGCATAGCTGCAGTATATGTGGATCGTACAGGACATTTGTTTAGAGGCTTGTCTTGTTCTCTCTCTAGATAGGAAAATTTTAGTTCTACCATTGGGCTTGTACTTTTTATATTCAGTTTGGCATGTATCAGTACTCTCTTTTATACTTTGCACTTGGTGGATTGCTTGTATAGTCGATGTTATTCGGTTAATACTTTTATTAGTTGTGTGGCATGATTAGACTTTCTCTTGCGTTGATTATCTTGGATTTCTATTATATTGATTGGTTTCGGTTTAAATCATAAGATAAAATTTGGCATCAGCTTAATTAAAGGTTAAGTGGTTAGTAATTAATAATATTGCGACAGTGATGCTAAGAATAAACCAGATGAATTCCTGTTTAATTTGATATAGGACTGATCACCCGGTATTTTATTAAGCGGGGGGTCACATTTAGTTATTAATGTGGGTCAATTTTTTTTCAAAAGTACTTAAACAATTTTTTTTATAAAAATAATGTGAATAGTATGAGTTTTTTTCTTGGTTTTTTTTATAATATTCTAATAATCGTTAATATTTTGACAATTTTTCTTTCTATCACAATAATACTCGTTACTCAAATTAATATCGGGATACCTAAGAGATGGAATTTTCATTTTTTAAATGTTAACTTACAAAACAAGTACTTCATAAGTTTTCTTCTTTTATAACAAATGTATGTGCTCATTCTAGTTATATACAACAATTTTATGAGACTTTTATATTTTTAAAATTTTTATCTACAGTAATATATGCAATTTGTGACGAATTATTGGTATTACATTAAAATTAAAATAAGACTCTGTGAACACACTGTAATACAACTCTTATGGTTAAACAAAACAACTGGAAAACACTACGCTTTGATAGTTGCACGTGTATGCAATTGTAACTTGTGTCACTTTGTTTAACATTTTGAATTTAAGAGCGTGAAAAAAAATATTGTTTAAATCTAATTTTTATGTTACTCCATTTTGTTATTTTTATTAAATAAATATATTAGTTATTAAGATTTTGTGCCCCAAAAAATATAACACAAAAATAAAAAATAACTTTGATAATTAAAAACTATAGAAATAATGAAATTAAAAAAAAAACACAATCTAAATACTAAAAAGGATAGATTTAATTAAAGTAGAATCCCTAATGTTTAATCCCCATTATTTTCAAATTAACAAAAAGCAAAATAACGACATGACTTTGAAAAATAGTGACAATAGTTGACGACCACAACAACACTGCCTACCATGTAAGTATCTATGATGGTGACACGGTAGCCGGTGTTGGTATGATATTGTCAAGTTAGTTGTTGGCAAATGTTTTTTTTAATAATTCTGGAACAACACATGATTCCGACACATTTAGAGCGGGACACTCATATGGAATGTCTGCATTGCTTAGTGTTTGGTTCCACCAATTATCATTCAAGATACCAATAAAAAATGTAAATGTGAAACGTGAGTGTGTCACCAAAATTTGCGGAATCACATGTCCCTCTCGAATGCCTCATTTTTCCTTAAATAAGTTCTTTATGACTTCTTTTATATTTTATGATTAAAAAATTTAATAAATAACATGATTAAATTGAAAAAATTACTATCAACGTTGACGTGCAGTGTGCCGCTACCAATTGTTAACAAAGTTAATGTCAGTATTCTTTTTTAGAACTAGACATTAATTAACCTTATTTTTTTTAGAATTGAATTTTTTTGGTACATTTCTTTATCAATGTTTTAATTTAAATTTTTTGAAAAAGCTTAATAAATAATATAATTAAATGTTAAAATTAACTGTTGAAGTGGGTCATAACACATTATTTTAAAGTGAGGTTAGATAAAAAATGGAGTTAAACATCAAAATGGTTACACTTTTTGTTTCAGCTACTTTTTAAATGGGTAGGGCCAAATTTTTTTTGTCTTAAGGTCAAGATTGGAGGGAGGAGGGTAGATATAGAGGGTCATATAGTATTTTTTTTTAATTTAATTCTAAGTACTTGTAAAATAGTTCTTATAAATTAGTTATATGTATTGATTCAAACCTTATTTTAGTTTTGTTGACTATTCATCTAGAAAATAAGTCATATTATCTTAAATTAAGAAATATATATGGCCAAAATACCCCTAATATTTTAAATATAACTAAATCTTAAAGTAACTAGCAAGGTTGCCACCACCAAGACCACCTGTCGCCACCATCACCACCACCACCTAATCTACCACCACCCCTACCACTGCATGGTATCATCACCAACACCTCCACCTGCCCTACCACCACCATGACCACCAAATTCATCTCTACCACCACCATCATGACTTGATTGGTCACCACCACCACCGCGATACAACAACCATCATTATTCCTACCATCACCACACACCACCCACCACTGCTACCACAATCTCCACCATACTTAATATTTACTAAAAGTTTACAAGAAGAAGAAGAAGAAGAAGAAGAAGAAGAAGAAGTAGAAGGAGACTTATTGTAAATAATTAATTCGAGTGTAAATATTTATTCTCATAAAGGAAGAATGAATAAAAAAGAAAGAAAACATGAAACAAGGCTTGCACTAATATATACATAAATTAAATATTTTCACTTAAAATAATATTTTTAATAAGAAGAATAATAAAAAAGAGAATAATCAACTCATGGTAATATTTATTGTGAGTATATCTCTTCATAATCACAATATAAGCCATTCATAGTGAATACTTACTGTAAGTGCAAATTTATATACTATCATGGCATAATTTCACTCATAATAGATATTTACTTTAGTGTTAACATTTGGTATCAAGAATATTATCATTTTCATACCTTTTAATCCAGAAATTTTTCTCCTCGTTGTTATTCTTTTCTCTACGTTTCTTCTCCTTCTTAGTAAATATATACTTTAGAGTATATAATCACTCTCCTAGAGTGGAGTAAATATTTACACTCTAAAGTAAATATTTACTTAAAATGCTTTTATGTGCATAACACAATACTAAACCCAACAAAATACCCACATATAGACACATTCACAAGTATGTCTCTCTCACCACAACACATACAAATATACACCGAATAAATATATACACACCGAACACGCATAATAAATAGTTACAATGAGTGTACATGTTTACTAATATAGACAAAATCAAGTCAAAGTAAATATTTACTATCACAACAAACTAACACTACATAGGTTCTTGGAAATGTTCTTATTCTCTGCTTTGTTATTTATCTTCTAATCTTTTTTGTAAATATCTATTTGGAGTGTAAATATTCACTATTTAAGTAAAAAAAAAAATATCTGCACTCTAACTAATTACTTACTTAGAGTGCATATCAATTACAATACATAGAACAAAAATCATCACTAGCAAGAAAACAACACTAACACTCTCTGATTGTTTTTCTCTCTTCTATTAACACACACACACACACACACACACACACACATATATATATATACATATATATATTCGGGTATGCCCGTGCCTAAAGGCACGCTGATAATTGCAAAACAGTAAAAAATTTCAAAGTACGTAATTGCAATAAGGCAAAGATTTCGTTCCCCAACAAAACAAAATGTAATTTTAAAAACATTGGCCATAATCTCTTTTATTTATAGAACTATCCACCCTTCTTAACAAATAATAAATAGTCCAACAACATTCAAATAGTCTAAATTCGTCAAATATAATATAACATATACAATATTCATCAATCGAATTCATTAATTTTAAAATATACTACATTCAAAGTGTCAATTTGAAAAAAGACATAATCTCCTTTGTTTCTTGGACTATCCACCTTGCTTAAGGGGTAACAACCAATCGTACAATATTCAAAAAGTCCAAATTCATCAAAAAAATACTTCAAAGAAACAAAATTCTTTAAAAAATCACATGTATCAATTGAGGTTGTCCCACATGTTCCACTGTAATGATTGTCCGTAGTTTTCAAAATGCAACCGGATGAAAAATAAAAAATATATTTAGTCAATTGAAATAAACTTTTATACAGTTATGACTACGATACAAATCTCAAGAAATGATTATATAGTCCAATATGACTAATACTGTCATGATAAAGATACAAATCGATGTGTCTTCAATATAGTGTTGTTTGCGATTTTTAGTCATGCGATACTTATCATTTTACTATATCAATTGTTGTGCAGTACCTATGGTAGGTGTGTTTTATAATGAATGTAAAGCTTTGAAACTGTAAAATATGTATAATTGTTTCCAAGTTATTATGGGGTTTCTGTGAAAGTTCAAAGATGCACATTAGAGTTTCCAAGTGAGTTAAGCTACTTTTAAAAATAATGTACTGGACAAAAACATGCGAGGGAGGTACGGGGTATGGGTGTAAAGATACCACAACCTATGGCATATTTCAAAGATAGTTAATTAGCACCCAAATCCATTCTCTTGCATTTACCCATTCTTTCTTTTTCTCGAAGCTTCACTGAAAAAACTGAAAACACAAATAAGTAAAAAACTATACTTGATTACTTCAACGTGAATGAAAACTAAAATTTTTATAAAAGTTTAATTTCTAATGAAAATAAAGGATGTAGTGTTTGAGAAACACATATACAAATACAGTTAATTGAGTGTACAATATAGAGCAACAAAGCTACAAATACACCCACAAAGAAAATTTATTTTGCTATTTTTTGTTTGTTGTTATCACATTGCTTTTTAACTTTTACTTAAAAAGAATGTAGACGAATATAGTGCAATATAATGATGTTAAGACTGACTCCAAATAGATTGCATTATAGAGAACAACACATTCCCCAGAAAATATATTTCAACAAATGTGATTTGGAAATAGAAATTAATAGAGTCAAAATGAAACAAACCAAAAACATAATGTCCGAATTTAGAAACCTCTGAATTCTAATAAGAATTTCATTATTAAGAATTTCTAAAATAGTATTTTTGCATAAGAGAGGTGCAATAAGTAATTGTAAACAAACAGGTATTCATAATTCAAAACATGTATTCATAATTCTGTAAACCTCTATTTTGGAATTTTACAGTCACTATTTTGAATTTCTAAAATAGTATTTCATAATATTTGAATCCAAACCAATAAGAATTTCCAATCATGTTTTCTTTCAAACATAGATATCTCTTCATCTTAGCTTCACATTACTCGCATTCTAATAATAACAAATTATAAAAAAGGGTAAAGGAAGTGAAATAACTTATTGTAAAATGTAAAACTTGTTTGTTTCCATCATGAGCTTTTATGATGAGGCAGGTCTTGTGACTGCGTGAAAAAACTATTCATGACATATTGATCTGGCAATAACCTAGCATGAGCACCAGCAGCCCCGAGAGTTTTTTCACTTGCAACTCTCATTTTTTTTCCGAAGGATAAACTATGACACGTGGGACAACCATGGTGCATATGCATGTAACCTATTTCATCAATGAACATTTTGCTTCTGAAATAGGGGAAATGCATACCCTCTTGAGAGGACCTTCATTCTCAGCATCTCCATTCAGCTCACTCTCATTCTTAATCTTATGACACTGATCTTGTGTTGGTGTGCTCTCTTGAGACTCAGTGGGGAGCATTTGTGCTTATTTAGGTCCAGACATCACCATGCTTCAAAATAAATTCTAAAAGAGGCTAATTGGTGTACTAAATATCAATAACAATAAATAACTTGTATCCAAAAAGGAAATTTCAAACATTTAAACCTCATATATATCAACCTGATTAGCATCCAACATCAGATATGATAGGTATGAAAATATTAATTGTTCATATACACCAACCTGGTCAGTAGTTAGACCTCATATCTACCAACATGTTCAGTAGTTAAAAGAGAACTTCAAAAGTTGCATGTTCTTCTCTTGTAGAGTTCCTAGGAATCTTAAAATAGTTCTTAATTCAAATCTTTCTTAAATTGTACTCCAATGATCCAATCCAATTTAAAGAAATAAAAACTTCTACAAAATTCATAAATTCATGAAAAACTAAAAAACTAAAAAACTTCAAGCATATGCAATAGAACAAAATTAAAAAGATTAAAAAAATAAATAAAATGTGACATGCAGTAAGCGAAAGAATCAATAGAGTATACCCGAACAAATTAAAATAGAAAACATATATGCAATTCAAATATGTGTTATGATTTTCAAATTTATTATGAATCCTTAACAGTGCTGATTTGAGTAAATCTTCCCCTTCTTTCCATTATATTTTTTTTTGCTAAATCATGTATGTTTTCAATTGGCCATATCCTCGGTACTCCTCTTAAACTAGACACGACAACTACTTCTATATCAAGATCTAGTGTGGTAAAAATATGTGTAGCTATGGATGTTTTAAAGGCTTTCTAATATCGAATTAGGCTTGGTTGTGGTAACGATGGCTTCGGTCAGGAAGTGGAGTACAAATCCATCCCAAAATACTGTGATGAATGCCTTAAATTGGGCCATGATTGTTCCAACTTCTTAAATAGAGAGGAACACACTATCTCGAAAAAATCAGAGGAAATAAACATGTTGAAGGATAAATAAAAAAAGTTAAATCTCAAATTGAGGCTGCTCATCTTACAACTAAACTTGAGAAAGCTACGAATAGAGTAACAAATACCCCAACTGCAGAGGCTACAGAAGTGGTTGACGTCTCCACTTCCAAAAACCCCAAACCCACATCACCGGTTGTCATTTATAATATTGTGGCCAATAATTACAATAAAACATATAAACATATAGTATATCTAACTACAATAAAATGTATAAATGATAAACCATATGCACAACTTAATCTACAGCTTCTCCAAAGTTAGTATGATAACAGACATTACAATATGTAAGCGAATAGGTGAACTGTTATAATGTGAGTTTGTTAGTAAAGAATGGAAATTATGTTGTTAAACATAGAGTCAAGAGTCACTGTAGAATAGTCTTATTTCAGTAAACAGACTAATAAATCCCATTGTTTGGTATAATAGCCTTATTTCAATAAAACAGACCAACAAAATCTCACTGTAGAATTGTCTATGCAAAGAAGGAAATTATTGCATAAATTGGATTGAATACATAATTAACATTTTTTATTGTGTTGTGAATCCAAGAGTAAACCCTAAGCTTAATTTGCAAAACAAAATATAACTGCCACATCACATTTCCATCCAAAAAAATGTCACTACACTTCATTGTTGTAAACAGAGAAAAACAAATCTTAAAATCATTAGTATTGTGCCCAAATTAACTAAAACTATGATAAGGTATCAGATCCATTTTGTGGGTTCTTACATGATTGCTTATGATGTACAGCTGCCAACTTACAATAGAGTGGCATACATAGCTCCCATACACACACACACGCACATAACAAAATATGTCCATGGATAATGAAGTCACCTTTAATTCTAGAAGCATCTGAGTTGTAATGGAAGTTATACATGCATCACTCATTCATGTACATTGGAGAAACAATAGGCACACCCTAATATTCACATAAACCAACAGTGACAAAAAATAACAAAATTTTAGTAGCAGTCTTCCCCTACAAAGACATAACAACAAATAAAACTTTATTCAGAGAGGGATATGTACTCACCATGGAAATAGTCTCCCGTGTCGTCAATATAAATCATATTTCATCAGATCATGTGTAGACAGGGCCATAAACCCATGTTAAAACCATTAAAGTGTATTCTGCAATTAAGTAAAAATAATACTTGAAGTTAAATGGTCTTAATTTTGCAACAGTATGATAAAATAAAAAAAAAGGACTTTAAAATATTGTAATATTTTGACAGAGTAAGGAATTTATTTTAGTTTATCAACCTGATGAACTACTGCAATTTTTATTTTGACTTATAGATTCAAGATTGTCGTGGGCACCCCTATCTTCCCAGCACGCCCTATTTGTCCAATCTGATGCGTGTACATTTTAATATTCTCGGGCATGTCATAATTTATGACGTGCAACATCCATATGGTATATCAATACCACGTACAGCTATATCGGTAGCAACCAACATATTATACCTCTCACAAGCAGTTCAAAAAAATTGTTAACCTTTTAAATTACTTCTGCCTTGGCAGAAATGAATGCCAGTAAAATAGAAGAAAAATATTGGGTTGAAACTAAATGGTTGCTTGAATACAGTAGGTAGTCCTAAAAAAGAAAATAGTTGGATTAGAGCCTTTACAAAATCTTAAAATTGTATACAAAGGAGCTCCAAATGCAAGGGTGAGTGGGGAATATAAAACAAACACTGAGAGGGAATATTGTGAAAAAAACGGATTATATAAGGGCAACACAATCCTGTATTTCTTCCATATGAAAGCAAGAAGATCATTTTAATTCACATAGTGTGAGGCTTTGAGCTAGGATATCCGAAACCATATCCATTCGTAATACCAATAGTTTCTTTACTACATAAATTATATTCACATTACTAAGAAAATAGTTCTCTATATATAAATGGTTGATGGTAATGCATCAAGGTTGTATATCAATAGAAGATGGTAATGTAGCGAGGTTACATAAATTGGTTATTAGATTAATTAAAATGTTTAAATTACCCCACAAAAACACTACATCAATTTTTTTTACTATTTTAATAAAATTTGTCCGCACAAAAGCCTCACTGTATATATATGTGTGGGTGGGGGGTGGGTGGGTGGGGGTGCACGTGCGTGTTCGTGTATAGAGAGAGAGAAGCTACCATCACATGAGGGGCAAACTTAACGCAGTAAATTGGAAATCCAGTGTAGAATTTGAAGGCCCCTCCAGACTTGAGGTTCTTCACAGCACCATCCAAAGAACCTGTGTAGGGATATCTACCTTCAGCATCAGGCTGCATCTTTTGTATTTAAGTTTTCACATAATCAAAGGGTAAAATGCAAGCTGAAGCAAAGAATCCAGATACTGCACTCTCCCCTGAAAAACAAACAAACCGCCAGAACATAACCAAAATATAAATTCAAAGCTGAATATAACTCAATCAAATGTACGAGCATCGAGTACGGTGTAGGAAGAAATATAAAAAAATCATTATTTATTAAATTAAGTTTAAAAAAAATCACAATAGGGTAAACTATTAAAATACTATCAACAGAAATCATAATGATGTGATTAGAAAGTGAAATCAGCTTAAGAAACAAAGTAAAAACCTGATGATCACCTCCAATTCAACCATTTCTAGAAATATAGTGTTCATATACAACATAATCTGCAAGAAAACAAAATTAAGTGAAAATCCATGATCATGAAATTAAATGCAAAATGGAAATCGGAGAATAGAGATTGACTGAAATTAATTTGAATACTCATGCCTACCGTAGTGTAGACCAAGACAAACCTTCATTTTAAAACAAGTAGTTTTATTAAATTCTTTTATCCTACCACCTCCAATCATAGGATCCAAAATAGTAAGGAATGAGATGTAATGAGTTTACACAAATTTTTTATCCTTTTTCTAGTGGGCTTATTGTCAATGCCCTTGGCATTCTAAACTAAAAAAATAATCATTTGGATTTAGAGGAAGAAGAATTGGAGTTAGACTTGGAATTAGACCTTATTGACCTTGTTAGGAGCTAAACTGGGCTTAACTGAACTCCGAGTCATATGCTACAAATCTAGGATCCGCTTCATAATGAGTCCCCCCCCCCCCCCCAAACCATTGAGTCAAACATATTTTTCAATTTCTTTAGTAAGATTTTTATTGGACTGCAGATTTAGATCCATGTATTCTTCACACTCACTTGGTGTAGAAGGCCTTTCCGTAAATTGTTGATCAACCTTCTTCACTTTCAGATATCTCTATAGTTGAGTTTTCTCCAACCTTATTGACAAATATAATATTAAATGTGAAGTTGAATAACAAATTATATGTGGCAAACAGTGTGTTTTAAATAATAGAGAAAATGAATTTTAACCAAATTCTAGTCATAGAAGAATAATGACACCTAAATTTCCAACATATAACTGAAACTCGAATAACCTGAAATAGAAAAAAAAAACACCCTGCATCTCGTCATGATCAACACCTTTTTGTCAAACACCTTTCTGTTAACCTCCACCTTGTTGCACCTGGTTTAGCAATAATAAAATGGTCTTGAGCATGACCTAATTTACTACATAAAGCACAATACGTGGGCATGTTTGAAACGGATCGTGTTTATTTCTAAATGGTGGGTAAAATTCAAACTCCAAACTCCAAATGATACACAATATACAAATTATGTCTAAACAATGCTCATTCCAAAGCCTAAACAACATCAATACAAATTAAAGTCAATAAACACTGAGTGTAAAACATTGTAGTTTAAATAATGAATTAGTCAAGGCCTATAATATTAAATGTGAAGTTGAACAACAAATTATAAGCAGTAATGAGATGCACAGTGTGTTTTAAACAATAGCAAAACCGAATTATAACCAAATTCTAGTCAAAGAAGGATACTGATACCTAAATTTCCAACATATATCTGAAACCCGAATAACCTGAAATGAAAAACAAATCCAATTTAGAAAACGCGTGAGAATATGGTACAATAGATAATATGAAACACACACCAAAATAAATGAACACACGAAATACAATCACACGTTATCTGTTCCAGCATAGGATAGCAAAGAAATACATGAACTGGTGCAAAATCCTGAAACCAAAACATAAAGTGAGGAAAAATTAGAGTTGATATTTCCAGTGAAGAAAAAAAGCAAAAGTCATATGCATAAAACCTAAACCAATTAGCAATATTGAGAATTCTTGATATTTTCTATGCATAAAAATGCCACTATTAGAATGATTTGTTCTACAACAGTTAGAATTCTTATTTTTTTCTATGCATAAAACCTAAACCAATTAACAATATATCATCAATTTAAAAATCTTCAATGAAATAAATTATTGTCAATAAGAACACAGAACATAAAAACATTTGAGTCTCTTAACCTTATCTACAAAAGAAACACAATATAAAGAAAGAACATGTTTCGACCCAATGAAAAATAAGCCAAAACATAAAAACAAAAATATAGAGAAAAGAATCTTCTACCCTTTCATGTTGCTCTATTTATTTTCCTGTAATTGGTATATAAAATAATATAGACAACGAACTGAGTGTATAAATTACCTTCCATGTACTAACAATTCAAAACAATAGGTTGTTTCAAAAAAAAAAAAAAACTCAAACAACAATTAAATGATAAAAAAAAGCATTACATGTGTGGATCTATAGCCATACGATGAATATTTCAATAGAAAAAATCCAATATCAAAATTAAAAACAATAAGGTATATAATTCCATATAAATGTTTTTTAGGATCGATACAAAAAGCATCAATATATCCAAAATAGCCTTTTTTTTTTATATATTTGAGAAGGGAGATCACGGGGGTTTGGGTGGGTGAATGGAAGAGTGGGGCGAAAAAGTGTGCATTTTGAGGTGTGTTTACCAAAATAGCCTTCCATTTGAATTAAAGTGAAAGAGGGGAATTAATTGGTAAGAAAGAAAAGAGGGGAAACCAAAAACTTTAGGGGTAAAATAGGGAGTGCAAAAAAATTCATATTGATGACATCATGGTGCTATCTTATGACATAAATAAGTTTTCTACTTTATTATATAAATAAATATATACACAACTACACACATATACATGCATACACAAGCAGCCACACATGCATATATATAGAAAATTAGAGATCAATATTCTAATTAGAGAGAGAGTGAGATAGAGATGGAGAAATGAAAAGTGATGGTATGTTGTTTCATTTGAGTTTGATGTATAAGTTAGGGTTTACGATGGGTACTTTAGACATTTTAGTTTAATATATTTTACAAATAAGACTAACATACTAATTTATAATTTCCCCTCATATAACGTCCATAAAATACGAATTAAATTCCATTTTTACCAAATTGCAAAATGATAGCCGTGCATGTTGTTTCGAGGATGCACAAAAGTTCCAAATTTTAGATATTTAAGAAGCCATGCTCAAAATTAGGATAACCCATTATTCTACGCAAATTGAAACTGTAATTTTCATAATATATTTATCAGGAAGATAGGAACTGGAAGTTTCTTTAATGACAAATTAGAAATTTTATATGGCTTTAACAATGAGCTATAATATCACAATTTCATTTTTGAGTCATTTTAGAATAATAGTTTAACCGAAATTGTAAAAGAACGGAAAACTTTATAAGCATTGTACATAAAATTAAACTTTTCCATATTATCTTTTTAATAATAAAACTATATTTGGTTTATCTCAATTTAAGGACTCAAAATGGGACCCTAGTTACTATTGAAGAAAATGTTAGGTATTTTTTATTGGACTAGGAGGGATTTTTTATCATGTTGTGCTTCATGAAAATTTAGAAATAAATTATTAATGCAAGTATAGACTAGTAAACACTCAAAAGGTTGAATATATGGTGTATTTATCATGAAAATATATTATTGGAAAAATAATTATAGGCAAAGACGAATTCATAGTAGAAAGATAAATAAAAAAAGTTCATTAATCTAGAGTTGTGTATCCACAAAGTCCCCGAGATAAAATTATCTGCCATAATACCCCAGATATTCCAGGGAATTAATTTGAAACTATTTTGGGAAATAAATACTAAATTTTTAAATGGTGAAAATTAGTTTGAGAATTAATTATGAGATTTAAATAATATTCAAAATTAATTTCAGAGTGAAGAATATTAGTAAAGTTTTTAGTCTCTATGGAATAATTAAATAAATGGTTCATAAAGTTGAACTTTTATGTTTAGGGTTGTCTAGGACTTATAAGTCATTAGATTGCCCAAATAGTGTTGAGAGTATGAGTAATTGGACATTTGGCTGAAGAATTTTTTTGGGATAAGCTTAATATGGTTTGAATTATGTTTTGGAAACTACAAGGTGTTTTATTTTAGGGTTTTAAGAGGCTTGCATAATTAGGAGTATATAAACATAATATTATATTAAGCTAATATCATTTTACACCTAATCCTAAACCTAAACCTAAAAAGCTATAGAAAGGTTATAGAGAATTAAAACTTGGTGGCTAATTTGGGAAATAATGAAGAGGATAAAGTTTAGGGATTGAAAAAGAATAATTGGGACTGCTAAGAGGATTGTCATTTACACCGAAATGGGGACTTTCATGTACACGAAACATGACAAGAGGTATATATACTTCTTCGCTTTGATAATAATATTTTACGTTTAAATTCATGTAAATAAATTAAATCAATTAAACAGATAAAATTAGGTTAATATATCCAAAATTGGGTGATAATTATATGTTCTTGAGAATTTATAATTAAATTATAATATTAGAACTAGGCTTCTTGGAGACTTCACGCAAGGTTTATTTAATTAATTTGGTAATTGGTTTGTTTAATTGTAGATTTTAGATTTCATAATGTTAAAACCATCTATATTTTATGTATATGTCGGGAATTGAATCATTATGTGGATATTTGAGCAATTATTGATAAACTTTGGCAGTACGATTTATATATAAAGGTCATTATTTTTGGATTTTGATCATATATCCGTATAATGAGGAGATTGACCCTTAACATGTATTAAATTTTAGGTTTTAATGATTTGGGGTTGAAATTAAGGATTTTGGGGGATTATTTTTGAAGGTTAATGAGACTATTTTTCCATAAATCCCAAGATCAGATCAATCTGGTGTTATGTCGGATCGATCAGAGTAAACAAAAAGTCTCAATTTTTATTTTTTCATGTATTGTTTAGTATTTATGTTTGAATCAATTCTAGAATGCTTTCTGAATTATAATTATTTATATTTTGGATAAATAGGAGTTTTCATAAGGTTAGGGGTAACCAATAAACTTACATTGAATAAGGGGAATTTGATGAAATAATTGATCAAGTAGGGACTAAAGTGACGAGGTTGAACTTTATAGGACCCATTTAGGTTGTCTATACCTAAGTGGTTGACGTGTACCTATTTTTATGATTTTTGTTCATGAATATCCTCGTATAGTTTTAATAATTTGGTTGATCAAGTGTATTTATTAAAATTACACAGGTTGTCTAAACAATTAAATTTCATCCATAGCATGTAACGAGAACCAGCGACTGAAGATAAATGAAGGTGAAAAACGTTATGAGAAATCCTCAAAAGTTGATATATAATGAATAAGAGTTGATTACATCATCAAGTAAAACTTATATCGCCTGACGACAACTAATACATACCCTTTCGTTATGTTTCAATATATCTTTTAAAACTGAATACATATATGAAGAATAAAGTAAACATCGCATCTCTAAAAAAAATTAAGTAAATCTAAAACTAGTTATAACCCATACATATTCAAAGCTCGGCGATGAATGAAATGGAAGAAAGTGTGCTTGAGTAAGAAATTAAATCCAGTACATGAGAATAACTCCAATAAGGTGATGAGTCAGGTGCAACGCAATAAGATAATAGTTATGCACTCTATTAGTAAAACTATCAATCATGAAAGTAAATAATAAACTCTACAGTTAATAGATTAACTGTTATTTATATAAATCTAGTATTTACACATATACTGGTACATTTTTCTACTTGTTTACATCGAGTATATTGATTGACCCGAGGGAGCCTAGCCTCGTGTTAGCTAATACGCTAGTCGTTGTTTTCATTTCCCATGGCTAATGTAGAAACCTAAATTTTAACTACACTCTTAAGGGAGTATAGTAGTGAGTTCGGGTATCGAATCCGCAGAGAATGAGTGTTAGACTCTAATTGATTTCTTACTTTTGAATAAAAGTGTAAAAGATAATTATTTTAACTATATATTAGTTTAGGCATATATTTAATCTAAGTTAAAAACAAGAAGAATAAAAACTATAGATTGACAATAAAATCCCTCACCTCGGGTTAACAAGAAAAAATGGAGACATGTGAAGAAACGATCTGCAAGATTAAATCTCATTTTGTGAATGAATCATACATAGAGTTGTCACCCCCTAAATTGTCATAAACACCTACTATTATTTTGACTTCAACAAATATCCCAGAGATTATACACAAAATATCATAAATACGGCGCATACATGATATACACCGTTAAATCTCCTATGTGTAAAATTAAAAACAATCTTACCCATTAAAACTAGTCTAATCCATCACCGAAGTAAAGAAACCAATTAATGTAGGGTATCTCAACCTAAACTAAATTAACTAGTAAGCATTGTAAAAGACATGTATTGAATGAAAGCAAGTAAAGAGATCAAATAATTAAAGAAAGAAAACAAAGTTAGCAAAGCATTTAGCAACAATGGAAGCTCGAATTAAATGGAGGAGGATAGTGAATAGTAATTACATACACAAATGGGTTGAACCCTTGAAGAGAGAAACGTAATGAGCTCCTAAACTAAACCCTAACTAAACTATGTTTATGCATCCTTTACAAATAAAATTCCATTTAATATTTATAATAAGTGGAATAAAAGAAAAGGGAAAAGAAAAAAATAATAAGCAGATTTACCAAATATGTGAGATTATTGATCGATGATCCGAAAAAATGCACACTGCTCTCGAGACAACGCAAAATCGAAATGATCAATCTATAGATCATTTTGATCGATTGCTCTAAGCTTTGTTTCTTGGGTACACTTCCTCTTCATTTCAAACACATAGGGGTTTTGGAAGAACGATCATAACTTCATCTTTCGGACTTAGAATAACGTTTCCTTTATGGCCACGTGAAGAAAATTGATGAAATACGCTTCCATGGAGATCCACTGGCCAGGACTTGAAGTATGAAATGAAAATATTGCCCCTAAAGTTGCATTAAATGATGAACTTTTTTGAAATGCAACCAATTTCTCTGCTTAGAATTTCAAAACGTACAAAAACTTTGCACAACATATATATATTGTTTATCAAGGTTAAAAAATACATGAGCATAAACGTAGGAAATAACTGAGACAAAAGTGCTAGAACGCATAAGAATAAAGAGAAATAATACACAATATCTGATACCTATCACACCCAATAACTTAGACATTGTTAGTCCCTAGTGATGAAACAAAAAAAACCCAGATATTGTGTAAGTTATTGGGTGTGATAGGTATCAGATATTGTGCTTATATATTGTTATTTCTATCTTATGTGCTTATATAATCACTCTTTTTATTGATTAAATGTCACTTTTGTGGCATTTCTATCTTATGTGCTTATAAAAGTGGCATTTCTATCTAAGATAGAAATGCCACTTTTGTGAGAGAACGATTGCATTTAGCATATCCAATAAGTTGTTAAACCCCTAGGTTATTTAGAATGCTACGTCATATTGATTAAACCGAATTCGCAAATTCCAATTGTAAACTTATTTAATTAGAGTCAATTTTTAAACCAATTTAATTCAGCCCTATAACATAAACCTACGTGGGTAAAATCAAACCAACATAAATAAACTGTTAATACACAGATTTATGGGGAAAAAAAGGGGGGAAACCTTTTTATTTCACTATGTAAAATAAATAGCAACTTACATATACAATGAAATCTGAAATGAATATCATGCAGATACTCGCATTGACACGTAGCCTAAAGTTAGCAATGGATCAACCGCAGTAACCCACAAGAACACGTAGTCCAACTTAGAAAGGAACACCCACGAGTACTCCCAAATGACGTGTAGTTATCAGCCTACAAGAGAAAACTTCAACAAAATGTATCTTGTGTTCCAAAATAATTCACTAAACTATTGGGATTTTTGTGAATTGAAAAAAACAAAGGTTTGAACCCTAAAAGAAGAAGACAAAGTTTTATGCCGAATTGCAGTGTTTGCAGAATGAAAAACGTCAGGTATTCTTAATAAAAAATGACTCATTTAACACGATTTATATAAACAAATTGAGTCGACGCGTCGCTCGAACGAAGTCCAAATGTCACTCGAACGAAGCCATGTGTCGCTCGAATGAGCTGCGCACGAGATGCCAATGTCGTTTGAATGATGGAAATATGTCGCTCGAACGACAGAGCGAAAAAATAAATTTTTATTTTTTATTTCAAATGTCCGCCTCAACACTTAGAAAAATATTTTGACGAAAAACAAAGCCTAAAGTATTTTAAAATATTTTAGAAAAAAATTCCCAACACTTTAAATGAACTGTAAGGGACTTAAACACAACCTTGCAAATATTAATCTCACATAGGCTTTTCTGTTGAAGAACGTTGATAATCAAATCCGTCTTGATACATGATTGAACTCGAATAATTCTTCGATGGTTGTAGCGGTATATGACATACACTAATGTAAACCGGGACTTATAAAATATGGCCTTAAAAATCTCCCCCTATGTCTATGTCGATACAAACTAAAAACATTCGATTTATCAAATAAAATGTCCTATACAAATCTAATACCCTCCCATGAACCCAAAACTAAAAAGGTTCTAAAAATGAAAGTCTAAAACTTTTATTAAAAAATCTTCAACTTGAAATCTTCAAATCTTCTTTGCCATCATCAGGGCGTGCAAAATATGATCTTTAATTTTGCTCCTACACACATTAGACAAAGCAAATACCATCATGACATATCGAGTTTGAAATGGGATAAACCTAAATCAAACAAAGCTCAAATCTCAATTCTCTCCCACAATTAAAACCCCCATTAAATCATAATTCATTTCAATCTCCCCCTTTTTATTTGTCTGAAATAGACAAGGAAAAGAATAAACAAAAAAAAATGGAGTGTCACGATAAGCAAAGCAAACAACTACGATCATCAAGGTATACTCAAAAGTCGTCCAAAAACTATTTTTAATTTTTCAATTTTTCAAATAAAAATGCAAAAAATAATTTACAAAAATCACACACCATGAATTTACACTAAGATAACCAAATCCTGAAAACGGAATAAATGTCGGTGTTAACAAATTATATAGGAAAATCAGTGCAATCATAACATATGTGCACGATGAATATGGATACTCCTAACGAATGATCTCAAAATCGTCCTTAGGTGTCAAAAATGCGAATTTATATGGCATCGACTCAATCTAATCGACACATCAAAGTCTAAAATGATTTCCACACCAATAACATCTAAAACTATGTAATGCTTTTTCAAGACTTTGTCAGGACGTGTAAACCCGTTGATTACATATTTCCAACCAAACTCCCTCATAAATAATAATCCATTTATTTTTTCTTTGAGCTGGTCTATTTTCTCTCCTTAGAGAAATCCTATTGGCCCCATTTTGGCATATGATTCTTTTTATTGCCTTAATTTTTTCTTGAGATCTTTTAAACGATGCTTTCAGGATGAGTTAATTTTGTACTCTCGCAGCCCTTTCCCGTATTCAGTTATTATTTTTTTCAAATTTAAAGAAATTCATCATGGGCAACGGTTATTACATGCACTATTTTCATTGTCAAGTTTTATCGCATTTAGTTTGCTTTAAAGATATGATTGAGATGGAAACACTTAGACCAACATGTGATAGACAAGTAAGATAATAAAACAAATCTCTACAAATGTGCATTAAATAAAACTAAGAGTCAAACATGTAGGTAGTAATCTCAAATTGCATCTTAACGACTCCAAACATTATAAAGCATAAAAATAAAATGATGACGCATATCAAAACATTGTCAAATAGACACATGGATATGGAATGAAATTGTGACTCAGTCATACTAAATGTCCATTCATATATGGTGTAAACAAAATACAAAACTTTTTTTGTCTTTATCAAAAATTTATTAAAATAAAATCTTTTTATATTTTTCCAAAAACAAAAATCTTTTTTGAATTTTCTGAAAAATATATCAAAAATGAAAAATATAAATATGAGAATGGTACATATTAGCAATAGGCATGAATATCATCATGAAAATCACCCTATACTAGCAAACAAGTCAAAACCTCAACCGTTAGGTGCAATGGAGTTTTCCAAAGGTGGTGACATCCTATGAAAAACATCCATAAAGTCATGTGAAGTCTTGTCCAAAAACTTAATTTGCTCCCTAATATGTGATAACTCTCTCATGGAATCATCCGGAGCATCCAAAGTATCATGTGTGGGTGCATGTGTCGTACTAACACGTGTAGTACCAAAACATGACACATTACCGAACTTAAAGAAAAATTTCCTAAGGTGTCCTCTCTTCTTGTAATGGCTGCAAATATACACGAGCCTAGGACACACCTCTCTCAAAATGTCTATGGTGCACTCTCCTATCCGGTACACGATGATTAGGTGGGTTTGGTTGATATCCATATGGATCAATCACAAACTCGGGAACTGGCTCAAGTGCAACTTGCAAAGTGGACACACCATCATGACCTATTCTTAGTCTCTCATCATTACCTAAAGTGGGATCGAGGAGTGTCTATCCTACTGTCTTAGATGTATCCTCTAAAATGACCTTTACCTCCCGGGCACGTTCAAGATCTCTCTCTAATTGTGACACACGGGCTATAAGCTCACTCTTCCCTCGATTTACGATGATTAACTGATCATTCAAAGAAACCTTCACCTTCTGAAGTTGACTCACCGACGCCTCATTTCCCCTCAAACTCTTAATATCTCTATCTAAATCAATCACCTTGAGAGTTAGGTATTTATTCAACCTTTTGGTCTTTAGGATCTCGGAGTACAAATCTTTAAATGCAATATGGAGCTCACTATCACCTTCACTGGCGCACTCACTCCCACCCTCGCTAGAAACACTCAAACTATCATCCTCGGGGGTGTCACGTGCACAAGTATCCTCATTATCGTGGGACAAACTAGGTGTGCTCACGTGACTAGCTAAAAAGGATACACACATCCCACGTGAAGATTCATCCCCCATCTCAGATGTTAAAAATTAAAACTTGGAATCTAAAGGGTTTTCACCAAGAACTTCAAGAACATTCAAGGAGGGGATCACCGGAGAAGACGATCGGAGGGTCGCCGAGAAGCCTAAAAGTTTGTGTTTTTGGCTAAATCAACCCCAAGACGACCTAGTATCACCCCAAAGTCACTCAAGCACTACAAACCTAACCCTATAATCACTCAACAGCGGTAAAAAGCCTCGCCGAAAAAAGGAAAAGATCGCCGAAAAACAAAACTATAAAAGTAATGACCAGAAATGGAAAAGAAAAGGTCAAAGAGCAGTATCTGACTGATTGCAATTGAGGGAGGAAGAGGTTAAGAAGTAAATAACCTTGAATCGAAGCAAATAATGGAGGGTGGGAGAGATTGCAGTTGCAAAATAGCTATGGGCGGGAAAGCTAAGAAAGAGAAATGATGAAAGAGAAGGAGCTTTTAAACGTTCTCAATGATAGGGCGCAATTTCCAATACCCTCATCATTACCCTAGGGAACCCAAAAGGTGCCGCCAAAATTTCCATACCTTAAGGAAAATGCTATTCACTTCAGTGAATGACATGTGTCCAAGGAACCACTCCAAACCCCAAGGTATCACGTTGTCTTTTTATTAATCTGACCCCCATACCCCTCAGTCATCTACTCAAATAGGAGACTAAGGGCTAGGGGGTGATTGATATGCCCAAAATGTACCCTCGTACTCAGGGTCACTAACCTCGGCCTGTCTCACAGCCGAGTTGACAGGAAACTTACAACAGCCATCAAAAGGTCGTCTCCTGGAGGGTCGGCTCCTCATTGACCAACCTCAGCTGGCCAGCAATTGAGGTTAACAACATCTTATGGGCTCAAACTATTGCCAATGTCATACTCTGCCTCAGCCAATGTTATATCCTAGTCCACCTCTCACCTCTTCCAGTCTCCCAAGTCGAGGACATGCTGATCATTGACAGGATAAATCAACTATCTAACTTCCCCCAACCTCGTACTCGGCCAGGTCGAGGTTAGACAGATTATGTCACAAGACCGATCACACGAAAGCACGTGAAAGGCTTGGAACACATGGAAAATCAGTTATAACCAAATTATTCCCCCCAGGTGAGGGAATATTTGGTCATCATTCCTTACATATGGCATAGCCAAGTGTCTACCTATGATTAGCGTATTTAATCCACGAATGCTCATGGCATGCTTGGGGGGTGCACTACACTCCCCAAGCACTCTATATACAGGTCCTCTCCTACCTTACAAGGGGATCCAAAATTGTAACCTTAGCCTAAGCTCTGGTAAAACATACAGTAGAGAGAGAAAGTGGGAGATTGTATCACAAGCCATTAGTTCCCTTGTTATAATGAAATTCACTCACACACTCACAGTGGACGTAGGCCAAATTGGCTGAATCACTTAAATACAAGTGTTCTTCCTCATCTCCTCATCTCCTTCTACTAGTTTATTACTCTTATGCTGCCATTTTATTGCTAGCTTATCAACACCTCAGCTGGTGGTGCTGTTTATCGCGTCATCAGTTGGTATGGCAATCTTTTTGCCCTTTTTCTTTAGCCTAGTGGGACACTCAAACGCCTTATTCCCCTTGCCCTCGCACTCAAAACATATCTCTTCCTCCTCTTTCTCTTTCTCACCGCTCTCTTTGGCCTCATTCATCTTTTTATTTTTCTCAAAAAATCTTTTATTGGAAGAATTTTCTTTTGAAAATTTGAGAAAGTTTTTTAAAAAAATCGCAAGCAAGGCCATATAAAAACCAAATTCTCCCTCAGACTCGAACTCACAAACTTTCGATTTCTTTTTTTCATCTCTCGTGGACACTTCCTCTCCCTTTCTAGATTAGGCTCTAAGTATTATCCCTCCATCCTTAGGCTTGACAGTGTCAGGAAACATGTCAATCTCTTATGTCTGGAGGTCTCCTACCAGCTCTTCTAATTTTAAGTTGCTTAAATTACCTAAGTGTAGTACCCATACTTTTATGGATATTTAAATTACATAAATGGGAGTAATTTGATAATTAGAGGAATTACGATAACTAGTAGTTTTAGGATTTATTAAGTGTTAGATTAAATCCAATGTGTTACATCTACTTTTGGGATTAAGTAAATGAGTCAGAATATTTTTATGTCATGTCGCAATTGGGTAAAGTGACGGGAAATTCTTCACGTTGAAGAAAATGCGTGTTAAGAAGCGTTGGGTCCAATAAGTGAATTTTAGTTAAGTGACTCGGATGGAGATTTCAACTTCACGGTTGGCTTCGGAATGTCCGATATAGTCATAATAGAGTATCTAGAGGTAGTGTTTAAGTTCTGGGGACTTTTGGACTAGTAAGGACTCACATTTGAGTATACGACTCAAAATTGGGTTTTATAAAGGATAACCCTTATTTCAATCTTCTAAGGCACGAGAGAGAGAAAAGAGAGAAAAGAAGAAGGAAAGAAATGAAAAAGGAAAAGGAATAGAGAAAAGGAGATTTTCGGCCAAACTCCGCGGGATTCAACTCGAGGTCGTTGGATTTTATCCACGAGGCAAGTGTTTATTTGCCTTATTCATTTGAGTGTGTGTTTCTCATATTATAGTTGGTAAACTATATGATTTTTCGGTTGAAACCCTTGAAATAAATTTGGGAAAATTGATTATGAGTTTACAAATCGATGTATTGTTAACTCTTGATGACTTCTAGTGTTAAACTCATGTTAATGGTGTGTATAAATGGTTAGAAATGGGAAGAAATGATAAAAGAGAGTTTAATCGGTTTTAGGGTTTAAATCCAAGAAAAATTGTTCTATCCCATAAGTTAATTGATGTGCTAGTTATAAATCAGTGTTAGGATTATTATAGTGTTGTTGGTTGAGATTAAAAAACACAAAATGGAGGTTGGGATGATTTTTGGGTTTCGGAGAAGATGATATCCCATAGAAGATTTTGGATTTTCGCAGGGCGAATGGATTCGGACAAGACAAATCGATTCGGTCTTAAATAGTAAGAAAGTATAAAATTTTCTAATCGATTCGGTAAGGGCAAATAGATTCGGAAAGAGGCGAATCGATTCGGTCCAAGGGAATCGATTCGGCCCTGTCAGATGTTTGAAAATTTTCTTCCTTAAGTTTAGGGGGAAATTAAATTAGAAATTGGAGACTATTGTAGGGGATTCAAGAAGTGATATTAGTACTGCTAGATAATGGAATTAAGGGTGAGTAAACCTTGGATTAGTTAACGGTACAATCCTGGGTATGGACCTAATGAATGGTTAGGACGCGTAACATTCGAGAGAGGTCCTCAGCAAGTGTCTTTAGATATATTTATACATGTAGATTAAATATGGGCTGATTGCATTTGAGTTGATCCTAGGATGTGAGTAGGATGGAATTCAGGATATGGGCTAAAGAGGATTGAGCGGCTATCCGGTACGTCTATTCACGACTATTATTATGGGTGATGCGATACCTATGAAATTAAGATAAGTAGCTTGTGTATTTATTTAAGTATTACGAATTGGTATATTTGGGATTATATATAAATCCTTATAAGTGATTAAGGTAAGTAAATCTTGAGTAAAATAATGCTTATAGGTTTAGTATTTTAAGTGTGTAAATACTTATATACTTTACGAATGGGAACATTCAGGATATTTTTGCGGCCATCGCTATAAGAGTTCGACAATTATAGCCAGGTCATATTGAGAAGCGATATAATATATCTACGGGTGTTGTTACAGTTTATATATATATATATATATATATATATATATATATATATATATATATATATGATTTGATTATAAATATATTGGTATGAAAACGATAAATTTATGTATAAATATATCTCTAGTGCTATCCAGGGAGGTTGCGCAATGTGGGTGCATCCCCTGGATTGCGGAGCAGGGAGAGTATATCCCCAGATCATATCGTCCCTCATATGGGTGCAATAATTATTCCACTTTCAGTAGGGAATATGACTGCCTCCACTGTTTAGTATTTCCTACCATGATCATGAGTAAGTCTAACTTGGTACTAGGGTTAAGTTAAGCATACCCGGATGATAATGGCACTATGAGACTACATCCTCGGGTTATAGCTTGGTGGTATGGTTATTATACTTATGATTGTAATATAGGTATAATTATATTTGTTGCATATGGTATACTGCTCGTATGCGAAGATGTGAAATCATATAACTTAGACTTGTGTAAAGTGTCAAATGAATAAGAGTTTATTCTTATTTCGGGAGATTTATATCTGGATTCATAAAGATGTGATTCGTCTATCAAAGTAAGAATTATATATACGGGACTTTATACACTAAAGTGAAAAATGGTATTTTAAACTAGTTAAAGTTTCAGAAAATGAACGCTATATATATATATATATATATATATATATATATATATATATATATATATATATATGAGAACTGTATATATCAAATCGATGAATATGTTAATTAAATCTTACGTGATAGCTTACGGTGTAACTTCTATTAATATCATGTCGGGTAGGTGATACTTATGAGGACTTAGAGGATGGGTGGAAGAGATTAGTTAGGCAGGGTAGCTCAACTAGGTTGTTTGAAGTGTATACGATAGGTGTGCACTATTAGAGGAGGGGTGAGGTGTATCTCATGGGAGTGCGATACCAGTTTAAATATGAGAGATTTCATAGTTTAAAAATATAGAATTTGATGCACTTGCTAAATATTTTCAAAACTCGGGATCTGACCCATTTCTCTATTTCCCTCTCTTGTTATATATGTATATGTATTAGGTGTCCAGACACATGAATGCCTGGATGATGATTCTTCGAGCTAGACGTTTCTGCAGCAGCTGTGGATGCAAGCAGGTTTATTTTATATGCTTATATCCTTGTGATCTAGATGGGAGGTATTGTAGAAACATTCGGGCCGATGGGCCAACTATATTCATTTATTATTTTACCGCATTTTAGTTGGCGGCATTTTGATTTGGCTGTATTATATGTTGTACTGAGAGTTAGGTTATCTTATATCATTTCAGTTCGATGTATATAAATTGTTGTGATTGTTTCCTTGGATGGTTTGGTTAAAAAGATTAGTTAAATAAAATTTTGATGCCAACCTAATAAGTTATTAGTAATTAAATTGGTTTTTGACTGTGATGCTGAGTATGAACCATATGAGATTCTTGTTTTAATCTGGTATAGAATTGATCACCCGGTATTTTATTAGGCGGGGTGTCACAGATGGTATCAGAGAATCAGGTTCTAGTGTCCTTAGGAATCTGTGCGGACGTACTACGCTTTCAGCGTTGCTTTCTATTTGATATAGATCCTTATTATTATAATTGTTGATTCCTGTTGTGAGATTTCGTTCTCCTGATATTATGTAAGATTATAGTAAATCTTTTGCACGCACGTATGAGATTCGTGTGCTGATCGATGAAGAGCGACCAGGGAAGGCCGATACGAGGGTAGCAGGAGGCGGGGCTTAGTTGGAACTGTCAGTTGAAGTTGGGAATGAGGACCACAATTAAGGTCACTCCCTTTGTGGATTTTTCATGTATTGCTGCGACAATTACTAGAGTGTAGTAGTTGTATTTATCTATGTACCGCTATAGTAGAGAGTGGTGCTAAACGTGAATTACCCGGTGAAGTTGAATTGGGAAAAAGTCTGAGAGATCTTTGATAAGGACCATACATTAATGTTTAAGTTATGCGAAGGAAGTGTGGTTTTATTCAACGGAAGTAGAAGGCTCAGAAGCTCTGGCTTAGAGCACAGTATAGAAATGCCCAGATGTGAAAATTTGGGTAAAAAAATTTCACTCGTTAGAGCAATCTTAGAATGATGGGAATGGTGGTCACCATATTTGGGGGAGCATAATGTTTTGCTCATAAAGGAATCTTACAGATGGCTTTAATCATGAATTCATTTAAATTACCAGAAATGAAGAAGATGTAGTTTTTGAATTATTCACATAAGGATCGATCAAGGGCCAACAGTGAATAAAGAGTAATATGGATAAGTGAACTTTGTATCCGATGAGGTAGGTACAATGAAGAGAGATTCCTTCAATGGAATGATAGTCTCACTAGTAAGTGTTTCTAACACTTATCAAGATTTTACTTGGATTCATTATGTATATGATGGTAGTCTCGTACCTCTTATACTGGGAATGTTAACGCTTCCATGAGAGAGGAGCTGGATGAGTTGAAGAATTAAGTCCAAGGGTAAAGACTGGAATTATTTGTGTTCATGAGACCCCACAAGTGGAAATCCTCCCGGGGATTCATTGAAATAGGGCCGTTGAGACCGGTAGCATGTTCTCTTTTAGTCGAAAGATCTAAGGGAACTATGAGGGTGATTATCAGGGTCGAGGATATAGAGTCTAAGATACTGATAACCTTAACATGGTCAGGATGGCCAGAAATGGGGAATATGGTGATGTGGAGCATACAACCACACGCTTTGATCTTACCCGGTATGAGATTAAGGGACAAGAGTAGGGTGCCTAGATGGGGAATGGATTAAAGTAGTTTTTAATTTGGTTAAGACAAGTGTACTACGTCTGGGAACCATTTAGAGCAGTCAAGGTGATTCTCAAAGTTGTTATTATGAGTTTCACCTTGGATGAAGGAGGTATATTTTGTGTGGAAGGATTGAGTCACAATATTATGTTAGCCCTGTATTCGTGCGTGTGATTCGAGTTTATTGGTAGTATCAGTAATATTATAGAGGGTATATCTATATGTTTTTCCACGATAGCGAGGTTCCATTTTTCTTCTTTCGCTAGGGAAGCGGGTGTTGGTATTTTGAGCTTATATTTGGTTCGCACTGCTCGCTTTATGTGTGTTATACGAGTATAGTACTATTCTCAGTATAATATGTTCTTGTATGATTGTAGCGATAGTACGCTAATGATTGCAAGGCTATCGTATCCACGGTTCCAGGGTGGAACTATTTTTTTTTGCGATATCTCACATGGATACGGGTTGAGCTTGCCTTTAATATATGTTTAGATAAAACTTCGATGAGTAGATGTTTCATTATCATGATTTTAGTGCATGGGAACCTTATAGATACGATTTAAGATATGCATGATTTAGCGTTAAGTTGTGAGTTTAAGCTCGTTGTTATTCACGCAAATGACTTAGTGTTAGTACAAGAACTTTATGGTTTGGCTCCTTAAGAGAAGTAAGAGTTCTGACCATATTTTGTTGGTAGAGTTAAATAGTAGTGTATCGGAGGGGTTTCTTATTTGGATTTTTCTTGTGAGACACTCCACGCATGAACCTCAACAACGTTGGGAGTGGAGAGATATTAATGGATGCTAGGATGTTGGTTTTGATAATAGATTCCCCAATGTGGAGAAAACACTATAAGCTGAGAGTCATGTGATGATTAGGAGCTTATGGAGATGGAAGTGTCGTGGAAAAGCACTGAAATATATCTCTCACCATAAGTAAATGAGTGAGGTAAGGATTAAGGTAATTGATTTGAGTCTTATAGCCATGTCGTATCTAGGAGGCAAATTCGGAGGTAGTATTTTTTACATGTGATGTGTAGAGTATAGGCGCCCCGATTAGTTAGACTTTCCATTTCACCGAAATGGAAAGGCATAGAGGTAGAAGCGCGTTAGTATGGTTGCGAGATAAGATTTTCAAAGTCCCGATTGTGTGCTTTAGGACGTTATATCTTGATGACCGACAATGCGAGGTAGTAGTGTAACATGAGGATTCCTTGTTTGGATTTCACTTTGTGAGACATCCCACGTATGAAACTGAGCTAATGTCGGGAGTTAGGAAAGGTCTTGGCCGCTAGGGATAAAGTTAGTATAGTAATCATTTATGTGTGCAGGAGAACACATTTATCTTAGGACGACCATAAAATAAGGCCAATGGGGTAGGTGGCGCTGATATAGGGAGATTGTAGTGAGTTAACCATGAGAAGATTGGTGGGTTAACCTTGATAAGGATTAAATTTCCAGGTATAGGAAGAATTGACTCTCGAGTAATTTAGATTGAGAGTACCCAAGTGTTAGCACCAGGCCGAGTAAGTGAGGCCCATTTTTAAAGAGAGTGTTACGTGTGTGACGTTTGCAATAGTGGTGCAGATAGGCACGGATTATAGGATGTGTGCATACCTTGGTAAGTTGATTTTATATATATTGTCCTAAGTAGAGGGGGACATAGTATATAAAGCTGAAGAGTATGCTTTGGGGTAGTTATAAATGGAATTAGAACGTGTTGGATGTAATGTAGTATGAGGTATGCAATAATCCAATTATATAGGTGCAACAAGAGTTGGCACACCAAAGATATGTGATAAGACTGACTGGAGTAGTCAAGCGCTAGTGTAATTTCCTTTTTGAGGGAAATTCAAAATTATGACGTAGACAAACTGACGCTTAGAGTGGCGGCTTTCCGATGGGATCGATACGTTAGAGCGGTGATTATAGGCTCGTTCTCTTTATATGCGGTTATAGAAGCACTAGGTGCGATTTGTCATTATTAGGGTTAATCTTACCACTGAGGTAGTGTTTTATCATGTATAGATTCAGTTAAGCTTGTTGTTAAGCTAGTGCGTTAGAGTATATACCTTGAGATATGTGGGTAACGTGAATAAATATGTGGTAAAATACCATTGCCTTAGTATCATTCGACTTCAGTGTACTAGGATATAATGCAATTAGCGATCCTAGGTTGGGGGTACAAATCGTATCCAAATTTTGAGGATGAAATTCCTTTGTAAAGGGGGGGGGGGGGGGAGTATGTAATACCCCGTACTTTTATAAATATTTAAATTACATAAATGGGAGTAATTTGATAAATAGAAGAATTACAGTGAAAAGTAGTTTTGGGATTTATTAGCTGTTAGATTAACTCTAATGTGTTACATCTACTTTTGGGATTAAGTAAATGAGTCGGAATATTTTTATGTCATGTCGCAATTGGGTAAAGCAACGGTAAATACTTCACGTTGAAGAAAACGCGGGTTAAGAAGTGTTGGATCCAATAAGTGAATTTTAGTTAAGTGACTCGAATGGAGATTTTGACTGCACGGTTGGTTTCAGAATGGTCGAGATAGTCAGAATAGAGTGTCCGGGGATAGTGCTTAGGTTCTGGGGTGTTTTGGACTAGTAGGGACTCGCATTTGAGTATATAAGTCAAAATTAGGTTTTATAAAGGATAACCCATATTTCTCTCTTATAAGGCACGAGAGAGAGAGAAAAGAGAGAAAAGAAGAAGGAAAGAAAGGAAAAAGGAAAAGGAAGAGAGAAAAAGGGATTTTTGGCCAACTCTGCGAGATTCGACTCGAGGTTGTCGGATTTTATCCACGAGGCAAGTGTTTACTTGCTTTATTCATTTGAGTGTGTGTATCTCATATTATAGTTGGTAAACTATATGATTTTTGGGTTAAAACCCTTCAAATAAATTTTGGAAAACTGATTTTAAGTTTATAAATTGATGTATTATTAACTCTTAATGACTTCTAGTGTTAAACCCATGTTAATGGTGTGTATAAATGGTATGAAATGGGAAGAAGTGATAAAAGAGAGTTTAGTCGGTTTTAGGGTTTAAATCCAGGAGAGATTATTCAATCCCATAAATTCATTGATGTGTTAGTTATAAATCAGTGTTAGGATGATTATCGTGTTGTTGGTTGAGACTAGAAAACACAAAAATGGAGGTTGAGATGATTTTTGGGTTTTGAAGAACATGATAACCCGTAGCAAATTCCAGACTTTTGTAGGGAGAATTGATTTGGACATGCCGAATTGATTCGTTCTTAAACAGTAAGAAAGTAGAACATTTTCAAATCGATTCGGTAAGGGCGAATAGACTCGGAAAGAGGCAAATCGATTCGTTCAGGTGAATCGATTCGGCCCTGTCAGATTTTTGAAAGTTTTCTTCCTTAAGTTTAGGGGGAAATTAAATTAGAAATTGGAGACTATTGTAGGGGATTATAGAAGTGGTATTAGGATTCCTAGATAATAGAATTGATGGTGAGTGTACCTTGGGATGAAAGAGGGAACCTTTGATTAGTTAATGATACAATCTGGGGTATGGACCTAATGAATGGTTAGGACGCGTAACATTTGAGAGAGGTCCTTGGCAAGTGTGTATAGATATATTTATGCGGGTATAATAAATATGGGCCGATTGCATTTGAGTAAATCCTAGGATTTGAGTAGGATGGAATTTAGGATATGGGCTAAAGAGGATTGAGTGGCTATCTGGTATGTCTATTGATGACTATTATTATGGGTGATACGATACCTATGGAATTAAGATATGTAGCTTGTATACTTATTTAAGTATTACGAATTGGTATATTTGGGATTATATATAAATCCTTAAAAGTGATTAAGGTAAGTAAATCTTAAGTAAAAGAATGCTTATAGGTTTACTATTTTAAGGGTGTAAAGACTTATAAACTATTACGAATAGGAACATTCAGGATATTTTGGCCATCGCTATAAGAGTTTGACAATTATAGCCTGGGCATATTGAAAAGTGATATAATATATATACTGGTTTTTTTTATAATATATATATATATATATATATATATATATATATATATATGTGTGTGTGTGTGTGTGTGTGTGTGTGTGTGTGTGTGTGTGTGTGTGTGTGTGATTTGATTATAAATATATTGGTATGGAAGAGATATATTTATGTATATATATATCTCTAGTACTATCCAGGGAGGTTGCGCGATGTGGGTGAATCCCCTGGCTTGCGAAGCAGGGAGACTATATCCCCAGGTCATATCGTCCTGCATATGGGTGCGATAACGATTCCACTTTCAGAGGGGAAATGACCACCTCCACCACTTAGTATTTCCTACCATGATATTGAGTAAGTCTGACTTGGTACCGGGGTTAAGTTGAGCATAAACCGGATGATGATGGCACTGTGAGACTGCATCCTCGAGTTATAGCTTGGTGGGATGTTTATTATACTTATGATTGTAATATAGGCATAATTATACTTGTTGTTTATGGTATATTGCTCGTATGAGAAGATGTGAAATCATATAACTTAGACTTGTGTAAAGTGTAAAATGAAAAAAGTGTTTAATCTTCTTCTGGGAGATTTATATCCGGATTAATAAAGATGTGATTCGTATATCAAAGTAAGAATTATATATACGGGACTTTATATACTAAAGTGAAAAATGGTATTTTAAACTAGTGAAAGTTTCGGAAAATGAATGGCATATATATTTATGAGAACTATATATATCAAATCGATGAATAAGTTAGTTAAATGTTAGGTGATAGCTTACAGTATAACTTATCTTAATATCACACCGGGTAGGTGATAGTTATGAGGACTTATAGGATGGGTGAAAGAGATTAGTTAGGCAGGGTAAGTTAACTAGGTTGTTTGAAGTGTATACGATAGGTGTGCACTATTAGAGGAGGGGTGAGGTGTATCTCATGGGAGTGCGATACCAGTTTAAATATGAGAGATTTTATATTTTGAAAATATGGCATTTGATGCACTTGCTAAATATTTTTAAAAGTCGGGCTCTGACCCGTTTCTCTATTTTCCCTCTCTTGCTATATATGTATATATATTAGGTGTCCAGACACAGGTATGCCTGGATGACGATTCTTTTGAGTCAGACGTTACCGCAGCAGCTGTGGATGCAAGCAGGTTTATTTTAGACGCTTTTATCCTTATGATCTAGATATGAGGTATTGTAGAAACATTCGGGCTGATGGCTCAACTGTATTCATTTATTCTTTTACCACATTTTAGTTTGAGGCATTTCGATTTAGCTGTATTATATGTTGTACTGAGAGTTCAGCTATCTTATTTCAGTTCAGTTCAATGTATATAAACTATTATGATTGTTTCCTTGGTTGGTTTGGTTAAAAAGATTAGTTAAATAAAATTTTGATGCCAGCCTAATAAGTTATTAGTAATTAAATTGGTTTTCGACATTGATACTGAGAATGAATGATACGAGATTCCTGTTTTAATCTGGTATAGGATTGATCACCCAGTATTTTATTAGGCGGGGTGTCTCACTAAGGAATTGAAAACGATCACTTTAAGGATAAAACATTTTGGCAGCAATCTCAAAATCTTTTTAACTACTCGTGCGTCATGTACGTGCTCACCAAGATTGAAACTAGTGTTGACAATATCAGATAAAAGTGCGTAAAAATCATCAAAACACTCAGATTCAGGCATGGTTATTGTTTCAAATTTAGTAGTTAAATTTTGAATTTTAGACTCTTTGACTGCATTTGTGCCTTCATGGGTAAGTTGTAAAACATCCCATACTTCTTTCAACGTGGTGCACGTCATGATTCGTTGGAACTCTTTAGGAGTAATGGCACTCAAAATTTCACTTAGCCCACAATAATTAAAGGTAATCCATCTAAACTCATCCTCAGTCCAGTCTGCCACGGGTTTTAAATTAGTAACAATATTTGGGGTGACAGTGGGAGAAGTCCAGCCTCTTTCACAAGCAACTCAAACACGCTCATCGATTGGCTTTAAATGCAATTTCATACAGGATTTCCAGTAAGCATAATTATACGCGTAAAAAAATTTCATTCGGAAACATTACGATTTTTCAAAAACAGATTTATCACAAAAATTTTGTGGAAAAAGGAATTCACAATAAATTAGTGAAACCCGCTCTGATACCAATTTGAGAATGCTATGTTATATTGGTTAAATCGAATTTGCAAGTTCTAATTGTAAACTTATTTAATTAGAGTCAATTTTTAAACCAATTTAATTTATCCTTAAAACGTACAACTACGTCGGTAAAATCAAACCAGCATAAATAAATTACTCACACATAGATTTCAGAAAGAAAAAAAAAAGAGAAAACCTTTTTATTTCACTATGTAAAATAAATCGCAACTTATATACACAGTAAAAATTGCAATGAATATCACGCATATACTCACACAGATACGGAACCTAGAGTCAACAATCGATCAACCATAGCAGCCCACAAGAACTCGTAGTCCAACTCAGTAAGGAACATCCACGAGTACTCCTAAATGACAAGCAGTCATCAGCCTACAAGAGAAAACTTCAACAAGATGTATCTTAGGTTCCAAAACAATTCACTAAACTATTGGGATTTTTGTGAATTGAAAAAAACAAAGGTTTGAAGCCTAAAATAAGAAGACAACGTGTTATGTAGATTTGCAGTGTTTGCAGAATGAAAAACGTCAGGTCTTCTTAACGAAAAATGACTCATTTAACATGTTTTATATAAAAAAAATAGTCGACGCGTCGCTCGAACGAAGTCCAAATGTCGCCCGAACGAAGCCACATGTCGCTCGAACGAGGTTCACACGAGATGCCAATGTCATTTAAACGACGGGCATATGTCGCTCGAACGATAGAGTGAAAAAATAATTTTTTATTTTTTATTTCAAAAGTCCGCCTCAACACTTAGAAAAATATTTTAACGAAAAACAATGCCTCAAGTATGTTAAAATATTTTAGAAAAATTATTCCAACACTTTAAATGAACCGTTAAGGTACATAAAATACAACCTTACCAAAATTAATCTCGCAGAGGCTTTTTGTTAAAGAACGTTGATAATCAGATCCGTCTTGATGGATGATTGAACTCGAATAATTCTTCGACGGTTGTAGCAGTATACGACATACACTAATGTAAACCAAGACTTATAAAATATGTCCTTACAGTTATCCCAGTAGACGAGTGTTGCCTCATGAGAGTTTTCAGGGATGAAACTCACAAACATCAAGTTTTCTTATATAGTGCCAGGTCAATCAATATAATAAGCCCAAAAATAGCGAAAAGGGTTTCAAACAAGTTATTTAGCATTAACATTATAAAAACAACTTCATAGAATTAAAACCTTAAAGGTAAGAGGAAAAATGAGGACATGAAAATATTATTTTGGCAAGACTTTTATAAACCATATAAACATTAAAGCGTGCAAAACATCAATCCTCTTCGGGGATTACACTCAAAAAAATAAATCACTGAGAATGGAGCTTAATACACTCGGTACCTACTGGCACAATGAGTAAATATAAATGGAAGTAGGTCGCACACATGTCATCAATAAATAACACTATATATAAAATGAAAAATATGTAATCTCAATGAAATGATATTGTTAATTAAGTAAGTGAAACACATTTTCATAGAATATCAAAATTATTAGTACTTTTGAATTACACTCACCCACATAGGACTTTTAAAGGGTTATAATGTAGGTTAGGGGTTAAGGTTATGAATGAAGGGAATAGGTACATAATCAAAGTGTTCGGGGGACAATACTCAGGATAATGGAAAACTATGGGCAATTTTAAAATTGGAACATACTTTCCATAAAAAATAATGGATACAACATTGAGGTTGGCAAAGATTATTGAACACTATGTACATCGAGGAAATACTGTCTCTTTCTTTTTATTTCCTCATTTTCTCTTCTTTCTCTTTTGTTTTCTTTTGTTTTCTTATTTTAATTTTTTCTTTTCTTCTATATTTCTTTTCTTCTCTTCTCACTCTCACATGCTTAATTGCAACTACATAACAAGAACAAAATAAAATCCAAATTATCATTACAAATAAATATATTAAAGGTGTATATATGTTTTAAAACTCAAATGTTGAGTTGGTTATGGGATTTTGAGCTTTAAAACGAAAGGCTATATTTAGTCTCAAAGTGGTTGACTAGGGAAATATATAGGATCAGGTCAAGGTTAATATAAGTGTAATAATAAAGAGGGTCGATGATTATTTCCTATGTTTTATGCCATTCTCAAGTCAAAAGAACGTTCAAAATCATGCTTTGCACATTTCAAAATGAACTCAATTAATGAATAATCAATGAAAGAATAGTAAGATTATCGAAGACTTTTTTGTTTTCAAGAAAGAAAGAGTAATGTGTAAACACTCACAAGTGAAGAAAAATGCAACGCTCACTTTGTGTAAGTGTATACAAGTCAACAAAAGACTACTGAGTTGTAAAAATATTAAACCAAAATATTTAGAAAAGAAAAGTGCATGAGTTCATGGGTTCAAAGTTTAATTCATGAAGTTTTTCATAATATCGATGATTCGAGGACTAAAATCTAATAACTTTTAAAATCGAGAACATGCATCATCGAATTTTCTATTTGGTAGGGCATTTATTTGAAATTTATCATCGGAAATAAAGGCAAAATTCCCAATAAAAAGAGAAAAAAAATGAGAATTTTCATTTTTTTACAACAAAACCATGTTGGAAAGAACATAAATTCAAATAAAAGAAACAACCAATGAATGTAAAGAATATCCCGTACCCCTAACTTAAACCTTGCATTGTCCTTAATGTGAATCAAGAACCAAGTTAAAGAGAGGAAGATAGTGATATTACCCAAAAGGGGGAGATTTCTGAAAAGTACAAGTCCAAAGATTCTATAAAACATGTTAGCACCATTCATAACTAAAAAGAATAACAAAACATTAACTCATTGCACTAGACAATAAGTAAAAATAAAAAAAAATCAAACTAATATGTTCAACCTACAATTTTTACTTCTGACTAACTATGCACTAGAAGTTAAAAAAATTTAGGGTCCACCCAAAAATACGATTTGACTTTGAGGGATTAATGGTGTACGCTCATTTGAGTTCAGGCCATCAAAAAAATAAGAATTTTGTTTAAATAATGGAAGACATGGCTTGTGAGGAGAAAAGGAACCATTACCAGTTAAAAGTTTCTGACGGATTATAGGGTGTTTGAATTAAACGGGTGATGAGTACAAATGGGAATAAAAAATAGATTTTCTCCCAAAGGTTTGTGTTGGAACATGAGGCCCCCAATTTTTAAAAGCTTATAAAAAGAAATTTCCTTTAAAAGAGATGCGGAAGCGAAAAATGGTTCAACTTAAACAAATTAACTAATTTTAATTTATTTTCAAATTAAAATAAAATCAAGTGAAATTAAAGTTAAACAATTAATACATTTTTCACTTAAACAAATTTAACCCAAGTCCTAGAAATTTGCCTAAGTCATATTTTCAATATTACCAAATTAGGCCAAACCAATTTTATCAAATTAAGTGATGACTTGAATTAAATTAACATTTACCCAATTAATTATGTAGCACCAAATTAAACATAAGTAGTGATTAAACCAAATTTTATCTTTTTACCTAGGCACGCGTTCTAGGTGAATTTTGCAAAAGATAAAATAAACAATAAATCACTACGTCGCGATGTACGAGGAAAACCCCACAACGGGAAAAAACCTCGAACGACCCTAGCCTCAAATCCACTAAGTACGGAATTTACAATTACAAGCAAGATGACTTAAAAAACTCTACTCGACTCCTTCAAGCCCCGATGCGTCTTTTTGTAACTACCTATGCCTAGCGAATAATCACAGAGCTCCATCGCGGTCTCGAAATCCACCGATTGGACTTTTTCGGTCATCGTCAACTGAACTAGGAGCCTTTCTCCAAGTGGGTATGACAAACCAAACAATCTTCTTCTTCTTTGAGGGATGTAGAAGAAAACCCAAACGAACTCTTCAATAGGTAGAATAAACCGGTGCCAAAACTCCAAGCAAAGTATATATATAAAGGGACATGGATAAACAAACTATGGGTGTAAAATATAAGTGTTTTAAAGATTTTTCTTTGAAAAATAAACACTTAAACATGAACTTTTTTCTTTTGGAATTTTGCTCTTAAACTCTCTCTTGGAGGTTGTAGGATATGAAAAAGTTAATCCAAAAATGTTGGTTCTCGCACTAATAAAATCTGGCAAGAGATAGTGGTGTAAAGTAGTGGGAAAGCCGTCAAAACTACCTAAAAAAAATTCCCGCCAAAACTCGTTTGAACGACTTTTTGTTCGAACGAATTTACTAATGAGGTTCCAGAATGGAAAAAAATAAAATCATCAAAAATCTCGTTCGAACGACCTGGTATCTCGTTTGAACGAGATGTCAGTTCATTCGAATGGCCTGGCAATCTCGTTCGAATGAGATTCCACTATGGTTTGAACGACGTCTCAGAAAAATGAAATATTAAGTTTAATCCCAAAACTTTTATGGAAAGTTCTAAAAAAATATTTTTCTGAGTAAAACAAAGTCGTTAAAATTAATTTATAAAAATTATAAATTACACCCAATTAACTATTGTTCCAAGCTCCTACATATATATTAAAATGCATTCATACTTTAGGAGCAATGGAACCATGTTGATGACGTAGAAACAAGGCACACCAAACCGACATTTGATGAAGCTTTATAAACTTGGCCGCTACGTCTTCAACTTTAGTATGCCATAGGCTTGAAGGATGGTCAAGTATTCTATCCTATGACTCAAATATTTTTGTCCGGAATTGAGCCAAAGCAACAAACAGATGCCAGCATTGCCACCTGTTCCAGCAGTCCCAGTTCAGTAGGGACAACTTCAGTATAGATGAGTTTACAACCTCCATCAGGCACCAGTCCCAGAGGCTCCACCCGCTATTGAGGGTATGTTTTCTATTCAGGGGACTTTGGGCCATATTTTATTTGACATGGGGGCCACACACTACTTTATTGCTACGATATTTGCACGTACTATGGGATTATTAGATACAGCGAAGAGTACTATTACTTGTGTAGATTCATCATTGAGTAGTGGTTCCCTGATTTCTTTTATATGTAGAGGCGTGGGTATAGAGATTGGGGTATTTACTTTACCTGTTGACATTCTCATATTAAATATGTCTGAGTATGATGTGATTATCGGTATGGATTGGCTTGTTGCGTATAGAGCCATTATCGATTGTTTTAGTAGTAGTATTATTTTTTCCATACCCGGTCAGGATATGTTCCTAGTGGCGATGCCTCGTCCTGGGGGAGGATTATCCACTCACCTATACTACATAAAGGAGGAAACCTCTAAGGAGGTGGTGATACCATTTGATTCTATTCCTATTGTTAGGGAGTTAACTGATGTGTTTCAAGATATTCTGGGATTACCACCTAGTAGAGAGATAGATTTTGTTATCAATTTGGCACCGGGCAATCGACCGATAGCCCGCGCACCTTACCTTATGGCTCTAGCAGAGATGAGGGAGTTACGAGATCAAATAGAGAATCTTTTGGGATAGAGGTTTATCCGTAGGAGTACTTTGCCATGTGGTACTCTCGTGTTGTGCGTTAAGTAGAGGGACGGATCTTTATGGTTGTGTGTTGATTGACGGCAGTTGAAAAAAGTCAGGATACGGTATAAGTATCCATTGCCCCGAATAGATGACTTATTCAATCAGTTGAGAGGAGTTGCCTTCTTCTCATAGATTGATTTGAGATTGGGATATCATCAGTTGAATATTAGGGATCAGGATGTGTCGAAGACTGCCTTCTTGATGAGATATGGTTCCTACGAGTTCAGGGTTATGCCTTTTGGGTTAACCAATGCCCCAGCTGTGTTTATGGACTCGGTGAACATGGTGTTCAAAGAGTTCCTGGATCAGTTTGTTATTGTCTTCATAGATGACATTCTGGTCTACTCCCAGACCGAGGAGGAGCATATCGAGCACTTGAGACAGGTTTTGTAGACACTGCGTCAGCACGAGTTGTATTCAAAATATGAGAAATGTGGATTTGGGCTAAAGGAGGTTCAGTTTTTAGGGCACATTATTTCTGACAGATGGATATACGTAGATTCGGGGAAGGTGTGAGCGATGAGGGAGTGGGGACATCCCACAACACCGATAGAGATACGTAGTTTCTTGGGTCTAGCAGGATATTATAGGAGGTTTATTCATGGATTCTCGAAGATAGCGGGTCCATTAACGCATCTGACTCGCAAAGGGGTGCCATTTATCTGGAGTGATGACTGACAGTTGGATTTTGATGAGTTGAAAGGCAAGCTGACCTCAACACTAGTGTTAGCATTGCCCAAGCCGGGAGTGGGGTATCTAGTCTACATTGATGCATCCTTACTAGGACTTGGGGGTGTGCTGCAACAGGAGATCCAAGCTATAGCTTATGCTTCCCATAAGCTTAAGCCTGACGAGAGGAATTACCCCACCAACGACTTGAAGTTGGCGACAGTCGTGTTTGACCTTCGGATTTGGAGACATTATCTCTTAGGGGAGAAATTTTGCTTGTTCACGAATCACAAGTCACTACAGTACCTCTTCACGTAGAAAGAGATGAACATGCGTCAACGCCGGTGGCTTAAATTTGTGAAGGATTATCAGTTCGATATCCAATACCACCCGGGAAAGGCTAAAGTGGTAGCAGACGCGTTGATCCGTAAGCTAGTAGGTGAGGTGGCCGAGGTGTGGAAAATGAAATGGAAGGAGTTGGGACACCAGGAGGCAGTGGCCCGATTATTTATGTCTGTGATAACAGTTATGCCCCAGATCATTATGAGAGTAGTAAAGGATCAGGAAGCGAATCCATTCTGTCATAATCGAATAACACAGCTCCTAGCAAAGGGGGCCGAGTCCTATATTATTGGTTCAAACGGGGGCTTACACTTTGATGGGAGGTTGGTTGTTCCGAAGGGGGAAGAGTTGTGACACGAGGTAATAACAGAGTCATACGATTTATGATTTACGGTATATCCCGGTGGGGATAAGATGTACCAGGATATGAGGCGATAGTACTGGTGGAGTGGGATGAAGAAGGATATTATCGAGTTTGTTTCGAAATGTGACACTTGTCAGCTGGTAAAGGTGAACCAACAGAGACTGGCAGGACTCCTATAACCCTTAGATGTTCCTAGGTGGAAATGGGAAATCATTTCCATAGACTTCATCATAGGGTTGCCTACATCGCAGAGGGGTCATGATTCTATATGGGTGATTGTGGATCGGTTGACCAAGGTAGCTCCCTTTTTTCTAGCCCGGACAGACTACACTACGGGACAGTACGCTCAGATCTTCATAGCCGAGATAGTGAGACTTCATGGGGTGCCTCTCAATATCGTGTCTGAGAGAGACAAGACATTTGTGTCTCGATTTTGGGAGAGTTTCTAGGAATCTGTGGGTATAGAGTTACGGTTGAGTACAACCTATCACCCGCAGACTGATGGACAGACCGAGCAGACGAATCAGATGTTAGAAGACATGTTGCATATGTGCATCCTCGACTTTGGCGGAGGCTGTGAGCAGTATCTTCCACAGGTAGAGTTTTCCTATAATAACTCCTACCAGTTTACGATTGGTATGGATCCATTTGAGGCGTTATACGATAGACCTTTTCGTTCCCCAGCATGTTGGATAGAGGCGGGGGACAATAATCTACTTGGGCCAGAGGTGATCCAGGATACTTTGGCAAGGATAGAGATGATACAGAGTCGTATTCGGTTTACTCAGGAATGACAGAAGAGTTACGCCAACGCCAAGCGGTTCTTCCAAGAGTTCAATATGGGGGACCAAGTGTTGCTATAAGTGTCTCCTATGAAGGGGATTATATGTTTTGGGAAGAAGGGGAAGTTGGTGCCTAGGTATGTGGGGCCATTCCCCATCGTCGAGCGAATTGGGACAGTTGCTTATAGACATGGGATACCGGAACACTTGCATAGGATCCGTAACGTGTTCCATATTTCTTCGCTGAGGAGATATCTTCGAGATGATTTGGACCATACTCACATTGCTTCAGAGGAATTTGATATACATCCTGATAGTTCCTACGAGGAAGGACCGATTGCTATCCTAGACCGTAGCATGAGGAAATTGAGGTCAAAGATAATACCGCTAGGACGTGTCTAGTGGCGACATCATAATGTCGAGGAGTCTACCTAGGAGCACGAGGATGAGATGCGCGAGCGTTATCCCAAGTTATTCCTACTAGGTATAACCTTATTTTCGAATTTCGGGACGAAATTCCTTTATTAGGCGGGAAGTATGTAATACCCTATATTTTTACTGATTTTAAATTATGGGATTAATTAAATTAAATTGGGAAATTATTTAGAAATTAATCCGGATTTAAATACTAGTGAAATGGGAGTTAGTATTTGATTATTATGTTGAATATTACTGACCAAGTATAGTAATACATGATTTTAAATTTATTAAAATTGTCGTGAGTTTAAAATACGGCAGTTTCGGTAATTAAGTTGGGACACGCATGTCAGTCGTGCTAGGACCCAATTTAATGGATTTATAAATAAATTATTTTTATATCATCCGTATGGTCATTTCTAGTGCGCCTAAGTGTACGTAAGGGTCGAGATGTTCATAAAAGTCTACCTGGGGGTTTAGTTTGGGTCCCGGGCTAGTTTTAGGCCAAACTGGCAACTCGTGAGGGTAATTTGGTCATTTTATTAATTGATGAATAGTGACCTGCGAAAATTAGGTTATGTATATCAGCCAACACTTAGGTTTATTAGGTCCATTAACTGTCAAAAATAAGAGAGAGCAGTGTGAAAGAAAGGAGAAGTTCCAAGGGTTTTCCAAAGCCAAACAACCATTGTAAACCACCACCACCGTCGGATTTGTGACCAGAAAGAGAAGGAGAATCAACCTACATCTTCATCAAAGGATCAGAACCTCTAATTCAAGGAAATTGATTTATCTTGAAATGATATAAGGCATATATTTTACATGATAGTTTAGATTTGAAGACAAATTATGAATAATTATAATAATGTGAAATTGGAGACTAAATTATTGAACTTGGATAGGTTTGCTTGTTGTGGATCTTCTGGAAATAATAAATGAATGAATTTATAAATTAAGGGTTAGGAAATCACAAAATTAAATTGAGATTTATGATGATTATTGAAGAGATATTTAAGAATTAGGGTTGTAGTAATATTCATTATTTTAGATCAAAGAAATCGACATTTTGTGATAGTTTGATGAATCTTGAATGTTAAAATTTGTGTAGATACGTTGGTTTAATGTTTAGTATACTTACTTGGGAGTTTGTAACGTTGTAATGGAGAATTGGAGGTGTAAAAATGGGAAAAATCGTAACTATTAAAGTAATTCTGGGCAAATAACTGATCGTTCGATCGATCGACTGTTTGATCGATCAACCCATTTCTTCGATCGATCGACCTCTCTGGAAATTGTAACTTTTTTCCCTTCAAATAATTGATTGACCCTCAATGTTTAGAACTCTTTAGTGAAGATTCAATTAGCATATTGGTACTTAGGGAAGGCCGGTAGGGGTGTAATTGAATCCCAAAAAATATTGGGCTACTTTGGAATTTAACGGTGAGCTTACGAATGCCCGACGAGTGAGTTATGATGGTAAGTTGTGAGAACTTGTATTTAATTTGCATAAAGAATGACTTAATGTTAGAGACGGTGGTAGGGGGACCTTAATTACTGAAATAACATTAGAGACCAACGAAAGGCTTAGTAACCTTTTGGGATAGGTTTAAGTACTCGGAATTATACGATGAGAGTTATCGCGCTAAACATATTATATGGAAGAATCAGAATGATAATATGATATGTATGGGACTTATAATATAGGGCTGGTGGATAGCTATAATAATGTGATAATTACCTAAGTTGTGTGACTACGTAGTATATGGATTGTTATGTGTATGACATACCTACACTACTTTCTATCACGGGAGGTTGATTTTTGGAAAAGGACCATCTTATCTTCGTGTGCCTTCGGGGGTATTTAGATTGGTACCTCAAGAACATAGGACTATGAAGACTTATTTATTATTTGATAAGTCAGCTGACCATGGGAGCGCAAGTATGTGCATGACCCATGGGTGTGTGAACTATGTTCACCTCCAATACGTGTGATTTGTATTGAAACAGTTCCTGAGCGATTTAGAACACGTGATTCTTATGTACGTGATGTACCTGGATTTGATAGCAGAGTATGATTGCACCGCAGCTTAGTCTAGGGGTGCATTATATGTATATATGTACTGAGAGTGATTTATATATGTACTTGATATGGATTCACTATCGCTTAGTATATGTAAACAACTAAGGTATTTAAATGGGTTTAAATGGTAAGAACTTAAATAATACTTGAGATAAGTAATTAAATTAATGAACGTGTGAATTATGAGTCTGACTTATTTAAGTAATACTGGTGAACATTTAATATAAGATCGTCTTGGTAAGATTAGAATAGACTAGCCAGATAGTGGTATAGTTAGACTGAATTAAGGAAATTCGCTAGGCGTGCACAATAGTTGAGGGTTCAGAATCTCAAGTGAGAGAACGTGACTAACATGTTTAACATATTTGTTGTTTAATATTGTAATTTAAACACTTTCTTCTTTAAAAATAGTTTCACCTCAGGCTCTGACCCGTTTGCTTCCATATCATTTTTTTTTGTAAAAACGTTTTAGGTACCCAGCTATAGGGATGCCAAGCATAGGAGTTCCATTCTGTTGAAGTGATGTAGCTAATGTGGAAGTTATAGGACCTCAGTATTAGATGCCTCCACATTCCACTTGATTCTATTCAGAGTTACCTGTATTTGTTAGGGCATGTCTCCCACTTCTATTTAGAGACATTAGTTCGGTTATCTATTTTATTTCAGTTGTTGGACATAGTTAATTATTCAGACTTTTGTATTGGGTTTATTTAACATTGCTACTATTTATTGGAGGGTTTACTCCAGACATCATTTATTTCATTGTTGGTTATCCTTATGAGATTGTTTATGCGATTGTTGAATGATGATGTAAACTATTTGATTAATGGTTAATTAAATTAATAAAATTTGGCACCTCACTATTTTAAATATTAAGTGGTTAGTGATTAATTAAATGTTTTCGACAGTGATGCTAAGACTGAACTCACTTGACATTTTGTATTAATTTAAATAAAGGAGTAGCTACCCGGTATTTAATTAGACGGGGTGACACACACATATGTGATTTACATTCTCTTGCTATACGGTATAGTTCAAGTGATTCATATACGGTTTCGATCGAGCGTGACAAATCGATCATCATATAATGACAAGCGTGGGACGTAGAAGGATTTATAGGAGAGAGGAGTTGCCAAGAGCCCTCTAGCATTTTGGAAACAGTAATGCGGTAGGAGTCACCATATTGTTCGAAAAACTAAAGTTGGAATGACTGTTAGGGAGCAGTGGTTGCCCAAGAACCGTCGTATAGGATGATGGTGCAAGTTAAAACCCCAAATGTAGGCAACAAGGGGTAAGGGTCGAAGAAAATTTTGTTTCAGAAGAACAATCCGCTAGAATTTGAGGGAGGTGAGGAATGGTGATTTACAAATGAATGGGTAACATCCAATTGGGATCACGTGTGGGAGAGTGTGGTAACACTCAAGTCAAAATTTTGAGCAAATAAGTTTGCTCTTAGAAGCAGTTTGGGGTGATGGGATCCTGTCACCACATTCATGGGGAGATATCGTGAATAAAGAGGATCCTGGGGTGTGAATTATTATGAATCCTCTCTCTAGAGGTTAAATTGAGAGGCAAGGGAGACTTCCATAATTTTCCAAAAGGGAAGGACAAAGGCCGGATGGTAAAGAAAGTTGACTAAATTTGCAAATTTCGTAACCAGTTACAGGGATGCGAAGAATCAAATGGGGTTTGTAAGTTGATATTACATATGTGGGTAGAATATACAAGAATGGATGGGAGATCTGGCTTGGATGACTGGTGTCGTTGTCGTCAAGGTTGTACATTTACATTCGTATCAATGCTCTTGAGAGAGGGGAGCTAATGGTGTTGGAGAATCTTTTAGAATAGTAGGATTGTATTTTAGTGCTAGTGAGGCACCAATGGAAGGGATACCCAGTAGAGTACCTAGATTTATGATCGAGATTAATATAATTTCTATCAAGTGATGCTGGGTTCAGTTAGGGCCGTCAAGGCCAGCAACAAGTCTATTGGATCAGTGGATCCAAAGGGATAATAGGGGTAGAAATCAGGGTCAAGACTACCAGGTCCGTGAGAAGGATAACCCCGACATGACTGGTGGGGCCAAATAAAGGGGAATGACACAGAGAGGTGTCTTATGTGTAAAAGAGTAGAAACACATGGATGGATCTTGTACGCGGTAAGTCAAGGGGCAGGAGCGGGATGTCTAGAAAGGGCATCCGTTAAAAAGTTTTTGGTTTGGTTAGGATGACGGTGTTATGTTAAATAACCATTGAGCCGACAGTGTTATGGGGAACCGAAACTACAAGTTTTATTTCAATACAATTGGGGGTATATTTTGCATGATGCCAGTGGGTCACGGTAATGTATTAGTACTAGATTCATATGAGAAATGGATTTAGTGGAGGTATCGCTAATATCACTAGTATGTGTAATTTTACCATGGAGTAGCGGGGTACTCTTCGATCCCACCTGAAACAAATGGGTGAGTACATTAAGACGATGTATTTCTTGAGGACTAGCCCTTTGAGAGTTGATATTCGAGGTATGATTTTATCTTGGGTTATGGATGGTTTCGTGATAGTGGGAGGTTATAGCAAGGCTATCATGTTCGTTGTTTCAGTGCCGGATGTATATTATTCTTGAGATGTCTCACCAGGAAGAGGGTTGAGCTCGTGGCAATATCTTGTGAAGTAGACTTCAGAGAGTACAATTGTCTAGTTATATTGGATTCCAGTGCATAAGGACTCATATCGATGAGATTCACGGATGTAGGGTTGCCGTGAAGTAGAGAGATTTAGCTCGTTATTAATATTTAGCTATAAGGGCTTAGTAATAGTGAGAGTGCGAAAATAATGTGACTCCTTTAGAGATGTGGGAGTCCATGATTTGACTTGTGAGTACAGGGGAAGGGTTTGAGAGTCCCGGAGTTATGCTTTAGGTTCTGTAAAAGTCAAGGACTGACAATGCTGAGGAATAATGCATTAGGAAAAGTTCTCTTGGGATTTACTGGGAGGTGTTATATGCATCAGCCTTAATAAAAATGTCGAAAGTAGGAAGACATCACCAGATGCTAGGTCATCGGATTGAATGATAATCAGTGAACGTGTGGAGAAAATACTTTGAACAGAGATCCACTAAGGGATAGGGCTAGTGGAGCCAGAAAGTGTTCCGAAAGAAACACTGGGAAGTTTTGCACCACAACTTGATAGGTGGGGTAATATCGGGAAGAATTGAATAATAATGAGTAAGGTCATCAGAAACATTTGGAGGATATAGACACGCCAAGAATGCGGGAGCAAAACTCGAGATAAATATGGTTAAGTAAGTGATGATCGGAGGTTTGTGCAAATATGCACGAGATATAGGGTGTATGGGCACCCTGGGAGGAGCTAGAGTCTCTACTGTGTAGATACTTAGCATATTCGGGGAGGAGACACAAAGACAACGAAACGTTAAAGTGTGGGGGTAATTTTGGAAGTGACATTGAGTGCGATATGACTTATGGTTGGTTACCGCTAGGATACGCGAGTGCGACGGATATTAGTGGATGTATTGGCTGAAATAGCCATAATGTATATATGTAAGTACCGTGGCATAATGGGTTATTTGGTGTTAACCACAAGAGAGTGTAAGGTACACTAAGAGGAAGGTTGCATTATAACAGATTGTTCTAATTTCAAGAATTATGGGAGTAGCGTGGGTGTCTTTCTGAATTTCAACTGTGTAGCTATAGTTTGGGGCTAGTGGATAGTCATGGTAAGTCTGGGTGTTCGCGGTACCAGGGTATGAATTATCGTTGCTAGATTTCACCTGAGATAGGGACTAGCCTATATATATATGGTTATGTATGTTAAGATATGTTTCATATTAATGGATTACTATTATTAATTGAAATCACGGGGAGTAGGGACATTTCTGAGGTGATTCAGGGTGGGTTAAGTACTGTCGAGCGGGGAGATATAACTTGGGTTTTATTTTCGTACAAAGAATCTATTGATAGTAAGGGGGCAGTAGTATATGTTGTCCTTTTTAGCATAAGAGTGGTTATGTATACTCTATGTCGAGAGGAGGGTATTTGGAAGGTTATAACTGTGGGATTGAAGTTATATTACGGTCTAACGGTTGGTAAAAGATGGGTTTCATTTTGTGCGATTAAGAATGAGCACAGGGTGTATGGACGCTCTAGTTAATTACATTCACTTAAGAACTGTGTGTATCAATGCTAATGGTAAGTGATTAGGGAGCTAGTTGACACTTGGAGTACTAGGCTTAAATTCTATACAGGCGATCATAGCGATGTGGATGAATCCCCTGGCTAGCGAATGCAGGGTGAGTATAATCCCCAGGTCATAGCGTCTGTTATTAGGGGTGAGCCGTCATGGTATGGGACGATCACTTTCGGGGGTATCTATGTCCACCTCCTATGCATTTGTGATAACATTTATATATCTATGACATGCGAGTGAATTTTGTGATATCGTGATACGTAAATATGGTGAAAATTTATATACGGGTGAATACATGATATGAAATGTATGATTATATAACTTGAGAGATTGTTATATGATATCAAATGAGAAATGATTTAAATAAGTTAGTGTGATTAATAACTTATAACTCGTATACTAAACCAACTCGGGATAGAGTAGTGAAAAAAGTTGAATATATAGTTACGGGGTAGATATCTAGATGGGTCATGTTTAGGTACGTTAGGCATGCACATTAGTGGAGGGGTGAGGTGTCCTCAAGAGAGTGTGCTATACTAAGTTAAATATGAAGAGCATTCATACATTTTAATTTACTGTAATTAAATTCACTTGCTAAATATTTTGAAAATGTTTTGGGTTCTAACCCTTGCTTTAAAATATTTTCAAAATCTTTTAGGTGTCCAGCCACAAGGACGCCAGAATTGTTCTATTCCAGGATTACACAGCTCTGGCACACATGGATGTTGCAGGACTATGACTTAGCCGTTTCAGTCATTTCATTCCTAGATTAGGATACAGTCAGTATTCCATTTGGGCATGTCCCCCATTTGTTCCATTTTATTTCAGTTAGATGATGTATTCAGTATTCCTATTGTGGTTTATTTTTGGGTATTTGATTTGTATCCGGTGGTTGTCTCGGCAAGGATTACATTTATTCCATTTTAATAATGTCTGATTGATTAATTATGTGAATGGTTAATTATATATTCTTTCGCATGTTATTAGAGATGTTAATTAAAAAGATAAAATTTGGCACCATGTCTTTTAAATACTAAGTGGTTAGTAAGTTTTAAAAAGTTTTCGAAAGTGATGCTAAAAATGATCCACGTGAGATTCCTGTTTAATTTGATATAGGACTGATTACCCAGTATTATATTAGGCGGGGTGTCACATCCCATTAATCAGATAACAATTATTCCAACAAAGTTATTATTTCAATTCATGATTTAATCCATAAATCCCAATCAAGTTTATCTAAATTGCATAACCTAGATATGAACCATAGTTATAGGAATTAGATGCCAATTGCAATTTTTAATAATCTAAGCTTTAATTTCAACTCCAAATTTTCGATTCATAACCTAAGATTTTCTATGAAATTATTTAGTCAATTACATGAACTCTAATATTCAATATTTTTCTCAAAGGGGATAAATAGAAAATTTATTTCTTTGATTGATTGGAGACTAAAAATGAAGATGTTGTTCCATTGTTTTATCTTTCTCTCGTGTTTCTTTAATCTTTTACCATATTCTCCAAATTTCTTCCTAAACTTGCCTCTCTTTCTAGCTTCCCAAAATAGGTTTAGGATTTACTTTTAACATATTAAGGGTTTTATGCTAGGCTAACCTTTAGTTTTTAACTTGCTAATCTCGTCACTTCCCTTTAACCCAATTTTAAATTAACCTAACGGGCCCGAAAACCATTCCCAAATGCTTCCAAACATGCCCTAATAAATTACCGAACTCCTTGGCCTAATCCACGATATTACTAACACAATTTGGTCTTACTAATGACCATATAAGTTATACCCCAAACCATAATTCAAAATATAACATAAATTATTCCCATAAATTTAACCTCATAATTTAACACAAAAATTATACAATTAATTTATTATGAAAACGATGCAATATAATATATAGAAAAATCTAATTTAATATAATCAAAAATGGTTTTGTTCAATTTAAATTAAATTAGTCAGTGGTGTAGTTATGTGATTTGAGTATCTAGTGGTGGCTTCCTCTTAGCATCTAATATTGTGTGTAGTAGCAAGTACGTGTAGTATAATTAGTTGAGCTATTATGTGTATTGGGTAATATTGATAATATTTTGTGACACCCTGCTTATTCTAATAAATGGGGATAAATCCTCTACTAAAATAAAATAGGAATCATGGTTTGGTTCATTCTTAGTATCACTGTCGAAAACCAAATTAATTACTAACATCCTATTAGGCCTCGTGTTAAATTTTAAAAAAAATAATTACTTGTTTCATTAAAAATGTTCAACAATCTAAATCACCAATCCAACAAATACATTAACGTAACCAATTTAACTAAACATTCACTACAAGAACAGACTGAATACTAATGACTTGAAATAAAATAATTAACTAAGTAACTCTCGGTAAAATGAAATACAATAATCCACTAATATGGAATACAAAGTAAAGTCTGAACAATGTAAGAACAATTTAATTGGGTGACATGCCCGAAATGGAAACTGAAATAAAAATCACATCTAGATAAAAATGATAGAAGCATCTAATCAATCCTTGTAGTCATCAACAGCTGCTGCAACATCATCTGACTGGAGTGATAGCTAAGCATGTTGTCCCTGTGACTGAGCACCTACAAGGTTTTGAAAAAGGATTTTTGATACGGTTGAGATCCCAAAACCATTTTAAAAATATTTTGCAAGTATTTAAAATACACTAATGAATATGCAACATAATTGTTCATATTTATCTTGTGTCACACTCAAATGAGATAATCATCTCCCCTCATCTATAGTACGCACCTAACGTGTGTATTTTAATTCCCTAATTATACTACCCCGCCTAACTAGTAAAATCACTTATCTTAGCGCCACATGCAAACCTCTAACCTAACTGTGCTACAAGTATTTTACTTTGCTTTGGTTTTAATTTAACTATCGCGTAAGCTATATCATTATAATTCTCAATTATAACCTTATCGTTAAATGGTTCTCATAATTGTGCACTAGTTATAATTTCAGTGTTCACACATTCTTTTAATTCACACATACACATATAACACGCTTTTATGTGTATATACATATCATCCCTAAGTTGTACTCCCGAAAGCATTCCCTAGCATGCTATCAGGCTCCAGGTACGTTACGTACCACTCCTGAGCTATCGAATTAAAATATCACCACCGAACCCAAATCGTAATCACATAACTGGAGGCGGTCATAGACACATATCAGTGGGTCATAACCGTACCACATTACTCCACTGGACTCTAAACTCACATATAGTGACCACACAATAGTCCTATAATCTAAAAAAATGACCCAACACATGCTGGTCACACTAGGGTGGACCACCCACTTTGCGTAACCTCCAGCGATAACATCCATAGAGTAGGTATGTTCACACACACACACACACACACACACACACACACACACACACACATATATATATATATATATATATATATATATATAAACTGACTAGTCGTGCATATATTACTCGTAGCACTAGCCCATAATTCCCGAGTCTACCCCTACTGCTAAATTCTCAATTGTTCACTTACTTATTATAAATTCTTAACTTACATGTTTCTGGACATAATACTATTCTACTCCAGCCCGTAGCCTAACTCTTTTCGAAATTCCAAACCAAATTTATAAATTAGAATCTGAAAATTATTCACCCTAAAACACCTGTAAACTCGCACTCATACTTTATTCCCATCTAACCCAAAGTAGATTATAATCTCTCCTATAGATTCCCGGAAGCCCTAAGTCACCTATCGATTTTCATAAATCAAGTCGAACCCTCAACGGCCCACAAAAAATCAACAAACAAAAGAGGAGGTAGCCATGCTGGGCGAACCAATTCACATGGTTGCCCGAATCGGTTCAGTGGATGAATCGGTTCATTCCCTACCCTGCGAACCAGTTCGGTTCACCTGGGCAGCAAATCAATCTCTTTGACGACTTTCATCATCATCCCTTCAACCATATCAATCCCAAACATCATTCAAACCCAAAACATAAATTTTGTACTAATCGTAGACATGATTACACATATTTCTACATTTAAATCAATCCAAAAACATTTATATGCATGGGATTATTAATTGTTCATCAAGAATTATTCATAATCTTAACCCTAATTCAAGATTTCATAAACTCTCATTTTTAATCATTCAACATTACATCTTTTCATCATCAAACATATCATATTCAACATGTATCTACATTCAAATGCATTCTCAGTGAATGCATTTACAAAATTCCCATTTTATATGTTAATCCCACCCTGAAAATTTATGTTCCTACATAAAATTCAAATATGAATGATTGAAACTACGTAAGCCAATAGAGCAATATTATCCCTTGCCTTTTTAACAGTAGATATTTTAAGTTCTTCTTGTTTGGTTTTTCTTTACATAATGATCCTAAGCTCGAAATGCGTCAATTCTCCTCCAAGATCATTTCTCTTCAATTTCTCTTAATTTTTTCTTCTCTATTCTTTTCTCTCTCAAAACCTAAGTCTTTTGGATGGTGGAATGGCTATATATAACCTCAGTCCTAAAATTAGGTTGAATACCATGTGTAAAATGATCTGAATGCCCTTATACAGGTCCCATTTATCCTAAAAAGCCCTCGAAACCCAATTGCAACCACCTGGTACCCTAATCTTACTATCTCAATCGATACGGATCATTGGTGCAATTGAAATCACCATCTGAGTTACCTAACATCATTTTTCCATCACATTCCCGACACGACCTCACACACGTCCCAAATGAGATATTAAAGTAATTAAACATATTTTCATTTACTTATCACATAAGTAAATATAATGTGACATAGTGACAACTTGTCTATTCTAATAACAGGTGATCAATCCCCTACTTAAATAAATCAGGAATTTCAATCTGGTTCATTCTTAGCATCATTGTTGAAAACCAAATCAATTACTAACAACTTATTAAGCCTGGTGTCAAATTTTAAAAAGTCAATAACTTGCTTCATTAAAAATGTTCAACCATCTAAATCACCAATCAAACAAATAAATAAATGTAACCAAGTTAGATAAACATTCACCACAAGAATAGACTGAATATTGATGACTTGAAATAAAATAATTAACCGAGTAACTCTTGGTAAAATGAAATACAATAATCCACTGGTAGGGAATATAAATTAAAGTCTGAACATTGTATGAATTATCTAATTGGGAGACATGCTCGAAATGGAAACTGAAGTAAAAAATTTATCTAGATAACAATGATTGATGCATCTAATGAATACCTGCTGGCATTTACTACTGTTGTACCATCGTCTGATTGGAAAGATAGCTATGCCTGGCGTGCCTGTGGATGAGAACCTAAAAGGTTTTGAACAAGGATTTTTTATACGGGTCAGATTCCAAAACCATTTTAAAAATATTTTGCAAGTATTTAAAATGCACTAATGAATATGCAATATAATTCTTCATATTTATCTGGTGTCTCACTCACATGAGATAATCCTCGCCCCTCATTTATAGTGTGAACCTAACACATGTATTTTAATTCCCTGGATACCTCGCCTAACCAGTACAATAACTTATCTTAGCACCACATGTTAACCTCTAACCCAAATGTGCTACATGTATTTTACTTTGCTTTGGTTCTTTTTTTTATTCAAGAGGGAAGATCCCCATTTTATTGATAGAAAGGTAGAAAAGTCCTACCAAGGTGGCATTACAAAGATATAAAGAACAAACTTTAACAAAAAATAAATTACTTTAGAAGCCTAATTGAGGGAATGCCTTGTAATTCCATCCTATAGCAACCTATGGCAGGTTTTGGCAGATCCATAACTGAAGCGAAGATATTGAATTATTTATTCTCAATTCCATGATTAACCAAGCAGTCAACAACCTTATTGGCCTACCTCCAACAATGAGAGAAAGAGACGTCCATATCTAATTCAATGGTTTCTTTAAGAATGTCCAAGAAAGACAAAGGAGGCTTTGGAATGATAGCCTTAAGGATATGGATAATAAATTGAGAGTTACATTCCACCTGAAATCTACTTAAGTTGAGATCTTTTCAGATCTTGAGACCATTGAGAATAGCAACACATTCATCCCTTGTGTTTTACATTATCCCTTCGAATGAAGAAAAGGCTGAAACAAATCTTCCTGATTGATCTCTGATAATCCCTCCTAAACTTGCCTGGATTCTTTTTAGAGGTTCCATATGTATTGAGCTTGAATTGAAAGTCTAATGGCTTCAACCATTTTGACTATGAAGAAGGAAGGGGGACTGGGCTCATATTTGATGCTAAATTGATCTTTAACATCTTCATAGGCCTTAAATTTGGATTTAAAAGATTTATTTGAAGATAACACATACATAAACTTGAAGACATTGGAGATAATCTTCATTCTATCCATAATGATTCCTTAAAAAATATTCGAATTTCTGGAAATCCTTATCTCCCAAAGAATGATCCCTAGCAACAAAAGGAGAAGATATTGAATGTAATCAACTTTGGAAGATCTTATCCACAATTAGAGCAGCATTTGATTGAGAGAGTCTGAGTGTAGCTTAAGGCCGAAGATGTTAGTAAAGAAAGACCATACTTATGAAGCTATAGGGACATCAATAAAGAGGTGATTAAAAGTTTTTGATTAATTTTTGCAACATCTACAGATAGAATTTGTGAGAATCCCTTTCATCTACAGATATTTATCTATAGGTAATATGTGGTGATATCATTTCCATAGGAATATAAAGATTTTTGGACGAAAATCTTTATCCCATATGGATTTGCATAATATAGATGAACATCTAGTCTTCCTGATTGATTGCCAAGTAGATTTTATAGAGAAATCTCCATTTGAGGTGAGAGACCAGTATAACTTGACATTAATCTCTTTAGAATGCTTAATAGCCTCCTTCTTTACTTGGTTCATCCTTCGTTGAGTTTTGGATCTGCTACCTGAGACAGATAATGGCCTGCATTTTAAAAACTCATGACACAAACTGTTAGAATTAACTGAGCTCCACTACAACTTTAAGCTAAAAGTTCTGGTGAGATCTGCCAAAGATTTAAAACCAAGACCTCCTTCTTATAAAGGAAAATAAAGCTTATCCCGTTTAACCCAGTGGTGTCTCTTGCCAAACTCTATAGAATCTCCACATAAGAAATTACAGGATAGAGAATGGATGTGATTAAAGCAAAGTAGTTATGTAGTGAATAGGGATTGATCCAAGGACTAATGATATTAGGATTTTCCTGCCATTCAATGAGAGGAATTTAGATTGCCATCCCAAAAATATTCATTGAATTCTATTAATCAAATCATTAAAATGGGAATGTTTATTTCTCCCATAAAAATAGGACATACCAAGTATTTGAGGGGAATGGATTTTTTTGGAGAATTTTAAGATACCTTCAATAGCTTTTAACCTTCTTCTTTGAACAAAATGATGAATAGTAAAACTACTTTTGGAGTAGTTTATAACAAGGCCTGAGGCTTTTTCAAATCTCTTAAAAAATTTCATCAAGTTTCTTAAGCTTTGAGTACCCCCATTGCAGAAAATTATTGTATCATCAGCAAAACTCAAATTAGAAATAAGTGGAAAACCTCTTGGATGAGAGAATGGCTTGATCTTTCGTTCCAAAATGAGTTTGTGAAGACCTTGATTTAAAGCTTCAGCAACAATAGTAAAAGCCCTGGAAAAAGTGGATCTCCTTGTTTGATCCCTTTAAAAGATTGAAAATACTCTGCCACCTGGCCATTAATGAGAAGAGAAAACCAATTATTTGAAACTATCCTCCATATTTAGTCAATCCACACCTCTAAGAACCTAAATTTTCTAAGCATTTTAGTGAGAAAAATCCATTAAACTCTGTCGTATGCTTTTGACATATCTAATTTGACAACCTCATTTGATCCATGAGCCTTTCTACTAATGAGGGACATCATCTCTTGGGCTAAAATAATATTCTCAGATACCTGCCTTCCTTTAATAAAACCTTCTTGAGAATGACCAATAATAGAGGGAAGAATGTTTACAAGCCTTGAAGCTAAATTTTTTGTTATAATCTGAAAATAAAAATTACACAAGATTATTGGCCTGAAATCCTTACAAGATTTGGGACCTTGAATTTTTGGAATAAGGACTATATTTGTACTAGTCCAACTATTGGGGAGAGCCCCTCATGAGAAAAAGAAAAGCACTACATTTATGAGGTCAGTTTTAATGAAATTCTAGAATTTTTAGTAAAAGATACCATTGAATCCATCAGGACTAGCACAATTATTATCATTCAAATCTAGGATAACATTGTGTATTTCTACTTCAGTGGGATATTCATCCAGTTACATGGCTTGAATGGGAGTGATCCTAGCAGAAATAACCTCAATTAGATCATCTTCCTCCTCAGTCTAGTCTGCTTTGAAAATATCTTAAAAGTGAACAGCAAACTCTTTTTTAATGTCTTCAATATCTTTAATCCATGTCCCTGCTTGGTTTTTAATCTTGTGAATAAGAAGCCTAGAGTGTTTGGCCCTCACTGCAGCATGAAAGAATTTTGTATTTGAATCCCCATCAAACAACTATTTTCCCCTTATTTTTTATGCCAAAAATCTTCTTCCATTTTCAAAGCCCCAAGAAGATGAGCCTGGGATTTGGACATCTCAATTCTATTAAAACCAGAAGGATATTGCTCATAATAGCATTCTTTAATGTTCAAATCAAATTCACATTTTTGCACCAGATCAAATAACATATAGTTTTTTTCTCTGTTCCAGCTAGTAAGATCTTTCTTTAATCTTTTAAGCTTAGAGTAAAATAGAGAAATAGGGTTACCGGTCATTGATTTGGACCAAGAACCTTCAATAACATCATTAATATCTGGTTTCAAACATCAGAAATTAAGAAATTTGAACTATTTTGGTCCATCATCCAACTGAGTTTTGATAGAGAATAAAAGAGGGAGTGGTCTGAGCAGGCTTTGTTAAGATGCGTTAAAGAGAAGTTTAGAAATGTAGAACTCCAAGTTAGAGAGGTTAATCCCCTATCAAGCCTTGCCCAAACCTTTCCCTTGCGTCTAAAGTTATGACAAGTGTAATTACAACCTGAATAATTAACCTCCATGAGGCCTGCATTTGAAGTAAACATATTAAAATCTTCAACAACTCTCAGGTTAATCCTTCCCCCACTTTTCTTATCAAATCTTCTAGAAATAACATTGAAATCACCCATTATGAGTCATGGATAGTCTGCAACGCAGCTTTTGTGAATCATGAGGGAATTTCATAGATTAATTCCCTCAGATTTAGTGCACTTAGCATAGACTATTGAGAGGAAAATAGCGTTAGGCAACAAAGCATGCTTCAATTTAATCAACATGGATTGATCATCCATAAGTATCATCTCGCAATTAAATCCAAACGTCCATAGAAACCAAATCTTACTATTTGAGTTTGAGATCCCACCTTTATAATTAACATCTCTCCTAAGAGCATCAATCTGAGTAGATTTAGACTTTGGTTCCAAAATAGCAAAAAAAGGAAGCTTATACTTGTGATACATATTTTTTATTCTTCTTTTGTAAGGTTTATTGGATATGCCGCTAATATTCCAAATGAGGAAATTAATCGTTGAAAACAAGTTGATTTAGGAGTTTTTGAGCTCTTTAAGGATGCTCTAGTGAGCCTCTTGACCATAGGGTCAATGGGAATGAAAGTGTTTTTCTTTGTCTTGATTTTTTCGGCTAATCCATACTGATTTGATCATCTTTCTTCAAGTTTTTTATAACCAGTTTCTTCCCAATATTTTCTAAGAACAAAATTAGCTCCTCTATCATTGGAAGTCATTCGGCATCAGGGGCATTTTCATTGTCTGAAGTAGAGATATTGGCATAGAAGTCATGATCCTGTTTCTTTAGCCTTGCAGTATCTTTTGGAGGTAGCATAAGAACATCCATGATTTTAGATTCTTTATTATCCAGTTCTTCATCTTGAATTTTGTAAATGAATTTTTGAATGCTACTGCTTAAGTTTGGACAAATTTTATGGGCATGGTTTTGGTCTTTATTTTGGATGGGACAAATTAATGATAGATTTGATGGTTGTATTGGGTATATGTTAGAGGTAATTTGATGGGGGTGAGTTTTTTAGCAGGCTTTGGATAAGAAAGATTAAGATCAGGAGCAAAAGCAGTAGAATGGTCTTAAGGTATAGCAGGTTGCTTTGAGGATTGTCCAACAATCATATTAGATGTAGAAGATATAGGGACAATGGGGGTAATGGTGGAGTGCCCAATTATTTGGCTATTATTTGGTTCATGAGAATTAGGCAAAGAGGTTTTAGGTAATTACTTAGTTTTAGGATTGGTTGTCATCTGATCTTGGGGGTATTTAGTTATGGGAAAAGAGGTTGCAAGGTGGGTTGATTGCTGATTCTTATTAAAAATAAAACATTTAGAGGAGTCATGGCCTATTTTAAAACAGTCTGTGCAATACGAAGGAACATTTTCATATTCTATGTGTTGCCAGAAACCACTTGTGCCACATCCTATCCAGACCATGTCAGGTCTATTGGCTAATAAGTCTAATTCAATGCAAACCCTAGTATTGATGGGCCAATTTAAGTTTGCTATTGATCCATCAAGTTGTAAAGGCTTACCTGCCACTTGGGCAATAGATTATAAAGAGGATTTAGAGAAAATATGGATAGGAAAGGAAGGTAGAGTGATCCAAACAGGTGCCAAAGATCTCTCTTTATCAGGTCTAAAATCTGCAGTCCACTTGAATGTTCTCATCAAGAATCTCCCAACATACCAAGTATTCCTCATCTAAAGCCTAACAAAATCTTTTTTATTGTATAGCCAAATGAGGATATGCTTTTGATCGATCAATCCCACATGGAAGGCTGCCTTAAGATTCATTGAGACCAAATTCTTGCGAATGTTTTCAATGGTAGGCCTACTATGAGAAAACTTGCCAATGATGGAAAGTTTAAAGGGTTGTGAAAGATTCTCTATATCTTCAATGGAAAATTTTATGGCCGGTTCACCTTTGTGGGTGGAAGCTTGTATCAAGGGAATGTTCTCATTTGGATTAGTGCTTTTTATTACGCTAGCAAAAGACTTGTGCCAAGGATTTTGGGGATTAGGGGCTTGTTAGGCTCAAAGTAATCGTGCATGGAGGCTTACATGCATCCCTAATTAGGCTTTCACGAGGAAGAGAAAGAAACAACCGCTTTGGTTCTCATTTAGCTATCGCGTATGATATATTATTATAATTCCCAATTATAATCTTATCGTTATATGATTCACATAATTGTGCACTAGTTATAATTTCATTATTCACACATATACATATAACACTCTTTTATACGTATATACATACCATCCCCGAGTTGTCCTCCCAGATACATTCCCTAACTATTAGTCTCTAGGTGTGTCACATACCACTCCTAGGTCACCGGGTCAGAATCTCACCACCAAACCCAAATCATAATCACATAACTGGAGGAGGTTATAGAAATATATCCGTGGGTCATAACTATACCGCATTACTCCACTGAACTCTAAACTCGCATACAATGGTCATGCAACAGTCCTATGACCTAGAAAAATGACCCAACACCTACTGGTCAAGATGGGGTGGACCACCCACTACACGCAATCTCCAATGATAGCATTCATGGAATAGGTGTGTGTGTGTGTGTGTGTGTGTGTATAACTACTTAGTTATGCCTATATCACCCGTGGCACTAGCACAAAATTCTCGGGTTTACCTCTACTCCCAAATTCTAAAGTATTCACTTACTTATTGTAAATTCTTAACTTATATGTTTTTGGCGACAAGATTATTCTAGTTCAACCTGTAGCCTAACTCTTTTTGAAATCCCAATCCGATTTTATAAATTATAACCCAAATGTTTTACATTCTAAAACACGTGAAAACTCGTACCCAAACTTTATTCCCTCCTAAACTAAGGTATATTATAATATATCCTATCGATTCCAAGAAACCCTAAGTCACCTATTGAGCTCCGTAAATAAAGATGAACCACCAAAAGCCCTCAAAAAACACCAAACCCAATAAGTGGCAGTCATGCTGGGCGAACCAGTTCCCATGGCTACCTGAGCCGATTCGGTGGGCAAACCGATTCCCTCCCTACCCTACAAACCAATTCGGTTCACCTTTGCAGTAAACCAACCTCTTTGACAAATTTCATCGCCATCCTTTCAACCATATCAATCTAACACATCATTCAAACCCAAAATATAAATTTTCTACCAATCTTGGACGTGATTAAACATATTAAGTATTTTAAAGGTCTAAAATTCGTTTTATGATGATAAGCTTGAAATAGAGTTTGACTAATTTGAATCTCTTTGTTAAGAGACGTTTTAATCAAAAAGTCATACAAAGTTAAACTTCCGCGTTGTCTCTCGAACGACATTAGATCTCGTTCGAACGAGATACAATGTCATGCGAACGACATGCTTAAGTCGTTTGAATGACACATTTTTTGAGGTTGCATTTAAATGCTATTTAAACAGTGTTTTCATCATAATTTCGTGGGTGTGCATTCTGGAAAATAGTATTCGACCAGAAACTTGTTTTTCACATGTTTTATAAGGTTTAAAAGTCTTAAACACATCCTTAGAGTTTGCAAAGATATGAGTTATCATTCTTATATGTTTACGTGATCTTGCTGCACCAAAGTTGTTTATTCTACACATTGAACATCAAAGAGTTTTGCGGTGGAGAAGCGACGGACATCGTGTTCAACATCGTAGACGAATCAAAGCCATTCGGTGGACACCGAGACATACGTGGATGCGTGTGTTGTGGACATGTATCGTGGAAGAAGGACTTTCTGCGTGGGCACTATGAGAGGAGTGGTTGAAGATCAGAAGAGCGTCAAGACCCGTGGGGATCGAGTCGTTGAGTGAGACTTTGTCTGTCTTTGTAAAACCATATTCATAGTAATTGTCTGGCTTGGGCCGTCCGAGGTTGTTTTCCCATTTTGGATTTTTTTCCTCGTACATCCAGCGTTGTGAGTATTATTTACTTTTCTTTACTTGCTTTAATCACTACATGCATGTTTAGGATTAATCAAGATAAAACTGGTTTAAGGTAAGAATTGGGTTTTCACAACTTGGTTTGGTGCATAATTAAAAGTTGGATAATTTTTCAAAGAAAAATTGGTTTTGAAAGAAAACACACATTGGGCACTCTTCAAATTGGTATCAGAGCTAAAAAACATTTTTATTTGTTTTGTGATCCCGTGTGTTTTCAAAGATGAATTCTGGATTTAATGAATTTTCTCGAACTCCTATTTTTGATGGCACTAATTACACTTATTGGAATATGAGAATGAGATGTGCTTTAAAATCTATTGATGAGCGTGTTTGGATTGTAGTTGAGAAAGGTTGGACACCCCTGTCACTATTGTAGGTGAGGTCACTAGTTTAAAGCCTATTGAGTCATGGATCGAAACTGAACAAAGACTTGCACAATATAATTCTAAGGGTCTACACGTTATTTCTTCACATGTCACACAGGAAGAATGTAATAGAATTATGACTTGTGAAACATTAAAAGAGGCTTGGGATATTTTGGCGCTCACTCACGAGGGCACTAGCACGGTTAGGGCGTCAAAAATTCAAAATCTCACTACACAGTTTGAGACCATTAGGATGTTAGAGAGTGATACCTTTGATGAGTTTTATGCTAGGTTGTCCAATATTGTCAACTCATCGTTTAACCTAGGTGAGAAAATTCTCGACAACCATGTCATTAAGAAAATCCTTAGGTTGTTGCCTAGTAGGTTTGATGCGAAAGTAACGATTTTAAACTCCTTGGGTAGGTTAGAGTCAACGAAACTAGAAGAATTGTAGGTGACTTACAAACCTATGAAATCGACATCATTACCTCTAAGCAAGTACCTAAGAAAGAAAAGGGTATTGGTTTGAAAACCCGATAGGAGGAAATTAAAGTTTTGGATTCCGATTTTGAGGATGTTGCTTTGTTTGCAAGGAAATTTAAAAAATTTATTAAGTTTCAAAAGCAATCGAAAGATGCCAAGAAATTTGAAAAATTCAAGAACAACAAAGTAGATCCTGCCTCTAAGGATAAGTTTTAGAAGCCTAAGAGAGATGAGTCGGACAAGTGTTTTGGGTGTGAGGGGTATGGTCACAAGGTTAAGGAGTGTCCCACTAGACTTAAGAAAGAGGGCAAGCAACCCGTTGTCTATAATGCCACCTTAAGTGATTGTGAACCGGAAGAGGGAGAGAGTTCCCCCATTGAGCGTAACTTTGTTGAGTTTATGGATTGTCATGTGAGCGACGACGATACAACTCATGTGAATGACACTTTCGAGGAGGTTTTGAGTGAATCCCATATTAGTGAGGGTGAAGAGAGTGCCGAGGAGGAGGTTGATGCGAAAGAATTGCAAAATGCGTTTAATGAGTTGTATGTCGAAACGGTGAAGGTGAAAAAGGCTAACTCAAAATTACAATCTAAGTTGAATGAGCGTGCCATAGAAAATAATGATAGTTTGATTGAGGATCTTAGGGCACGAGAGAAGAAGTTTAGGGAGAAATTAGAGTTTGTGGAGAAAGAGAGAGATAATCTTCGTGGTTTGATAGAGTCCTTGAAAAAGGAGATTTTAGAGTTTGAGGACTCTAGGCATTTGCTCGAGTTTAGGATTCATGAGTTGGATGAGAGATTGAGAGACTCGTCTAGAGTCAAGTTTGATTTGGAGGCTAGGTCGAAGAAGTTAGATAAGATCCTAGGCACCGTCCAAATTAAGGAAGATAGGGGAGTTATATGTTTTGGTGAGAGAGTTGTTCCCATTCCCCCCGCACGTGTGAGAAACACTAGGATGGTTAGAAAAGGTCCACATAAAGGTAATCATTCCCACCACCGCTACACTTGCACGTTTTGTGGTAGGAAAGGTCACCTTAGGCGTTATTGTTATGACCTTAGACAAGCTCCTAGGAAGTTTAAGAATAAAGTTGCACCGGTTACATAAACCCCCATGCGTCATTTTACACCTACTTGGGTTAGTGGCTTTAGGAATTAAACTTCATGATTCTCGTTTGGGTGCACTTGATTCTTCCCATGCTAAATCTAAAGGATGATAGTGTTGCCATGTTTGTCATATGCTATTTTGCTTCATGATATATTCGTTGCTAGTATTATGACATGTGTATCATTTTGTATTATAGTTTTTGATTTGTCTGAATCCTATTTGAAAATACAAAAAAATTTTGTTTTTGATAAAACTTTTGAAAATCCAAAAAGATTTTGCTTTTCTTTGAGTCATAATATGTTTGAAAAGCCAAAAAGATTTTCAATTTTTGCTTTTGAGTTTACATGTTTGATGTGGCGTATTGGTGTGCTTGAACCCCCCTCCCCCATAGTTTCATTATCCATATGGCTAGGACATTTGGTCATTATTATCGATACTTAGAATGATCTTAACCATTGTTTATATGGGGTAGTTTCGAAGTTGATATGCATTTTGATTCGACTTTGTATATATGCCAACATTGCACACATGCACGAGTTTATATGGATGTTTGACTTCTCTTGCATATTTGAATTTGGTGAGGCGTTCTTATCTCAATCTTGTCATCTATGCTTAAGTAAACTTAAGGAGAAGTGTGCATGTAATAACCGTTTACCGTGAGGATTTAAAATTGGTAAAAGTGATGAGTGATTCACGGGAAAGGGCTGCGAGAGTTCAAAATTAACTCATCGTAAAAGCCACCGTTAAAAAGAGCCCAAAAGAAAAAGCAAAATGCTAAGAAAAGGGCCAATAAGATTTTCTCTAAGTTGAGAATGCTAGAAACCTCAAAATAACTTGAAAAAGGTATATATATATGAGGGAGTTTGGTTGGAGAAAATTTAAAAGGGTTTGCACAACTAATCCTAATGTTGAAACATTGCAAGTTGACGCTATTATTTGTAGAATCGTCAAAATTTTGGATTTGTGTGCATGTAGTATGTTTAGCTCATTAAGCTCACTCTTTAATTGTCATATGGATATAATAAATTTTGATGAATTATCGCTATCCATTAGAGCTTCTTGATCATTTCGATGTGTTGGAATTGTGACACATTTGTTGTAGTTTCACGCCCATTCATTCCATGTCCATGTTTGAGCACATCGGTTCAATGTTTGCATGTAACTCACATTTTAAGTTTCTTATGAGTTTTTGCGTTTTGTGTTAAAAGCCTACTGTTTTAACATTATTTTGATTCTGTCTGGCCCTTCCTGGAATTTTTTGGTGGAAATTTTTTCACTGGGCATTACTGTATAATATTTCTGGGAAACTGGGAAATTTTGGCAGGTCGCGCGAAGTCGTTCAAACGAAATCTCATCTCGCGCGAACGACTTTTGTACTTCATTCGAGCGACTTCCTCATCTCATTCGAACGAGATACAATGTCGCGCGAACGACATGCTTAAGTCGTTCAAATGACACGTTTTTCGAGGCAGCATTTAAATCCTATTTAAACAGTGTTTTCATCATAATTTCGTGGGTGTGCATTCTGGAAAATAGTATTCGATCAGAAACTTATTTTGCACATGTTTTCTAAGGTTTAAAAGTCTTAAACACATTCTTAGAGTTTGCAAAGATCCGAGTTATCATTCTTATATGTTTACGTGATCTTTCTGCACCAAAGTTATTTGTTCTACACATTGAACATCAAAGGTTTTTGCGGTGGAGAAGCGACGGACATCATGTTCGACATCGTAGACGAATCAAAGCCATTCGGTGGACACCGAGACATACGTGGACGCGTGTGTTATGGACAGGTATCGTGGAAGAAGGACTTTCTGCGTGGGCACTGTGAGAGGAGTGGTTGAAGATCAGAAGAGCGTCAAGACCCATGGGTATCGAGTCGTTGAGTGAGACTTTGTCTGTCTTTGTAAAACCATATTCACAGTGATTGTCTGGCTTGGGCCGTCCGAGGTTGTTTTCTCGTTTTGGGTTTTTTCCTCGTACATCCGGCGTTGTGAGTATTCTATACTTTTCTTTACTTTCTTTAATCACTAGATGCATGTTTAGGATTAATCAAGATAAAACTGGTTTAAAGTAAGAATTGGGTTTTCACAACTTGGTTTGGTGCATAATTAAAAGTTGGATAATTTTTCGGAGAAAAATTGGTTTTGAAAGAAAACACATATTGGGCACTCTTCAGGCTATGGTCCAGTATCTGTTAGACCTCGAAGACCAACTAGGTGAGACAAAAGTGTATCAAGGGGTCCTTGTTTGAATTTTACGTCTCACGCATCGAGTATGGTTGTGTTTAGAAGTTGGGAAATGATGGGGTGTCATGATGATTTGGTTTAATATGGACGCTAATACCATTTAGATAGAGATAGCTATCTAAAAACCAATAGGTAGTTAGTGGCAAATTTTCATGTAAGAGATAAGCTTGGGTAGTCCTAGTAGAGCAGTTATGAAAGTAGAATCCTTTATGATTGAGTTACTTAAAAACTGACATATTTTAATCTATTTTTTTGAAATAAAAAAATATTTTGATTAGATTTGTTTTTTAGGGTGCCTAAAATATTTAAATACCACAAAAAAAATCAATTCAAAATTATTTTTTTACTATTTTAAAAAATTGGTTCGTATAGTGAGGTCCATACATGAGCCTCACTATAAATGTCAATATTTTAATGTCATCTTTTAATAATTTTAAGAGTCCTTAGAATTCCCTCTAAAAATATGAAAAGAATTTGTGTCCCGTAAATACAAGTGTCAATTATTTAATGGCTTTATTCAATAATTTTTAGGAGCTTTAATGATATTGGAGGCAGTAAAATAACATTGCATCTGATAAAATATTCGTGCAAGTATAATATAATGGTGATAAAGTAACTTTGAATATATATATATATATATATATATATATATATGTGTGTGTGTGTGTGTGTGTGTGTGTGTGTGAATATTGGATATTAAACACCCCATATCAAATGGATACAAATTTAAACACTAATTCTAGAGCGACTTAGAAACAAACACAGTATTGTACTACATTCTCTGGCATTTATGAGTCAACATAAAATGACTCAAATTTAAGATCCACCTAAATGTTATTCACAACATAATCAGCTCCTTAATCTCATTACCTATCGACTTTCTAATTGCCCCTCCCATTCTTGAATCTTGATTGTACACTATTTACAACATATTTAGTTGCCACTTGCTCCTCTTATTGACATCTAGCCCCCGACTTTGAATCTTTGACAAGAGATTTAGTTATTATATTTTAATACCACTTGCTCCCAATCTTGACCTGTGGACTGTGTTGTTACTTTATTATCGTCAAATCAAAAAATTAAAGCTTTCAGGATTTGTATAAATAGACTCCAAAGCCTTATGATATCAAACACCAACCCTTAGTTATTGTTAAGATGATAAGTTGAGCTATTGATGGTGGTTAGGAGTAAGAATGGATTAGTTTGTTATAACTGCTGAGGTGTTATTTTTGTAATAACTAATTAGTATTTAGTTTGTTAGCTATTTTGCTTAGTTGGATATGCAAATGTATATCTGTATATAAGCTCCTTATATCTCATTATAAAAAGAGACGACTTTCAATATAGAGACATCTATTGTTTCTCACTTTCTCTGTTTTCATCTTATTTGTTCTCATCTTGTATCTTAAGATTTCTAATATGGTGTCATAGCAGTTCTGATGTGCTCTTCGATTGGATCTTCATCTGTTATTGATCGATTTGTTTCCTAATTGATTTCTCTTACATTGTTCTTCCTCGTTTCTATTTTTTAAATCTATCATGGCTCGTGGAGGAGGATCTAACAACAATAACAATGGTGGAAATCACACCAATACAAATCGATTTGCTAACTTGGATCGATTTACTTCAGATGATTCAAATTCACCTTTCAATATCAGCAATGGTGATCATCCCGGTCTTGCACTAGTTTCACAGCCATTAATCGGTTATAACTACAATTCTTGGAGGCGTGCCATGACAATGTCTCTGTTTTGTTGATGGTAGTTTTTCCAGACCTTCTTTCGATGATGATTGTTATAACTCATGGTGTAGAAGTAATAGCATGGTAATGTCTTGGATTTTACATGATATTTCTCGTGAAATTGATGATAGTGTGATGTGTATTGATAATGCTGAGGATATGTGGAATGATCTTCATGATCGATTTAATCAAAGTAACAGTCCTAGATTCTTTCACATTAAACGACTTCTAAATGTTTTTAATCAAGGTTCTGATGAAGTCAGCAGTTATTTTACTAAACTAAAAACCTTATGGGATGAGTTGAAAGATTTTCGACCAATTCTTTCTTATAATTGTGGGGCAATGAAGGCTCTAATGAAATACCAACAGCAGGAATACGTTCTTCAATTTCTAATGGGACTTAATGAGTCTTATGCATGAATTCGTGCTCAAATCTTGATGCAAGACCCTCTCCCTCTAAGAAGAAAGACAATGTAGTCTGACTTCCTCATCTCTATCTGATTTATCTAGTTTTGCTATATATGCTGGTAATTCTGCACGTTCTAGAGGAAAGTATAACAATAAACATTATTGAAAGCCTACTTTTGCTCATTGTGGTTATATAGGTAACACTATAGACAAGTGATATAAACTCCATGTTTATCCACCTGGTTTCATATTCGAAAATAATAATACGTATGGGAATACTAGCAGGTCTTTTCACTAGCTAATTCAATTAAACCTATGGCCAATCAGGCAAATGCTACTTTAGATCAGACATATGATTCTTCAGATCAAGCTACGGGTGCTTCAAACTTGTCCCCAAGTCAGTGTCAATAACTAATTATTATGCTAAGCAATCAATTGGCCTCAATTTCTCAACCTCGCATTGAACAACCTGTTCTTTCCAACTTCACTGGTACACACTTTTCTATTCCCTCGAATGCCTAGATTTTAGATACCGGTGAAACACACCATGTATGTCATGATAAGGCTTTATTTGAGTCTTTTGAATTTGATGTTATTATTTCCCGTGTTACTCTTCAATATGGTCAAAGAGCATCAACTGAGTGAATAGGCAAAATTAAACTTTCATCATCCATTTTATTAGACATAGTTCTTTATGTTCCTTCTTTCAAATACAATTTTATTTCCATCAGTTCTCTAACCAAATACTCTAATTGTTCTTTGATCTCCTTTGTTAATGGTTGCATCATTCAGTATATCTCTCGAGCAATCCAGATTGGGAGGGGTAATAGGATTGGAAATCTCTATAACTTGGCTCATGACAATATACAAGTCTGTTCAAACTTACTTACAGATGCTTGCTTACCTTCTGATGAGACTTTGTGGCATTTTTGGTTGGGTCAGTCTTCTAGTGTTAGGACTCATCCTTTAAATAAAGCTTTGATGCTTGGATCAGTTAATAATAATGATTTTCACTACTCCTATACCATTTAGATAAACAGAAAAGGCTTCATTTTGTCTCTCATAACAATTTGTCTCAAAATGTGTTTGATTTGATTCACTATGACATATGGGGACCCTTCCATACTATTACTATTGAAGGATTCAGATATTTTCTTACTTTAGTGGATGACTGCTCAAGATTCACATGGATTTATTTGTTGTACACTAAGTCAGAAGCACAATTAGTCATTCCTAATTTTGTTTTCACATGATCAAGACTCAATTCAAAGCTAATTTTCGAGCAGTTAGATCTGATAATGCAAAAGAACTTGACCTTGATAGTTTTTTTTTCTTCAAATGGTGTTATACATTAAAAATCATGTGTTCAAAGACCTGAGCAAAGCTCAGTGGTTGAACGCAAACACCAACATTTACTCAATGTGTCTCGTGCCTTGCTTTTCCAGTCCAATATTCATCTTATTTATTGGAATGACTGTGTACTCACTGCCACACATATTATCAATAGCCTTTCGAGTTCTTTATTACAGGACAAATCACCATTTAAGATCATTTATGGAAGACCACCAAATTATGCCAATCTTCGAACCTTTGGCAGTCTTTGTTATGCCTCCACTCCTTTGAGTTCGCGGAATAAATTTTTGCCTCATTCTAAGGCTTGTGTTTTTTCGGGTTATCCTTTTGGAATGAAGGGTTATAAATTACTGGATATTGAATCTAACAGAGTTTTTATTTCTCGAGATGTTCAGTTTTATGAAAAAATCTTTACTTTGGCTACTAAGTTGCCTCATTCCATGAATCAAATATCTTTATTTGATAACAAAGTTCTCCTTTTACCAATTTTTGACACCACTTATAGTTGACAAATTGACTTTTCCCATCCTACACCAGCTCTAGTTAATACTTCTTTTTCTACTCCTTCTACTTCCACAATAACTCACAGCATCACCAAACCACTATTTTATCTACAAGACTACCATTGTGTTTTGGCTCAAAATTATTCGATTATAATTCAACTTCCCATTCCTTATCTCAAGTAATTGATTATACCAAGCTCTCAACAAATTTTCTTATTGTTGTTCTTTCTGTTTCTAGTCATATAGAACTAGAAACCTATCAATAAGCTGTTGGTCATCCTGATAGGGAACAAGCCATGACAGCTGAGTTAGAGGCTCTTAAAACTAATGGAACTTTGTATGTGGTAACTCTTCCTCTAGATAAACACATTATAAGATGTAATTATGTATATAAGATTGAACACAAAGACGATGGCTTAATGGAATGTTATAAAGCTCAATTAGTGGCCAAAGGTTATACACAGCAGGAAGGTATTGACTATGTTGACACTTTTGCTCCTGTGGCTAAGCTGGTCACCGTGAAGCTCTTACTCGCATTGGCTTCTATCAATGGATGGACTTTACATCAATTGGATGTGAATAATGCATTCCTTCATGACGAACTTGATGAAGAAGTTTATATGACTATATCTCTAGGGTATAATCCTAAGGGGGAGACCATTCATAATCCTGTTTGTAGGCTCCATAAGTCTCTATATGGCCTTAAACAAGCCTCAAGACAATGGTATGAAAAGTTTCCAAGTACTCTCTTGGATGACAACTTTACACGATCAGCTGCAGATCATTCTTTATTCATCAAGAAATCTGGGAATACTTTTCTTTCTTTGCTTATCTATGTTGATGATATAATAAGAGCAAGCAACAATACCAAAGCAGTCTAGCAGTTAAAGGATACATTAGAAAGAAAGTTCAAGCTTAAGGATTTGGGGGTATCTAAAGTTCTTTTGGGTCCTTGAAATAGCATGAACAAACAAAGGAATTCAAGTCTCACAAAGGCATTATGCACTTCAAATCCTAGCTGATGCAGGGTGTCTTGGATGTAAACCTGTTAACACGCCTATGAAGCTAATATGAAATTGTCCACTGAAGATGGTGAACTACTTCATAATCCTTATTCTTATAGGAGATTGATTTGGAAAACTATTGTACCTGACCATTACAAGACTAGATTTATCCTATAGTGTGAATAGACTAAGCTAATTTTTAGCCAATCCAAGAAGTCCACACCTTAAAGCAGCCCAAATAGTGTTATAGTACATCCATTAGTCACCTAGACTAGACTTATTCTTTTCATCATCTTCTGATATTCAGTTGAGAGCATATGGAGAAACAAACTTTCCTAATAAGGATCAAGTCCAACTTAAGGTATTTGCCATTGCAAACTGGGGAACTTGTCCGGATACAAGGAGATCAATCTTAAGATTTTGTGTATTCCTTGGTAACTCTTTAATATCTTGGAAGTCCAAGAAGAAGCACACTGTGTCTAGATCATCTGCAGAGGCAGAGTATAGATCGATGGCGAATGCAATAGGTGAGCTAACTTGGTTTTAGTATTTGCTTAAGCAATTTAGGATCAATGATTCTAAGCCTGCTCCAATGTACTGTGATAATCAAGCTGCTTTGCATATAGTAGCAACCCTAGTGTTCCATGAACGGACCAAGCATATCGAAATAGATTGCCACTTGGTGCGTAAAAAAATATAAGCAGGAGAACTCAAAACCATGCACGTTTTTATAAATCATCAGCTTATAGATTGCTTTACCAAAGCATTGCATCATGTTCAGTTTGGATCTCTAATGATCAATATGGGACTGCATAATATTTACAGTCCATCTTAAGGAGGAGTGTTAAGATGACAAGTTCAGCTATTGATGGTGGTTAAGAGTAAGAATGGATTAATTTGTTATAACTGTTGAGGTGTCATTTTTGTAATAACTAAATAGTAGTTAGTTTGTTAGCTATTTTGCTTAGCTAGAAAATTAAGAGCAATTGGAAAATTTCCAGTATAGAAATGGATTTGAGTTACTATTCAATTGGGATATCTATTTTGGTTGTTCTTCTAACTTACTTTGCTTATAGCATCTTAAATTGGATATGGTTTATGTCAAGGAGGCTTGAGAAATGTCTTATAGATCAAGGTTTCAATGGAAACCCATACACTGTGTTCTTTGGGGACCAGAAAGAGAGTGGATAGGTCATCATTCAGGCACTTGCCAAACCCATTAATCTGGAGGATGATATCAAGCCACATGTTATACCATATATTATGAAAACCATCAAACAATATGGTATGTGTGGTGACAATTATTATTCAACACAAAGAGATAAGAGAAGCACAATCACCAAGCAGAATAAAGAATGTAAAATGCATATCACACAACAAGAGATATACGTGGTTCAACAAAAGTGCCTACATCCATGGTGGTGCAGTCAGTGTTATTTCTATATACTCCGTAGAGTGATTACAGAAAATACCACGTGTTCTTTTCCTCGGACCTAGGGTTTATTATATACATGTCCATTCCAGGGAGTGGGGGTGTTGGACTCCCCCACGTTTTCCATATTCTCCTAGAACCCCTCTTAATGCGAACATGGGAGAAGACTAAATCATAATCGGTTAAGACATGGGGGGTCTGGACTTTGGGCCGTTTATAATTGGGCTACTCGTCCAGGCCCATCTTTCTAATTTCGGGTACCCACAATTGCCCCTAAGTTTGTTGGGCCATACTTTGGGCTCAATAAATTAAAATGATTTGTCATAATGGTTCCTTTGTTCACCGTGCAACTCTTCCAAAGTTTGAGGACTGAGTTTAGGCGGCACTTGCTTCATGGTCTGTGTATTATGATTAGCAGCATTCAGAAGCTATTTAGAGCAGTCATTTTTCGATCATCGCTTCAACCTTCTCAGTATTCTCCTATTTTCTGTGAGCTCTAGCGATTCACGTTCTCTTCTCTCAGTATCCATTCTTATTGCTTTCTTGTCATTTGGGCTCGTGATTCTTCATGGTTCGAGTCGAGCTTTTATCTTGTAAGTCTCATGTGCCTTCTCTTTGTATTTTCTCTTTGATTTTTGTAGTTTTCTAGGGTTTCCCAATGGCAAAGATCGGTAATAGGTCATTGTCTGAGTTTAGGAAGTTCTATAATATCTCGGAGTGGGTAGAGATTGAGTGCGCCTCTCCTCCTAGAAATGTTAGAGAGATAGAGGGTGCCCATTGGATCCATGTCTTGTTGCTTTCCCAAGGGGACTCACTTTTCCTCCCAACAATCTGTTCTTGCACTTCTTTGGTTATTTCAATATTGTTCCTGCACAGTGTTAGCCCAATGTGTGGAAGATAATCAATGGTGTTCATAGAATAAATCAGTTATATGGTACCAAGTTAGGGCTCGCCGAGGTTTACTTTTGCTATTCTTTTTCTCGGACTAGTTATGGTGTTCTCTATCTCAAGGCCAGGAGTCCTGACAGGGTATTGGTAGTAAACCTACCTGATTCCCATAAGGACTATTGGCAAGAGGGCTTCCTTGCTAGAAATTAGCAGTTTTCTCCCCAGTCTGTGGGGTCGAGATCTGATAGGTTCTTAGTTCCCTTTTATGGGGAAGAATACATAGGTAGACTTTGCTTTATCCATTCAATTTCTTTACTGATTTGTGATCTTTCTGACTTTTCCAGTTTTTTCTTCAGCGAGGTCGAAGAACTTGGAACCTGCTCTCAGCGAGGTTCGTCTTTCTGAGTTGATCAAGGCTTGGAATATCAGGGAGCCATTAGCCGACGACGAGCATCCCCGGTCTGCTGCTTTATTTCTCGAGTACAAAAACATCGGTTCCAGCTTTATAGCGAGGCCGATAGACAGTATCCCTGAATTTGATACCTCTGAAGAGACTGCTGCTGATCCTATCCAGTTGGACGAGGAGGAGAGAAGTTCTGAGAGTGATATTGTAGGCAGTGCTAAAGGTCATTTTGGTGAGGAGAGCTTCAGTGGTGATAGTTCTTCTAACTCAGAAGAGGCTTCTGAAGCCCGAGGCTCTTCAAGCACGTCCAGTAGTTCAAGCGAGGAGATGGTTCCTCCAAGGAAAAAATTAATTCGGGACGATGATGATGATGATGATCATGTGCTCCTTGCTCAGAGGTCGAAGAAGCAGAAGTCCAGCTCTGGGACTGTAGCTACTGGCTCTCAGTCTTCTTCTCAGGAGCTGGAGAAGAAGAGGAAAAAAGAAGAACAAATGAGAGAGGAGGATAGAGAAAGAGAAAGAGGAGGAGAGGAGAAGGATGGAATTGAGGACGAAGGCTGGGCAGGCCTTAGTCCCGGTGTCCGCATTGCTCGAAGGGGCCTCTGTTGCTATCTCTCCTTAGTTGGCCCCCGCGCTGCTCGAGAGGGCAGTTCTTCCTGCTGATCGTAAAAGGGTGCTGGGGTCTGATCAATTGGCCCTACAGGCAAGCCAGAGGCTAGCTTTGGTAAGACCTTTTCTTTTTCTCCAATGCTTTACTAAGTGCTAGCTATTTCCTTTTCTTGGTGTCTTCTTTGTTTTTGCAGTTTGTGACTGACTTCACAGTGCTCTATCGCTCTCGTGACGAGTTGATGAGCAGGAACAGCGAGCTGGAGTAGCAGAGTGCTGCCTTGAAAGTGAGGGGCACTCAACTGGAGGCTGATTTGAAGACTGCTGACGTTGCCCGAGCTTCTTCTGACCTGGCCCTTGTTAATTCCAATCGAGAGAGGGAAGCGGTGGTTACAGAGCTGAACGAGCTGAGGTAGGCTTATGACCTAGTCTGCTCGAGAAAGTTGGCCATCACAGACGAAAATAGGGTGCTGACCGAGCAGCTTCAAGAAAAGGACTTTCAGGTAGTCACTATCAAGGAGGATTCATACAACTCCAGGTGGGCTACTGCATATGAAGATGCCGAGGTTCAGATAGGCTACATCATCCGACTGAACTTCAAGAAAGGTTAGAACAAGGCCCTTATAGCTACTGGTGTTGATGTCGCCTCCCCTCTGTTCAACGAGCATGACCCAGGTCCGAAGCCGGTTGTAGAGGAAGGTCCTGCCCCTGTCATCGAAGGCGTTGACCCTGCCTCGAAGATGATTCCTACCGATGTCCCCCTTTCTCAGGCGACAGAGGTTATCCCTGCGGAGGGGGATGCTTCTACTGCTGCTGACAAGGGGAAGCAGCCAGCTACTTCTGGGCAGCCTGAGGTCGCTAGTTAATTTTACTTCTAGGACTTACTTTGTATCTTTGCTTGTAATTTTCCTTTTTGCTGCTCGATGTACTTTGACCCTTATTAATGAAATGAAAAGGTTTCTCATTCCCTTAGTGTGCTGAATGAATCTGTCTTTCCTTGCTCTTTTATGCCTTGTAGTTGATTGATGCAGAAGAGTATATTCCTGCCACATCTCAATTGGGCAGGACCCTTGGTCCCAATGCAAGTCCTCAGGTTCGCCAAGCCTTTGTTAAGCTTTGCAAATCTCTTAGATCAAGGAATCAGAAATATAAGGATCAGTCTGAGCTTGTGGCCAAGCTGAAGGACAAGCTTCAAGAGAAGGAAAAAGTTGGTACTTCAGTCTAAGAGGAGGTGAATACATTAAGGACGAAGCTTCTAGATGCTTCCGAGATCAACCAGGTTGGGGAGGTTCTTCAGCAGGAGAACTAAGCTTTAAGGAGAGAGGTCTCGTGACTTAGGGAGCATGCGCCGAGCAATTTTCCTGCAGTATTATGAGGTTCCTCCTTATCGCGAGCTAGAACTGGTCCGGGCGATGTTCCTTTTGTGCTGTAAGGCCCTACTCCTCCAACCGTTCCACGAGCTAGTGAAAATACCATGGGTTCAGCTAGTGAAATGGAAGAGCTTCGTGATGATGTCCAGTGAGCGTATGTGATTACTGCTGGGCTCCAGAGGGACATCACCCGGTTGAGGCATTTGTTTAAGAAAGGACCTTGATGAGTATGGGCCGATGGTTACAATCAGGGTTGGCTAGATGCTCCAATGAGGCTGATAGAGTTTGAAGAGCTCGCCTTCATCAGGGGGTGGTTGAGTGCCTTGAGGGAGCTTCAAGTCCCGAGGAACTCGATGCTCTGGTACCGTCATGAGATTTCTCTTTCCACCCTGATGCCTAACCCCTTTCGGAGAGATGATCAATGGATCCCCATCGATGCCATCCCTCGAAAGTTATTGGAGTCGGATGCGAGTGGAGTTGAGGAGGAGCTAGCTCCCCATCCCGATGACGACCGAAGAGCCCAAGTGGCTGATTACCTTGCTCAGAGGCCTTATCCTCATTAAGATTTTACCAGTAGTAGCTTTGTATATTTTATATTGAAGTGATGTAATGTGAATGTTTTGGGCGAGCTCGCCGACTAAACATGTATTGCAATCGTTGTAAATATGATGAATTAATATAAAATTTATGTTTTGGGCGAATTTGTTGACTAAACAAGTGTATTATATCTTTGTTCAATAATCTTGAGCCTCTTTTGGCTGACTAGATTTGCATGTTTGTATTATCAAGTAAGTGTCCTTCCAGTCCAGTATGCCAACGAGATACCATTCTTCCCGACTTTACCTTTTAGGTTGTGTCATCACACTTACTTAGGCCTAAGTGTGGAAATTGGTGAGGATACACCTGGTGTTGGATGTTTTATCCGTTCAGGATTTTATTCAACCAAACATTGTTTGGTGACCAATTTTGACTTGTCCATATTGCCTAAGGATCTCCTGTAGGGCTTCGTATATTGCCAGGGGCAATGCTAATAGAGGTCTTTCGTGTTTCATAACGAAAACCTGAGGAGGGTTATTTCCCTGCTATGATATAATGATCAGTGTGCCTTTCACTTGGAAAGGGTGTGTGAGTTGTAGAGTCTAAATACTACTAGTTAACTGACACTTCGTAGAATGCAACTGCTAAACAACTTTTATTAATGAGTTTCAGTCTCATAAGTACAATGCAAAAGAAGAATCTAAAAATAGAATTTCTTGAGATTGGTTGCATTCCATGCTCGGGGTATATATCTGCCTTCCAGCGTTTCCATGTGATAAGCTCCTTGCAGGTCATTTCTTGTTATCTTAAATGGTCCCTCCCAGTTGGGCCCTAACTTATCGTCTGATGGTCTTACCGCGTTGCCCAGTACTTTCCTTAGGACGTAGTCCCCAACTTGGAATGCCCTTGGATTGACCTTTTTATTATAATGCCTTGCGAGCTGTTGCTGATAGCTCACTGTTTTACTAGGGCTAGCTCTCGGCGCTCGTCGGCTAGGTCGAGCTCAGTGAGCAATGCTGCATCGTTATGGCCCTGGTCGACAAGGCTGGACCTCATTGTTGGTAAGCCTGCTTCTAATGGGATGACTGCTTCCATTTCATATGTCAATAAAAATGGGGTTTCCCCCATTGCTCGTCGTGGTGTGGTTTGGTAGGCCCATAGAATATATGGTAATTCATTTACCCATGCGCCTTTGACTCGCTCTAATCATTTCTTTAATCCGTCAATCACTGTCTTGTTGGAGGCCTCGGCTTAGCCATTGCTCTGAGGATAGGCCACCGAGCTAAAATGGTGCCTGATTCCATGCTCATCGCAGAAACTCTGAAAGGATTCGCTCTCGAACTGCGTTCTATTGTCAGTGATGATGGTTTTGGGGATGCCAAAACGGGTGATTATATTTCTCCATATGAACCTTATCATATATATGTCTCGGATGTTAGCTAGGGGTTCCGCCTCGATCCATTTGGTGAAGTAGTTAGTTGCGACCAACAGATATTTGCGATTGTCGGTGGCGGTAGGAAGTGGTCCTACGATGTCCATTCCCCATTGGGCGAATGGCCATGGTCTGGACAGTGATTTTAGGTCGCTATCAGGTTGGTGGACCATAGGGGCGTAAAGTTGGCATTTCAGGCACTTGCGAACATACACTACAGAGTCCCTTTGCATGTATGGCCACCAATAGCCTTCCTTCACAACTCAAAAAGCCAGGGACCTTCCTCCAATATGGATTCCACAGATTCCCTCGTGAAGCTCATGTAGGACCTGCTCGACATTCATTGGGTGAACGCATTGAAGGTATGGACCGGAAAAAGATCTCTTATATAGCTTGCCCTCTGGTGATAAATGAAAGCAAGCAGCTTTGACTCTTATCTGGTGGGCAATCTTTTTGTCGTCTAGGAGCGTGCCATCCTTTAAATAGTTTCTTAAAGGGTCCATCCAGCTAGGTGCTGATTCCACTTGGAGCATCTACTCCCCGTTTGGCGACTTGCTGCTACGGTTAATGCTCGGATGAGCAAGGAAATCGATGGGGATTATTCTTTATAGGTTGGAATCGACGGCTGAACTTAGGGCTGCCAAGGTGTCAGCATGGCTATTCTGTCTTCTGGGAAATTGCTGGACATTGATCTCTTCGAAGCTAGACATTAGTTCTTTCACTAAGGCGAGGTAAGCTACCATTCTTTCATCTTTTGCATTGTAGTCTCCACTTATCTAATTGGAGACTAATTGAGAATCGTCGAACACCTGTAAATGCTTTGCTCCCAAAGTGTGCCCTTCTGGAGGCCGACTATTAAGGCTTCGTATTCTGCTTCGTTGTTGGAGGCTGCAAATCCAAGCCTGATTCCTTGTTCAAGGATTGTATCCTCTGGAGTAATGAGGACAATGCCTACTCCTTCCCTCTTTGAGTTGGAGGCTCCATTAATGAACAATTTCCAAGTTTCCTCCGTCGCGTCGTTCCCCTTTTGTCTCTCTGCTTGAGCTTGGTTGGAAGGTTGCTCGCTTGTGAATTCGGCTATGAAATCAGCTAGGACCTGCCCCTTGATTGCGTTCCTTAGTTGAAATTGGATGTCAAATCGTCCGAGCTCGACTGACCATTTAGATAGTTTGCCCGACAAATTCGCCTTCCTCAGGATCGCTTTGAGGGGGTGCGATGTAAGGACGATTATAGTGTGGGCTTCAAAATAGTGCTTCAGCTTTCTCGAAGCCTTACTAGTTCAAAGGCAAGCTTCTCCAGTGGTAGGTACCTTTGCTCGGCATCTAGTAGGGTCTTGCTCGCGTAATAAACGGGGTGCTGGATTCCTGCAACTTCGCACATTAATGCAGAACTGACGGTGTAGTTGGAAACGGAGAGGTACAAGTAGAAGGGATTTGTTTCTTGTGGTATGACGAGAAGTGGTGGGTAATTGAGGTAAGCCTTGAGCTCATCCAATGCCTGCGAGCAATCTTGGTTCATTCTACCATTTTATTTCCCTTTAGAAGCTGGAAGAAAGGTTTGCACTTCTCGGAGGACTTAGAGATAAAGAGGTCTAAGGCAACGAGCATACCGATGAGCTTTTGTACATCCCGGATTGTTCGAGGAGGTTATACCCTGTTTATTGCATCGATCTGGTCTGGGTTAGCCTCGATGCCTCTCTTACTGACCAAGTACCCAAGAAATTTTCCTGACTGGACACCGAAAGAACATTTGTTCGTGTTAAGTTTCATTCGGTATTTCCTGAGGATTTCGAAGGTGCTTGATAGATCTGAGAGGTGGTCTTCTTTCTTCTTACTTTTAACGAGCATGTCATCGATGTAGACCTCCATGGTGTCTCCCATCTGGTCCTTGAACATCTTGGTGACCAGCCGCTGGTAGGTCGCCCCTGCGTTTTTTAGCCCAAAGGGCATAACCTTGTAGCAGTATAACCCAACTGTGGTGATGAATGTTGTTTTGTCCTGGTCTGGGGTATACAGAGGGATCTGATGATACCCTGAGTAAGCATCCATAAAACTCATTCTCTCGTGAGCTGCAGTGGCGTCTACCAGTTGATCGATTTTTGGGAGGGGGAAACTGTCTTTAGGGCATGCTTTATTGAGGTGAGTGAAGTCGATGCAAACTCTCCACTTCCCGTTGCTTTTTGGAACTACTACTGGGTTGGATAACCATTTGGGGAATTGTAACTCCCTTATGGATCCTGCATCCAGCAGTTTTTCCACTTCTTTTTCTACATCTTTTGCCTTCTCTAGTGTAGTCCGCCGTGCCTTCTGCGCGATTGGTTTGAAGGTGGGATCGACGTGCAACTGGTGACAAACCATACTAGGATCAATTCCAGGCAGCTCGTATGGTTCCCATGCGAAGACGTCTATGTTGTTCCTTAGCAGCGTCATCAATTCTTTCTTCTCTTGATCTGTGAGAGAAGCTCCAATCAAGAAAATCCTGCTATCGTCGCTATCTCCAACTGCGACTTCCTCCAGGTCCTCGATGACCCGTTCGGAGGGGAGGAGCCTGGTCTCCTCTACTCCAGGTCTTCCATACTTTAATTGCTATTTGGAAGGTATCAGACCTTCTTGTTCTTCAACTCTTTCCCTAGACTTTTCAGCCTTCTTCTCTGGTTTTGGGAGGATGGCCTCTATAAAGCACCTTCTCGCCATCGCTTGATTGCCACGGATCTTCATTACTCCTCGCTTGGTCACATACTTGAGCTTCTGGTGGTAGGTCGAGGAAACTGCCTTCATTGCATGTAGCCATCCTCGGTCGAGGATAGCCTGGTATGGCGAGTCAATGTCGACCACCAGAAACTCGATCATTTTAGAAACATTTCCTACCCTTACTGGCAGCACGATCTTTCCCAGGGCATAGTTATCTTTCCAGCGAAGCCAACCAAAGGGACAGTAGCTTCCTTTAGGTCGGCGATGCTTAATTTCAATTTTCTGAACAGGTCGAGATACATCACCTCGGACGAGCTTCCTTGGTCGACGAGCAATTTATCGACGTTATAGTTCGTTATTCTTAGAGTAATGATCAAAGCATCGTGATGTGGGGTTCTTACTCCCACCAGATCTTCATCTATAAACATGATATGCTTACTATAGTCGACGTCATCTGCTCGCCGATGCTTTCCTCACTTTGTTTTCGCTGGATCGATCTGAAAAGCTTGCATCACTGCTGTAAGCTTTTTTACCTCCATGTGAGCTGAATTGCCACGAATCTGTTTCACGTCGGATGCCCCATGAATTATTGTGAATTCATGGCCGGCATCATCTTCGAGCACGTTGTTAGGCCTTGCCTCTCTATGGGCAGTAACTTTCTCTGCCTTTTTCTCCACGAATTCGTTCAGGTGCCCGGACTGGGTCAGCTCCTCGAGGTGGGAGTTAAGAGCTTTGCAATGCTCAGTCTTATGTCCTCCCTCTTTGTGAAAAGCGCATCTCAGCGCATTGTTCCTCTTCGAGGGATCCCCTCCCATCTTCCTAGGCCACTTGATGAATGGCTCGTCTTTGATTTTTGCGAGAATTTTGTAAATTGGTTCTTTGAAGACGGTGTTGACCGCCTGAAATGCTTTCGACACATAATTGTTGCCTCCGTTTTTGGAGCCATTTTTACCCCCATTCTTTCCTCCTTTCTTCTGGTTCTCAATCTTGTCACTGCCTTTGGCAGTGAGCTTAGTTCGAGTGTTTTCCCCTGTGCTAAGGCAGGTCACATCTTCCACCTTGGCACACTTCTCGATGCGGGCCATTAGGTCATCGATGGTCATAGCCTCTTTCTTTGTCAGGGATTGGTACAAAAGGGAAGAGCTAGGTAGCCCAATTTTGAAAGAGGCCACTTCCACTTGCTCCGAACAATCCTCGATCTCGTTGAATAATTCCAAGTACCTCTTCGCGTAGTCTCAGAGGGTCTCTTGGGGCGTCTTTTTCATTATCAGCAGAGCATCCATCCTTTTGGGATGGGAGCTACTAGTAATGAATCGGGCTGTAAAGAGCTCGACCAAGGACTTGAAACTCCTGATGGACCGGTAGGGGAGCCTTTCGAACCATTTTTGCGCCACGTCATGCAAGCTCGAGGGGAAAATTCGGCACATTAGTGCCTCTCGATGGTACCAGAGGGTCATGGCCTGCCGGTATTGTCTGACGTGATCAATGGGATCAGTCTTTCCATCATAAATTTTGAACCTTGGAATAGTAAACTTCTTGGGGGCTTCCTCTTCTTCAATTTCCCTCGAGAAAGGTGATTTCATCTGAGTTTTGAGAGCTCGCCTAGCGAGTTCTCGGGTCGATCTGGTGCCGTGATGTGCAGGGTGTTGGTCCATCTCCCTTCGGACCAGACTTCGTATATTTTCGTTGCTGCAATCTGGGCTCCTATGACCGCGAGCTAGTCGCAGTTGCTCGGGCAGGTCGTCCTCTAACTCGTTTTCCTCAGTTTTCTGGGATCCGCTCCTAGGGCTCCTTCCTCGGCTGTGAGACTTGCTCGCCTGAGGGCTAGGAGTGCGGTATGGACGCCTTTTGGTTCCATGATGGAGTTCTCTCTCCATTCTTTCTAATCTTCTTTTGAGGTGAGCATTCTCGGCTTCATGCTTGCGAGAAGACTCTCTCTGCTCGCGGAGCCTTGCCTCATATGCATCAATCATCTTGGATATCTGTGTGGACCTCGCTGGTCCTTGCCTTTCTTCTGAGGCTTGCCTTTCTAAGCGAGCCCTCTGATCTGAGCGCCGAACTTCGGATCTAATCCTACGAGAAGCAGGTGGCTCTTGGATATCTCCTGCCTGGGGAGCATTACTGCTGTAACCAGACATTTTGAACTCCTTTCTGGGTGTGGGCTTTCTTAGGAAGGATAAACGTTCCCACAGACGGCGCCAATTGTGGTGACAATTATTATTCAACACAAAGAGATAAGAGAAGCACAATCATCAGGCAGAATAAGGAATGTAAAATGCAGATCACAACAACAAGAGATGTACGTGGTTTAGCAAAAGTGCCTACGTCCACGGTGGTGCAGTCAGTGTTATTTCTATATACTCCGGAGAGTGATTACAGAGAATACCGTGTGTCCTTTGCCCCGGACCTAGGGTTTATTATATACATTTCCATTCCAGGGAGTGGGGGTGTTGGACTCCCCCACATTTTCCATCTTCTCCTAGAACCTCTCTTAATGGGAACATGGGAGAAGACTAAATCACAATCGTTTAAGACATGGGGGGTCTGTACTTTGGGCCGTTTACAATTGGGCTACTCGTCCAGGCCCATCTTTCTAATTTCAGGTACCCACAGTATGCTATACAAGCCAAAACCCAAATCTACTAATTTTTTTTATGTTTATATATAATGTAATGTTAGTTGTATTTTGAAGTTAACCTAAGTGCTTATAATTTTAAGGTAGTAAGTCGTTTATGTGGGTGGGAGAACACCCAAGGGTGAACATCACTCATCCAGACCTTATAAGGGAGGTGTTGAAAAAATACAACACATTTCACGATAATCATTATACTGTTGACCCAATTATCAAGTTACTAGCAACTGGTGTTACAACCATTGAGTGCGAGAAATGGGCCAAGCATAGGAGAATCATTAACTCCACTTTCCATATCGAGAATCTCAAGGTTAATTTTAATTCTGGTCTCAAATCTCAATCGTTATCCGTTTGTATTCTATTTCACTCAGTAAATTGTAAATCTTTGATCCTAACTATCTTTGTTCATTAATAGCTAATGTTGCCTATTAATAGCTGATGTTGCCTGCAATACACCTGGCTTGTGTGGACATGGTGAACAAGTGGGAGAAAATGGTGTCAGTTAATGGATCACTTGAGGTAGAGGTGCATCGTCATCTTGAGACTTTAACCGGTGATGTCATTTGTCGGACGCTATTTGGGACTAGCTACGAAGAAGGAACAAAAATATTTTCTCTTATCAAAGAATCAACTGTTTTTACCATTCAAGTTATTAATTCAGATTACACCCCCGGATGGAGATAAATATTCAAAATTTCATTTAACAATAATGATTTTTTAAGAGTATTTTAGTTTTAAATTTCATTTAAAAATAATTGCGTATTCATATATTCATAGTAGCGCTCCAAATTCTTCATTTTCTTAGCCATTTATTATTGGTGTAGGTATATGCCAACCAAAAGGAACAATCGGATGAAAAGCATTAACAAAGAGATAAAAGCTTCAATCAGGGAAATCATCGGTAAGAAGACAAAGGCAATAAAATCAGGAGAGAGCCATAGCAATAACTTTGGGGGGATATTATTGGAATGAAATTCAAATGAGATTAAACAGGCTGAGGACAAGAGTGATACACTAACTATCGAGGAGATTATTGATGAGTTCAAACTATTTTACTTTGCTGGCCAAGACACCTCTTCAACTCTTCGTGTTTGGACACTTATTGCATTGAGTAGGTATCCAGAGTGGCAAACACGTGATAGAGAAGAGGGTTTTAGAAGTGTTCGAGGGTCAAACACCCGACTATGATGGGATTAATCTCTTAAAAATTGTAAGTATTAACCCCATATAACTTACGGGTATGATAAATCTCTACACCCAATTATCACACACACACACACACACATATATATATATATATATAGAGACACACAAAATACTACTATTGTGCGTACTGGGGCGAACTTGACATGTATCACCTGACAGTGAGCATAGAAATTACCGATTAAATTATAGGTGCACTCGCCTTACTTTTTGGGCTTACCGCCAGGTGATAGTCCAGTCTGCATTGTTAAAATGCAGGCTCGTCGGTACAAAAGAAATACTCTCTCTCTCTCTCTCTATATATATATATATATATATATATGTGTGTGTGTGTGTGTGTGTGTGTGTGTGTGTGTGTGTAAAATTTAGTTCTATTATACAATTTTGAACATTTTGTTACCACATCTAATATATTGTTTTTCACAGGTTAGTATGATTTTGTACGAGGTTCTAAGGTTAATCTCACCAGTAGTTGAGCTTACAAAAGTCGGCAACGAGGATAAAAAACTAGGAGGATTAACCATACCTAAAGGAACTCATCTCATGTTTTCGCTAGTCATACTAGACCATGACCCTGAAATTTGGGGAGACGATGCAAAAGAGTTTAAACCAGAGAGGTTCTCTCAAAGAGTGATTAAAGAAACAAAGACCCAAGGATCATTTTTCCCCTTTAGCTTGGGATCTCGGATGTGCATTGGTCAAAACTTTGCTTTGTTAGAGGCTAAAATGGCTTTGGCAATAATTCTACAACGCTTCTCTTTCGAGCTTTCCCCATCGTATGTTCATGCACCTTACCCTCTTGTTACCGTGCACCCTGAGTTCGGATCTCCCTTGACTGTACACAAACTTTGAGTATCAATAAATTAGTGGTGTGGTGAGGGTGTTGAAGATTTGCGCTAAATTAATATATATTTGTAATTTTTGGGATGTTATTTTCTTAATGGTACATGAAGTCGCCCGAGGGCCCCCCGATTTTTAAACTATTCTTTAAAATCCTAGATTACCTTTTTATGAAATAGATATGCGGAAGCGATAGGTGATGGTTCAAAAACAAACAAACTACAAATTTTAATTTCTTTTTCAAATTAAAATTAAACCAAGTGAAATTAAATTAATTCATTAACTCATTTTCACTTAAACACAATTAATTAATCCAAGTACTAGAATTTGCCTAAGTCATATTTATCAATATTTCCAAATTAGGTCAAACCAGTTTTAACAATAGACTAGAATTAAATAAACAATTACCCAAATTTAATTAGCACCCAATTAAATTAAGTGTGACAATTAAAACCATTTTTATCTTGAATTATCCTAAGCATGCGTTCTAAGTCATTACGCAAGATTAAAATAAATCAATCACACTACGCCGCAATGTACGAGGAAAAACCCACACCGGGAAACAACCTCAGACGACCCTAGCCTCAAATCCACTAAGTATGGGATTTACAATTACAAGACAAAATACTTACATCACACGACTCCATCCCTCTCAAGCCTCGACGCTCCTTCTTGTAAACACCTCCACTTAGCGAATAACCCTGGAGCTCCACCGCGGTCTCGGAATCCACCGATCGGACTTTATGTGGTCACCGTCACCTGAACTAGGAGCCTTTCTCCTGTAACAACCCGCTCAAAATAATAACGGGTGGCCAACCCTATACTATATTAAATCAGGAGTTTCAGATGGTCCAGTCTCAACATCAACTGTCAGTACTATATAATATAGGACTAACTACCCGATATCATAAAGGCGAGATGTTAAAATTTAATAAAATATGCAACAGACAACAAACCAACACTATAACACTACTAGTAAAGGAAAGAAAGTTTCATGAAAGAACAGTGATAAATGAAATGCTAGAATAAAATGAAATAAATAAATACAACTGAATATACTACAAAGAAGTAAACACGAATAAGCTGTCGGGTCACAGCCAATACAATGACTGAAATGGAATAAATATACACATCTATAAATATCCCTTGGGTATAAACTCGATATACAACATGAATCCTACCTAGATTTTTAAAGAAGTAGGAAGCGACTACAAGATACACCCCGCAACAGTCCGCACCTATCACGGCTCCCAAGACTCTGGACAAAAGGTCATCCGGCATCCATGCGGTAGGACACCTGTAGTAATATATATATATATATATATATATATATATATATATATGTACAAGGAGGAGAGAAAAGTAAACGGGTCAGAGCCCGAGTGTGAAAAATATTTAGCAAGTGTGTTAACAGTGCATAATAAATATCGGTGCACTTATTTCATAATTAAAATGGAATCGCACTCTCGTGAAACCCCAACTCCCCTCTCATCTAAAGGCGCGCACCTAATCGCGTCCTCAAATTTTAGTTAAATCACCCCGATTATAAGGACAACCTAACTTATCATAGGCCCATCCTATACCCACGAGAATCGCCTTCCTATCTTAACCCAAGTATCCACCACTTTACTAATCATACTAAAGTATGTTTACATACAACTATGCCATAATAGGCCTAATGGATTCTGGTTTATAATTTATTTAATTATAATTCTCAATAAGTTACTCATTTATATTTGGGTTGAAACATAGGATTTAATTTCTAAATAATAGGCATATAACATTTATTATTGACAAAAACTCTCTCCGATCTCAACGCTGCGCTGCGTTTCGTGCGTGGGGTGTCTCGCAGAGCGAAATCCAAACAAGGAACCACCCCGGTACACTACTCCTTGTCAACGTCGATCCTTGAGATCCATCATGCCATAACTAATTATTGACAGAACTTCTCTCTAATCTCAACAATGCACTACGTTTCGTGCGCGGGGTGTCTCGCAGAGCGAAATCCAAACAAGGAACCACCTCGTTACACTACTCCTCATCAACGTCGATCCTAGAGATCCATCATGCCATACAATCCATATTATACTACTACTACTACTACTACTAAATCTAGACTATCATATAAGAACAATCTCAAAATCTCCAAATAATATCCTTGGGATGATGTAACCGATATATTCCTTAAATGCGATACATCAACCCCCAATAATCTAGTACACCATAATCATCCAAGATGTACTCCAACAATATTCCTATCCTTTCATCTATAGGATATATATAAATATATATATATAGGCATTCATTCTAACCATATATATATATACCATCATCCATACCCATGACCAAGTGTACATATTATATCTGATGTACAATGGCCATGCACATAATATACCCGGCTATATATATCGCCGATAAAACTGCACCATGCTATCATCTTCCCAGTGCTCGACTCAGGTAGCAATACTGGGGACCACCTGGTGGGGAACAACGACACCCACCTCGTGATAAACTCACACACACGACGTCCTGGGAAGCAGTCATAGCTCCTAATCGGCAATGAGGCGAAACATACCCACCACGTCTCATCCCAAAAATATAAATCACATAATAACACACAAGACGACTATGACCTGGGGAATATCCACACCCTGCTCCTTAAGCCAGGATGCTCACCCTCTGCGCGGAAACTTCCTAATGATAGAATGAGCGGGGTATGCTTAACCACATAAATATATATATTGTTCACATGCACAATATACATACATCCATATGATCCCATCATATGATCAAATATTAAACCATCACATAAGGTTTAAATATCCATAACTTGTATATCCACAACATAAATATATCCATGTATTCATATCCATACAGATATATATATATATATATACATACATATATTCACATATCCATATATCTATAAATACAAACTAATTCTCATTCATATGTATAAGATATCTAAACTCGGCTATAAGTATACATAAACCTCAATATACAAGCCGTCACCACAAACTCATTTAAATTAACCTCGATATGTAAATACAATTCCTCACTTGAATCATACTCATCCATTTTCCTATGATATGAATAGTCTCCCAATATTCAACATTAAGGTTATCACCCCAAAGTTTAATGGATGTATAACAATCACCATACAATCCATCAATGTCCGAGAGCACATCAACCCATGATACAAATCTCGATCATAGGTAAATGCATAATTAATAAGTGATGAGCCTCAAGCTCCATCCTAAGTTCATTTCTTAATTCCATTATTTATTGGAATCCTCAACATTAATCACACCCGGATATACAACGACTACCCTCACTAGGTTTTACAACCACCATAACCTAGTTGATAACCTAGTCACCTTATTCCCAAAATTTCATCTATGGTTCAATAGCTCTAATGAACCCTAAATCTCATTACCTTCATAATTTATTCCTTAAGTCTATCCTCCCCAAGGATACACGACATCTTTCTCTCGTCAGTCCTCAATCATATCTAAACTCACTTAAGACCTCAAGCTAGAACTCCCGTCCTCACTGAAATCCCCCGTTATACCTAAAAGTATCCTTTATTAATCCACTTGTAGGAAAAAGGGACTATCCCTATACCGTTTGTAACCATTTCATGATAATCCACCTTTATCACATAATAAAATAATCCTCCAAAAATCAATTTAACATAGGCCCGCAAGCCCCTATTCGACCTAGGGCCCTATTCTTTAAACTTAATATTATACCCTTCTTAAATAAGCCCATTAAGAAAGCCCCTAAGAATAAAACTCCAAAAGAAAAAGGGAAAGAAAGAAATCCCAATTTTGGGCTAAAAATAGGGGACCGGTCGACCGGTCCCAGACCCCCGATCGACTGCGGGTCCAAATTTTGCCTACGAAGAAATGCAGTAGGCTTTTCCCTTAAGGCGCGGTCGATCGGTATCCCAGACCGCGGTCAACCGGTATCCCGGATCGCGGTCGACCGGCCATACCAGATATGTTGGCCGATTTCCATTTCTCAACAAAACCCACGAATTTAAAACCCTAAAATTTCTATTCTAACCTCCAAATCTTTATCACAAGATGGTTATAAGTCAATAAATCAACCCCAAAGTGATCCCAACCACTTCTACACCATTTAACCCATTCTTTAAACATAGATTTCAAGATTAAACCCAAAAATTTAGGTTATGATATTTATACCCAAAAGTCCATTTCTTTAACCCACAAATTATGAAATCAAATACACAAATAACTTATTTAGCAAGATTAAACACTTGCCTCAGGTTTGTAGAGGTTGGATCGTCCTCGATGTCGCGTTTGGGCAGGAATCTCCAAGCTTTTGTTCCTCTCTCTCTTCCTTTCTTCTTCTTTCCTTCTTCCTTTCTCCCTCTAGGGCTTTTTCTCTCAAATGAGAATGGCTTAATCCGTAAGCCTCTTTAAACCTTAAAACATAAGTCCCAATTTTAAATGTTAATACACACTTTAAATGACTCGTTTACTCCAATTCGAGTCAAACTGACTTAAAACATTCCGGAGCCGAAATAAAACCCAATAACAGTCATTTTGACTATCTCGACCCTTCCGGGATCGATGGTACCCTCGAAATCATCATCCGAAATACTTTGAAACGTTCTCTATTTTTGGACCTCAATTCCCAAATTTTAAAATTTTACAATTTAAATAAATTTTATTTTCCCAAAAATTTAATTTCTCAGTCTCCAAAGTCACGGGTTGTTACATACTTCCCCCCTTACAAAAATTTCGTCCGCGAAATTTAAGACATGCCTAGGACCTCAAACTCATCTAGTCCTTACATCAAACCTTCAGGATCACTATACCGATCCTTTCTAGTTCTCATGTCGAACCGTATAGATTTTAAAAGAAATTACTACCCAGGGCGCCCATACACCCCGTACCCGAGCTCCACTCGTAAGATTATAATCAGGATCCATTAGCCTCAACTCGTACTATAATCCTCAGCAATATAATTTATAACAACATATTAAATATATAGAAATTTGAAAATTTCCCATGGTTGAACTCTCCTCAATTCCTGACGCTAGCCACCTTCGTGCGATGGAGGTCTCGCAAGCGAAATCCAAACAAGGAACCCTCCCAATACACTATTGTGTAGCTAGGTCGGGGATTGAGATTAGTTGAACTAGGGTTAAGGTCTTATAAAAAAAATCATATTTTAGACATTGCCCTAGGGCCTATATAAATATATATAATATATAAATAAATTCCGCGTCTTTCGACAGGCCAAACAAACACCTTATGTTCTATACACAAGGCCCTAACAAGTATAATACTCTAACCAATACCCAATCCTCAAAACTATCACGTCTATGAGCTAAATCGTCCGCTTAACAACGAGTCTAATAACTCTAAACCTCTCAGTTATACAATTCCTTACATCACATCAACACCTTTCCACAAGATAAGCTCCTCCTTCGTCGAAATACTAAAACTTTCTTATCCTAGCCTATCTATAAGACAATTAACCTTATAACCACTATTCAACAAACCTCAACATTCCTCACTCCCGGAATTCAATATTATAACTATCGACGTTCCCGATATCGCACAAAGCATAACTTAAACCCAAAGAAAGGTATTCTACCTTACACTTCCATATTCCAATTACTTTACTTCATCCTTGGACCCTTATTTAAAGTCGTCTACTTCTTCCAGGACAATCATTATTCCTAAACCTATTTCTCCACAAGAGAAACATCTTCCTTAAAATCCTTTCTAACCATTTTGAAGGACAAAACGCGACAGCGACTACCAAAAATTTCCTCAGTCCCACTCAACGAACCTGGGTCTCCAATTTCTTACGCCCTTCTTAAATAAAGACGATACCCCCAACTATTTGGTCAATGCCACCTACCTTCCACCGGTAAAAGTCAGCATCACCAGCTTCCTAACGAAGTTGACAGGTTTCTCAATCTAAACCTCCCAAGGACTACACTATATACCTCTCCTCAGACTTTCCTACTAAGTCGAAGATTCGCCCTTCGAGTAAATCTCCCTTTCTTACTCAACCATTGTTAGATCACCCTGAGCCACTGCTAGAGTTCTCTTCTATATCTTCGCCAAAATCGGGAGAAATAAATACCCCCGATCAAAGCGTACCTAAAATCTGTTATGGGCATCGTATCTCTAATCCTTTCCTTTCCTAGACGACATAATCTAGGTGACGTCTGAAACGAAAGCAACTGTTATCAGGACGTCAATTAAGTGAATACACTTCACAGAAGAAAACAACGCAGTGAACACAATAATCCTAATAGTAGGGCTTTATATCAAGAACGTTAATGAAAGAATGCAGAAAACTCGCACAGATCCTAAAGACTCTAGAACTTGATGCTCTGATACCATCTGTAACAACCCGCTCAAAATAATAACGGGTGGCGAGCCCTATACTATATTAAATCAGGAGTTTCAGATGGTCCGATCTCAACATCAACTGTCAGTACTATATAATATAGGACTAACTACCCGATATCATAAAGGCGAGATGTTAAAATTTAATAAAATATGCAACAGACAACAAACCAACACTATAACACTACTAGTAAAGGAAAGAAAGATGCATGAAAGAATAGTGATAAATGAAATGCTAGAATAAAATGAAATAAATAAATACAACTGAATATACTACAAAGAAGTAAACACGAATAATCTGTCGGGTCACAGCCAATACAATGACTTAAATGGAATAAATATACACATCTATAAATATCCCTTGGGTATAAAACCGATATACAACATGAATCCTACCTAGATTTTTAGAGAAGTAGGAAGCGACTACAAGATACACCCCGCAACAGTGTGCACCTATCACGGCTCCCAAGACTCTGGACAGAAGGTCATCCGGCATCCATGCGGTAGGACACCTGTAGTAATATATATATATATATATATATATATATATATATATATATATATATATATATATATATATATATACATACAAGCAGGAGAGAAAAGTAAATGGGTCAAAGCCCGAGTGTGAAAAATATTTAGCAAGTGTGTTAACAGTGCATAATAAATATCGGTGCACTTATTTCATAATTAAAATGGAATCGCACTCTCGTGAAACCCCAACTCCCCTCTCATCTAAAGGCGCGCACCTAATCGCGTCCTCAAATTTTAGTTAAATCACCCCGATTATAAGGACAACCTAACTTATCATAGTCCCAGCCTATACCCATGAGAATCGCCTTCCTATCTTAACCCAAGTATCCACCCCTTTACTAATCATACTAAAGTATGTTTACAAACAATTATGCCATAATAGGCCTAATGGATTCTGGTTTATAATTTATTTAATTATAATTCTCAATAAGTTACTCATTTATATTTGGTTTGAAACATAGGATTTAATTTCTAAATAATAGGCATACAACATTTATTACTAACAAAACTTCTCTCCGATCTCAACGCTGCGCTGCGTTTCGTGCGTGGGGTGCCTCGCAGAGCGAAATCCAAACAAGGAACCACCCCGGTACACTACTCCTTGTCAACATCGATCCTGGAGATCCATCATGCCATAACTAATTATTGATAGAACTTCTCTCTAATCTCAACAATGCACTACGTTTCGTGCGTGGGGTGTCTCGCAGAGCGAAATCTAAACAAGGAACCACCTCGTTACACTACTCCTCGTCAACGTCGATCCTAGAGATCCATCATGCCATACAAACCATATTATACTACTACTACTACTACTACTAAATCTAGACTATCATATAAGAACAATCTCAAAATCTCCAAATAATATCCTTGGGATGATGTAACCGATATATTCCTTAAATACGATACATCAACCCCCAATAATCTAGTACACCATAATCATCCAAGATGTACTCCAACAATATTCCTATCCTTTCATCTATAGGATATATATATATATATATATATATATATATATATATATATATATAGGCATTCATTCTAACCATATATATATATATACCATCATCCATACCCATGACCAAGTGTACATATTATATTTGATGTACAATGGCCATGCACATAATATACTCGGCTATATATATCTCCGATAAAACTGCACCATGTTATCATCTTCCCAGTGCCCGACTCACGTAGCAATACTTGGGACCACCTAGTGGGGATCAACGACACCCACCTCGTTATAAACTCACACACACAACGTCCCGGGAAGCGATCATAGCTCCTAACCGGCAATGAGATGAAACATACCCACCACGTCTCATCCCAAAAATATATATCACATAATAACACACGGGAAGACTATGACCTGAAGAATATCCACACCCTGCACCTTAAGCCAGGATGCTCACCCTCTGCGCGGAGACTTCCTAATGATAGAATGAGCGGGGTATGCTTAACCACATAAATATATATATTGTTCACATGCACAATATACATACATCCATATGATCCCATCATATGATCAAATATTAAACCATCACATAAGGTTTAAATATCCATAACTTGTATATCCACAACATAAATATATCCATGTATTCATATCCATACAGATATATATATATATATATATATATATATATACATATATTCACATATCCATATATCTATAAATACAAACTAATTCTCATTCATATGTATAAGATATCTAAACTCGGCTATAAGTATACATAAACCTCAATATACAAGCCGTCACCACAAACTCATTTAAATTAACCTCGATATGTAAATACAATTCCTCACTTGAATCATATTCATCCATTTTCCTATGATATGAATAGTCTCCCAATATTCAACATTAAGGTTATCACCCCAAAGTTTAATGGATGTATAACAATCACCATACAATCCATCAATGTCCGAGAGCACATCAACCCATGATACAAATCTCGATCATAGGTAAATGCATAATTAATAAGTGATGAGCCTCAAGCTCCATCCTAAGTTCATTTCTTAATTCCATTATTTATTGGAATCCTCAACATTAATCACACCCGGATATACAACGACTACCCTCACTAGGTTTTACAACCACCCTAACCTAGTTGATAGCCTAGTCACCTTATTCCCAAAATTTCATCTATGGTTCAATAGCTCTAATGAACCCTAAATCTCATTACGTTCATAATTTATTCCTTAAGTCTATCCTCCCCAAGGATACACAACATCTTTCTCTCGTCATTCCTCAATCATATCTAAACTCACTTAAGACCTCAAACTAGAACTCCCGTCCTCACTGAGATCCCCCGTTATACCTAAAAGTATCCTTTACTAATCCACATGTAGGAAAAAGGGACTATCCCTATACCAGCTGTAACCATTTCATGATAATCCACCTTTATCATAATAAAACAATCCTCCAAAAATCAATTTAACATAGGCCCGCAAGCCCCTATTCGACCTAGGGCCCTATTCCTTAAACTTAATATTATACCCTTCCTAAATAAGCCCATTAAGAAAGCCCCTAAGAATAAAACTCCAAAAGAAAAAGGGAAAGAAAGAAATCCCAATTTTGGGCTAAAAATAGGGGACCGGTCGACCGGTCCCAGACCCCCGGTCGACTGCGGGTCCAAATTTTGCCTACGAAGAAATGCAGTAGGCTTTTCCCTTAAGGCGCGGTCGACCGGTCCCCGGACTGCGGTCGATCGGCCATACCAGATATGCTGGACGATTTCCATTTCTCAACAAAGCCCACGAATTTAAAACCCTAAAATTTCGATTCTAACCTCCAAATCTTTATCACAACATGGTTCTAAGTCAATAAATCAACCCCAAAGTGATCCCAACCACTTCTACACCATTTAACCCATTCTTTAAACATAGATTTCAAGATTAAACCCAAAAATTTAGGTTATGATATTTATACCCAAAAATCCATTTCTTTAACCCACAAATTATGAAATCAAATACACAAATGACTTATTTAGCAAGATTAAACACTTGACTCAGGTTCGTAGAGGTTGGATCGTCCTCGATGTCGCGTTTGGGCAGGAATCTCCAAGCTTTTGTTCCTCTCTATCTTCCTTTCTTCTTCTTTCCTTCTTCCTTTCTCCCTCTAGGGCTTTTTCTCTTTTTCTCTCAAATGAGAATGGCTTAATTCGTAAGCCTCTTTAAACCTTAAAACATAAGTCCCAATTTTAAATGTTAATACACACTTTAAATGACTCGTTTACTCTAATTCAAGTCAAACTGACTTAAAACATTCCAGAGCCGAAATAAAACCCAATAACAGTCATTTTGACTATCTCGACCCTTCCGGGATCGATGGTTCCCTCGAAATCATCATCCGGAATACTTTGAAACGTTCTCTATTTTTGGACCTCAATTCCCAAATTTTAAAATTTTCCAATTTAATTAAATTTTATTTTCCCCAAAATTTAATTTCTCAGTCTCTAAAGTCACGGGTTATTACATCTCCAAGTGGGTAAATCACGAAAGCCTCTTCTTCTTTGTGGGATTTAGAAGAAAACCCAAACTTCTCTTCAAACTAATGTAGAGATAAACCTGGTGCCAAACTCCAAGCAAGATGTATATATATGAACTTGGATAAACAAAACTATGGGTGTAAAACTAAAGCGTATAATGATTTTTCCTTGTAAATTCACACTTTAAAACAATGAACTTTTCCCTAAAACAATTTTTCTCTCAAACACCCTCTAGAGGCTGGTAGGATATGAAAAGTTAAGTTAGAAAAATTTATTCTCGCACATAGATATTCAGCAAAAAGATAGTTGGGTAAAACAAGTGGGAAAGTGGGCAAAACTGCCAAAAAACCTGTTCCCGCCAAATCTCGTTCGAACGACATTCTCGTTAGAAATCTCGTTCGACATTTTAAAGGTCTGTACTGGGAACTCATTGGCAATCTCGTTCGAATGACTTGTGGTTCGAACAAACTCACAGAATGTTCAAAAAATTCTTTTTAAGCCCAGAAACTTTATATATAAGTTTTAATAGAAAACATTCTGAAAACAAAACACAGTTTTAAAAACCTAACACCCAATATAAACCGTTCCAAGCTGCTATATATACATGTAATGCATTCATACCTTGGGAACATGGAACCACTATTGATGACGTAGAAACGAGGCACTTAAACTCGACATTTTGATGAAGCTTTATACACTTAGCCGCTACGTCTTCAACAAACACGTCATAGGCTTAAAAGATGATCAATATGCTCTATCCTACGACTAAAATGTTTTTATCCGGAATTGAGCCAAAACTACAAATGACTCAATTGGAAATTTGCGTCCTTACAAATCTCCCCCTTTGGCTATTCCGGGACAAAAACCAACAAAAATCCTAAAGGGTCGTCAATCTCACTAGACTCAAAAACATCTCACCCAAAATAAAGAGTACAATGCTTGACTCGAATACCACTTTAGAATAAAATGCTTTTGCCATTAGAAAGTTGCCTCTTTAGAAGAATTCTTGCACACTTAAGCAAACTATCAAACGCATAGGGAATATCAAAGTATTTAATGCAATGAAAATAAATACTCCCACTAAGATAAATCTCCCCCAAACTAAGATACGAGATAATAGGATTTTCCCTTATCATCATTCTCCCCCTTTTTGTTCAGGGATAGACAAATGTTAAAACTAATTTAAACATGAGGCATAAAGTGATGAGAACATTAAAGCATATGGGCAACAAAAGTCATAACTAATCCAACAAATAATAGCGGATACCAATTAGGATGCAAGAAAATGATACCAATAAGATAAATAAAGAAGTAAGCATGTGATATCAATAAAGAATGCAACAAGATAGATACCAATTATGAATTAGAGCATATATGGACTAGAAGACAAGGCAAAGACTAAATAAAAATATCAAATATATGTATACATAAGATATAACTAATAGACGTAAGTACACATATATAGATATAGACACACAAATGACACACACACAGAATATAATAGGAGTCGTTCACACTCGTAAGGCAAAAATGTGTCATATGGAAACGGAAGTGTTGGGGTGTTAACTAGTAACAATTAAATTTAGACCCAATCACTTAAAACATGTTCACGGAGTTATCAATTGATTACAAACTTCATCACATTTGAATATAACCTCATGTGACAATATAGATTGAACTCAATGAACAAATATACACAATGCATACAAGCCTAGAGTTTTGATGATTCTACAAACCAAATAGAGTCATGACAATAAAGGCCACTAAGATAGACGAACATTGTGCAAACCGTTGATATACCATCCAATCTCCCTCAATAAGCATTTACATTAATTTGAATGTATATATGAATCAAACACAGGCCTTGACAATTATTTTTCTTTTAGTGCCATTTTTCTGTTTTTAGGCCTTTGGACCACGTATTTCTTTTAGGTCCATTTCAAACGGTAGCTTACAATCGCAAAGGATAATAAATCCTTTCGGAGCCCTTCCCCATGCACATTTATATATCATTTTTTTATTACTCACAAATCTCACGTGCAACGAATTTTGACATGCACTAGTCCTCCTAGGTCATTAATATGTAGATGACTAGATTGGTAGGAGAACATCGCACTAAGCTCAAATATAACATGTGACATTAAGATTTCAAAAGAGCTCGTGCATGTGTGAAAAGAGGCATATAAAAATAGAATCCATTTAATCAATACAAAATCCAACTACTCCATATAAACATGGTAAAGAACATCTTACGGATTGAAAATCTAAACCAAAAGTTCTAGCCACATGGGAGCGTAAACGATGGGATTCAAACACAAGTATATGCCACTTAAAGTGTGTCAAACTAAAATACACACAAAAAAAAATCTTTTTGAGTTTTTGACATTTTTAACAAAAAATAAAAATATATACTCAAAAGACAAACAAAAATCATTTGAACTTTTCATTAAGCTTAAATTATCAGGAGATAAAAATCCAAATGATAAACATAAATCTTTTTGTATTTTTCATTTAATACAAACAAAATGAAGAAATAAAATACAAAAGATACAAACAAAAATCATTATTCTAGCATGTGATATGAAATAAAGTAATGACTAGAAAATGATTAAATAAGCATACATTTAGCATGTGAATATAGCATGAAGTACAACAGCTAAAGTATGCAAATAGTGACACATTCATCCTTTAGATTTAGCAAGGGAGGAAGCATGTGAAAGTAAATAAGAATCAAAAACCCTATTTTGCAAGGCAACCAAGTCGGATTTCCTAACCCAAATTAATGAAGAATGACTATCTTCGGGTGTAGGAACTTTAAATACCTTGGTTGCTTTACGTTGGGATTTTCTAGGAATTCGTTTAAGATCAAAACAAAATTTCCTAAGATGACATTTTCGACCACAATGTGAACACTTAAACTCACAACGAAAAGATTTTCCTAAGGAGTGATCTTTAAAAGCTTTCCTAGTAGATTCTCCTAAAACGTTGGTTTTGGTTTTTTGTGTAGATTCATTACAAGTATTGAAACCTAAACCACACATGTCATTCTTAATTTGGATCGTTCCAAGTATTTTATCTAATTTTTTCGAACGACACTCCAAATCAAATTTGACATTACAAGAGTCTTTTAATTTATTTTGCAATTCTAAAATGTTAGACTTTAATAAAACATTTCGCTCTTCAAAAGCAAGAAGCTCCTTTTTCAAGTATTCCATTAAACCCCTAAGGCTATCTCTCTCGCCTTCTACATATTCAAGCTTCTCTAGATGAGTCCTCTCACGTGTCCTAAGGTCTTCTACCAACATACTATCATCAATGACCTTGACACGTTCTTTTAAACTAGCTTCTAACTTCAAATTAGCTCTTTTCAATTTAATTGATTCTTCATATAATTCTTGAAAAGCATTTTGAAGTTCACTCACATTAACCTCTTCTTCATTTTCACTCTCTTTTTCTTCTTCACTCTCACTACCATAAAAAATAGGGGATTCATAAACTTTGACCTTGGAAGTGTCATGTGTTTGAAATCATTATTGAAGCTCACATGACTAGACATAAAAGCCACAAAATTAGACTTAGTGGGGGAATCGGGTCCCTCTTCCTTATCACTATCACTAAGGGTCGCATTATATGAAATGGGTCGTTTACCCTCTTTCCTTAGTTTAGTGGGGCACTCAGAAGCCCTATGGCCATAACCCTCACAACCAAAGCACCTATTAGACTCGTCCCTATTTAAATTTTCATTAATAGTTTTAGGGATCCTCTCGGCTTTGTCATGCTTAGAAGTTTCAAATTTCTTAAAATCATTTTTGAATTTATCTTTGTTAAATTTAAGAAATTTTCTAAATTTCCGAGCAAACAAGGTCATGTCTTCCGAGTCACTATCACTCTCGCTCTCTACTACTTGTTTAACCTCTTTTCGGGCTTTTAAAGCAACGCCCCTTTCTATTTTCTTTTCAATTTTAGAGGGAAACATGTCTAGTTCATAGGTTTGTAAATCACCTATAAGCTCTTCTAATTTCGTAGAGTCTAAAGTTCGTAAAGAATTTAAAACGGTCACTTTTGGAATAAATCTATCAGGTAGGGACCTTAAAATTTTCTTTACAACTCGGTTGTCGGGTATTTTCTCTCCCAAATTAAAAGATGAATTAACAATATCGGAAAGTCTAGCATAAAAATCATCAAAAGTTTCATTATCGTTCATTTTGATGGTTTCAAATTGAGTGGTGAGGTTTTGGAGTTTCGAAGCTTTAACGACACTTGTACCTTCATGAGTGAGTTGCAAAATATCCCATGCTTCTTTAGCGGTCTCACACATCATAATACGTCAGAATTCATCCGTTGTGACTGCGCTAAACAAGGCATTTAAACCACGGGAATTAAAATTTGAAAGTTTAAATTCACCCTCACTCCATCTATCGGCCGGTTTGGGAACACGTTCATTTTCTACTAAATGAGTTGGTGGAGACCACCCGTTAACAACAGACATCCAAACCCTCTCATCGATAGATTTTAGTGCCGATTTCATTCGCGCTTTCCAATACGTGTAGTTAGAACCATCGAAAATAGGAAATTTTGAAAATGGAGAAAATTCCATTTTAGCCGAAAATAGTTAAAAGATCTTTAACGAAGTAAATTATCGTTTTTGGCTCTGATACCAATTTGAATTCGCCCGAGGGGCCCCCGATTTTTAAACTATTCTTTAAAATCCTAGATTTCTTTTTTATGAAATAGATATGCGGAAGCTATAGGTGATGGTTAAAAAACAAACAAACTACAAATTATAATTTCTTTTTCAAATTAAAATTAAACCAAGTGAAATTAAATTGATTCATTAACTCATTTTCACTTAAACACAATTAATTAATCCAAGTCCTAGAATTTGCCTAAGTCTTATTTATCAATATTTTCAAATTAGGTCAAACCAGTTTTAACAATAGACTAGAATTAAATAAACAATTACCCAAATTTAATTAGCACCCAATTAAATTAAGTGTGACAATTAAAACCATTTTTATCTTGAATTATCCTAAGCATGCGTTCTAAGTCATTATGCAAGATAAAAATAAATCAATCACACTACGCCGCGATGTACGAGGAAAAACCCACAACGGGAAACAACCTCGGACGGCCCTAGCCTCAAATCCACTAAGTATGGAATTTACAATTACAAGACAAAAGACTTACACCACACGACTCGATCCCTCTCAAGCCTCGACGCTCCTTCTTGTAAACACCTCCACTTACCGAATAACCCCGGAGCTCCACTGCGGTCTCGAAATCCACCGATCGGACTTTATGTGGTCACCGTCACCCAAAATAGGAGCCTTTCTCCAAGTGGATAAATCACGAAAACCTCTTCTTCTTTGTGGGATTTAGAAGAAAACCCAAACTTCTCTTAAAACTAATGTAGAGATAAACCCGGTGCCAAACTCCAAGCAAGATGTATATATATGAACTTGGGTAAACAAAACTATGGGTGTAAAACTAAAGTGTATAATGATTTTTCCTTGAAAATTCACACTTTAAAACAATGAACTTTTCCCTAAAACAATTTTTCTCTCAAACATCCTCTAGAGGTTGGTCGGATATGAAAAGTTAAGTTAGAAAAAGTTATTCCCGCACATAGATATTCAACAAAAAGATAGTGGGGTAAAACAAGTGGGAAAGTGGGCAAAACTGCTCAAAACTGCCAAAAAACCTGTTCCCGCCAAATCTCGTTCGAACGACATTTCGTCCGAACGACATTCTCGTTCGAACGAGACTTCTAACGAAGTTCCAGATTGAACTCGTTATAAATCTCGTTTGATATCTCGTTCGAACATAAGGTTCGTTCGAACGACATATCGAACGACATTTTAAAGGCCTGTACTGGGAACTCGTTGGCAATCTCGTTTGAACGACTTGTGGTTCGAACGACAATCTCGTTCGAACGACACTTCGAACGAACTCACAGAATGTTTAAAAAATTCTTTTTAAGCCCAGAAACTTTATATACTTTATATATAAGTTTTAATAGAAAACATTCTGAAAACAAAACACAGTTGTAAAAACCTAACACCCAATATAAACCGTTCCAAGCTCCTATATATATATATATGTAATGCATTCATACCTTGGGAGCATGGAACCACTATTGATTATGTAGAAACGAGGCACTTAAACTCGGCATTTTGATGAAGCTTTATACACTTGGCCGCTACGTCTTCAACAAACACGTCATAGGCTTGAAAGATGATCAATATACTATATCCTACGACTCAAACATTTTTATCCGGAATTGAGCCAAAACTACAAAGGACTCAATTGGAAATTTGCGTCCTTACAGTACATTTATTATAAAATAGTCATTTCGTTTGATATTTCACATATGAAAAACCATATGTTAATCGTATCATTGGATGTATACATTTCATATTTTTTTAACATTAGCAAGATGTTGGTTCATAATAGTATGATTATGATTGGAATGTCTTCACATACATTTAGAATATGAGGCCCGTTGGTTATGCTGTAAAGTTCAGTGAAATTTGATTGCTTTCGAACAATTCTGAAAAAATGTTAAATAATTGCTTTTGATGCGAGATTAAGTTACATGGGAATAAGGTCCCCAATGGAATTAGTTTATCTCCTTGATGGAAAAATGAGTGAAATTAAAATCCATCAAACATGTGTAAGATTCTCACTTTTCCATAGAAATCCTTGCAAATAATTTTTGTGAAGACAAAAGCGCCCCTAAAAATATTAAATTATTAAAACTAGCCATAAACTCTAAATACTTATTTTATGCAGACAAATTGATATGTTTGTTTGTATTAGATTTATGGCTAAGACACCACTTCAACTCTTCTTGTTTGGGCGCTTAGTTCATTGAGTAGGTATCCAGAGTGGCGAACACGTGCTGGAGAAGAGGTTTTAGAAGTCTTCCAAGGTAAAACACCTGACTATGATGGGATTAATTGCTTGAAAATTGTAAGTATTAACCCTGTATAACTTATGGGTATGATAAATCGCTACACACACACACACACACATGTAGGGTTGTGTTTCGGCAGGATCGGATCGGATCGGAAAATGCCTATTCGGAAAAAATTCCGATTTTTTCGGAAATAAAATAACTATTCCGATTTTCGATCCGATTTTTTCGGAAAATTAAAAAAAAATTCCGAATTCGAAAAAATCGAAAATTCACAAAATATATTAAAAATCCAGAAATTTCGGAAATTCCAAAATTTCAAAAAAATAAATTATGGATTTTCGATTACTCGAAATTCTCATTTTAAAGAAACAATGAAAATGGCTTAACCCAACATGTAAACACATGAGGATTTGGCTCATTTTTCATTTGTGTAGAAGTTAGGAGGATACTCTCCTTTTATAGAGCATATTTTGGAGCCCTCTCCCAACCGATGTGGGATATGGGAAACTTTCAAAAAATCGGAAAAGAAATCGGAAAAATCGGAAATTGGAAAATAATTCCAAAAAAATCGGAAATAATTCGGAAAAAAATCGGAAAAATCGGATCGGCATAGTTTCGAAAAAATCGGATCGGAAAAATCGGAACATCGGAAATTCAGAATTATTTCCGATTTCCGATCCGATTTTTTTCGGAAAAATCGGAAATCGGCAAACTAAAATTTCATTCCAAATTCGAAAAAAATCGGATCGGAAATCGGAAAAATCGGAAAATTCGGAAAAAAAACACAGCCCTACACACATGTGTATATATATATATACAAAAAATTTAATTCTCTTATACAATTTTGAACATCTTGTTACCACATTTAATATATTATTTTTCATAGGTTAGTATGATTTTGTACGAGGTTCTAATGTTAAACCCATTGGTAGTTGAGCTTACAAAAGTCGCCAACGAGGATACAAAACTAGGAGGATTGACCATATCGACAGGAACTCATCTCATGTTGTGGCTCTCCATACTACACCATGACCTTGAAATTTGGGGAGACGATGCAAAAGAGTTTAAACCAGAGAGATTCTCTCAAGGAGTGATTAAGGTAGAAAAGACCCAATGATCATTTTTCCCATTGAGCTTGGGTCCTTGGATGTGCACTGGATAAAATTTTGCTCTATTAGCGGCTATAATGGCTTTAGCAATAATTCTACAACACTTCACCTTCTAGCTTTCCCCATCATATGTGCATGCACCTTGCCCTCTTGTTATTGTACACCCTGAGTTCGGAGCTCCCTTGACCATACATAAACTTTGAGTATCAATGAATTGGTGATGTGGTGAGGGTGTTGGAGTTATGCCCAAAAAATAATTTATATTTGTAATTTTGGGTTATTTATGTAATGGTCCATTTATCATAAAATAATCATTTAGTTTGATATTTCACATAGGAAAACTATATATTAATCATATCAGTGGATGTATACATTTAATCTTTTTTAACATTAGCAAGATGTTGGTTCATAATAATATGATTACAATTGGAAAGTCTTCACATATATATAGAAAATGAGGCCCGTTGGGTATGCTGTAAAGTTAGGTGAAATTTGTTTGCTTTTGAACAATTCTAGAAAAGTGTAAGATTATTGTGTTTGGTATGAGGATAAGTTTCATGGGAACAAGGGCCTCAACGGAATCGGTTTACCTCCTTAGGGGGAAAATGGATGGAATTAAAATATATCCAACATGTGTAGGATTCTCACTTTTCCATGAAAATCCTTGCAAATAATTTTTGTGAAGATACAAGTGGAATAAAAATATCAAATTTTAATAACTACCCATAAACTCTAAATACTTATTTTATGAAGACAATTTGATATGTTTGTTTGTATTTGATTTATAGCCGTAAAAAAATATTTTTGGCATTTTTTCTACTCATGTAATAAGTAATACACATATAATTAAAATAAATTACTAAATTTGTTAAATATTTGTAAAAAGACATATTTATGTTCATACGTTTACAAACAATGAACTCTATTATAGTGTTCTATAACATGTCCAAATAAGATTAATTATATATCTATATCATAAGGGATAAACAATTTACACTATTTTGTGACATCATAAGATACAACATATATATCATAAGATGAGTTTTTCCTGCACTACCTAATTTGCCCTGAAAATTTTGGATTCCCCCACTAATTTATTTTCCCTTTTTCTTCAAAATTCAAAAATAAGGGTACAATAGTATATACCATTTATGTCTCATTTTTCTTACTCACTATCTCCTCTCACTCCCTCCTCTCACTATTTCCCCGAATTTTATCTTCTCTCTCTTCGGCTTCTTCTCAGTGATGTCTCTCCCTCTATCTCTTTTAATGTGTGACCTAATTTGTTCTTTGTTGGGGTTTTACACATAATCTCTCTCTCTCTCTCTCTCTCTCTATCCCTCTCTCTCTCTCTCTCTCTCTCATTATTCCTTTTTGTTTATCATTTTTTTCATGTAGTCTTTCTTATTTGTAATTTTACGATTTTATGGTGTCTCTAAATGCACGATTTGATGGGTATGTTAATTTGTAATGTTCAAAATCCAGTTCGGTTAGGTGATTTTTGTTTGAAGTGTAAATGTTAGGGTTTCAGATGTTTGTGTTCAGTTAGGTGTAAGGTTATGTATGGGGTTAAGACAATATAAAAAAAGTTGTTTTTATAATGAAGTTAAGTTTCTATATAGTTTTCATTATGTTTTTAAGTGTCAAACATTACTTATTGGGCGGGTCCTTTAATTTATCGTTGTTATTGGTTTCTATTCTTTTTAGTTTTACATTGCGATTGGGGTCATGGAAATTAGCTATTGGGGATTGGGGACATAGACATGTTGCTAGATGATCTTGCATTTATAGTTTAAGGGCGAATTAGATCAATGATACATATGAAATACTTACTCATGTATTTCATTTTGCAATTCTTGGTATAGTCTCATACGGCTATATGGGGTGTAGACTATATACTTGAATTGTCTTAGCTTGACTTTACCTGTTTTATAAGGTATATTTGCAGTTTACACAACTGTTGAATTGGGAGTCTAAATTGATATGTTTATTTACTTGAATTGGGTTTATTTGATAAATTGAATATCAGAGTTATATGTTTTTTCTTCAGATTTAAATTATCCACACTTTGGATCTGCAATGTCATCTCTCTTTAAAGTTTGGTATCAAACCTATCCAAAGTTTATTGTTTATACATTTTCTATGGTGATTTATGATATTGATATAAAACTTGCGAGTAAGATTAATATTTTGATTTTTTTTTTTATTATTTTCAAATGATTAGAGGTTTGCGGGGAATGTTTTGGGTATGATATATTGTATACAAAAAAATTCCAGGGCCATTTGGGATGGAAATTGGCGCTCTTTGAAGTTACCTCGACAAGTTTTTATTTCATTTTATTATTATGAATATTTTGTGTGGGTGGTAGTGTATGAAGTTTTGTGTGTCATTGGTTTTTTGGCATTCATCCATGCACTAAAGTACCCAACATAGTATATGAAATACTCGGTTTATTATCACTTAAATGCATGTTTCTTGAACTTTTGAATGTGTATGAATGTATAATGTATAATGTATAATGTAACATTTTTAAATTTTATTTATGTTATGGATGTACTACTATCTGGGAATTGTCTTTTTTTTTTTTATTATTGGTTCAATACGTTAGTTAGATTTTTTGCTCCATGGTGATCTAATTTTAAGTTTTATTTATTGTTTAAATTGCGCCATTGTCCTTTTTTCTTAACATGTTATAAGTTTAGCTACTACTATAATTTTTTCATTGGGTGCGGATAAATGCACCCCAAAAATGTCTCCCGAACATCATTATGAATGTTTAGAACTCGATAAAGATTTATTGGGTGACAATTTGCCTTAGATTAGTATTAAATGTGCATTTATCTTCAAATTTGTTTGCATATTTACACCCACTTCTCTTCAATTTATGCATGTTTATTTATTTATTTGTTTTAGTAATTCTCTTCCAACTTACAATGTAAATACATATGTATATGCTTTCATCAAAAATAATTTATGGTTCAAGGAATGAACAAGGGGTGTGATATTTTGGTACTAATTGAAAAATAAAGTTAACTTAGTAGCAGTTTCTTTGAAAACTCTTGAATGCTGCTACTGATGACGTTTTGTATGATGTTACTGTAAGGACATAATTTTATAAATGTCCGGGGTAGATTCTAGGAATTTTCTATTTTCTCCTAGATCACAGTTCATATGTCTGATACCGCTACATTCGGCACGTCAACAAGATCGTCCTTGATGGCCTCTATCCGAATTCAATGCATCCTCTTTCATCTCGTGCATCATGCTACATGCAACGTGCTACTCGGCTCATTCCCTCTACTCCACTACACTCTTTCAGTAAAATAAATGTTTTATTGGAGCTTTAAATATTTGCATAAATATTTGGGAAATATTTTGGAAAATTATTTTTGAAATCTGGATTTATTTTTTATCAAAAGAAGAATTTTTCTAAGTGTAGAAGCGAATGGCCTCGATCGACGTGCTCGCTCAAACGACTTTAAAAGTCGTTCTCGCGAGATAGGCATGTCGCACGATATCATTCGAACGACTTATGTCCTTCGTTCGAGCGACATGGCTATCTCGTTAGAACGAGCCACCGCCTCGGTTTTTGTATAAATATCTGATCTCCTTCTACACGTTTTTTTAAGTCTTTCTATAATCTCAAATTCTGCGAAAATACAACCCAGAATTAGACATCACCTTTTAAGGTTTTCTAAACCTTTTTGATTCACAAAATCATTCCCATATATGTGTGCGAATCCTTAAACCTTCAAGAAGATCATTTACTCATCTGGAGTAATTTGTGAGGAAGCCGCTCTCTTCGTCACTGCTGCCCTACTGAAAAGGGATTGTTCCAGCCGCCGACAACAGAACCGACACCCGAGGGTATTTGTATGTCATATATTTTCACTGTAATCCGTTGTAAGCCATTTTCTTACAAAATTATTGTGAAAATAAAAGGTTTTGCCCCGTTAGGGGATTTTTCCTCATATATGTGTTCTTGAATGTTTCATCATCATATTTAATCACATATAGATGCATGTTTAGGATTTATTTGGGTTAAACTGTGTTTAATTAAATAACTTCATTACTTGAACGCAAGCGCACTCTTCTCAAATTGGTATCAGAGCCAGTTACAAAATTTTACCGTGTAATTTTCCGCAAACTTTTTCTTAGATATCAATTTTTTGAAAAATTGATTTTTGAAAATGAGTGTGTTCATTATGGAGAAATATAATAAAATGCCAGTTTTTTACGGGACAAACTATGCATATTGGAAAGCCCGCATGAGATCTACATTAAAAGCCATTGATGAACGTGTTTGGATTTTGGTTGAAAGATGGTGGAAACCTCCCTCCGTCACTCTTGAAAACTTGACCAATTTAAAACCTGTCACTTCTTGGACTGAAGAAGAATTTAAATGGTCATCTTTTAATTATAAGGGCTTAAGTTCCATTTATGATTCTGTCACAACCGATGAGTTCAAACGCATAATGACGTGCACCACGTCAAAAGCGGCATGTGATGTTTTACAACTCACCCATGAAGGAACTAATGCTGTGAAAGAGTCTAAATTGCAAAATTTGACAACTCAATTTGAAACCATCACCATGCATGAGACTGAATGTTTTGATGATTTTTATGCTAGGCTTTCTGACATTGTTAATACTAGCTTTAATCTCGGTGAACATATTCCTAATGCTAGAGTTGTCAAAAAGATTCTTCGTTCTTTGCCTAAGCGTTTTATCCCCAAAGTCACTGTTCTAAATTCTATGGGTAATTTAAATACGCTAAAATTGGAAGAACTTGTAGGAGATTTGCAAACATATGAAATTGATATGTTCCCTAAAATTGCTAGGTCTAAAGACAAGGGAATTGCACTTAATGCCAAAGAGAAAAAGAGTGAGGGGTCAGCTAGAAAGAGGGTAGAGTCATATAGAAAGAGAGATACTGACACGTCAGATTCTGATTGTGATTTTTAGATGATTTGGCTCTTTTTGCTAAAAATTTCAAGAGAATTCTCAAATTTAAGAAAAATAGCAATTTTAAAGATAAAAAGAAATTTGAGAAAAATAAGTTTGAAAAGAAAAATGAAAAAGATTTTAAAGATCCTCCTAAGAAAGAAAGTGAGAGGTGCTTTGAGTGCGACGGTAGGGATCATAGAGCCTTTGAGTGTGCCACACGTCTGAACAGAGAAAAAGGGAAAGCTTTCCTTAATGCTACCCTTAGCGACGACAGTGAGGTCGAGTCTGTGGATTCTGGAGTCGAGTCACCGCATGAGTGTAACTTCACCGCATTCATGGCTAGTTATGTGAGAACTTCTAGTTATCCTCATGATAATGAGGATGATGCCTCACAGGGACACCTCGACAGTGAGAGCGATGTGAGTGAGGGGGAGGATAACACAAGTGAGAGCGAGAGTGATATTCAACGCGCCTACGCTGAGTTGTATTCGAAGTCATTTAAAACTAAAAAGCGTAACAAAGCGTTAGTTCTTAAGATCACCGGCTTAGAGGAAGATTTAAGAAAAACGAGAGAGAGAGAGAGTCCTCCACCTGCACCACCCTGAGAGAGAGAGAATCTGCCTATGCTAAGAAAGAGAGTTTGTTTAGAGAGAGAGAGAGTAATTTTGATAAAAAGAGAGGGGACTTAACTAAACAAGTGGCTAGTCTTATAAGTGAGCTCCATTCCTTCGTGGAGACTCGGAAGAAACTTGAAGCCCTTGTTGCCCAGCTGACTCATGATCTTGAGAAAGCACGGGAAGTCAAGGTACAAATCGAGGACAGATCTGGGAAAATCGGAAAGATGCTCCTCGGCCCCGCTTTAGGTTTTGGTGATAGGCAGGGAATTGGTTATGATGGTGCCTCCACCTCCCAAATTGCACCTGGACCAGTTCCTGAGTTTACTACGACTCCTTATGGCCATCGTCAAAAATCTCAAAGAAGAGTTCGACCAAGAAAAGCAAACCAAGGTCCGCCTTTGACTATGTTCTTTTGTACTTATTGAAAAAGAAAAGGCCACCTCAGGGAGTTTTGCTATAGCATGGGTCGGACACGACGTACTACTGCTCCACCACGTCATACTGATGAGTTTTCTAGTCTGAGAGAGCGTGTTGAGTTTTTAGCCGCCACATCACAAAGTTTGATGGAGGAATTACGACGGATGTCGTTACCGTCTGTAAATGCTTCTCACATTCCGGCTAAAACCAACAACAACAAGGGTAAACAAAAGGTTACCACTTCTTGGGTGCCTAAGAAAGATAAGAAAGCCCTTGTTGTTCATGTTGCTCTCAAAGCACATAATACCTCACAGTGGTATTTTGACAGTGAATGCTCCAGACACATAACAGGTGATGTCTCATTTTTTACCCACCTTGAGGATTATAAGGATGGTAGAGTCACCTTTGGAGATGGGAGCAAGTCTAGCATTGTAGAACGAGGTACTGTAGAGTTACCAGGATTCCCTAAGCTAGAGAATGTGTTGTACGTCTAAGGTTTAAAAGTAAACCTTCTCAGCATTAGCCAGCTGTGCGACACTAACTTTGCAGTAAAGTTTGACCGGGACGCGTGTAATGTCTACAATCATGCCGGTAAACTCTTAATGCAAGGGGTAAGGACCGAGGATAATTGTTATGGGATTGTGCCTACTTCCTCACTTGTCTGCAACAGCGCCACGATCACTCCTATGGATCTGTGGCACCAACGTCTAGGTCACGTAAATATTAGAGATCTCACTCTCTTAAGCTAAAAAGGACCTAGTACGTGGCTTACCATCTCTTGGAAGGCCAACTTCGACGGTTTGTGGACCCTGTCAATTGGGAAAACAAATTCGTAGTCCCCATAGGAAGTTGCATTCCATTACCACCTCTCGTGTTCTTGAGCTTATACACATAGATCTTATGGGTCCCACCCGTACCGAGAGTCTGGGTGGTAAGAGGTATATTCTCGTGATGGTGGATGATTTCTCCAGATATTCCATTGTAGGTTTTCTGAGAGAGAAATCCGATGCTGTCGAGTTTTTAACGACCAAGTGTCGTGTCCTGCAAAATCAACACAGAGTCACTATTAACAGGATACGTAGTGACAACGGCGCTGAATTTAAGGAAGCAAAGGTAGATTTGTATTGTGATAGCCTTGGGATCAAACATGAGTTTTCTGCTGTGAAGACTCCTTGGCAAAATGGGATTGTTGAGAGAAAGAATAGAACGATCCAGGAGATGGATAGATCTATGCTTCTAGGTCGTAAAGTTTCTAGGAGATTTTGGGCAGAGGAAGTGTCTACTACATGCCACACGGTGAATAGGGTTTACCTATGTCCACACACTCTTAAGACGCCATATGAATTGTGGACTGGTAAGAAACCTAACCTGTCATATTTCCATGTTTTGGGGAGTAAATGCTACATCTTACGGGATAGAGAGCAATTAGGAAAGTTTAACTCCCGAAGTGACGAGGGAATATTGTTGAGATATTCATCGAATAGTAGAGCATACCGGGTTTTTAACCTGAAGAGCTCTAAGGTTATGGAATCAATAAACGTCACCATGCAAGACGACAAACTTTCGATGGTTATTGATCCTAATCTTCAGTGTGAGGATGATGACTTTTCTGGGAATGATTTACTTGTCCCTCTCCCACACTCTGTGGACCCTACTCCTGTGTTAGGGGACACTCCTGCTTGGGTTCGCAAGAGTCATGACCCTTTTGCCATTGTTAGTGATCCCACTCTAGGGGTCATGACTCGTGCTCAGCTAGAAAACGTTGTTAGCCATTTTTTCTACACGTCCAAAGTCGAGCCCAAGAATCATAAAGAAGAACTTACGGATGAACACTGGATATCTTCTATGCAAGATGAGTTGCTTCAGTTTAAAAAGAATAATGTCTGGGAACTTGTCCCCCGACCTAGTGAGACAAATGTGATAGGTACCAGATGGATTTTTAAGAATAAAATGGATGAAATTGGTACCATAATCAGAAACAAAGCTAGGTTGGTCGCTCAAGGCTACACACAGATAGAAGGTGTAGACTTTGGGGAGACATTTGCTCCTGTTGCGAGGCTTGAGTTCGTCCGCTTACTACTCGCCATCGCATGTCATCTGCGCTTTAAGTTATATCAGATGGATGCCAAGAGTGCCTTTTTAAATGGCATTCTACAGGAGGAGGTTTACGTGGAACAACCAAAAGGGTTTGAAGACCCTAAGCACCCGGAGCACGTCTACTATCTGAGGAAAGCCTTGTATGGTTTGAAGCAAGCACCCTGTTCATGGTACGAGAGGCTTACTTCCTATCTCTTAGCCCGTGGCTTCAAGAGAGGGGGAGTTGATATGACGTTATTCATCAGGAGAGATGACGGTGCTATTTTGGTTGCCCAGGTCTATGTGGACGACATAGTCTTTGGATCCACGTGCTCTCAACATGCTCCTCACTTTGAAGAGGAGATGAAAAGTGAGTTTGAGATGAGCATGGTTGGTGAGATTACTTTCTTCCTTGGTCTCCAGGTTCGTCAGCTAGAGGATGGGATGTTCATCTCCCAATCCAAGTATGCTAGAGACCTCGTGAAGAAATTTGGTATAGACTCTGCTAAGCATGCACGTACACCTATGAGTACCGCTACCAAGCTTAGTAAGGACACTTCAGGCAAGGACGTAGAGCAAACCTTATATCGGAGTATGATAGGTAGTCTTCTCTACTTGACTGTCAGTCGTCTCGACATAGCCTTTAGTGTTGGAGTCTGTGCGCGTTATCAGGCATCCCCGAAAGAGTCACATTTACTTGCTCTAAAACGTATTATTAAATACGTGAGTGGGACTCTCTCATACGGTATTTGGTATTCCTTTGATACTGATGATCGTTTGTCTGCCTATTCAGATGTCGATTGGGTCGGGGATGTAGATGGTTGTAGGAGCACTTCTGGTGGGTGTTTCCATTTTTGTTCTGCTCTTGTCTCCTGGCTGAGCAAGAAGCAAAATTCCATCTCTTTGTCCACTGTGGAGCCTGAGTACATAGCCGCCGGGAGTTATTGCACGCAACTCTTATGGATGAAGCAAATGCTGGAGGATTATGGGATTTCACAGGACACCATGACCATTTCCTGTGATAACACAAGCGCGATACACATATCCCGCAATCCAGTCCAACATTCACGCACAAAGCACATCAGGATACGTGAGCACTTTATACGACAGTTAGTTGAGGAGAAAGTCGTATCCCTGAGTTTTGTTCCCACCGACCGTCAGTTAACCGATATTTTCACGAAACCTTTAGATGCCCTTAGATTTGAGAGTCTTAGGAAGTCTTTGGGGATTTGCACAGTTGACTGAGGGGTTGGTCTATGTCTAGGATAGGATGCTTTTTCATGTTCATATCATATGCTTCCTATTGCTAGTTTGTTTTATATGTACTATTGCTTTGTTGTACAGCCAATTATTTATTCTTTTGAAAAATCCAAAAAGATTTTTTTTTTAAAAATTTTAGAAAAGCCCAAAAAGATTTTTGTACTTTTTATGCACCTTTTATGGATGAACATTTAATATAGCCAAGTCACAAATTCATTCCATTTATCCATGTGACTGTTTGATCGAGATTTGAGATGCTACATCATTTCATCCATGTGCTTTACATTGTTTGGAGTCTTTGAGATGTAATTAGTGATATTTTCCTACATGTTTGACTTCTATTTCCTTTATTGCACACATGCACGACTTTATTTGATTATTGTACTTGTCTATCACATGTTGGCTTGAGTGTTTCCATCTCAATTCTGTCTATACAACTAACAATATACGATAAAACTTGACAAGATTGGAATGCATGTAAAAACCATTTTTTTTGTGAGACTGGGTGTTTGTTTAAGAATGGGGAGGGGCTGAAAAAGGTAATTATCTCTTCTTTGCGCAAACGCCACCGTTCAAAAGGACCTAAAAATGGAGGAATTTTATTATCCTAGGTCCGAAGAGGTTAAAAGAGCCCGAAAAATTGTAAAGGCAATAAAAAGCAATTCATGCCAAATTGGGCCATTAGGTTTCACCATCAATTCTCCAAAGTTTGAGAATTTAGAAAGCCTATATTCAAAATTAATATCTGAGGGAGTTTGGTTGGAGAATATAAACGGGTTTGCACTTCCTTGAAAGTCCTGAAAAAGCATGAAATAGTTTTGGACGTTATTGGTGTGGAAATCACTTTGAGCTTTGATTTGTTGATTTGATTGAGTCAATGTCTCATATTTCCATTTTTTTTACCAAAGGAAGACTTTGAGTTCATTCGTTAGGAGTATCCGATATTCATCGTGCACATATGTCATGTTTGTATGCATTGATTTTCCTATCGAATTTTATCACACCCTTTCATTTCACTTTCATTAACTTGGTTATTTTTGTGATCTTTCATGGTGTGATTCTTTGTTGTATACTTTGTGTAAAAAAATTTTAAAAAAAACATATAAATATAACAGTTTATTCCCGTGTGTCATTCTCCATGTGCATTCATTTCTGCTTCTCATATCTGTCTATTTGGGGACATCATAAAAAAGGGGGAGAAGAATTATGGGGGAGAATTGTTTTTGGTGTTTGGTTGTTGCATGAATGATTTGCTTAAGCTTAATTGATCATCGATTTTTACATATAATTATATTTCAAACTATTGCTTGTCACGGGTATTTGCTTTATCTCATGTGTGTAGGTACATCATTGCTCAATATTTTGATTACACACCCTGATGAGAAAAGTTTTGGAAGGTTCAGAAGAGCTGAAGATGTGGAAGACATGTCATTTAGTATTCTCAATTTGAGGGTTTAATGGGGATATTATCTTGTATGTCATTTGATTGCATAATTCGGATTTTTATGTATGTACCAGCATAGTCATAGGGGGAGATTTGTAAGGACATAATTTTATAAATGTCCGGGGTAGATTCTAGGAATTTTTTGTTTTCTCCTAGATCACAGTTCATATGTCTGATACCGCTACATTCAGCACGTCAACACGATCGTCCTCGATGGCCTCTATCCGAATTCAATGCATCCTCTTTCATCTAGTGCATCATGCTACATGCAACGTGCTGCTCAGCTCATTCCCTCTACTCCACTACACTCTTTCAGTAAAATAAATGTTTTATTGGAGCTTTAAATATTTGCATAAATATTTGGGAAATGTTTTTGAAAATTATTTTTGAAGTCTGGATTTATTTTTTATCAAAAGCAGAATTTTTCTAAGTGTAGAAGCGAATGGCCACGATCGACGAGCTCGCTCAAACGACTTTGAAAGTCGTTCGCGCGAGATAGGCATGTCGCGCGATATCGTTTGAACAACTTCTGTCCTTTGTTCGAGAGACATGGCTATCTCGTTAGAATGAGCCACAACCTCGATTTTTGTATAAATATTTGATCTCTTTGTACACATTTTTTAAGTCTTTCTGCAATCTCAAATTCTGCGAAAATATAGCCTAGCATTAGACTTCACCTTTTAAGGTTTTCTAAACCTTTTTGATTCACAAAATCATTCCCATATATGTGTGTGAATCCTTAAACCTTCAAGAAGATCATTTACTCATCTGGAGTAATTTGTGAGGAAGCCGCTCTCTTCGTCACTACTTCCCTACTAGAAAGGGATTGTTCCAGCCGCCGACAACAGAACCGACACCCGAGGGTATTTCTGTGTCATATATTTTCATTGTAATCCGTTGTAAGCCGTTTTCTTACAGAATTATTGTGAAAATAAAAGGTTTTGCCTCGTTGGGGTATTTTTCCTCATATATGTGTTCTTGAATGTTTCATCATCATATTTAATCACATATAGATGCATGTTTAGGATTTATTTGGGTTAAACTGTGTTTAATTAAATAACTTCCTTACTTGAACGCAAGCACACTCTTCTCAGTTACTAATTGTATGCTTCTACTGTGAATGAGATTGACTTTATATGCTGTTACTAATGATTCTTTGTAGATTATATGTTGCTACTTATGGTATGAGATTGACTTTGTATGCTTCTACTGATGAAGTTTTACTAATTGTATGCTATTACTGATTGTATGCTAATTTGCACTGATTTTTTTTTATTAATGTTGGAGTTTATTTTATGATTAATAGGTACTGGAGCTGTAACGGAACATATTAGGTTTTAATTTTGCAAATTATCACTGCTAGAATTTTTTTAGGTGTTTCCCTTCTATTCTCTTTCATGTTTACAACTCATAGTGCATATTTTATCACAGTCGTCCCATCTTTTATGCTACTACTGATTACATGATGCAATTGTGGTTGAGATTGTCTTTGTATGATCCTAAATTTGATATGTGTTTTTTATGTTCACGGTACACTATGTATGCATTAATTCTATTCCTTATATAGTTATTTTCATTAGCATACCGTAGACTATGACTATGACAATAACCTCTTCACTAGAAAGTTAAAAATCATGAAGGAACCATAATGTGATATCTTGCCTCTTTGTAGTGATTTCAAGTTCATGTTTGAGACTTTCAGTGATACTGATAATATCTCCACTAATAGTATTCCTTTTTAGACTATGGAAGCATGGCCATTAATATTGTTCTTAATTGTCTTGAACGTGATATCCTACTGTTGATCGACCAAAATGATGTAGATTTATTTATCAGCAAAGCGGGCTCCAAGTAGGTTCAACTATCCTCTTAACTTCATCAATGATCGATAATAATTGTAGAAAGGAAAACACCCAATACAGTTGCCAATATAAATGCTTAATGCATTACTTTCTTAATGAAATTTATCTTTTGTAGCTTGAGTAATTAAAATTTTATGCTAAAGAGATATAGTAGGTTTTTAATTTTGTATAATGTTGTGGTGATAATTGTATAGTACATTAAATAATGATTAATGTGGGTAGACTGATGATAGATCATTTTCACCTTTATTTTGTGGGTTGGGGGTAAACTAATCCATATGCGATATTCTATAATGAAACAAACTTGTATATATCTAATTGCCAGTTACTCAGTTCTAAATATAGCCCTATTTATTTTTCATGAGTGTTTTTTTCGATTTTAGTTCTCCTAATTATGAGCTTTGAATGAGCAGTGCTAATATTGTTTTTTATGAACTTTAACAGGTTTGACCCATTTGCCTTACGAACCCAAAGGACATGGACTTCGGTTGTGGGCATCAGTTAAAATTTAACATAAAAATCCTCAAAATTTGAAGAAATGTATGCGGTGGCAATAGCATTTACTTTTCTTTTCTCCTTTTTTTTATGCAGATGGGTTCCGAATGTGTACAAGACCTTTAACTATGCCCGACTTGTCTGATTCGTAATCTCATTTATCTGGCTTTTATTGTGTACGTGGAGAAATACATGTTGTAGTTTTAAATTTGTAATCCCATAAAAATGAATGTTAGTTTTCGAATTTGGCAACTAGGGTGATCAGAATGTGGTTTATAAAATGGATTTCTAATGTCCATGTTATTATGTAGTATTGTCCATACATGGTATGTATTTGTGAATATTGTTAAATCAATGATGTGACTTATACAAGGTCCGTAACAAACTAATAGTATTATTGTTGTTGTAGTATTTTTTATTTCTTAAACAAAGTGGATAATCCTATAAACAAAGTAAACACTACCCAAATTTGCTAAATTGCTTACAGTCATTTTTGTTGTAACATAAACTTTTTGACTTAAATTTTACACAATTCAAAACTTTTATGACTTGACCACATGATTCCTACTCGGGAGAATTGTCATCATGCCTTTAGGCACATGCATACTTTAGTATATCTATATAATAAGGTGTAGAGTTTTTTTTTACTATTACATAAGTTTATAAGATAAATTGGGTCTATGATGCAATAACTATTCACCAAACTATTGAGATCTAACGGTTGTCATATTATGGTACATTAGTAATATATATCTTAGATATGGGTAAGGATGCAACACAAAAATTCTCCATTCAAGTGAAACCCTGCTGTATTATGTGAATTCTCCCACTCACCAAAGACAAATGGAATCAACCACATCAACCCCGTCTCTTTGTTGGCTCTCCCGCTCATTATCTCTTAGTTTCAAATTCCAAACACCAAAGAAGTAGAATTCTTATTCAACAATTCAATTCTCTCTGAGGTCTCCAAAATTGTAACAACCCTCGATTTTTGGAGACTGAGAAATTAAATTTTGGGAAAATAAAATTTAATTGAATTGGAGAATTTCAAAAATTGGGAACTTAGGCCCGAAAATAGAGAATATTTTAAAGTATTCCGGATGATATTTTTGAGGGTACCATCGATCCCGGGAGGGTCGAGATAGTCAAAATGACTGTCATTGGGTCTTATTTCGGCTCCGGAATGTTTTTAAGTTATTTTGACTTGAATTGGAGTAAACGAGTCATTTAAAGTGTGTATCAACTTTTAAAACTGGGATTTTGTTTTAAAGGTTTATGTGGCTTACGGGGTCAGCCATTCTCATTTGAGAGAAAGAGGGAAAAGCCCTAGAGAGAGAGGAAGAGAAGGAAAGAAGAAGAAAGGAAGAGAGAGAGGAAGAAAAGCTTGGGGATTTCCGGCCCAACCGCGACATCGAGGACGTTCCAACCTCTACAAATCTGAGGCAAGTGTTTAATCTTGCTAAATAGCTATTTGTGTATTTCATTTCATAAATTTTGGGGTAAAGAATTGGATTTTTGGGTATTAACATCAAAACCTAGATTTTTGGGTTTAAATCTTGAAATCAATGTTATTCTATGGTTTAATCTCACATAAATGGTTGGGATGAGATGTAGGATGGGTTTTCTTGGTAATAACATTATTGGGTTAAAGATTTGGGGGATTGGTGATGATATTTGGGTATTTAATTTCGTGGGTTTGCTGAGAAAGGGAAATCGGCCAGCTTAACTGGTATGGCCGGTCGACCGCGGTCTGGGGACCGGTCGACCGCGTCTTAAGGGAAAAGCCTACTGCATTTCTTCGTAGGCAAAATTTGGACCCGCGGTCGACCGGGGGTCAGGGTCCGGTCGACCGGTCCCTTGTTTTTAGCCCAAAGTTTGGAGTTGTCCTCCCCCTCTTTCTTTGGAGTTTATTTTAGAGGCTTCCTTAATGGTTGTTTTAGGAGGTTTATCTAGGCGGACTTCTAGCCCGTTTTGGTTGGGCTTGTTGATTTGGGGCTCTCTCTCTCTTATGATGTAAAATACATATTCTTGGAGACATTGAAGGAGTTTTTCATATATTAGGATTTTTGGGGACTCCTTCGGGTTATTTGGGAGAAATGTACCCAAGCAAGTATTGGAATTACATATGTATATCGGGATTTTATTTCGAACCATAGGTGGCATTGAGAACGCTTTGAGATCGTACTATCGACTAGGATAAGCGGTAGCATAGATTCTAGTTAGGATAGTTTACTCGTAATTATGGGGTTATGATTACTGAGATTCCAATACTTGAAAGGAGGTTGGAATAATTTGAAGTTTGAGACTATTAAGTCACGTGTGTGCCTATGGTTAAATAGTACAAAGGTAATTATATACTTTTGGTTAAGGATGAAATGTGTAGTGATGGATTCCTACACATACTCTTGGGTGATAACCCTAATGTTGAATATATATGTATAGATATATACATATGGTTTTAGGAGACTATTCATCATAGGAAAAATGATTGAATATGTTTCAAGTGAGGGATTGTATTCACATATCAAGATATATTTAATGGTTATTGTGGTGACGGCTTGTATATTGAGGATTATGTGTACTTATAGCCGGGTTTATATATCTTATACATATGAACGGGAATTAGTTTGTATATATATTGATATAGCGATGTGTGAATATATGTGCATATACCTATATATGAATGTGTATATATAGATATATTTTATGTTTTGAACATACATGGTATGGATATTTAAACCTTATATTATGGTTTATCATTATTGTATCATATGATGGGATCATATGGATGTATGTATATTGCGTATATGAGCAATGTATATACTTATGTGGTTAGGCATACCCCGCTCGTGCTATCATTGGGAAGTTTCCGCGCAGAGGGTGAGCATCCTGGCATATAGAGCAGGGTGTGGATATTCCCCAGGTCATAGTCGTCCCTTGTGTTATTATACGATATAGATATATATTTTGGGGATGAGACGTGGTGGGTATGTTTCGTCTCATTGCCGGTTGGAGCTATGACCGCTTCCCGGGACGTCGTGTGTGTGTGTTTCCACGAGGTGGGTGCCGTTGATCCCCACCAGGTGGTCCCCAGTTGTTACGTGAGCCGGACTCTGGGAAGATGATAGCATTGATGCAGTTTTATCGGCGCTATATATAGCCGGGTATTATATTTGCATGGCCATTGTACATCATATATGGTATGTGCACTTGGTCATGGGTATATGGATGATTGGTATATGTATATATATGGTGAGCATAAAATACCTATATATATGTATTTATATATCCTATATAGGAAAGGATATAGAGTTTTGGTAAAGTACATCTTAGATGATTATGGTGTACTAGATTGATGGGGGTTGATGTATCGCACATAAGGTATTATTCGGTTACATCATCCCAAGGTTATTATTGGAGATTCTTCTATTTTATTTCTTTTGTTTTCTTTTGTTTTGTTTTCTTTCTTTCTTTCTTTTTCTTTGTTAGTTAGTTTAGCAGTAATGGTAGTATATTATAGTATGTTAAGAATTATGGATCTCTAGGATCGACATTGCCCAGGAGTAGTGTAACGAGGGGGTTCCTTGTTTGGATTTCGCTTTGCGAGACGCCTCACGCACGAAACGCAGCGCTATGTCGAGAGTTGAGAGAAGTAATTCTATTTTTGGCATCTCGGATCTCTGATCATGACCTTGTCAGAAGTAGTGTAACGGGGCGGTTCCTTGTTTGGATTTCGCTTTGCGAGACTCCCCACGCATGAAACGTAGTACAAGTTTGAGATTAGAGAGAGGTTTTGCCAATATTCCATATGCATGATATTAAGAATATAAATTCTTATGTTTTAGCCTATGTATATGTATATATATATATATATATGTATATATATAGGGGTAACGCATTAAAACTTATAATTCATTATTATGATTCGGAATTCATAAGCCTTTTATGGCATAGTTGTTGTTATCATAATCTAGTAGGATTAAAATGGGTGGTTCCTCGAATTATGACGGGTTGTAGCTCTCGTGGGTATAGGCTAGGCCTATGATAAGTTAGGTTGTCCTAATAACAACGCGGGGTATTTTAACTAAAACTTGAGGACGCGAATAGGTGCGCGCCTTTAGATGAGAGGTGAGTTGGGGTTCCATGAGAGAGCGGTCTCACTTTAATTATGAAATTGTGCACCGATAATTATTATGCTCGGTTAACACACTTGCTAAATATTTTTCACATTCGGGGCTCTGACCCGTTTACTTTTCTCTCCTCCTTGTATATGTATATATTACCACAGGTATCCTACCGCATGGATGCCGGATGACTTTATATCCAGAGTCTTGGGAGCCGTGACAGGTGCGGACTGTTGCGGGATGTTTCATGTAGTCGCTTCCTCCTTCTTTAAAATTCTAGGTAGGATTCATGTTGTATATCGGGTTTGTTCCCAAGGGATATTTATATACATGTTTATATTTATTCCATTTCAGTTATTGTATTGGCTGTGACCCGACAGCTTATTCGGGTCTACTTTGTGTAGTACATTCGGTTGTATTTATTTAGTTCATTTTATTTCTAGCATTTCATTTATTCTAGTTCTTGCATGCATCTTTCTTTTCTTCATTAGTAGTGTTAGTTGGTTGGTTGTTGCAAATTCTATTTTAAATTATTTTTTTTCATACCCCGCTTATGTGATTTCGGGTAGTTAGTCCTATATTATTTAGTACTGGTAGTTGATGTTGAGACTGGACCATCTGAAACTCCTGATTTATTATAGTATAGGACTGGCCACCCGTTATTATTTTAGGCGGGTTGTGACAGATGGTATCAGAGCATCAGGTTCTAGAGTCCTTAGGATCTGTGCGAGTTATGGATTCTTTCGTTAACGTTCTTGACATAAAGCCCTATAAATAGGACTGTTGTGTTCACTGCGTTGTTTTCTTCTGTGAAGTATATTCACTTGATTGGCGTTCTGATAACAGTTGCTCTTGTTTCGTTTCAGACGTCGCCTAGATTATGTCGTCTAGGAAAGGATAAGATTAGAAGTACCATACCAATAGTATGTTCTGGGTACGCTTTGATCGGGAGTATTTGTTTTCCCCGGTTCCGAAGGAGTTATTGAGAATATTTCTAGCAATGGTTCGAGGTTATTTATCGGCAGTTGAGTAAGGAAGGAAACTTACTCGAATTGCGAATCTTGGTCCTAGTAAGGTAAACCCGAGGAGAGGCATGTAGTGTAGTTCTTGAGAGGTTTAGATTGAGAATCTGTTAACCTTTGTGGGGAAACCTAATGTTGGTGACTCTTACCGAGGTGAGGTTGGTGTAGTTATCCCAATATCAGGAGTATCGCCCTCTAAGATGAGGGGGAAATGCCTTTGGAGACTCAGTTTCGTTGTGTAGGACGGAGGGAGTTTCGGCAGTTACAATCGTGCCTTGCCCTTCATTATGGTTAGGAAGGGTTTTGAGGAAGATGTTTCTCTTGTGGATAAATAGGCTTAGGGTTAATGATTGTTCTAGAAGAAGTTGAGGACCCTGAGTTGAGATTCTAGGACAAGGGGAACCCTTGAGTTACGGTAATGTAAGGTAGAATACCTTTATTTGAGTTTAAGTTACGCTTTGTGCGATATTGGGAATGTCGCGTGTGAGGTGTGATTAGTAGCTAACCGCTTTACCGCTAGGGTGCATTAAATTTTCCTAGAGGAGGAAGTGAGCAAGTGTGGCCTTTGTATGGCGTCTTTGGAGACGTTACACCTTTTCATGACTGAGAGGTTCAGAGTTTGGTAGATTTCTGTGGAGCGGATAGTTTAGCTCATAGTTGTGCTATTTTTGAGAACTAGATATTGTTCAGCCATATTGTAATTGTTGAGGCCTTGTGTCCTAGACATAAGGTGTTTGTTTGGCGTGTCGAAAGACGCGGGATTGATTTATATAGTATTATTGCATAGGCCCTCGGGCAATATCTAAAATATGGAAAATCCTCTTTTTATAAAACCTTAACCCTGGTTCAACTAATCTCAATCCCCGACCTAGCTACACAGTAGTGTATTGGGAGGGTTCCTTGTTTGGATTTCGCTTGCGAGACCTCCCCCGCACGAAGGTGGCTAGTGTCAGGAATTGAGGAGAGTTCTACCATTGGGAAATTTTAAACTTTTATATATTTAGTATGTTGTAATAGGTCATATTGCTGAGGATTATATCATGATTTGGGGCTAATGGAGCCTGATCATGATTCTACGAGTGGAAACTCGGATACAGGGTGTATGGGCGCCCTGGGGTAGTAGTTGCTTTTAAGCTATATGGTTCGATATAAGAACCAGGAAGGATCGATATAGTGATCCTAAGGATTGAAGTGAGGACTAGATGTTTATTGAGGTCTTAGGCATGTCTTAAATTTCACGGACGAAATTTTTGTAAGGGGGGAAGTATGTAACAACCCTCGATTTTTGGAGACTGAGAAATTAAATTTTGGGAAAATAAAATTTAATTGAATTGGAGAATTTCAAAATTTGGGAACTTAGGCCCGAAAATAGAGAATATTTTAAAGTATTTCGGATGATATTTTTGAGGGTACCATCGATCCCGGGAGGGTCGAGATAGTCAAAATGACTGTCATTGGGTCTTATTTCGGCTCCGGAATGTTTTTAAGTTATTTTGACTTGAATTGGAGTAAACGAGTCATTTAAAGTGTGTATCAACTTTTAAAACTGGGATTTTGTTTTAAAGGTTTATGTGGCTTACGGGGTCAGCCATTCTCATTTGAGAGAAAGAGGGAAAAGCCCTAGAGAGAGAGGAAGAGAAGGAAAGAAGAAGAAAGGAAGAGAGAGAGGAAGAAAAGCTTGGGGATTTCCGGCCCAACCGCGACATCGAGGACGTTCCAACCTCTACAAATCTGAGGCAAGTGTTTAATCTTGCTAAATAGCTATTTGTGTATTTCATTTCATAAATTGTGGGGTAAAGAATTGGATTTTTGGGTATTAACATCAAAACCTAGATTTTTGGGTTTAAATCTTGAAATCAATGTTATTCTATGGTTTAATCTCACATAAATGGTTGGGATGAGATGTAGGATGGGTTTTCTTGGTAATAACATTATTGGGTTAAAGATTTGGGGGCTTGGTGATGATATTTGGGTATTTAATTTCGTGGGTTTGCTGAGAAAGGGAAATCGGCCAGCTTAACTGGTATGGCCGGTCGACCGCGGTCTGGGGACCGGTCGACCGCGCCTTAAGGGAAAAGCCTACTGCATTTCTTCGTAGGCAAAATTTGGACCCGCGGTCGACCGGGGGTCAGGGTCCGGTCGACCGGTCCCCTGTTTTTAGCCCAAAGTTTGGAGTTGTCCTCCCCCTCTTTCTTTGGAGTTTATTTTAGAGGCTTCCTTAATGGTTGGTTTAGGAGGTTTATCTAGGCGGACTTCTAGCCCGTTTTGGTTGGGCTTGTTGATTTGAGGCTCTCTCTCTCTTATGATGTAAAATACATATTCTTGGAGACATTGAAGGAGTTTTTCATATATTAGGATTTTTGGGGACTCCTTCGGGTTATTTGGGAGAAATGTACCCAAGTAAGTATCGGAATTACATATGTATATCGGGATTTTATTTCGAACCATAGGTGGCATTGAGAACGCTTTGAGATCGTACTATCGACTAGGATAAGCGGTAGCATAGATTCTAGTTAGGATAGTTTACTCGTAATTATGGGGTTATGATTACTGAGATTCCAATACTTGAAAGGAGGTTGGAATAATTTGAAGTTTGAGACTATTAAGTCACGTGTGTGCCTATGGTTAAATAGTACAAAGGTAATTATATACTTTTGGTTAAGGATGAAATGTGTAGTGATGGATTCCTACACATACTCTTGGGTGATAACCCTAATGTTGAATATATATGTATAGATATATACATATGGTTTTGGGAGACTATTCATCATAGGAAAAATGATTGAATATGTTTCAAGTGAGGGATTGTATTCACATATCAAGGTATATTTAATGGTTATCGTGGTGACGGCTTGTATATTGAGGATTATGTGTACTTATAGCCGGGTTTATATATCTTATACATATGAACGGGAATTAGTTTGTATATATATTGATATAGCGATGTGTGAATATATGTGCATATACCTATATATGAATGTGTATATATAGATATATTTTATGTTGTGAACATACATGGTATGGATATTTAAACCTTATATTATGGTTTATCATTATTGTATCATATGATGGGATCATATGGATGTATGTATATTGCGTATATGAGCAATGTATATACTTATGTGGTTAGGCATACCCCGCTCGTGCTATCGTTGGGAAGTTTCCGCTCAGAGGGTGAGCATCCTGGCATATAGAGCAGGGTGTGGATATTCCCCAGGTCATAGTCGTCCCTTGTGTTATTATACGATATAGATATATATTTTGGGGATGAGACGTGGTGGGTATGTTTCGTCTCATTGCCGGTTGGAGCTATGACCGCTTCCCGGGACGTCGTGTGTGTGTGTTGCCACGAGGTGGGTGCCGTTGATCCCCACCAGGTGGTCCCCAGTTGTTACGTGAGCCGGACTCTGGGAAGATGATAGCATTGATGCAGTTTTATCGGCGCTATATATAGCCGGGTATTATATTTGCATGGCCATTGTACATCATATATGGTATGTGCACTTGGTCATGGGTATATGGATGATTGGTATATGTATATATATGATGAGCATAAAATACCTATATATATGTATTTATATATCCTATATAGGAAAGGATATAGAGTTTTGGTAAAGTACATCTTAGATGATTATGGTGTACTAGATTGATGGGGGTTGATGTATCGCACATAAGGTATTATTCGGTTACATCATCCCAAGGTTATTATTGGAGATTCTTCTATTTTATTTCTTTTGTTTTCTTTTGTTTTGTTTTCTTTCTTTCTTTCTTTTTCTTTGTTAGTTAGTTTAGCAGTAATGGTAGTATATTATAGTATGTTAAGAATTATGGATCTCTAGGATCGACATTGCCCAGGAGTAGTGTAACGAGGGGGTTCCTTGTTTGGATTTCGCTTTGCGAGACGCCTCACGCACGAAATGCAGCGCTATGTCGAGAGTTGAGAGAAGTAATTCTATTTGTGGCATCTCGGATCTCTGATCTTGACCTTGTCAGAAGTAGTGTAACGGGACGGTTCCTTGTTTGGATTTCGCTTTGCGAGACTCCCCACGCATGAAACGTAGTACAAGTTTGAGATTAGAGAGAGGTTTTGCCAATATTCCATATGCATGATATTAAGAATATAAATTCTTATGTTTTAGCCTATGTATATGTATATATATATATATATATGTATATATATAGGGGTAACGCATTAAAACTTATAATTCATTATTATGATTCGGAATTCATAAGCCTTTTATGGCATAGTTGTTGTTATCATAATCTAGTAGGATTAAAATGGGTGGTTCCTCGAATTATGACGGGTTGTAGCTCTCGTGGGTATAGGCTAGGCCTATGATAAGTTAGGTTGTCCTAATAACAACGCGGGGTATTTTAACTAAAACTTGAGGACGCGAATAGGTGCGCGCCTTTAGATGAGAGGTGAGTTGGGGTTCCATGAGAGAGCGGTCTCACTTTAATTATGAAATTGTGCACCGATAATTATTATGCTCGGTTAACACACTTGCTAAATATTTTTCACATTCGGGGCTCTGACCCGTTTACTTTTCTCTCCTCCTTGTATATGTATATATTACCACAGGTATCCTACAGCATGGATGCCGGATGACTTTCTATCCAGAGTCTTGGGAGCCGTGACAGGTGCGGACTGTTGCGGGATGTTTCATGTAGTCGCTTCCTCCTTCTTTAAAATTCTAGGTAGGATTCATGTTGTATATCGGGTTTGTTCCCAAGGGATATTTATATACATGTTTATATTTATTCCATTTCAGTTATTGTATTGGCTGTGACCCGACAGCTTATTCGGGTCTACTTTGTGTAGTACATTCGGTTGTATTTATTTAGTTCATTTTATTTCTAGCATTTCATTTATTCTAGTTCTTGCATGCATCTTTCTTTTCTTCATTAGTAGTGTTAGTTGGTTGGTTGTTGCACATTCTATTTTAAATTATTTTTTTTCATACCCCGCTTATGTGATTTCGGGTAGTTAGTCCTATATTATTTAGTACTGGTAGTTGATGTTGAGACTGGACCATCTGAAACTCCTGATTTATTATAGTATAGGGCTGGCCACCCGTTATTATTTTAGGCGGGTTGTGACAAAAATCTCATTCTCTCATGGATTTCCCCTCTATCGCTCAATGTATGGAGTCCCCATCACAAGAAATCATTGTCGGCTCAAACTCATCCAAATGAACCTTTAGGTTTTAGGCTTCTTTAAAATTTTATATTTATGTCATGGTTTCATGACGGGTCTTCTAATTTTATTTGTAGCTATATTATTTATTTCTTATACTTTAATCACATTTTTCTTATATTTGCTGTGCAATGTGAATTGTAGGGGTGTATGTACGATTTTATCTTGATTATTAGATTTGGGGTTTTAATTTTTCTACTTTTTTTTCACTATAGTTGTAATTCATCATTGACAACAACCCCCCAAATCCCAATTTTATTAATTTAGTCTTGATTTTAACTTTATTATAGTTATTTTATTTCAGACAAGTTGAACGCCAGGTGTTAGACAAAATGTGAAATTGAGTACTCTAATTTCTCTATTTTTTAGATTAAAATTTGTAGTGATTGTGTAGAAAATATGAAGATGCCTTTTTCAGTTCAAACTTATATACATTCTACTCTTCTATGAATTTTTTCGATGATGGGATCTCATTGTTTGGTTGTTTTCTTAACTACTATTATGGTTATTTTTTCTTTGAAATTTGAGTTGGACCTCACTTTCATTTGTTGAGGTAGGTGGGGTGAGGTCGGGAAATTCACAAAATTGAATTGTGATATCAATATTTATTGCTAAAGATATGGATCACCTTGGATAGCAGTTTTTAACACACTAATTTTAGTACTGTTTGGTGTTATTTTAGATTGGTCAAGTATTGTTATTGTATAAAAAATCATAGTGCAAAGAATAGATTGATAACTTACTTTATTTTATTTGTTATTTTTCGGTTTGAAGTCTAAAATGTTTGACATATCGTCTACTTACCAAGGTAGACTCTGAACATTATACCAAGGGTTGTAATGCTAAAGTTTCTTCTCACCTACACTCCACCACCATGCTTTCACCGATATCAAGTCCTTTTCCTCCATATTTCACTCCCCTTCATGTCTATATATTCATCATTATTGTTATTTTAATATTTTTGTGCAAAGTTTAATTGTTTCCTATTAAGTTGTTTGTTAATTTGAAATTTTCCAAAAGAAAATATCATTTGCCCAAAAAAAATATCATTTGCGAAGATCGGGATTGTCTAAATATCTACCGAAATCATGAGGTTGACTAAGGTGGTTTAATGGCACGGGTGGTATGAGTGGTCAAAGGATGGGATCAAGAAAAGGTGGATAACCGAGGGGATAAGAAATTACGGCAGGGGCGCTGGATAAGTCGAGTGTGATCGCATCCCCGGGAAGGCTGAGAGTTTTTTTTTATGGTCCGGGTTCTCAGGTATGGCATAAAGAGTTACGAGCCAGGATTTGTTTAAAGGCCGATTTGGGTTCAAATTCTCGGATTTTTTTAAATAACCCCAAAAATTTTTGGATCTTGATTTTGGGTAAGGGGTTTTGGCTTCGAAATTTAATCATGAATCTCAGGTATTAGGGATTCCACAATGACCCCTGGATGAACAAACCTTTCTGAATTCCCAAGGGGCGCTGATCTGGAATTCTTGCCGAAGAGACTAGGGTTTTCGTTGGGGCGGAGAACTTTTAAATTTCCCATAGATGTGGCCCGATTGTGTTCTCCAGGGCGTTTGACCCATTCAACGCCATTTTCAACTGTTTCAAAGGGTGGATCTGAGGCTGTGGGCGGGATTGAGCTGTTGACGGTAAGAACTCCACTTAAGGTTAGTGATCCAATAATTCAGGGTACCTCGTTGATAAGAATTATTTTTCGGAGCTATGTGGCACGAATTCCCGTGGTTCATTTGAAGTGCTAGGGTTTTGAAATTTGGAGACTTTTTGTATTCTGGCTTAAATTTTTTGATTGAATTGTTGTTCCATTTCTTCTATTCTTTGATCGTTCTTTTCTTTCATCTTGGACAGTTGCTCTCATAATTCTTGATCTTCCTCATGAATTCGATTCATTTTCTTTAGAGCAATCAGAAAGAAGTGTAAGATTTTTTTTATTACCAAGATACCAATACACCAATTGGGGAGCGACACCTCACTTTGATACCAATTTGACGTAAATTACAAGTCAATGACCCAAAAATCAAACAAATAATATTTCTAGGGAGAGATGAAAGAGATTTCTTATATTTTAAGAATGGAAGTCATCCTCAAATGTGGAGTACGAGGGGTATTTATATGGAAAATATTACTTGTTAATTAAGTAATTGGCTAAAATGACTAAAAGGATAAACTACAAATTAAAGAATGCCTAATAAGTCCCAAACATGTTTGGAGACTAATTAAGGAGATAAAATACATAAAAAGAACAAAAAATAGAAAATAACAACATATTCCCATCATAACTACATAAAATTACAATTGGATTATCGGTAAGGTGTGGGTGTTGAAATTTGTAGATAATGAAAAAGTATTATAGTAACCTAACATTACTATTTGGCTACAGGTAATTCATTGTCAGGGCTCTTGGTTTTTGGTGTCCATAGTTCACATGACAAGCATTAACATTAACCTATCATATTCATGATATCTAATTTATGTGGGTCGATGAGAAATGATGTATAAAATTCGATATAGTTGTTTTTCATTTTACCTTTACATAACTTATGTGATTGATCATATATATGTGATGAAACACTTAAGCTTTTGTTTATTTCTACAAGTCATGGGAATATTTGGCATGTTGGATATTATTTTAGTCTTCAATACTGCTTTACTTAAGTTTACTTTGTATTGTAAGTGTACATTGTTGAAAATAATATATGGAAAAAACCCAAAATACGAAATAGACAAAAATTGGTAGAACTTATCGATCGAGGTTTGTGTTTAACACAAAGTCCTAAAGGTGAAATTGTCTATTTATATTGATGTTGTTAGCCTCTTGAACAAACACCTCCCAGGATTCAACGATCAGACTCCGTCACTAGCAACTGTTGAGAATCATGAACTCTGAGGATACCCCAGCACAAAAGAATAATTAAATAAGAATAGTATAACTAATAAATAATTATCTAATTGGAGATTGAGAGAGAGAAGGTTATCAGATGTCTATTTTGCAGAGAAGAAGGTTCATATTTATAGGAATAATATCAAAACATTTATAACCCTCTAACCCACCTTTATCTCCACTAACGGGTAGTGGAGTTAGACTAAAAGATTTAGTCAAAATATTAAAATGGGTTTAAAAATGAGTTAAAAATAAAATAGTAAATGGGTAAAAAATATGGGCACTCAAGACAAGCCTAAAGTCCCAAAGGCCCAAGTCCCAATCAAAGACTATTAATATTTAATGTGCCTCCTAAGGATTAAACCACTACAAGAAAAATACCTTTTCATGACACTTTTAAAAAAATGATTTAAGACATTTTTAACAAAACTGTCATTAAATATATAATAGTATCACTTAGGGTCCGTTTGATATCACAAAAATTCCAAGACAAATTTCCAAAAGTTGGAGAATTCTGGTATTTTCCAGCTTTTAGGCTGTTTGATAACCTTAATTTGCCATGAAATTTGTTTTCTATGTACAACACCCTTTAAGCACAATTTGCCACCCTAGGGTAGAATTCAATTCTTTTTTTTTGGGGGGGGGGGGGGGAGGGGGGGGAAGGTTTTTTTTTGCCACCTCTGGGTGGCAAATCACTTAAAACCAAATTTTTTTTATAACTCTATATATTTCATAAATATATAAATATATATTGTTAATAAATATATAAATATTTATATTTCGTATATTTTAATATATATTCGTATATTTTATATATTTTAGCACATATATGTATATTGCGTATATTTCGTATATCTATATATATTTCATATATTTATATATTTCGTACATTTATATAATTTATATAATTCATATATTTTAATATATATTTATATTTCCTAAATTTTGTATATTTCATATATTTAATATATTCCTTGTATTTATATATTTTGTATATTTCATATATTTCATATATTCCTTATATTTAATATATATTATTTACAAAATATAGAATAATGTATATAATATATATGTATATATACATATATATGAATATAATATACATAATATACATTATTCAGTATATATACATAATATATGTATATTATATTATATTCTGTATATATACATATATATAATATACATATATACATATATATAATGTATATGTAATATGTATATATGTATATTATATATATGTATATATTCATAAATACATAATATATATGTATATATTCATATATACATATATATTATTTACAGAATATATACATATATATAGAATATATATATACTGAATATATATATTCTCTATATATGTATATATTATGTAATTAATATATATTTAGTATATTCAGTATATAATATAATATATATTCATATATTCCGTAAATAATATATTATATTTTCATACATTTTGTACATTTAATAATATGAAAAATATTATTATTATACATACTAAATATATATTATTATATATTATATACATTTAATAATATAAAAATTATTTTCATAGATTTTGTACATTTAATAGATTTTGTACATTTAATAATATGAAAATTATTATTATTATACATACTAAATATATATTATTATATATTATATACATTTAATAATATAAAAATTATTATGAATATATATACAAAATATATGAATATATTTTATATTATTTTTGAAATATATATATTCCACAAATAATATAATATATTCATATATTTAATATACAAAATATATGAATATATATTATATTATTTGCGAAATATATATATTCCATAAATTATTATATATATTCATATATTTTGTATATTTTTCCAGAAATTAATAATAATTTACGGAATATATATATTCCGCAAATAATATAATATATATTCATATATTTTGTATATTTAATAATATATATTTATTATATATACATATATTCCGTAAACAAATTTTCCACATTTATATCTATTTTTCAGCTTTTGCGTTTGATAGAAAATGTGGAAAATTGATGATTTTCCAACTTGTATCAAACAGACACAAGTTGAAAAATATTCATTTGCCCTGGAATAATTTGCATTTTTTCAGTTTTCTATCAAACGGACACTTACATTACATTTTTTATAAACTATCATTATATATATATATATATATATATATATATATATATATATATATATATATATATATATATAAATATTATTTTATATGACATTTTTTTCCTCAAAAATAATTTGACGCGCGTGTATACAGAAACTCTGGCGGACTCTTTCCCCCAAAAACTTTCATTTCCTAAATGACCTAACCTCCCAAAATATCAGCCACGCAGGACCTCCAAAATCACCCACGATCCCAGCATCCTTCTTCGATTTCCATCATCTTCCTCCTTAGATTTCCATCGCCGTCCTCCCACGGTCAACAAGCTCTTGGGTAGAGATTTCTGGTAAGCACTCTATTCCTCACAAATAAACATACACATATTCACATGAACATTTGTACGAAACCCTCATTGGTTCAGACACAATAATTTGTAAATTTAACAACTTGAATGGTCATTTTGGTGTTGACTATACATTTAAAACTCGACATTTTTGCAGTATCTAGCAATCTGTATTTCTAAAGGTAATAATTCAATCTAGATATTTTTTTTTCAATTTGAATTCTCATTTTGTAGTTTACTTTATGCTTAGATTAAGCTTTTGTTTTGAATAATGTTAAAATTAAGGTTTTTAAGAGAATAATAGTCTATAAACAAAATGATGGTCTTTAATTTTTACTGGTTAGTTGGATATAGTTTGTTAAGACAGTTGGACATAATTTAGGTATGTTGTCATTAGTGTGTGAAGTTTTATGTGAATGTGTTTTAATATTATATTGAACAATCATGTTATTTGTGTTAATTTTATTAGTTTTATTCTTCACACAAATCTAGCTTATCCTTCTCTGTATGCATATTATTATCTGTAAGGATATTTTTTCTAAGACCTCGAGATTGTACTTCAAAGTTAGGGGTTCCAATTTAGGTTAATGTCACCACGGGGTTGCCCAATTTAGTTTAATTTCATGTTGATACAATGTTGTATGGAGTAACTCAAATGATAAAAAAAACAATGATTTGAACCTTTTTTGTACATATAATTTGATATAATGTTGCATGGATTAACTCAAACTTTGACTTTATATTTATAGAATAATTAAAGTTACTTATGTTTATCATTGCATTGTACTTTTTTTATAGTTTATTATAATACCTACTATACATGGATTTGAATCTTCTACTATGTTTGTATTGCAAACATTGTGTATAAAATAATCTTATTATGCATATATTTTTGTATTGCAAACATTTTTTTCTTTTGTATACAATATATTGGTGTATCCATAGACTAAATACCTAATAAGAAATATCAACTACTTGCAATTTATAGTTCGATTGACCATTATTTGAAACTTAGTAATATGTGTAATACTTACTCTTACTCATGCATCACGTGGATTACTACTAGTGGTAGTTCATTCTAAAGTAAAATAGTGGTGGGATCCTCCCTGTGAATTGTTCTCCTTGTTGGCCACTGATGCTTTTACAATGCCCACTTACTTTTATAATTTATTACCTTGGTGTGATGGCAAGTTCCCTCACCCAAGCTATAGTTGGTTTTGGGTTTGAGACATGGGATAAACATCTTCATAGATGGGGGTAAGGCTAGCTGACATCCACCTCTCCCATACATGGGATTAACCTTTATGTATTTAGTGTTAGTGTTCTTTATAATTTCGATTCATTTGTTATTTTCAAAAGTTACTATGTATAATCATATGTGGTATATGGATCATATATGATTATTTTGTATAAAAACTTATGTTTTTAACATGAAATTATAGTCAGTGATTTTGTTATAATTGATGGGAAGAGGATTTTAGGTGTAAGTGGGTATTAAGAGGCACATACGCCGCATGGGGCATAAAATTATCCCGTAGGAAGTGTCTACGTCCTCTCCTTGCTCCTAATTCCTCCTAATTCCTGAAATTAAGTAGTATAGGCTCGTATTGTAGTAAAAAGTGGGAATTAAGGGGTGAAAACTCAAAATAGCGACCGAGTGGGCGGAGAGTGGCATGGACACCCCATAGGGCATAAAATTCACTTGCGGGAAGTGAGCGTGCTCTCATCGGGCTCCCGGTAGCCAAAATTAATTAGTTTAGGCTCGTTTCGGGGTTAAAATTAGGCATTAAGTGTCATAAACATCCAATGGGGCTAACTCATGGGAAGTGATCGCGTTATTTTAGGCTCTCGGTTGCCGAAATGAACCAGTATAGGCTTGTTAGGGTGTTAAAAGTGGGCATAGGACTTTTTTAGAGACAATGGGGAAAATTTACTCTTTAAACAATAATTCAAAATTTGCCTACATACATGATGATTTGGTCATTAACATAGAAAAGGTATTGTCATATGCAGTATTTACACACTATCTATTTAGTATCAGTTAGGTTGTTACTCATACATGACGACTTGGTCGCTGCATGATTTTGTATAAAATGTATGTTAGCCTATTTTGTTCCTTACCCTATTGAATCAAAATTGTGTTTATAAATTCCTTGTCCATCTGTGATATCAATACAGATATTTCCCCCTTTGAAATATAGGTTACTAATGTTTTTCTTTTTTTTCCTTCTTCCAGAAAGGAGGTCCTTACTTGGCTATCTCTCTTTGGGGATTTATGCTTGTTCTGTCTTTTGTGATGATGACTGTATACCCTATTTTGATAGCCCCACTATTCAACAAGTTCACAATGGTAAGTATTGGACCCCTCTTCCCTTTTAAAAAATCATTATGGAATTACATCATGTACAACATTTTAGTTTGATCATTCTATGACTATGTTTCAACATATAGCTTCTAGATGGAGTGCTTAGGATGAAAATCGAAAAACTTGCTTCCTATAAAATTTCCCTTGAGGAATTTGTTTATTGTTGATGGATGAACATTGTCAAGCCATAGCAATGTAAGGATTCCATTTGATATATTTTCTTGTATTTCAAATTGCATTTCTAGATCCATTCAAATTTGATGGCATGATAGGAAAATATTTACTCAGCCATATATCCCCCTTACGAGCTTGCTAGTTCTGTCCAAGCATAACTTATTAGCATGATAGGGCAAGCTTAATATTATCACTGCATAACATAAGTTTAGCACTTTGATTGGATAAATGAAATGGGGTTGAGGTCCTTAGCCCCAAGAACTCACATGTGAGGATTATAGAGAGGACAAGGTATCTCGATAACTTTGAACAAGCTGAGCAAGCCAACTGTATCTAAATCAACCTATTTATGTGTCTAATTTTTTCAACCTTCCTACCTCTTAATTTTGATTCTAGAAGAAACATAATGTGGGGTTTCTCGTGGATATTGAAATTGCACAATGCATGAACTATCGAGGGGTTCACCAACCCTTGACAGTTCCAACATATGATCTCCATTCATCTCAGTAAGGTATCTTGGCAGTTTCAACATATATTTTAATCGAATTAAAAAGAATAGTTTTGGAAATTTTGTACTTCATACATCTTGAGAGGTGGGGTTTTGTTGTGTGAGGGTTGTTCGATAAGGCAATGTTCCTGGGAAGTCTGGGATTATATATATATATATATATATATATATATATATATATATATATATATATATATATATATATATATACACACGAATATGATTATGTACGGACTGACCCGCACATGTATAATACAAACCCTCCAAATTATACCCATTTCCTCCCTCGACAAAATTATCGGTCCTCTCTCTCACTTGGAGGCTCACCACCAGGTGCCACATGTCCCGTCCGAACTATTAATGCGCATGTTAGTCTGGGCATGAGCAGTACTTTATATATATATATAATAAGTAATAAAACTTATGTATGTCATAAGCTTAGCTTATGATGTCATAAGCTACATTTTTCTTGGACTACCTAATTTACCCCCTACAAATTTGAATTCCCCCTCTTTTGATAAACTCTAATTTATTTCCCCCTTTCTTCAAAATTCCAAAACAAAGGGTAGAATAGTGTTTTCACCCATTGTCTCCCTTTACCTCATTTTCCAAACCTAGCAGTCGATTTCCCTCACTTTACTCCTTCACTCCCTCTTTCTGTTTCTATCTCTCTCAGTTGTGCGATTAACAACACCCATTTAATTCAACCAAGGTAATGTAGATTTAATCATGTTGCTTTTGAGTATGCGATTCATACGATTTTATACCTAACTAATTCATACGATTCATACCTACCCTAGAGTTGTTTTATTTACTTCAGTATACCTTCCCTAGAGTTGTTTTATTCATATTATTCAGGTAACGCTCCCTCCTATGAGCTCGATATTTTTTTTATTTGTATTTTAGTCTTGATTGGGTTTCACAACTTTCTCTTAATAGGTATTTTAGGTTTGATTGTATTTTATACCTGTTTGGTTTGGTGTACATTTTTTTGTCATTATTATGTTTCATTTTGAAGATTTATTTGTTTGATTTTGATTTTGGTTTGATTATAGGTATTTTTTTGATGGTGACGATAATTCAAGATCAGCATGTGAAGTGAATATAGGTATGTGTGAAGGGATTACGTTCGATTATAGGGCTTTTGCTCAACTTCATAAACTAAGGATGTGACATGTGAAGGGATTTTGTTCGATTATAGGGTTTTTGCTCAAGTTACCCAAAATATCGTTTGAGAATGCAAGATTAGTTGTTCAAGTTACACAGGTCAATAGATGAATACTTTTAAGATTTTTATTATTTTGTCGTAGTGGGATATTATGCATTTAACCATAAGTGACCTGAAATTTTATATTTTGGCAATGGAAATAGTTGGATTTATCTGGATGAATAATATAGGCACAAGAAGTTTCTTAGGTGGCCATCCTATCCAAAATAGGTCTTTATGCAGAATGGTTATAATGAGTGTTGTGTTGTGTCAAAAGTTTAATTTTTTGTAATTTGATAATGTTGTTAGCCGAGTTATAGAGAAGGTATTCCTATTGACCTAAATAATGAAAAAATTCTCTTCAAAATGAAATGTATTATGAAATTCTCTTCACTTCTATCCCGTACGCACCCCATTCGTTTGGGGTTGGCCTTGAACTTCTCCATATTCTATTACCAAATCATGAACTCTGCTAAAAGTTATGCATATATTTTTATCTTTTGGAATTATATCCGCTGAAAATCCATGTATTATTTCTTGAGTTGCCAACATGTATCCCAGGGCCTACCACCTTGCCAATCAAGCATTCGATGAAGCTATATCAGAATTGGATACTCTCAGTGTGGAATCATATCAAGATAGCACATTAATTATGCAATTCTTAAGGGACAACCTCACCTTGTGGACTTCTGACATCCCGGAGGATGGAGGTACTCTTTTTCTTCCGTTAGAACTTATCTCATACGTAGAGCTTTGCATCTTTGTGAATGTTTCAAGGACTGTTAACTTTCCATGATTAGTTCATGATACATTTGTTTAATATATGCTTCATGATACATAGATGTTGTCTGACTATAAAGAGCAACTAAATGGATTTGGGATGGAATATTCATTGATAGGTTTGGATTTACATAATCTTTTTTTATTCTCATCTGTAGATTTACTAACTATTGAAGTTTCAAATGTCCGCTGTATAGATACGTGTTTAAGTCACTTTTTATATGTTTGTGTCAGTGTAATTGGTTTTAGACCTTTATGCAATGGTATTCTACACATTCCAAATACCTACAGAGTGTATAGTGTAATTGATTTTCACTGATCGTTCGATTTACAAATGTATAGATAGTACAGTTATGATTGTTGATTAGCTACCATTTAAGATTGTTGTGGTATTACTTATGGTTTAAGAATCATCTTTTGCATTGTTTACATTGAAGAAGATAGTGATTATGATCCAATTTCAGTTTTTGTCATTCTTTTATATTGGGTTATTTTAACTGTTATTATTGATATTTTAGTCTTTTAATTGTTATTTTTCAGAGGTATATACTCATATTGTTCAAGTGTAAACCTGAGTATAGGTATGTTCTATTAGATTTTAGTCTGTAATATTCAAGTGAGTAATTATAATATCTCTACTCTTTCGTTTTTATTAAAAAATAGAAACTGAACTCCCTGTCTTACAAATATAGTGTAGTTTGCCTCTTTTTTTCCAGTTCCACGTGATATACATTTTATATCTCCAATGGACATTTCGTATTTGAGATCTTTCTTTTGACATTATGTTGAACGTCAATGAGTGCTTAAAGTTTTTTGGTGCTCTTTTGGATCATCCTGTATTGTAACAATGGCTTAAAATTCAACAGTTAAGTTGAATACGCTCCTGTCAAAACAACAAGCTTGGTACTCACATCAAATAATTAATACAAAAGGTCAATAAGGAGGTAATTCCCACAGTCTTCACGGAATTGGTTACGGTTTAATGATATTAGCCGATGTTTAACACGTGTGAGTTGAAACACTTATTCATTGTTTCTGTTTTTTTTTCAAATGTCAACTGAATTTGTTTGTCTAAATGGAATTAGAAGCTGAAATGAACCAGCCTCATGATATGATGATGATTTCAATGGTGAGAAATTATTTCTCTGAGGATGAGTCAGTTTTAGTGGGTACGTTAATCTTCTTCATAGGTCCGACAGCAAATTTGAAGTCTGAATATAATTTAAGATATCATCATTTAATATGCAGAATAAGTGATTCAAATTTAATGTACTGTCATAAGCCTAGATGTGCTGTTTTGGACTGTCAAATTTGATGTACTGTCAAATTTGATGTACTGTTAAATTTGAAGTCTGAATATAATGTCATTTTGGACTTTATTCATAAGCCTAAATGTATTGTTTTGGCCTTTATTCATAAGCCTGGATGTACTATCATTCATGTTTTTGTTACAAAATTTGTCTTGGAAATAATATTGAGTGTTTGTGACGTGCACAACAGTTAGTGAAAACAAAAGGTTCATTAAGATGGGCTCCGTTGAACATATTTCTTTAATTCATTTGTGATCTATTGCTCCAGTTCAGATACTTAAATTAAGGAATTCTTAATTCACTTAAGTTCATTTATGGTTTTAGTATACCACTGTTTATTTCGGCAATCTTTTCGAGAGGTTACTTCGGTTGTCTTGAAGTAAAGTTGTTGATGTTGATTATTTAGTAGAAGGTTAGCTACAACAACAAATCAGTTTTGATTAACTTTTTCTTTATAACTTTGTTATTTATTTATATTTATTATTTATGTGATTTTATTTCTTTAACTTATTTGTTTAAATTTATAATTCTCACATCTCCATTCTACATTGTATATCTCATTCACTCATGCCATAAACTCGTGTATTTAATATAATTATGAACATACAGAACATCACTATCAAGCGAAACATCCAGATTAGAAATTTCCTTTTACATTAGATGATCTCCATGATGCCAAGATTGTGGTCATCTTTTATTACTTCTTTCTATTAGTGCACATGAATGATCTTTAAGAAATTTAGCATTCACAACCATACAATATTTTGTTTGGTAAATGTTTGTACACACCCTAAATTAAAGTAACAAATTGTTGTTGTTCTCTATTTCACCAAGTTTCTTTCAACCCAGTATTGTGATTAATCAGTTTGAGATTGTGAAACGTGAGTGGCCCGATATGTGTTTGTTTTCAAGAAAACCAATTTTTCTCCGAAAAAGATCCAACTTTTAATAATGCACCAAACCAAGTTGTGAAATCCCAATTCTCACTTTAAACCAATTTTATCTTGATTAATCCTAAATATGCATCTAGTTATTAAAGCAAGTAAAGTAAAGTAAAAAATACTCACAACGCCGGATGTACGAGGAAAAAACCCAAAGTTGGAAAACAACCTCGAACGGCCCAAGCCAGACAATCACTATGAATAATGGTTGTACAAAGACAGATTAGCCTTACACTAAGACTCGATCCCCACGGGTCTTGACGCTGCTTCTTATCTTCAACCGTTCATCAATAGTGCCCACGCAAAAATTCCGTCTTCCACGATCTCTGTCCACAACACACGCGTCCACGTATGTCTCGGTGTCCACCGATATGGCTTTGATACGTCTACGATGTCGAACACGATGTCCGTCGCATCTTCACGCAAAATCCTTTGTGTTCAATGAGTAGAACAAACAACTTTGGTGCAGCAAGATCACGTAAACATATAAGAATGATAATTCGGATCTTTGCAAACTCTAAGGATGTGTTTAAGACTTTTAAACCTTAGAAAACATGTGCAAACAAGGTTCTGGTTCGTAAAAACTTTTTTCCAAAAAGCACACTTCCGAAATTATGATGCAAACACTGTTTAAATAGGATTTAAACGCCGCCTCGAAAAATGTGTCGTTCGAACAACTTAAGCACGTCGTTCGCGCGACATTGTATCTCGTTCGAACGAGATCCAATGTCGTTCGAGCGACCTCGCGAAAGTTTGACTTTCTTTGACTTTCAGATAAAAATGTCTCTTAACACAGAGATTAAAATTAGTCAAACTCTATTTCGAGCTTATCATCATAAAATGAAGTTTAAACCATTAAAACACCTTTAAAACATTTAAAATAATTTTTCTTTATAAAAATACATCCTTATCTGTTATAAAAATAATTCCGAGCACCATTAATTATACGCATTCATACCTGAGTGATCTCGGAATGAAATTAACTTTGAAGACGAGTAAACTTCCACCAAATAAACATCGACATGATTATTTCTTTGAAGCTTTGCCCAACGTCTTCAATTTCTTCAATACGTCATAGACCAAGTGGGATCGTGACAAAATAAAATTCTCCCTATGACATATTACAAACACAGTTTTATTCACGGAATTAAGTCAAAACAATACAGGGACTCAATTGGAAATTTATGTCCTTACAAATCTCCCCCTTTGACTATTCCGGGACAAAACTAAATCAGTGAAATGCCTAAACCGGGCCGTCAAGCCGTATGATGCCTAAATTCCATCCCATAAACCCCAAAAATAAAAATAGGACACGGACTTGTATATGTAGCACCGACAAGCATGAATTGTCTGAATGTGATGTAGACTTGAAATCTCGAATCGCTGAAGCATACCTACACACATGAAACAAACAAACAAATACCAAGTGAAGTATGGAGGATCAAATGATAGCAATTTATATTTCTAATACGAACAAATCATTTGAAACATGTGAGCAATTATTTGATACTAATATGAAACAATATCAGAAAGAAGCGCTCAACAAATCTCCCCCTACATCACATACCAAATCTCTCCCCCTTTTTGTCTCGAATAGACAATCCGGTGAAAAGATAAACCAATATGAAATATCTAGCAGGAGAATATGATACCAAATAGAATCAAGTTGATACCAATTTTGAAAAAAAAAAAAACCGGTAGATAAACATGAGAAAACCAGCTAAACAAGATCATATAATGTCAAAATAGTAGCTAGTAAACCAAAGAATCACACAATGAATATTGCAAATTAATCAGGTGTGATAAACGGAAATATATGCAAAATACCAATTTGGAACATAAAAGAACCTGCATATAAACCAGTTAGTCCAAAAAAATGCTTCCTGCAGTACCAAAAATATATCAAATTAAGCCAGAGGACTGCAAACCAATCAGAAGTCATTTTTCACCCTGTCGTTCGAACGAGCCAGGGACTTCGCTCAAACGAGATGAGGAAGTTGCTCGAACGAAGACAGAAGTCGTTCGCACGAGATGCAATGTCGTTTGAACGACTTCGCGCGACCTGCAAAAATTTCCCAGTTTCCCAGAAATATTATAAAGTATTGCCCAGTGAAAAAATATCCACAAAAAAATTCCAGGAAGGGGCTGACAGAAGCAAAACAGTGCTAAAACAGTAAGCTTTTAACACAAAATGCAAAAACTCATAAAAACAAAAAATGCGAGTTACATGCAAACATAGTACCGATGTGCTCAAACATGGACATGGAATGAATGGGCGTGAAACTACAACAAATGAGTCATAATTTCAACACATCGAAACGATCAAGAAGCTCTAATTGATAGCGATAAATCATCAAACTTTATCATTGCCAAATGACAATTAAAGTGTGAGCTTAATGAACTAAACATACTACATGCATGGAAATCCAGAATTTTGACGATTCTACAAACAATAGCGTCAAATTACAATGTTTCAACATTAGGATTAGTTCTGCAAACCCGTTTAAATTTTCTCCAACCAAACACCCTCATATAAACATACTTTTTCAAGTTCTTTTGAGGTTTCTAGAATTCTTAACTTAGAGAAAATCTTATTGGCCCTTTTCTTAGCATATTGCATTTTTCTTTTTGGGCTCTTTTAAACTGTGGCTTTCATGACAAGTTAATTTTGAACTCTAGCAGCCCTTTTGCCGTGAATCACTCATCATTTTTACCAGTTTTAAATCCTCACAGTAAACGGTTATTACATGCACACTTCTACTTAAGTTTACTTACGCATAGATGACAAGATTGAGATAAGAACGCCTCACCAAATTCAAATATACAAGAGAAGTCAAACATTCATATAAACTCGTGCATGTGTGCGATGTTGGCATATATACAAAGTCGAATCAAAATGCATATCAACTTCGAAACAACCCCATATAAATAATGGTTAAGATCATTCTAAGTATCGATAATAATGACCAAATGTCCTAGCCACATGGATAATGAAACGATGGGGGGGGGGGGGGGGGGGTCCAAGCACACCAATATGCCACATCAAACATGTAAACTCAAAAACAAAAACTGAAAATATTTTTGGGTTTTCAAACATATTTTGACTCAAAGAAAAGCAAAATCTTTTTGGATTTTCAAAAGTTTTCTCAAAAACACAATCTTTTTGTATTTTTTAAATAGGACTCAAACAAATGAAAACTATAATACAAAATGATACACGTGTCATAATACTATAAATGAATATATCATGAAGCAAACTAGCATATGACAAACATGACAACACTTTCATCCTTTATATTTAGCATGAGAAGAATCAAGTGCACCCAAAAGAGAATCATGAAGTTTAATTCCAAAAGCCACTAAATCCGATTTCCTAACCCAAGTAGGTGTAAAATGACGCATGGGGGTTTGGGTAACCGGGGCAACTTTATTCTTAAACTTCCTAGGAGCTTGTCTAAGGTCGTAACAATAACTCCTAAGATGACCTTTCCTACCACAAAACGTGCAAGAGTAGCAGTGGTGGGAATGATTACCTTTATGTGAACCTTTTCTAACCATCCTAGTATTTCTCACACGTGCGGGGGGAATGGGAACAACTCTCTCACCAAAACCTATACCTCCCTTATCTCCCTTAATTTGGACGGTGCCTAGGATTTTATCTAACTTTTTCGACCTAGCCTCCAAATCAAACTTGACTCTAGACGAGTCTTTAAACCTCTCCTCCAACTCAAGAATCCCAGACTCGAGTAAATGCCTAGTCTCCTCAAATTATAAAATCTCCTTTTTCAAGGACTCCATCAGACCACGGAGATTGTCTCTCTCTTTCTCCACAAACTCTAGATTCTCCCTAAACTTATTTTCTCGTGCCCTAAGATCCTCAATCAAACTATCATTATTTTCTATGGCACGCTCATTCAACTTAGATTGCAATTTTAAGTTAGCCTTTTTCACCTTCACCGTTTCGGCATACAACTCATTAAACGCATTTTGTAACTCTTTCACATCAACCTCCTCCTCGCCACTCTCTTCTCCCTCACTAACATGGGATACACTCAAAACCTCCTCGGAAGTGTCATTCACATGAGTATTGTCGTCGTCGCTCATATGACATGCCATAAACGCAGTAAAGTTATGCTTAATGGGGGAACTCTCTCCCTCTTCCGGTTCACTATCACTTAAGGTGGCACTATAGACAATGGGTTGCTTTCCCTCTTTCTTAAGTCTAGTGGGACACTCCTTAACCTTGTGACCGTACCCCTCACACCCAAAACACTTATCCAACTCATCTCTCTTAGGCTTTTCAAACTTATCCTTAGAGGTGGGATCCACTTTGTTGTTCTTGAATTTTTCAAATTTCTTGGCATCTTTCGATTGTTTTTGAAACTTAATAAATTTTTTAAATTTCTTTCCCAACAAAGCAACATCCTCAAAATCGGAATCGGAATCAGAATCCAAAACTTTAATTTCCTCCTTCAGGGTTTTCAAAACAATACCCTTTTCTTTCTTAGGCACTTGCTTGGAGGTAATCATGTCGATTTCATAGGTTTGTAAGTCACCTACAATTTCTTCAAGTTTCGTTGACTCTAACCTACCCAAGGAGTTTAAAATGGTCACTTTCGCATCAAACCTACTAGGCAATGACCTAAGGATTTTCTTAATGACACAGTTGTCGGGAATTTTCTCACCTAGGTTAAACGACGAGTTGACAATATTAGACAACCTAGCATAAAACTCATCAAAGGTCCCACTCTCTAACATCCTAATGGTCTCAAACTGTGTAGTGAGATTTTGAAGTTTTGACGCCCTAACCGTGCTAGTGCCCTCGTGAGTGAGTGCCAAAATATCCCAAGCCTCTTTTGATGTTTCACAAGTCATAATTATGTTATATTCTTCGTGTGTGACATGTGAAGCAATAACGTGCAGACCTTAGAATTATATTGTGCAAGTCTTTGTTCAGTTTCGATCCATGACTCAACAGGCTTTAAACTAGTGACCTAACCTACAATAGTGGCAAGGGGTGTCCAACCTTTCTCAACGGCAAGTCAAACACGCTCATCAATAGATTTTAAGTCACATCTCATTCTCATCTTCCAATAAGTGTAATTAGTGCCATAAAAAACAGGAGATCGAGAAAATTCATTATATCCAGAATTCATCTTTGGAAACACACGGGATCACAAAAAAATAAAAATGTTTTCTAGCTCTGATACCAATTTGTGAAACGTGAGTGGCCCGATATGTGTGTGTTTTCAACAAAACCAATTTTTCTTCAAAAAAGTTCCAACTTTTAATTACGCACCAAACCAAGTTGTGAAATCCCAATTCTCACTTTAAACCAATTTTATCTTGATTAATCCTAAACATGCATCTAGTGATTAAAGCAAGTAAAGTAAAGTAAAGAATACTCAAAACGCCGGATGTACGAGGAAAAAACCCAAAGCGGGAAAACAACCTCGGACGGCCCAAGCCAGACAATCACTATGAATAATGGTTTTACAAAGACAGATTAGCCTTACACTAAGACTCGATCCCCACGGGTCTTGACGCTCCTTCTTATCTTCAACCGTTCTTCAATAGTGCCCACGCAGAAATTCCGTCTTCCACGATCTCTGTCCACAACACACGCGTCCACGTATGTCTCGGTGTCCACCGATATGGCTTTGATACGTCTACGATGTCGAACACGATGTCCGTCGCTTCTTCACCGCAAAACCCTTTGTGTTCAATGAGCAGAACAAACAACTTTGGTGCAACAAGATCACGTAAACATATAAGAATGATAACTCGGATCTTTGCAAACTCTAAGGATGTGTTTAAGACTTTTAAACCTTAGAAAACATGTGCAAACAAGGTTCTGGTTCATAAAAACTTTTATCCAGAAAGCACACTTCTGAAATTATGATGCAAACACTGTTTAAATAGGATTTAAATGCCGCCTCGAAAAACGTGTCGTTCGAACGACTTAAGCATGTCGTTCGCGCGATATTGTATCTCGTTCGAACGAGATCCAGTGTCGTTCGAGCGACCTCGAGAAAGTTTGACTTTCTTTGACTTTCAGATAAAAACGTCTCTTAACACAGAGATTCAAATTAGTCAAACTCTATTTCGAGCTTATCATCATAAAACGAAGTTTAAACCATTAAAACACCTTTAAAACATTTAAAATCATTTTTCTTTATAAAAATACACCCTTATCTTTTATAAAAATAATTTCGAGCACCATTAATTATATGCATTCATACCTGAGTGATCTCGGAATGAAATTAACTTTGAAGACGAGTAAACTTGCACCAAATAAACATCGTCATGATTATTTCTTTGAAGCTTTGCTGCAACGTCTTCAATTTCTTCAATACGTTATAGACCAAGTGGGATCGTGATAAAATCAAATTTCTCTCTATGACATATTACAAACACAATTTTATTCACGGAATTAAGTCAAAACAATACAGGGAATCAATTGAAAATTTATGTCCTTACAGAGATTGTTTGCGATTGATTTTTGAACAAATTTCATAGGGTGATAATGTTCCAGTTCCATTCATATCATTTGCAGCTACTAGATTTCCACCAGAATTATTGAGAGAGGTAAGTAGTTCACTGAACTCTTGACTATTCTTTTAGGACCCATTGGCTTGGGGTGATTTTTTTTCTTTTTTCATTTAGGTGAGAAGTAAAATGGTGAAAATTATTTTCATCTATTTAAGGTTGAGGTTTTTGTTGGTTTAATATTGGAAATGCGTGTACATAACAATGGTATGATTATGGACAAAATAGTGAACATATTTTAATTCTATTTCTTAATTTTTTTAATTCTAAATAGGTAAAGATACTTTTACCATATTACATTTTAGCCAGGTGAAAAATATGACAAAAAATTTCCAAGATTTTTTGTCAGGAGGGGCGAAAGTTTCAAGTGGTGCCGGGGGTTCGGGGGCGGGAGCCCCCGAGGTAAATTTTTTTTTGGGTTAATTCAAGTTTTATACAAATTTGTTATCAAAAGACAGTGTAGACAAGATTTCAGGAGGGCGTCCCTTAAAAATTGCACCCCTAAAAAAAATTACACATTTTATACCCCTAAATTTTTTTTTTTTTAAGATCTCAGGGGGGGCCTCCGCCCCTCCTGGCACCCCCCAGATCCGCCCCTGACCTTCATGCTTCTCAAACATTGCCGAAACAATCTATAGAAAGGCCCCCCCAGTGGTGGTTCTGGCCCCGACTCGGGAGCTTGCAACACAAATTCAAGAGGAGGTCAACAAGTTTGGTCGATCTTCTAGGGTTTCTTGTATAGTGTGTCCTCAATTTTCATTTCCCATCTTTCAACCCTTCTATTTTGATTCTTTATTTTCTTTTATGTAGCTATGATTCATTATGTTACCCATTTTTTGTTGGATCTTTCACTTAGGTCCTGGGAATTCATTTTTTCTTAAAAAACTTCTAATAATTTTAGCTATCAGGATGTGGTTAAGATATTTTCAGATTATGTAAAGGGTGTGTTTGGCAACCCCAATCCAAGATATTGAATTGGTATTGGGGTTTTGAATTCCGATTCCATTGTTCGGTTAGGAAAGAATGAGTTTGTAATTTTAGTGGGGTTCTAGTTCTTAGAATTTTAAAGTAAAAGTAAATAATTACAATTTTTTGGTTGGAATTGATTACACATGAGCCCATGGCGTGCACTCACACATACACTCACACGCTACGCCACACATTTTGAAGACATAATTTCGCACGGACACACACACAAAATACATCACCCATTTTCACATATTGAAAATGCACCCACCCACCTTGTAATTTACACAATGCACGTAGTTCTCCACACCAACCCACACAGTTGCGTGCACAGTTTAACACGCTCTACACTATAACACGACATCATTTAGAATTTTGATAAAAAAAAATCCATTAATTCCACACTGAAACCAACACAAATGAATTATGACGCCATATAATTCGAATTCATTGAATTCAAACTCCATGGACTTCAAATTCAATCATAAAATTCTATCGATTTTCAATTCTGGGCATCCAAACATACTGGCAAGATATTTTTGATTTTGGTAAAGTATTTGGACTACATCCAAATTCTCTTATTCAGCATCTCTGTAATGGAGGACATTTTTGTGAAGCAAAAAACTAAGTGGGTTGCACTGAACTAAAACTCTTTTTATGTGACTGTTCTCTAATATTCTATTATTTGTTTCAGTGCTTGTATGGTGAAGCTCCTAAGGGACCCCAGTTAAAAGAACTGGATCGAGGATCAGATATTGTTGTGGTAACTCCTGGTCGGCTCAATGATATCCTTGAAATGAAAAAAGTAGACTTTGGTCAAGTTTCCCTTGTTGTGCTTGATGAGGCTGATCGAATGCTTGACATGGGCTTTGAACCTCAAATCCGAAAGATTTTCAATGAGATACCTCCTTGCAAGTAAACTATAATGTATACAGTGACCTGGCCCAAAGAAGTGAGAAAAATAGCCGGTGATCTTCTCGGTAACCCTGTTCAGATGAACTTAGGCAATGTTGATGAACTTGCAGGTAAATTAAGACACATTTATTATCACCATATTAGATGTTGAGAAATGGCTCATATTACACGCATAGTTTAATATGCTGACGCATTTGTGAGCATATTAAACGAATTGCCAAGCACACATGGCTCGTATGAGTCATATCAGTGGACGGGGATACAAGAGTTGTCAAGTCCACAAAATTGATTTAGCTCACAATTTTGTAGTGTACAGTCAACCTGCATAATGGAATTTTTGAGTTATGAAGATCATAATAATAAATCTTATGATCCTCCGAACCATATGCAAGGTAGTTACTAGAAGCGGAGGGGAATTGGACACAAGAGACACTAGCCTTTGTTTTAATGGTACCAACACTTACTCCCTGCAGTAGTCACTCATGTAATAAAAATGTCTTATTACACATGTAGGAATTCATCTAGGCAACAATTGTATTTAGATGATTGCAATTACGTTTAATTTCAAAGCTGGCATCCACTAAGTGCAAAAATAGAATAACTTGATTAATATTCTGGTGTTTAACAGAACCATCATCACTCTCGCTCGCCAATAATGTTAGATCCTCTAGTGAGAAGTCCACGGACCACGCCCGCCTCTCATGCTCCCTCATTTTCGTGAATACTTGACTTCTCATAACATCCCATACCTGAATGAGTTTATGACAAACTAACTGATTTTTCCTATGCAAGTAATTGAAAGCTTAACAGTTCAGGTTCCTTTAGTTTGGATTGAAGGGAATTTTCATCTATTTATAATTAAATTTTGTTAATTATTTTTCTCCAAACATATAATTATAGCCTGTACATTTATTTATAATAGAAAATATTGATAATGAGAATCTTTAAAATCGAAGAGGTTTGGTTTGAGTTATGTTGTATAAACAGGTACAATTATATAAATTTAAGAAGCACGAATTTATCCAAATTGAGGGTGAAAATCAAGAAGGCAATGCTCCATTTTAATCAGAAATTAAGTTAAAACTGAGGGTGTGTTTGAAATTTCAATCTCAAAGGAATCTTTAGAGTAATTCTACACGGATTTAGAATTCGAGTCATTTTGTACTATACATTATGTCATAGATGTACACAAAATCAAATCAAAACTTTGATAGGAAGCTATTGTTCTTTATTAATGCTAAGTTTAGGTGACTCACCATCGATTCTATTTCACTACTTAAGCTGAGTTGATTTATGAAAACAAATGGTTGTCAATATTTTAACAGTTTCATTAAAAATTCAATTGAATATTGATCCAAGATGAGTTGTGTGGATGGGGCATATGAAATGATTAAATTTTAAACTCTAATAATATGTATGAACTTTCAGCAAGGCATGGGTGCCTTTTAATGATGCAATATTCATCATCTGAACTGCAAATGACATCTTTAATACTATGTAATTGTTTTTTTTGTTTCTATGATGTAATTTCGTGAATGTTATATAGGCATGGACCAAGGAACCAAAAACTCCATTCAAGAGAATATGGATCAAGTGAAGGTGTAATTACATGAATTATTTTCTGGTATGATTAGACATTACATACCTAAAAGTTACATTTTACTAAAAGTTCAAAAAGTTATCTCCAAGTTTTGTGTTGTGGTTGTATTAAAGCTAATTAATCTTGGGGATTTTTCTTTCGATTCTACCATTTGTTTAAAAACAGGCATGCATGGTGGAAAAATAAACAGCTAGAGAGAGATTATAATGGATTTGGAAGTTGATAAGCTCGATAAGAAGGTAATTTTTTTATTGAATTTTTTATGAACACATGATTCTTTGTGTTTCAAAATTATTTGCTTTAAGTAATTTATAAAGTCGATAGTTTAATGAATTGGGTAGGTTTCAAATTTGGAATATTACATTTTTAGTGGAAAATTGAGAAGTTTATAGAGACAACACACACACGTGGGTCTTTTTTAATATTCTTGTTGTAGTTTTTTGTTATTTTTTAAATAGGTCGAATAGTCCTATAAATAGGGGAAATTTTGCCCTTTTTTTAAAAAATTGTTTACAATTATTTGTTTTATATTAAAAATCTTTTCGACTTAAATTATACACAACTTAATACTGTGGAAAACTGGAATTCATGTTTTGTGTTTTACATTGCACTAGAGATTTCTATATGATGTTTGGAACTTATTCAGGAGCATACTTAGAGGAGCATACTTAGAGGCATGTGAAAGGTGTATCAATGGCAGACAACATGATAGTAAACGTAAGTAGGAAGAGGACTTCAGCGCATTATTGCTTAAAATTATGAAAAGATTATTACGACGGAGGAACACTTAATTTTGATAGACAAATTTAATTTGGTTGATGTGTTAGCTCAATTTGATTTAATGTAGTTTTGTTTGATGTGAGACAAAAAAATATGTTGTGGCAGTGTTGTATTTTTTGGCTAAATGGTATAATCTTTAATGTATCAATTATAACATTGAATGTGAAATAAATGATTCTATCAATTTTGATTTGTGTTTAGATTTATTTGTCAACTATGATATTAATATTGGTTATTAATTTTTTTACTATATGTTTAATTTATGACCGTTTATGTTAAACTCTCATGTGATGAAATATTTTATATGACCTTTTTTAATATTTGAAAATTGTTTGTCACGACGCTTTTTCAATCAAATATGACATCTTATAGAGTATATGATGACCGTTTTTGTAGCAAATATGACAGTTTTGAAAAAAAAAGTTATATATAACCGTTATCTAATATAACACTTTTTATGAGTCTCAATTATGACACCCAATCTTATGACTCTTTTTATTGAAAAATAAAGCCTTATAAAATGCGTTTTATGATACTTAAAAAATGTCATAAAAATGTTTTTTTCTTGTAGTGAACCCAAGACCTCAAGTACAAAATCTCACAAACTTCCCTCTTGGCCATTTTCCCCAAATCATTTATTTCAGTCAAAATAAATATATATACTATTATAGTTTTTTTGGCTTTAGTCCTATCTACAAAGATGTATTTAGGCTCCACTCCCATGTATTTTTAGAATTGTAAAAAGTCCTATAGCTACCTAAAATCGCTTATAACTTCCCTGTAACCACCCATCCTTCTTTTTGCAGAGAATCACACTTGTCTCATATATGACCAACAACTAAAAAAATAAAAACATGGGAGTGGAGACACATAAATCTTTATAAATAGGACTAAATACTTAAGACCCCATACTATTATACCTCAAAATCCCCCACATGAATGAAATAAATAAATATAAAAAGACGCTCTGGAGTATCATTAGGAGTGACCTAGAAGGAGAAGGTGGGATTCGACTTAAACCTTTGATTTGTGTTAATCTATTGAGTTTATCGGTTAATAGTGAATATTGTCTTGAACTATTTCACCGTTGTTGTAAAATTAGGTCAATAGAACACACACATGACCCCCCAAAGTCATCATCGAGTTCCCATATTGTGCTCGTTTCTACCTTGAGCATGTCCAGGTTTCTTGAGTGCTCTAGATAATCAGCCTTAATTCTCGTAGGAAGCGGCTCCACTACGACACTCATATAGGTGCTTCTATCAAGAGTGTATTATATCTCACACCCCACTCAATAACAGTAATAAAAAGATTTAAGATATTAAATCGCATCCTCCAACGATAGAGTGGTCTACATTATAGGAATGGATTTTTAAGTAAAGTATAAATTAGTACCCCCACAAATCACTCATATAATTTTAGTATCCCATTGAATCCGGATCTTAGGATATCCAGTCATATGGGTTGAGTTTCCATTATAGGTGATTTAGATATTAATTGGATTTATGTCCATTCCCCTCGATGTTTGATAAACTAGCTCTCTAGCTAGCCCTTTAGTCAATGGATCTGTCAGGTTTTCCTTTGACTTGACATAGTCGATTGCTATCACTCCATCTTTTTATAGCTATCTCACTATGTTGTCTCTTTTCCTAATATATCTAGACTTTCCATTGTAGGAGTTATTATGTGCTCTTGCGATCACTGCTTGACTATCATAGTGAATGGACAAAGATGAAACTAGTTTTGGCCACAAATGAATGTCTAATATGAAATTCCTTAACCATTCAGAATCTTCTATGGTTTATCCAATGCAATGAATTCTGACTCCATAGTGGATCTTGTTATGCAAGTTTGTTTGGTAGATTTCTAGGATACAGTGCCTTATGCCAAGGCAAAAACTTATCCACTTGTAGATTTACATTCGTTAATATCAGAAATCCAATTAGCATCACAAAAGCCTTCAATTATAGCAAGGTATCTAACATAATGAATACCATAATTTATTGTCTATTTTAGATATCTCAAAACTTTAATCAAAGCATCCCAATGTTCATTATTAGGATTACAAGTATATCTACTAAGTCTACCCGTAACATATGCAATATCAGGTCTAGTGTAATTCATAAGATACATTAAACTACCAATAACTCTAGAATATTCTAATGATGACACACCAGGACCAAAATGTTTCCTTAAGTGACAACTAGGGTCATAAGGTGTTTTAGCTACAATTAAATTGTCCAAATTTTCTAAGAACTTTCTCTACATAATGAGACTGGGTTAAAAAAATTCCTTCATAATTTTTAACGATTTTAATTCCAAGTATAACATCAGTAATACACAAGTCTTTCATATCGAATTGTTTATTAAGGAAAATTTTAGTTTTATTAACTACGTCCATATCAGTTCCAAAATTAAGCATATCATCCACATATCAGCATATAACCACACAAGAATTATCTTTGAATTTGCTATAAATACATTTATCCGTTTCATTAATGTTAATAATTAGAGATCATTATATAATCAAATTTTTCATGCCAATGTTTAGGAGCTTGTTTTAGTCCATATAATGATTTTTTTTATTCTACACAATTTGTTATCTAGGCCCATGACTACAAACCCCTCGGGTTGGTCCATATAAATTTCTCCTTCAAGATTTCCATTCAAAAAAGCAGTTTTAACATCCGTTTGATGAATTATCATATTATGTAATGAATCAATAGCGATTAAAAGTCTAATAGATGTAATTCTAGTAACAGGAGAGTAGGTGTCAAAGAAATCAATTCATTCCTTTTGCCTATAGCCTTTAGCTACCAAATTTGCCTTAAATTTATCAATAAACCGTCAACTTTTAATTTCTTCTTAAATATCCATTTGCATCCGATAGTTTTAAATACTTTAGGCAAGTCAACTAACTCCCATGTGTTGTTATAAATATATAATCATATTCACTATTTATTGCTTCTTTCCAAAAAATAGAATTGAGTGAGGACATTGCATCACTCAAAGTGACAGGTCATTTTCTATTAAGTAAGTTAAACATTCAGGGACAAAAGAAGTACCTATCGTAGGTCTTTTACTTTTTCTTATTTCAATTTCTTCTGAATTCGAAGATTCATTTCTAACACTAGGACCCACTGGAACAGAACTACCAGTTCCCTCACTTCTCACTTTAAACGAAAATTTATCCTCATAAAATTCATCATCTTTTGACTCAAAAATAACATTTTTCTCTATATATATATTGATTTTTAGAATCAATTAGAAGAAACCTATATACATTATTGTCTTTAGCATAACCTATAAAAACACAATCAACTATCTTTGGGCCAAGTTTAGTTCTATTAGGTACTGGTATTGACACCTTAGCAAGACACTCCCACACTTTAAGGTGTTTATAAGAAGGTTTTCTATTTTTTCGAATTTCATAGGGAGTTTTATCATTTTTCTTAAAAGGTAATTTATTAAGAATATAACAGGTAGTAACAAGTGCCTCACCCCACATATTATAAGGTAGTCCCAAAGTGTTTAGCATAGAACTTACCATATCCTTAAGAGTTATGTTTTTTTCTTTCAGTCACACAATTAGATTGGGGTGAATAAGGAGGAGTAACTTGATGAATTATTTCATTTTATTTATAATATTTATCAATATCACCGACGTATTCTCCTCCCCTATCAGATCTTAAGGTTTTAACGGATTTTTCAAAAAAAAATTCAACTTCTAATTTATAAGAAATAAATTATGAGAAACTCTCATCTTTACTCGTAAGGAGATAAAGATAACAGTAATGAGAGTAATCATCAATAAAATCACAAAATATTTATTTCCACCACGTGTCACATATCCTTTTAAATCACAAAGATCATAATGTATTAAATTTAAAACAATTGAGCTTCTTTCGACACTCGAAAAAGGGTTTTTTGCATATTTTGGTTCAACACAGATTTCTCATTTAGAGTTGGTAGAAATATCTTATTTTGGTATGTTTCCCAAAAACATTAATTTTTTAATAGATGCCTTATTTACATGACCAAGTCTAAAATGTTACATATCACAAGAGTTAATCAACTAAGCAGAAGAAGTGGATGTTTTATTATATGAACCACAGTTACATTGAGTTTTAAAAGACCCTCGTGAAAATAACCTTTACCTATAAAAACCTCCCTTGGTCACATACAAAACCGAACACCAGATTCTTCCTAACCTTAGGGACATACAAAACATCTTTCAAGGTAAGAACATTTCCGAAAGTGAATTTTAAAACTATGGTTTTGTTTCCCTCAACCTTAGATGAAGAGGAGTTTACCATGTACAGATGCTCATCCTCACCCATAGTAGTGAAGGTACCTCTCATGCTGCAAATATGTTTGGCAGCGCTAGAATCAAGCCATTAGTCTCTCATGTTACTCACAATATTTGCCTCGATTACCAAAGCTGAAAAGTTACCCTCCTCAGTTACATTTGCTTGAGGTTGCACATTCTGGCCCTTCTTAAATCTGCAATCTTTAGTGTAATGACCTATTTTTCCACACACAAAACATTGACCTGCAGGTTTAGATTTAAATTGAGGTTTATAATTTTTATTTTGATCATTAGGTTTGAATTTATGGTTGAACCTCAAATTTTGGTTTGGTTTATGGTGCCCATGTTTGTGGTTTGAATCGTTAGTCTAAACTAGTTATGTTTTTCATTTCCGTGTGATTTTCCCTCGACCAGATTAGCGTTAAAGCTGAATTCAAAATTTTCTCCTTAAGTTAGGAATTCATATTGTCTTCCTCATTTCTCAAATGAACTCTCAATTCTTCTAGTGTCATCTCTTTTTTCTTATGTTTAAGACCGTTTTTGTAATCTTTTCAAGAAGGCGGGAGTTTTTCAATTATATAGACACTTGAAACCCCTCACATATGCTATAAACCTTGGCGAGAATTTCATGAATGATAATTTTTAGTTCTTCAAGTTGATCCACAATAGATTTATTATCTTCCATTTTAAATTCAAAAATTTTCTAACCATAAATCTTTTCGACCCAACAACTTTAGTTGCATATTTTTTTATCCAGATTGTTCCATAATTCTTTAGCAGTATGATGTGACCAATAAAAATCATACAATTCATGGCAAAGACAATTAAGAATATAGTTCCTACACATATAATCCCTTTGTTTCTAAACAACTAGTTCTTCAGGTTAAGAAGGTATATCATATGCAATTAAGTCAACTACCATAAGAGTTGTCCGGTAAAATTGTAGTTTTATTTGCCATCTCCTAAAATTCTTTCCATCAAACATTTCATGATTTTTAGAGTATTTTGCATTAGGATTTTACATAGAAAGTTGTATAGCAATAACAAATTTCACCTTTAGATTGTTGAAAATAATATATGCAGAATATATGAAAAAACCCAAAATACAAAATAGACAAAATTAGAAGAACTTATGAATCGAGGTTTGTGTTTAACATAAAGGTGGAATTATTCGCTAATATTGATGATGTCATCCTCTTGAACAAACACCTCCCAAGATTCAACGATCAGATTCCATCACCGGTAATTGTGGAGAATCATGAACTCATGGGATACACCAACACCAAAAAAATAATTACATAAGAATAGTATACAACTGATAAATAATTTTTTTGTAATTGGAGATTGAGAAAGAAAATGTTTTCAGATGTTTATTTTGTAGAGAAGAAGGTCCAGATTTGTAGGAATAATATCAAAAAGTTTTTAACCCACTAACCCACTTTTATTTCCACTAACGGGTTGTGGAGTTAGACTAGAAGACTGAGTCAAAATATTAAAACGGGTTTAAAAATTAGTTAAAAATGAAATAGTAAATGGGTAAAAAATATGGGCACTCAAGACAAGACCAAAGTTCCAAAGGCCCCAATGCCCAATCAAAGACTATTAATGTTTAGTGTGCCTCCTTGGGATTGAACCCAAGGCCTCAAGCACAAAATCTCACAAACTTACCACTTGGCCATTTGCCCCAAATCATTTATTTCATTTAAAATAAATTTATATGCTATTATACTACATACATAACCTCTTAAATTATCTACGTTCGATGTCCTCTTGAATTTTTGTTTAATATTTGTTTTTCAATATTTAATTTATGTTTCTTTTCAAATATAAATTGCTCTAAGATTATTCAATATATTTACTTACTTACTTACATGAGTTGGAATTCTCTTTGTTGTTCTCCCAAGTGTTTGACAAAATGAGGAGGTGAGCATTATTATTTTGTTACTCATGTAGAATGTAATGCCAAGTCAAGGAAAATATTATTAATATGCTGAGAGAAGGAAGAATATATGTTGGAAAGTTATAACAATCGGGGAAAAAGCAATAGGAGATATTTAAGTAGTTGGATTCCCCTTCAGAAGAAGAAATTCGATTGTCATAGGCCGACTACGTAAAAAAGAAGTTCCCCAGATTTGCCTTGTTCCTGTTTACATTTCTTTTGAAACCAAAAGGTCACCTTCATCTTAGCAAAGAAAATTTTGTTCATTATGTTGTTCTACCCACCTCACTGAATGGCATCCGATAACTTTGATTTGAAGTATGGTTTGGATTTTAGCTTTGAAAAGACGTGGGCATTTCTTTTCCAAAGAAACTTGCATGGTAATTGTTCCAGAGCGGAGACCATGTACAATAGATACTATGTGTTGAGAATCCTTGGTATTAATCATGAGAAATTTGTGATCATCCATTCTGTAAACAAACTACTTATGGGAATAATGTTATTATCCACCCCATTGATTATTATACTTTTCACCTAAATAATTGTGATTTAAGTGTGTTTTATTTTTCTACTACAGTAACACGTATCCAAGGACTGAAATCTCACATCTATTGAAATCCAAGAGTCTCTTATGTTATCGTGTCATAAATATGCCACGTTATAAACAAATTGGTGACATAAAAAACCCTTACCTCATTCTCCTCTTGTTCCCTCATTCATTCGATTCAGCCTACAAGACAAATCCTCCCTCAATTTTACCCCCTCCCCCCAGTTACACCCTGCTACCCAACTCCATCTGCCACCCTCCTCCACTTCTGGGATATCTCTGGTGTTGCTCCCATCTACTGCCACTCTGTTTCATGTGCACAAGTAATATTTTTCACCCTCTAACACACAAACAGACCCCTTAGTTTCTTATGTAGATCTGAATATATGCTATGATTCTTAGGGTATTGACTCTTAGTTTCAATATGTAGATTTGAATTTCTTAGCGGTTCGTAATTTCAATATGTAGATCTGAATTTACGTTTTTCATTTGATACTAAAAATATGGTATAATTTTTATGTAAGAAAGTTGTTATTTTGTTGAATTTTTTCTCAAATAGTTTTTTTGTTATAGTTTTTGGTGTTTATTTTTAAAGAAATCGGCAAAGTATAATTTATTTGAAATTTATCTTTTCATTCTTTAATTTTTAATTTTTTTAGAATATTGAGTAACTTGGCAAGAGAGACTCGATGCATTTGCTATATGTTTCATTGTTGGTCCCTCTAGGCTACTACTACCTGAAGTATCCTTCTTTAATTTTATGTAAGTTTTCAGCAAGAACAAGTTTAAGTGTATTTTATGCTATAATGGAAAGTAGTTTTCCAATCCAATATCTCAATAACAAAGTGAAAGTGTTTGATGTTTCTCTGTGTTGATTTGTACATTCCATAAATTATATTATATTTTTTATCTTAACCCATTCAATTCTGACATTCATTTTCAATTCTTTGGGCTCAATGATATTATCCTTGGTTAATTTGTGTATATATAAACAACTCACTTTGATTTATAAGTTATCCATTGGCCACAGACTTGGGACTCTCAATGTGGTTTTGAGGACTTTACTTTATTAATTTGTATTGACATAAACATTTATCTTAGTAATTTCTTGATACAAGTCATCTATGGGGTTATATTGGGTGTCTATTATGTGGATTATATGTTTCACGTTAAAATACTAACTCATTTGTTAGAGAACATTCTACCTCTAGAGTAAATGTGTTGTATATGTTCCAATTTAAATGGTGTGTATTATTTTGGTTTCAATTATAAATAAGTTGGGAGTATGTAATATTATGGTTGACAAAGTTGATACATGATTTGAATTTGATCTTTTTTTATTTATTTAGACATTATTATAGGTATGTTAATTTGTAGTGTAATTTCATTAAATTTTTGGTTTTTCTTAACAGGTTTTTTGCACCAGTGGTAGCTGACCATGAAAGATATACATAATTCTTCATAATGGAAAATTATCCTGTCCTTTGGTAAGTGTTTAATGTCCAAAGCTACAAAGGGTTGAAAATATTATACACTGTCAAAATGGGTGTTATAACACAAATTCTTCTTGTGAAGGATTAGAAAAATTGATTTTATTATCATTTTATTGTTTATTGCAAGGTTAATATTCACTAAGCTCGGTACAATATTTTTGTAATACTTCTTAGCAGATCTAAATAATTTGACTTTGTTTAATTTTTATTTAATTTTGTTTTTCTTTAACTTTTGATCCCTGCACAATTTTAAAGGCAATAACACAACTCCCACGTCAGATTTTTACTATGGTGTGTGCAAGTGGAGTAAGAAAACTCATGTTCGACTGCCCAAAAATGTATTTTAAAGCAATCAATGGAGGTGGTAATCCTAATTAAAATCACGTGAATGAGTATCAAGATCTAAATCATCTTTAAAGCTCAAGTATACTCATATCAACCTCTACAGACTCCAAACGACAATAGAGGCCCTCTTTATGTGAAAAAACTAAAAGAAGGCTTTTCTTATGGTGAGTTTAATTTCTTCCAATTTGGATGCATAGTTTTTTTTATTAAGAGTAATTTTGTTTGTAATTTGGTGACACGATTTCATATCGTCACAATTTGGACTCAAAACGTTAAATTATTTAGATCATATGTATAATGTTTAATGCCACATGTGCATTAAATATAATTGTCAATTTACAATAAAGCCTCCTTCTTAACACTATGAAGCATCTTAAGACTGTGAGGCCATGAATCCTCTTAACAGTGTGAAGCCTCCCTCTGGACGCTGCCATGAATACTATTAGAAACAATGAATCAGGTTAGCAACCATGAATCCTCTTAACGCTGTGAAGCCTCCCTCCTAACACTGCATTGTCTATCACATTTTTGTCAATGTCATTTATAAATCATACAAAATATTCAGAGTTTTGCAGTATATTTATGTTGGTTGTCTAGGAATAATATTTTTACTTTCCATTTAAGTTTGGTAATACAGTTTCATCTTAGTATTCTGCTAAAAATTTTAGTCATATTCTTCATGTTTGAATGAATACAAATCTAACTCTCCTTTAAAATCAATCAATGTTTTTAATTAGGTGTTATTCATTCTTTATTGTTTAACTTTAAAATAGGTAATGTTCTTTGAAATACGAGAATTAGCAATGATTGAAGTATAATGGTTATCTAAATTAACACAACATTGTGGTTTAGTCCATGCAACACTGTCATGACTCATATGGGTTGGAATCACTCTTACATTCATCTCATCAATTGATAGTTAATGGGTTATTTTGCTATTTTGTTTTTAGTATACAATTCTTACATTTAGTATGTCCTTTTACTCTGTTTTTATTTTTCTATTCATTTTATTTTGTTATTTTGTGGCAGTTTGGTAGATATGGTTACACCAGGTTCTTCTTCATATTTGTTTACAGACCTTCTGAAGTGTTATAACAAAGAATTCCTAGATAGATTAAAAAGAAATAGTTAAGATTAAAAAGAAATATGTATCGTTTCATTTAATAAGAATTGGTTGTAGGATGTTTATGAATTTAGAATTTTTGTGCTACTACTTTATTATAGATTAGTGGTTAGCTAGAGCCTATAATATAATTTTTAATAGGCATCCAGTGTTGGATAACTCACTCAGTGTACTATTTTTGTTTGAGACTAATAAGAAAATATTTTATTTTTTTTCTTTATACAATAACTTAGAATACATATATGGTTAGTGTGTGAGGATTATATTACCTTGGAAAGAGTCTTTATCCATCACTGGCTTAGTGACACGAAGATGAAAATGGCCTATTAATGAGTGGTAAGTGCTATATCTCGAGTATTTCTGTCAATGGCATTCATAAATCACACATAATGTTCAAAGTTTTGTAATATATTTAGGTCGGTTTTATATAAATCATTGTTAACTTTCATTTGAGTTTGGTAGCATAGTTTCATGTAAGTATTATTCTAAAATTTTTACTCAAATTCTTAATGTTTGAATGAGTACAAATGTAACTCTTCTTTAAAATAAATTATTGCGTTTAATTAGGTGTTATTTTTCTTGTTGTTTAACTTTCAATTAGGGAATCTTGTTTGAAATACGAGAATTATCATTGGATAAGTATAATTGTCAGTGTTGTTTTGTTGCTGCCCACCACACTATACTTTGAGCTATAAATGTTAATATAACTTTAGAAAAATGGTGACACTATTCAATACTAACCTGCATATTGTTTTTACTATCCTTGGGTGTCAGTTGAACCCATAACTTCTTTTATGCTATTTTATTTTGGTTTCTCATAATTTTTTTCATGAGATTCGCCAAATTGAATGGGAGAGAAGAGATTCTTAGCTGGTTTGTTAGTGATGTAGCAGTTACCTATCTAATATTCCCTATTCTCTTTTCATCCCTGGTGAATATCTATCTTTATCTCACTCGCTCAGGGATTTGAGATTTTTCTTTTGATTTCCCCCATTCTCTCTAGATTTTAGATGGTTAATTTATTATGACATTGTTGAGAAAAGTTTTTGGTCAAACCAAGCTAATCACTGTAAACTACCATCACGAATCTTCCATATTGTTCTGGGTAGTCAACTAACACCACTACCACCAAGAAAAGGTAATGATATGGATATGTTGATTTCATTAAAAGAGGGACAAATAATTTGATTTCATTTTGAATCTGATTTTTTCCCTTCTTTTTTAGGTTGAAGGAAGTGTTGTGTTGACTTTTTATCTCATTCTAGCAAATGAACTAAAACCCACCACAATATTTTATTTTAACTCATATTCATAATGAAAGTTCATAGATTTCCCAATTTTTTGCATGTATTGAGATGAATTTATAATTAATGAAATTTGGGCAATTAATTTTTATTAGGCTTATTGAGAGTTGTTGTGGACTATTTGTATCGTTGTACTATTTTTATATGTTAAACATAGTAGTGGATAGTCCTATAAACAAAGGAAATCTATGTCCAAATTTTCTAAAATGTTACACATTGATGTTATAAAAAATAATTTCCGACTTAAAAGTATTTGATGGGATATGATGTTACTTGTGCGAGATCCATGACACTATTAATATTGTTATTGTCGATTATTTTTTATTACTTAAACATGATATATCGTCCTATAAACAAAGGATACTCTGCCCAATTTTTTTTAATTTGTTTACAAGTATTTATGTTATATAACATTTTACCATTATTACAAGAAAATTAGTATTGTCATTGAATTTTATTTTTCTTAAACATGGTGGATAGTCTTATAAACAAAGGAATTTTTTTTGTGCATTCACACACGGGCATTATGCTAGTCTATGTAAATATGTATATATATGTGTTTATATATGTTGTAATAAAATTGCTAAAGGGTATTATTGGAATATATTGTAAATTCCAATGTCACTTTCCATATATGAACTAAACACTAAATGGTTAACCAAATATAGTCAAATGATTTAGAATCGTGATAAATGGATTACTGACAATCACTTTCTAGGTAATCACAATTCATTCAAAATATTATTGCATACCAAACAGGACTTGAGTTTATAAGTTAATATATGTAAGTGAATAAATCTAATTTAATCCCAAATTTTGAGGTGAATTTAATTTCAAAACGAATACGTTCAAAGTTGAAAAATTAACCCAAGGAAGATTTAATGATCCAATAATAACCCTCTGTTAGTTTGCTTTTCGAAGCCATAACATATGGGTGAATAAACTTCCTACTATAATAAGATCAATTATTTCGATCAATAAACAATGTCAATGTCGCTAAAATAAATAATAACATAAAAGTTAAAAAAAAATGGTTTCAAAACATTATAAATTACACAAAACACAGACAACCACCAATACACTTCCACTATTCACCACTTGAAATCTCTCTCTCTCTCTCTCTCTCTCTCTCTATATATATATATATATATATATATATATATATATGTGTGTGTGTGTGTGTGTGTGTGTGTGTGTGTGTGTGTGTGTGTGTGTGTGTGAAGGTTATAAGAAATGCGGGGCATGATCGAATCGTGGAGACCAAGCCTTACGCCTAAAAGCCTAGGCGTGCCTTAGGTGTAAAAAAGCGTGACAGGGCATTTAGGCCTTTTTTATTATATTTTAATATTTTTCAACCATAACAAGGCTATTAAAAATACTAAAATTGTACATACGTTAAAAATAAGTTTGAATATTTACAAATTAATATACAATCTTTTTAAATACTAAAAAACACACGTTTTTTCACTCTTTACCCCAAAAAACGTTGATCGCGCCTTAATACACGCATTGGGCCTAAACTTGGGGTTTGTAAAAAGCCCAACGCCTAGGCCCATTTTTTTAGAACATTGATCAATATTAATAATCATTCAATGATCGATAATCAATACAAAATGATTCAATATAATTAAGAAATGTATTTTTTACCATTCAAATAAAGCATATAGACTTTTGGTCGGAAGTCGGTCGACAATGTTAGTCTCTTTTTTGGATGAGAGGCAGAGAGGTTTGGAATACTCTTTGTCTTTTGATTATTTTAAACGAGATATTGGTCCTTCTTGTAAAAAAATTCGTTAAAAAGTGATATCATTTCACTAAAGCATTTTTGTTTTAAAAAAAGTGTGCCTTTAGGCTTTTACCAAGAATAAGGCGTAAAACGCTTAAGGCGGGGCATTTCTCCCAAGCCTCAAGTCTAGGCGCACCTTTTAGAATAGACACACAAACACACACACAGACACACACACACAAAAATTATCAACGAAATTATCATCCCTCTCTCTTTTGGAGGCTCACCGCCAGGTGCCACATGTCCAGTTCGAACTATTAATGTGTCCGCACATGAGGAGTATTGTGTGTGTGTGTGTGTGTGTGTGTATATATATACACTAGTGGAATCCCATGCCTGAAGGCACGGAGAAAAATTTGCAAAGTATTGAATCATGTATAATTTAAGTCAAAAAAATCTTTCTTTTACAATTTAGAAAATTTGGACAGTGTTACATTGTTTATAGGACTATCCACCCTGTTTAAGAAATAAAAAAAAATACTCCAACAGCAGCAATATTGATAACAAATATGTACAAAATGTAGAACAAAATTTAAATACTTAGGGCCTGTGAATCCGGAAGAAGAAAAGGGACATCCACTAATATGTACAAAGCATAGAACAAAATGTTTTCATTACATTTAAATTAAAAAAAAATGAACTCTAAAATGGATCTTATAAGTGGAAAAATAATAACGCTTTAATTTAAATTAACAAAGAGTGTACTCAGAAAAGACTGCACTTTGAGGTTGTCCAACTTTATGGTGCGTGATGTTCGCTTCATGAGCCACTTTTGGCGTATCTTACAAACTGAGGGGTGGAAGAATTATTTTGGTGCTTAACAATTGCACCAATGGGATTTCATTTAGCTGATTGATTCCACCTACAACAACGCTGTCAACAATCTACATACATCATTTAGTTCGTTGATTTTTCCTAAAACAACGAGGTCAACAAACATACCACATTTAGTTGGTTGATTTTGCCTATAGCTCTCCATTGTAGATTGTCCTGGACACCTCTTCTTTCTCTATGGCCATTGACTTAGTTAGCTTCGACTGATAGGACTCGTGAGACCGCATTGGATCTTATAGCTCACATTGACTTCTATTTGGGATTATAAGGGAGATAAGTTTTTAGCGAGTATATTTACCCTGAGTATATATACAACTATGACACTTTTTATAATAATTCTACATAAATCTGTAATGCAGATATAGGGACATAAAATAAGTTGGCATAATCATCTAACATAATAATACAAATTGAATGAAAAAATAAAACTAGTATAGAATACAAATGTGTTAAAACAATCTATAAAGAATACAAATGTGTTACCACATACCATTGTACAGAATACACATATTAGTGTTAATTTTTATTACATTTACATAATTGCAAATGGCACTCTGTATGAAAATTACAATACCTCCATTGAATCACATTCATATTATTGTTTTATATAAAATTACATTTCCTGAATTGAACTTACATAAAACAAATCAAGTTGAAAGATCCATGACATACCTATGGTCCATGGGAATGCATGAAACTGTAGTATTGGCATTTGTATTAACATGCTTCTGCAAGCACGTTTCTCATCAATATACATGTAGCTATAAAAGTAAAGATAAATATGCAGTTTGAGTATATTATCTATGCGAATTTAATATATATATATATATATATATATATATATATATATATATATATATATATATATATATATAATGTTGTAGCCTTTCCAAAATGTTGATTTCACTTGGTCAGATTCGAAATAGATCAAATTTAACATGGCTTAACTTAATACCTCATCAAATGTACTTCAAATCCTTGGCACACAAAAAGGGATATCTGCAATAGTTTGCTTTGTTTTAAGGGGATGAAAGTAGTGTTTTGCCTTGTAAATCATTCCATGGTGGCTGACTAACTCACCATATGGATTGGTGGTTGAGAGTAGCATCCCCCATTTATCTATAGTCCGTTTCCATTAAAAAGTAAGATAAGTAAGACAAAAAATAATGTAAAATAAATAACTACCTCGTCAATTTAATGATAAAACTAACAATTTTAGGAAGCTTTTGTCACACATTCATTATGCACATATATAAATTACAAAAATATCTACACATGATGTCACCTACTAATTCTTAATCCTCTATGTAAACTGCTGTCAGAAGTTATAAGTGTCAAAATCCTTGGATCCGTACCAAAAAATAAGCCAAACAAAGCTTAACATGATGTCGAGTAATATTCCATTAAATGAAAATAAAAACCCACAAAGTTGCACATTAACCAAATAGTTCAAACCACTATGTGCCACATGAAAAAAAAACTACATTCTGTGATGACTCAAGAATATTGCCACTTGAGATGTGTGACATCCCGCTTATTATAATAACGGGTGGTCAGCCCTCTGCTAAAATAAAATAAGAATCTCATCGGTTCATTCTTAGCATCACTGTCGAAAGAAATTAATTACTAACCACATATTATTAAATTAAGTCAAGTGTCAATTTTAATCTTTATCAACGTGACACAACAACATTAAAATCAAACCATAATTTATTCTGACAATAATAAAAATCCACAATCACATATTAAGTCTGAAATGGAAATTATTTACATGCAAACGTAACCAAATAAACCGTCGGTATAACATTCATAGAATAAATCCCTATCATAAAATAAAATAAAGTAAATCTGACTGACATGGGCAACATTCCCAAATATGAAAAGAATTGTGTCTAGAATGTGAGAATAGAAATGACTACATCAAATCCTGCAACATCCCACAATTGTCGCAGCTTCGATGCTTGGAAGAATAATTATTCTTGGCATGCCTAGGGATGGATACCTAAAAAATTTTGAAAAGAAATTTAATACGGGTCAGAGCCCAAATCCTTTTGAAAATATTTTGCAAGTAATTAAAATGCATAATTAATTATGCTTCCATTATTCCATATTTAATTTGGTACCGTACTTTCATGAGACAATACTCACCCCTTATCTAAAGTGCGCACATAACGTTTACATTTTAATCAGTTAGTTATGCTTCTCGCCTAAGTAGTCCCCAAGTATCCTTAATTCTATACGCTATCCTATCATGCGCATTTTATATAATTATCTTTCACATCCGCTAACCCTTATAATTTTCAATTATAATCTAATATCTCATTTCTAATAACTTTCACTAGTTATTAATATTCACATTTTAATTCATCACGCCCGTATATATTTCTCGGCACATATATATACGTATTTTATTATCACATCATTCATACATATATATCACTCACTATATATGTATAGCCGTCATCCCTTATATCAATAATAAAATTTTACTGGATGCAAGTCTCTAATACTATCATAATCCAGGGAATATTCACATCATCCTAGCTACCGCGTCGGGATCTCACACCGAACTACGATAGAAAACAAACGACTTTGGAGGCAGTCATAGGTTCTTAGATAGTGAGCAATAACCATACCCATAATTACCTCACCTCGAACTCAACCTTAACAGGAACGTGCATGGCGACTATGACTTTTAAGTAATACTTACCCTTCATTCGATAACTAGGGGAGATCACTGACTCATGCAACCTCCGATGATAGCCCTTAGAGGGGTATGTCATTCTATCAATGTAATTATATCTTTCACAGCTATATATATATATATATATATATATATATATATATATATATATATATATATATATATATATATATATATATATATATATATATAATTTTCACCCATGTATATATCCAACAATAATTTATTTAATTATGCCTATCACAAATGGCACAAAATGCATTATCACCCAATGCGCCATTATATACTCAATTAATTAATTACTTGATGTTTAAACAACAATTCTGAACACGTGACTAATATCCCTCAACCCGTATCCCAATTTTTGAATTCCCATCACATTTATTCACATCCAATTATATTCCATAAATATTCTAAATTTCACCCCCAGAATCCTAATTTTAGACCTGTTTTAAAAAAAATGTAGAAAATCATATCAAACAATTATCGGAATCAGCAATTCTACTTCAGATTTGAATTCTAGACGAAATTTGAGTCGAGTATGTGTTTGAGTTTTCTCAAGTATCTTTTGAAAGTACTAAAAAAGAAGACCTAAAACTCTCCAAAATCGATTTGTCTACATTTAATTTCAACCACCTCAATCCCAATTCATATCACAACCAATATCAAATTCACATAAATCCTAAGTATAAAACTTCCAATTTTATCTAGAATTCAACCACCCAAGATAATTATATGAAATTTATGCTTAATCTCCAATTAACAAAAAATTCTCACAATATCACACTAAATCAAATTGTAAAATTTACCGATCTACATTGGATTTAAAATTTCCAAATTCCAATCCTAAAACATCACACGTATCCATCATCTATATATGTAACGTTCATGGGAATTAAATTAATCTCTACATGCTATATCCACAAATTTCCAAATAATTTAATCATAAGTTTCTATAAATTAATCCAACTACCAATGAACTCATAATACCAGAATTTCATTTTAAAATTTCACCCATAAATTTTTATAATCATGTGTCAAAATTCAATTTTCATAATCATATGTCAAAATCCAATTTTTCATATAAAATTCCAATCCCAAAAATATTTAAATTCAAAAGTTCCTAACTATAATATGAATTGAAAATTACACACAAATAATTAGCAAGAAAATTACTTACATTCAAATTCATAGAGTCTGAATTTGTTGTAGAAGATGAATATTATTCCCAAGTGTTACACCCCGCTTATCAAAATAAGCGGTGGCCAGCCCACTACTCCAATAAAATAGGAATCTTAAATGGTCCATTCTTAGCATCACTATCGCATAAAAGATAATATCATACGACCACCTAACAGTTTAAAAACGGATGTCAAAATATTTTTCAATAAAAATATGATAAACTATTTCAATCATCTACTTCTATAACAAAAAGGATTAATATACAACTAACAGTTTGATAGCATTTACAAAACATAACCGAATAAGCTGTCAGTTAATAGACTGATAAAAAAAGGTCACACCAAATATAACAGTAGCTATGAGATATAAACTTGGGCAACACGCCCGAATATAACTGACGAATCATAACTTGAATATTCAAAAAGAGTTTGATGCGTCTAATACAAAAATCCTACAACATCCGCAATATGTCGCAGCTCCTTAACACTGGAAGGGAAGGTTAGATAGGGCGCCCTTGTTGTGGAACACCTGAACATAAACAGTAACCACACCAGGAAACAATATATAAAGGGGCCAGGTCCCGGTTTAATATAATTTACATGTGAATAAAATGCATAACGGTTATGAATCCCAGATTCCATAAACAGGTTAGATTTGCTCTTCACTTAAAGAATTATACTCACCTATCTTCTAAAGTGCACATGCTAATGCGTACAATTCATTTTTAAGTTAATCTACCAGACTACTTAATGGGAATAACCTAACTCTATCCAATATACCTGGTTTACCAATTTATAATTTAACCTCACCAGTCAATTAATCATTAAAAATCACATATAATCAGAGTTGATTCATAATTCCATTTAATCATTTGCATTAAAACACAATTTGAATGAGAACAGTTATTTTCGTATAATAACATTTCTAAGACCATCCTTCCAGGAGTTACCCCGCTGGATGTGTTCCCTAATTGATATCATCTTCTAGGGCCTAGTTTCATGACCACCTGGGTACCCTAAATCACAAAGCATGGGAAGCGGCCATATACCTTCGATAGTGAGGCGTAACCATACCCGAAGTTACTTCACTTCGAATTAATAATCACACGGTGTAACAACTGGTGCTATGGCCTAAAGACTATACTCTCCCTACATTCATTAGCTAGGGGATTCACCTCTTTCACATAACTTCCCTTATGATATCATTTAGAGAGGTATGTGCATATATGCCAAAATCACAAAATGTATGTATAATGAATTAAAATGACAATTCTTATACCCGAACACATAGTTGTATAATAAATTAAGGATACAATGTATAAACACTTCCATACTACCCTTCGAAAGCGAAAACAACAAAGTCCTACTATACATTAGTACTACTATCATTTTCTTAACCAATTGAGGTATTATATTGTCATTCCTAATCCCCAAAATAAGCCTGAATGCCCCCTTATCACCCTAGGGTATTCATCTCCTCATATAAGGTCACATTTATATGTAATACATCCTATAATGAGGTTTCAAATCCATAGACCCAATAGAAAAGGAGTTAAAACAAAGTTAGGAAACTTTTATAAAACAACATTATCTTCGAATCGATTCGTCCTAGCCGAGTCGATTCGCCCTTGTAAGCGAATCGATTCTCCTTAGCTGAATCGATTCGGTCGAGAAAAATAAACTTTCTTCTAACTTGACGAATTGAATCGTCCTACCCGAATCGATTCGCTAACTTAAACCTATAGCCTACCATTTTACCGAATCGATTCACGAGGGGCGAATCGATTCTCCTGGGTCAGATAACCCAGTTTTGGCTATGGGTTTATAAGAACCATAAATTCCCAAAACCCTTTTCTTCCATATAAACCCAACATCATCAACCAACATCATCTATAATTCATTTCTACATAATAACCCACCATTATGAACCCCTCAAATCATGTTTACATCATATACATAAGGGTTTAAACATCAAAATCACCAAAATCACCAAAATGGTTTTAACTCAAGAACACTAACAATTTATACAATTTATTCACACATAATCATACATCTATGCAAGTTAGAAAACTTGCCTCAAGATTAAAGTCTCGGATTTATCCTCGTTGAGACGATTCCGAGCTCAAATCACCAAATCCTCTTTTTTTCTCTTCTTTGTCTCAAGCTCTTCTCCTCACTCTCTTTCTAGGTTAAACACAAATGAGCTTTAATTTCTCTTGCAAGACTAAATACCCAAAATATCTCAAAGACACTTAAGTCCAACATTAAATGCTACTACATATTTAAATGACTCGTAACATCATATTTAAGTCATAACTATCCAAAAGTGTCCCAGAACCCAAAAACACACCAGGCACTTATTTTCACTATCTCAACCGTTCCCGGACTAACCGTGCCCTCTAAACTAACATACGAGATATCATTCATAATTTTCTATCCTAACGTCATATTACTTTTCTTAAATAGTATGATTGGTATATAAGCCATAACCATCGCTTTAAAGCGCAACGACGTAACATAACATAATATTACACTATTTAGATCATGTAACCATAAATATGCAATACTCATAAATATTAACTCTTAATCATACAAAATAATATTTAATTCGACTTTTCATTTAAAATAAATGACTAACCCACATGGCAACTTATATAAAAATAATTACTCAAAAGTAAGGGGTATTACATACTCACCCCCCTTACAAGGAAATTTTGTCCTCAAAATTTATACGTACCTGGTAAAAATAGATGGGGGTAATTTTCTCGAATATCGTCCTTTCGTTACCAAGTTGATTCCTCGGCATTGTGGTGTCCCCATTGGACTCGAACCAATGGCACCACTTTCGACCTTAGTCTATGCTCACCGTGGTCTAAGATGGCAATCGGTTGTTCCTCACACGAAATGTCAAGATGCAACTCAATATCATCCAATGGAACATGCCAATGAGCTCCCTCACATCTTTTATACTTCTTTAAAGATGAAACATGGAATACATCATGAATTCGTTATAGGTGTTCCGACAAAGCAAGTCGATATGACACGGGGCCTATCCTCTCAATAATGGGAAAAGGGTCACCATATCTTGGCGCAAGTTTGTCTTTCCTCCCGAATCGCATAACACCTTTCATCAAAAACACCCACAATAAAACTTGATCCCCCACTTCAAAATCCACATGCCTCCGATTTGCACCGGCATGGTTTTTCTGGCGATCCTATGTAATTCGTATGTGATTTAGAATAAGCTCAATCTTTGAAGATGTACCCTACTTCCAACCAATAAGCAGGCGATCGACACGGTCGGTCATACAATGGCTCATACAGTGCCATACCTATCATGAATTGGTACGAATTATTGTATGCAAATTAAACCAATGGAATGTATTTCTCCCATCCTCCTTTAATATCAAGTATGCACATTTGAAGCATATCCTCCAACATTTGATTGACTCTCTCCGTTTTCCCATCTGTTTGCGGATGATATGATGTACTCAACCGCAATTCGGTTCCCATTGCCTCTTGGAAGCTTCGCCAATAATGGGATATAAAAATCTTATCTCGGTCGGATACTATATTGATCGGCACCCCATGAAGTCTCACAATCTCTGCTATGAAAATATGATCAGAACGTGATGTATTGTAATCCGTCTGCATCGATAGGAAGTGTGTCGATTTGGTCAGGCGGTCGATAATGACCCAAATAGAATCATTACCACTTTTCATCATCGACAATCATGTGATAAAATCCATTATGATACTCTCCCATTTCCACACTGGTATTTCCAACGGTTGCAACATTCCATTCGGTCGCTGGCGGTCTACTTTCACTAATTGGCAAGTGGCGCATTGGGAGACAAACTCAGAAATGTCCCTTTTCATTCTCGCCCACCAATATTACCGGCGCATATCTTGGTACATTTTGTCCCCGTCGGCATGTATTGTAAATCTGGAACCATGGGATTATGTCATGAAAGCATGCCCCAAGTCCCCGTCGTCTGGGACTATAAGTATTCCATGGAAACTTAACCCACCCTCTGAACTAATAGAGTAGGACTCCGCTCCCTCAGTCAATAGATGTCGTACCCTATTTTTAAAGTCTTTGTCCTCTACTTGCGCCTTTACTACTCGCATATTTATATCAGGCGTAATGGGCAACACCGACATGCACGCTCTAGCTACAGCATCATCCTCGCTAAGTTCCGTCCACTTAGATTTTCACACTTCCATTAATTGCCCCACGGATCTTCGACTCAACGCGTAAACTACCACATTTGCCTTACTTACGTGATAGTGAATATCAAATTGGTAGTCCTTCACAAACTCTAACCATCGACATTGCCGCATATTTAGGTCTTTCTATGTGAATAAATATTGTAATGACTTGTGGTCCGTAAAGAGGCTAAATTTCTCACCCATAAGGTAATTCCTCCATATCTTTAAGGCAAACACTACTGCGGCAAGCTCTAAATCATGTACGGGATAATTCTTCTCATAGGGCTTAAGCTTGCGGGACGCGTATGCAACGGACCTATCCTCTTATTGTAACACACCCCTAATCCTTGTAAAGATGCATCAATAAAGACTAAATAATCTACTCCCGATCTTGGCAATGCGAGTACGGGGGAAGAAGTCAATTAGTCATTTAGCTCCTCAAAATCTAGCTGACAGGAGTTGTCCCATACAAATTGCACTCCCTTCCGGGTCAAGTTCGTTAAAGGGCCAATAATTTTTGAAAAATCCTTAATGAAACGGCGATAATATCTCGCCAAACCCAAAAATCTACGGATCTCAATCGGCGTCATGGGCTAACCCCATTCCCTCACCGCTGCAACCTTGTATGGGTATACGAAAATACCCTTGGTCGTCACGATATGCCAAAAAATTGCACTTCCTGTAACCAGAAACCACACTTCTCAAGATTTGCAAATAGCTGATGATCCCGTAGTGTCTGTAGGACCAATGTCAAGTGTTCAACATGATCAACTTCAGTTCGAGAATATACTAGAATGTCATCGATGAATACGACCATAAACTGGTCTAAAACGTCTCGAAATACTATATTCATAAGGTCCATAAATATCATAGGAGAATTGGTTAGCCCAAAGGTCATAACTAGAAACTGATAGGACCCATAATTGGTTAAGAATGCGGTTTTGGAGACGTCCTGCTCCCGAATTCGTAGCTGATGATACCCAAACCTCAGATCTATTTTAGACAAGTACGACGCTCCTCTCAATTGATCAAACAAATCATCAATTTGAGGTAACGTGTGTTTATTTTGGATGGTTACCTTATTTAATTCGCGATATTCAATACATAACCGAAGGGAACCATTTATTTTCCTCACGAATAATGCAGGGTCACCCCATGGCGATGTTCTACGCTGACTGAACCCTTACCCCAACAGCTGCTAAATTTGATCTTGTAACTCTCGCATTTCTAAAGGAGCCATGCTGTATGGAGTTCGTACAATCGGCCTAGTCCCCGGTGCTAAGTCAATTACGAACTCAATCTCACAACTTAAAGGCAAGCCAGGAATTTCCTGAAGACATCCTCAAATTCTCTAACAACAAGAATCAAGTCTAAGGAAATAACTATACCTTGTGAAGTCTCATCCTAAATACAATATATGTGAGTGCACAAACCTCCTTCCGGAAGAGGCATGGATATTAAAAACATTTCATGTCCCGAAATGTCAAAGACTATACTCCTCCCATAATAATTCACCATGACCCGATACTTCACTAACCATTCCATGCCCAGAATAACATCATAACTGACCATATCCAGGATGAGCAAGTCGGATTCAAAGAATAATCTACCAAGATCTATTCCCACCCCTTTACAAATAAAGAATATAAGTGAGCCAATGCTCATAGGAGAATCTACATGCATAAGAGTGCTATCGGAAGACTCTAGTAATCCTGCCTAACGAGCAAAGTACATAGCTATAAATGAGAGTGTTTCACCCGTGTCAAATAACATCTGTCCCATAAGCCCATGTATGGGAAACTTACCCTCGATAGTTGGCAGTGCATGAGGCAACAAAGCATTTTGGACATTATACATACGCCCAAACTGAAGTTGTCCTTACTGTAGTGGGACTGCTGGAATATGTGCTGGAGGTTATAAAGGTGCCTATTGATTCTGAGGGACTCCAGGAAATTGCCCCCTATTCAACTGTGGACGGAATCTCTTCATGTGACCTATTTCATAGTACTAAAAAAATGGCCCAAAAAACTCTCCAGATGTTAGCCCCGATTGTTATTCCAAAACTGCCCCGCACCTTGGCCCGGCTGGCCTCGACCTCCATTATTTCCTCGGGCGGCTTGGCCTTGTGGGACTATTTGCTGCTGCTGCTGAGCACCCTGATTTGGCCTAAAATAACCCCCGCCAAAACTGAAACCCTAAAATGTTGTTTCTTAGCCAGATCCCCTGCCGAAGGTCCCACTCTTTCTGCTTACTCCCTGACGGTTTTGGTGGTGATAGTGCTCCACCAGAACCATTTCCTCCTGGTTTGCTAGATTTTCCAGAATCTTCTATTTTCTTACTCCCCTTCAAATGAAGGCGGTGATCCTGGCAATGAAGTAAAGTTGCATTCATCACATCGCCAAAAGTTTGTAGGGAAGGGTTCCCCAACAAGTGTTGCCTTAGCCTCCAATTCAAACCCCTGACAAATTTAGAGCTTCTTTTATCTTCCATACTTACCTTGTCTAGCACAAAATTTCCAAACGGGTAAATTCCTCTTATAACTCCGCCATTGTTCGTTCCCCTTGAGTAACATCCTAAAGCTTCCTCCTCATCTCCTTCTGGACTGCTGGAGGAAAATAATTTCGTTTAAATAGAATCCAAAACTCTGAGATAGTAATAGTATCCCTTTGTTCCAAAGTTGTCACCGACTCCTACCATTGGAGAGCTTCTCCCACCAATTTAAAAGTGGACAGAATCTATTTCCTCTCCTCGCTACATTCCACCATTCGAAGATGGCGTTGAATATCCTTCCTCCATTGATTTGCCAATATCACATCCGCGCCACCCTAAAATTCTGGAGGGTGACCTTTCTGGAAGGATTCTCTAACTCTTTCCCACGCGGAGGGTCCCTTATGGGCTTGAGCCACTGGTTCTGCAGGTTGTTGAGCTTGTGGAAGTTTTTGTGCCATAGCTGTTATTGCAACATTGACTGCATGGGCTAAAATATTAGCCACCGCCATCGCATTCATAGTTCCTCTTGGTGGTGGGGGCTCCACATCATCTGCAACTCGGTTTACCCTTGTCGGGAGACCTCATTTAGGTGACATCTGAGATAAAAAGCAACCGAATCAACATAAAGTTAAAATAATTTATCCTTACGGACGATCGTGAACATGCATAAACAAAACAGTCCTAATAATATGGCCAACTATTAAAGAATGCTATGGTACAACGTGACAAGTCCGCACAGGTCCTAAAGAATCTAGAACCTGATGCTCTGATACCATCAGTGACACCCCGCTTATAAAAATAAGAGGTGTCTAGCCCGCTACTCCAATAAAATAGGAATCTTAAATGGTCCATTCTTAGCATCACTGTCACGTAAAAGATAATATGATACGATCACCCAACATTTTAAAAACCGATGTCAAAATATTTTCCAATAAAAATATGATAAACTATTTTAGTCATCTACTTCTGTAACAAAAAGGATTAATATGCAACAAACAGTTTGATACATTTACAAAACATAACCGAATAAGTTGTCGGTTAACAAACTGATACAAAAAAGTCACACCAAATATAACATTAGCAATTAGATATAAACTTGGGCAACACGCCCGAATATAACTGACGAATCATAACTAGAATATCCAAAAAGAGTTTGATGTGTCTAATACAAAAATCCTACAACATCCGTAATATGTCGTAGCTCCTTAACACTGAAAGGGAAGGTCAGAACGGGAGCCCTTGCGGCGGGACACCTGAACATAAATAATAACCACACTAAGAGATAAAATATAAACGAGTTAGGCCCCGGTTTGATATGATTTACAAGTGAATAAAATGCATAACTATTATGAATGTCAGATTCCATAAACAGGTTAGATTCTCTCTTCACTTAAAGAATTATACACACATCTCTTCTAAAGTGTACATCCTAATGGGTACAATTCATTTTCAAGTTAAGCTACCAGACTACTTAATGGTAATAACCTAACTCTATCCAATATGCCTAGTTTACCAATTTATCATTTAACCTCACAAGTCACTTAATCATTAATGATCACATATAATCAGAGTTGATTCATAATTCCATCTAATCATTTGCGTTAAAACACAATTTGAATGAGAGCAGTTATTTTCATATAATAACATTTCTAAGACCATCCTTCCGGGAGTTACCCCATTGGATGCATTCCCTAATTTCTATCATCTTCTAGGGCCTAGTTTCATGACCACTTGGGTACCCTAAATCACAATGCATGGGAATCGACCATATACCTTCGGCAGTGAGGCGCAACCTACCATTTTACCGAATCAATTCGCCAGGGGCGAATCGAGTCGCCTGGGTCGAATAGCCCAATTTTGGCTATGGGTTTATATGAGCCCTAAATCCCCAAAACCCTTTTCTTCCATCTAAACCCAACATCATCAACCAACATCATCTATAATTCATTTCTACATAATAGCCCACCATTATGAACCCCTCAAATCCTGTTTACATCATATACATAAGGGTTTAAACATCAAAATCACCAGAATGGTTTAAACTCAAGAACATTAACAATTTATACAATTTATTCACATACAATCATACATCTATGCAAGTTACAAAACTTGCCTTACGATTGAAGTCTCAAATTTCTCCTCGTTGAAAAGATTCCATGCTCAAATCACCAATTCCTCTCTTTTTCTCTTCTTTCTCTCAAGCTCTTCTCTTCTTTTTCTCTTTATAGGTTTAACATAAATGTACACTTAAGTCCAACATTAAATGCTACTACATAGTAAAATGACTCGTAACATCATATTTAAGTCATAACTAGCCAAAAGTGTCCCGGAACCCAAAAACACACCCGCCACTTATTTTGACTTTCTCAACCGTTCCCGGACTAACCGTGACCTCTAAACTAAGAGTAGATATATGGTTCATAATTTCCTATCCCAAAGTCATATTACTTTTCTTAAATAGTCCGATTGGGATATAAGCCATAATCGTCGCTTTAAAGTGCAATGATGCAACATAACATAATATTACACTATTTACATTCATGTAACCGTAAATATGCAATACTCATAAATATTAACTCTTAAATCATACAAATTTATATTTAATTCAATTTTCATTTAAAATAAATGACTACCCCACATGGAAACTTATATAAAAATAATTACTCAAAAGTAAGGGGTATTACACCAAGTTCTTCTACAAATCATCTCACTTAAATTGTTCTTGAATTCCTTAAGGTTTCTTGACACTACTAAGAAATCCTTTAGCTTTTCTCCCTTTTCTCTTCACTTTCCCTCCCACCTTTTGGTTTTAATCAAAGAACTCTTTGTATTTTGTAAAATGGTTATTGGTTTTCCCCAACCTTTTCATTTTATAATGCTAATCCCGTTTTGAATCTTCACCTCGCATTAACAAGACAAAAATATTTTTATTTAATTCAAAGCTAGTCTAAAAAGCTCCCGAGACCTAAAACTACCCGGGGGTACCTAATATTGACTATTTGGACTCATTTTCTATCAACCGTAAACTCGAAATTATCATCCGAGTAACTTATACATATATTCCCATCTTAAGATGATATAACGCACCAAAACGTGTCCCGGTTAAGTTACTATCAAGTCTAGTCGTGTTTACTCACTTACGACATAATATTACTTGACATCCAATTTTATTTACTGCATCACACTAGTAAATATATTATTACATAAATATTAATTCATTTCACTTTAAATTAACATTTAATTAATTTCTCATTATTTCTTAATTTAATTAAATTATGTGTCATCCACATAATTTAAATATCCAATTAAATATAAATACAAAACTACGGGGTATTAAAAACTTCCCCATTTGAAAAGGAATTCGTCCCCGAAATTCGGATATGCCCGGTACAAAAAATTTGGATCCTTACACATATGGCATCCGAACGTACTCATAATCAAATCGTGATAACATTTTCGTGCCTCCACTATTCACCTACTAGTGGTGTCATCCTACCTAAAGGCCTACTCGCCACGTCCCAAGATTAGCGACAAGTCTATTCAAATCATTTATACTGATATAATCTGTCATTCGTAGGGTCTCACCTATACGATGATTTGCACAATCATCGTGAATCCATCAATAATTTTTTAATAAGACGAGCCTATGCTCCACTGTCTCTATCATCTCAATGTTGAAAAGGGACCCATTTCCCTATGTTCCAACTTCCTCTTTTACCCAAATCATATAACTCCCTTCCTGGGAGACACCCACAATAATTTCTTACCACTCACATCAGTCTTCAACTCTTTGGTTCGTGATGACTTAACTCTTACGATGTTCCTGAACAACATAAAAATCACTTCGATTATCTCAATCCCTATCGACCGAATCTAAATCACATCTGACCTACAAAACTGATTATTTCCCCACCTAACCACAGGGTGGACGACAAGCCCTCCAGTCTCGGGCCTCTAAAGGCATATTTCTAATAACAACTAGTACGAGTTATTACACGCAACTCTACCAATGGTAATTACACCTCCCAATTACCTTAAAGTCTAAAAACGCATCGCTCTCATCCTTAAACATACTATTCACTTTTGCTATTTACTCCTCGGTCTATGGGTAATACGTCTCATTAAAATTGCACTTCGTCTCCACAACCTCCTAATACTCTCAATCGGAGTTAGGACTTAAGGATATCATCCTGAGTCATAATAATTGTTGGGTGACATATTGTGTCGGTTCATTTCCTCTCTCAAATGAAATGTTGAGTATGTTACCCGATAATGTAACTCACCCAAATTAGAAATAATTATTCTGCCTCGATCAACCAATCCCACAACCCCAAATGGAATCTTGACCTATTTACGCTGTTAGTAACCAAACAATTAACTTCATCAGTCTGCCTATCCATTCTGACACTAGAGTCACCAATTATTGAAATATTTTAGTGGATCGCCTTGAACCAATTTGTTCCCATATACAAGTGGTGCACTTAGAGACATCGTCATTATGTCTCACTCCCTAACGATCCACAAGCTAAATATCCCAAGTCACATTGTACATCTCACTCTCGTTCTTAGGGCACTTTAAAAATCGTGACCCATGTGTCTTCACATCATGGGTCCTTTTCGCATGGTAAAAATCACATTCTATTTATATGCAAGCCACCCTCAGCCTTCGACTGAGTAAAATTCAGCTCGACTGTCTAAACTGTTGGATCATCCCTTGTCTAGAGAGATCCCTTGCCTTTGCCTCCACAGTCTTTCAAACCATCTCATGGTGATAGCTCACCTTGTTTATATATATATATATATATGGACTCTCCCATTTCTCAATTCGAAGTTAAGTCCATCTTTCCCTTACAATTCTTCTTCTACTGCCCACAGGCATAAGGTTCAACACATTTATTCCTTGTCCTTATATCAAACAAATATTTAAAATCAAATTGACCAGACAACCCATACACCCTATATCTCGTCCATATCTGCACAAACATCATGGACGTAACATATCGTAACACCCAGCTTAATTACGGCATCGGCCGCCACCAAAACTAAGTCGGGCATCACTAAATTAAATACCATTCTCAGCGTGTGACAGTTATGAGACAAAAAAATTCATTCCACAAGGTAATAATGAAATCAATCCCAATAAATAATAATCATCAATGCGACATAAAATCCATCACCATGTTAATCTCCAATAATATCTAACTCACAAAAATATAATCTCCAATAAACTGAATCCATAATGAAATATCTTAATAAAACCATAACAATTGTGGAACTGAATGGCCCACCAAATCCATAAACTTTGTCTCAATATAAATGCGAAGGAATGGAAAACTAAACTAAACTAAACTACTAAGCATAGAATAAATACTCTAGCTGCACGTCCAAGATATATCTCCAAATACTCCTATCACTACAGCAAATCTGTCGAATTGTCACGGTCATTGACCTTGACAAGTTGGACTTGTCAAGGTCAATGACCGTGATAATTCTGGGGGTGATAACTTTTGTTGTCACGGACTTATCACGATCATTGATCGTGACAAGTTCATTAGAGTTATCACGGTCATGTCATGATCCTTGACCTTATCAAGTTTTGTCACGGTTAAGTATCGTGACAAACCCGTGACAATGTTAAAAAAAAATTATCACGGTCAATGACCATGACAATTCTGGGCAGAATTGAAAAAAAATATGATGGGCAGTATGTCCACTACCACGGCCTAGTAGTATATCTGTAGCTGTTATAGCAACGTTGTACCTGTTCAAACATTATATATCCAAATAAAATAGAGATAATTCAAATATACATTCAAAATAATATGCATCACGATATAATTCGAATAGAATTCAAATATAACAACTTAAAACAACAATTCAATTCAAATAATGTCACTAAATGTCTGGGGTAAGGTTAACTCTGAGGAGGTGAGTAGGCCACACGATATACGAATTGACACACCCAACAATATACATCGTGCCTCATTGTTAGCGTAACCACAAGGGGGAGTTCTCCTTCCCGGGTAATACATACGTGACAAGCACCTTGGACTCGATGTCTTGAAGCAAACGTCCATGACCTGGCATACCCTGGACGGTATTCGGGTCCCTTAACCCCCGCCCTATCCGCCGACCATCAAATATGTCCAGTATAAACACGCTCGGCCAGCCAAGTGTCAATATCGGTTAGTTGAAGGGAGCCAAATAGGGGAGTGGATCATCAAAGTCCGCACGTGTAAGCGATGAAGAAGCGAGGTCCACATCCTCGTCATCCTGCAACTCCTCATCCACCACCTTCTCTTTCCCTTTCCCCTTACAGTTTTTGTCCAACGAACGCTTCATGAATGAGAATATATCTTGGACCGTCGCCTCCAAACAGGACAGCTTCGCGTCATGCGAGTCCACCATTCGAGCCAACCTGGTGTCGCTCGTATCCAATCCGATGATCCTAGATTTGGCCACCTGTGAGATCACCCCCTTATCCTCCCCTTGTGATCAGAGCCAATCCTTTGGCTGAGTGCGTCTGTGGACAAAGATGCCTTGTCGACATCAGACTGCGACTCATGCACTTCCTTAAGTTTTGCCTGAAACCATAAAAAGCTCATGATTAGTAAAATAAGTAAATAAAAAAATTATAACGTTATTAACAAAAAGTAAACTGTAGGATTACTTACAATCTTGGTTGTGACGCTCGAGGACACTTCCTTATCCTTCCCCTTCTTCGTCTGAATAGCCACATAAGTATCAAGCCTATATGGCCTACTCCCATGACCACTCCCTGTCCCCTGAAATAAAATAAAGTAAAATTAGTATCGGCCCCGCAAAGTAAAATAATGCAGAATAATATATTTCTGTAGTTATAGAAAAACTAAATCTTACCATCATCCTATGCGCCACCTCGGCGTAAGACATCCGGCCGGAGTAGTGCACGTTCGTCTTTTTTGCTCGGTTTTCTCTTCCCGATTGACGAGATGCAAATTGTCGCTCCCCGATCTCATTGTCAATGAAATGTTTCCATTTTGCCAATGAGATCATCTCCTTCGATGAGACGGATTCACGCATTCGGATAATGGACTCTCGGGTCTTCCCAAAGTACCGGATCCGCATATTTTTCTTCCACATCTTGTGTTTCTCCCTCAACTGCTCCAAGACGGAATCGCGTAGCTTTGGATCCAGGATGAATTGTTCCTGCCCAACAAATACAATGTTAGTTACGAATAAATATAAATATAAATATAAAATGAAATCGAAATTGAAATTGAAATTGAAATATTCATATAAATATAAATATAAATACATTACCTATAGTGCCACCCAAACATCTAACTTGAGCTCATTTGGCGCTTCCCTCTAACTAGTGTACCCCGGGCCGATGATCATCTTTATCAGCTCAAGGGATCTTGCTAATAGCCCCGTCTTGTTCTCGACGGCCATCCCCAATTTGCCATATTTGGGGAGCCTAGGGGACGAGGAGCCCTCGTCACCTCCATTACCACCGAGCCCAGACCACATCATCATAACCAGCATCATCATCCTTGTGCTTGGAGAAACAGTGCTTAAACAATAGAGAAACCAATTGCATGATCACATGCCAATCGTGGGACTTACACTTTTGTAAATCATGAGTAGTATAATTCACAATCCTTTGCAAGTTGGACAAAAAATTATATGGGCCCTTCAAATTATATATTGTGTCTAAAAGCACCTTCCTTTCCCCACTCGTCAAAGTAAACGCACCAGGGGGAATTATTGTCCTTCCCCTACTATCTTCTTTCAACCATAGTTGTGGCTTAAGTTTCAACGATTTAAGGTCTTTTTCGTGCATTTTCTCCATCCTTCGAGTGACTCCCCCCAAGGAAAGTCCCCACAATATGTTCAGCGAAGTTCTTCTCTGTATGCATCACATCCCACACATGGTGCACCGGGTTATTCTTCTAATAAGGAAAGTCAAATAAAATTGACCTCCTAGACCAAGCCTTTCTTGTCTCAGTTTCATTCCCAGTTGGGGCCTTCTTATGCTTGACATTATTAAATTTGGGATTCTTACCTGGCATATTATGACCACATTCAGAATATTTACTTTCAATTTCTGAACCTGAAAGTTATCTCGGCGGTAGCCTATGTTCAACCCCACCCAATAAAAAATTGGAACCTTTCTCAAATATGAAACTATGAGCCGGGGGTAAAAACCTCCTATGGCAATGGTATCCATTTTTGAGCTAAAGGAGAGATGAAGAGATTTAGTCTCCCCTCCACAAATAGGACAACCCAAATAACCATGTACTACACAACTGGATAATGTCCCATAAGCTGGAAAATCATGAATTACCCACGTCAACATAGCTTTCAGCGTAAACTCTTCTTTTCTAAAAGAGTCAAATGATTTTACACCCTCTTCCCGCAACTCATTTAATTCTTCTACAAAAGGAGCCAGGTAGACTTCGATGTCATCACTTGGTGCCTTTGGTCCAGGTATCAACAAATGCATTATCACTTGGTTCCTTAGATTTATAGTACGTTTTATTTAATTATGTCTTCGATTCTTAAATTTCAAATTTAAATTCAATTTATAATAGAAATTCCTATTTCCTCCATCTCCTCTAAAGGTGAGTGGTCCTATCCCATTCAAGACCTCATATTTCTGTAATATACTTAACAGCTCATGCACATTGTTACGATTTGAGAAAAATTCGGCAGCATATCCCCGTAGTTCTCCAAGTACACGACGTAGATTGGCAAGTGTGAGTGTTATTTCAATTGATCAATTGAAATAACAGTCACACTTGTCAATCTAGTATGAACCCAAAGAACATTAGGATACGACTGCAGAACTTCCTCCAAAAGTAACAACTTTAAGCCACTAAGAATATTATTTTATAGAAATTATGCGGTCCCAAATTGTCCAAACGGGGCAATTCGAGAGATCTCATTACAGGGGTAATGACTCTCGAACGGGTCTAGGGGCTATTGAATGCGTACGCATAAGAACTAGAAGGCTAGTATCTATGCACGCTATATGTAATTTCAAGTATATATATATATATTGTTCGTTATACAAAGTAATTTTAAAAAAAAAGTTAAAAAATCCCACCCCTATATGGACAATAATCCAGTGGTCATGCCACTTTTAAAATTAACCAACCCAACATCGATCCACTATAATCCAACTGCAATGGCAACAACAAATGTGTATCCCGTACTCCTTCTAATTCATCTACTCAATTAATTCTTTTCATCAATTAAACTAACAATTAAAGTATACAATTATTAATGTACTAATTTACAATGAGGGGCAATCCTACTTTCATATATTAATTTATGAAAAAAATTAATAATCAATCAATTCATTTACAAGGGACACTACTTGCATATGAGGGAAAATATATAATAAACCAATCAAAATTTAATAAAAAAAATTAACAAGACCCACCCCCGCCCCATTTCCCCTTGCCCCACCCCCCTCCCCTCTCCCCACACACATGCATGCAGCCCCACCCCCCGTCACCCCCCCGCATCATTTCCCCCTACCGCACATACGCACAAACATGCACTACACATGCACATACACACACACATGAAGCCCCCCCCCCCAAACCTGCCCCCTCCCCTTATATCCTAACCCCTTACCCCACCACACACACACACACAGCCCCACCCCCTCCCTACCCCCCACCACACACACACGGACACCCATATACACCCCCTCCCTAGCACCCACCCACCACCACACACACACATAGATATATACATACACACATATATATAATAGGAAGAGAGAGAGAGAGAGAAACCAACCTGAAAGTAGAGAGAGAGAGAGAGAGAGAGAGAGAGAAAGTGGAGGGAAACAAAGCGGTGAGAAAAAAAGGAGGGAAAAGGGTTTTTTGCTGCTAAACTTATCACAGACATGTCACCGTCTTTGACCGTGACAATATTATAAGAATTGTCACGGTCACCGACCGTGACAAGCCCGTGCCAACAGTACTTATCACGGACTTGTCATGGTAAATGATCGTGATAAAAAACGCGTGTTTTTTTGTCACGGACAATGATCGTGACAAGTCTGGCAGGCTAAAGGGTGCCAATTTGGCTTTTTTGGTGTAGTGTATGCAACTAGTCGAGTACTAATACCTGAAAAATGTTAGTCAACGCACAGGGTCAGAGCTTCGAGCATGAATATCGGCTACTCCCTCAAATTAGGATCCACGAACCCAGACAATAGAATTATACATGAAAGTGCGTGTGCGATATTGATTCAAATAGATTCACAATTTCCAATTCAAACTTATTTAATTGGATGTCTAAATTTTTCTCAAACCAAATACCAATCAAATCAACCCCTAAACATGCAACTACATGACAATTCAAATCTCAAATTAAATCATACGATGACAAACACTGACAAAAGTTGATCTCAGGAAAAAATCCCCGTAAGGCAAAAACCATTTATTTCCACTATAATTTGAAAAAGAACGATTTACAATCGGATTACAGCGAAAATAAAATTGACTTGCGAAATACACGTATGTGTCAGTTCGTAGTCATCAGCCCAGGAACACCGCATCACTCCTTATGACACGCAGTCAATTAGCCCAGTACCTCCCGTAAGTGGCACCTATGGTCAGCCCAGTACCTTTCCAAGGCACCTAGATTCAACAACAAAACTCCCAGCAAAATATTCTTCAAGTTCCACAAAACAAATCACACAAAAATATCTGGGATTTGTGAATTGTAAAAACAAAGTCTTGAACCCTAAAAACTATGGAGAATAAACCAAGAAACACTCAAAACGTATTATGTTAAAACTAGTGTTTTCTCCACACGAATAGCAGTAGCCAGACACCCTTTAAATACTAAAATTCAAGGCAGTGATGTGTTAGGTAAAAACTGTTCTCGTTCGAACGACATACGATATCGTTTGAACGAGATACGATGTCATTTGAACGACATCATACTCGTTTCCCAAAATTCTTCAGTCTTTTATAAAACTTGGAAACCTCAATTGTTAAAACTGTTTATGAGATCAACAAAGTTTATCCAGAAATAAAATGTTTTTGAAATAATAACACCTTTTAAAAACATTTCACAAATTATTTTTCAATTTTAGAAAAATATTTTATTTTTCACAAAAATATCCCAACACTTTTAATGTAAAGTATAAATGGAACTTTAAACACATTTTACCAAAAGTCATACTTGTTGGGCTTGATTATTGAAGAATTTGGTATTCGGATCTGTAGACACCCCATTCTAGAACTCCCTAATCTCTCCTTAGGTCTCTATCACCTCCCTGCATCACTACGAACCTAGGTCGTACCCCGAGTACTAACCTAGAGGCCATCAGGCACTCCCAGGCTCCATTTGACCGAAAGTTAAAATCTTCAGCTCATTCGATACTGAATGAATCTTCAAAGGGCACTGAAACCCCTTTCCAACGGTCCACCCTGTGAGCGATTCTGACTTACGGTGCGGACGAACGACCCATTTTTCCACGAAACTGGATCAGGAGGACACCGGACGCTCTAGGGATCCGTTTGACCAAAGTCAACTCTTCAGATCGATTGAGACTGAATGAATCTTCAAAGTTCACTAAAACACCTTTCCAGTGGTCCACTCCGGCCCCAATTCTGACTTACAGTACGGATGAATGATTCGTTTTACCCTTAAAGGTCACCGAATGCTCCCAGACTCGATTGACCAAAGTCAACTCCCTAAATCAGGTCAAACTCTTTGAAATGTTGAAGTACATCTCATAAAATTTCCAACGATCTGCCCCGTGTGTGATTCTGACTTACCATACGGATGAACGATCCATTTGCGTTCGACAATCCCCCATCCAAAGGACCGACGAGCACTCCTGGGCCACATTTGACCCAAAGTCAACTCCTGGACCCGGGAGCAATCCGAGGACTTTCTAAGGTCTCTGAAGTACCCTCCCAGGATTTCACCCTGTGCACAAATTGGAACAATGATTTGCGTTCTACGACCATTTTTTCGAAGGAACCTGAAAGAGTGCCAAATGGCAGGTTCAAAATCCTACCTATCGGCAGTGTGCCTAAAAACACCTGCCGATTGGCAGGAACAAACCCATGCAAACCGGTAATGCCCTGGGCCTATAAAAAGGAGGGCCTAACCTCATTGGAAGGAGAGCCAAGGTTTGAGATCCATCACTCTCAACGAATTAAAAAAACCTCTCTCGAAGTCAACGTGATTCCTCCATCCAAATCCCTTTCCAACCCTCACTTTTCATCATCTTTTTCATCAAAATTGATGAATTAACTACCCTTCATCATCACCCAAGTTCAAGGGGCTTCTCTCCAACATTCAAGATCAAGCTCAAGATCTCCAAGAAGGTCCAACTTTCTCAAATCCTCCTAAATTCGCATTAACTTGTTTTATTACATAGAACTTTTATTCTCTCCATACCACATATCCTAATATACCTTTTTATTTAATATTATTGCACATCTCTTATTTCTCATATAAATAAAACCCAAAAAAGAAGAAAAAGAGGATTTTTTCATAAATTCCAAACGGGAACTCCCACACGTTTCTCACAACTAAAATACCTTTTTACACACATAAACACATAAGATAAGTCCCCGATTGGATTTATGGGATAAACCCCACACCTCGCTTTGAATACGAACTACGTGGACTTTGATGCCTCTATAGGCTACGTAGGCGTCTCAGAGTAAAACTCAAGACTCGAGTCCTACTTTTTTTTCATTTTCTAATTTTCTAGTTCTTTAATTTAATTCTCTTAGATTCTATATATTTATATTTGTTCTTAGTGGCGTATTATTCCATATACGTTATCGTTCCATTATAACGATCAATGCAAGGATAATCGCGTAAATCCTATTTTCTAATATTACCTTTAGGAACATTCCTACGGATGACTCGCTTTATCTCCTCCATGATACAAGTTGAGGATTTCTATCTCCATTACATATACACATGCACACATATCACGGGGAAATAAAGGAAAATAACAACAAATCCATGAGAGACCGCAAGGGAGGAATAGGTGTCTAACACCTTCCCATTTCGTAACTTAGCCTTCAAACCCCTACTTGAATCATCATTTTGGTTTCATATGTATCAGTATGTCTTTGATGCTATCCTTCGGGATGGCTCTATTTTCTTTTGTCTCTTTTGAGTAAAATAGACTGGCGACTCCATCTCTCTATATTTTTTGCCTCACACATCGCCGACGACGGCTGAAGTGCTCCCGAGAGGGATACGCGGGACCAATATCCTCTCACCATGAGGAGATAACTCTCCTCTCTCTCTCTCCGCAAGGATCGGGGATGGCCACAGTGGCGACTCGGCTGGGGATTTTCGTTTATAAGGGCTAGACTCTATTTACACGGGTGTTTTATTTTCTTGTATATCCCCCTATTTGCATGTCCCCCTTTATTATTCATGTGTACCCCATGCTTATGCTTCTATTCTCACACTTGTAGAATATTCTCCATGTACACTTCACACCATATGCACTTAAGATCACGTGTATCCACATGTTGCACGCATCACCCATCCATACTTGGTATACCATTGGTGCTTGTACTTTGCTCCCTGTTTGGCATGATCAAGAAAGATACTCTCATCATAAGATACTAATAAGAGAATCATGCATGATTCACACAACATCACCAAAGAGCATTGTTATTTACCAAATTTTGTCCAATAACTAGAGGGTCACTTCGTGATGGGCGCTGGTCTGACAGGGTGCAGTTAGCCTAAGCGATATGACTCTCACCTTCCATTGGCCAAGTACATTTGATGTATATCGAATGGTTCCCCCGCATCATACCGCTTGACCGAAGTCATGACAGGAGGTATATCGCAAGGAACTCGTTCATGTACGCTGAGTATATTAAATTCACTCTCACACGTACCGTCCCCACGAGGTATATAATGAGGCAATTCACGTACACTCAGGTATATCAAATGGATTGTCCACACGTACCGATTGCCCTCAAAAGCAAGACATATATCATGAAAGTCACGCCAACCCTTTCTAATTCACCCAACCAAACTGCGTACCCGCATATAGTTGTCAAGCCTAGGACACACATGTTAGACTATCGGTTTCGACCTGAAACTCTGCCAAAATTCCGGGTCGGTCTACCGTCCAAATTTCATGCATTTTTAAAACGGGACGCTGTCCATGAGCCTGGTTACAAGTCCAACCATAGCTTTGCATATGTTACAAACCCATTTTTTCCAGGCTCGGGTCTCGTTCGGCATTTCATTTTGCATTTAGGACAATTTAATACAAGTGAGAACATAATAATCATAATAATGCTGAGACCCGTCTCCCAAAAATATTTCTCCTTTCTTTATAAAAAAAATCCAAGAATATTTCTCCTCTCTTTATCAAAAAATCCAAGAATATTTCCCTCTCTTTATAAAAAAATCCAAAAATATTTCCCCTCTCTTTATTAAAAATCTAAAAACATTTCTCCTCTCCTTATAAAAAATCCAAAAATATTTTGTCTTTCAAGCTGGAAAAAAAAAGAAAAATGTAAAAAAAAATTCATTCCTTTTTTAAATCCCATTCTACACCTTCTCAGGTCAATTTCAAACCCTTGTCCTGGCTCTTTATTGGCTTCAGTCTTCAGTCAAATCACACCGTAGTTTCGTGCGTTCCCTTGTTACTTCTTTCGAGTCCAGAATCCATCCGCTTTCCATGGAGAACACATATCAAGTACCAGTTGTGCAGCCAGATCTGATGGCAGTCTTATCTCAGCTCGTGTCCAAGATTGACAACCTCCAGACTAAAGTTCGCGCGATGCAATGAAATCGAGTTCCTGTTCCTCAAGAGACCTTGGCCCTATTGCCTCGCGCTATGGGTCCACTCGATCCTATCTGGGTTCCCAAAGAGTATCAGCACGCTCCACGTGCCCCTCCTGTTAATATGTCGCCGCCTCCCCAACTTCCTACGCCAAACCTTGCCCAACCTGGGCCAACTTGCCTATGATGATGGATACCAAAGAAGAAGAGTTAAACAAGGTCAAAGAAGATCTCAAGATGCTAACTAAGAAGTTCGACTAGGTCAGAATCTTTGGGGATTAGATGGACTACACCCACATGTCTCCTTATCCTAAAGCAAGGTTACTCGAGAAATTCAAGATGCCAAATATCGAAAAATTCGGAGGGAGTGGACCCTCGATTGTTCATCTTCGCAGTTATCACCATTCTATGACTCTCCCAGGGGCTTCTGAAGAAGTGATGGCCCAATTATTTTCAGCAAACTTTGATGGATAGCGCCCTCCGATGGTTTCTGTCTCTCGAAGAGTTCAAAATCCATAGCTGGGAAGATGTAGCTCGAGAATTCATGTCATAGTATAGGTACAATTAAGAGCTTGAGGTCACCCGTCGCGATTTAGAGCTGCTCAAACAGAACTCTGGGGAATTAGTCAGTAACTCCATAGCCCGATAGAGGGAAAAAGCAGCCACTATGACTAATCCGCCATCCGAGGAAGAACAAGTCAACATAGTGAAGAAGAACTTCTTACCCCATGTCCGAGCCACAATGGGAGGACAATCTATCCCCGCTTCTGATCTCTCAGAGAAGCCGAAGTAGAAATCGAGGAAAGTCTTGCTAAAATAGAAATTGAACCAAAGAAAGTGTCCGGACAATTCACTCCCAGAAAATATGGCAAACCTGTCAGTGCTGCAGTCTCAATCATCAACAACATCTCTCAACTAACCACCGAGTGGGCACCAAAAAGACGCCCTGTCCCAACCCGAAAGGAATACACCGAGCTCCATGCTCCCCTCTCCAAAGTTTATTAGGCCCTGTTAAGACGAAACCTTATCAAACCCTTGGACCCCCGTCTATTGCCAAACCCACTCCCAAAAAACTTCAACGCATATGCCCATTGCGCCTTTCACTAAACTGCTGGCCACACCACCAACCAATGCTTTCACCTTCGAAACTTAATCCAAGGTCTAATTGACCAGGGTACCATTTCCCTACCAGCTAATCCCAAGCCAAACACTACTCACAACCAGCCCCAAATCATGCCAATGCCATCTTCCTAGAAGAGAACACATAATTTGATCTCGCAACTCAAATCATGCCCATACACTCTCCCAAACCTCTCCCAATTTGTCCACATTTTCTCCTACACCCTGCTATCCTCACTGATCAGGCACTGTCACTCCTTACCAGAGCAGGCATCGCTGTTCGTACCCGTTCTAAAAATGGAAGCATGGAATTATCAGAAGTATTAAACCAACTAGAGTTCGGGCTGAAACTGCCCTCATAGCTGATCATTGATTGTCAGAGGTTCAGTATGCTATTCTTGGAAGCACATAAATGGGCCCGAAATTTAGACAATTGGGTGGTACCAACCGATCAAGTCAGCCTAGATGACATTATCTAGATCATGGCAGAATTATTCAGACGAACTAAAAATATTTGCAGTATGATTGAGTTACTTAATACTCTAAAGTTATAAGGGTGCCTGGTCCCTTTACCCTTACATCTCCTCGCAGAATGGGAGGACCTATATGAAGAGGCTATTGAAGTTGTGGAATGCATTGACTTCACATGGAAAGATAGAATTATTTCAACTGGATGGGGGGAGGAATTCAAAGATTCAAATAAAGAGCAAGCTTCAGAGAAAACTGGCCCGATAGCAGATATGTGTCGGATGATATCATTTGAATAACTCCTCGGAGAAATAAACAAGGTGGCAGAACAACCCGAGATTGATGAAGAAATAGGTTTCCTATTCTTCCCTTCTTCAGTAAATCACATGACCAGAGCAGGGAGGCATTACCAAATCCCAAGCTTACCACCAACCAAAGACAAAGGGGAGGGTGTTGAAAACCTTTCGATGCTAGAGATGACCCTCTAGGAAAGTAAGATCCTCGATCAACTGAAGAAAACTCAGGCTAACATCACTCTATGGGAACTTTTTATGTCTTCCCAGCTGCATAGAAATGCTTTGATCAAGTTGCTCCTTGGACCCACAGTTCCTCCTTCTACCACACCAAAAAAAATGATAAATTTTGTCAAATCCTTGACCTCTACCCTAATGCTATCTTTTTTTGAAGAAGAAATCCTCAGAATTAGGCTAAACCACATTCATGCACTCAACATCTCCTTCGAAGTTATGGGGAAGATCGTACCATTATCTCTTCTTGATAATGGATCTGACTTGAATGTCTGCCCATTAAGAACCTTAAAATTCTTACGACTGAGGGAAAGTGACCTCGCTTCAACCTCCGTTGCGGTACGTGCATACGATAATACCTGTCGGGAGGTGATGGGATCCATAAAATTTATAATAGGGGTTGGCCCTATCAACCCTGTCATTAAATTCCAAGTTATTAGCATCCCATCTTGTTTCAACCTGTTGCTCGGATGACCTTGACTCCACAGTATCAAGGGTGTGTCTTCCTCACTCCATCAGAAATTAAAGTTTTTCACTGACGGACGATTCATCACCATTTTGCGCGATGACAACAATACCGAGGGTGCAAGTACCAGCAATCCAATCCTTGAGATACAATATGGGTCAAATGATATGCTCCTATCAGGATTATGAGTTGAGCTACTTCTACTCCCGACAGGGGGTGATTTCAAAGAAAGGGTTTGTCCAGAATACAACCCTCATGGCAACGTCAATGTGATTCAAATGTTCAAAAACATGCACTTTATGCCCGGACTGGGGCTGGGATAAAGACATCAAGTAATAACTGAGCCCATCGTACTAAAAAATGATTTCCATCCTTGTGGTTTGGGGTACCAACCATTAGAACAAGATCTTAGAATGATCCTCCAGTCTCAACCAAAGAGAAGACTAGACTGCATCCAGACTATCCCAGGTGACTCCTTGAATGGACGATTCATTAAAGAGGGAGAGGACTTCCCCTTTTGTGGCTTTTTGGAACCATGGTATGAGCATATAGATAAGAAGATGAAGCCTGGAATGGAGATCTTTTTTCAAGAAAGCTACCCTTGGGCCGAAAGTTCCCAACACCAACTGATCATCAAAAATACCGAAGATTCCTAGGGAAGTGACTCTGATGAATAATTTTAATTTATAGACACTGGGGTTGACACTATGCATGGTTCATTCAAGCACTACATCACTGGATCCATCCCTCCTGATTAAAGCTGCTAATACACTTCTCCTTAACTGGCATGCTGAACTAGTTCTACCTGTTGAAATTCCACCTAACCCCAATGTTTACCCCATCGCTTCTTCTGTTGCCTATCCTTGCTCTAATGTAACCGAGACCTCCTTTGATGAGGTTCTCAATGTTGTTTTTCCTATCAATGAAATAAATTAAGATTTTGAGTATCTTGTTGTGCCTTACATTAATTTTTTAGATTCTAATCAAACTTTTGATGATGGTGATTTTGCAAATGAGCAATTCTTGATTGATTTAAATAAGGTTAATAAAAAAAAACATAACCGCATTCAAGTTAATGAAGAAGAAACTATTTTTGTTAACCTCGGTTCTAGTAGCCAATTGCATGAGATTAGCATAGGGGCTACCCTTAACGAGCATGAGCGTGAATAACCCGAAGAATTACTGAAGGAATTCATGGATGTCTTTGCATGGTCCTATGACGATATGCCCAACATTGATCCTGAAATAGCTCAACATGAGATCCCCACTCTTCCAGATTACAAGTCGGTTAAACAAAAGTTGAGAAAGCTTTGCACCGAATGGTCGTTGAAAGTCAAAGAAGAGGTGGTCAAATAGCTGAACGTGGGCTTCATTCGTGTGATCGAATATTCCACATGGCTAGACAACATAGTGCCTATGCTGAAATCAGGAGGGAAAGTTTGAATGTGTGTAGACTACCGGGAATTGAACAAAGCCTCTTCAAAGGATGATTATTCGTTGCCCAATATCGGCATGATCGTGGACAACATAGCCAGTCATGCACTCAAGTCATTCATCAAAGGGTTTGTCGGATACAACCAAATCAAAATGCACCCAGATCACCAAGAAAAAACCACGTTCATCACACCATGGGGAGCCTTTTGCTACACTGCTATGCCATTTGGTCTAAAAAATGTTGGGGCTACCTACCAGAAGGCTGCCACAACCATTCTGAATGATCTGATTCATAAAGAAGTCGAGGTCTGTGTGGATGATATGATTATCAAATCCAAAACTAAAGAAGGTCATGTTCCTGCTCTTCGAAAGTTCTTCTAACAAATGCGACGGTATCATATGAGACTCAATCCACAGAAATGTGTCTTCGGCGTTACAAAGGGAAAACTCTTGGGATTCAGGGTCAGTGAGAAGGGGATAAAAGCAGATCTCACTAAGCTAAAAGCCATACTTGAGATGCCACCTCCTCGAATGGAGAAAGAAGTCCATGGTTTCCTTGGTAAATTACAATACATCAGTCGGTTCATCAGCCAGCTAACTTCCATCTGCGAACCATTTTCAAACTCCTCCGAAAGGATTCAACTAAGGTTTGGAATGAGGCATGCAAAGAAGCCTTCAACCAAATCAAATAATATTTGACCCAACCTCCGGTACTCATGCCACCATAGCCTGGTCTCACCTTGCTCCTATACCTAACCATAACCGACACTGCAGTTGGGGATTTGCTAGCCCAATACCTGGAAGAATACCGCAAAGAAAGAGACATCTATTACACCAGTCACAAATTGGTCGGATATGAAGTCAACTACACTTCTTTAAAAAAGGCATGTGTCGCGCTTGTCTGGGTCACCCAAAAGTTATGACACTACATGCTCTCTTTCCCCATCAAACTTGTATCCCGAATGGACCCCATCAAGTACCTGCTTGAGAAACCCGCCTTATCCAGCTGAATGGCTCGATGGTTGATGCTCCTAGACGAGTTTGATATCGTGTACTGATCGAGGGCGAAAAGTAGCGCGTGTAAAGACGTTAATCGTTGTTTTCATTTCGCCAACTCAATACAAAAACCTAAGTTACTACTACACTTGCGAGGCAAGCACAGCGGTAAGTCGGGTATTGAAAATCCACAGAGACGAGATGTTAGAATTTAAGTGACTTAATACTCCGAAATAAAAGTGTAAAAGATGATTACAAACTAAAAGAAAAGTTGCATAAAGGGAAATGATTAACTAGGCAATGTATTGAAACAAGATTATAAAAGCGAGTAAAAACTATAGGTTGCGTCGAATATCCCACACCCAAGTTAATTAGTATAAAATGGCTTCAACCCGCAGAATTTACCATCTCAATTTAAGTCCTCAGAATTGGCTTCAACTCGCAGAATTGGTCATCTCAAATCAAGCCCTCAGAATTGGCTTCAACCCGCAGAATTGGTCATCTCAATTTAATCCCTCGAAATTGGCTTTGACCTGCAAAACTGGTCATATCAATTTAAGCCCTCAGAATTGGCTTCGGCCTACAGAATTGGCCATCTCAATTTAAGCCCTCAGAATTGGCTTCGACCCACAGAATTGGTCATCTCAAATCAAGCCCTCAGAATTGGCTTCGACCCGCAAAATTGGTCATCATAATTTAAGCCCTCGAAATTAGCTTCGACCCGCAGAATTGGTCATCATAATTTAAGCCCTCAGAATTGGCTTCAATCTGCAGAATTGGTCATCACAATTTAAGCCCTCGGAATTGGCTTCGAACCGCAGAATTGGTCATCATAATTTAATCCCTTAATATTGGCTTCTACCCACAGAATTGGTCATCTCATCTCAAGCCCTCGGAATTGGCTTCAACCCGCAGAATTGATCATCATAATTTAAGCCCTCAGAATTGGCTTCGACCTGCAAAATTGGTCATTACAATTTAAGACCTCAAAATTGGCTTCGACCCGTAGAATTGGTCATCTCATCTCAAGCCCTCAGAGTTGGCTTCGACCCACTGAATTTGTCATCTCCATTTAAGCCCTCAGAATTGGCTTCGGCCCGCAAAATCGATCATCTCAATTTAAGCCCTCAGAATTGGCTTCGACCCGCAGAATTGGTCATCTCAATTTAAGCCCTCAAAATTGGCTTTGACTCTCAGAATTGGTCATCACAACCTAATCCCTCAAAATTGTCTTTGACCCATAGAATTGGTCATCCCCAGCATTTATTTAGGTCCTCAAAATTGACCTACATCTTTGGTCGATACTTCCTTTGGACAATCCCCAGTATGCCCCTTAGGTCCTCAGAATCGGCCTCGACCCTCTGATTTGTTATACTCGTTCCTTAGGTCCTCAAAATCAACCTCGACCCTCTGAATTGGTCATCCTTGTTTCCTTAGGTTGGCAGAATTGACCTTTTTCAAAAGCATCATATGGTGTCTATTCAACGGCTATCATTTGTTTCAAACTCACCCGTCGAGGAGATCTGCAGACACCCCATTCTAGCACCCCCCCTAATCTCTCCTTAGGTTCCTAGCACCTCCCTGCATCACTACGAACCTAGGTCGTACCCCGAGTACTAACCTAGAGGCTATCGGGCACTCCCAAGCTCCGTTTGACCAAAATTTGAAATCTTCACCTCAACTGAGACTGAATGAATCTTCAAAGGGTGCTGAAACCTCTTTCCAACGGTCTGCCCCATGCGTGATTCTGACTTACGGTGCGGACGAATGACTTATTTTCTCCTAAATATGATCAGGAGGCCACCGTACGCTCTCGGGCTCTGTTTGACCAAAGTCAACTCTTCAGCTTGACTGATACTGAATGAATCTTCAAAGGGCGCTGAAAAACTTTTCCAACGGTCCACTCCGTGCCTAATTTTGACTTACGGTACAGACGAATGATCCGTTTTACCCCGAAAGGTCACCGAACGCTCCCAGGCCCTGGTTGACCAAAATCAGCTCCCCAAACTGGGTCAAACTCTTTGGAATGTCAAAGTACTTATCATAACCTTTCCAACAGTCCGCCCCATGCGTGATTCTGACTTACCATACGGACGAATAATCCATTTGCATCCGACAATCTCCCGCACAAAGGACCGATGAGCGCTTCCTAGCCACATTTGACCCAAAGTCAACTCCTGAACCCAGGAGCAATCCGAGGACTTTCGAAGGTCTCTGAAGTACCTTCCCAACGGTTCACCCCGTGTGCGATTCAGGTCAACGGTTTACGTTCTATGACCATTTTTCCGAAGGAACCTGAAAGAGACTGCCAAACGGCAGGTTCAAAATCCTACCTATCGGCAGTTGTAATACCCCGTATTTTTATGGATTTTAAAATTGGGGGAATTATTAAATTTAAATTGAGATATTAATTTAATATCAATTCAGAAATTTATTTTTATATTTACTGACGTGATGTGAGTTAGAAATTATTGGAAAATTGTTGAATATTACTAGACGAGTAAAGTAATATATGAGATTTATTTTATTAAAATTGTCACGAGTGAATAAAATGGCAATTATGAAAATTTAAGTCAGGACGCGCCTGTGTCGTGTCAGGACTAAATTATTATTATTATATAAAATGAATAAATTACAAGTTAGTCGTATGGTCGTTTTGAGTGCGTCAAAGTGTCCGGAAGGGTCGAGATAGTCAGAAAAGTGTACCCGGGGGGTTTAGTTTGGATTCCTGGGAATTTTTAGGTCTAATTGACATCCCAGTAGGGTGTTTTAAGCCTTTTATATTTTTAGGGAATTAAACCCACGAATTTCCTTAGGATATATCAGCCTTTAGGAGTTGTCTTCTAGGGTTAACAAACACAAAGTCAAAGGACGGCCATTAGAGAAGAAGTTGGCAAGATTTTTAAGAAATTCAAGGCCAAAGACTCAACCGTTTTCACCGCAACCACCACCAAAACGTAGATCGCGGAACGAGGAGCACAACCATACCTTTTTCCTTCACAAATCAGAAACTAAATTCCTATGCAAGTATCTATCTTGCTTTATTTTTAGTTAATGTCTCAATCATGATAGTCTAGGGTTGTTTAGGACTTGTCCCATGAAAGAAATTGTTAATTTGGAGACTTTAAATCGCATGTTTAGAGAGATTCCATATATTCCGGATATACCCATCATATGTAAAGGATTACCAGCAAATTATTATGAGTTTAGAAACAAGAAATCTGGGAAATAATTAGAGGAATGCATATTTCTTTCAAAATTAGGGTTCTTGAAGATTATGTAAATTTTGCCCCATAAATCTGCTAACGTGGATGAATTTATACATGTTTCGCGTAGGAAATCTTGCATATATGTATATATAACTTATAGTACCATTATTTGAGGATTCTAAAGTTGTTAATGACATTTTTGGAGAAATTGGAAGATGAAACCCGTAGGTTTAATTTGCAGTTTCTGGGCAAGAACTGATTGATCGATCGATCGAGCCCAGAGCATCGATCGATCGACGAATCGATCGATCGACCCCTTTTCTTCAATTGATCGACCCCACCTGGAAAACTATTCATTTCTCATTCGTTAGTTTAATCCGATTAAGATGTATGGGAACCCTTGAATGTTGTTGTTGGGGTATAATGGGATATAGAGATGACCAGTAGGGCCTAGGTAGACCCCGTTGAGTAACATTTTTGTGTAGGATGAGATTTTGGGTTAACGAGGAATGATTCATGTGTATAAGAAATCATGCGTATATTTAATAAAAAGGTCGGAACTCGTAAGGGAGTTAGACCGGAATGTAAGGGAGTGATTGCCTACTGAAATTATACTTAGAATACTTCGAGAGAGGAGAAGTGAGTATGAAGTGAATAATAAATGAGAATACAAATAACGAGTCCGTGATATGAAATAATTGAGTAAAATGTGTAATAACGGATAATTATAATTATGGATCGTGAGCGTGTAACACCCCGTAATTCTGCTTAATTTTAAATTACGTAAGTAGAGTAATTTAATGAGATTAAATACGCTTTAATTCAATTACGTGAGTAGAGTAATTTAATGTGATTAAATATGTTTGATTTAAATTACGTGAGTAGAGTAATTTAAATAGATATTATGTTAATAAAGATGATTACGTGTTATAGAAAATTTATTAAGGTGAATATAAATTTTCAATGTTAATATGTACGGTCTAGTGACTATACGGACGTACCGGATGTAGCTTGACAAAATTTAAGGATCAGAGTAGAAAAATATTTTCGAGACTCAAATGATAATTTAGAGTCCACGGTTGACTCCGAAAGGGTCGAATTAGTCAAAATAGTGTACCCGGGGGTACTAGTTGAGTGCCGGGTCATTTTCGGGCTAAACCGGGACCATTCGGGGGCATTTTGGTCTCTTTAAAATTAGGGGAAAGAAGACCTACGAATTTTTGTAACCCTAAATCTGATTATAAGAGTGGTGGCTAGGGTTAGACAATTAGAGTTACACCATAGCCATTAGAGAGAGAGAGAGGCAAATTCCTTAGGCAAGAAGGAAGGAGGGATCATCTTAGGAAGATTTCACCATAAGATTGTTGGGAAGAAGGATTGAGGCACCAACACCATCAATCATCATCAACAACCACGAATTCAGACCCTACAAACCTTAAGGCAAGTGGTTATTTTCAAAATAATTGAGTTATAATACCCATGTTTAAGCTTGAGGAAGAACATGATTTTTATGATATTCTTGGGAACAAACAGTTGATAAAACTCCATGATTGATTAGGATTTGCATGTAGGACGTTTTTGAATTACCAAGTATGTTTATATCATAGAAAACTTGATGAGAAATTCGTATGAAAATCTGGAACTTTGATGAAAAATATAAAGGAATGCAGTTTTAGGGTTCTTGAATATTATAGAGATTTTCAGTGAATTTAGCTAAGATTTATTATGGTTTTGATGTTTTAAATCGTTAGTAGTCATCCCAGAACATGTAGGAATGATTAGAAATTGTTGGTTGTGAATTTGATGGCCTATCATGAATGTTAGAGATGTAAAAATGGTGAAACCCGTAGGAAGAAGATGAACTGGGTCTGTCACTGCTTGATCGATCGATCGACCCTGGAGTATCGATCGATCGAAGCAGTCGATCGATCGACCCTGTCTGAACTATAGAATTTGTGTATAAATTTCTTTAATTGCCGTTACTTAATGGGAACCTTAGAAATGATATTTTCCTATGAGGAGACTTGAAAAATTACCAGTAGGTGTACCATAGGGTCCCCCACTTATGATTGAGTAGTAATGTCGGGGAAATGGAATGACTAAAGAACGATTGACTTCGCCGTGAGTTGAGATGGTTAATGTAATTTCGTTTAGAGTGAAACTTAATTCCGGAAAGAAAATACTAGTAGGTTAAAATTTACTTAACTACTGAATTAAGGGAGGGGTAACTAGGGCCCTTAGAGTTACGCAAATACTCGAATAAATACAATAGTGAGTTATATTGTAATTAATAAGTACGGAGAATATAAGAAAAATATATTACGTACGGATATGATTTATTAGGTCGAGTGCGTACCTACTGAATTTATATAGATGATATTGGGTGAAGAGAACACTACCTAAATTAATTATGTTAGGGTCGATGTGACATTCCGAACTAACATAAAGTTATATTAAATTTGGGGTCGATGTTAAATGCCGAACCAAACTTTGAACTGGTGTCGCGATGAAAGAGTCCCGAACCAGAATATGTGTATATATTTATATTTGTAGATAGTTGGGGTCGATGAACCATTCCGAACCAACTTCCACTTGGAGTCGATGAATTATTCCGAGCCAAGGGTCCTTTGTGTGTAATAAAAGGATATATTAGTGGTAACTAATATTATATACATTGTTGTGGGATAAAATGTTATATGTGCTTAATCTACAAATTGAGAATAGTAGACAATGTTATGATAAGTAAATGTCCTGGTAATAATTTATAGCATGTGGTAATTATTACAAGAATAAGGTAACGAACGGTAAATGAGTTAACTACAGTTATGGGCAGTATAACTAGGTAGACTAAGTTTCCTCGATAGTTACATACTACATAAGAGAGGTGAGGAGGTTCAAGGGAGTGTGCGAAACCTTAATATGTGTAATCAATAACTTAATTGTGATAACCGCTTGCAAAATATTTTCAAATGTTTTGAGTACTAACTCTTTCTATGTAAAATTTTAAAAACCTTTTAGGTGCCCAGCCACAAGGACACCCAGCTTGATTTCATGTCAGAGATTTGGGAGCTGCAGCCAGTGTGGAGGTTGCAGGGATTGTTTAGACGCTTCTTTCTTTTCATTTCTAGTGCAGGATCTCAGTTTTATTATTCCTTGTTGGAACATGTCGTTCCACCTTTTCTATTACAGTTTATTCTAGTTATGGATTTGTAGTTATTTTTTTTTGGGCCGTGGTTTACGGCAAGACTTTAACTGCTTTCAGATTTCTTTTACATGCTGCGTATTCATATCTAGTTTTGGTAATGTATGGTTTGGATTATTGGTTGTTTAAGAAAGTTAAAATTTGGCATCCGTTTTAATTTCACTTAGGTGATTAGTAAATGTTTAAAAGGCGTTCGACAGTGATGCTAAGAATGAACCATTAAAGAAACCTGTTTATATTAAAATAAGGCTTGATCACCCAAGGTTTAATTAGGCGGGGTGTCACAGATGGTATCAGAGCATCAGGTTCTACTGTCCATAGGATCTGTACGGCTTACTACGAATCAGCGTTACGTTTGTTTGTATTAGAGCCCTACTATTAGGATTGTTGACTAAATTTCCACTGTTGCGATATCGTACTTCTGCTCTTAAATTTTGTATAAACTGTGTACTTATACAATCTGAATCTTATTTCAGATGCCGCCAAGGAGAATGAGAGCAGAGAGGGCTGAAGCTAGAGAGGAGGTGAGGGAGGCTCATCAGGAGCCACAGGTACCGATACCACCACCCCCACCCGAGCTAATATCCACTACTCAGGTCGCAGTGATAGTGGCTCAGGCAGTTGAGACAGCGATGAGGGCAATGGCAACCCACTTCCCTCAGCCCCAAGTGCCACCCCCTGTGGCACCGGTAGTGCAAGTTCCGACAGGACCATCTACTTGGCAACGAGTCAGGGAGACGTTTCAGAAGGGGCACCCACCCGAGTTTCAGGGCAGTACTGATGTAGTGGAAGCGTGCAACTGGAAGAAGAATATCCAGCGCCACTTGCGTATGCTAGAGTGCACCGGAGTACAGGAACAGATGCTAGCCACTTTCCATCTGTCAGGAGCGGCCCTACAGTGGTGGGAGTCAGTTACCACCACCGAGGAGAGAGATACTTTGTCTATTTCTGAGTTTTGGGTGCGGTTTGACCACAAGTATTTTCCTCCAGCAGTAGAGTCGGAGATGAGAAAGAAGTTCAGCGAAGTGGTTTAGGGTGATCGCTCAGTTGCAGACTACGAGGAGGAGTTTACCCGCTTGGCCAATTTTGTGCCAAACGAGGTGAGCAATGAGGAGAGGAAGAAGTCCAAATTTATGGAGGGCCTAACCTGGAGAATCAGACAGCACTTAATTGGTAATCCGGCATTGGTAACCTACACAGATGTCGTCAATGCCGCTCTACTACACTGTCAGGATCACCGTTTTCATACTAAGGGAAGTAAGAGGGGTGAACCTAGCCAACCGGGCAATGTAGATGGAGGTAGTGGCAGCAGCACTACACAGCAGCAGGCAGCAGGTCAGTTGGGACAGGATTCCAGACAGGGGAACCCTGCCAAGAAGTTTAAGCACGGGAAGTATCGCTTCGACCGACAGGGCCAGCAGGGTCCTCAGCAACCGGTCCCTCAGGGTCGGCTGGGCCAGGGTCATCCAAATGGGGGACAACAAGGCCAAGGGCGACAGGGCCAACGTTAGGGCCAACAGGGCCAAGGACAAAGACAGTTCCAGGGACAGTGCTTCACTTGTGGTCAACAGGGTCACAAGAGCAGAAATTGTCCACAGCAAGACTGGGCACAACAGCAGGGTACCCAACAGGGGCAACAGGCACCATTAGCCCCAGCAGCAGTACAGGCCCCACAGTTAGGACAGCTGCAGTACGGGCGTGTGTTCAACATTCATGACATTCCATTTCAGCCGGAACCACCAGCACCACCGGTAGTTGCGGGTATGTTTCCTATTCATGGGCTTGAGGGGAATATTTTGTTTGACACAGGGGCAACGCATTCATTTATTTCCACTAGATTTGCACGGGCAGCCGGCCTATTAGCGACAGCAGACACTCATCTTATGTGTGTGGAGTCACCGATGGGTAGTGGGTCCCTCATACACTCGATTTGTAAGGGTGTGGACATTATGGTCGGAAGATTGAGTCTAGCGGCGGACCTTCTAGTGCTGGATATGGAGGGATATGACGTCATCCTAGGCATGGATTGGTTGGCACATAATAGGGCAATGGTAGATTGTTATGAGAGGACCATCGTGTTCTCTATCCCGGGGCAGGAGATGTTCCTTGTGGCTATGCCACTTCCCGAGGGAGGATCGCGAACTCACTTATATTATATTGAGGAGGAGACCTCACATGGGGTGGTCGTTTCTCTGGACTCAATCCCAATTGTGAGGGATTTTGAAGATGTCTTTCAGGAGATACCAGGATTACCACCTAGCAGAGAGATAGAGTTCGTAATTGATCTAACACCGGGGACGAGACCGATTGCCAAAGCACCATATCGCATGGCTCCTTCAGAAATGCGGGAACTGAGAGAGCAAATCCAACAACTGTTAGGACAGGGTTTTATTTGACGGAGTACATCGCCATGGGGTGCGCCAGTACTGTTTGTGAAGAAAAGGGATGGTTCACTTCGTCTGTGTGTAGATTACAGAGAGCTGAACAAAGTAACGATACGTAATAAGTATCCGTTACCGAGGATTGACGACTTGTTTGATCAATTGAGAGGGGCTGCATACTTCTCAAAGATCGATTTAAGATCGGGTTAACACTAATTGCGCATTCGTGAAGAGGATGTACCTAAGACCGCTTTCCTGTCGCGGTACGGATCATATGAGTTCAGAGTGATGCCTTTTGGGCTAACTAATGCACCAACGGTATTCATGGATCTCATGAACAGGGTATTCAGGGAGTTTTTGGATCAGTTCGTGATTGTGTTCATAGACGACATTCTGATTTACTCCTGTACGGAGGAGGAGCACGCAGAGCACTTACGATTGGTCCTACAGACATTGCGGAACCATCAGTTATACGTCAAATTTGAGAAGTGCGGATTTTGGCTCCGGGAGGTTCAGTTCCTAGGCCACGTCGTATCTAGCAGGGGCATTGTAGTTGACCCAAGTAAGGTATCGGCGGTGAGGGAATGGGGATAGCCCACGACACCCACAGAAATCCGCAGTTTCTTGGGTTTGGCTGGTTATTATCGTCGCTTCATCAAGGGATTCTCAAAAATTGCCGGACCGTTGACGAATCTAACTCGAAAGGGAATTCCCTTCGTATGGAGTGATAGTTGCCAGTTAGCTTTTGATGAATTGAAAGATAAGTTGACATCAGCCCCCGTTCTTACCTTGCCTAAGAGCGGAGTGGAATACCGAGTCTATACTGATGCGTCCTTACAAGGACTTGGTGGTGTATTACAGCAGGAGGAGAAGGATATAGCTTATGCGTCACGAAAGCTTAAGCCACATGAGAAGAACTACCCCACCCATGACCTCGAGTTGGCAGCGGTTGTTTTTGCTTTGAGGATTTGGAGACACTATCTTCTGGGAGAGCAGTTTACGCTATTCATGGATCATAAGTCATTGCAATATCTGTTCACTCAGAAGGACCTGAACATGAGACAGAGAAGGTGGCTTGAATTCGTGAAGGACTACCAATTTGATATACAGTATCATCCTGGTAAGGCTAATGTAGTGGCATATGCGTTAAGCAGAAGACCTATCGGAGAGTTAGCTGAAGTTTGGAAGGCAAAGTGGAGTGAGCTCCGACACGAGGATGATATGGCAAGAGCATGTATGGCAGTTCTAGCTATCACTTCCGAGAACGTTATGCGGATAGTGAGGGCACAAGCAGAAGACCCATTTTGTCAGGATAAAGTACGACAGTTACTGGCCAAGGGGGCAGAGTTCTACTCCATCAGTTCAGAGGGTGGACTACGTTTCAACGGTAGAGTGATAGTACCCGAAGATGATGATTTGAGGCAGGCCGTTATGACAGAGTCACACGGGTCAAAATTCTCAGTACATCCAGGTGGGGACAAAATGTATCAGGATATGCGACGAGTATATTGGTGGTCAGGTATGAAACGGGATATTGCAGAATTTGTCTCGAAGTGTGTTACATGCCAACTCATAAAAGTTGACCATCAGAGGCCTTCAGGAATGCTACAACCAGTAGAAATTCCCGTGTGGAAGTGGGAGAGTATCTCTATGGATTTTATTACCGGGTTACCAACCTCGCAGAAGGGCCACGATTCCATTTGGGTGATAGTGGATCGTTTGACTAAAGTCGCACATTTCTTACCGGTTCGTACGGATTATGATACTATGCGGTACGCGCAGCTTTTTATTTCAGAAATTGTTAAGCTGCACGGAGTTCCTATTAATATCGTATCGGACCGAGATAAGATATTCTTGTCGCACTTTTGGCAGAGTTTTCAGGAGGCCATGGGCACCGACTTACGGTTGAGTACGGCGTATCACCCACAGACGGACGGCCAGACGGAGAGAGTAAACCAGATGCTAGAGGACATGCTGAGAATGTGTATTCTAGATTTTGGGGGAAATTGGGAGCCATATCTTCCTTTGGTAGAGTTTGCGTATAACAACTCTTACCAATTCACTATTGGCATGGCTCCATTCGAGGCGCTTTACGGGAGACCTTGTCGTTCACCCGCTTGTTGGTTAGAAGTGAGGGATAACAGGCTTTTAGGGCCAGAGATGATACAGGAGACTTCCTCCAAAATAGAGTTGATTCGAGGACGTATTCGAATAGCCCAGGATAGGCAGAAGAGTTATGCTGACGCCGGCAGGAGACATGTGGAATTAGATGTGGGAGACCAGGTATTGATTCGAGTATCTCCTATGAAGGGAGTTACGAGGTTTGGCAAAAAGGGGAAGTTAGCGCCAAGATATGTAGGGTCGTTTCCTATCATTGAGAGAGTGGGACCGGTAGCTTACAGATTGGGACTCCCTGAGCATCTTCAGCGAATACACGATGTGTTCCATGTAGCGTCGCTGAAGAAATACAAGAGGAGCGAGAGAGCCTTCTGGCACATTCCACTGGAGGAGATCGATTTGCAGCCAGATATCTCGTATGAAGAAAGACCCGTGACTATCGTGGATTATAGTGAGCGCAAACTAAGATCCAAGGTGGTACCCTTAGTGCGAGTACAGTGGGGACATCATAATATGGATGAGTCCACTTGGGAACGGGAAGAGGATATGCGAGAACAATATCCAGAATTATTCATAGCAGGTATTTTTCCTAATTTCGAGGACGAAATTCCTTTTGTAAGGGGGAAGTATGTAACACCCCGTAATTCTGCTTAATTTTAAATTACGTAAGTAGAGTAATTTAATGAGATTAAATACGCTTTAATTAAATTACGTGAGTAGAGTAATTTAATGTGATTAAATATGTTTGATTTAAATTACGTGAGTAGAGTAATTTAAGCAGATATTATGTTAATAAAGATGATTACGTGTTATAGAAAATTTATTAAGGTGAATATAAATTTTCAATGTTAATATGTACGGTCTAGTGACTATACGGACGTACCAGATGTAGCTTGACAAAATTTAAGGATCAGAGTAGAAAAATATTTTCGAGACTCAAATGATAATTTAGAGTCCACGGTTGACTCCGAAAGGGTCGAATTAGTCAAAATAGTGTACCCGGGGGTACTAGTTGAGTGCCGGGTCATTTTCGGGCTAAACCGGGACCATTCGGGGGCATTTTGGTCTCTTTACAATTAGGGGAAAGAAAACCTACGAATTTTTGTAACCCTAAATCTGATTATAAGAGTGGTGGCTAGGGTTAGACAATTAGAGTTACACCATAGCCATTAGAGAGAGAGAGAGAGAGGCAAATTCCTTAGGCAAGAAGGAAGGAGGGATCATCTTAGGAAGATTTCACCATAAGATTGTTGGGAAGAAGGATTGAGGCACCAACACCATCAATCATCATCAACAACCACGAATTCAGACCCTACAAACCTTAAGGCAAGTGGTTATTTGCAAAATAATTGAGTTATAATACCCATGTTTAAGCTTGAGGAAGAACATGATTTTTATGATATTCTTGGGAACAAACAGTTGATAAAACTCCATGATTGATTAGGATTTGCATGTAGGACGTTTTTGAATTACCAAGTATGTTTATATCATAGAAAACTTGATGAGAAATTCGTATGAAAATCTGGAACTTTGATGAAAAATATAAAGGAATGCAGTTTTAGGGTTCTTGAATATTATAGAGATTTTCAGTGAATTTAGCTAAGATTTATTATGGTTTTGATGTTTTAAATCGTTAGTAGTCATCCCAGAACATGTAGGAATGATTAGAAATTGTTGGTTGTGAATTTGATGGCCTATCATGAATGTTAGAGATGTAAAAATGGTGAAACCCGTAGGAAGAAGATGAACTGGGTCTGTCACTGCTTGATCGATCGATCGACCCTGGAGTATCGATCGATCGAAGCAGTCGATCGATCGACCCTGTCTGAACTATAGAATTTGTGTATAAATTTCTTTAATTGCCGTTACTTAATGGGAACCTTAGAAATGATATTTTCCTATGAGGAGACTTGAAAAATTACCAGTAGGTGTACCATAGGGTCCCCCACTTATGATTGAGTAGTAATGTCGGGGAAATGGAATGACTAAAGAACGATTGACTTCGCCGTGAGTTGAGATGGTTAATGTAATTTCGTTTAGAGTGAAACTTAATTCCGGAAAGAAAATACCAGTAGGTTAAAATTTACTTAACTACTGAATTAAGGGAGGGGTAACTAGGGCCCTTAGAGTTACGCGAATACTCGAATAAATACAATAGTGAGTTATATTGTAATTAATAAGTACGGAGAATATAAGAAAAATATATTACGTACGGGTATGATTTATTAGGTCGAGTGCGTACCTACTGAATTTATATAGATGATATTGGGTGAAGAGAACACTACCTAAATTAATTATGTTAGGGTCGATGTGACATTCCGAACTAACATAAAGTTATATTAAATTTGGGGTCGATGTTAAATGCCGAACCAAACTTTGAACTGGTGTCGCGATGAAAGAGTCCCGAACCAGAATATGTGTATATATTTATATTTGTAGATAGTTGGGGTCGATGAACCATTCCGAACCAACTTCCACTTGGAGTCGATGAATTATTCCGAGCCAAGGGTCCTTTGTGTGTAATAAAAGGATATATTAGTGGTAACTAATATTATATACATTGTTGTGGGATAAAATGTTATATGTGCTTAATCTACAAATTGAGAATAATAGACAATGTTATGATAAGTAAATGTCCTGGTAATAATTTATAGCATGTGGTAATTATTACAAGAATAAGGTAACGAACGGTAAATGAGTTAACTACAGTTATGGGCAGTATAACTAGGTAGACTAAGTTTCCTTGATAGTTACATACTACATAAGAGAGGTGAGGAGGTTCAAGGGAGTGTGCGAAACCTTAATATGTGTAATCAATAACTTAATTGTGATAACCGCTTGCAAAATATTTTCAAATGTTTTGAGTACTAACTCTTGCTATGTAAAATTTTAAAAACCTTTTAGGTGCCCAGCCACAAGGACACCCAGCTTGATTTCATGTCAGAGATTTGGGAGCTGCAGCCAGTGTGGAGGTTGCAGGGATTGTTTAGACGCTTCTTTCTTTTCAGTTCTAGTGCAGGATCTCAGTTTTATTATTCCTTGTTAGAACATGTCGTTCTACCTTTTCTATTACAGTTTATTCTAGTTATGGATTTGTAGTTATTTTTTTTTGGGCCGTGGTTTACGGCAAGACTTTAACTGCTTTCAGATTTCTTTTACATGCTGCGTATTCATATCTAGTTTTGGTAATGTATGGTTTGGATTATTGGGTGTTTAAGAAAGTTAAAATTTGGCATCCGTTTTAATTTCACTTAGGTGATTAGTAAATGTTTAAAAGGCGTTCGACAGTGATGCTAAGAATGAACCATTAAAGAAACCTATTTATATTAAATAAGGCTTGATCACCCAAGGTTTAATTAGGCGGGGTGTCACAGAGCGCACCCAATTTAGCAATGGGGATGTGTGTGTGTGTTAGTGTATATATATATCTATATATATATATATTTATGACTGTGTGATTATGCATATATTATATATCTGTATAAAAATCATACTCGGGCTACTTGCTATCACGGGGGTTTCCTCTATGGGACGGTCTTATCTCGATGGGACCTTTATAGGGGATATTGACTCGTACCCTAAAACATAGGATTCTTTGGTACAAGGTATCTGATTGATAGTCAGACGGTCCTAAGAGACGTGAGGGTATGTGTTGACCTCTTAGTGACTTGGAACTATGCTTCACCTCCATTTGTATGTGTTTTATGGTAATGCAGTTTGAGAGTGATTCCGAACTAGCATTTCCCTAAATATGTGTGATATAGGGACTTGATAGCAGAGTATGCCACCACCATAGATTATATGTGGGGTGCTGTTAGTATACATATTATATGTGTAACTAATATATATATATACGTATATCTATATGGGAACTTTCTACTGTGCATATAAGTAGTTTAGTAATGAATAAATGTTGCAACTTTCTTAATGGGTTCGGGAACTTCATAACAGTACCGATTTGTTCTAAATAGTGTAAGAAATCTTGAATAGATTAATTTTCTAAACTACATATTATCACCCTGTTAATTCTTGAGATAAAACTTTATGGAGAATAAGTGAGATAGACTTTTGAGGTTTAGTAGTACGGTAGACGTGCACACTAGATGAGAGGTGATAATTCTCAAGAGAGTGTCGCATACTAGCATGGTTGTTGCATTAGCAAGTAAGCATTTTAAATACTTTCTAAACTATTTTAAAATTTTTTTACAATCGGGCTCTGACCCGTTTTCTGTTATCTCTTCTCTTTTGTATATATATGTATATATTACAGGTGCCCAGCCACAGGGGCGTCATGCATAGGTTCTTTGGATTGGACGCGCTGTAGCTTATGTGGGAGTTGCAGGTCCTTGTTGTAGACGACCGCTTCATTAATTCGGTTCTTATTATAGTTCTTCATAGTTAGGGCATGTGTCGCCCATTTCCCCATTCAGTATAGATTTGTCAGAGATGTATGTTCATTTATTTTCAGTATTCGGTACTCTTTGAGTATTAACTCTTGTCAGGATGATTTCAATTGTAGTTTAAATTTGGTTTGGTTAATCTAGATGGATTCATTCTTTTGTGTTGATTGCTATCCGTAGCACTTATGTGATTCTTAAACTGTTGGTTATTTAAAAGGTTTTCAAATTGGAATTTAATAAAAATGGAAATAAAGTTTTAAATTGTTTTAACACTTAGCTTAATTAATTAGGGTGTTTTAATTGGGAATTTTTTTATTTTTCGACAGTGATGCTAAGAATGAACCAACTGTTCACCTTGATTTTAATTTAATAAAGGATTGATCGCCCGGTATTTAATTAGGCGGGGTGTCACAGCAGTGTGCCTAAAAACACCTGTCGATCGGCAGGACCAGACCCATGCCGATCGGCAATGCCCTAGGCCTATAAAAAGGAGGGCCTGACCTCATTGTAAGGAGAGCCAATATCTGAGATCCATCACTCTCAACGAATTCAAAAAAACTCACTTGAAGTCAGTGTGATTCCTACATCCAAATCCCTTTCCAACCCTCACGTTTCATCAAACTTGGTGAATTAACTACCCTTCATCATCACCCAAGTGCAAGGGGCTTCTCTCCAACATTCAAGATCAAGCTCAATATCTCCAAGAAGGTCCAACTTTCGCAAATCCTCCTAAATTCGCATTAACTCAGTTTATTACTTAGAACTTTTATTCTCTCCATCTCACATATCCTAATAACCCTCTTTTCTCTCTCCGCGAGGATCGGGGACGGCCACAAGATCCGTCTCAATGCATATTTGATCTTGAATGTTCTTCGACGGTGTATCGGTATACGACATACTAAATTGATAATGGACATTTATAAAATCATGTCCTTACAAATCTACCCCTATGTGTATGCTAGAACAAAATAAAAAATCCGAATTATCAAACTCAAATTACCTATATAAATCTACCCTCCCATAAACTTAAAGGTGAAAAGATAAACTGACAAGTCTTTAAACTTTTTTAAATGATGCTTCAACAATCAACATTTCAAATCTCCAAGATTTTCTCATCTGGGTGTGCAACATAATGATCTTCAATTGTACCTACACAAGTGAGACAAAGCAAAACCCTCGTGACGTATCGAGTTTGAAATGATATAAACATAAAACATGTAAGCATAATCAAATCTCCCCCATACTAAAACTCCCCCATAATATCATAATTCGTTCTCCCCCTTTTTATTTGTCCAAAATAGACAAGTAAAAGAATAAATCACATAAATCAACTCGGAGTGTCACGGAAAACAAAACAAACTATTTTTGAATTTTTCATATTTTTTTTACAAAAATGCAAAAATGATGTTACAAAAATCACACACGGAATGAATGGGTGTGAACAAATTCGATAGGAAAATCAACTCAATCATATCATATGTGCAAGCTGCATAAGTGTACTCCTAATGAATGAACATTGAAAATAGTCCTTAGGTGTAGAATCGTTGAATTTAGATGACATCCTATTAATCATATCAACAAGTCAAAGTATAAAAGATTTCAACACCAATAACGTCCAAAACTATGTAATGTTTTTTCATGACTTTCAAGGACTTGCAAACCGTTGAAAATTCCATCCAAACTCCCTCATTAAAAGATAATGCTTTTTATTTTTCTTATGAGGTGATGAAACTAAACAAAAACCTATTGGCCCATTTTTGGCATAATTTTCTTTTTATTGCCTTTCAATTTTTTCGGGCTCTTTTAAACCTCATTGGACCCAGGATAATTTTTAATTCCTCACTTTTTTAGGTCCATTTAAATGGTGGCTTAATCTCAAAGGATAAATGAGTACCTTTCGTAGCCCTTCATCGTTTTTAAAATAAAATCACACAAATCTCACAAATGGTTGATAACATGCACTACTTTTTGTCATGTTTTATCGCATTTGGTTCGTTGTATAGACGGAATTGAGATGGAAACACTCAACCAATATGTGATAGACAAGTACAAAAGTCAAACAGATTCATGCATGTGTGCATCAAAGGAAATAATGAGTCAAATATGTAGGTAGTAACACTATATCATCTCAAAGACTCCAACATATTATCTCATAACACTATCAAACAGTCTCATAGATATGGCATGAAGTTGTGACCAGGTAATCCTAAGTGTCAATTCATATAAGGTGCAAACAAAATACAAAACTCTTTTTGGATTTTTCAAAATATTTCTTAAAAACAAAAATCTAATACAAAAAGTACATATCACAAATCTAGCAAATACATAAGTCATGAAACATAACTAGCGTATGACAAATATGCTAACACAATCATCTATATGATACAGCAAGAAGAGAATCATCTGAAAGTAAATGACAGTCAACAAGTCTAACATCTAGTGCATCTAAAAGTGATTTCCTAACCCAAATAGATCTGAAATGTCGCGTGGGGGTTTTGGGAACCAAGGGAACACTAGACATAGACTTTCTAGGACATTTTCGAAGATCAAAACAAAAACGCCTAAGGTACCCTTTCCTACCACAATATGAACATGTGAAAACGGGTGGAACGACACCTATAGGTTGACCTTTTCTAATGTCTTTGGGAATTGTCGACCCTCTACAGCAAATACTGGTTTTGGATTTAACACTACATGTGAACAAGATGAGCCATTACCATCACTACCCAAACTACTCAAGTCCTTCAAGTAATTTTTTAATTTCAAAAATTTTGTCTCAAGCAAAAAATTAGACTCTTCTCAAGATAGGGATTTGTTTTTCAAGTTATCAATTAAACTCAACAGTTTATCGCGCTCAACATCAATTAAAACAAACTTTTCCCTAAGAGACTCTTCACGTGCCGTAAAATCATAGATTAATTTTTTATCCTCGACGGCACAAACGGGAATGCTAGATTCTTTCAAGTCCTTTAATTCCTTTTCTAAAACTAGGACTTTTCCATCACTCTTCTTTTTGGACAATTTTAAAGCAATAAAGTCTAGGTCCAAAGAAACAAAATTTTCACGATAAAAATCTCTTTGATTTTGAACCGTTTGCAAAAGATCTAAAGCAGATTTAAAACAAGAATTTTCTTTTTCCAAAAAATCAATTCTTTTTGCAAACGTCAAATTCAAACGATTTAAATCGTCAAAACTCTGATTTGAGCCAATTGCTAGTGGAATCAAATTAGATAAGTGTGCCATTGAATATTGCGACAAAATTTCACAAAAACTGATTTTTCAAAAAAATATCTCACAAATATGCGAAAAATAAGGATCAAACGCAATAAAATAGCGTAACCCACTCTGATACCAATTTGAATACGTGAGTAGTCAAATTGTATCAACGAAAAACTTATAAAAAATCGGGATCACTCGATTAATTAGAGCAACCTGCTCTGATACAAATTTGAAAGTGCGTGTGCGATATTGATTCTAATAGATTCGTAATTTATAATTCAGACTTATTTAATTGGATGTCTAAATTTGCTCAAACCAAATACCAATTAAATTAGCTCCTAAACATGCAACTACGTGACAATTCAAATCTCAAATTAAATCATGCGATGACAAATGCTGACAAAAGAAGATCTTAGGAAAAAATTCTTGTAGGGAAAAAAACCTTTAATTTCCACTATAATTTGTAAAAGAACGGTTTACAATCGGATTACAGGGAAAATACAACTGACTTACGAAATACCCGCTGGTGTCGGTTCATAGTCGTCAGCTGAGGAACACCACAACACTCCCTATGACACGCAGTCGATCATCCTAGTACCTCTTGCAAGTGTCACCTCTGGTCAGCCCAGTACCTTTCCAAGGCACCTATATTCAGCAGCAAAACTCCCAGCAAAATATGCTTCAGGTTCCACAAAACAACTTTCACAAAAATGTCTAAGATTTGTGAATTATAAAAACAAAGTTTTGAACCCTAAAAAAGATGGAGAATAAACCAAGAAACACTCAAAACGTATTCTGTTAAAGCCAGTGTTTTCTCCACAAACCCAAGGCAATAGCCTGACACCCTTAAAATACAAAAATTCACGGCGGTGATGTATCAGGTAAAACCTATTCTGTTAAAGCCAGTGTTTTCTCCACAAACCCAAGGCAATAGCCTGACACCCTTAAAATACAAAAATTCAAGGCGGTGATGTATCAGGTAAAACCTATTCTCGTTCGAATGACATACGATGTCGTTTGAACGAGATGCTATCTCATTCGAATGAGATACGATGTCGTTCGAATGACATCATGCTCGTTTCCCAAAATCCTTCAGTTTTTTATAAAACTTGGAAACCTCAATTGTTAAGACTGTTTACGAGATCAACAAAGTTTATCCAGAAATAAAATGTTTTTGAAACATTAACACCTTTTAAAAACATTTCAAAAATCATTTTTCAATTTTAGAAAAATATTTTATTTTTCACAAAAATATCCCAACACTTTTAATGTAAAATGTAAATGGAACTTTAAACACATTTGACCAAATTCACCCTTGTTGGGCTTGATTATGTAAGAAGTTGATATTCGAATCTGTCTCGATGCATATTTGATCTTGAACGTTCTTCGACGGTGAATCGGTATACGATATACTAAAATGGACATTTATAAAATCATGTCCTTATAATACACGATAAATATCACAATAGAATATTTTAAATAGTTATTGGTTTTCCCCCAACCTCTTCATTTTATAATGTTAATCCTATTTTTGACTCTTTACCTCCCATTAACAAGATAAAATATACTTATTTTAATCCAAACTAGTCTAAAAAGCCCTCGAGACCCTAACACTACTCTCGGGTACCTAATATTGACTATTTTGACTCATTTCGGATCAACTGTGCACTCGAAATTATCATCCGAGTTACTTATTAATATAATACAATCTTAACCTCATATAATGTACCCAAACATGTCCCGGTTAAGATACTATCAAGTCCTGTTGCGTTTACTCACTTACGATATAATATTATTTGACATCCAATTTTATTTATTGTATCACACTAGTAAATACATTATCACATAAGTGTTAAACATAAATGTTAATTCATTTCACTTTAAATTAAAACTTAATTATTTTCTCATTATTTCTTCATTTAATTAAATTATGTGTCACCCGCATAATTTAAATATCCAAATAAATATAAATATAAAACTGTGGGGTATTACAAGATGACTCAAAAAACAAAACAAAATTAGTTTTAATTAACGAAATAGTAAGACAATCATTATGAAACAGGCCCACATACAATTGAAGTATAACACAAAAAAATAAAAATTCAAACTTGTTGACTTTGCCGATATGGTCATAATGTTTTAATAACGAACAATACTTATTTCGATAAATTCCCTCAATGAGATTATAATGGTATACCTCATGTAGAACACAATGCTCTTCTTTGCAAAAGCAAACTATGTAAGTGTAAGGTAGCAACCACATTTCACTCATAATAATTATGTTATTTTCGAAACTTGCAAATAAAAACCAGAGACCACAAAAAACAACATAATCAAACTCCACTCCGAAAAAATTAAAAAAATTAATTATCTCAAACTTCCATAAAGCGTAGTAATAATAGACAACATCACATCATAACTGAACAAGATTAAATGTGACTGGAATAACTCTCCAGTTAAAATATTTCATTACCATCAAATAAAACTGATATCAATAGTATTGACATAAATGATTACAATATCTGGAATAGAAATGAAATAACTAGAATCCTGGGCGACATGCCCTAAATGAAAGTCAGCACTACAGATGTGAGAATCAACAGAATGGAAGCGTCTAAACAAATCTGCCTCTCCAGTAGCAGCTATAGCCCGTCAAGATATCCATATCATATACCAGAATCCCTGATATTGGATACCTGATGTACAAGATACAATAGAGAAGAGAATATGCAAGGAAATGGGCCAGAGTCCGATTATAAAATATTTTTAAAAATAACAATTGCTTAACAAGTACAAATAAGCATGTATTATGTACATGTTTGATTTTCGGGCTCTCTCTTGAGAACTATCACCTCTCATCTAGTGTGCACACCTAACATACCTTATTATCTCCCAACTTAAGGTTTCTCAATTAGGATTCTATCCCATATCATTTCCTCGTATTTCCCACACAATACATATGATAATTAAATATGTCCATTTCTCTTTAATATGAACTAGGCTTCTACCGCTTTAAGATTAAGTATTCACTTACTTAATTAAATCAAATCTCATTATTCATTTTTATCTACAATTTCACACAGTAGATTACCTCATAGTATATATATTAATTTATAAATTTAACACGGTAGATTACATCATCGTATATATATATATATATATATATATTAATCTACAATTCTCGCCTAGTAGATTACATCACAGTATATATATTCATCACACTATTATATATGCTAATATAGCACCTCCCAGATACAGCTGCGGTGCATGCATACTCTACTATCATGTCCTTATATATCTCTCCTTGTATAAAGGACTACTGGTTCGGCGTCTCTCACGAAGCATAAATAACATAACACATATATTGGAGACGAGCATACTCCCTAGTCTAATGGGTCACGCACATACCTACACTCCCATTCAACCGTCGAAACTATCATTCACACCGATAGAACTGTCCAAGGTCCTATGCTCAAGATATGAATCTAAAATCCCCCCAAATGGGCTCATCGGGATAAGATCGACCATAACATGAAACCTCCACCCCGATAGCAAGTAACGTAGGTATGTCATACACACAATAAATAATAATATAGGTATTCACTCCACCTATATATAATAATAATAGGGCACATGCACAACCCATATAATAATTTCCATGCGTAGTATATTTATCTCACATATCCTATGTATTTACAGATTATGACTTTACTTCTCAATTTATATTCACGAGCTTCTCTCATCACTCGAAAGGTAATCATTTATTTCTCATGTAAATTCAGTAGGTAGCCATTCACATCCTACTAGTCCATGTCATCACAATTCCTGAATTTTTATGAATTAAAATCATCTTCAATTAGGTTTATTTCTCGATAATCCCTAATTCAATCTTAACCCTTTTATTTCACCCATTTAGGTTAATCCCACATAAGCCTAAGGTTATTCTGATAATAATAACTCCCTTACTATTATTCCTAACTTTAAATCATCCTTTATTTGATTTAAATCCCAATATATATATATATATATATATATATATATATATCCACCGTAACAAATTTAATTCACACTCGTTAATTTCCCCCATTCCATCCCATACAAGATAATATTTTTCGGGTCTTAAATATACCCTACTGCCCTTCTCTAAGTCTCAATTTGTTCAATTAATCATCACCAAATATTTCTCAAAGTTGGGATTTAAACAAATATTTAAATAGGAATTAAATCTTATTTCCAGGGGGAGTCGATCAATCGACTGTTCCTGGTCGATCGATCGATCGATCGACATTTTTTAGTCGATTGATCGATCGATTATATATTTGCCCAGATTGTGCATATGCTTACCTACGGGTTTTAACATTTTTCATCCTCAAAATCATATTTAGACATCTCCAAATTCATATCCATTTAACCCGGATCATATACTAACATATATAGGTAAGTTCTAATGTATCCAAATTAACTAAACATCATCAACATGTATAAATCTACCCGGATTTCATATTAAATCTCAAGAATTCTAGTTTTGACTTTATCATCAATTAAGCATGTAAATCCCAGATTTCTTCACCAAGTAATTCGTACATTTTATGGGGTTGATTCTAAACTCAGAAAGAGATCAATCCTACACAATTCTCATTTCAAAGATTCATAAAAAATCATCTTAATTCATATCACTTTTCAAAATTTCTAAACAACCTAACATGGACAATATACATGTTAGAATTTACAATAGTTAATCACTTGCCTTTAGACTGTAGGTCTGAACCTTTGGGGATGATAGTCTACTGGTGGTCCTCTCCCTTCTCTGACCAACTTCCGGTGGCGGCAGTGGTGTAGGATGACCTTTGGCCTCTTGGCTTCCTAGAGTTGTCTCTTCACTTCTAGAAAAATCCCTTACTCTCCCACAAGGCTCTCTCTAAGTTTTGTGAATAAAATATGAACCTACCACCTTTTAGACTTATAAACACTCTTCAATTTTCGTGGCTACTATTCATTTCCCAAGTAAAATGACCAAAATACCTCTTTGGGGTGTCTATTCGGTTCCAAAGTATCTCGAGATCCAAATCAAACACCCAAGTAGACCTTTTTGACTCTTTAAACCCTTTCGGACATTTTGGCACAGTCAAAACGACTATTTGAATGACATAACAATATTTATTTTTATTTCCATTTAATTATAGTCCCGAAACGACTCACACGCGCGTCACGACTTAATTATCATAATTATCGTATTCGTCACTCGCGAAAATTTATAAAATCATAATCATATGTAAAGTCATAATCATACATATTAATTTTCATCACAAGTAATATTCAACACAATTTACATATTTCTTTATTCCAGAGTAATATTTAAATCCAAAATAGTTTTTAATTATCCCATAATTAATTCTAACTAATCCTATGTTAAAAATCATTAAAAAAATACGGGGTGTTGCATATACATCCTCTAAATATGGTTATCTGTTTTATTTCTTTTATGGATTTGATTGTGGTGGTGGGATACAAAATTTATTTCATTAAAAGAAAAGAGAAATCCCTATAAAAAAAATTGACCATAATCTAATATATAAAAAGGAAAATAATATATGAGAATGTGCTGCAAACGTAAAAAATCAAAAACCAAAAACCAAAAACCAAAACCTAGACCGGTCACTGAGCCACAATAACCATGCACTCAAGTGTAAAGATTATGGCTTTTGAATGCTTAGTGGGGGCGCTTAGAACAACCAACCACTCATAGACAAATACTACGACCTCCAATTCTTAGAATGAAGATATTATATGCCGCCAAAGTTGTACACTAAACACAACTTGGGAGAGTGGATTCATGGGTTTCGATTTAAGTTTGAGTTGGTGGGGTTTCATTTGGGTTCAACAAGGATTTTGATTTATGTTTTAATTTGTGGTGGCGGGTTTGAATTCGATTCGGAAAAGACGACAATGATATGCAAGTTTAGGGTCCATTTTTTCCTATGCACCTATATTTGAATAGTGGGAGGAGAGTTCGTTGGTGGAATATGATATTGTGGTTGTGGTTCAATAGCAATGAGTTGTGAGTGAGAGTTACGAACCCAAATCTATATTATACCTCTAATACAATAGTATTAGAGATTTTAATATCAATTAATACATATTAACCTATTTGAATGATAATTATTGACATGGATCCTGAAGCAAAAAAAATTATCATTTACAGTACTTATCAAGAAAAATCAGAAGACTCTTTCCCATGCCTTACTCAAAATCAAAGAAGTTACATGCAATGTAAATAGGAATTTTTTGACCAAAAAATATTTATATTTATTTGTAACGTTAAGTATAAAATAATTTCAATATCAATAATAAATATAATTTTATATAATGAAGAGTGTAATGAACAAAATAATATTTTTAATAAAAGATGTGTTATGTTTATCTAATAAAAATTATTAAAATTAATTTTCATAATATATTAGATTGCATATATAAATATATTATAAATATTTTATGAACATCGTCCACACGTGTGAGTTACATCTGAATTTAAGACAAAACTCAACGGTATTGACAACATAATCACTTAATTTCATTACTGTTGACTTTCTAATTGCCCCACCCATTCTTGAATCTCGACTGTAAGCCATCAATTTTGATTTGTGAGGTGAGATGGTTACTCTATTTTAATTGCCACTTGCTCCACTTCCTGACATGTAGCTCCCGACTTTGAATTTTGGACTTGAGATGGACGTTTACATGTAGCTAGCTCCCAATCTTGACCTGTGGACTGTGCTGTTACATTATTATTGTCAAGTCATTTAATTAAACCCTTCAACCTTTGTATAAATAGACTCCAAATCCTTCTGTTGTCAAACACCAAACATTTACTTATTTCCTCTCAAACACAAACACTGTCATACACATAATTAAGAGCAATTGGAAAATTTCCGGCATCGAAATGGATTTGAGTTACTCTTCAATTGGGTTATCTGTTTTGGCTGTTCTTCTAACTTACTTTGCTTATAGCATCTTAAATTGGATATGGTTTACGCCGAAGAGGCTTGAGAAATGTCTTAGAGATCAAGGTTTCAATGGAAACCCATACACTGTGTTCTTTGGGGACCAAAAAGAAAGTGGACAGGTCATCATGCAGGCACTTACCAAACCCATTAATCTCGAAGATGATATCAAGCCACGTGTTATACCCTATATTATGAAAACCATCAAGCAATACGGTATGTTATACATAAACCTGCTAATTTTTTTTATATGTACAGATAATGTTATGTTATTTGTATATTGAAGTTAACTCAAGTGTTTGTAATTTGAAGGTAGTAAGTCGTTTATGTGGGTGGGAGAACACCCAAGGGTGAACATCACTCAGCCAGAGCTTATAAGGGAGGTGTTGACAAAATACAACACATTTCACAAGAATCATCATCTTCTTGATCCAATTGTTAAGTTACTGGCAACTGGTGTTACAACAATAGAGGGTGAGAAATGGGCCAAGCACAGGAGAATCATTAACTCCACTTTCCATTTCGAGAAGCTCAAGGTTAATTTTCATTCTTGCCTCAATCATTACAATAATCTTGGTGTTATCCTTATAAATTATGATTTAATACATATAAATTATGATTTGATTCTTATGTTACAACAATATGTGTTTGTTAACAGCTTATGTTGCCTGCAATGCACCTGGCTTGTGTGGACATGGTTAACAAGTGGGAGAAATTGGCCTCTGCCTCAGCAGATGGAACAGCTGAGGTGGAGGTGCACAGTCATCTTGAAACTTTAACCGGAGATGTGATTTCTCGGACTCTATTTGGGACTAGCTACGACGAAGGAACAAAGATATTTGCTCTTATTAAAGAGCTAACTGTTCTTACAATTCAAGTTATGAATTCAGTTTACATCCCCGGATGGAGGTAAATATTCAAAATTAACAAGAATAGATTTAACAATAATCCATGTCGAGTACCTTTTGGGTATTGCAACTTCAAAACTCATTTAAAAATACATAGCATATAAAAATGAAGGGCGAGATTTGAAATGATTTCACTACTTTCAATTGCTCATATTGCAGTAAGGGGTGTGTGGCATGCTAAATATGATACACAGTTGACCATTTGAGTCTTTCTGAAACACGTGTGCCTAATAGAGCATTATTAGGCCGATTCAGGAATTAAAACTTACAAATTTTGATAACATCCGCTTTCAAGGAGTGTCATGTCCTCTCTAATGTTTAAAGATACTTTGAACCCATCACGTGAAATTGTATGAGAACTGATCATGATCTACAAAAGTCGTTTTTATAATTTTAATATTTGGTGCGAAGGGATTTCATTATAAATATTTAAAATTAGTGACTTTGCGTAAGGTCCCATACTAATGTGATACTGGGCTAGCAATTATTAATTACTTTTATCAAATTTGAAATAGTTGTTCAAGTAATTGTAAGTTGTATACTGTAAACTAGTTGAGACAAGCTTATCTACCTTAAAAGAGTTACAAATGTATATATATTCACAATAATGTTAAAGAAGATCCAAATGCTTCATTTTCTTAGCCATTTATTATTGGTGTAGGTTTATACCAACCAAAAGGAACAGTAGGATGAAAAGCATTGACAAAGAGATAAAAGCTTCAATCAGGGAAATCATCAGTAAGAAAACAAAAGCAATCAAGTCAGGAGAGAGTGATAGTAATAATTTTTTGGGGATATTATTGGAATGTAATTCAAATGAGATTAAACAAGCTGAGGACAAGAGTGCTACACTGACCATTGATGAGATTATTGATGAGTGCAAACTATTCTACTTTGCTGGCCAAGACACCACTTCAACTCTACTTGTTTGGACACTAGTTGCGCTCAGTAGGTATCCAGAGTGGCAGACACGTGCTAGAGAAGAGGTTTTAGAAGTCTTTAAGGACAAAACACCCGATTATGATGGGATAAATCGCTTGAAAATTGTAAGTATTAACCATAATATGTCTCACTAATCACTTGATAGATAAAGTATATAAGCCTCTGTTAACATTAGTAATGATTTTTACCATGTCTCATAAATTCTCTATTTTCACAGGTAACCATGATTTTGTACGAGGTGCTAAGGTTAAACCCACCCGTAGTTGAGCTCACAAAAGTCGCCGTCGAAGACACAAAACTAGGAGACTTAACCATACCGGCCGGAACTCAGCTCATGTTGCCTCTAGTCATACTACACCATGACCCTGAAATTTGGGGAGACGACGCAAAAGAGTTTAAACCAGAAAGGTTCTCTCAAGGAGTGATTAAGGCAACAAAGACCCAAGGATCATTTTTTCCCTTCAGCTTGGGTCCTCGGATGTGCATTGGTCAAAACTTTGCTTTGTTAGAGTCTAAAATGGCATTGGCAATAATTCTACAACGCTTCTCCTTTGAGCTCTCACCATCCTATGTGCATGCACCTTTCCCTCTTGTCACAGTGCATCCCGGGTTCGGTGCTCCCTTGACTCTACACAAACTTTGAGTAAGTGTGTGGCTAAATTATCATCATAAATTTGGGTCTTTTAACGATTTGCAACAAGGGTAGTGTATGTTTGAGATATAACGTACAATAAAGTTGTACTTGTACTTTTGGGATATTAGTTTTTTAATCACATGTTATAATAAATTTCATGTAATGCCATATTTCCTATATGGACAGTTTTCTCTATATTCCATCTTTGCATCATTTTCCTCTCTTTTCTCTCTCGTTGTCTCACTCCACCCCTTAAAATCTACTCGTATTGTGTACCTTGTGATGGTTGAATGAATGTGAGATCTAATTTTCGTTGGCTCCTCTGAAACCCACTCTATAAAATGAAATTATAAATATACAAATTCAAGTTATAAACCTTAACCCATTTTGACGGATTAAATGACTATGTATGGTGTAAATGTCTTTGATGGATTTAAGGAAATTAAACTTTGTTGTTACATTTATTATTCTTGATATTTTTAACCAAACTTAGTATTGCTGATCTCACCATTGAGTACACCATATACAAAAGAATCATGATACTCTTGACCCAATTATCAAGTTACTAGCAACTGGTGTCACAACCATTGAGGGAGAGAAATGGGCCAAGCACAGGAGAATCATTAACTCCACCTTCCATTTACAATTGTTTTCTTTTTCACTCAAATTGAAATTCATGAGAACTAACAAATCAAAATATTCTGAATTTAAGACTTCCAAATTAAGGAATTTATTAATTCGTCATAAAAAAAAAGTCGTACCCAGTGAACAAAGACTCCCGCTTCACTATAGGGTATGGGAGAGGTAGATGTCAGCTGGTCTTACCCCGATATTATTTTATAATATGAAGACCCTGCTCCCAAGTCTCGAATCCGAGACCAATCGTAGCTTGGGCGAGCGCACTTTTCATCGCTCCAAGATACGACCTCTAAGGATTAATTCATCAACATATATGGTTAATATTAGCCATTGAGGATATTAAAAAACAATATCACCTCCTAATGATTCAAGGAAAATGGTGATTTTTTTTATAAAAAAAGGCACCAATTACATATCTCTAAACCTTAAATGGATTTAAATTTAGACTCTAGAGACAAAAAAAAATTAAAATATATTAAACAACCATTTATCTTACAATGAGGAAAAAATTTCACCTAAAATCAAAGAATGTTGAATATTACTATGAAAAAACTAGTGCTCTTTGCCATTGACAAGCAGAAGGCAATTTATTCAACAAAAGTATCATGTATAAAAGGAAAAAAGTAAATATTTAATACAATAATATTGTTGTTACATCTTCTTCCAAACACAATAAAAAAGACATATAATGTAACGGAAATAAATTATAATGCTTTGATCCTAACTATCTTTGTTGATTAACAGCTGATGTTGCCTGCAATGCACCTGGCTTGTGTGGACATGGTGAACAAGTGGGAGAAAATGGTGTCAGCTGACGGATCACTTGAGGTAGAGGTGCATCGCGATCTTGAAACTTTAACCGGCGATGTAATTTCTCGGACGCTGTGACACCTCGCCTATTAAAATACCGGGTGGTCACCCCGTGATCAAAATAACACGTTGGTCTCATATGGCTCATTCTTAGCAACATTGTCGAAAACTTTTTAAGGTTACTAACCACCTAGTAATTTAATTAGACTGGTGCCAAATTTTATCTTACATTAATTAACAACATGCAGAAATCAATGCCCATTTAAACCATCTACACAACTGATAATGGAATCCAACACAAATGAATAATCATAAATAAAGATAGCCGAATTAACTATCAGTTCAACAATAAAATACAATAGCCCCTGAAGCAATAGCTTGGATACATAAAGTCCAATAAATAAACTAAATACAAAATCTGAGGGCGGCATGCTTAAATGAGTACTGAAGAAAAGTTCCTACACTAGGAGTAAATGAACGAAGCATCTATAACAAGGTCCTGCAACTTCCACATGAGCTGCAGCTGCGCATCCCAAGATAGAATTCTCAAACTGGGCGTCCCTGTGGCTGGACACCTAAAATATTTTGGAAAAGATTTTTGACACGGGTCAGAGCCCAAGTAAAACGTTTTGAAAATATTTAGCAAGTAGTTAAATTACAATAAATAAATATGCATGTACACTTTTTATATTTAAGCTAGTGTCGCACTCTCTTGAGACATAGATCACCCCTTATCTAATGTGCACACTTAACGCTCGCCTTCTACCTTTCCTAGTTAAGCTATCCCACCTAACTAGCCATATCGAATATCCTTTTACAAAATAATTCATTATGCCTACCCGTATTGCCGATACAATACATTATCGATTTTCCATGTCTTTTAGCCCATTATAAATTTCTCAGTATATGTTTATTTCTCCCCATAATATAGTTATTTTTAATGTCACTGTCTTTCTCTTCTACTAAACTCACCCAGTAGAATAAAATCACAAGTATACATATATCACACTATTATATATATACTAATACGGCACCCCTAAACTGAGCTATGGTACGTGTATACTATGCTATCATGTCCTGGTACATCATCTACCAAACACACGTAGTAGAATAAATCACAAGTATATATATTTATCACACTAATTATATATATACAATACAACACCCCTAGCGTGGGACCTGCGGTGCATGCATTCTCTGTTATCAAGTCCCGGTACATCACGCACTGTATAAAGGACTACGGATTCCGAATCACTCTGGAGCCGTATCAATACAAATCACACATATTGGAGACGAACATAGTTCACATACCCATGGGTCACGCACATACCTACGCTCCCATGGTCAGCTGACTTATCAACTCACAAATAAGTCATTCACAGTCCTATGTCCTTGAGGTATCAATCTAAATCCCCCCGAAGGCACACAAAGATAAGATGTCCATTTTTCGAAAATCAATCTCCCGTGATAGCAAGTATGGTAGGTATGTCATACACATAATAAATCATACAAATCAGTGTAGGTATACACACAACCTATATCATATATTCAATACATAGCATATATATCTCCCAAAGATCTTATGTATTATTTAATTTCAATTATACGTTTCATCGTATATTCCCCAGTATCCCTCACTACTCGAAGTGTGCCAATTTTCTTTTAAAATATTGCAGTAGGTAATTCACTCATATCCTATTGATCTAAGTCATAAGTTCGTTCATCCCCCGAATTCATTACATTTCAAATTACACCGATTAATCTAATCAATTTCACATTAATTAATTTATTAAAGTAGTGTCACCCAACTACAATACTTTGTCTCACTCATATGGTCTGTATCTTCACCCTTTAGAATTTGTTTAACAAAAATCCACTATTAAGGTTAACACCTCTCGTTAAATTCACTATTCGAATATTTATTATACATCTCTATAATAAATTAAATCGGCTAATCTGTGCCTAACTCCCGTAGCACTAGCCTGAGAAATATCAGAGTCAAAACTCCGACCCTTAATTTAATTACTGTCACCTCAATTAATTTTTTTTTTAAGTAGTATCACTCAACCAAAATGCTCGGACTCCCTTTATTGGCTCGTATTTTAACCTTTTAGAATTCATTTCACCAAATTCGGTTAATAAGTTTAACACCCTTATTAAATTTAATAGTCCTTAATACTCATCCCATAGGATTCTAAGTAGTAGGTTCAATTTAATTTCTATCAATTAAATTCCACCTTAAGATACCAGCTCGTATGCTAAACTCATCCAAAATTCTCATTCGAATACGTTCGTATATTTTTGACATATATTATCGAGTGTCGTTCATTATAAATACTCCTAAATCCATACCCCGGATTCATCCCTATCTAATCCAAGGATAAAATAATGTTCCTTTATATTTTTCCAAAGTCCTTCACTCATCTACGGACATCCCTAAAAATCCAGATTTTATTTCTCACAAAGGATTTTGGTTTCAGACACTCTTTCGTAGAAAAATCATTAATAATTCAAAAAAAATCAGAAAAATACAAGGTCAGTGCCCACGCGACCGTGACGAACAGATCTAAAAGTTTTATGTTTTGACAAACAGGTAAATCGGATCGATTCTGCCTCAAAATTGGACCGTTCCGACGGACTACGAATCATCTTCTTCTCTAACTCGTTTTTCTCCATTTATGACCCTCAAACCTCCATGGATTTAACCCAAACATCAACCCAATTTATACCCCATATTTATTACATCTATAAATAGGTTCTAACACTAATATATATCATCAATAATCATTTATTCTCATTAAAACTTCTAGGGTTCCTGAATTGGGTTTTTCTCAAAATTTCTTAAATCACAAATTCAATTCGATTCAATAATTCAAATTCAACAACAATTCCTACTGGGTTTTCGATTATAAATCATATTCTAACATCATATGATTGTATTCTCCCATTAATTAAACATCAATCTCACCTTAAATGCTTAAATCCCCAAAAACCCATATTTAACATGTGATACCCTCCAAAAATAAATTCTACTATAATAACTCATCCCAAAATGAATATGGTTTACACCCACCATGATATGAATCGCAATACCGCAATTTAAATGAAAGCAAGTTTAACTACTTGCCTGAAAATTTCGTAGAGTCTGATCCTTTGATGTAGATGGAAATTTTGACTAAGAACACATCAATCTCCTCTTGGCTTGACTCTCAAAAGCTCTCCCACTTGATCCCTCTTTTCTCCTCTGCAACTAGGGTTTTTCTAAAATGAATTATGGTTGTCATACCCTCTCACGTTTTGATTTTATTATGTCAATCCCGTTTTTAGGCTTGTGCGCTTTATTAAAACGGCGCAATCACTTCTGTATGGGTCCGATTAGGCTTTAAAACGTCCCGAGACCCAATTACTACCCCCGGGTACTCTATTTTAACTATCTCGACCCTTCCGGACTCAACCGTACACTCAGAATCATCATCCGAGTTACGTAACTAAAATCTAAAATTACGACACATGTGTTCTTAAAAGAAATAACCCGAATTAATTTAAATCTCAATTCTCGAAATAAATTGAATCTTCCAATTTAAATAAATTCTCCAATTTAAATAGTTTCACCAAGTCATCAATTTAAATTCTAATTCTCTAAATTAGCTAAATTATTTATCCTAAAAAATACGGGGTGTTACAGACGCTATTTGGGACTAGCTACGAAGAAGGAACAACAATGTTTGCTTTTATCAAAGAACTAACTGTTCTTACGATTCAAGTTATGAGTTCAGTTTACATTCCCGGATTCTCCAATTTAAATAGTTTCTCCAAGTCATCAATTTAGTTTAAATTCTAATTCTCCAAATTAGCTAAATTATTTATCCTAAAAAATACGGGGTCTTGCAGACGCTATTTGGGACTAGCTACGAAGAAGGAACAACAATATTTGCTTTTATCAAAGAACTAACTGTTCTTACGATTCAAGTTATGAATTCAGTTTACATTCCCGGATGGAGGTAATTAGATTTTCAAAATTATTTAATTTGGATTTTGAAAACTTGTTGAAACAACCTTCCCTTCCTAATTTGATTACATATGTATACATATTCCCTCAATGTTAAAACCATTATCGATATTGAGTATCTTCTTGGTACTTAAAAGGAATTCACTGTAAAAATGGTGGGGTGGGGGGGTATATGGGATGGAATTTAAAAGGAATTCACTACTTTCAATTGGTCATATTGTTACTGTGTGTTCTGTTGGGATGCTAAAAATGCTATACACTTGACCATTTGAATCTCAGGCCAATTCGTGAAATTAAAATCTGAAAATTTGATAAAATCAACTTTCAAAGAGTTTCCATGTTTCGTAAAAATATGTCTTAGTAATTTGAACCGTTCTGTGGGAAATACGCTAATAATGGCATTTGAACCCATTCACATGATATTTTGTGAACTATTGAAGTACTTTTTTTCTTATCATGACTATTTCGTATGAAGGGATTTCATTACAAATATATTTTTAAATATAGTAAGTGACTTTTTGCCATTTCCCTAACTACGTGATATCGTGCTTGAAGTGATTAATTACTTATATGAAACTTGAAATGGTTGATATAAATTACTGTTATTTGTATTTTGTAAACTAGTTGGAAAAAACATATCACCTAAATATAATCGCAGATGCATATATTCACAGTAGCGCTCCAAATTATTCATTTTCTTATCCATTTATTATTGGTGTAGGTATATGCCAACCAAAAGGAACAATCGGATGAAAAGCATCAACAAAGAGATAGAATCTTCAATCAGGGAAATCGTTAGTAAGAAGACAAAGGCAATAAAATCAGGAGAGCGTCATAACAACAACTTTTTGGGGATATTATTGGAATGCAATTCAAATGAGATTAAGCAGGCTGAGGACAGGAGTGCTACACTAACTATTGAGGAGATTATCGATCAGTGCAAACTATTTTACTTTGCTGGCCAAGACACCACTTCAACTGTTATTGTTTGGACACTTATTGCATTGAGTAGATATCCAGAGTGGCAAACACGTGCTAGAGAAGAGGTTTTAGAAGTCTTCGAGGGTAAAACACTCGATTATGATGGGATTAATCGCTTAAAAATTATAAGTATTAACCCCATATAACTTGAGGGTATGATAAATCGCTACACCCAATTCTAATATATTTTTTTTCACAGGTTAGTATGATTTTGTACAAGGTTCTAAGGTTAAACCCACCGGTAGTTGAGCTTACCTATGCTTTATAATTTAAATGTTCCCACCTGCATTTGTTTCTCAATCCTCAAAATCCCAGAATTTATTGAGATTAAAATTTCCAACGTGTTTTCCTCTCCACTTTAGTTTCCCATTCTTTGAGGAGCTATGCTTAAGGAAGTGCTAATGGCAAAATGTAAATTTTTTCAATATTGATGCCCCTAAGATTAAAAGTTTGCATTGTATAACTCTGCACAGAATACCGTTTTTGCTATCAAGATTCATGGATCAGGTCTTAGAAAATTCATATATTGGTGATGTTTTAAGTAAGGTTACGCTACCCACCCCATCATTAGTCATTCAAGCAACTCTTGGCTTTTCTGGTGATGTTTCATGGAAACTTGATTTTAGTTTGCGTACATGTACACTCTTAGGAAAGTTCTCCAAACTAAAGTATCTAAAACTCTCCTAGGTATGTTTTCTTTGCTTTATAGTAACAATCATTGCTTAATTTTATCCATTTTCACTCTGTGAGGTTTTATATTATTATTGATATTTACAGATCAATGGGGTTAAACATTAACCAGATGATTAGAGAGCCTCCAAAATGGGTAGCTTAAACTTGATATATCTAGTGACAAGCTAATAATAGGTGGCTTCTATAAATCACATACACATGTAACTAGGTCACTTGTCTTTGTCAGGCATGTATTGGACACGGATACATGTCGTATACTTCTTTTCACATGTACATAATTTTAATATAAAATCAATGTATGTAACACTTCTTTTCAAGTGTCCAACACTTCTTTTATGTGTCAATACTTAATTTATAGGCAGACAAATTATGTTTGTTGATCGTCGTGGCCTCATTCTGTAAAAAAATTTCCCTATTTGGAATTTTCTCTATTGGAATACTAGAGGATGACTAATTGATTTTTCTATGAGATAATTATTTTGAAGTCTCATTCACTTGGTCAATGATGCAAGAGATCCTTTGACTGAGTTAATGGTGTCAAAGGTCTTATTTTGTCAACTCAGCACATTAAAATGACAAATACATCACCAAAATCACCCTCACAACTCTTTACAGCTCTTAACGTTGTTTTTAAAAAAAAAACACCAAATCTTTAAAAGTCCATAGCTTCAAATCTACAAATCCAAAATTCATTAAATTTATATATTTTGAATCTACTCGTCGAGATCTATCAAACAACACCGATATTCGATATTTTTTGACGAAAAACGAAACAGATAAATTTATATGTTTCTGTAAAACCTCCATTTTTTCTGGCGAAAACTCTTCTTCTCCAGCTTGGGGATGGTGTCGCTGGCGCGGACCAAGAAAAATAAAGAAAAAGACGAAGAGAGAGAGAGAGAGAAACACTCCGGCGAGAATTCCGGCGGCTTCTGGCGAGATTTTCCGGTGGGCTGTTTTCGGTGAGTCTCCGGTTGGGTGGGGGTGGAGGTGGAAGTGGGGTTATTAGAGTGTGAGATGTGTGTTTATTTTGAGAGAGAGAGTAAGTGAATTTAAAATGGATACATGTGAAGATATATTTTTCTAAATATATGTAGTCTATATGATGAAAAAGGACTTGGTGCATTAAAAAAAAGTCAATGGGATTTGGTGCATCTTTAACCCAACAAATGGGACTAACTTTAAATTATCCCTTTTTCTATACATCTCATGTTATTTTCTTCTTTGAGAGTAGATGTTTCGGGTTGTATGATATTACCATTCTAGTTTTTTTTTTTTTTTTTTTTTTGGGGGGGGGGGGGGGGGGGGGGATGGGGGGGTGGGGGGGAGGAGGGAGGATAAATCTAGAATACGTTAATTGAGATTGGATATTGTGATCTACAACTTTATATTTTCTTTCCTTTTGTTTTTTCTCTTCCGTTTAATATTGTGAATGGAATATTCTAATCATACGTGACAAATGTAGAATTATATATATATATATATATATATATATATATATATATATATATATATATATATATAGAGAGAGAGAGAGAGAGAGAGAGAGAGGATCAAGTGAGGTCCCAGTTTGAGAACCCTGAATGAGGACCATTTTTTTTAAATAGTAAAAAAAATATTTTTGGGCTGATTTTTTTTTTATGATTTATAAACATTTCAATAGGAACATAAAAAAATAATCAGCTCAAAATGAAATTTTTTGATATTTTAAAAAAATTGGTCAAACTTTGTCAGTTTTTAAGTGGTTAAAAACTGACAAAGTTTGACCGATTTTTTTAAAATAGTAAAAAAATTCATTTTGAGTTGATTTTTTTTATATGGCCCTACTGAAATGTTTAAAAACTATATAAAAAAAATTAGCTCAAAAATATTTTTTTTACTATTTTATCAAAATTGGTCTGCGCCAGCGGTATGCAAACTGGGGTATGCATGAGAACCTCTCTCTCTCTCTCTCTCTCTCTCTCTCTCTCTCTCTATCTATATATATATATGTCTCAACCTATTTGTGTCTTAGTTTTTTGAAAAATCACGTGTGCTCTTATTCATCTTGTATTATTATCACTACACCAAAAGGCTAAATTGTCACATTTGAGTCGATCAGCGTTGTCATGGTCTTTGATCGTGAGTTATCACATTCATTGACCGTGACAAGTTCAGTTGTCGTGAACTTGTCACGGTCAAGGACCTTGATAGGTCCGTGAAACTAAAAAAAACCTATCGCCTCTTTTTCCCCCGTTTCATTTCCCTCCTTTCTCTCTCTCTATCTCAATCTCACGTACGTTTTTTCTCTCTCTTTCCGTTGTGTGTGTGTGTGTATATATATACATGTGTGTATGTGTGTGATTAATTTGGTGTTTACAAAAATTTGGCATATATCTGAATTGGACCCCTTTGTTGTGTAAATATGAAATTAAAATTTGTTGGACATCTGAAATTGGGCATATTATTGTGTAAATGTGAAATTAAAATTGAAATTGGGTGTAAAACAAAAATTGGGTATAATGTTGTGTAAATCTGATATTGGACCCCTTTTGTTGTGTAAACATGAAATTGAAATTGGGTATAAATCGGAAATTTGACATATTATTATGTAAATGAGAAATTAAAATTGAAATTGGGTATAAACCAAAAATTGGGTATAGTGTTGTGTAAATCTGAAATTGGGTAAAATGTTGTGTAATTGGGTGTAATGATGCACATATAAATATATACACACATAGAGATTGTTAAATATATATCCCGTGTCCGAGTCCGTGCTTCTTATGGTAGCCTAAAGGTATAAATTTAATAAGGATAGGATATTTGATGATTAAACGTAGGCAATGTAATGGTTGGCAACAATCCATCGATAATGACTGATAAAATGACAGAAGAGTAGTATTCGTCCCATAGCCACGGACAAAGGAGAGTCAATCGTCCCAATAGGGGCGACAAGAAATTAGCTACATGCTGCTTTAGAAAAAAAGTTATTTTTAATGTCGATTGATAAGTTGGTTCAAAAGGATATGTCAAAATTTATAGGATTTGTTGGCCACAACGGAGACATCATATATATAATAATATATCATGAACGATTGAAATAGTTATAAAATCCTCTTATGTGATTTAGCGGAAGCAACGCAAACACACAGACAAAGTACAATACTTAGAAATAATATTATTGATATGAATGAGGAGTGCATGCGGGATCCAGGATCCTCTTTATTTATAGGCTAATATTTGCATGATGAGCAAGGAAACCCTAGTCTGGATAAACTAGGAAACTAACTAATAGATAATTACTAGGTTAATAAGATAATAGGGAAATAACAAAAAGGAAAATAACATACTATGTCTCTGCTCGTCCTCGGACTGCCCCTCCCATCTCTAAGCGCGTCTCATCATTCTCTCTTCTTTTGAAAAAACTCGTCCTTGAGCTTTAAAGTGGAACACCATTTATCTCCGGTGGTACTAGCACACATGTGATTAGGTTAGGTTGTTCTTCCTCTGCATATTCTCCTTCATAACCTCTTCTTCGGCAATTAGGACAGCTGCCTTCTTTTTAGGACACTTGAGACATTCTGTGACCAAAAGACCCACATGTTAAGCACTTGAAGTTGGTAGAGGTGGTTCCCAGGGCTGTCCTAGCTATGATTAGAATGGCCGTAGTATATTTCTGAAAAGAAACCTAAATCTAAAAAGAAAAACACAAATATTTCTGAAAACTAAAAAGAAAACTCAAATAAAGAAGTCCAAAATCTAAAAAGAAAACTCAAAAAAACAAAGAAATCCTGATCAGATAACCTAGAATATTTCCTAACATAAAACAACAACTTCCAACAAAAACAGAGGAGAGTGAGAGCAGGTGTAGGATTTACTGTTGAAGATAATAAGAGAGTTAAAATGGAGTTTGAATGGTATGTAGTAGGGAACAAACATAGCGGACAAACAATTGAGTCACTTGACCATGTACATGATTTAGATAATGCACAGCTAAGCTCCCCCCCCCCCCAACACACACACACACACACACACACAAAGACATAAACAATCAGAGTTCTTTCCCGAAAGACTGCCATTTTGTCACAAACATTACTACATTAGTAATTTTTCATTTGTATTCACTCATTTCATTTTTAAATTTCTTCCTAATATACATACTTATGGAGAAAAACATACCCACACTACAAACCAACCATTTGGTCTAGATGAACGCTGACGGGGCTTAGTCAAGAAGCCATCCTACAACTAAGAAACTCAGGAACGGATGCTGATGTAATAGAAATGCGGTCTAAACCTTGTGAATGTGTGAATGAATAGCTCAAAGGGAAACAAATCACTTATATATGGGGTGAAAAAGATTGCAAAATCTCTCCACCGAAATAACTATTTTACTTTTTAGCACTAGGCGCGTATTGGATGTAATTGAAGTGAAAGGTGATGAATAGTTGGGAACATGAATGTAAGTAATTACCGTAACATAAACGCATTCGATCTCTTTATGTAAATGCGTGTTTTAAAAGGGTTTAAATAATATCATGGAAGTCATGAACAAATTTTACCTTGTAAGAAGCCCTCGTTACCATGTACGGTAATGAGAAACTAATTACTCTCATTACTGTGCACGGTACAATTCTTAAATTCCTTCACGCCTTGTCCAGACTTTCTCGAATGCCTCTTTATAACAATTTCTTCACCCCCATGGATGGTAAATTAGTCATGAGAATCGTGAGAGTCAATATCTAAATTTTCAGTATCAATCCATGGAATAAATGATAAATCGATGTATAAAAATGAAGAAAAATGCAAATATGAGCAATGTAGAAAATAGTGAAATCCAACCTGGAAACGAAAGATGGAGGAACTCTGCAAGCCTTCCTGAGTTTGTCGGAAATCGCCAAGGACTTTTTTTTAAAGAATCAAGGATTTCCGAAAAATTTGAAATTGAAATGGAAAGATATATTTAAATCTTGGAAACCTTAAATTCATTAATAAACTTCACTGATACTCATGAAGACCCTAAATAGCTTTCCCACTAACAAAAAGAATCTGAATTTTCGTATTAAATGGCCAAAGCAGTTTGATTCAGTATCTATATTAGTGGCAGAATCACAAAAACACGTGCTCCTAGATTTGGGGCAACCACAAAACAAGCATCTGAAAAAAAAAACATTTGGTTACCACTAAAATCCACATGGTCCTAAACAGGGTCGTCTATGAAATTTTAGGGGTTCTAGGGGAACAATTAATTTGGAGTCTTTTATATTATTTTTTTTAAAGAAACTGTGTTCTTCTCGCATTTTTCAATGCAAAACTATCAATTAAATCATTAAAATTTATTGTTGTTAATAAATCTTCTTCAATTGATAACATGGCCAATCAATTTAATCTTTCTTGTTACATGGTAGAACGAAGGTAAGATTTTATTAATTTTAATTTTGAAAAACTTCTCTCGGCCGAGGCAACCGTAATGGGTATTGTCAAAATTATTCTATAGGCAATCCAAACGTTTGGAAAAATACAATCCATTATTTTAATATATTCTAACACCTCGATTGATTTTTTAATTTCTTTAGGTAAAATCCTCATTAAAATTTTTAATTCACAAAACAATGGATTTCCATCAATGTCACAACTATTGTTATGTGTTAAATAATTTTTAAGTTTAATACAATAACTATTTAAAATATCATCATCTAAAGTTTCTAACTTGTTCAAATCAAACAAAACCCCAAAAGTCTCCTCATATATTTTAAATTGTTCAAATCTAGTTCTAATTGACATAAGTGCTTGATCGATTATATGTAAGAAGTAATTTACTCTAAATGAATCCTCCAATGATTGTCTAATCCCATCACTAGAATTCTCATCAAAATATTTTTTTCTATAAATATTACGTTTTTCACGAAATACGAGTTCAATTTTCATTTCTTTAGCAATACCTATAGCTTCAATCTTCGCGGATTCAAATCCGTTTTCTCTTTCATTTTCAAAATAAGAAACAAATTTTGATCATTATCCCTTATTGGACCTTTTTTTACCATTGTGTCTATCAAATTTTGATCAATATTTTTTCAATTAGCCGGATCATAAATATCTAGTGGTAAAGCTTCTACACGTTCATTTTCTAATTGTTCATTATCTAATTCTTCTAAATTTTGATGTTCAACAGCATTTTCATTATCTAAATCTTCTATATTTTGATGTTCAAAATCTATTTTTTTGTTTATTAAAATATTTATTTAGTGAACCCGCTAGTTTTTATGTTTCTTCTTCAATTTGTTTTTGTCTTTTTCTTTTTTCATGACCGGAGGGATATTTTCTAGTAGACATATTCACACAACAACAAGTGTAATTTGTAAAAATAAAAATTAATCACAAAATCACAAGATTATCAACAATATTGACAAACAATATTAAAGAAAAATGCTAAAGAGGAACAATATAATCTGATTTGTAACCAATTTGAGAGAAATCTCAAGTTTTAATTTGTAAATGCCCAAATAACAAATTGGAATCTAAAAAAAAAATACAACACAAATATTAGTAGTAAAACAAACAAATTTATATAGTAGGAATGTAACAAAGCAATGAATAATATATACTTACACAAACAAGCTTCAAACAATCTCCAATCAAGCCCTAACTTTCTGAAATTGAAGAAATTGAAACCCTAGATTTTTAACCCTTATTTTGATGAGGTTAGTTCAATAAAAAAGGGGGGAGAGAATTGTTTTTTTTTTGGGTGGGGGTGGGGGGTGGTGAGGGGAGGGGGCAGGGGTGGATAAGGGTTTTGGGGGGGTGGGGGGGTAAGAGTGGGTTTATTCTTGCTTTGGTTAGTAGAGAAAGAGAGTAGTATGAGAGAGAGAAGAAGAGTGAGAGAAGAAAGTAGGTGAGAGAAATGGAAGAGTTAGGGTTAGAATAGAATAAGTAAATGGGTTGGGTTGAGTTTGAGTTGGGTTGAGCTATGATGATTGATGATACGGGAAATCGACCATAGGGCGTTCTCGTATCAGCAGATCAAAAGTTATATGTGTGTGTTAAACAAGTAAAGTAAGTAAATAGAGAGAAGATAAGATATAGAGTGGTTCAGCCCCTAAAATGGGCCTACGTCCACTGTGTTGCTCCGTTCTCATTATATGTGTTGCATTGTACAGTATAATCGTGCCTATAGAGGCGTACAAGTATGAGAATGGAGGAGAGTACATGACAGTATTGGAGATTCCGGTGAGCCCGTGAGGTGGCTGTGATGCAGATTATACCTCCAAAGCTTATGTTGGGGTGATGTAGAGAGAATCTGTGTTGTGGTGCCTCAGGTGTGTGTGGAACCCTCCCTTTTCCAGGTATGGTCCTCTATTTATGAGGAAGTGAGTTGAGTCATGTGCCCTGAGCACATGGCGAATACCAATTCTGCAGTAGATGTGGATGAGGGCGTGCGGCCCACAGAGTAGCAGCGTTGAGCTGTTGGAGGGGGACCGCGGACCCTAAGCTGGGGTGCCGCGGCCTCTGATGGAGAGGGCCGCACCCTATAGGAGTTCTGACCGCGTCCTATAGGTGTTCTGGCAGCGCCTTGAGTGAGGTACCGGTCGCGGCCTGTATGGCCTGAACGCGATTGTAGAAGTACTGCCACGGCAGGGTGCTATACTTGTACTATCAATAAGCCCCCAAGCCGTAGTGCCAAGGGAGATACATTAGGACTGCGGCTAAGTAGCCTAGGTACCGCGGTGCTTCCAAAGCGACGATTCGTCTTCCGCGCTCCCTTATATAAATTGTTTCTGGCCGTGGACTTCATTACGTTTCTAAAACTTTTGAGAGCAAATTGAGGGAAAATCTTGTTCTTCCTTTCTCAAGCATTTTCCGGCAGCCTTCCAAGGTGGTTTGAAGCTGCGTGTGTTGTTTCCAAGGTGGTGTGAGGCTGAGCATCGCAGATTTCTTCATTTCCAGGTAATCTTTCGATCAATAGACTTCGTAGTTTGCATTTCTTTCCAGTTTTTTAATAATCGAACATATGAATCGTACACCAGACCTATTTCTAATCTTAATGAACAAACTCTAGTTGTTTGATAGGGATCTAGGGCTTGTTGTTCTTGCTGTTCTTGATGCTTTTCACCAAGTTCTTCATATTTTGCGAATTTTGATCTTTAAAACGATTAAACATTATATACATCAACTGTTTTAAGAGTAAAATCGCGGCATGATGCCCCAACTTTAATCTATTCCCATTTTGATCCTTATGGCATACCGTGGTCGTCGGCCGTAGTCTCTTAAAATCTGAGATTCCCTTTTCAAAACAAGAGTAGATAACTGCAGACATCTTAAAAACGACAGTGGACATTTATTTGTTGGAGGGAGAGGCCGCAACTTAATAAAAAATACCAGTAATGTTGAACCCCGTTTTGGAACCAAATCGCGGCATTTAGTAAGCTGGCTTAGGACCTTTAGGCTGATTTATCCTCCTTGGTTAGATGAGGGTCGCGCCCTTTGATATGGAGGGTTAGATGGTCACCCTTTTAGGTTCAATCAATAGTTGGCAATTCATGTAAATAATCTTTCCGCGGCTTCTTGGTCTTTTCCAAACCATCATGGCTGCGGCGCCTAACTGCGGACTCTGCTTTTCAGGTACCGCTGCAGCCATATAAACTTTGACCCAGACGAGTTTTTAAGAGGCTTTTGGGCGAAGCATTTTGGGGCCTCTCCTCCTGAAATTTCTTTCGTGCATCCTCTAAGGTCAATAGGCCCTTACAAATTAAAAGATTGCCCGAACTGCATCAGACTCGACTCAGACTCCGCGGACTCTGCATCTAGGAAGGCCTTCCAATCTCCGCTAATGGAAGAGGAAGCCAACTCAAGTACCCATCCCATGGGTGAAGGAGATATTGTCGCGGCTGCTAGAAATAAGCCTGGAGGTACATCAGGGAGGGCTGAGAGACCCTTGGCCGCGCTTGGTATCCGCAGCTTAATGACCCAAAATTGGGTTGAGCAGGTGGCTGAGGCCTTCGAATTTCCAGAAGATTTGACGTGTTCAGCCCCTGCCGCGAACCAAAGACCGTGCACGGTTCTATCTGATGACGGAATTTGCTTTCCCCTGCACGCGTTCATTTACGAGCTGCGGCTACCTGTCCCAGTTCCTATCCGTCGTCTTTTCTAGACAATGAAACTGGCCCCAGCCCAGTTAGATCCCAACGGTTGGAGAGATGGTCTTGCCGCGGTCATGCTTTGGGAGAACTTATTCAAAAAGGACATTACTCCCGCGGAGTTCTTTCATTTCTACCGCCCAAAAGAGAACTCCGTAAAGTTCGCAGGATACTACTACTTTTCACTTCGCGACAGGAATGAAACCCTTTACACTAGGAGGCCGACCAGTGTAAAAAATTGGAACGGAAAGTACTTTTACATTTCTGGAGAAGGGTGGGAGTTCCACCCTGAAGAGAATGAGAGGGAAAAGTCGTTTCAAATGCCGCGGCAATGGGGAACTCCCTCCAAACTAGGTAATTTTTAAATGTCTGCGTCCCTTCCGCATATTTTGTTAAATATCTGCTAACCTTTGGATTTATTCTTCTTTAGTCCTTGATAACTTGACTTTAAACAAAAGGTAAGAAAAGAGGGTTGCTGAGGCATCGACGGTACCTACTGAACACAAGAAGTTCAGCACACTAGTTACATTAGTGAGCATATTCGAAGCAGGTTTCTTCCCCAATAAGTCAATTCCCCAGCAAATGGCCGCGGAAGGTAACACTAATATTCTGCGGAGTATAAAATGTTTCTGCAATTTTTGTTCAAATACTTGTGTTTACAGTTTCTTCTCTTTTTTAGGTGAGGAAGTTGATAGGGAGCTGCTGGCTGCCCAGCTGGCAGAGATGGATGAGGACACGGTCGTCCTGAATAATATTGCGCGAAGCAGAAAGAGGAAGAGGTCCAAAGCTAAGGGATCTGCCGCGGCCCCCTCTAGAGATAAAGCCACTGATCCTGCCGCGGATCAGGTGGTTAATGATGAAAACCCGGCGCAGGATGAACACTTCGATGACGACATAGGGGAAAATTTGGTCGCGGCCGGCCTGATGTCAGCTGAAGTCCCCCTTCTATCGTCCTCTCCTCCACCGCCAACTGTAGTGGCGGTTAACGCGAACTTGCCACCTCCCCAATTCCGCGGAGAGTCCGGGCCAGACGGTAGATTAAGGCCTCAATTAAGGCAGCCTGACCCCAATTCTTCCTGGGACACTACTGCGAAGGCTGCCCAGAGAATGAAGCGAGCCTTGGATGCCGCGGACCTTGACAGGCTGGTTGGAGAAGATCATGAAGATCTGGAGGACTGTGGCCTCCACAGCCTTCGGAGGGTACGTACTAGTCATTTAACTTTGCATCTCATATTTTTCTGTATTTTTGCTAACGCCTTTTATTTCATACAGGCCGCTGATGTGATTGTGGTCCAGAAGAGGAAGTATGAGGCTTTGTACAGGCTGAAAGAGGTTGAGAAGAGTGCTCATGCCGTGGACATACAGTCTGCACGGACCTCTTCTTTTGAGGCAGGTAAAGAGTCCACTGCAGTGGCCCTCCAGGCAGCCCATATGGACTTGGAGAAGGCCAACAAGGCCAGAGAGGAAGCGGAGGAGAATTTTAATCAAGCCGCGGAATCTCTGAAATCCTCACATGCCTAGACAGCCGAAGCCGCCCGTGTTACAGAGATTGCAAATACCAAGCTCGCCCTCCTCCAGCAGAAATATCAAGAGTTAGAAGCCAAGTCTTCTCAGAAGGATGAAGCTCACGCCCCAGCAATACAAAAGTTGGAAGTTGATCATGGCGACGCCCTCCAGCTAGCCATAGATCATGCCGTGAAGTCATTCAAAGGCTCCAAGTATTTCTTCCTCATTAACAACAGGGCATACCTCCGCGGCTACCAGGAGCTGCGATAAAGGTTTATCAGGAGGTTCCCTGAGGCCAAGGAGGAGGTCCTTGCCTGGAAGTTTAGTGATGTCGAGCATCAAGAGAGCATCGCTGAGCTTAAGGCCGCGACTGAAGAGAGAGAGAGGCTTAGGGCAGAGGCAGAGGCAGCGGCTGAGGACGGAGAGACAGAGACTGCCGCGGGCCGAGAAAAGGCTGACGATGATGATGACGCAGCCTCTTAAATTCTTAATTTCTGTTGCATCATCAATATAGGGTTGCGTACCTCTTTTTGTAATCTTAAACTACTGTTATGGCTGCGGCCTCCATTCTGTAATCTATGGCTACTAATAGAAAGGCTGCGGCCATATTTTTATCACTGATTGACTGCTTAATATTCCTTGCTTTTCTATATTGCATGTTTAACATTGCCTGCTATAATGAATGGTTGCACGTTACTGCCTCATATTTGCAACTTGCTTTCTGTATTGAATGAACTTGTAGGACTTGTAGCTAGGTCCGCGGCAGCATAGTATAATTTGATGCAATCTTGTGCTCTTATTAATCATCCGCGGTATCCTTGTCACTTTATGGCCCCTTTTTGTTCTGGCTGACTATACCACGAGCATTCGTACTTTGTCTGACATTGGAACAAGTTCCTTTTCGCGGACAATTAATTCTTTAGAATGTGGCCTTTTTTGTTTTGCCCTTGCACTTTTCACTGTAGGGTTGTGATCCCCCAAGCCGCGGTGCCAATGAAGTATGGTTTTGGGGCCGCGGCTTAATTTTTTCAATTTTTCGTAGAAGTCGCGGCTGCCTTTTGTTATCTACTCATTTGCTATGTAGAAAAAATGAATAGATTGATGCCGTGGTAATTTGAACGAGGGCAAATATTCTGAATTCAAGTCCACCTCAGCGACTCTCAGTCGCTTTTTCCATTCAGCTGTGGCAGGTTGCCATCCAGGGCTAGGGCAACGGTGGATGAGGATGCCGCGACATCTACTTGACTGCTGACAAGATAATGAGGCTGCAGAACCTTGCCCTTGGGAAATCGAGGCCATCCTTCTGTAGGTTTGACATGCTTCATGATCATAGTAACAGAGCCTGCTATAGCCGCTTCGATTGTCTTTCATGGCTTTCCTTTAGTAGATCTTGGGACACTTATGAAGCCTCCCCAGGCTTATCTTGGGACATTATGAAGCCTCCCCAGGCTGGGTTATGTTATTAAGCCACCCACAGCTAATATGCGAGACACTATCAAGCCTCTCCAGGCTAGGTTATGTTATTAAGCCACCCACAGCTAACATGCGAGACACTATCAAGCCTCTCCAGGCTGGGTTATGTTATTAAGCCACCCACAGCAAACATGCGAGACACTATCAAGCCTCTCCAGGGTGGGTTATGTTATTAAGCCACCCACAGCTAATATGTGAGACACTATCAAGCCTCTCTAAGATGGGTTATGTTATTAAGCCACCCACAACTAACATGCGAGACACTATCAAGCCTCTCCAGGCTGGGTTATGTTATTAAGCCACCCACAGCTAACATGCGAGACACTATCAAGCCTCTACAGGCTGGTTTATGTTATTAACCCACCCACAGCTAACATGCGAGACACTATCAAGCCTCTCCAGGCTGGGCTATGTTATTAAGCCACCCACAGCTAATGATATATATATAAAGCCATCCCTGGCTAGATATTGTAAGCCTCCCGGCTCGATGACGCGTCCCAAAAGCTAAGAACGGGCATTATAAGCCCCCGTGGCTAATGTCGCACTCCGAGAGCAGAGAATTAGCGTTGTAGGTCCTGGTGGCTAATAAAAGCTCCTTGAATCCTCAGATGCTTTTGCGAATATGGTCATCATATGATAAGATGTAGTTGCACATTGCGAGGGGAACTTCTGAGCTAATGAAGGTCGTAACCCATCCATAAGTGCATCCCGAAGTAGAATAATCCTTCGAGACAATTTTGTTATATTTCCTCTGAAATCTGTTTGAGACAAAAAGTCTTTTTGTGAGATAGCAGGTCATGAAACCAAGAGAAATATCAGATATAGCTAAACTTGCTAGTTCATATATTTATATATGTATGCTGCAGCTAATGACTTTGTTAACAAAACATAAAGTCTTGAGTATTAAGGCTACAGTGAGCTTCATAAAACATAAACAGAAATAGTTGAAATTAGAAAGACTAAGGATGAGATGCGACATGCAGCCTCTGCCAGGTCTGGCTGAATCTCTTATGCATTCTTCAGGAATCGCTGCAGCATCCCTTGCCCAATTAGCCTTTCAACTTCATCCTTCAGAGCATAGCATTGCTTTGTGTCATGGACATGGTCCTGATGGAATTTGCACCAGGTAGCTTTGTTCCTCTTGTGGGGTGGAGCTCTCAATTTTTCTGGACACCTCAAAATCTTGTCCCCTTTGATGAAATCCAAGATCTCTTCAATCGGGAGGCTCAACTGAGTATAGACACCCGACTTTTTCTGCCTTTTTTGGCCTCTGACGGTTGATTCCGCAGTTTCATTTACTGTCGCGTCAGGCATGGCTGGCTTTGCTATTTCCTCCACTTCCGTGCCTATGTTTTTAGATGTCGCGGCCTCCAGCATTAGCACCCTCTGAGTGAGAAAATTGACCTGGGTCTGAAGTGAGGCGTGGCTATCATAGAGGTGATTAAAGTGATTGTATAGTTGCACAATCTCATCCTTGACTTCTGCACTCCGGCTGGATTCTCCTTCCATCTCTGCTTTTGTTAGTCTTCACAAAGTATATATATAATCTGAGAACAAACTAACAGAAGTGAGCAATCTTAGAGATACTGAAGTAATCAAGTAGGAAATGGGGATGCAGCATTTTCACTTCTACGAGGCACCGCGGCCATAAGGCACGTAGTAAGATGCACTGCCGCGGCCTCATATGATACACCATGGCAGAGCTAGAGCCCAACTGATTACGCTCCTCAACGTTTGAAGCTTTTGTAACAGCTACCCTAGTGGAGGCCACGACTATAAGTCATATTTACTGTCTGGCCGCATCCCCTCCTAGGCAGCAAGGAGCAATCCCAAACCTGAAGCTCGGGAATTGAGTTTCTCTCTCGAAACTTATGGAGAGCACACATATTAGGGTTTGTCCATGAGTAAATAACCTCTCGGTGCACAACATGGCACAATTTCAATGATAAACCCTAGATCATAGGCCAAGAACAACAAAAAAGGAGTAGATACAATCCCTCCCTAATCATTCATCTTTTTTAGGCGAAAGCTCGTCATGCCTTTCAATACTAGCTAGATAGAATGATATCACAGGGGTATGCAAAATAGATCTAAAGCCATAAGATGGAGTATATATGGATATAAGAAATACCCACTTAAGGGTGTGAATATGATGCGGAGTCCAATAACCAGTAACCGACCCGTGAGGAGGTGATCCAAAGGACCCCCAGGGATCGAATAAGGTGTTTGAAGAACTCATATATGCAGAGAAACAAGGTTGAAATATCTCGTTCCCACAGACGGGCCAAACTGATGATACGATAAATCGAACATAGGGCGTTCTCATATCAACAGATCAAAAGTTATATATGTGTGTTAAACAAGTAAAGTAAGTAAATAGAGAGAAGACAAGATATAGAGTGGTTCAACCCCTAAAATGGGCCTACGTCCACTGTGTTGCTCCGTTCTCATATGCGTTGCATTGTACAGTATAATCGTGCCTATAGAGGCGTAAAAGTATGAGAATGGAGGAGAGTACATGACAGTATTGGAGATTCCGGTGAGCCCGTGAGGTGGCTGTGATGCAGATTCTAGACCTCCAAAGCTTATGTTGGGGTGATGTAGAGAGAATTTGTGTTGTGGTGCCTCAGGTGTGTGTGGAACCCTCCTTTTTCCAGGTGTGGTCCTCTATTTATGAGGAAGTGAGTTGAGTCACGTGCCCTGAGCACATGGTGTATACCAAGTCTGCAGTAGATGTGGATGAGGGCGTGCGACCCACAGAGTAGCAGCGCTGAGCTGTTGGAGGGGGACCGCGGACCCTAAGTTAGGGTGCCGCGGCCTCTGATGGAGAGGGCCGCACCCTATAGGAGTTCTGACCGCGCCCTATAGGTGTTCTGGCAGCGCCTTGAGTGAGGTACCGGCCGCGGCCTGTATGGCCTGAACGCGATTGTAGAAGTACTGCCACGACAGGGTGCTATACTTGTACTATCAATGATGGGTTTATTGTGTGGGTTTATTTTTTAGTGTGTGTGTATGGGTTATTATGTTGTTGTTGGGTTTAGTGTATGAGTTTATTTTAAATAGAACAAATTTATTTTTGGGGGTCCTTTTTTAAGTGATAGCTCTAATTTTTTTCATAACTAATTTTTTTGGGGAGGCCTTTTTTTTACAACTATTTTTTTTAAACCTATTTTTTTATACCTAATTTTTTCTTTTATACCTAAAAAAAATTTTCTGCCTAACCCGCCTATGCCTAGAGCCGGCCCTGGTCCTAAATTCAAGATTCCATTCCTATTTAAGATGATAACTTTAAAAAGATGATACAAATTATATGATGAATCTAAAAGAAGTAGAAAAAATGAAAAAAATAGCTCCAATTTATATACCCAGATAAGAAAATAATACTATTATGGGACTAAACACGAATATTAAATTATATGGGCAAACCTTATCACCGTTATTATAAAGAAGGTACTCTCTGTTGGAAGAAGAAATGAGAGAGAGGATATTAACGGACTCTGCCATTGTTTGGATGAGAAAAGGGAGATAGTGAAGTTTGTACTAAAACTATGCGTAGAGTTTGGAAATACATATACTAAGACCAAAGAAACGAGACAAAAGTACACATTGGGGTGAGCACCAGCGTCGGCATGAGCAGCGGCGCTAGAGTGCGTGAGGAAGTGGAGTTTTTTTTTGTTTTTTTATCAAATATCAAAAAGTCCCTCAAATATTTTTAATACATATTTAGTCTAAGTGTTTTATTTTGTATCAAAAAGTCCCTTAATCTCTTATCTTTAAAGGTTTTTGGTTCAAAATAAAAAAAACTTGGACTAAACATGTATTAAAAAAAGTTCGAGGGACTATTTGATATATACCCCTTTTTTTTTTAATAAAAGAGAGAGTTAGTTTTGGAGGAAAACGATTTGAGGTTTCAGAAGAATGGATTTTTGTTATTTTTTTTATTTTTTTGTCACTAATTAATTTTTTTGTGATAGATTTATTTGTCACTAAATGTACGATAATTTTGTCACGAATAAATAAATCCAACATTCTAACGCACGGGAATGCTAGCGCCAAAATTTTTATTACTATTTGGTGATAAATATTATTAACTCATAACCAATTTAACATCATCCTATTCAATTCGTGACAAAATTAATTTTCCTCACTTAAAGGTAATATTTAGTGACAAAATTACTTGTGTTCGAATTTTTTTCTCACTAATAAGACATTCTATTATAGTGTTCCTCTATCTTTGAACTATTAAACATTGAATTAGTCTTCTAAAAAGACGATGTTTTTACTTATGATCCACGTGGGTTGAAAACTTGAGATGACTCTTAGCAAGGCCTAAACTTCCTTTGAATGCTCCTTTGTTGACTCTTGGTTATCTCAAATTTAGGCACCATTTTCTTATACCTCGATGCTTATACCCCATTCCATACCCCCAAGAGCAACCTTTTGAGAACACACTATATATTGACTTACTTGAGTCTGTCTATATAGGAGTTCCAACTAGTTTGGATATCTGGACAAAATAGGTTAGACTTTTATGAGAACTCCATCTCCTCAAAGGTTCAAAATTATTAAAGAAATCCAGTTCAAGAGAACCTTCAAGATCAATATAAAGGGAAGTTAACTCTATCCTTAAAACCACAAATAGGACACTTGCACTGCATCATTCATATCACCAATTTTCTTTAATGGTTTTTCAACACAATAAATCTTTTTAAAATCAATTTAATTCAATACAAATCATTTTATATAATTTTAAATAATTTTTTAATTAATTAAAATATGGTTTTCAAAGTAGTGTGGGTAAAAGTTGAATTTTAAAAACTTGTTTTCGTTGTTGATTGTTTGCCTGGGTAGAATCCAAAAGCGATAGAGAATTAAAGGTAGACTGTGTAATTATTTTCAACACGCATTTTAGCATTCATCTGGTTCGTACACGTGTTGGTAACCTATCGAGTGGATTTGTGTTTTCTGTTAGACACAAAATGCATTCATATCCTTAGCCCTTAGATCAACCTAATCAACGTCCTGCATGTGTTTTGACCCAATCCTTGTGAACCCAGTTTAAACCAATAAGTGTACTTTTAACCCACCGCCTGTGTTAAACCGTTGGAATGGAATCTCACACTATCTCACACGAACACTTAAACACTGTGGTTCTGTCTGAGAATCTTGAATTTGAAAGAATTGCTGGAATCAGAATTCAAAGAGAAGGAGATCAAGGAAAAGACAAAGAACCAACAAGAAAAGATAAAGTTCCAAGTCAGAATACCTTTGGAGTAGAGAATCTCATGTAGGTACATTCTAAACTTAGGTTAGGATCTTTGAGGATAGCTTAAGTGTTGTAACTGATTTTTTATTCTAGTGGATTTTTGTTTTGTGTCGTAGAGGGCATCATGGATGTTTCCCTTGTTTAAGTGTTTTTCCACGTTAAAATTCATGTGTCTATTTCTCTGAATAATCTTAACTGTTGTTGTGATTGGGACTGCATGGTAACTTTAGTAGATGTTTATTAAAACTTAAAAAGAAAGGTAATCAACTATCAAAGTTAATCCATATAAGCATTTACTAACACATCTTGTGTTTTTCTCAAAAAGAGTTTTTCCCAAAACGTTTATTCTGAGTTTACGCAACTTATAACATTTTGTTATTAATCTTGTAAATAAAGCTTTTAGTACTAAAGCATTTCTTCAACTAGTATCAGAGCGGGAACACCTTTTGTGATCTTAAAACTTGAGAAATTATTTTCGAAACTTATTTCTGAAAAATTTCAGAGTATGGAAGAAAAATTTGAGAAGTTAGGTAACTTATCTAGACCACCACTCTTTGAAGGAAAAAAAATTTCTTAATGGAAAGTGAGAATAAATTCTTTCATTCAAGGAACCCTGGGTGATGAAGTCTAGGAAATGATTGAAACAGGTTTTGAACATCCTACTAAACCTACCTCTCCCACTGATCCAACAAGAATTAAGAAACTTCTTAGTGAATTTACTAAGGAAGAGAAAAAACTGTCTCTTGATAATAACAAAGGGAAAAATGTCATCTTTATGTCCATAAACGAACATGAATTCAAAATAATATCCATATGTTATACTTCTAAAGAGGCATAGGACACTTCAGTCATTGCTCATGAGGGTGATGAACGTGTCAAAGCTGGAAAAATCCAAATGCTTATTCAGCAATATAACACCCTTATTATGAATGACAATGAATCCTTTGATGATTTCTACATAAGGTTAACTGACATTTTTACAAAACTTCATGCAAATGGTATAACCTACAGTAGAGAGGAAATTGTGTCAAAGATTCTTAGGTCATTGCCATCCACTACAAGAAAAACATTCGTTTATGTTAGTCAAAAACTGAAATAAATGACCATTTATGTCAGTTTTAGAAATTTTCAAAACTGACATATAAAACCCTCACATAAATGTTTGTAAAACTGACATAAATAATATTCTCATATATGTTAGTTTGTAAAAACACACATAAAAACTACAGCATTTAACATGTTTTTAATCACAATTTCATGAAATCTGTGATAAATAAATTCACATTTATCATAGTTTTAATAACTTTATGAGAGTTTTTTCACAACTAACATAAATGTTTATATAAAAAATAAATAAATAAATAAATAAATAAAATCCCTACTTCATCCATAAATAACTATTATTTGAGGTTAAATCAATCCTTGTATCGTCCATTTTGTCCTATTATAAATAGAGAATAACCAAGGTCATAAATGTCACTAAATTAATATACATTAAGATATTTACAATAAACAAATAGTGGTTTGAGCTACATCATATCCGAAAACTCTACAGTATGTGAGCTATATGATAATATCCAAAAAAATAGCTAGTGTTAGCAACATAATAACATCCAAAAAATAGTGATCCTTTGCATTCTTCCTTTGGCATATCAATAAAACTGATCCTCGGCATTCTTCCTCTGGAACTATCGCCACCATGAGGTGAAATGTCACTTTTTTATCGACCTTCAATCTACGTCAAAAACCAAGTTCATTGAATGAGGATAGTGTAATAGTAAATTAACACCAGTCAACTAAAGCCATTATGAATTGATTTACATAACTATAAAGGGAGAAATGAATTTTTCCACCAAACAATGTATATACTGCTAAATTATCATTTAAAAGAAATGTAGTTCAAACTAAAGGATGGCTTTATTTATTGAATCCTGATAAGAAAGTGAAAGTACTCATTGGATTACCATCAATATGAGTTGAGAGAAACAAAAAAGCTCACAAGAAATATGAATTTCAACAAAAAGTTCAATCTGTAATAGAGCTGCATAAAAAATTAAAAAGTTCTCAAGTCTTACATGATCATGTAAATACATTAACCCAAAAATTTTATCACTCAAGTATACTCGCGATGCATTAACCATGGACGGCTTTCCTTGGTGCATGGCATCGTCCAACCGACATGAAGCATCGTTTAGGAAAACGCTGAGAGAACAAAAATAAAAAAAGTATAGCAGCAAACAGAGTCAACGTTTTTATCAACAAAGTAATGGGAAGTTAGTTGAAAATGATTTCGGCTTTAGGATACGGTCCCTCGTACTTGTTAGATAAACTTTCTGAATTTTCATGTGGCATACTCTAGGTCCCACATCATATTATTGAACAATAAGATCATAAACCACACTTGTGCATCTGCACTGAAACATGAAAACAAAAAAAAGTACAAATATCATAACAAACTCAGTGAAGTTCTAATATATATATATATATACACACACACACACACACACCTTAGTTTTCATGAATATCACAAGTTCAATATGTTCAAAAGAAACTGACAGATATGGTGATTCATAAGGGTGAATTGAATCAGTTTTCCTCCCCAATATGGTAACTGCCCTTATTTGGGGGATCAAAACTGCACAAAAAAATCATTAAGGACAGATTTACCTATGAAATCAGAGGTACACCTATTAAATACATCAATTCAAATGTTCATTTTAATACACCAGTTATTCGTGTTCAAACTTTATACTCCACATGTCCTATTATTAACAACATTAGATGGAAACAAAAAAAAATAATAAATCCCACGTTGAATCGCGTGTTGGTCCAAGCCTCAAGGTTCCCTCATTACACGAAGGTGTGTTAAAACACAAGTCAGCTATCTCCACTACTCTGATTGAAGGTACAACTACAATTTCTGAAGGTATAGCTAATGAAGACACGCTGCACACTAGGTCTGATATTTTGCCTATTATGAGAAACATGCCTTCTAGAATTTCCTAAGTTTGACATGGGTATAAGGTTATGAGCAGGCCATCGAAACTTATATCAATGAATTTTATCTCTCCAAATCACTTTTCAGTCCTAAAAGAAGGGATCTGTATAGCTGGTACATCTACTTCACTAGCTAGTCCATCTGCTCCTGCTATGTCATATCCGCAACCGACCTTAGGCAACTGTGTTCCCTCTTTCACACAGGTGGGGATGCCTTCTAGTTGTCAAAAGTCACGTGATATCTATCATATTTCCCCTCCTTGCAAAGAATTAGACCAGCTAGCGAAGTAGAGATCAATCTTAAGGAATCAATGACTAGAGATCAATCTTTCTTAAAGTTGATCAGATGCATATAACCACATAGCTCAATACTAAAGTTGCAATAAAGACTCAAGGAAATTACTTGAAATAAAGGCTATGTTTATCAGATTAATTTTAATTATAAATCTAAGCTATTTTTTATTATTGAGTGCGTTTTAATGTCATAATCATTAAAAATATGTTTTCAGACCATTACATAAATGTGATTATACCATTACAAAGGTATATATACATATACACAAGAATAAATGCATGTAAATAAATGTACCTCAGTGCCAAGGTTTAAAGATGAGAAAGAGGAGAAACTGGATGAGAGCTAAATACAGTCTATTGCGGCTACCTCTAAGCTGTTATTATAATTAGTAGTAGAATCTGCCCCTCTCAGTATCGTGTTCATGTTGTCCAGTTCAAGCAGCGAGCCGTTAGGGGTCTCTTCATCCTCCTGCTAATAATTATTAGGCCATGTTGATAGTCATATCAACCATGAAACTAAAAAGCAATTGAACATTAACTATATACATATGGTTTTGATTATAAAAGGTGTTTTAACTACAGTGGACTGTAATTAGCTCTCCGCAATAATTTTTCATTATTTACAATTGGGTATTTTAATTGGAATAACTGAAAGTACCATTTTTTTATTAATAAATGTATTATATATTTAATCATATTAATTAGTGATTTATGTACATGCAGTGAGATAATTTACCAGTGATTTTTAAAGATGCATCAAACTTTGAAGCATATATACACGGTGGTTGAAGAACAGAAGGTCATGTATGCTTTGATGCATGGTAAAGGATACCACTGATTTTAGTCAAACAATGAAAACTTGGATGGGGTATATTGGAGATAAATTCAGTAGCTATACACACCCGAATTGTGGAACAAGGTCAAGAAGATGTCATTAGCGAATTTCGAAAGTTGTATTAATCCAAAATAGTGGAGGAATGTCATGATAATCAAAATATATAATGGGACTTCAGCAATTCTTATGTACCAAACTAACCAGGTCACATTGCATTAGAGTTGTAATGGGATTCGCTCTATGGCTGTCCTAGGTGACAAAATGCATATGATACACTACACACCTTACATCATTTCCATAAATGTAGCTTTCAAATATAGTCCTATCTGAACCATGATTTAATTGATAAATTGCAATTTAGATGGAAGTTTTCTCTGACTTTAAAATTGAGAAAATGTGGAAGTTTGTGGCTCATTAAAAAAGTAGACTGAAAATATCATAGTCTAAAAAACAACACTTACGTTTTATTAGTCATCTTTACCACAAACCTTGGCAACCCAGTCGAAATTATTCTACATAAGTAATAAGCGCTCTTACCATATGTTGCTGAAGCCATATAGTATACAAGCGTCAGTGTAACAAATAGCCTGGTACATTTTCTGGCTAAAGGGACATGTGGGGACACAATATGATAATTATTAAGTTAATGGATTGTATTAAAGAATTGCAGTTAAGACTTTATTAATCAATCACCAAAGATTACATGTTTATGACCTTATCCTACAAGTGAAGTATACCCAATACAACAGTAATAATCAACAATGAAATCAGATAATTCAATTTAAGGGATTATTCCAGTAGAGTGGGTCATTGAATTAAAAAAAAATAAGCGACAAAAATGGAAGACCATTGACCAAGCCATGGAAACTCTCTATTACTATGACTTGTACCCAAGTCATCTCTCAACAGGTGGAAGTAGTTTCAACATGAGCGTACGACGGTCAAAATAAAATCATTCGAATTAGGAGAAAATTATCAAATTTGGCAATTTTATGATTCTGTTATTCTCTGCACTTTGTCAATTGATTTAAGAATATTATACCTTTTTATCAAGATCAAAAGTAGCTACACTTGGAGGACAAACTGTCCAGATTGAGAATACACGTGAGAAAAAAAGAGTAGCCACAAAAATCGTACTATATGAAATCATTCCAATTCAAGACATAGTAAAAAAAAGGATAAAGTAAACCCCTAAAAAGTGGAGACAAATACGCTCAAGAAGTCGATGTAAAATTGATGTTTTCCCAAACGCCCACATTCTCGATTTTATTTTCTTAGAAAAAATCTTGTGTTTATCTCCTTCAAATTAAGCCAAAAAGTAACCACGACCATGCATATACAAGGATGTTATCTCCTCCTTTTGTCTCTGTGAAGCAACATATTCATAATGAATAAGTCCTTAGCTTTTGTGGAAGAATGTATAAGCAACATATTCTATTCCTAGTTGGAGGAATAGAATTATCACACGTGACTTCACTTAACAAATTTCCACTAGGAAGAATGAGTATGAATGTTGATTGGTCTGACCACGAGATTCTAGATTGGTGAAGGATTGAACCCTCTGAAATAGGGTGTCCTTAATTAGTAGGTCATGAAATCTACATCGAAGCTCAGTGTGAAGGTTGAAGAAAGGATTCTATACATGATCACCCGACTTGACAGATTTTCACTGGGAAGAATGAGTATGAATGTTAATTGGTCTGACCAAGAGATTCTAGATTGTTGAAGGATTGAACACTCTGAAACAGGGTGTCCTTAATTAGCAGGTCAAGAAATATACATCCAAGCTCAATGTGAAGGTTGAAGAAATGATGCTATACATGATCAATCTAGCAGGTGATTCTCCAGACGCTAATCGTTCTACTCATAATCATAATAGCTAGAATCGGGATATTCTCACATTGAGTAGATGACAGGGTAATTTATCTCTTTATTCATATTTGTTGTATTATTGAACTTCTTGGATGGAATCAATCACTTTGGTTTAGGAAGTGTAATGCCTTAGCTTTAACTGTTTAAAGTATAGGTTAATTGGAAAGATTCCAGAGAAAAGCTGAAGAGCTTGTTAGTTGAAATTTGATGCCATTAGAGTATTGATGTGTTAAACTACTACAAATAATGTGTGGAATTAAAAGTTGTAAATAATGTTATATAGGACACATTATGGTTGGTAATTAATATGATGTCTTTTAAGTTAAAAAAATTAAAATAAATAAAGATTGAAATGTCCACCTCTCCTCGTCACCTTAAATATCCATCCAACTGGTGATGAAATAATCATTTTATTGAAATAATCTGCAAAAAAAAAAAAACCATAAGTGAGAAATATGATAGAAGTGTGAGAGAGTAAAGGAAGTCGAGCACAATTTTCTCTTCATCTTAGCTACACATTACTCGCATAATGTAAAATGTAAAACTTGTTTGTTTAATTACTTGTGTAATTGCAGAAAAGTTAATAGAAAAGCCCATCAAAACTTTTTTTTTCAATTCAAAATGTAAATAAAAACCCATGGTGTATGTACCTCAAACGGATTGGATTCTATGAAGCGGGTACTAACATCTTCAGTGGGTACTAAAAAAAGTAGAAAATTATCACTCTATAAGGGGATGGAGAGATAGATTAATATACCCGATAAATAACAAAGAAAATCCCTTGCAAAGAACAAAAATTGATTTAAAAAACTATCAAAGTAAAAAATTAGGAAAAAGAGATAGATTAATATACCTCATGCTCGCAATTCTCACCACACTCAGTAACCTTTCCACCCTTTCCCTTCGTAAGCCCTTTACATCCACACACACCATCATGACCATAACCTCACACACCCGTCCTCTGCCTAGTTCGTGCATACCCAACTCCTACATGTTATGCATCCTAAAACCACGCATCCCCAAACCCATGCCACCATAACCCTCTATCCAATCCTCACCGCCCCTCACAATCCCACACCCTGTGACCTGCTATGCACTCACAAACCCACGGATCCTCTAACCGCCTAAAACCATCACCTTCTTTAACCCACAATACCCACGTAACTCGCATACATAGCTCCCATATCCCCGTAATCCACACAACCCTCTACCTACCCTGTTGTCAGCACCATACTGCCCTATGCGATTTTTCCACCAACTCCTCTCACACCTGCTCTCATCATCTCAACCACTCAAAATCCCACACGCCCTTTTTCTAAACTCAACCTCACCAAACACTGCTCCGACAACCCCCGTTGCACCTACCATAACTACAGTTAGGTAATTGGCAATTCAATATGTACAAATATGATTACACGACTCATATTCTGAGATACTGATGTGTTCCATGTTGTTTGGTTACATCATCAATCGGATTTTGAAGATCAAAACTTTACGCTTTTATGTGAGTAGTAAAAAAACAGGGGTTAACAAAACAGGAGTTGCTCAATGTTGATCAACTTTTAACTGCATCACAACCCAAATTTTAAATGCGTCATCACCCAATGTTGATCAACTTCCAACTCATTTTGAGTTCAACAAATTTGTAAATTATATGGACTGAAATAACTTCAGTCAAATATAAAATATCAAATGTAAATCCTTAGTTATCTGTGTAGGCTAGAAAAATAACCCCCATCAAAATACCCCATTGTCATATACAGAAACACCAAAAAACGAGTTACATGTACAATAATAGAGAATGGCAAAGGCACAATGTGGTGAAATGTCATAAAATGAAAAGATTACACAATTTTTAATGAAAAATATGATATGAACATTAATTTGATAAACTCATGTGTTAATGCAACCTGAAATGTAGAAGTACCACATGACATGGTCAACACCAAATGGGAACTGCACGATAATTAAAGCAATTAAACACTGAACTGATCCAAATTCAACACTGAAGTGATCTTTAATTAAAACCTATGTGAAGGCATTTTTTCTACTAATAAAATAAGTTCAGGAACAGAAGATTGAAACCCACTATTTACGCACCTTCATAACCGTATTGTCGATTTTCCTTTGACACCTCGTCGGAACCCTTACCGAGATGCGCCTTCAGATCCACAATTAGTTTATTGCCTAGTGAATGCACTATGATATCTGCAAATAGGACAAAAAAAAATCAAGGTAATACCACATAAAAAGCTATTGACTGATATAACAAAAATATATAGATTAAATCCCACAATCCACCTGTGCTCTAAACACAAATCATAATTAACCTAATAGTATTCATAGAATCATTTAAGAATGAAGCTATTATTAATGTAAGAATGTAGACTAAATCCCACGCAATTAGTATGAAAAGCCACACACCCAAATTAATTAAAGTCAAAAGTCAGCTTGGATACATACATCCTAACACAATTAGTATAAAAATCCAAAATCCCAAATGAAATTAAAATAACAAACCTTTATAACACATAAATTATGAATCATCGTTTATCAATATAGGGATAACTACCATGAAGCAAATATATAACACTACAAGTATAATAAAATTCAAGTTGTAAGACTATGACCCACGTTAAGGGGCAGACATCCGAGGCCATTACTTTGTCACAGATATAAAATTGGTAAAGAACGATATATGTATAGTGCATCTTATGGTATGAATTACCGTGATTAATATACCATAATTTTGGCCTTGAGGATTTGCGTATTATGAAACAAACATTTAAAAAACATTTGTATTCAATCCTCTTAGTTAACATCACAAATTAAACATAAGAAACAAATGTAATGGAGTCTCTACAGCTAAACACAACTAAATAGTAGGGCTTTTATAGAAGCGCCATCTCCTTGAATTGTTATTTTTCGCGGACCGTAATTGGTATTAACATCGAAACGTCACTGATATTCAACAATAAACCCAAATATTTTCCATGCATACACCACACCTCTCTTGCAGACTAAGAAGTGAATGAAAATAATATGAATGTAGTCATAATAATGAAATACTTCATTCACATTGTGTTGTACACCTCACAGTAATCGCCAAGCTCCGCAAATTGCTCCCAAATATTGTACTCTAAAGATAAGCATTGAAAGAAAATTAGGAGAAATGAAAGAAAATAAAGATTTATAAAGCTAAAATTGTATTCTTGTGAAATATAGAACTTACTAAGCTAAAAATTATCTTGAGATCTGATATATTCAACATCAAAAACTTAAGTATCACAAATATAAAAGAATAAGATGGTTCAATATAGAAGTCCTAAATTCATGTCAATTGGTGATATATAGAACTCCAAATTCATAAACTAAGTATAGGCTTTCCTTATTGAAGCAAGTATAGTATTTTAATCATATGCATTAAATTTCATTTCTCAACTCAGCGTATATTAGTCAATAGAAATAAGTCTTAATCAACACCAACCTTTCAGATAATCTTAAGCCTGGGTGAACAAATGAAATCTATTAAGATAACCTATAATTAATTTGGTCTCATATAAATAAATAGTGACTAACAATATATAAGGTCAGAATAAGTTGGAAATATTATCAAGCTGAAAGCAAGTTATTTGGCCAAAACTTTAAAGTTAAAGTGTTATGTGAAAATCCATTATAATCAAGGCCCATATTAAATACTGAGTGTGAAGGTTTACACCTTTTGTTTCTCCAGCTCCAATGCTTCCATGGTTGTTTCAAATAAGAACAAAGATATACCAAATACAAGGAACCCCTAAACATATGAATATATGTTTCTCTCTGTTAACAAAAATGTATTTTATCCCTAATTAATTAAATTAGTTTAATTATTGTACATTTTAGTTTAACTTAATATATTGATTTTGATGATTCCAAACATATTTTTATTAGGTTATTCTATAGATATTTATTATTGTATAATATTTATAATATAATCTTGTTAATATACCATTATATACATATATTTATTATACTATATAATGTTTGCATTTACGAGTAAAGGTATTTATGTGTATTGCACATTTGCACTTGAAACATTAGGCACACATGCATATTTTTTTATCTATAATTTTAATTGAGTGATTAATCAATTTTGAGCGAAATTTTTTTTAAACTATACTTTTAAAATACATTGACACTAAATATTTTCCTTAAATTTGTTTTGTTATAAATGTTTTTTTGCCATAATTATACATATGCGTGTGAATATTTTTTTGTGGTCTTGAGTTTCTTTGTACATGTAAGCTTTTGTGTATATAATTATTTAGTAACTTTTGCTAGCATTTTGGCAAATGCCAAATGCTGTTGAGTTGACGTTTTATTGTCTTGAACGATTATATATATATATATATATATATATATATATATATATATATATATATATATATATATATATATATATATATATATATGTGTGTGTGTGTGTGTGTGTGTGTGTGTGTGCATGTATGTATGTCCTTTAGTATATATAAACATATATAATGTTAATGTGTTTATATGAATGAGTTTGCCTTTAAAGCTATTACACAGCCTTTGCCGCCTTAGGTTGTTACACGTTTCATGTTAGTGACTTGACTGCCTAATAGCCTTAGGCTATTACACGATTACCAGTTGGTAACTTACCGCCTATGGCTTTATGTCCTTAGTGAAGATTGACGTTTTTTTTTCTTTGGTACAGCTCACGTCTCGACTTACGCCCAAGGTTTACCATACCTGTGCTGACAGGTTTTTAAACAGTCGGTATGGTCACAAGTCTGGTTCTGCTATAAAGCCGTAAGGACCTATCATAATAGAGTAAACTGGTTCGGCTACCTTTTATTCTGAAGTGACTAGAAAATTTAATTTTAGACTGCATATCCACTTTTGTCGTGATCCTTACGATTTCGTTCAGTTGGTAATTCATCTAGTTGGTCATGCTATCAGTAATATATATATACTTATATTCTGAGCTTAATTTTTTTTATAAAATTATTTAGAGATGTATCTTTTTTACATGATTAAACTGATATTTTTTTGTGACGTGTGTTCATTGATTATAAGGTTTCGGCCTATACAGTCTTTACTTCTATACATCTGACTTTGTGTCAATTATATTTTTTTTATATTGCACTTAAAAGTTTCTTTAATTCTGATACAATCATGTGTACGAACTTACCTATAAAAAATTCTTTATAATGCTACTTCCTATGTCAGTATAACTTTTTGCATGTGCATCCATCATTCAGAGTTGTAAATTTATTTTCAGTCTAACACTTTACATTTATACATCAGATTTGTATTTTATCTCTTGGACTAACAATCTTTTTGCAGAAAATATATGGGTTATCTATCAAGCTATTTTCAAATGACACATATTTTCAGATGTTCATTTTTGTGCTACAACAACTATATTTTTATGCAGAAGATAAATATAAAGATTTGCATATCAGATTTGGAGATTTTTTCCAGCTATTTCATCTCAGCAAAATCAGGAGCATTTAATGCTCACAAGCAATGTGTCTAACAGCTAGTTTTTTGGATGACACATTTAAAGCTTTGGAGAGCTGCATTAAAGAAAAACACACTTGAATGAGAATATGAAAAAGACTTAAAAATATTATTGAGAGCATTTACTACTCAGCTACACATTCAAGAGAGCAATAAATTTTATCATCTGCTCCCTCATTGAAGAAGAAGACTTGTGCCTACTTCAACATCATTTATTGAAGTCTCATTAAAGAAGGAGAAACTCATATTACAAATTGTATTTTAAGGACTTTCAGTATTGTATCTTGTACTACAAAAATTCAGATTTGTTGTGAAGCTTTGTTGAAGCTTCGGTTTATACAGGTAATTGGTTCCTACCCGCAAGTGGGCCACGGGGTTTGAAGCTCGGAGTTAGCTTGCAAACAGTTGTACGCGGTGGTTTGATCCTACCCGCAAGTGGATCAGGTTTAGTGAAGCGCAAAGGAGATAGGGGCTCTAGGCGCGTGGACGTAGGCCGGGATTTGGCCGAACCACGTTAAATTTCTGTGTCATTTATTTTCCTCACTTTTATTTACTTGCACATGCTTGCTTGAGTTAATATTTTCAATCACACTATCTTGCAAATAAATTAATTCAGAAATTTGACTAAATTAATTTTAAGGTTAAAATAATCTTTTTTAATTAAATAATTAATTTCAGAATATTACTTAATATTAAATACGAAAATTAATTTAATATTCCTAGTGTGTTAAAATCTGCATTTCTAGTTGTTTAAATTAGCTGGTTACATTTATTTGATATTGTAGAATTTATTCTTTGTAGTTTTATTAATCTAAAAATTGTCAAAGTATTATAAATTAAATATTCTTCTGAAATTTTAATTTGACTTAAAGTTTGTAAAAACTCAATTCACCCCCCCTCTTGAGTATAATCTGGGCAACAATTGGTATCAGAGCTAGTGCTCTTCTTATTTTTAGATTTAACAATCTTAGAGTTAAAGATCAATGGCAAACTTTAATGTTTCATCTCTTGGTGAGGGTCAATCAATAAATAGACCTCCTTTATTTTCAGGAAATAATTATAGCTATTGGAAAAATAGAATGAAAAATTTTGTTCAATCAAATGATTATGCTGTTTGGAGAGTTATTACAAATGGTCCTAATATCCCCATGAAAGTTGTTAATAATGAAAATGTTCCTAAAGAAGAAAATGAATGGAATGATGTTGATATTAAAAAAATTCAAATAAATGCTAAAGCTATGAATATTTTGCATTGTGCACTTGATGTAAATGAATATAACAGAATCTGTTGTTGTGAATCTGCTAAAGAAATTTGGGATAGAATAGAAGTTACATATGAAGGAACTAGTCAAGTTAAGGAGGATAAAATCAGCATGCTTGTTCATAACTATGAGCTTTTTAAAATGAAAGCAGATGAAACTATCTCTGATATGTTTACTAGATTTTCAAATATTATAAATGGATTGAAATCTCTTGGTAAATCTTATACTGATTCTGAATTAGTGAGTAAGATTCTCAGGTCACTACCATCTGCGTATATGACAAAGAAGCTGGCAATTAAAGAAGCTATATGAGAAAGACTTATTTCTCTTGATGAACTGTTAGGCTATTTAATTACTCATGAAATGGAACTCAAAGAACTTGCTGAAGATGAGAAGCCCAAGGCAAGCAAAACTAATGCTTTCAAATCCATTGAGGAAGAAGGGAAGAATGACAGAAAAGAGAAAAGAAATGAAAAATACAAAAAGTCCATGAAAGCTACTACTTGGAGTGATAGTGATGAAAGTAGCAACGATGAAGATTCAAGTGATGGAGAAGTTTCAAATCTTTTCCTTATGGCAAATGATGATGAGGAATCTTCTAACTTTAATTCAGATAGTGAATATGAAACTTCAAGTGATCATGATGACCTTCAAAATGCTTTTGATGAACTTAATTCCGTTATATTCATTTACAATTTTTTACAATTTTGATGAACTTAAAACTAAATATATTAATCTTAAAAAGATACATTCCTCTTTATCACATAAATATGATTCTCTCCTTGAAAATATAGAAGTAATGAAATATGAAAATAAGTCTTTAAAATCTAAAATGGAAAAACTAAAAATTAAAGAATCATCTAGTCACTTTTCTGAAAATGAACAATTAAAACTTAAAATTAAGGATTTAACTTATTGTCTTGAAAACTTTGTAAATGGAGAAAAAAAATTGAATTTGCTACTTGGAAACCAAAGGTGGATGTATGATAAGGCTGGAATTGGATATAATGAAAAAGAAAATGAGAAAAGTTTTGAAAATTACTCTAAAAATATTGGAAATTCATTATGTACATATTGTGGAAGACATACCCATTTCTCAAATTTCTGCAAATATAGATTTTCTACCAAAGTGGCATGGATTCCTAAAGAGACTCCTATTTTTTCTAACCCATATGGACCCAACACATTTTGGGTACCAAAAGAAAAGTTATTTAGATGTTGATTGTAGGTTTGTTTTAGAGCTAGTTCGATCAAATCAAAGTGGTTCTTAGACAGCGGGTGTTCAAGACACATGACGGGTGACAAAAGTAAATTCTCTAGCTTGATTGCCAAAGATGGAGGTCTAGTCACATTCGGAGACAATTCCAAAGGCAAAATCATTGGCATAGGTAATGTTGGTAAGGATCCCTCTCCTTGCATTGAAAACGTTCTTTTAGTTAATGGTTTTAAACATAATTTAATTAGTAATAGCCAATTGTGTGATAAAGGTTATAATGTTCTATTTAAAGAAGATTACTGTCTAATAAAAAATGCTAAAGATAATAATGTTGTGTTTGTTGCTTCTAGACATGAAAATGTTTATACTCTCGATTTTGATAATTTGTCACAACAAGATGTCAAGTGTTTAGCTGTCCTAAATGATACTTGTTGGTTATGGCATAGAAGATTAGGTCATTCCAACATGGAACAACTTAATATTTTGTCCAAAAATGAGTTAGTTAGAGGGCTGCCCAAAATAAAGTTTGTTAAAGATAAATTGTGTAATGCATGTCAACTTGGAAAACAAACAAAAACTTCATTTAAAAGGAAAAGAGATATATCAACAAATAGTCCTTTAGAATTATTACACTTAGACTTATTCGGACCTAACAAAGTAGCTAGTTTAGGTGGAAGATATTATGCTTTTGTTATTGTTGATGATTATTCTCGATTTACATGGGTTTTCTTCCTTACTCATAAAAATGATACACACTCTATTTTTGCCAAATTTTGTAAGAAAATTCAAAATGAAAAGGGTTGCAAAATTGTCTTTATAAGAAGTGATAGAGGAAGAGAATTTGATAACAAAGATGTTGAATTATTTTGTGATGAAAATGGTTTTGAACATAATTTTTCAGCACCAATGACACCTCAACAAAATGGTGTAGTAGAAAGAAAGAATAGATCCTTACAATAAATGGCTAGAACTATGCTAAATGACCATAACTTACCGAAATATTTTTGGGCGGAAGCTGTTAACACATCTTGTTATGTAATAAATAGAACTATTGTTAGAAAAGGTTTAGATAAAACTCCTTATGAAATATTGAAAAATAAAAGACCAAATATTGGTTATTTCAAGGTTTTCGAAAGCAAATGTTTTATTTTAAATGATAAAGATTATTTAGGAAAATTTGATGCAAAATCTGATGAAGGTATTTTTCTTGCGTATGTACTCTATAGTAAAGCATATAGAGTTTTTAATAAAAGGACTCTAGTTGTTCAAGAATCAATACATGTACCTTTTGACGAATCTAACTCTCCTACTAAAAACTGCAAAGATGATGATGCGGTTCTAGATCTAAATAAGTCTATTAATGAAGAAAACTTTACTTCTAATATTGATAATTCTATTAATAATGAAAGGACTCCAAATAAAGATAAAAATGATAATGATTCTAGTTTACCTAAAAATTGGAAATTCGTTAATAATCATCCTTTTGAAAATATTTTAGGAGAACCTTCAAGTGGTATTCTTACAAGATCCTCCTTAAAGAATGTTTGTAATAATTTAGCCTTTGTGTCAGAAATTGAACCAAAAGATATAAATGAAGCCGAAAAAGATGAGTTTTGGTTGTTAGCTATGCAAGAAGAATTGTTACAATTTGAACGAAATAATGTTTGGTCACTTGTTCCTACACCCAAAGATAAAACTATTATTGGAACTAAATGGGTTTTTAGAAATAAAAAGGATGATGGCGGATTGATTATAAGAAATAAAGCTAGGCTAGTTGCGCAAGGCTTCAACCAACAAGAAGGTATTGATTTTGATGAAACTTATGCCCCCGTAGCTAGATTAGAAGCCATTCGTATGTTACTAGCATATGCATATCAAATTGTAGATGTAGATAAACAAAAACAAAAATCACACAAATCAAACCATATTCATTACCAATATCAACAAAATTGGAGAAAACCCTTAATGTAAATGTAAGATCGAGTTCGAATAAATAAATCACACAATTTGATTTGCAAAAAACCATAGTAATTATAAAACTTCAGCACCTATTAGATCAAGAAAGTTTCTTAACACTTATTATATATAAGACAATGAGAGTCCTGTTGATGAAGGAATGTTTTAAGAGCAATATAAGAAACATAAAACATATTGTTGATGTAAAAAAATAGATTATCTCTAATTATTTAATCACAGATAAAAATAAATAAGACAAAAGAATTTTAAAGTGGTTCAGCCTTGAAAGAATGGCCTACATCCACTATTTTGTTATTGCCGAATGTTTAGAATTCTCGATAACAGATTTTACCAAGAAATTCCAAGTCCCCTTACAATGAGGATCATATAATGTATTTATAGCCCCGAGGCTATACATGCGAAAGAATAATACATAGCTGTCCAATAGGCGTGCTCATCTGTGTGATAATAATGAGCATTTAATGCGCAGTCATCCTCTTGATTATCCGGATATGAATGCTCTGTACGAGATGCAGCTCGAAACACCTAAGCTTATCGAACCGCCTAAGGAGCTCGGTATACATGAGTTGATCGGTACAATAAAGTTCTTCGGAGAACACTTATTGCTCGGAGCGCCTGAGTTGGTCGGGGGGGGGGGGTTGAGTTCCTCGGAATCAAGATATTGTTCAAAAAATGTTTGCGGGTGCCATGTAGGTTAACACGTGTCTCCTCATAAATGGTCCACATCAGCAGACTAAATTTGGTATCAACAGAAGCCCCCAATGTTTCACAGTTCGCGGTTGAGGAGGAGTGTGGAACATTCTTCTCGAAATATGGCAGGATTAAATAGTCATCCTGAATTTTAGGAGTATTTTTCTTGTATTTATTTCTTCTTTGAATTCATAGAATCTGACTTCACGAATATTTTAAATTTTTCTAACCGCTTCGGTTTTTGTGCCCCTTTTTCTTCTTTTAGCCGCCGGATACGCAAGCGGCTTCCTTGGTAATCATTGCTTATTATATTCCCGAGGCAAAGTATTTAAACACGGTAGAAAATTCAATCACCTTTTACTTTTTCAAATCTGCATCTTAGAACTTCTTCACTTCTTCTCTATCTTGTGCGTTCATTTCTCCCATTGTTCGTTGTCAACCGATTCACCCTTTTCCTGTAAGATCTTCTTCCTTCTCTTTTATTTCCTTTGTTCATTATGGTTTACCTTGTTGAGTCGCTTGATAAATTTCGCTCTGATTTTTCTATTCCTTCATGGGTCACGTTGGAGGAACTTTCTGAACCTTCTGAATATTTTCGTTTGGTTGAGGGACATTGGTTCCCCAGTCTCTTTGTGGCCGAATGCGACTTTTCTTTTCCTCCAAATCCTTTATATTTGGAATTCTGTCAATTTTTTATGTTGTTCCTGCAAAAATAGCGCCAAACACTTGGAGAATAGTCAATGGAGTTCATAGGTTAAATCAAATTCATGGAACCCGTTTAGGAATTCTAGAAATTATTTTTTGTTATAGATGGGTCGTTAGTTATAGCACTTTTTACTTAAAAACTAGGTTTTTAAATAGGGCTTTAGTTGTCAATCTCCCAAATGCTAACAGGGATTATTTCGAGCATGGAGTTGTTATGAAAAATTGACAACATGCTCCACTAAATGGAAATGATGTGTATCAGGGTCCTAGATGCCCTCCGTTTTTATTTTATTTTATTTTTGAAATTATGTTTTCTTTGTGTTTGATAAAATGCGTCATTGACATTTTAATTTTTTGTTTATTTACAGTTGACAGCAAAAGAAAATCCCCCAAAGAAACTGATGTCAATTTGAGACACTTGAAACTTATCTGGAGTTTGCACCAAACTGTTGCTGACGAACACATTAGATCAACTTCTTATTTGTTGCAGTACAAAAGCTATACTTCACCCTTTACTGCTCGTTCAGTGGTGGGTGACATCAACCCATTACCAGCTTCTGAGAGTTCTTCCCCTAAATCACATATTCCCCTTAGTACTAGAATGGAGAGAAGACGAGCTCTTGCCTTTTTTGACAAACCAGACTCTGCTAATATAGAGGCCAAGAAAAACAAGCAGGATGTCCTAGAGGAAGGGACAAAAAAAATTGATGCACCCCCTCCAATTGCTGCTAAGAAGGTTGTTGAGAAGCCCCCAGTGGCTCCGAGTAAGGTTGTACATGTTTCTCCTCCAAGCGAAGTTATCGTTATATCACAATCCAAGAAAACATCCTTGGTTGAGAATGTTCCTGCTCCAGGGAGGGAGTTGAAGAAAAGTTCCTCGGATAAACTGGCTGAATCTATCTCTCAACTTTAACTGCTGGAAGTGGTATTCCCACTTTTGTTGCTCCGAGCTCTGCCATGAGCTCGGTGAAGTCTTGGATTATCCCAGAGATCCAAGGCATTGAAGACAGTCTTTCTCGTGACAAAGTCACTACCTTGGCAACTCAGCATATTGCCTCAGTAAGTATTGCTAAACTAAACTTTCATTTTTCATTTTTATATCCTTGTACTGACTTACAGTTATTTTCTTTTTCCAGCTGGTAACATGTTTCAATACCATTTTGAAGAAGGACGAAGTTATCAAGGATTCAATCTCCTCGGGAGGTGTAGAAGAAGATTTTACTAGATTGACCCAATCCTTAAAGGATTCTCGTAAAAAATATGACGAAGATAAGGAGGCCTGGGAGACACGACTCAAGTCCATCGAGCAAGAAAAAGACCGAGCTGCGGAGGCCTCCAGGAATTGGAGAGGAACGTGAAAGAATTTAAGAAGAAAAATAATGAGCTTGAGGAGAAACTCAAGAACACTGAAGAGCTTGAGAATAAGCTTAAGAAAATTGAAGAGGAAGTTGTTAGACTTCGTGACGTTGAGTGTCAAAGGCATGAGATAGAAGGGAAGATGAAGGCTGCCGAGGAACTTCATACTGAGAGGATTTCCTCAGAGAAGGCAAAGAGAAAAATTATTGTTAAGAAGTACTTTAGCGCTGGCTGGGTTAAAGGTTGGAACAAAGGCCTAGCTGCCATGTCCTCTCAGATGGAATTTGCTAGCCTCAAATACTTCAGGGATGGATGGGTTGCATCTCTGCAGGAGCTAAAGGTTGTTGAGTCTTCAGACTTGTTCCAGCGACATGTTCATGGTCCTCCTCCCTCTCCTGGAAAAGAAGAAGAGGACGAAGCTGCCTCTGAGGAATCCTCCTTGATGATTGGAGATTAGATTCCTCCTGTTCCAGTTATTCAAACTTTATATAAGCAACTCCAGCCCACCAATACCTCAGCCGAGCAGCTTCAACCTTCCAGTACCTTGGCCGAGCAACTACCAATATATTTCGAGCAACTTTCTACGCCCCCCGAGCAACCTACCTCTTCATCCAAGCCTCCCGAGGAAATCTTAGGAAACAATGAGAAGGTGTAGAGTTGTTCGGTCCTTTCTCTTTGCTTTTGTTTTTGTTAAATGTAATTCTGGGTTATGTACTTCTCTTTGTAATGTAATAAAATTCAAACTTTTGGTTGTTCATATTGACTCTTTCTTCTACTTGCTCTGTTGCATCTTTATTGATTCTTTCTATCTTATCTTTACTAGTTTATGGACAAGATGGAACTATTATAAACTCACGATACTGATCTGATGAAAAAATGCAATGGCTACTTTAAGGCTGACCATCCTGACCTGGATGAGTCACAAATATTTGATATCCTGGGTTCAGAAGCCTCTGAGCGAGCAGTGGAGGCTTACCAATATTTGAAGTGCTTGCTTGACCGAGCTGTTGCCAATAATGTAGCCTATTATGAGATGATCGAGGATCTTCAGGGTACCATCGAGGAACTTTAACAATAATATAAGGAATCTTCTGCCCTTTTGCATCAGGGGTATGAGAAAAAGTATCAGCAACTAAATGCTGACAAAGGATATGATAAGTTCATCGCTGCTTATGATATTAAGGAGAGGGCTTTGATGATCGAGGTAGAAGAGCATAGGCAGATCGCGAAACTGCTGGAGCAGGAAAATAATAACTTGCGAGGAGAGATATCCCAACTGAAATCTGCAGCATCTACCTCGGGAGCCTTGGTTCCTGTCAATGACAAAGGTTTCTCTTTCTTGGAGGTCGAAAATGCCAATTTAAGAGACGAATTGGAAATTTTAAAGAGGATTGGAGCCTCTGTAAGGACATTTTTTGTCCATTATCAATTTGTTATGTCGTATGTCGTTACACCGTTGAAGAAATTTAAAGATTCATACAGTCATCAATGGATCCTAATATCAAAAGAAGAAGAGGAATCAAAGTCTGACAGGCCGGATCGGTCCGCCCTGGAAAAAGATCCGATCGGCCTGTGAACCGATCAGCCTCAGACCCGGACCGATCTGCCTATTGAAACGCCGGTACATCCCGGACCGCAAGAGAATCAAAGAAGCCAAAAATAAAAAGAACTGGTCCGCCTACCCGGACCGATCCGCCTCAGACCCGGACCGGTCCGCCTGGGATAAACTTTAGCAGATCGTGGTCAGATTTTCTAGGCTAAACATTTCCTTTATAAAACCACTAAGGGAAGTGGTTTTCCAAGACTTCCATACACGATTTTCAGAGTACAAAAATATCTAAGTCTTCACCTGTTGAGTACCAAGACTCTAGATTTTTGATTCACACAAATTTCCAAACTCTTGTGAATCACTTTGCAACCCAGGAACGCACTTTTGCTGTTCATAACTTTGTGGAGAAGACCGTTCTTCTTCTTCATTGTAGCCCTACTGGAAAGGGATAACTCCAGCCGCCGACTATAGAATCCGACACCTGAGGGTAATTCTTAGTCACTTGTATTTTCATTGTAATCCGAAATTGTACAGTTACAATATTATAATGAAAATAAATGGTTTTTCCCCTTTGGGGGATTTTTCCTCAATTGTGTGTGTTTGATTAATCTTCATGATCTACTTTTTGAATAAATCACACCTAGTTGCATGTTTAAGGTTTGTTTGAGTTAAAAGGTGTTTAATATATAATTTTCTCATTTGAATGCAAGCGCATACTCTCTCAAATTGGTATCAGAGCGGGTTTCTCTAAATTATCGAGTGATCCTGATTTTTAAAGTTTTTTCCCTGATACAATTTGACTTCTCACGTCATCAAATTGGTATCAGAGCAGGTTACGCTAATCTATCGCGTATTCCTATTTTTTGCAAAATCTTTTCTAAGATATCATTTTTCTGAAAAAAATTGATTTTTGAAAAGTGCGTGTTCGAATGGAGAAATCATATAATAAATTACCTGTTTTTTATGGGACAAATTATGCTTATTGGAAAGCCCGAATGAGGTCGGCTTTAAAAGCCATAGACGAAAGGGTATGGATTTTAGTTGAAAGAGGGTGGACACCTCCCTCCGTCACTGTGGAAAACGTGACTAATTTAAAACCTGTCACCTCTTGGACTGAAGATGAATTTAGATGGCCTTCTCTTAACTCTAAAGGTTTGAGTGCTATTTTCGGATCCATAACTCCTGATGAGTTTCTCCGAATTATGACGTGCACCACGTATAAAGAGGCTTGGGATGTTTTGAAATTGACACATGAGGGTACGAACTCGGTTAAAGAATCAAAATTATAAAATTTGGCCACCCAATTTGAGATTATTACCATCTCTGAGTCTGAATGCTTTGATGATTTTTATGCTCGTTTGTCAGACATCGTTAACACAAGTTTTAATTTGGGTGAGGTGATTCATAACACGCGTGTCGTTAAAAAGATTTTGAGATCTCTCCCAAAACGCTTTATTCCTAAAGTCACTGTTTCGAACTCTTTGGGAAATTTGAAATCACTTAAGTTGGAAGAACTTGTAGGAGATCTTCAAACCTATGAGATTGACATGTTTCCCAAAACCATTAAGGCTAAGGATAATGGCATTGCTTTAAAGACTCATTTTAAGAAAATAAAAGAAAAAGTTTTTGAGTCAGATTCTGAGTGTGATTTTGACTTAGATGATTTGGCTCTTTTTGCAAAAAAATTCAAGAGGATTCTCAAATTTAAGAACAATGGCAATTTTAAAGATAAAAAGAAATTTGAGAGAAATAAGTTTGAAAAGAAAAATGAAAAAGATTCCAAAAATCCTCCTCAGACAGACAGTGAGAGATGCTTTGAATGCGATGGTAGGGGTCATAGAGCCTTTGAGTGTGCCACACGTCTGAACAGAGAGAAAGGGAAAGCTGTCCTAAATGCCACCCTTAGTAACGACAGTGAGGTTGAGTCAGTGGACTGTGGAGATGAGTCACCGCATGAGCATAACATCACCGCACTCATGGCAAGTCATGTGAATGCCTCCAATGCTTCTCATGACGATGAGGATGCTACGTCACAAGGACACCTCGACAGTGAGAGCGGTGCGTGTGAGGGGGAGGATGAGGCAAGTGAGAGCGAGTGTGATCTCCCACGCGCTTACGCCGAGTTATATTCTGAGTCTTTTGAAACCAAGAAGCGTTATAAAGCGTTAGCTCTTAGGATCACCGCTTTAGAGAGAAATTTAAGATTATTTAGAGAAAGAGAGAGTTGTGATGAGAGTGAAAAAGAAAGAAAGAAAGAAAGAAAGAAAGAAAGAAAGAACTTGAGAAGATAAGATGTTTTGAGTGCGATGGGACAGGGCACAAGAAATTCGAGTGTCCCACTAAACTTAGGAGAGAGAATAAGAAAGATGCAATGCCCACCTCTCTAAGTGATAGTGAGGATGAGGATGGTGATGAAAGTGTGATCCAAAAATCTTTTCGAAAGTTATTTATCGAGACTATGGAAACAAAAAGGTCAAATAGAATTCTAGGTCTTCGGATTTGTGAGTTGAAGGGAGAGAATGATGAGCTAAAAAGGGAAAAAGGTGACTTGACCAACACGGTGTCTAGTCTGATGGCACGTGTATCCCATCTCGAGGATGATCTCAAACAAGCACGAGAGGTCCAAGTCACATTAGAGAATGCGTCTGAAAAGGTTGATAAGATGGTTCTCTATCCCGTTTTGAATGATGTTGGAAAAGGTAATGACGGTACATTCTCCATTTTTAATGCACCCGAGCCTATATCCACCTTGGTGAGTGAGTCCCATGGGAGCCCGTCTAGGAATGTTCTTCCCAAAATTGCTGACAAATTACTTCCTAGACCGGTTTATGTTTGCTCCCACTGCAAGAAGCGAGGACATCTTAGGGAGTTTTGTTCCAAGTTGGGTTTTGTACCATATCATGCCACTTCACACATTCATGGACATACACCCACTCATGACATTTTGCCTGCACATTATGATAGAGAGTTTGCACATATTCGCGAGCAAGTGAAGTTTTTGATCAAGACAGCACATGATCTAGTGGAGTGTGTTCAAAAGATGTCATCATCTTTGGAAAACTCCACCGTTACTCCCGATTGAGATCTTGTCTTGGTTTCTAGCATAGGTTGATTTTCATGCTGTTTCTTTTGACTATTGCTAGCATGTACCATTAGTTTGTTTTATTTTTTTCATTTTTTTATTTCTTTTGAAAAATACAAAAAGATTTTCCTTTAAGAAAATTTTTAAGAAAAGCACAAAAAGATTTTATTTTGATAAAATTTTTGAAAAATCCAAAAAGATTTCTGTTTTTGCTCTTTTTATGGATGAGCATTTAAGATAGCCAAGTCACAACTTCATTCCATATATCCATGTGACTGTTTGATAGAGATTTGAGAGGCTACATCATTTCATCCATGTGCTTTACATTGTTTGGAGTCTTTGAGATGTAATTAGTGATATCTTCCTACATGTTTGACTCCTATATCCTTTATTGCACACATGCACGACTATATTTGACTATTTCACTTGTCTATCTCATATTGGCTTGAGTGTTTCCATATCAATTATGTCTATACAACTTTCAATATGCGATAAAACTTGACAAGATTGGAATGCATGTAAAAACCGTTTTGGTGAGACTGTGTGTTTTTGTATAACAGGGAGGGGCTGCGAAAGGTAATCATCTATCCTTTGCGCAAAATCCACCGTTAAAAAGGACCTAAAAAATGTAGGAATTTTAATATCCGAGGTCCAAAGAGGTTAAAAGAGCCCGAAAAATTTAAAAGCAATTCATTCCAAATATGGGCCACTTAGGTTTCACCATCCATTCTCCAAAGTTTGAGAATTTAGAAAGCCTCTATTCAAAATTATATCTGAGGGAGTTTGGTTGGAGAATATAAACGGGTTTGCACTTCCTTGAAAGTCCTGAAAAAGCATAAAAAGTTTTGGACGTTATTGGTATAGAAATCATTTTTCGCTTTGATTGAGTCAATATCTTATATTGTCATTCTTTTACACCAAAGGAAGCATTTGAGTTCATTCGCTAGGAATATCCAATATTCATCATGCACATATGTCATGTTTGTAAGCATTGATCTTCCTATCGAATTATGTTCACACCCATTGATTTCCGTTTTCATCGACTTGGTTGTCCTGTGTTCATTCATGGTGTGATTTTGTTTGAAATTTTTTGAAAAATTCAAAAAATAGTTGTGTATTTCCTTGTGACACCCCGTAATTGCTTGTTTGAATTATTTCTCTCATTTGTCTATTTGGGGACATCATGAAAAGGGGGAGAAAGAATTAGCACATTAAGGGGGAGTGAGTTTTGTAGTGTTGAGTTGTTTATCACCAATTAGCATATTGGCATATCTGTTTATCTCATTTCAAACTCGGTACGTCACTTGGTATTTTGCTTTTTCTCATGTGTGTAGGTACTACATGGATTAACATTGGATTGCACACCCTGATGAGAAAAGCGTTGAAGATTCCTGAAGAGTTGAAGAACAAACGATGAAGTCTTATTCAATTGTACCTTTTCAGTTTTGGGTTCATGGAAGGGTTGATTTGTATAGGCATTTTTAGGTGGTTGATAATTCGGATGTTTGTTTTTATGTATGTATTGGCATAGACATAGGGGGAGATTTGTAAGGACATTTTTTGTCCATTATCAATTTGTTATGTCGTACGCCGTTACACCATTTAAGAAATTCAAAGATTCATACAGTCATCAATGGATCCGAATATCAAAAGAAGAAGAGGAATCAAAGTCTGACAAGCCGGACCGGTCCTCCCTGGAAAAAGAACCGATCCGCCTGCGAACCGGTCTGCCTCAAACTCGGACCGGTCTGCCTGCTAAAAATCCAGTACACCCTGGACTGCAAGCGAACCGAAGAAGCCAAAAATAAAAAGAATCGGTCCGCCTACCCGGACCGATCGGCCTCAGACCCGGACCGGTCCGCTTGGGATAAACTTCAGCAGATCGTGGTCAGATTTTCTAGGCTAAACGTTTCCTTTATAAACCCACTACGGGAAGTGGTTTTCCAAGACTTCTATACACGATTTTCAGAGTACAAAAAACTCTAAGTCTTCACCTATCGAGTACCAAGACTCTAGGTTTTTTATTCACACAAATTTCCAAACACTTGTGAATCACTTTGCAACCCAGGAACGCACTTTTGCTGTTCATAACTTTATGGAGAAGACCGTTCTTCTTTTTCATTGCAGCCCTACTGGAAAGGGATAACTCCAGCCGCCGACTATAGAATCCGACACCTGAGGGTAATTCTTAGTCACTTGTATTTTCATTGTAATCCGAAATTGTACAGTTATAATATTATAATGAAAATAAATGGTTTTGCCCCTTTGGGGGATTTTTCCTCAATTGTGTGTGTTTGAGTAATCTTCATGATCTACTTCTTGATTAAATCACACCTAGTTGCATGTTTAGGGTTTGTTTGAGTTAAAAGGTGTTTAATATATAATTTTCTCATTTGAATGCAAGCGCATACTCTCTCACCCTCTACATCTGCTCGCGGACGAGCAAGAGCTTCTCGGGGACGAGCAAGGGCTGCTCGGGTTACTGTTGAAGAAGCTAGAATTCAAGCAGCTTTAGAGAATCAAGCATTCCAGTTGATAGTGAAGAATTAAGCATTAGCTGAGATGTTCAAAAAGATTCTGAACCTCAACGAGCAATTCTCTATACAAAGCTCTGCCTTGAAGAATAAAGAAATTTTAGTGAAGAACCCCCATGAGCAACTAGAGAGGTTGACCTATCAGTTTCACAAACAGCCCAGAGAGTTTTGGATGACTGGGTATAATAAAGCCCTTTGTCACCTCGATGATCGGATACAGAATTCAAATAACGAGGGTTACAAGCAAGGATGGCTGAATACGCTGGGGGTGTTAAAGTTGGAGCAGGGCCATTATCTCTGGGATTACTATGACCCTGGATTACTCGAGTTTCCAGTGCCTCCATTTAAGCTTGACATGAGTTGGATTCCTACTCGGGCAATTCCTCAGTGCCTGATCTCAAAGTATCTTAGCGACTACAGTCTTCATTCTAATTTTGAGATATCTCGCCCTTAGCACTTACTTGATCGGCCATCAGTAATGAATGTCAGGATGCTTAGAGACCTGAACTTTATAAATTCTCCTTACGCCTTAGATGATCCTCCTGCTGGAGTAGAGCCTGTTTCAAATGCAGAAGGGAAAAAGCTAATAGAATAGGATTTTTATGTAATAATTTCTACTTTCCACAGTATATGTAATCCTTCTCGATTTGAATGAAAAGTTTTGGTAATGAAATACATTTCTCATATCATTTGTCTTTTGCCATTACTCTATTTTATTCTCTGATGAATGTGTATGTATATATGTAAGAAAACTTATTATTATTTTAATTTGCCGACCAACTAGAGTTGGTGAAAATTTATTGTTGACCATTCTGAGTTTGCAATAATTATTTGACGACCAACCAGAGTTGGTGATATTTTGTTTCCCGACCAACTCAAAGTTGGTGTTAAATTGATATGCCATAAGTAAAGAAATTATGTTTTATTTTTTGATCATAGTGACTTATCACTTTTTAATTCTTGAAACGACTTTCATCCCGTGATCCTGCTTTGTTTAACCAACTGTTCCCGATCAACCGTAGTTGGTGGATTTTCATTCCTGACCAACCGTAGTTGGTGGATTTTCATTCCCGACCAATCGTAGTTGGTGGATTTTTATTCCCGACCAACCATAGTTAGTGGATTTTTATTCCCGACCAACCGTAATTGGTGGATTTTTTCTGAATCTTGATGCATGATTATTCTGAACTTGATGCGTAGTGTGTAACACTAGTACTCCGAAAAATTTCAACAAAAGAGAGAATTGGGTGAAACATCCAAAGTTTTATTCATACTGAGGAAGACTGCATTATATAATGATTTTAGTTACTGATAATATTTGCGCAGGTGCTCTGCGTTCCATGCATTCTTAAACTCTTCTCCTTCTAATGTTTGAATTCTATATGTGTCTGCTCAAACAACTTCTATTACTCTGTAAGGTCCATGCCAGTTAGCTTCCAATTTGTTGTGTGTTTTGAATTACTTTCTTTAGCACATAATCCCCTTCTTTCAAATCACATTTCTTTACTCTCTTGTTGTAGAACAGAGCTGTTCGTTGTTGGTATGCAGAATTCCTGATTGTTGCTTCTTCTCTAACTTCCTCGAGCATATCCAAGTCTAATCTTCTCTTCAAGTCACTGATAGGAGAATTGAAATTCAGCACTCTGTATGTGGGGAGACCCAACTCGGCAGGTATAACAGCTTCACTTCCAAATGCCAGCATGTATGGAGATTCTCCTGTTGCTGCTCGTGGTGTAGTACGATAAGCCCACAACATAGAATGTAGCTCGTTGATCCAATTTGCCTTTGCATCATCCAGTCTTTTATTCAAACCATTCAGTAGCGTCTTGTTTGTCACCTTAGTTTGTCCATTGCTCTGGGGATGGCCTGGTGCAGAGTGGGTTTTCAGTATGTTTGACTGGTGACAATATGCAGCAAACTCCTCGTTGTCGAATTGAGTTCTATGGTCGGTGATGAATGCATGAGGAAGACCATATCTACAAATGATGTTCTTCCATATAAATTGATACACCTTGTCATATGTCATATCAATAAGGGGCTCAGCTTCCACCCACTTAGTAAAGTAATCCACCGCGACTACGAGATATTTAAATCTTCCCTTGATCATTGGAAGTGGCCCGATCAAGTCAATTCCCCACATGGCAAATGACCAAGGGGAAGTGATGGGTGTTAACAAAGCTTGGGGAGTTCTTCGGGTAGAAGTGAAGTGTTGACATTTGTCATATTTTTTGGCATAGGCTATGCAATCAGCCCTCATCGTCGGCCAATAGTATCCTTGCCTCATTATCCTTTGCAAAAGCGTCTGACCTGCTACATGGGCTCCACAGGACCCTTCATGGACCTTTTCAATCAAATCTTTTACCTCAGAGGGATGCACACATCTTTGCAAACCTGCTATAATTCCTCGTCTATACAAAATGCCATTAGTCAATACATAATGAGAAACTTTAAACTTTAGTTTCTTGGCTGGGAGTTTATCAGTTGGTAAAGCCCCCTCCTCAATATAGGCCCTGATAGGATCCATCCATGATGGTCCTAAATCAAGGGCAATGAAGTTCATCGTCAGATCTTTGTCAATGCTCCAACTAGCCAAGATTTTTATTGGGATTGTTCTTCATATCTCGGTGCGCGTGGCTGAGGCTAACCGAGCTAAGGCATCTACTCTTGCATTCTTCGATCTTGGTATTCTAATCAACTGTACTGCGTTAAAGCTCGATACCATCTCCATTGCTTTCGCATGATACTTGATTATTAATTCTTATTTGGCTGCATATACTCCCAGCATTTGATTTACGATCAACTGTGAGTCACTGAATATGATGAACTGCTCTGCCTTCATAGTTTTTGCCAAACTAAGACCAACAATCATAGCTTCATATTCAGCTTCATTATTAGAAGCTTTAAATTGAAAGCGCAGAGCATATTCCACATCTATCTCATCTGGGTTGTTCAAAATAATCCCTGCTCCACTGCCTGTAGTACACGAAGAACCGTCTACATACAAATTCCACACAGGTATCTCATTATTAAATTCTTGATCAGATAGAGTTCCTCGGTGGAATATTTGATGCTTCCTTCTGTCTTCCTCTAAAACTTCCTGTTGTTCGTCGACCATCTTCTCCAGCTCATCTATCGGCTTAAGTTGGTCGGAATTTAGATTTAATGATCCTGTAACATCCACAGGCTGGTCGGTATTCAATTTCTGCTCTTCGTAAGTATCGTGATAAGTGAACTCAACGATAAAATCTGCCACTGCCTGCCCTTTGAGCGACGATCTAGGCTCATAGATTATATCATATTCACCCAATTCTACTGCCCAGTACATCAATCTTCCTGATTTCTCTGGTTTTTGCAGAGCTTGCCTTAACGGCATATCAGTGTACACCACTATAGTATGGGCTTGAAAGTACGGCCTCATATTTCTACTGGCTTCAATCAGTGCCAGTGCCAACTTCTCTAACCTTGGATATCTGATTTCAACTCCTCGGAAGGCCTTGCTAGTGTAATAGATTGGTTTTTGCACTCCACCCTCCATTCTTATTAAGGCTGAGCTAACTGCGTTCTCTGAAACTGCCAGATACAAGTATAATTTCTCTCCAATTACTGGTTTGGACAGCAATAGAGGTGCTCCTAGGTATTTCTTCAACTCTTAGAAGGCCCTCTCGCATTCATCATTCCACTCAAAAGTTTTTCGGAGTGTTTTGAAGAATGGTAGGAATCTATCAGTTGCTCGTGATACGAACCTGTTAAGTGATGCAACTCGTCCTGTGAGACTTTGCACTTCCTTCTTCGTCGTCGGAGAACGCAGTTCCAATAGAGCTTTGATCTTGTCAGGATTTGCCTCAATTCCTCGTTGGTTAACGATATATCCGAGAAACATGCCTTCTCGTACTCCAAATATGCATTTGGTGGGATTCAGCTTCATTTGATATTTTTCTAGTTGATCAAAGGTCTGGCCTAAATCAACTAGATGATCAGTAGCTTTCTTTCTTTTTGTCAGCATATCATCAACATAGACCTCCATGTTACGACTGATTTGCTCCGAAAACATCTTGTTCATCAGCCGCTAATATGTCACACCTGCATTTTTAAGTCCAAAAGGCATAACATTATAACAATAAGTTCCTCTTGGGGTAATTAAATAAGTACTCTCCCTATCTTTAGGCTTCATCTTAATCTGATTGTAGCCTGAATAAGCACCCATGAAACTTAGGAGTTCGTGTCCCGAGGTAACATCCACCAGCTGATCAATCCGAGGAAAAGGAAAATGATCCTTTGGGCATGCTTTGTTGAGGTCGGTGAAGTCTACACACATCCTCCACTTATTATTCTTCTTCTTCACTATCACCATATTAACTAACCAGTCTGGATATTTGACATCTTTAATAAAGCAAGCTTTCTGGAGCTTCTCGACCTCCTCGTGTATAGCTTGGATCTTTTCGGGGCTGAACACTCTTCTTCTCTGCTTCATTGGCTTGATTTCCTTATTCACATTAAGCTCGTGACATAGGAAATTTGGGTCTATCCCTGGCATGTCTTCGTGGCTCCATGCAAAAGTTTGTTTTCTACTTTTTAGGAAAACTATCAATTCCTGTTTTAGTGAGGCATCCAACGACGAACCTATTTGAGTTGTTCGTTCCGGGTGCTCATAGTCCAGAATGACATTTTCAGTGGCTTCCACCGCCTGTCCTTTTATGAGCTGCGACTCATCTCTGGGATCTAATGTTTCAATTTTTGCACCTTCATCCACTTGATAGGTAGTTGTCTTTTTTTTTAGATTCCTCCAGTTCTTCCTGCTCAGTAGATGAATAGTAGCATTACTGAGCTACTTTTTGATCACCCTTCACAATTCCTACTCCAAAGTTCGTTGGAAATTTTAGGCATTGACGTACAGTAGATGGGACTGCTTCGAACTTCTACAATCCTACCCTTCCCATGATGATATTGTAAGCTGGTTGAACATTCTTATCCATCACAAAAAGCGCACTTTTTTTGTTCGACAAGCAGGCCATGTATCGATGAACATATCCAACTTGATCGTCCCAAGTGGAAAAACTTTCTCGCTAGTAAAATCGAGGAGGGGCCTGTGATAAGGCTCCAACTGAGACAACTTTAAATTTAAGCTGTCAAAGCATGAGTAGAACATGATATCTGCTGAGATACCATTATCCACCAGTACTCTTGAGATCATCACTTCCTTCATCCTCATTTTGACCACCAATGGATCATCGGGAGGATACAATACACCTGCCAAGTCATTCTTAGAGAAACCAATGACTAGCTTGTCCTTATTTACCTTTCTCGGGCGATCATCTTCAGCCAGATTTATTCGCTGAATGTACGAACAAGCTTGAGCCTCATTGAGGTAAGCTTTCCTCTCTGCAGTAAGGTCTCCACCTCCTGCATCTTCACCTATAATAACATTACAATCAAATGATCCAAAACGAATTGAAAATACCTCACGTTCTGGATGTCTTGGTCTTTTGGGGAGATCAGGGTCGTCTTTTGGATCATCTTCATGATATCTTTTCTTGTCTTCTTCTGCTCGATGAGGAGATCTGGATCTCTGTCTTTCTCGGTCATTATTCTTTCGTTCACTTCTACGATCAACATACTTGGCCAGCTTTCCTCGTCTGATAAGTGCTTTAATTTCATTCTGAAGAGCTATGCAATTTTTGGTCATGTGACCATGGTCTTTGTGGAACTCGTAATATTTGTCCTTATTCCTTTTTTCAGGATCTGTCTTCATTTTCTCTGGCCAGTTTAGCTCCTCGCTGTTCTTGATTTCTTCCAAAACATGGTTTATGTCTACTTTCAAAGGAGTATAATTTCCAATTTTCTTCAACATTTCCCATGATGGCTTCGTTTTTGATTGCTTATTACTACCATTGTTCTTCTGATCTTTCTTCTCAATCTTCTCGGCCTCAACTTTGGTATCCTTTGTGTGCATATTCTTCTTTGCATCTATAGCTTCCTCGACATTCATGATTTTGGCTGCTTTCGCCATTAATTCTGACATGGTCCCGGGTGGATCTTTGGCCAAAGTGTAGTACAATTTATTTGGCAATAGTCCACTCATCAAAGCATGAATTGATGTCTTTTCCTCGTAATCAATAACTTCGAGCTTCTCGTTATTGAAACGAGTTATGTAATCCCTGGTGCTCTCACCTGCTTTTTGTCTAACACTTAACAAATGTGCTACTCATTTAACTCGTTTTGCTCCAAAAGCAGAAATTTCGAATAAAGAGCTCGGCCAGTTGAAAGAAAGTTGAAATCTTCCCCCGAGGAAGATTATTGTACCATATTTGAGCAGATCCGGTAAGAGTTCCCGAGAATGCCCTGCATCTCATCTCGTCTGGCACGGCATAGATATCGACAGCAGCTTGGTATTTTTCTATATGAAGGACAGGGTCAGTTTTTCCATCATATTTAGGAGTCACAACAGGTGCTTTGAACTTTGATGATGTGGGAAAATCCACAATTGCTTGGATAAAAGGTGTCCCTTGGACAAAAGTTCTTTGTAGAGGATTTTTGGCCTTAGCCATTTCCCCTAGTCTATCCTCCAATCTCTGAATAGGGCCTTTCCATGCATCATTTCCCTCCTTGGGCCTATTGGTTCGAGCAACTAACCGTGTTGAATTTGCTTCCTGGGATCTTTCATTACGAGTAGTTGGTCGTGATTGGGCAAAACCCTCCCTTAGATCGGACAGTCGTCGAAAGTTCCTCGACACAGCCTTAGGAGGACTTCTATTCCTCCTAGGGCCCAAACGATCAAAGGGGGATGCCCTACTTAATCTCTCCAATGCACTAGTCCTTTCTGGAGAGAGATTGATGTTTTGTTCAGTATCTGTAGCTCGTACTGATGAAGTTCGGCCAGGTTAATAAGAAAAATCATTAGATCTATCAGTGCGATATGAATAGGCATGTCTAGATCGAGATTCCTCTGATATTAATGTTCACCTAAAAGGTAACCGGGTATTTCTTTGAATGCTTCATTGTCCTGAATGGGTAGATACTCCACCCTGGACAGTTTTTATGAGTTGTCGCATAGTTTCTTGCATGGCCGTCTAGCCTTGGGCCAAATTAGCCATTATTCCAGCCAGATCTTGAACATTTGGGGGAGCAGATGGATTTGGGGGGTTTCCAGCATTTCGATTTCTGGATTCTGGATGATCAGCCGTTGATGATGAGTTGTTTTTATGAAAAACAAAAATTACAGTCGTTTCCCACAGACGGCGCCAATCTGTTGATGTAAAAAATTAGATTATCTCTAATTATTTAATCACGGATAAAAATAAATAAGACAAAAGAATTTTAAAGTGGTTCAGCCTTGAAAGAATGGCCTACGTCCACTATTTTGTTATTGCCGACTGTTTAGAATTCTCGATAACAGATTTTACCAAGAAATTCCGAGTCCCCTTACAATGAGGATCATATAATGTATTTATATCCCTGAGGCTATACAAGCGAAAGAATAATACATAGCTATCCAATAGGCGTGTACATCTGTGTGATAATAATGAGCATTTAATGCGCAGTCATCCTCTTGATTATTTGGATATGAATGCTCTGTACGAGATGCAGCTTGGACCGCCTAAGTAGCTCGGTATACATGAGTTGATCGGTACATTAAAGTTCCTCGGAGAACACTTGTTGCTCGGAGCGCCTGAGTTGGTCGGGGGGGGGGGGGGGGAGGTTGAGTTCCTCGAAATCAAGATGTTGTTCAAAAAATGTTTACGGGTGCCATGTAGGTTGACACGTGTCTCCTCATAATTGGTCCACGTCAGCAAACTAAATTTGGTATCAACACATATGTTGGTAGATTCACTAGGGTTAAGAAAATCATACAAATAAATCCATATTCATTACTATTGACAATAAAGTTGAAGAAAACCTATGTAAATGCAAGCTTAAACGGACATAAACAAATCGCACAATCTGATTTGCAAAAAACCCTAGTAACTATAAAACTTCAACAAATAAAGATAGAACTTAACCTATTGCATGACAATCACAATAAATTCACATACATACACCAAACCTCTCTTGCAGACTGAGAAGTTAATGAAAACAATACGGATGTAGTCATAATAATGAAGTACTTCATTCATACTGTTTTGTATACCACACAGTGACCGCCAAGCTCCGCAAAGTGCTCCCAAATCTTTTGCTCTAAAGATAAGCATTGAAATAAAATTAGGAGAAATGAAAGAAAATAAAGATTTATAAAGCTAAAATTGTATTCCCATAAAATATAGAACTTACTAAGCTAAAAATTATCGTGAGATCTGATATATTCAACATAAAAAACTCAGGCATCACAAAAACAAAAAGAATATGATGGTTCAATATAGAATTCCTAAATTCATGTCAATTGGTTCTATATGGAACTCCAAATTCATAAACCAAGTATAGGCTTTCCTTCTTGAAGTAAGTATAGCATTTTAATCATATGCATTAAATTTCATTTCTCAACTCAGCATATATTAGTCAATAGAAATATGTCTTAATCAACACCAACCTTTCAGAGAATCTCAAGCCTGGATGAACAAATGAAATCTATCAAGATATCCTATAATTAATTTGGTTTCATATAAATAAATAGTGACTAACAATATATAAGGTCAGAATAAGATGGAAATATTATCAAGCTCAAAGAAAGTTATTTGGCCAAAAATTTAAAGTTAGAGTCTTATGTCAAAATCCATTATAATCAAGGCCCATATTAAATATTGACTATGAAGGTTCACACCTTTTGTTTCTCCAGCCGCAATGCCTCCATGGTTGTTTCAAATAAGAACAAAGTTATACCAAATATAGGGAACCCCTAAATATATGCATATGCATTTCTCCCCATATGAAATTGTAGATGTAGATAAACAAAAACAAAAATCACACAAATCAAACCATATTCATTACTAATAGCAACAAAATCGGAGAAAGCCCTTAATGTAAATGCAAGCTCGAGTTCGAATAAACAAATCACACAATTTGATTTGCAAAAAATCATAGTAATTATAAAACTTCAGCACCTATTAGATCAAGAAAGTTTCTTAACAATTATTATATATAAGACAATGAGAGTCCTGAAGATGAAAGAATGTTTTGAGAGGAATACAAGAAACATAAAACATATGTTGGTAGATTCACTGGGGTTAAGAAAGTCATACAAATAAAGCCATATTCATTACTATTGACAACAAAATTGAAGAAAACATGTGTGTAAATGCAAGTTCAAACGGACATAAACAAATCGCAGAATCTGATTTGCAAAAAACCCTAGCAACTATAAAACTTCAACAAATAAAGGGTTAAGAAACATAAAAAAATATGTTGGTAGATTCACTAGGGTTAAGAAAATCATACAAATAAGGCCATATCCATTATTATTGACAACAAAATTGAAGAAAACTTGTTTGTAAATAAAAGTCCAAACGGGCATAAACAAATCGCACAATCTGATTTGCAAAAAGCCCTAGTAACTATAAAACTTCAACAAATAAAGATAGAATCTAACCTATTACATAACAATCACAACAAATTCACATACATACACCACACCTCTCTTGCAGATTGAGAAGTGAATGAAAATAATATGGATGCAGTCATAATAATGGAATACTTCATTCATACCGTGTTGTACACCTCACAGTGATCGCCAAGCTTCGCAAAGTGCTCCCAAATCTTATACTCTAAAGATAAGCATTGAAAGAAAATTAGGAGAAATGAAAGAAAATAAAGATTTATAAAGCTAAAATTGTATTCCCATGAAATATAGAACTTACTAAGCTAAAAATTATCTTTAGATCTGATATATTCAACATCAAAAACTCAAGTATCACAAAAATAAAAAGAATAAGATGGTTCAATATAGAACTCCTAAATTCATGTCAATTGGTGCTATATGGAACTCCAAATTCATAAACTAAGTATAGGCTTTCCTTGTTAAACCAAGTATAGTATTTTAATCATACGCATTAAATTTCATTTCTCAACTCAGCGTATATTAGTTGATAGAAATAAGTCTTAATCAACACCAAGTTTTTAGAGAATCTGAAGCCTGGATGAACAAATGAAATCTATCAAGATAACCTATAATTAATTTGGTCTCATATAAATAAATAGTGACTAACAATATATAAGGTCAGAATAAGATGGAAATGTTATCAAGTTGAAATAAAGTTATTTGGCCAAAAATTTAAAGTTAGAGTATTATGTGAAAATCCATTATAATCAAGGCCCATATTAAATATTTGAGTGTGAAGGTTTACACCTTTTATTTATCCAGATCCAATGCCTCCATGATTGTTTCAAATAAGAACAAAGTAATGCCAAATACAGGGAACCCCTTAACATATGCATATGTGTTTATCTCCATATGAAATTGTAGATATAGATAAAAAAAAATCAAACCATATTCATTACTAATATCAACAAAATCGGAGAAAACCCTTAATGTAAATGCAAGCTCGTGTTCGAATAAACAAATCACATAATCAGATTTGCAAAAAACCATAGTAGTTATAAAACTTCAGCACCTATTAGATCAAGAAATTTTCTTAATAATTATTATATAGAAAACAATGAGAGTCCTGATGATGAAAGAATGTTTTGATAGAAATACAAGAAATATAAAACATATGTTGGTAGATTCACTAGGGTTAAGAAAATCATACAAATAAAGCCATATTCATTACTATTGACAACAAAATTGAAGAAAACATGTGTGTAAATACAAGCTCAAATAGACATAAACAAATCACACAATCTGATTTGCAAAAAAACCTAGTAACTGTAAAACTTCAACAAATAAAGATAGAACCTAACCTATTACATAATAATCACAACAAATTCACATAATAAACCCTAGAAATATTGTAGAATAAACTATTTGTAGTCTGATTTATTACCTATGTAGGCTTCTTTGGAAATTGGAGCAAAACGAGACTTGAATGCAAACATAAACCTCTGTCGCCGTCGAGACTTGATTGAAACACAAAGAGATGTTGGAAAATCGTCGGGGGGTGGGGGGTCTATAGCGTCGTTGGTGTGGGGGTGGGAGGAGTAGATAAATAGAGATGGGAGAGATATCAGGAGAGTTGGAGAGTGGGATTGGGACTGGGAGTGTCAGAGTGTGAGAGAGTTGAGAAAGGAAATGAGAAGACCCCGATCCTTTTCTTTTGGAAAGGGACTTTTCTGCCCAATTTTTCAGCCTAACGGGAATTAGCGCGCTTCTTCTTTTTTTCCATTTATCTCAGTTTTGGATTTGAGAGGGATAAAACTAAAATAGGTATATAATGATTTTACACAAAATTAACATAATATTTCTTTTTTTACATCAAGTTAATTATAACTGACATAAAAATTAACCATTAAATTAAATTGACATAAATATAAATATTTATGTCATTTAAACTTTAATTGACATAACGTTAATTTTTAAACTGACATAAATGAGTGTTTTTCTTGTAGTGGTCTAAATTTGAGAATAAGAGATATGCTATTGAGGAAATGAATTACCCTAATATGACTCCTGAATTACTTAGTAGTTAACTTAGGACTATTGAATTGGAACTAGACATTAAAAAGAAATTGACCAGACAAACTAATAAAGACTATAGTTCAAATGTTATGTTTTCATCTAAATTACCAGTGTCTAAATTGAACACTCTAGATTTTGACACTGACTGTCTTGAAAATCGTGATTTGGAAAACCTTGACAATGAAATAGCTCTTATGAGTAAGCATTTCAAAAAGATTTTGAAATTCAAAAATGCTGTAGCCTCTAAACAGGGAAAATCAAATTATCAAGGTAATCAACCTCAGAGACCTCATGACAGAGACAATACCAAACACACTTGTGATAATAGGAGGAACTATGACCCCAACAGACCTAAACCTGACATAAAAGATGTTAAGTGTCATCATTGTGGTAAACTTGGTCACTATGCTAGTAAATGTCCAACTAATTTTAAGAACAATAACAAGTCCAACATGTGTATGACTTGGGACAACTCTAGTGATTCTGATGAGGATGAAACTGAGTCAACCCAGATAAATGAGTATTGCATGTCTTTCTTTGCTAAGATGATATATAATGATGATGCATGCCTTCCTTCTCATGAACTTGATATGCATGTTGATGTTGTTAATGATACTGCTGATAGTTATGTTCTTGTTACTGCTGGAAAATTAAGTGAGAGTCAAAGTGAGAATGTTGATGACGAATTGAACATGTGCGTGAGTAATGAACCTATAAAAAACATGGGGGATAATTCACACGATGCACATAGTGATTCTGATGATGATCTACCTGATTTACATGAATTATACACTAAAACAGTTAAGAAGAGTGCTCGCCTAGAAAAGATGATAAAAAATTGAAGTGAGCGTATCAATTTACTTAACCAAACCATTAGGAAGAACACTGAAGATTATGCTGCCCAATGTGTTGCTCATGATATTGAGATTGAGAATTACAACTTGAGAATAAATTCTTTGATTCAAAAGGACCATGAATTTGAGCAAAAATACAAGGTAACCCTTATTGAACTAGAAGAGTCAAAGCAAAAGGTTTCAAATGTGTTTAAAAAATGCCAACACTTTGAAACACAAACCAAGACTTATGAAAAAATTGTTACTAGAAGTAAATTTGCCTCTGAGGATAAGTCTGGCCTAGGTTTTGGAGAAATAGTCCATTCAAGTAAAACCAAAGTTTCTCCTAAAAATTCGCTTTTATAAAACATGGCCATACTTCTCAAAATGTTCAAAAAGGTGAACATAGTCTCAATGTCTCTCAAACAACACATAATCAGTACAATCAACAGTTGAATCCAAACAGTTAAACCAAATATGTTTGTCCTTCTGCTAGAGACCAAAGACAGAAACCTAAATCTAATGATGACTGGACTAATATACCCATTGGATCCAAGCCAATTTTCAAAGACTTTAGCAAGAAAGTCAAGTCCTATACCCATCAATACTGTTCCTACTGCGATATTTTTGGCCATTCTCTTGATGAGTGTTTCCAGAAAAGGACATACACTCCTACCTACCAGAACTTTAACTATTCTAAGAAATCCAAAAATACTTATGTACTTCCTTGACAAGCCACAAACAACTCTAACTCTAAAAAGAAAACGGGAGGGTCCAAGACTAAGAAAAAATCATTCAGAAATACCCCTCAAACCTTTTTTAAACCAAAAGGCCATAATTTTTTTTAAACTAGGCCTATTTAGATTAGAAAAGAGGATTTACTACTCCAACTCAAGTTCAACATTGTCATTTCTGCTTTAAAGGCTCAAAGCACTTCAACTGGATGGTATTTAGACTCCGGATGCTCTAAACATATGATCGGGGATGAAACCAAATTGAAGAACGAGATAGACTTCCTTGGAGGTAGTGTCATGTTTGGAGATGTGGTGACAAAAGTATTCAGCATAAAATAACAAATAAAAGCAATCACTAGAATAAATAAAGAATAAAAAATAATGACAATCACGCACAACACAGGATGTACGTGGTTCGAAAAGAAGGCCTACGTCCACGATGGTGCTCGCTAATATTATTTCTCTTTGCTTCGGGGAGTCTTTTATAGAAAATAATGCATGCCCTTTGCCTCGGGAGGAGGGTTTGTTATATACATATTATTTCGAAGAGTGGAGGAGTAGGACTCCTCCACGTTAGTCCAAAATCCCTAATGTATCTCTGGAGAGATATTTTAGGAACTGACTGGGTCAAAAATTGAATTGGTTGAGGCGGGGGGGGGGGGGGGGGCCTTCAGACTTTGGGTCGTGTTTAATTAGTCTACTCGTCTGGGCCAAAGTGGAAAATCGAGGTACCCACAATTGCCCCTAAAATTCTTGGGTCACACTTTGGGCTCAATAATTTTAAATGATTTGCCTTAATGGAACTTTTGTGAATTGTGCAACACCCTTGGAGCTGAAGCGCCTTTCTTGAATTGATTTAGGCGGCAAATCGCCTCGTTACCAGTGCATCATGATTAGGAAGGTTTAAATTACTTCGAAACGACCATTCTCTGGATGTAACTTCAAACTTCTCCGTTTTCTATTAATTTCTCCAAGCTTTTATTGTAGCTCTTATTACCCCCAGGTCTCGTCTTCCATCTTTAAGATTTTTTCGCATCTTCCCATCGTCCCTGCTTGTGACTTTGCCTCGTCCCAAGCTGACTCTTACTTCGTAAGTCTTTATCACTTCTTTTCTCTGCTTTTTTTGCTGGAATTTTTTCATATCTGTTACTAGGGTTTTTCTTTTTCAATGGCAAAAATGGACAATAGATCGATCATCGAATTTAGGAAATTCTTTAACATCCCAAATTGGGTAGACATTGAATCTGCCCCTGTCCCTCGTAATGTCAGAGACATTGAGGACGGGGAATGGATACATGTACTCTTGTTATCCCAGGTGGGTCTCACTTTCCCCCCAAATAACTTATTTTTTCATTTTTTTGGTTACTTTGATATAGTTCCTGTACAGTGCTCGCCCAATGTTTGGAAAATTATTAATGGTGTGCATAGAATTAATCAGCTCTATGGCAACAATCTAGGGCTTGCTAATATCTACTTTTGGTACTCTTTTTCGTGAACAAGCTCTGAGCTTCTTTACCTTAAGCGCAGGAGTCCTGATAAGGTATTGGTAGTAAATCTACCCAATTCCCATAAGGACTACTGACATGAGGGGTTTATTGCCAGAAATTAGCAATTCCCTCCCCATACCGAAGGGTCGAGGTCTAGGAGATACATGATCCCTTTTTATGGGCAGGAGTTTATTGGTAGTCATAGCTCTTATTCTACTCGTTGATCCTCTGTTTGTGCATTATTTTTCTCATCTCTCTCTCTCTCTCTCTCTCTCTCTCTCTCTCTCTTTTCAGCGAAGACAAAGAACTCAGAGCCTGCTCTCAGCGAGGTTCGAGCTGCTGAGTTGGTCAATGCCTGAAAAATTAGGGAACTCTTGGCTAACGATGAACATCCTCGATTAGTGGTGTTCCTTCTGGAATACAAGAACATTGGGTCTAGTTTCATTACATGACCTGTGGATAGCATTCCTGAGCTAGACATCACCAAAGAGGCTGCCGCCGACCCCATCCAATTGGACGAGGAAGAAAGCAGTTCTGGTGAGGAAACTGAGGATGCTAATAGGGGCGGTGCTGAAAGAAGTTCTAGTGAGGAAAGCTCTGGTAGTGAAGAATCTTTCGGTTCGAAAGAGGGTTAAGAAGTTCAAGAGTCTTCAGGGAATCCAAGTATTTCCAGTGAGGAAGATATGGCTCCTCATAAGAAGAATTTGATCCGAGATGATGATGATGATGTGCTTCTCTCTCCCTGGTCAAAGAAATAGAAGTCTGGCAGCAAGGATGTTGCTATTGGTTCTCAGTCTGCTGCCCACGAGTGAGAGAAGAAGAAGAAGAAGGAGGAGGAGGGGCAGTTGATAGAGAGGGAGAGAAAGAAAGAGGAGGAGAGGAAGAAGGTGTAGGAGAGAAGGAGAGAAGAGAATGAGGAAAGAGAGGGAAGAGGAGAAAAGGATAGAGGAGCTGAGGAAGAAGGTAGGGCAAGATCTAGTGCCCGTCTCTGCCTTACCTAAGGGGGACTCTATTGCCCTTTCTCCTCAGTTGGATCCTGCGCTTCTCGAAAGAGTAATTTTTTCGACTGATCATCAGAAGGCGATGGGAACGAACCAGTTAGCTCTGAAGGTGAGTCAGAGGCTAGCCTTAGTAAGTTTGCTTTCGCTTCTCTATTCTCACAATATTCTGCTTAATTCTTTTCTTGCCAACATATCTCTTCTTTGTAATTTGTGACCTACTTCGCCATCCTCTATCGCAGTCGCGATGAGCTGGTGAAAAGGAATGACAATCTGGAGAAGAAGAATACTGAGACGGATGCCATCTTGAAGACTGTCAATGCTGATCAGAAGTCTTCCGATCTCGCTCTGACTGAAGCAAATCGAGTGAAGGAGGCAGTGACCAAGGAGATCATGGAGTTGATGCAGTCCTATAACTTGGTCTACACGAGCAAGACGGTTGTGGTGGAGGAGAATGAGGTGCTTGCAAAAAAGGTGAAAAAGGTGGAATCTGAGGCTGCCACCATTAAGGAGAGCTCGTACAACACTGGGTGGGCTTCTGCGTACGAGGATGCTGATGCTGAGATAGGCTACATCAGCCGACTGAACTTCAAGAAGGGTTGGAACAATGCTCTTCTAGCTATTAAGGTGGACATTGATTCTCCTCTCTTCGATGAGTATAATCCTGGACTTAAGACTGTTGTGGATGAGGTGCCTCCTCTTGCTGCCAATAAGGGTTCCCCTACTGTTCTGACCCCCGCTACTGAAGTGCCCCTTAACCAGGGAATGATGATTGCTCCATCTGAAGGAGGTGCGCTTAGAGGTGCTGCAGATAAGGGGAAGCAACCAGCGACCTCAGAGCAGATTGAGGTTGCCAACTAGCTTTTCTTAGGGATCTTCTTGTAATGTTTTCTTTTATTATTCTTTCCTTTATTTCACTGATGTACTTGGGACCTTTTCTTTACAGAAATGAAATCTTTTTCCTTTCTGCATACTTATTTCTTTGTTCTTTAATGCTGGTATGTCCTGTAGGTGATAGATGTTGATGAATATATGCCTACTACTTCTCAACTGGGAAAGATTCTTAGTCCTGATGCGGGCAATCAAGTTTGTAGGGCTTTCATAAATATTTGTAAATCCCTTCGATCAAGGAATAAGGATTATAAGGACTAGTTAGATCTCATTGCTAAGATAAAGGACAAGCTCCAAGAGATAGAGGAAATAGGTGCTTCGGTATAAGAGGAGGTGGATGCTCTGAAGTCAAGGCTCTTGGATGCCTCGAAGGTTAATCAAGTTGGAGAGATGCTTCAGCAAGAGAATGAAGCTCTGAGGTGAGAAGTCTCACGACTCTGGGAGAATGTACCTAGCATTGCTCCTCAGGTTCTACATGGTTCCTCTTTATCGGATGGATGGTGACATGGCACAAATGCCCGTGGTTTAACTAGGGAGATTGACGAGCTTGGAGGAGATGTTCGCCGGGTATACGCGATATCTGCCGAGCTCCAAAGAGATGTTACACTGCTGAGGCATATGTTCAAGAAAGGTCCTCAGCGAGTGTGGGCTGATGTTTATGATCATGGTTGGATAGATGCTCCGATGAGGTTGGCAGAGGTCGAAGAGTTATCCTTTATTAGGGGATGGTTGAATTCTATCAGGGAGATGAAGGTCCCCAGGAACTCAGTACTCTGGTATCGTCATGAGATCTCCCCCTTCGACTCTGATGCCTAACCCTTTCAGGAGGGATGACCAGTGGGTTCCCATAGATGCTATCCCCAGGAAGTTACTGGAACTAGATGCAAATGAAGTCGAGGATGAGTTAACTCCTCACCCAGATGATGATCGAAGAGCACAAGTAACTGATTATCTTGCTCGAAGGCCTAATCCTGGTTAGGATATATTTAATTCAACCAATGTAACTCTCGGTAAATGTAATGAAGTACTAAAATAATTATGATTTGGGTGGTTTGCCGACTAAACATGTGTTGTATATTTTCCAATTCATTGATTTCTTGTTTGATTGTCTTGGGCTTTTTTTAGCCGACTAGAGTTGTTTTATTGCGTGAGTATTCTCCCAGTCCAGTATGATTATAAGATACCATTCTTCCCCACTTTACCTTTTAGGTCATGTCTTCACACTCCCTTAGGCCTATGTGTAGCAATGGCGAGGACACACCTGGTGTTGGATATTCTATTCGAGCAGTTTTTTTAAGGCAAACATTATTTGAAGACCAGTTTTTAGTTGGCCGAGCTGCCTAAGGGTCCCCTGTAGGGCTTCATATATTGCCAAGGGAAATGCTAAGAGGTTTTTCATGTGAAACAACGAGAACCTGCGGAGGGTAAAACCCTGCTTATATGTGTTAAGAGGGGAGACTGTCACTTGGAAAAGGTGCACAAGTTATAAAGTTTTTGAAAAAGAAATCAACACTTCATAGAATGCCACTGCCAAACTATCTTTTACTAATCAGGAAAGACTTGCAAATTTTGACATTATAATAAAAGATTAAAACAGAAAACTAGAAGTAGAATTTCTTTAAATTGGTTACGTCCCAAGCTCGAGCTATCTCCCTGCCCTCCAGCATTTCTAAGTGATAGGCTCCTTGCAGGTTGTCCCTTATCACCTTGAATGGTCCCTTCCAGTTTGGTCCTAGATTTCCATCTAATGGTTTTACTGCGCTGCCAAAAAATTTCCTTAGGATGTAGTCCCCAACTTGGAATGCTCTTGGATTGACCTTCCTGTTGTAGTGATTAGCTAGCTATTGTTGGTATCCTACTAGTTTCACTAGAGCCAGTCCTCTGTGGTCCTCAGCCAGGTAGAGTTCATCGAGTAATGCTACATCATTTTGGCCTTGGTCGACTAGAGTGGACCTCATGGTGGGGAGTCCAGCTTCTAAGGGGATGATTGCCTCCATACCATATGTCAGTGTGAATGGGGTTTCCTTGGTTGCTCGTCGTGGGCTAGTGAGATAAGCCCTTAGGATATGTGGTAGCTCGCTCACCCATGCCCCCTTGGCTAGCTCCAAATGCTTTTCAATCCATTAATTACTATTTTATTGGAAGCTTCAGCTTGTTCATTGCTCTAGGGGTATGCCACTGAGATGAAGTGGTGCCTGATTCCGTGGTTGTTGTAGAAACCCTGGAAGAGGCCACTCTCGAACTCGTTTTCATTTTTAGTGATGATGGTCTTGGGGATCCCGAAGTGGGTTATAATATTCTTCCATACGGACCTTATCATATCCGCATCTCTGATGTTTGCCAGTGGATCTGCCTCTATCCATTTGGTGAAGTAATCTGTTGTGACCAACAAATACTTACGATTACCGGAAGTGGTAGGGAGAGGTCACACGATGTCCATTCCCCATTGAGCGAAAGGCCAGGGGGTGGTAAGTGATTTTAGGTCGCTGGTGGGATGGTGAACTATAGGAGCATGTAGTTGACATTTTTCGCACTTACGAGTATATATCCCAGAATCCTTCTGCATGTATGGCCACCAGTAGCCTTCCTTCATTGCTCGAAAGGCTAGAGACCTACCCCCAATATGACTTCCACAGATTCCCTCATGGAGCTCGTGTAGAACTTGCTCGACTTACTTTGGGTGAACGCATTGGAGGAAAGGTCTAGTGAAAGGCCTCTTATACAATTTGCCTCCAGGAGATAAGTGAAAGCGAGCAGCTTTGACTCTTATCTGATGTGCGGCTTTCTTATCGTCTGGTAGGGCACCATCCTTCAAATAATCCCTCAAGGGGTTCATCCAACTGGGGGCTGGTTCAATATGGAAAACATGACCTGCATTTCGCTGCTCGTTGCTGTGGTTAATGCTCGATTGGGAAAGGAAGTCGATCGGAATTGTCCTCTTCAAGTCAGATTTGATCGCTGAGCTTAAGGCTGCTAGAGCGTCGGCATGACTATTTTATCCTCTAAGAAACTGTTGAATGCTGACTTGTTAGAAGTTAGACATTAAATTTTTTACTGTGGCGAGGTAGATCGCTATTCTCTCATCCCTTGCGTTGAAGTCTCCACTTACCTGATTGGAGACTAGTTATGAGTCACCGAACACCTGAAGTTATTTTGCACCCAACGTCTGTGCCTTCTGCTTGCTCGAGGAAGTTATCTTCTGGGGTGATCAGCACAATGCCCACTCTTACCCCTTTGGAGTTGGAGGCTCCGTCAACAAACAGTCGCCAAAGACCTTTCACCAAGTGATCTTCCTTATGACTAACGAGTTGAAGTTGATTATGAGGATGTTCTCCTGTGAATTCTGTGATGAAGTCGGCGAGGACCTGTCCCTTGATTTCATTCCTTGGATGAAATTGGATGTTAAATCTCCCGAGTTCGACTGACCACTTGGACAGTCTGTGGGACATATCTTCTTTTTGCAGGACTGCTTTAAGGGGGTGGGATGTAAGGACGATGATAGAACGAGCTTCTAAGTAGTGATTTAATTTCCTCGAGGCTACCACTAGTGCAAAGGCGAGCTTTTCCAATGGAAGGTATCACTGTTCGGCGTCCAAGAGGGTCTTATTCGCGTAGTAGACTGGGTGTTGTATTCCCATTCTTTCGTATACCCGTGCAGAACTGAAAGCATGGCTGGAAACGGCAAGGTACAAGTACAGGGAATCCTTTTCTTAAGGTATTACGAGCAAGGGTGGTGTGCTGAGATAAGCTTTGAGCTCCTCTAAAGCATTTGATCAATCCTAGTTCCACTCCATAGTTTTGCTTTTCTTCAATAGCGGGAAAAATGGCTGGCACTTCTCGGATGACTTCGAGATGAACCAATTTAAGGCAGTGAGCATTCCTATGAGCCTCTATACGTCTCTTATCATTTGGGGGGGGGGGGCTACACGCTATTAATTACGTCAATCTGGTTCGGGTTGTCTTCAATGCCTCTCTCACTAACCAAGTACCTGAGAAATTTTCCTGACTGGGCACCGAAGGAACACTTACTTGCGTTGAGCTTCATTGGGTATTTCCCGAGGATTTGGAAGGTCCTTGATAGGTCTGAGAGGTGGTCTTCTTTATACTTTCTCTTAACGACATTATCATCGATGTAGACCTCCATGGTATCTCCCAATTGGTCTTTAAACATTTTGGTGACCAGCCGCTGGTAGGTTGCCCCTGTATTTTTTAGCCCAAATGGCATAACTTTGTAACAATATAATCCGACGGTGGTGATGAATGTTGTCTTGTCTTCATCTAGTACGTACAGAGGAACCTGGTGGTACCCGGAGTATGCATCTAGGAAACTCATTCTTTCATGAGCTGCTGTGGTGTCCACCAACTGGTCGATCTTCGGAAGAGGGAAACTATTCTTAGGGCACACCCTATTAAGTTCAGTCAATACAAACTCTCCATTTTCCATTACTCTTTGGAACCACTACTGGGTTGGACATCCATTTAGGGAATTGAACTTCCCGTATGGATCCTGCATCCAACAGCTTCTCCACTTCTCTCTCTATAGCCTTGGCCTTCTCGGGTGCAGTTTGCTGTGCTTTCTACGTGATTGGTTTGAAGGTCGTGTCGACATGAAACCGATGACAAACCACACTGGGGTCAATTCCAGGCAGCTCGTAAGGTTCCCATGCGAAAACATCCAAATTTTTCCTCAAAAGAATCGTCAATTCCTTCTTTTCTTGATCTGTGAGAGAGGCTCCAATCAAGAACATCTTGTATTTTTTTGCTACCACCGGCTGCGACCTCTTCTAGGTTTTCAACGGCCCACTAAGAGGGGAGGATCTTGGTCTCCTCCACTCCAGGTCTTCCATACTTTAGCTCCTATTTTGAAGGTATCAAACCTTCCTATTCTTCAACCTTCTCCTTGGCCTTCTCGACCTTCTTCTTTAGTTTTGGGCGAATGGATTATATGAATAACCTTCTTGCCATCGCTTGATCTCTGTGGATCTCCATCACCCCTTTCTCAGTCATATACTTGAGTTTCTAATTGTCGGTCAAAGGAACGTCCTTCATCGCATACAACCATCCTCTGCCAAGGATAGCCTGGTAGGGTGAGTCAATGTCGACTACTAGAAACTCGATCATCTTGGAGACACTTCCTGCCCTTATTGGCAGTACAATCTTTCCCATAGGGATATTTACTTTTCCAGCGAAGCCAACTAGAGGGACAATGCATTCCTTCGAGTCTACGACGCTTAAATTTAATTTTCTTAACAGGTCAAGATACATTACGTTGGATGAGCTTCCCTAGTTGACAATCAACTCGTCGACGTCATAGTTTTCTATCCTGAGTGTAATGATTAAGTCATCGATTCGGCCTGGCCCGAATCAATTCGACATCATAGTTTTCTATCCTGTTTCCGAATCGATTCGGCCTGGCTCAAATCGATTCGATCTCAAGGGCGAATCAATTCACCCCAACTGCGAACCGATTCAGTCTCAAGGACCTGAGAGACTATCCCAGTCCAAATCGATTCTCCTTGGGCCTGAATCGATTCGGTCACACAGACCTGGGACTCTGCAACATTCCGAATCGATTCGGAAGGGGACCGAATCGATTTGGCCTATTCAGCAGGCTACGAAATGGTTCTTTTCTCTTCAAAACCTAAACCTCTAAAATCCCAAATTAACAATATCTAACCATAAATTTATAACCCAAATATGTTTCCAAAATCAAAACTCATCCTATGTTTTACCTCATCAATTTATACCCCTTAAACCCAAGTGTAAACATCAATCTCAAGATTTAAACCACAAAATCTAGGTTTTGCTAAACATACCCAAAATCCAATTATTTTGCCCACAAATTATGAAATAAACTACACAAATGAATTATTTAGCAAGATTAAACACTTGCCGCAAAGTTGTAGAGGTTGAATCGTCTTCGTGATTGCGTTTGGGCCGGAAATCTCCAAGTTTCTCCTCTCTCTCTGACTTTCTTCTTCTTCTTTCCCTTTTCTTTCTATCTCTCTCTTTCTTTAAAATGATATTGGCTTGATCCGTAAGTCTCTTAGACCTTTAAAACATAAGACCCGATTTAATTGATAATACACACTTTAAATGACTCGTTTACTCCAATTCGAGCCAACTAACTAAAAAAAAATCGGAACCGAAATAAAATCCAAGGACAGTCATTTCGACTATCTCGACCCATCCGGAATCGATGGCGCACTCAGAATCGTCATCCGAACTACTTTATAAGATCCTCCATTTATGGACTTAAATTTCCAAATTTAAAATTCTCCAATTTAAATAAATTTTTATTTCTCCCAAAAAAATTAATTTCTCAGTCCCAGAGTCACGGGGTATTACAGTTATTTCAATCCTTAAAACCACAAGTAGGACACTTGCACTGCATCATTCATATCACCTATTTGCTTTAATGGTTTTCAACACAACAAATCTTTTGAAAATCAGTTTAATTCAATTCAAATCATTTTATATAATTTTAAATAATTTTTGAATTAATTAAAATATAGTTTTCAAAAGTAGTGTGGGTAAAAGTTAAATTTTAGAAACTTGTTTTCGTTGATGATTGTTTGCCTGGGTAGAATCCAAAAGCGCTAGAGAATTTAAGGTAACCTGTGTAATTATTTTCAACATGCTTTTTAGCATTCATCTGGTTCGTACACGTGTTGGTAACCTATCGAGTGGATTTGTATTTTTTGTTAGACACAAAATGCATTCACATCCTTAGCCCTTGGATCAACCTAATCAACGTACTTCATGTGTTTTGACTTAATCCTTATGAACCCAGTTTAAACCAATCAGTGTGCATTTAACCCACCACCTGTGTTAAACCGTTGGATTTAAGTCAATATATCAAGACTCAATCCTAGCCATAGGATTGAGGTCGATGTTTTGTATCCTTCTACGTTTAGTATAAAAAGGAACCAAGACTCAACATTTTAGACTTTTGCCATTTCGTTAAGTTTGAGAGAAAAGAGAGAGTGGAGAGAAGAGAGAGAGAGAGAGAGAGAGAGAGAGAGAGAGAGAGAAGAGAGAGAAGGGACAAGAGAGGGAAAGAAAAGAGATATTAGAAGAAGAAACCCTAGTTTTCTTCGTAGTTCAAAACTCTAAGTGTTTTTCTCCCAAACCAAACACCAAATCCTAAACAGTTCCAAACACTAAAAAAATCTTTCTTGAGAGTTATACATTTTTAGGGTTTCTGTGTTCTCGGTGTCTTGTTTTTATTTTGAAGACCTCTTCAATTCTTAGATTCTCTCAGAACACTCTCTAAGAGAGACTTAAGTTTCATTATTGAAACTGAGTTTTTCTAAAAGAGAACATCACACGATTTTTCTTTTTCTCTTTTTAGATCTAGTATTATAGTTCTATTATGCTTCAACGAGTTTTTGAAATAAAAACTTTTAGTTTCAAAATATTTTTCAGATCTAAATAGTTTTGTGTTTCTAGTTTTCTATTTCATATTTTATAAAATACTGGTGTACAAAAATAAGAAGGAACACAAATAACTCTTATTACAGTTTTAAGGCATATAGATCTGAAAAGAAGTTTTATGTCAAAAATTATTGAATCGGTATTTCCATGTTAAGTTTGAATCTATTTTTATAAAGTAGACTTCTAGTCTAGTTTGGATCTCAATTGGAGGTTTACAATTTCAAAAATATTTTCAAAACCCAGAAATTCTTTAAGACCTTGAACCGTCCTCTGAGCAAGGTATCCTCGAGATCTGTGGATAAATAAAAGATTAAGAAGTCTTTGCTTGTAAAATCAAGATTCAGAAATAACCTATCATTTTACAACTATTATAATTTTTAGGAAAGTTTGTATAAATCTTGAGAGTGTGAGTATCATATTTGATTGTAGTAGCACATCACAAACACTATCTCACACGAACACTTAGACACTGTGGTTCTATCTGAGAATCTTGAATTTGAAAGATTTGTTGGAGTCAGAATTTAAAGAGAAGGAGATTAAGGAAAATACAAAGAAGCAGTAAGAAAAGATCAAGTTCCAACTCAGATTACCTTTGGAGAGGGGAATCTTATATAGGTACATTCTGAACTTAGGTTAGGATCTTTATGGATTGCTTAAGTGTTGTAACTTGTTTTTTATTCTAGTAGATTTTTGTTTTGTGTCGTAGAGGGCATCGTGGATGTTTCCCTTATTTAAGGGTTTTACCACGTTAAAATTCGTGTGTCTATTTCTTTGAATGTTCTTAACTGTTGTTGTGATTGGGACTGCATGGTAACTTTAGTAGATGTTTATTAAAACTTAAAAAGAAAGGTAATCAACTATCAAATTTAATCCATATATTCCGAAAACGTTTACTAACACATCTTTTGTTTTTTTCGAAAAGAGTTTTTCCCAAAAATTTTATTTGGAGTTTACACAACTTATAACAGTTTGTTATTAATCTTGTAAACAAAGGTTTAAATATTGAAGCCTTTCTTCACCTTTTGTGGATAAAACACCTTTGGATTTTTGCCAATTCTAGAGACATCATTCATTTATTGATCCACCTTAGGGAATTGTACCTCAAACCAATATGACATCCCTTTAACTAGGGATTACAACGTGTCGGTTATGGAGAGGGTTTGTTAAAACTCAAAACTACCCCACAGCCTGTGACAAGTTTGTTTGACCTGTCCTAAACCTTATTAGATGTAAACTTTCTAAACACGCACTCGCCCTGTTTATATTACATGAGTTAAAAAACCCCTCAGAGAGGGTGAAACCCCTCATACTAAATTTTTTAGGATTTGTTAACTTATATACATATTTAAGGATTTGGTGTAAATAATATGACAAATAAGGGAATTTAAGTAAATGTAAAAAATAAATAAGGCAGTGAGGGATGGGTTATGCTTATATATACTAAACCCAAATCGACCCATTTAATTAATTTTGTTAACTCATACCCACCCCTATTATTTTAAATGGGTTTTTAAATTTCCCTATTAGGATTGAGCGGGGCGAGAATTTGGCGGGTCAAGCCAAATTTCAATCTCTACCTTTAACCAAATATATACTTTATGGTGCATTATCAAACTTCCAGATGATAATTAGAATAGTGGGAATAATCCTATAAAATTTTAGCCCTATGTAGAGAAAGTCCCTTACAGGTTGACTACTTGTATTAACTTGTGTATCTAAGGCAGTTGCCTTTTGTATCTTATGCAAAGGTTTGGGTAAACTCCTTGCTTTTCTTGTGAACTCATGAACTTCTAATGTATAATATTGGTTCATAATATTTTATTGGCTTCTTTTTTGGCAGGCCATGGTATGTCGTTGCATGGCCATTATTGTCTCCCTTTTATTCTTTCCACAATTGTTTCCCTTTCGAAGCCACAATTTTGCACATTTTATAGCACTCCTTTTCACACCTTATGCCCAAATATTTCAATATCTTAGGGTCTAGTTTATTAGTATCATTTATTAACTTTTAGACTTTTTCTAACCTTTACTTTGACAATCCCATTATCTTTTGGTATTTGAACTGATTTCGTGTTACCCCCAACCTCTGTGATGTCAGGAATAGAATTTTCATCACCCCCCATGGTATTGCCTTCCTTTCATGGGAATTTGAGCTTCTATTTTTTATTACAACTTGAATCTTATTTAAAAAATAGAACATGTACTAGTAAAATGATACCAACTATAGTGCCATTTTTAATACATTTTTCACTTTTAGTTCATTATTACTTTCCATTACAATATCATGAGGAAACTTTAACGTTTTGGCACACAATCATTAATCAAAAATTTCATTCACTTTATAAATATCAAAATACTATATTGTAGTTTATCCCTTATGTTTTAATGGATAAGATTCTTTAGAAGTTTCCTTTTGAAACCGAAAGCTCCCGAAATATCGGTTTAGATCCTACGATTCCTATAACATCTATATCTAGGTTTGGGTCTCTATAATATATTTTTGAAAGAGGGGTACTTCTCTCTTGCTCTTCTTCTAAAAGATCTTCATATCGGGCTACATTAGTATTCAATTCTATTGGCTCCATAAATTTTATTGCATGATTTTTTTTAATTTGAAACTCCAAGCCATTTTGGGCAAGTTTTACAATCTCTAATTCTATAAGTATTATCTTACATTTGTTCCTGACCCTTTTCAATCTATTTATGAAGTGAATGGATTTTTACCTTTCTTTTGTCTTAAATAGATAGACGAGCCATTGAAACTTTTTTTTATTGGTTTGGAAGAATTGTGCATGAAATATATCATCCATTCGTTTACAACTCTAAATATAATTCATTGGAAAACTTACGAACCATGTAAAACTTACATATGTTAAGGAACTAAAGAATGACCTCAGTTTTAAAAATTCATTTGTGCATATATCAACACATTAACAAATAAACTTGGCAACATGTTCGATAGTGGATTGACTCACATTACTAAAAAATAAGGAAAAGTTGGGAACTTAAATTCCCCTAGAAGTTTAATATTATATGTCCATTCAAGATATGGTTTCCTTTGCATAAGAGTGTGGATCCCCTGATCTAAAGGTCCACATATCTCATGAATGAGATGAACTATCTCATTACTCCTAACCAAAATTCCATATATGGAGAATGGTTACAGTCAATTGGTTATGGTCTGGAGACATGACTCGATGGTCACAATCCATTATTGTGCCCCCCTTCCAAGGCCCATGACTAATCTTGTCACCCAGACAAAGTGTGACTGGTCACGACTCTAGGCCATGACCAAACTTTGAACCTTTAAGTGCTAAATTTCCTTCCCAAAATTCTATGTTGATGGTCAAAGTCTTGGACCATGACCCAAACATTATCAATCCTAGTGAATTATAGTCATGGTTCGTAACCTTAACCCTTAGCATTATTTTAAAATTACCAGACTCATATGATCACGGTCAAAAACTCTAACAATATGTATAATTTTAAGTAGTACAACCAGTTTCACGCTTTAGGACCTTGACCATCCATAATTGTTCCATTGGTCGTAGGAGGGCCACGGTCTAGAACCATGACCAAATTTGGGGTATAAATTTAACATGCCTAGGTGAGATTCATTTGACATGACATCATTTCTAATGATCTCTTCTTATCACTCTCATCCTCTCAACATAACCGACACCTCTCTCACACACCATCGATAACCCTTTCTCTCTCTCTCTCTCCTCCCACCACTATACATCTCTTTACCTCTTTGTATACATATATATTTCTCTCTCTCGATGTGTGTGTGTGTGTATATATATGTTCGTGTGCAGAATATTAATGTTGAATTGAACGTTAAAGTTGAATTGAACTTTAAATTGAAATTGAAATTGAAATTGGTACATGAATGTGTGTGTGTGTGTGTGTGTGTGCGTGCATATATATACACAAACACATACATACACTAATGTATGCCCATGCCTGAAGTCACAACAAAAATTTTCAAGGTACGTAATCGCGAAATGGCAAAACTTTTCAAAGTACGTAATCGCAAAACAACAAAAAATTTCAATGTAAGTAATTGCAGAACAGGAAACAATTATCTCCCCAATATATTAGATTAAACCCAAATCTTCTAAACAAATGAAAATGTAAACCACCAAATTTTCATCTAGAATAAATTAGTACCCAAACAGTGGAATCACACAGCAAAACCATTCAAAATGCTTACCTTTAAGATATACTTTTAAGTCGAAAATTATTTCTTACAACACCAAAGTGTAAATATTTTAGGAAATTTGAGAAAAATTTCATCTATTTTTAGGAATATCCATAACCTTGTTTAAGAAATAAAAATACAATTATTCCACAACAATAATTCTAATATACATCCAGACAACACTAATACGCATCCTTTGTGTTTACTATTCTTATCCCCTCCACCAATTTTAAGCGCTTCCCATCAATCTTTGTCGAGTTCCTTCAATCAGTTCCATATCTCAAACAAAACAACTACAACCTCCATGTAACAACAATTAAGAATTTCTTTATTCTTAATTTCAGAATGAGTCACAATATTATAGCTGTAAGAAAAAACTAAAAACTGCATGCTCAACAATTTGCTCAGGTTACCACACAAAGAGCCTAATAACATAAAAGGATTAAAGGTTCTTAAACCAAAATTGAAGAGAGTACTTATGATCTTAATTCCAAAATATGAAGACAATAGACTAGGAACACCAAAATATAGATTAGTTGGAGAAGCCCCAATGAAACAGAGAAATGAGAGATAAAAGTTGCCTCATTAAGAATGAGGTTGAGTATGTTTCAAAGGTTGTTGCAGTACTTGGTGAAAAAATATCCAACACCAAAATATAAGCTGACTATTGGTGGCCTATCTATCTATAGTTCTTCGTGAAAAAACAAAAAATGTAACATTCAAAGATCCAAAACCTGTTTTCAAAATGATAAGTAGATTCCAACTTAAACTAATGTTAATAAAGAAACATGTAAACATGTGACAGTGATTATGTGTTCTTCCCACCAGTTTATGTGTTGTATTGATCAACAAACAAAGGATCGTAACAACGATTATCTCCAACACTTGTTTTCAAAATGATAATTAGATTCCAACTTGAACTGATGTTAATAAAGCAACATGTTGGACATCATATTTGAAACATCAAAAATACAAAATGGTGATAAAAAAATCTAATATTACATGAATTTTCTCCACAACACAAAAATAGGTAGACTATTTAGGCATGTATTAAAACATTAATCTAATGCTACAAAAATTATAAACATTAGAACATTCAGTATCTTTCCCGGACATGATACTCAAATCAATAAAAGAACACCTTAAAGAGTTTCATTAATCCGCCATAGGAAATTAAGCACCATGGTAAACAAAGACAGTGTAGGCATGGTAAACAAAGAAAAGTAACAAAAACATATAGACAAAGAGCAAGATTAAAGACTATGGAGCATTCGAGAACTTTATCACCCAACGATAAATTATTATGACCAAATAAAAGTTGCTTTAGCAAAAAAAATTACAAACCAAAGAATTAAAAAAACCACTCACATAATATGGAACCCCTGATACTCACACAATCTATATATATTAGTTGTGAATGTATTACAACTTGTAAAACTAGGGAAATCATTAAAAAAATAAATTAGTAGTTGCAGATAGTATATGTATGGAAAAATAATATTAAGTGAGTATGATTTTGACCCAAAACTCATAGGAATCACAAATAATTTAAACTTTTAGCCCAAAATTCATAAATTAAATATGATAATCCATATATAAATCAATGATGTTAGAAGACATAAACCTACATAAAACTTCACTACATTATAGTCTTCCCATGACAGAAAAATATATAGAGAGAGCGTGAGTGTGATAAGAACCAGCAAAGATTACAAATATAAATACATCCTCCAAACCACCACATCACTCTTAGAACCTATTCCTAGTCTCATCACCCTTCGAACATGTCCCAAGCCTTCCTCTTCCTCACGAATACACGATCTTTTCCCATTTTTCATTTACAATTGACAATATCATTACTAAATAAATCCACACATATAAATGAGCAATAAAATTGAGGATACCAGTGAGAGCTAGTGTGAGCTTCTCCCAGAGCAATTGCGATCACTATCATATATAAAGATAAGTATTAAACTCTTCAAAATCATATATAAAGAAAGAAAAGAATATATAAAATATAAATTAGTTCACTCATTGCATTATTAAAACTTAGGCAAGTGTTACTTTTGGCTTATTTGCTTCACTAAAGTCTTTGATGTGACACCTTTTTGTTCCAGACTTTAGCACCTTCATTTAATTATGATTAGCAAGTGCAGTAGCACTTCCAACTATAGTGAAAGACACAATGGTCCCAGACTCCTTTGGCTGCTGATGTTGCTACTTTTGAGCATCATCCATCTCAGCAAACTTTGCATCTCCTTCTCTCGATGTTGTTATTCTCATTTCTGCCTGTCATCATGACTGCTAGTTCCATTCATTTCTATCATTTCATTAAAACTCTTTATGTAATTTTGATCATATGAGCGCAGGTGACCTTCAAACTCCACGACCAATTTATATTGCTTGTTGCAAAGTTCACAATAGAACACCTCCCACTTCTTTAGGATTTCCTCAGTCTCCTCCAAAATGAATATGTCTCGCATATGTTCAATGAATATATTTAAAAAATGAATAACCGATAGAAAACTTTCAAATGACAATTTATAGGTTGTTGGTCATAGAGAACTAAAAATAGAAAAATATAACCCATAGTTATGTGAGCCAAACAAAACATCTAAATGAGTAATGAGATAACATAAAAGAAACAATATTGCTAAATGAGATCAATACTTCATATAATTTCAAATTTCTTTCCCTTTTATCGAACAATTATAGACATCACTGCATATTCCAATGACAATATAGTCATTATAATTAAAATTGTTAAGAAAATGAGTTAGTCATCTGACAAAATACTAACTGATTAATTTAATAAAAAAATGAAAAAATATAAATTATTCAGGAAAAACATATATTAGGACAACTATATCCATAGACGTTAATAAAAAATTAACCAGTAAACCTATTACCAAATAACAAACTTATCACAATCCACCACCACCATATCCTAAACCTATCACAACCTCAACTTAAAAAAACATAAGTGTTGAACGAACTCAGAGGGATAGTAGTAACTCAGGAACTCAGAGTGACATTTTATAAACACAAATGCACTAATTATTAATAGTTACTAAAATCAGTTAACAAAATACACCAATTACATACATAAAATCCAGTTAATGATCTTAATCTGTAGCCAAATAAATTGCTACGTACCTTGAGCATATAGAAATTACTATGTACCTTGATCCAACCATCTACTATAGTGAAGCACAAACACATTTCTTATGCATATAAAATCTCGTCATCTAATGAATCAATCAAAGTAAATGGAAATATAAAATCAAATCATGTTAGTGACAATAGAAAATGTAATTAAAAATAGTTATCAAGATTCATCTTTAAAAAAATAAAAATAACTTTGTATGAATCCAAGACCATCCTGGAATACATAATATGTTCACATAATGTTAAAAAAAATATAGGTAAGTTAATCACTGTGTCAATATTCCATAATTTAAGACATCATCAACCAGAAACTTTGAAAACACCCTTGATCTTAAAGTATAGTAAGTTACATCTCTTTTGGTAAGAAATATTTCCTTTTAAGAATTACAAAAACTTATTATCATAATAATAATAATAAAATCCCTTATTATCTGTACCTCCACAACAGAGCTTCAAATTAGAAAGCACTCATTACCACAATAATCAAGAAACATATTAAATCTTTCTAACACACCCATATTCGCATATTTGAGTCTACAATGACCAAAATAAGCCACAAGTACAAAAAAACATTTTATAACGCTAAATTTCAAGAAAATCCCAATTTAAAATAAAAAATTTAACTTTGAAACAAATGGTTTGAAAACCTAGTTTCAAAACTCTAAAATGAAAACCCCAAAAAAGAACATATATTTAGAACCCTTTTTTTAAAAAATACGAAAATAGAGATGTATATGGAAAAAAATAAGGAGTTGAGAGAGAGAGAGAGAGAGAGAGAGAGAGATCAATGTGAATTGAGGCTAAAAGAGTGACATAGGTCATGAAATCAAAGTATCTGTGAACCTAATTTCAAAACATTCATAAAACCGCATGAGAGACATCGAGTACCTTTGTTGGTCGTCGAGGGAGAGAAGATATATGGTTTGAGAGAAGAGAGAAAGCTATGAGATTTGGGTTGCTCTACACGAAAAGGGCTTATAGGCATTTAGTCCTGCATTTCAAGATTTTTTTGTGAGTAATCCTAAGCTTTTTCATTTTTTATGTTAGTTTATTCACTACAAATGTGCTGAGTATAAAAAAAATTGTCCACACATAAAAAGAGGAGCAGTTTACTCACAAAATAGGCATAATAATTGAAAATCTGGGACTGCCAACAAAAAACAAAAGACATGGGATCGGTCCCATGTAAAATAACTAATCACATAATTTCTAGCATGAAAAATAAATAATAGAATATATTAGAGTTAACAACCTCAACAGAAAATAGTATATGTGTGTGTGTTGGTGAGTGCACGAGTGTATGCGTGTGTAAGAGAGTTAGAGAGAGAGAGAGAGATACTACCTGAGGTCGGCAACAAGGAGGAGGAGGGCGGTAATAGAAGGGAGCGGTGAAGAGTAGGGAGTAAGATTTTAGTTGGAAGGGTTTGTCTTGAAAAGGGTAGAGAGTCTAAATGAGTGAGAAGGCGGATCGATTTGGCCAAATGAGTGTAAGGGAGAGAATCTAAACCCTTCATTTGTTAGGGAGCTGGATTTAATATGAATAGTTACATGTTTTATGTGTTTATTGAATAGTGAAAACACAATTCTACTTTATTATATATATATATATATATATATTGATTGTAGAACATTAATATTAATGTCAGATTTAGCTATATGAATGTTAAATTGAAATTGATTATACACACATATGAATGTTACTCGTAAATATGAATTGGGCACACACAAACAGATATATATATATATATATATATATATATATATATGAAATTGGGTATGCGCGTACATCTGAATGGGGCATATGAAATTTAACACATAGACACACACACATATACTCACACGCGTAACATACCCGTACACACATATTCATAGATATAAACACCCATTCACACATATATACACACACATACACACCCGTACATACATAGATATATACACACCCACACACGTACAACATATGAATTCTTATATATAATATACATAAAGTCCCTCATATACTCACACGCGCACATATATGTAACCACACACACATACGTATACTTTTAGATTGAATAACATGTTAACAAGTTTTCTTTATGACACCACGCCTAATATAATACCGGGTAATCAATCGTATACCGGATTAAAACAGGAATCTCATATGGTTCATTCTTAGCATCACTGTCGAAAACCAATTTAATTACTAATAACTTAATATTTTCCCCTCTCTTGCTATATATGTATATGTATAGGTGTCCAGACACAGGGACGGCTGGATGATGATTCTTTCGAGTCAGACTTTTGCTGAGCAGCTGTGGATGCATACAAGTTTAATGTAGACGCCTCTATCCTTTAATCTAGATAGGAGGTATTGTAGAAACACTTGGGACGATAGCCCAACGGTATTAATTTATTCTTTTACCACCTTTTAGTGCAACATTCTATTTGGTTGTATTATTTGTTACCGAGTGTTCGGTTATTTTATGTCATTTCAGTTGTTGTATATAAACTGTTGTGATTGTTTTACTTGGTTTGGTTAAAAATATTTGTTAATATAAAATTTTGATGCCAGCCTAATAAGTTATTAGTAATTAAATTTATTTTCGACAACGATGATAGAATGAACCATATGAGATTCATGTTTTAATCTGGTATAAGATTGCTCACCCGGTATTGTATTAGGCGAGGTGTCACAGATGGTATCACAGCATCAGGTTCTAGTGTCCTTAGGAATATGTACGGACGTACTACGCTTTCAGCGTTTCTTTCGATTTGATATGAATCCTTATCATTAGGATTGTGGATTCCTATTATCATATTTCGTTCTCCTGCTATTATGTAAGATTATAGTAAATCTTTTGCACGCTCAGGTGAGATTCGTGTGCTGATCGATAAAGGGCGACTAGGGAAGGCCATTGCGAGGGAGGCAGGAGGTGGGGCTTAGTGGAGTTATAATTTGAAGTTGGGAATGAGGACCGTAGCAGAGGTCACTCTCCTTGTGGAATTGTCAAGGATTGCTGCAATGACTACTAATGTATAGTAGTTATAATTATCCACGTACCACTATAGTAGATAGTGGTGCTAAACTTGATCTACCCAATGAAGTAAATTGGGAAAAAGTTTGAAAGGTCTTCGATAAGGACCATATGTAAGTTTAAGCTATACGGGGTCAGTGTAACGTTATTCAATGGATGTAAGAGGATCAGAAGCTTTGGATTAGAGTAGGGTATAGAAATACCCAGATGTGAAAATTTGAGGAAAAATTTTCACTCATTGGAGCAATGTGAAATGGTGGGAACGATGATCACCATATTTGAGGGAGCGGGATGTTTTTCTCATAGAGTAATCTTACGAACAATTTTAAACGCGAATTCCTTTGGGTTATTAGGAATGATGAGAATGTTGTTTCTGGGTTATTCACATAAGGATCGATCAGGGGCCGACAGTGAATAAAGAGTTATATGGTTAAGGGAACCTTGTATCGAATTAAGGAAGGTACAATAAAGAAAGAGTCCTTCAGTGGAATGATAGGCTCACTAGTAGGTGTTGTTAACCCTTATGGAGAATTTGTGTTCGTGAAACCCCACAGGTGGGCATCTGCCCCGGGATTCATTGAAACAAGGCAGTTGAGGCCAGTAGTATGTTTCCTTTTAGTCGGAGGAGCTAAGGGAACTACGAAGGTGATTGTTAGGATCAAGGATATAGAGTCTGAGATACTGATAACCTTAACATGGTCAGGGTGACCAGAGATGGGGAATAATGAAATATGGAGCATACAACCACACGCTTTGATCTTTACCGGTATGAGTTAAAGGACAGGAGTAGGATCCTAGATGGATCATTAATTAAAGTAGTTTTTGGTTTCGTTAAGGCAAGTGTACTATATTTAGAAACCAATTGAAGCAGTCAGGGAGATTGGCGAAGTTATTGTTATAAGTTTCACCTCAGATGAAGGAGGTATATTTCATGTGGTAAGATTAAGTCATAGTATTAGCCCTAGATTCGTGTGTGTGATTCGAGTTTACTAGTAGTATCGATAACAGTATATAGGGTATATCTATATGTTTTTCTGCAAAAGTGGGGTACTATTTTTCTCTCATTCGTTGGGAAAGCGGGTGTTGGTATATTGAGCTTATATTTGGGCTTGCTCTGCTCGTTTTGTATGCGTTATACGAGTATAGAATTATTCTGAGTATAATATGTTCTTGGTTGGTCATAGCGATAGTAGGTTATTTGATTGCAAGGCTATCGTATCCGCGGTTCCAGGGTGGAACTGGTTATTTTTGCGATATCTCACCTAGATACGGGTTGAGCTTGCCATTTCTTATGTTCTTAGATGGGACTTCGATGAGAAGATATTTCAGTTTTCTTGATTTTAGTGTGTGGCAACCTTATAGGTATGATTTAAGGAATACATAATTTAATGTTAAGTGGTGACTTTAAACTCGTTATTGTTTGCGCAATGGACTTAGTGTTAGTACAAGCGCTTGTGGTATAACTCCTTAAAAGAAGTAGGAGTTCAGACCACATTTTGTTGATAGATGGGATGGGAGTATCCCGTTTGCATATTTGAAGCTAACGGACCTCCACGACCGACAAAGTTAAGTAGTAGTGTATCAGAGGGGTTCCTTGTTTGAATTTTTCTTGCAAGACACTCCACGCATGAACCTTAACGACGTCGAGAGTGGAGATATGTTATGGGATGCAATAATGTTGGTTTTAATGACAAGTTACCTAGTGTGAAGAAAACACTATAAACAGAGAGCCATGCCATGACTATAGGCTTATGGAGATGGAAGTGCTATAGAAAAGCATTGAAATGATTCTCACACCGTAAGTAATGGGTGAGGTAAGATTTAGAGAATTGACTTGAGGATTATAGCCAAGCCTTGAACAGAAGGCTAATTCAGAGGAAATATGTTTTGGGTATGATGTTCGTAACACTTTTGCAGAGAGTAGGCACCCCTATTAGTTATACTTTCCATTTCACCGAAATGCAAGGACATAATGGTAGAACAGTGTTAGTATGATTACGAGATAGGATTTTAGAACGTCCTGATGGTGTGCCTTAGGCCGTTATATCTCGATGATCGGCGATGCAAGAGAGTAGTGTAACGGGAGGGTTCCTTGTTTAGATTTCACTTTGCGAGACATCCCACGCATGAAATCGGGCTAATGTCAGGAGTGAGGAAAGATCTTCGCCGCTAGGGATATAGTTAGTATAGTACTAATTTTACGTGTGAAGGAAACACGTCGATCTTAGGGTTATTAGAAACTAAGTCCAGTGGGGCATGTTTTAGGAAGTTTGGAGTGAGTTAACCACGAGAAGATTTGTGGGTTAACATTAAGAAGGATTTGATTTCCAGGTATAAGAAGAATTAAATTTTGAGTTATTTGGGTTAGGAATACCCAGGTGTTAATACCAGGCCAAGGAAATGAGGCTCATTTTTAGAGAGAGTGTTACGTATCGGACTTTTAAAATGGTTGTGCAGATAGGCATGGGTTAAAAGGTGTATGGGCACCTTGGTAGGTTGGTTTTATATACCATCTAAAATAAAAGGGGAGTAGTATAAAAAGTTGAAGCATATTCTTGGGAGCAGTTATGGGTTGGATTGAACGGCATAAGAGGCACGCGATAACTCAATTGTGTAGGTGCAAAGCGTTAGTGTAATTTCATTTTTGAGGGAAAGTGGACACCTAGAGTGACGGATCACCAATGGGATCAATAAGTAGATCTAGGTAATATGCTTGTTCCTTTTACGCAGTTATAGAAGAACTAGGTGCGATGTGACATTGTTAGAGGCAACCTGATGATCAAGGTAGCATTTTAGGATATGGAGATTTAGATAAGCTCGTTATTAAGCTAGTGCGTTAGAGTATAAGCCAAGAGATATATGGGTACCGTGAATGAGTATATGGTAGGGTACCATTGTGTTAGTACCATTTGACTTCTGGGTACAGGTCGTATCCGAATTTCGGGGATGAAATTCCGTTGTAAGGGGGAGAGTATGTAATACCCCGTACTTTTATAGATATTCAAATTACATAAGTGATGTAATTTGGTAATTAGAGAAATTTTCGAGAATAATAATTCTGGACTTATGAGTGTTAAATTATTCAATGTGTGTTACATTTACTTTGGGGACTAAGTAAATGAGTCAGAATATTTTTATGTTATGTCGTCAGTTGGGTTAAGTGACGGGTAATATTTTACTTAGAAGAAAACACGCGTTAAGAAGTGTTAGGTCCAATTAGTAAATTTTAGTTAAGTGACTCGTATGTAGATTTTGAGAGCACGATTGGTTTCAGAATGGTCGAGATAGTCAGAATAGAGTATCCGGGGGTAGCGTTTAGGTTCCGGGGATTTTTAGACTAGTAGGGACTCACAATTGAGTAAACGAGCCATTTTTGGGTTTATAAGGGATAAACCCTTATTCTCTCTTATAAAGGCATGAGAGAGTGAGAGAAATAAAGAAAAGAAAGAAAGGAAGAAAGAAAGGAAAAGAGGAAAGAGAAAGGGGATTCCGGTCCAAACTTCGCGAGATTTGACTCGAGCTCGTCGAATTTTATCCACGACGCAAGTATTTACTTACTTTATTCATTTGAGTGTGTATCTCATATTATAGTTGGCAAAGTAGATAAATTTTGGGTTGAAACCTTTAAAATAAATTTGGTAAATTTAAGTATGAGTTTACAAATTGATGTAGTGTAAACTCTTAATGATTTCTAGTGTTAAACCCATGTTAATGGTGTAGAGAAATGGGTAAAAATGGTAGAAATGATAAACTAGGGTTTTAAATGGTTTTATAGTTTAAATCTAAGAGAAATGGTTTAATACTACAAATTAATTGATGTGTTAGTTGAAAAATATAGTTTAGATGTTTATAGTGTTGTTGGTTGATATTAGAAACCATAAAAATGGAGTTTGGGATGATAATTGGTATTTTGGAAATTTATGTTTTGTAAGAAATATAGAAATGGTCGAAATATCTGGTGTGACCGATCTACCGTGGAGACCGGTCGACCGGTACTCTATTTTTTGCCTAAGATAAGGATTTGTCTGCTCCTTTTCTTTTTGGGGTTTAAAGCTTAGGGACCTTCTTAATTAGTGTATTATAGATGGTTATGACCTAAAGGACTTGAGGAGTTGTATATTAACCTTGGGTTAGTTGAGTGTACAATTCGGAATATATGAATTCAATGAATGTTTAGGATGAATAATATTCGAGAGAAGTCTTCGGGAAGTGCGTTTACAAAGATATTTATGTGTAGAGAATAAGTGTGGGCCGAGTATATTTGAGTGAGTCCTAGGATGTGACTAGGATGTAATTTAGGATATAGGTTAAAGATGATTGGGCAGTTATCCAAGACGTCTATTGACGACTATTTTTATAAGTGATGCGATTCGTATAGAATTAAGATAAGTAGTTAGTATACTTATTTAATTGCTACGAATTGGTATATTCGGGATTCTATATATAAGTCCTTAAAAGTGATTAAGGTTCAAGTTATATTTTAAGTAAGATAATACTTATTTGATTAGTGTTTTAAGTGGGTAAATACTTATATACTATTACGAATGTGAACATTCGGGTTATTGGCTATAGTTATAAGAGTTCGGCAATTATAGCCAGAGCATATTGAGGAATAATAATCTATATATTATATATACGGGTATTGTTACTGTATATATATATATATACGATTTGTTTATAAATATATTGGTATGCAAACGATATATTTATGTATGTTTATATATCTAGTCCTATCCAGGGAGGTTGCGCGATGTGGGTGAATCCCCTAGCTTATGGAGCAGGGAGAGTATATCCCCATGTCATATCGTCCCGCATATGGGTGCGATATTTTTATCCCACTTTCATGAGGGAATGTAACCGCCTCCACCGTTTTGTATTTCTACCATGTTCATGAGAAAGTCTGACTTGGTACCGGGGTTAAGTTGAGAAAACCCGGATGTGGATGGGCATTTTGAGACCGCATCCTCGAGTTATAACTCGGCGGGATGGTTATTATACTTATGTTGTAAAATAAGTATAAATATACTCGTTGTTTGTAGTATATTACTTGCTTATGGAGTTGAGAGGTCATATAACCTTTAAAAGGTGTAAAGTGTAAAGTAAATAAGATGTTATTCTTCTTCCTGTAGTTTTATATCCGGATTTATACAAAGGTAAATTATAGGTTCAAGTGAGAACTCTTTATATAAGAATGTTATATGTTAAAGTAATGATGGTATTTAAAACTAATGAAAGTTATGGTATATGAATGGTATAGTTTTATATATAAACAAGGACTATATATATATATATATATATATATATCATGTGGATGATTATATCAACTAAAAGCTTATGTATTATCCTACAGTATAACATAGTATATCACGCCAAGTAGGTGATGGTAATGAGAATTTTGAAGTTGGGTAATAGAGATTAGTTAGGCGAGATAGCTTAATTAGGTTGTTTAAAAGGTATACGGTAGGTGTGCACTATTAGAAGAGGGGTGAGGTGTATCTCAGGAGAGTGCGATACCAGTTTAAATACAAGATGTTTCATGTTTTAAAATATGGCATTTGATGCACTTGCCAAATATTTTCAAAACTCGGGCTCTGACCCGTTTCTCTATTTTCCCCTCTCTTGCTATATATGTATATGTATAGGTGTCCAGACACAGGGAAGCCTGGATGATGATTCCTTCGAGTCAGACTTTTGCTGCAGCAGCTGTGGATGCATGCAGGTTTAATGTAGATGCCTCTATCCTTATAATCTAGATAGGAGGTACTATAGAAACACTCGGGCCAATAGCCCAACTGTATTCATTTATTCCTTTACCGCCTTTAGTGCGGCATTCGATTTGGATGTATTATTTGTTACCGAGTGTTCGGTTATTTTATGTCATTTCAATTGTTGTATACAAACTATTGTGATTGTTTTACTTTGTTTGGTTTAAAAGATTAGTTAATATAAAATTTTGACGCCATCAGAGCCCGAGTTTTGAAAATATTTAGCAAGTGCATCAAATGCCATAGTTTAAAATATGAAATATCTTATATTTAAACTGGTATCGCACTCTCCTGAGATACACCTCACACCTCTTCTAATAGTGCACACCTACCGTATACCTTTTAAACAAGCAAATTAAGCTATCCCGACTAACTAAGCTCTATTACCCAACTTCAAAATTCTCATTACCATCACCTTCTTGGCGTGATATACTATGTTATACCATAAGATAATACATAAGATTTTAGTTGATATCATCATCCATGTGATATATATATATATATATATATATATAGTCCTTGTTTATATATAAAACTATACCATTCATATACCATAACTTTCACTAGTTTTAAATACCATCATTACTTTAACATATAACATTCTTATATAAAGAGTTCTCACTTGAACCTATAATTTATCTTTGTATAAATCCGGATATAAAACTACAGGAAGAAGAATAACATCTTATTTATTTTACACCTTTTAAAGCTTATATAACCTCTCAACTCCATAAACAAGTAATATACTACAAAGAACAAGTATATTTATACCGATTTTACAATCATAAGTATAATAACCATCCCACCAAGTTATAACTTGAGGATGCGGTTTCAAAATTCCCATCCACATCCGGGTTTGCTCAACTTAACCCCGGTACCAAGTCAGACTTTCTCATGAACATGGTAGAAATACAAAATGGTGGAGGCGATCACATTCCCTCCTGAAAGTGGGATAAAAATATCTCACCCATATGCGGGACGATATGACCTGGGGATATACTCTCCCTGCTCCGTAACCAAGGGGATTCACCCACATCGTGCAACCTCCCTAGATAGCACTAGAGATATAAACATACATAAATATATCGTTTGCATACCAATATATTTATAAACAAATCGTATATATATATATATATATATATATATATATATATAGTAACAATGCCCGTATATATAATATATAGATTATTATTCCTCAATATGCTCTGGCTATAATTGCCGAATTCTTATAGCTATAGTCAATAACCCGAATGTTCCCATTCGTAATAGTATATAAGTAATTACCCACTTAAAATACTAATCAAATAAGTATTATCTTACTTAAAATATAACTCGCACCTTAATCACTTTTAAGGACTTATATATATAATCCCGAATATACCAATTCGTAATAATTAAATAAGTATACTAACTGTTTATCTTAATTCCATACGTATCGTATCACTTATAAAAATAGTCGTCAATAGACGTCTCGGATAACTGCCCAATCATCTTTAACCTATATCCTAAATTCCGTCGTAGTCACATCCTAGGACTACTCGGCCCACACTTATTCTCTACACATAAATATCTATGTAAACGCACTTTCCGAAGACTTCTCTCGAATATTATTCATCCTAAACATTCATTTAATTCATATATTCCGGATTGTACACTCAACTAACCCAAGGTTAATATACAACTCCTCAGGTCCTTTAGGTCATAACCATCTATAATACACTAATTAAGAAGGTCCCTAAGGTTTAAACCCCAAAAAGAAAAGGAGCAGAAAATTCCTTATCTTAGGCAAAAAATAGAGTATCGGTCGACCGCGAGTTGGGATTTTGCCTTACGAGCCAACCAGTGACCTTATTCCCTTATACCGAACGACCGGCTCTTTGTCCACGGTCGATCGGTCACACCAGATATTTCGGCCATCTCTCTATTTCTTACAAAACCTAAATTTCCAAAATACCAATTATCATCCCAAACTCCATTTTTATGGTTTCTAATATCAACCAACAACACTATAAACATCTAAACTATATTTTTCAACTAACACATCAATTAATTTGTGGTATTAAACCATTTCTCTTAGATTTAAACTGTAAAACCATTTAAAACCCTAGTTTATCATTTCTACCATTTTTACCCATTTCTCTACACCATTAACGTGGGTTTAACACTAGAAATCATTAAGAGTTTACACTACGTCAATTTGTAAACTCATACTCAAATTTCCCAAATTTATTTCAAAGGTTTCAACCCAAAATTTATCTACTTTACCAACTATAATATGAGATACACAGTCAAATGAATAAAGAAAGTAAATACTTGCCTCGTGGATAAAATTCGACGAGCTCGAGTCAAATCTCGCGAAGTTTGGGCCGGAATCCCCTTTCTCTTTCCTCTTTTCCTTTCTTTCTTTATTTCTTTTCTTTATTTCTCTCACTCTCTCGTGCCTTTATAAGAGAGAATAAGGGTTTATCCCTTACAAACCCAAAAATGACTCGTTTACTCAATTATGAGTCCTTACTAGTCTAAAAATCCCTGAAACCTAAATGCTACCCCCGAATACTCTATTCTGACTATCTCGACCATTCTAAAACCAATCGTGCTCTCAAAATCTACATCAGATTCACTTAACTAAAATTTACAAATTGAACCTAACACTTCTTAACGCGTGTTTTCTTCTAAGTAAAATATTACCCGTCACTTAACCGAACTAACGACATAACATAAAAATATTCTGACTCATTTACTTAGTCCCCAAAGTAAATGTAACACACATCGAATAATCTAACACTCATAAGTCCAGAATTATTATTCTCAAAAATTCCTCAAATTACCAAATTACGTCACTTATGTAATTTAAATATCTATAAAAGTACAGGGTATTACATTCTCCTCATTTCATCTGTTTATGCAATCGAATAACAATTGTTGAAGCTCAACTTATTCAGGGTGCTTTCTTTATTCAGGTTATTTTAATTATATTTTCTTTTATTTAATATAGACTTATATTTAATTATAACATCCTGGTTAACTGTCTAGGGGTGTTCATCTTCTATTTCAAAATAGCCTAGGGCGAGTGAGACCAAATAGAGGGACTCTTACTGCCCAAAATAGCAAGAAAATATTTCAAACGAGAGTGTCCACCTTGAGTGACCCTATGACCAAATGTAATAACTGGGCATGGGGAGTCACCGGCCACAAAAAAAGGTAAGAACGAGGGGTCTCATCATGAACAGCCCCTCTGAACAAGATATAAAGCCACAAAAAAAGGTCAAGGATGAGAGGTGGCTCAGCACAAGCAACCTCTCTATCCAAGATCGAAAGCCACAAAAAATACCAACGACGAGGGGGATCCACACGATCAATCCCTTTATCCGGGAGTGAAAGTCACATAAAAGAGACATTACAAGGGGACTCACCACAAGCAACCCCTTTGCCCAAGTTGATACCCTAGAAAAAGAGGTAGGGTGAGGAGGGACACCTTGAGTGTCTCATCTGTCCCAAATCACATGTAACAAAAATTACAGTGGGTGGGGTGTACACCTTAAGTGTCCTCATCCCCAAGACTTGTTACTTAAAAAATAACAAAGTATTAATATTTACTTTCTTATATAGGTAACCTAGTTGAGCAATCAAGGCTCAAGCCAGCCAATTGGGATCTCCAGGAAGTTTTGTCTTGGTGGGTGAGAGACAAGGTTTATTGAGCAAGATTAACCACTTGGAACTTTACGATAGAGAGTATATTAGAAGATGGACTCTAGGAGTCACTCAAGACCTTACATAACCCACACTTAGTTATAACTGAAGTGAGTAGCCAAGAGTCTGCTCACAAGAAAAACACTTTTCACCAAATGATTCTAGAGACGATGTCCTTCAAGGTCACTCTCAAGTTTATAAAGTTTGCACACCAAGTTACCATTTGAAAAGATATTTACCAAATCATTTATTTTATCGCCATTAGGAGACATATTTGTTTTTTTACTTTGGATTTACACTAGCTGTCGTCTATTAGAGGGGACAAGCGACTACAGACCAGACATTTACAAAAAGGTACATTGTAGACCTTGTCCCTCTAAGTTTCCCTCCTAGTTTTGGCACCCAAAATTCCTAAATCAATCCTCGTATTCACCTATAAATAGGACCCTTTGGTAAGTTCAAATCAAATCATAAAATCAAATTCAAGTCGTTACTCTGTCAAAATCACTCCAGACCTAGTATTCTCTCTATGCACTCTCTCTAATTACTAAGTGCTTCTTTCTTTACTCCCATCATTATATACATCATTATCAGGAGACCTCTCTCTCCAAGTTACCATTATTGTTTGTGAAGTTCATCTTCTTACAGTAAGAGGTTCTAGAATTTACTCTATTTTTACGAAAAGAGGAAGGTTTTCTACCAAAAGTTGTTCCTGATACTTGATGATCTTGAGGACAGAGTCCATTGGAGTGGGCCATGTCTCACCTGTTCCAGTTCTTCTCAGACTTTAGTCACACTACCCTCTTACATTAATTATTGTCATCACATTCACACCTTCCTTAAATTGTTGCTATTTTAGTGAACAAAATTTGGAGAAGGACTTGCACAATTGGTGGACAGATAATAATTTCATATTTCATTTAATTAAAATGACTTAAATTATACTTGTTGATACTTTTTAGATGAATATTAATGCATATATCTATTTGGTTATCTTTCATGGTCGTGTTCACACTTTCTTTAAGTGGTTGATATTTGGGTGAACACCAATTGGTGGAAAGGCTTGCACATTTGGTGGACATATAGAAATTTTAACATTAATTTAATTAAAATCAACTTAAATTGGACTTTTTATACTGTGCGGATGAATATTAATGCATATATCTCTTTGGTTAACTATTTTGGTCGTCTTATCCTCTTTCTTTAGTGGTTGATATTTATGTGAACAAAAATTGGTGGAAGGACTTGAACATTTTGTGGACACGTAGTAATCGTGTAAAGAGTGTTCTGTAATTTATTAAATATATAGATATAAATATCAACATTGACAAGATTCCATGTTTGTGCAATTGTTGTATGAATGACAAATTTAAGTCTTTGGAAGATGTTGAATGGAATTTACCAATGTGGGGTATGTCCAACACTATAAGATATGGGCATTCCATAAGGGGGGAAAACTCTACCATATGTTACGAAAGAATTAGTGGTACCCATCCGCCTGACGGACCCGCACTGAGTGGAAGTGGTGAACGATTCATCATCGCCTCATCCTTTAGCCAACCTAATTGATGATGCTTACAAATTCCACCATAATCAAAACCACTAGCCTATAGATATGAATAATGTGAATTAGGACCAAGTCAATGAATAAGATGTTAAATTACCCAAAGATGGAGAATAAATACGGTTGAAATCCGATGCGGCTAGACCTTTGTATAAAAATTCCGAACAAGATCAATCAATATTATACACAATGATCAGTTTGCCTAATTTGAAGATTTAATTTGGTTTGTCGAGAAATAGAGTAATTGAAATTCTTAAGTGTTCTAAATACATTCTCCCAAAAAAGAACACGTTGTCAGATCGTTATCCGAGTATGAATAAGAGGTTAAAGGGTTTAGGCTTAAATTACAAATCTATTCATTCATGCAAGTGTGATTGCATATTGAACTGTAATGCACACTGAGTCACTCATATGACTGCTTTCTAATGAATTACACCTTAAATTTGTAAAAGAGCCATGCATTGCCCATCTTACATCATCAATCGATGGGTTTAATCCTTTCACTCATTTAAGGACTGATCAGAGTTATTGGCTAGTTCTCAAGGTGACTTTAAGTATCCCTCCAATACCGTACATGAAAAAAGAGTTCACATTATTGTCATTGTTGATAAATGGGCCAAAGGATGCCAAAGACTATATTCATATTTTCATAGCCCTATTAATATAAGAACTTAAAAAGTTATGGAATGCATGCATAAGGGCATTTGACACTCACAATAGTGAAGAGTTCACACTGAATGTAATGGTTATGTGTTCAGTCCATGACCTTCCTGCCTATGGGACATTATCCGATCACAATATTTATGGTTATAATGGATGTACCATCTATGTTGGGGGGGGGGGGGGGGGAGGGAATTGAATTCACTTTGATACAATAAAGTGGGAAGATGAGTTACGATGGCTATTGTATATTCTTGTCGAATAGTCACCCCTTTAGGAACGACAAGTCTAAATTTTTACCTATCGATCAAGAGCGTATGATTTTTAGATTAATAAATCGAGTAGAAGGAAAATGATGTGACTTTAGGGAATAAGTCTGTAGGCAAACACCCTTATATTGTAGGACAAAAGAGTAAGGCTAGGGAGGATTTATAAGATCCTAATAAAATGATGGCATGGGCCAGATGGTTTTATTTGACTTGGCATATTGGAAAGATCACCGTGTGTAAGGCATGTAGTTGATGTAATTCACACAGAGAAGAATTTTGCTGAACGTCTGATAGGAACATGTCTGGGTCGATCTCATCCAAATGATGGATAGAGGGCACATCGCGATCCAAAGAAGATGAAAATAGATAAATAAAAAGTTCAGGTCAAAAATCAAAATTACAACATGAAGAAATTTGAAACCCACGAGTTATGAATACTAGTGAGAAAAAATCCTCCAAGAAATGTTGTTCAACTTAAAGACTCCGACTGGTTATTCCAGTAACTTACGTAGCGTTGTCAACTACCAAATAAATGACCGAAAACAATACAAGTCTCATGATTGGCACATCATCATCTAATTAATCCCTCTATTGTTTAGGCATCGCTTTTCTTAGCACAAAGATCTCTACAATGAAGTTATGAAAATTAGTTTGTGCATCACCTTACTATGTGAAGACGTGGTAAATATGAAGGACATTAAGGTTGTGAAAGCCTTTTTATCCGAGGTGGCTTGTCTCTTGAAGAATGTAAGGACAAATTTCTGAATAGAGTCAATTTGTATATTTTGTCTTATTCCATTTTTGGATAAAATATTTTGAGTCATATGTTAGGAGTTGAGTGCATTGACCTTCCAAGAATGTAACATGTTTGATTGAAGAACATAATGGCCAAGTTAGAACGTCTACATCATCGCACCATATTTTACACCACATTTCTTCTTTATCATTATAGGAATCTTAAAACGGCATGGATGCATTTTGGTTTGATTATTGGATATCATTGGATGTTTGTTTTTTATGTTTGAGGCTATTTTTGTTAGAATTTTTTTACACAAAGTCATTCGAATAATTTTTCAAAGTTGTCTAAAGGAGTTCATGTAGTTTTTTAAATGAGATTTTCTGTCAGTTCAAATATGATGGAAATGTTGTTGGAACGACATTCAAGAGAGGTTCAAAAGAGTAACTTTTGTCAATAGTGAAAACTTCATGCGAAGTATGTTTGAAGGAGATATGCATGTTTGTTCGAATGAGGTTCTGTTTAGTTTGAGCGAGTTTATGAACTTCATTTGAACGAACCTATTTTTTCGTTCGAATGAGATTTCACCACCTCGAAACTCATTTTTTCATGAATCGACATGTTGGTAACTATTTAAGTGAAGAATTTTGGCAAAAATCAAGTTTCTATCATAAACTAAAAGCCTCCAAATCCTAGTTTCACCTAAAAATTTAAGATCCCAGATTTAATTTTTTATGCTAGTTAGAGATCTCTAATTTGTAGGAACCAAGAAGGTTTTGCTCATCATTATCTCTATTGAGTATGTTTTGGAGGATTCTGTATTTGTAGTTTACACAAGGTGGACTCCTTTTTAGTGGTGTTGCAGTGAAAAAACAATGCAAATGTGTTCCAAATTTATAGATGATAGTTGAGACTTAACAGTGGATACTAAAGCGTGTGTGGACTCACACGTTGTGGGATTTGCATGGGTGGACTCCTACATGTCAGAAAGACAAGGTTGAGGAGAGAAGAACATGAAGAATTGCGAAGTTTTGAAGTCTTTATTGTATGTCTTTTGTTGTGTCCTTTGTAATTACATACCTAGTGTATTTTATGTGGCTAAGTCGTCTAAGGTTTTTTCATTTGAATTTTCCTCGTAAATCGGGTGTTGTGTAATTAATTATTTTACTTTATTATGATATCAGTTGGATTTATATTTTAAAATAAAATAAAATTGGCACAACTTTTGTTTATAATTGGTGGTTAGGGTTATTTTATTTATGTTTTATATTTAATTTGAAAAAATTAAAAATTGAATTTTCTTTAGACCATTCCATATACACCCACAACATAAAATTAGTCTTAGAGCATGAACATTAAGTTATTGTGTTAAATCCATGTTTAGGCATGAATCCTAGAGGTTATTAGAAGGAGGGCCAATAGTCGTCGAGACCACCAATATTTGATTGGTCTTATTACATGTACTAGAAAATGCGTATGAAGTCAATACTTAGGTCGATGGATGAGAGGGTATGGCAAGTGATTATTAAGGGTTCGTCCCCACTCATATCCTTAGTATGTGATTATAGAATTCCAAAACCCATAGAAACCTGGAGTGAGGACAATCATAAGTTGTGCAATTATAACTCTCGAAGTTTGACTGATTTGTTTTATGTCATCACACCATAGGAGTTCCATCGTATTATTACATATGACACGTCTAAAGAGTCTTGGGACATAATCCAACTCATCCATGAAGGTACTATTGATCTTAAGGCCTCCTAACTCTAAAACCTTACCACTTAGTTTGAAACCATTAGGATGTAGGAGGGTGAATCCTTTAATGAGATTTGTGCTACACTGTCAGATATTATGAACTCGTCATTTTACTTAGCACAGAGAATACTAAAAACTCGTGTGGTCAAGAAACTTTTATGTTCCTTGCCTGAAAGATTTAATTTAAAAGTGAAAGTTTTAGATTCCCAAGTACTTTGGAGTCAATGAAAATAGAAGAGCTTGTAAGTGATATTCAAACTTATGAGCTTGACATGTTTTCCTCCTAAAGATGAAGAAATATAAGGGCATTTCTTTGAAATCCTAGAAGGAGGTAACACATATTTCGAATAATGTGTCTGACATTGATTCTGATGATATGGCTATGTTTTCTAAGAAGTTCAGAATATTTCTTAAGTTTCATTACGACAAAAATAAGTTTGAGAAGTCTAACTTTGATAAGGCTGTGAAATTCCATAAAAAATCATAAAGATAAGTTTAATAGAAAAGTGAGGGTTATTTACATAGGTCAACTGATTGTCCCACTAAGCTAATGAAGTGGGGTAATAAACCGATTGCATGCAATGCCACCCTTATTGATAGTTAAACCGAAGAGGAATCCATTTCCCTCATTGAGTGAAACTACATCGCATTCATGGATAGTCATGTTAGCTTTGATGAAAAATCTTCTATGATTCTAGGAATGACACTTATGAGGTCATTGTTTATTATTCCCAAATGAGTGATAGTGGGATGAATGGACAAGAATATGATGATTATGAAAAAGAGGAAGGGGAGAGTGAACATTAATTTTCCGTCTGTATGTTGTATGTAAAAATGATGATATTAAAAAAGTCTAACCTGAAGTTGTAAGATAAGTAGAAACATCGTGTCGTAGGTAATGATGAGAGTATTTTGATTGGGGATATTAGGGAATGTGAAAAGATCGCGTTTATTGAGGAAAAGAGAGATATCCTTCAGGGATCAGTGGATATTTTGAAGAAGTATTCCCTTATGTTTGATGAGTCTCATTGTTTGCTCGATTCTGGGATTGTGGAGTTAGAAGAGAGATAAAAGGACTGAATTAATGTCAATTTTTTTTGGAGTTTAGGTCAAAAAAGTTGGATAAGATGTTAGGCACCATCCGAATCAAAGATGAAAAATGTGGTATTGGCTTAGATATTTCAAATGCTTACAATAATTCAGCTAAAACTATGATTTTGTGAGAGTCAACTATTGCTAGGAACGTTAGACAAGTTCAACCCAAGGGTAACATTCCTCATGTACATATTGCAGTAGGAAAGGTCACCTTGGACATTTTTTATTTAATCTTATAAATTATTTTAGGAAGTCTAAGTCTATAGTCATCGAGGTTTCCAAAATCCAAGAGTGCCATGTCACACCAATGTGGGCTAAGAAATCAGATTTGGAGGCTTTTCATGTTAGAATTGTTAATTCTAGAATACTTGCGCATGATACATCTCATGCTAAATCCAATGGTTGATTGTGTTCCCATGTTGTCATAAACTAGATTTTGTACTTCATGTTAAATGTGTTTTGTAATTGTGTATGGTTTGAGTCTTTAGTATTTTAATTTTTCATTTATTGTGTCTTACTAAAAAAATACAAAAGAAAATGTTTTTCTTTTAAGTTTATTTACACGTGGTGTCTTTGAAAAATTGTTTAAAAACTCAAAAATATTTTTTTATATGTAGTTTAGTTTTAGACATTTTGTGTGGCATTCGAATCCACTTCCTTTCATGTTTCCATGTGTCTAGAGCATTTAAATATGATTTTTAATGCTGGATTTTTTCTTAATCATTCTTGCATGGAGTACTTCAAAAATGACTTTCTTAATGGATTTACTTTCCATATCTATCCTCACACATGCACGAGCTCTTTTGGATTTTAACTCATATGTTGCATAAGCTATGTGAGGTATTCTCCTAACAATGTTTTAACTATACATATGTATTTGATTGGGGGAATTATGCATGTAAGAATCATTTCTTGTGAGTTTGATATTTTATTAAAAAGATGAGTGCGAGTGGAAAAGGGCTATCAAAGAAGAAATCTTTCTTGCGTGAAAGACCACCATCAGTAAGATTCTAAAAATTGATAGGCAAAAGAAAAGAAAAAATTTCCAAATCCAAATTTCGTTTGATTGTTTCTCAATTAAATTGGTATCTTCAAAATGATAGTGAAAAATATTATATCTGTCATTTTTTTATGTGTTATAAGTTGAAGATCAATGGGTTTGGAATGAGTTCTAATTATTTAATGTTTACTGATATTGATTAGAGAATTATTAATATTTTCTAGGATAATGTGCATTAAGTTTATTAGTCCATTATGAGTTCACTTTACTTATCACTATGAGGCTAACTTTTTGCTTGATAAATTTAATTCAGTCAAATAGAATTCTTAGGATATTTTTTAGTGATTGGGTCATTATTATTTTGTTTTTTGTTCACGAACCTTCACTCCATCCCACATTTTTAGACACATCAATACTATGCTAGTGTGTAAAGATTATTATGTTTTATGTCTTATTTGTGATGTTTATACTCATATATCTGTGTATGTGTGTCATTGGTACATTTTGCATATTTATTTATATGGTATCATTTGTTTTGAGTCTTCGTATATGCATTTAATTCATGTTGCCATTTACTTTATCTTTGAATCATATTGGTATGTTGTTTGATATTATTGGTATCTTTTGTTTCTTATTGATAGTGATATCTCATGCTTGAATTTGTATCCAATTTGGTATATTTTATTACATCCTGGTATTGATTGATCATTATTTGGATTATTTGTGCTTGTGTTTCCATCTTGTGTTTATTACACTTCACACCATTAAATGATATTATTGTTTCCTATATAATTCGATCGGTATCACATGTTCTCACATTTTGGGGGAGATATGGTTTATGGAGTAGAAATGATTTATTATACATTCTTGCTCTATATATTCCTAAACAAAAAAGGGATAAATGGAATCTTTCCATCTAGTTAGGAGATGTTTTTATCTTTTGAAGAGACGTCTTCCCTATAAGGGGATCGCTAGACATAGGAGGAGCTTATTCTTATATATATTTTATGTGTTGTTATATTCTCTTTGAATTTGAAGGTGTGTTGTAGTGTGCAGGTTTGCAACATGTGCCAAAGTTTACAAGTGAGCAAAGCTACTCAAATTTTATGGGTCGATCAAGTTGTACTTTCACTTTTTAGGGTTGGAAATTAATTCTTATATGAGATTTATGGCCCATAGGAGTTTTTATTTTTGGTTTTATCCCTAAATTGCCAAAGGGGGAGATTTTTAAGGACATATTTTGAAATATAGTCAATTTATATACTTTGGCGTATTCCGTGTTTGGAAAAAATCATTTGATTCATAGGTTAGGGCTTGAGTGCGTTTACCTTCCAAGCCTATGACATGTTTGATTGAGGACCATCCCAGCCAAGTTATAACGTCTACATCATCGTGTCGTGTTTCGTGCCATGTTTTGTCTTCAACTTTCCAGGAATCTAAAAAAGTATGAATGCATTTTGGTTTGACTTTTGGATATCATTGGGTGTTTATTTTTTTTTATATTTGAGGATAATTTTCATAAAGTATTTTTATCATAGAATTGTTTTTTGAATAAAGTCATTCAAATAAGTTTTTAATGTTTTTCAAACGAATTCATGCATTTTGTTCGAACAAGATTTGGTGTTGGTTCGAACAAGATGGGTTTGTTATTGGAACGAAATTTAAATGAGGTTCAAATAAGGAAGTTCTATCAACAGTGAAAACGTTGTTTAAAACTCATTTAAAGTACATTAAACGAGATAAGCATATTCTTTTGAACAAGGTTCTGTTTGGTTTGAATGAGTTTATGCATTTTGTTCGAATGAACCTATGGTCTCGTTCGAATGAGATTCCTCCACCTCAAAAATTATATTTCCTATACATAGGTGTGCTAGGAAGTTTTTAAATTGAGAATTTTGGCAAAAATCACTCTTCTATCATAAACCAAAAGCCTCTCAACCCTAGTTTCAACGAAACTCCTTAAGATCCAAGATTCAATCTTTATCCTATTTTTATATCTCCAATTTGTGGTCACTAAGAAGATTTCACTCATCATCATCTTTGTTGAGTACATTTCATACAATGGATTCTATATTTATTGTTTACACACAGTGGACTCCATCTTTATGGTGTTACAGTGATGAAATAGTGTGTCTATATTTAAGATACATAGATGGTAGTTGATCCTTACCGGTAGATATTGAGGAGCATATGGACTCACATGTTTTGGCAGTTGTGTGGGTGGAATCCTATGTGTCACTAGGTGAAAAATGATCAGCAAAGTGCGTTAAGGCTAGCAAGGGCTACGATTCGGTTTTGTCTTATGTTGTGTTCTTTGTAATTGCATACTTATTGGATTTTGGTGCTTGGGCCAACCATGGATTTTCCCATTTGGGGTTTTCTCATAACCGGACATTGTTTGATTGTTTACTTTACATTGTCCTGCTATAACCTAGATACACGTTTTAGGATAAAATAAGATTGGCTAAAACTAGTTTACACAACTTTTGTTTAAAATTCGTGCTTAGGGTTATCCTTTTCAAGTTTTATATTTAATTAAAAATTGGATTTTATTTAGACCATTTCGTATGTACCATAACTTCAGATAAATATTTTCCTCCATCGTTCTTTAATATTTGCATCCACCTTCTTGCGCATTTATACGATGAAGTTTTGTTACATGTACCTTCCAGGTATCACTCGATGTATTCTTTTGAAGGCTTGATGAAAAGTCTCAAAGATTACATTAAGAATACATGCTATATTGGAGGGTCAATTGCAGAAGAATACATAATAACAAAATCATCTTTATATGCTCGAGAACATATGTCGAAACAAGGGCTTAAAAGGTTCAATCCTTATAAAGAATGAGTGATAGAAGAACTTGACGAGTTTGAGGATGAATTTCTTTTCGGGAACCCTAAAGAGGTGCTTCTCACCAATCTACAATACCATCAAGAAGTTCGTTATGTCGTCATATCGCAAGATAAAGTTGAATATTGGAGAGAGTAAATATCTACATATATAACTTATTTTCTTTAATGATTGGTATTCAATATATTACCATCTAAACTCTACAATATCATTAATATGTTTAGGAAGTATGATAGCAAAATTGCCCAAAAACAAAAGATAAATAGAAAGGTGAATGATTTTAGGGCAAGAGTATCAAAAGAGGTAGTGCCACCTATTCTACTGCGGTCATTTATGTATGTGTTGTGCAATATTCCCTAATAAAAACCATTAATAAATTAAACATTTAAAAAGATGTGATGTCTCGTCAAGGCTTGCATATCTAGCCATAGGTCCCAGTTTTCGTGTGGAGGAGTTTAAAAAATTCCATGTTAACGGTCTTGATTTCGTTTCAAACACGTGCAAGGAAAAACTTTGACACAAAATAACAATTTTTTTTTTTGAGTTCTTGTGTCTATAGAAAAAAATGATAAAAATCTAAAGGACACGACGTTGACATATTATGCGATTGTCCAAAAAATCCTGGAACTAAATTATTTAGACTTCAAAGAAATCATCTTCTATTGTGGTTGGGTTAAGGTGGAGGACACTACGAATGGTTGTACAGTTGATCCTGTCTCAAAACTTATCATGGTAGATTTGTCAAAGATGAAAAGTATAGATTATATGGTCAACGAACCTTTTATATGTGCATTTTAAAAACATGAGAAGGTATTTTACTTTAAGTGCATAAACAATGACAATTGATCTGTTTTTATGCATGCACCAAAGTATTTGGCTATTGAAGCAAACGCATTAGAAGCCCCTACAGAGTACCAAACTCCTCATGATGATATCCCTAATTTGAAGGATCTTTTAGTTAATTTAGACAAAGATTGAGTTTCAAAACATTATATTATTACCATTTAGTTTACCCTTGTATTACCAACCCTAAATTTGAAAACATTATTTTATGGAGTTTGGAAAAATATTTTAGTGTTGTTTTGTACATATTGAACTCATATGTTTAATTCTATTGCACTTGTTTCATCGTCGTTTATAATTTTGTAATTTTTCTATAAATTTTGTTAAGTTTTGAACACGACACTAAATAACAAACCACCAATTTGAGGTGGCTACATGAATGGTTTTTTGTGAGTACCCTTAGATAGTTTCTTTAGGATCTAACTGGTTATATCATAGTCTTCTAATGAACCCCGAACGCGTTGGACCGATTAGACCTCAAGAAAACTATACAAGGATACTCAGACAAAACTACGGATGCATTGTAATATGCTTTCTTTTTACTAGTGCCATAAATAATATTTTCATATTTTAGTGTTCTTATTCCATTTTTAGATTATTTATAATACAATTCAATAACTAATCCCACCATTTTTATTATCATATATGCATTCATATCTAGTTTCATAAATACAAAGCCCAAAAAAGGGTATACCACAATTCCCAATTTAGAGAGTCCTCACAATTTTCTACACTTTCAATACATAACTTTTCATAAATAAAAAGAGATACCCTAGATTCGGATTATGGGTTAGACTCCAACCTTGTTCATCGTATGAATTACATGGGCTTTGATGCCATTTTTGTCTATGTACGTATCCCGAAGTCATTTTGGAATTTATGTCATTTCTTACTTATCATTTGGAACATCTTGAAGTCTTATTTGTTGGCTTGATTGGGGAAGGGACACTTTGAACATGTTGCATATATTTTGTGGAAGGAAATAATCATTACATTGGATTCAATCAAGATATTTTGATATGATTATCATATTCCTATAAGAATCCATTGTATTATTATTTGCGTTGAACAATTTGATGGATTAATTTAGTTAGTTAGTTTTGTATTATTATTTTTTTATTTATGGATGGTGTAGTGGCTTAATATTTATTTCTAAGAATGTATACAGGTTTGAAAAATGTACTTTTTGGGGGGAGGCAAAAAATTAAAATGTATTTATTATTTAGTTTATTTTTAGTTTTGTCATAGATGGGGTTACGATTGGTCATAGTTCAAAATCGTGACCATAGTTAACTTTGTCATGATTTTGAGCCATGAGAACTAGGTCAGGATCCCAACCATGAGCAACCAATAAATATTGATGTCACCCACTCGATCGTCACCTCAAATGGGAGTCACAGTTTTAAACCAGGACCTATAATTTTGTCACCCTTAATATGGTCACGACCTAAAACCGTGATCCATAGGCCCTAGTCATGGTCCAAAACTGTGACATGCCTGACATATGGTGTATTAAACAAACTCTTGAGGCTACCTTAGTGGTTGTACCATAGGTGGGTTTCCAATAGGTTTATGTTTCATTATCGGTGGTGGGATTTATGTACATATGTTTGGTTTAGTTGGTAAAGGAACTGGAAATAGTGTAATGCCCATCAGCCTTCCCTATCTAGCCGTGGTCGTTCTGTCACTTTTTAATGCAATTTAAAATTTACTCGATTGTATTTAGGAAAATTCTTGTACTCATCAATATAATTAGGATAAAGCTCCACTAAAAGACTTAACGAGTGAATACTACTTCTAATAATAATTGTAAAAGTCTCTAAATACAGGACTTGAAAACATAAAACAAAATTATTTTACTTTATACGATTTCATAACACCTAAACATAAAAGATTAAAATTTATATAAGGCATGAGTATTTAAAATTTTCAAAACCTTCCTTATATAAAAATTATCCACGACTCCTACTAATAGGTCACGGTGTATAATATTCAGCTCCTCGGCCTCTAACAATCCGCGACCTCTATCCTAAGGAAAATAAGGAACATAAAAGGGATGAGCTCAAATAGCTTAGCAAGAGTTAAATCAAGTCCTCATCCTACTTACGAGTGTTAGTACTTAACAAATACTAGATATACTAACAGGGTAAATTGAAGAGTATCAATGCAATAAGCAGGATTGCAATATAATAAAATAGGAAGTAAAGGAATATATGTTTCCCAACCCCCCAAATTACCCCAATGACCTAAGTCTTAATCACCCTTAGCTCACATTATCAAGGCTCGACCTAAGGCTCAATCTACCTTGTTTCACTTTAACTCCCCATGACTCAATCTCTCATGGGTTACTCCTATACTCTTTGACCTTTAATTTATAGCCTTGATCTCCGCGACCTTATCCTAGGTATATTAGACATAGTCATACCACAATCTACTGCTAACTTCACACCCTAGCTGAGCTCTGTCGTGGTGTAATCCACAGAGTTAGTCCTAAGCTTAATCTCCTTAAGAATAATCATCTTGACCTCAAGCTCTAAGCAAGAGGCCTTTATATAGACAATGACATCTCGACTGGGCATAATAGTACCACGACCTCAATATCAAATCACATCTCAAATTTACCCAGGTATAATGTATACTGCCTCTTAACTCCACGACCTATACTCATAGGCTATGGCCTAAAAAAGGATTTAGAACACCTGATCAACAAATCAGTAAGGGTCATTTTATTAAAACATTTGTTTTAAACACTAATTATATCATAATTCCAACCCTCAAATATCAAAGGTAAAACTCTAGTTTGAACCCCACATCATATCATAAGAACATCCTCAGAATACTTACTAGATCTTTCCTCTAGGATTGTAAGAGAAGCTTATCTAAATATTAACTTAAAAACCTAGAAAGGCTGCCTCTAAATCCTAAACCCCATAGTCTAACCTAAAAATAGACACAAAGGCTGATCTTATTCAATAAGAAACACGAAAACCAAGGTTTTAATCAAGGAAGAAAAAGATAAAGATAAATCCCTTACCTTAGTAGATTTAAGTTGGATGATTAGTAGCTAATGCCCCGCCTCTAGCACCTTTTTTCTACTTGTGAATAGTGCATGTCCATGGCATCTCCCTCGGCGACTCCTCTTTTTCCACTTAAATTTCACTTTCTCTATCTAAAGTGGAAATTATGGTTGTTAGAAAATATGAGAATGTTGGCAAGGGTTTATATATATTAGGTTCACTAAAGAACCTAGGATTTCTCCTTAATACATCACTTTGACCTAAATACCATTTCAAAGGATCCTTTAAAACATCCCAATAATTGTTCTTAATTTATGACCTGATGAGTCCACATCATCAGTCCATGTGTTGAATTCCAATTGGCCTAGGTCACTACTAATTGGGGCCTGTTCCCCTTAGTATGTGCCCTCGCCCAACTTTGATGACCTCCTATCTCCTTTGTCATTGCCTCTTGCCTAACTTTTGATTGGTTGTGGCCAACACCTTGGTTGTGGCCTTCTTTAACCTTTACATTGCCATGTCATGGCCCTCATTTATTATCTTACTCTTAGTCATGGACTCTACCATGGCCACGACCTTATAGTATTTTTATGGTCACTATAACCTACCTAACTTAGGAAATTACATCCTCAAAAAATAGGATTAAAAGACAATTATAACTCATGCCTGGAAATAAATGTGGACAATATCCCTTGATTATGGACACCAGCTTCCATGTCGCCTCATCCACGGCCTGGTGTGACCAAAGAACTTTGACTAGGGAAATGGTTTTGGTCCTCATTTTCTTTTCATTCCTTTCCAAAATCTCAACCAGGGCCGCATCATAACTCAAGTCTCCTCGGACCTCAATTGGTTCACGGTTAATGATGTGGTTGCGGTCCCTAATGTATTTCCTCAATATTAAAATATGAAATACATTATGTATATGGGATAAGTTTGAGGGCAGGCACTACACCAAAAATAGCAATCTGACACGATTTAAAATCGTGCCTGATATGCCCAAGTATAACCTCATCCAGGGATACCTACCTCGGCCGAGACATCGATAAGCCCAATGAGGGGTAAGGGCCCACGATACCACCCCTCGGCCAGGACTACCTCGGCCCAGGCCGACACTACTACATGCACCTCCCCAAGGACACTTCACACGTCGCAGATATCAACAGCAACCTCAAGTACCCAGGAACAGCAACCTCGGTCAACAGTATGCCGAGACAACAAGAGGCTCCACACGTTCATCTTCAACATGGATCCTACCTCGGCTTAGGCCAAGGTTACCAGAGGTATTAGTAAACATCAGCATGCCACATGCCTTACCTCGGCTCAGGCCGACCCTAGCATATACCTCGGCTGACATCAGGCCGAGATTCCTCATGACACTTCGCGGATTGAGCGGACATCCAACCTTTATAGCTCGACCTCTCCTAGGCCGAGGCCATTCACCAACCTGACTGCCGAGCATCTGTTGACATTTGGATAAGGACACCTGGACACAAATCAGTTGTAACAAGATTATTCTCCACATGGGGGAGAATATTTCATCATCATTGCTTACATGTGACTAGGACAGGTGGCATTCCCCCATTGGTGAGGATATCACACACATGCTCACTGCATGCATGGGGAGTACATTACACCCCCTAGGCACTATATATAGGGGTCATCCCCTACCTTACAAAAGGATCTCATTCATACAACCCTAGCAAAAACCCTGTCAAAATATACAGTAGAGAGAGGGAGCTTGAGGGAATTGTACCCATGGTCATTAGTACCATCTGTCAGTGATATTACTCACACGCTCACTGTGGACGTAGGCCAGAACAGGCTGAACCACCCATATTCCGGTGTTAATCTCCTCATATCCTCACCTCCTTCTCTCCTCTTTTTATAGCTGTACTGCCATAGTTATATACATAGAGCTTGGAAACACCTTACCTGGTGGTGCTGATTCCCAGCATCATCATTTTGGCGCCGTCTCTGGGAAATTCGAGAGGCTATCTCTTCCTCTTTTTATGTTTTACCTCACCAGAGACTCTGGCGGTGAACCAGGAACCACCCCTTGTGTGGAGCTGTTTCACCATTGAGAGAGGTCCTTTAAGGTATTAAGCTCACTTGCTGTTCAAGCTCTTTATTATCAACACATGGCACCTGAATTACCACCGCCTCTTCCGCCGCCCGGAGGTGGAGGGGCTAGCTCCAGTCAGGCTCCTCCCCAGTCCGAAATGGCGGAGGTGGCAGCAGCTTTGAAATATTTAGCTGCAACACAACAAGCCATGAAGGAGCAATTTGCCCAGCTCAACCAAACCATGATGATGAGGCCACCGGGAGTCTCCCCGGACATGATAACTCCGGCGGCAGTCCAACCCTATCCTGATGCCAGGGGACCACCCCAGGCACCCATGAAGGACCAACCTGCACCCCAGCGGAGGAGGGACGTTGCTGACCCTAGGCGCTTGTGCTTGGGGAGGCAGGGAAACCCTTGCCCAGAGGACAGGTATGATGACCTAGAAGCTGAGGAGGCCCCAGAAGATTGTTGGGAGCCGTGTGAGGTGTCAGATAACACCGTACGACTCCTTAGGCAGAGCCAAGGAGGTGTTGGCCGAAGAAGAGACGAGGCCCAACATAGGGGGTCGACCTTTGATAGGCAGAGTCAAGGATGTGTCGGCCGTGGAAGAGATGAGGCCCAGCAGAGAGGGTCGGCCTTTAACAGGTTGAGCAGAGGGTCGGCCTTCGAGAGGCTGGGCCCAGTCAATGACCTGAGGCAGAGGCTATCGAGGTCAAGAAGCGCGGCAGGCTCTCAAAGAGGGAATAGGCAGGCTCGGCCAGATCAAGGCCGACCCTTGGAAAGAAGAGCCCGGGAGCAGGAGGAGGTCAATAGTCAGCGTGTTGCGGCTGGGGAGCCCTCTGTCCATCGTAGGGAGGTGACAGGGGACAACCTCGGCCCAGCTGAAGAGAGAAGACCCTGGAATGACTCAATCCAACGTCTGGAAGAGAAGATAGGGGACCTCATCAAAAGCAGGGACCCATTACAGAGGGGCTACTCGAAGGGCTCCCCGTTTGTAGCTAGGATAGTGGGATTCCCAACCCCAGCTAAGTTCAAGCCTCCTACGGTGATGCCTAAGTATGATGGCAGCACTAACCCGGTGCACCATATCGAGATGTATCAGTCGGCGGTAGATATTTACTCAATCCCTGATGAGATGAAGTGTAGGACCTTCTCAGGGACATTGACAGGGGCAGCTCATAGTTGGTTCACCTCTCTTCCAAAGAACTCAATTGAAAACTTCAAGGGCCTAGCAGAGCAGTTCATCCACAACTTCTGCTTTGGGGTAAGACCTCAGAAGAAGACCACCCACCTCTTGTATGTCAAACAGGCTAAGGGTGAAAGTCTAAGAGACTATATAGCAAGATTTAACAAGGAGAAGTTGGAGGTAGAGGATTACGAAGATAGCATAGCCATGACCGCGCTGATAGGAGGTCTCCAGAAGGGGAAGCTATTGTGGAAGCTGGCGGAGGACCCCCCCCCCCCCCAAGTCTATGGCAGAGCTGTTGTCCACCGCAGGAAAAGTGATGACTGCGGAAGAGGCAATGGCTGCCAAATATGAGGAGGAGAACCGTGGTAGCACTGGGAGGTCCCAGGGTAAGAAAGAGGGGAAGAAGAGGTCAGCAGATGACAAGTTCGCTCATTACACTCCTCTAACTGTGAGCTGTGAGCACATCCTTAATGAGATCAAGACTGACCGAGCTCTGAGTGGGCCAGAAAAACTGAAGGCCCCACCACATAAGAGGAATAAAAACCTCTGGTGTGAGTTCCATCAGGATCACGAACATGTCACAGAAAAATGCTTCGCTCTAAAGGAAGAGATCGAGAAGATGCTGAAATCTGGGAAGCTGAGAAAGTATGTGGATGGAAAGGCCCCGAAGGGTGGAAGAGAAGACCCTAGAAAGAGAAGAGATGACAGATGCCGCGACGATGTCCCGACTAGAAGGCATGATGATTCAGAGGGTGACGATGGCGATGACCCGGATATCCCACCTAAGGATGACAACACCCCAGTGAAGAGGGTAGGAATGATCTCCATTGGTGTTAGCACCATATGTGGGGGATTCGCGGGAGGTGGATCCGAGGTAGCCGATAGGAAGGCTCATGTAGCGGAGGCGAAGTCAGTGGTCAAGACTGAGGTTGTGAATCTGACCTCTTCTGATGTAGTACAGAAGAGAAAGAAGGTAGACATGGACACCCTGATGGTGGGATTCTCCAGACTGGACTTCAAGGGCATCTTAGCCCCCCATGATGACCCTCTGGTCATCACAACAAGGGTGCATGGGTGCGATGTAGGGAGAATCCTCATAGATGGGGGAAGCTCAGCAGATGTAATGTTCTGGCCTTGTTTTAAGAGCTTGGGTCTTAGCAGGGCAAGGCTGGTGCCTTACCATCACCCATTGATAGGCTTCAGTGGTGAGAAGGTGCACCCATTGGGCATGTATGAAATGGATATACGGATGGGAGATGAGTGGCCTATGAGGCTGACTAAGAAGATAAACTTTTTTATGATGGACGAGAATGTCTTCTCGGCCTACAACCTCATCATCGGAAGAGTGGCCCTCAAAGAGTTTGAAGCCGTGCCATCAACGGTCCACCAGATGCTAAAATTCCCGACTCCTTATGGGGTTGGGGAAGTGCAAGGGGACCAGACTATGGCGCGGGAGTGTTATTTCAACTCGGCCGAAGAGCGAGAGGCCCATAAGAGAGCAACCGTCACTTACAGCATTGACACACTTGATCCCATAGATGAAACCAAATTAAAGAAGGGCGAGGCCGCGGAAGAGGTAGAATCCATCGTCCTCAATGAGGACAAGCCGGAAAAAACCGTCCAGGTCGGCAAGGCCCTGGAGCAAGGGATCAAGGAGGAGTTGATAAACTTCCTTAGGAGGAGGCAGAGCGTCTTCACGTGGAGTCATGCAGACATGCCTGGCATCAACCCTGGGATCATGACCCACAAGCTCAACGTGGATGGAGATGCTAGACCTATTAAACAGAGGCGAAGGATCTACTCCAGAGAGAAGTATGAGGTCATCAGGGAAGAGGTGAAGAATTTGGAAGAGGCCGAGTTCATAAGAGAGGTTACTTATCCAGAGTGGCTCTCAAACACAGTCATCGTGCCTAAGGCTAATGGAAAGTGGCGGATGTGTGTAGATTTCACAGACCTGAACAGGTCTTGCCCGAAGGACAGCTATCCCTTGCCTAGGATAGACCAGATGGTGGATGCAACAGGAGGGCACGAGCTTATGAGTTTCATGGATGCTTATTCAGGGTATAACCAAATCTTCATGGATGTCGAGGACTCTGAGAAGAAAGCCTTCATCACTGACAAGGGGATGTACTGTTACAAGGTGATGCCCTTTGGCTTAAAAAATACGGGTGCGACCTATCAACATCTTTTCAATAAGATGTTCGAGGAGCAGATAGGTAAGACCATGGAGGTATACGTGGACGATATGCTAACGAAGAGCCTGAAAGCATGTACTCACGTAACGAACCTTGAGAAGACCTTTGATGTCATGGACTCCTACAGGATGAAGCTCAACCCAACAAAATGTGTCTTCGGGGTAGGAGCTGGGAAGTTCCTGGGGTTCATCGTTAATCAGAGGGGAATTGAAGCAAACTCGGAAAAAATCAAGGCGTTACTCGACATGAAGACTCCTAGGAGTATCAAGGATGTTCAGAGACTCACTGGAAGGGTGGCGGCCCTTAACAGGTTTGTTTCCAGAGCCACAGACAAGTGTCTTCCGTTCTTTAAAGTCCTGAGAAAGGCCTTCCAGTGGGATGAAGAGTGTGAAAAAGCTTTCGATCAATTGAAGTTCTACTTGGGGTCTCCCTTGCTTCTGTCCCGGCATATCGCGGGGGAAAGGTTGTTTGTGTACCTGGCAGTCTCTGAGTCAGCCATTAGCGCGGCCATCATACGGGAAGAGGATGGGGTTCAGAGACCTGTGTATTTCAATAGTAAGGCCCTTCAAGGGTATGAACAAAACTATCCCCGCATGGAGAAATTTGCTTATGCCCTGATACACGCCTCTAGGAAGATGAAGCCTTACTTTCAAGCTCACTCCATGACAGTCCTTACCGACTCACCACTGCGGCAGGTCTTGCACAAGCCTGAGAAGTCCGGAAGACTGATGACCTGGGCCATCGAGCTAGGAGAGTATGACCTCACCTACCAGCCCAGGACAGCTATCAAGGGGCAGGCCCTCGCAGACTTTGTCGCAGAGTTCACCTGGGAAGAGGCAGATAGAGGTTCGGAAGAGGCCGAGACAGAGAAAGGCCTGGATGATGGCGAAGAGACAAACTGTAGTGTCTTCCGAAATTCAGAAGAGGCAGAACCAAACGTCTTCCAAGGCCGAGAAGAGGTAGTCCCAGGTAAGACTCGGAGGAGAATAGAAGAAAATGAAGAGGATCGATACCTCTTCGAAAAAGGGGTAATGAGAGAAGGGGTCTTCTCTTCAGATGAAGACGTATGGATCCTCTTCGTGGATGGATCCTCCTGTGACGGTGGAAGCGGCGCGGGGCTAGTACTCTCGACTCCAGATGGCGCCAACATTGGATATGCCTTGAGATTCAACTTCCAGGCATCAAATAACGAGTCTGAGTATGAGGCCATGATAGCGGGTCTCCTATTGTCAACAACTCTACGGGTAAAGCGGCTCCTACTGCATAGCGACTCAAGGTTGGTTGTTAACCAGGTGTTGGGGGCATACGAGGCTAAAGACGAAAGGATGGCCAGGTACTTAAAAAAGGTAAGAGGATTGCTAGAGTTTTTTGAAGAGGCCAAACTGAAGAGAGTGCCGAGATTGAGCAACAATCACGCTGACGCATTGGCAAGACTGGCCTCGGCAATGAAGACAGACTTGGGAAGAACCATCCCAATTGAAGTCCTGGGAAAGGTAAGCATAGAGGAGGACGAGGTACGCAGCCCTTGTCACAATGTGAACCCAGGATACTCTTGGATCGACCCGCTCGTCAGATACCTAAGGGAGGGGGAGCTACCTGAGTCTAAGATGGAAAGAAAAAAGTTGAGATACAGGGCTGCAAAGTTCTCATTAATAGGAGATGTCTTGTATAAAAAGGGGTTTCTTTTGCCCCTCCTCAGATGTGTGCATCCTGTGGAGGTACCTCGGATCTTACAGGAGGTTCATGAAGGCTCCTGCTCCAGCCACATAGGAGGAAGACCCTTAGCCAAAAGGATCATCACTCAAGGATACTGGTGGCCAACCTTGTTTTGGGACGCTGCTGACTATGTGAAGAAGTGCGACAAATGTCAGAGGTTCTCCACTATCCCCCACCAACCCCATCAGCCTATGACATCAATCTCTTCTCCGTGGCCTTTCGCGGTATGGGGAATTGACTTAGTAGGACCTTTGCCAAGAGCAGTCAACAACAATAGATTCTTGATAGTTTCCATTGACTACTTTTCAAAATGGGTAGAGGCCGAACCAATGATAACGATTACGGAGCAGAAGACCTTACAGTTCATCTGGAAGAACATCATATGTAGGTATGGCCTCCCAAACAAGCTCATCTCAGATAATGGGACCCAATTCAAGAACTCCTCCTTAGAGAAGTATTGCCAAAGTGTGGGGATTAAACAGTTCTTCTCATCTCCTGGTCGACCTCAGGCTAATGGCCAGACCGAGGTCAAGAACAGAACCATCTTGGATGGAATCAAGAAGAGGTTAGAAGACGCGAAGGGGAGATGGATAGAAGAGGTCTACGCCATGCTGTGGGCTTACAGGACCACAGCGAGGACACCCACGAGAGAAACCCCATTCATGCTGGCACACGGTTCAGAAACCGTCATACCAACGGAGATAGGCCTACCAACTCATCGGGTTCAGACCTACGATCCTGACAGCAACGAGGAAAGGAGGAGGTTAGACCTGGACCTAATTGAAGAAAGAAGGGAAGACGCAGAGGTCAGGAAAGCAGCATACCAACATAGAGCAGCAAAATTCTACAATCAAAGGGTGAAATCAAGACCCATTACGGTAGGGGACCTAGTGCTTAAGAAGACCCTACAGAAAACAAATAAGCTACACCCGAACTGGCATGGCCCCTACAGAGTAACGGAAGAGGTTGTGCCTAGAACGTATAGGCTAGAAAACCTTGAGGGAGAACCCTTCACCAACCCATGGAATGCTGACCACCTAAAGAGATATTGCATATGATGTTGCATCTATTTTGTAAATTGTAAATATATCATCTTATTGAGAAGAGGTTGTTAATAAAGATCAGTTTCCATGACAAATTCTCGTTCCATCCTTAACATCACTAATTTGGTGATTTATTATGAGGCTTACCTCGGCCCTGGTGATGACCTCAGACCCTCATAACATCACTCGGTGGTGACGAGGTCTGAGCTCAGACACCTTAGTTTGAAGACCTCAGACCCTCATAACATCACTCGGTGGTGACGAGGTCTGAGCTCAGACACCTGGGTTAGACGACCTCAGACCCTTAACATCATTAATCTGGTGATTTATTATGAGGCTAACCTCGACCCAGGTGATGACCTCAGACCCTCATAACATCACGCGGTGGTGACGAGGTCTGAGCTCAGACACCTAGCTTAGAGGACCTCAGACCCTTAACATCATTAATTTGGTGATTTATTGTGAGGCTTACCTCGGCCCAGGTGATGACCTCAGACCCTCATAACATCACGCGGTGGTGACGAGGTCTAAGCTCAGACACCTAGGTTAGAGGACCTCAGACCCTTAACATCATTAATTTGGTGATTTATTGTGAGGCTTACCTCAGCCCAGGTGATGACCTCAGACCCTCATAACACCACTCGGTGGTGATGAGGTCTGAGCTCAGACACCTTAGTTAGAGGACCTCAAACCCTTAACATCATTAATCTGGTGATTTATTATGAGGTATACCTCGGCCCAGGTGATGACCTCAAACCCTCATAACACCACTCGGTGGTGACGAGGTCTGAGCTCAGACACCTTAGTTAGAGGACCTCAGACCCTTAACATCATTAATCTGGTGATTTATTATGAGGTATACCTCGGCCCAGGTGATGACCTCAGACCCTCATAACACCACTCGGTGGTGACGAGGTCTGAGCTCAGACACCTGAGTTAGAGGACCTCAGACCCTTAACATCATTAATTTGGTGATTTATTGTGAGGCTTACCTCGGCCTAGGTGATGACCTCAAACCCTCATAACATCACTCGGTGATGACGAGGTCTGAGCTCAGACACCTTAGTTAGAAGGCCTCAGACTCTTAAATAATGGTTATGGCATCATATCAAGTAATGACTTCAGAGAGTTCATAGCATTCAAATACATTCACAGATCAAGATGAAGGAAGACCTTGGCATTCAATAGAAGAAATTACATAACATTTAAATGTCTCAGAAAAAACAGAGGTACATAACATTTATAAGCAAGATTACAAGTCAAAAAAGCAGAGAAACAAAGGCCAAGTCAAGTATCTGAGGGAGGAACATTTGATGTCTCGTCTGGATTAGTCTGCTCAGCATTGGTCACCTCAGCCACTTCATTTGCGGGGTCAGTCCCTTCTAGATCAGTCCCTCCCAGAGTAACAGTCTGACTAGGGGCAGTAGCCTCGTCCTCTATCTCTTGCAAGGCCTGGGCAAACTGGGCGTCGACAAGGCCGAGGCCCACAAAGTCTGAGGCCTTTATGGTACCAACCTCGGCCTCCCTGACCTCGGCCCATTTGGTAGTGGCCTTGATACCCCTTTCAAGGTATTCAAGACCAAAACCTACAAACTCGTCGGAGACTTTGTAATCAGCAATTATTTTCTTCGAGGCATCTGCAAGAGAGGCCTTCACGGTAGCATTAACCTTCCTCTGCAGGGCATCATCTTTGTCTTTCAGGGCCTTGGTGTGGCTCTGAACGAGTGCAGAGATGTCCTTTTCTAGGCCTTGGGCCTTGTTTTCAGAATTTTGGGCCTTGGTCTCGGCATTTTGTAACTCCGTCCTCAGACGGTCGACCTCGGCCTCAGAGTGATCTCCACCTGCTCAGCCTCCTGCCCCTTCTGGATCAGAGGCAACTTCCTCAGGGCCCAGTTAGATAACTGGTATATGGCAGTCACACTCTGCACAGACGGTGAAGAGGTAAGAGGGAAATAAATTCAGTAAATTCATAGGTAACACACAATGGACGAGCCATACCTGTACGGCTCTGTGGAGGCCGAACTCAACCAGCATATGAGTGTCCATGGCCCTGTAAAAGTGCTTGTCTGCATCATTCATCACGTTAGCAAGGGCGTCCATGGCTTGCGTACTGTTGCCGACCCCGCTCTCGGTAAGCTTCAGCTGATCCAGACGAGCAGCTAAGGTGTCGGCTGTGATGGGAATCGCAGCGTCTAGAGTCTTCCTTCGCCTGGAGCTTGGCCTCTGATCCTCAGGGGGATGAACCTCAGGGGCCCTCTTCTTGGACTTAGATATTGAGGGGACAGGTGTAGGAGCATTTAAACCGGTCTTCTTGACAAGCCTAGCTAAGCTTGGGGCTGCCATCTCCCACAACTCTTCTGAAATGCCTGAGGGTCTCTCTGTAAAAGTGAAAAGATAAGACTAAAAAATAAAGTATGTATGATAAGAGGCTACACTTAGAATAAAAAGAAAAATCCTTACCAAAGTCAGCTAGGGGACTTCCACCGAAGCTTGTCCCCGAGAGATACTGGGGGGTTAGCAGATGCTCGAACTTGACAAACATCCCATGGGCCCCCTGGTCTTGCAGGGCCTTCACCTTTTTGCCGTTTTGAACACTTAGTCCAGGATCATCCCTCGCAGACATGGTGACTTTACCCCATTTCAGGGGTATTCTCGGCTCATGGATGGAAGAGGAAATGGAAGAACCAAATTCCCACGGCCCTGAGGCAAAAAAGTACCGAGGTTTCCAATTATGATTAGAGGTCTGAGTGACCAAGAGCATCTTTTTCTCAGGCCTCCGAGCCACGAAGTGATAGTAGCTCGGATGATTCTTGGCCGAGGTGGGGACGTAACAACCCGCAAAGACCTGAACGGGAAGGTCAGAGTGGTGGACCGCCCTCCACAAGATGATGGCCCCTATAATAACTCTCCAAACATTGGGAGAGAGCTGTGAGGGGGCCAAGTTAATGAAGGAAAGGATGGATCTGATGACAGGGTGAAAGGGAAGACGAGAACCTAACTTGAACATCTGCTCGTACAAGCAGATCTCTCCCTCAGAGGTCTTCTTAAATGGATAGAAGGACAGATGGAGTATAGGTACCTGAAGTGCAATAGGTCCACCTCAGTAACTGTGCGCTCAAACTCGGCCGCCTCAGATGTGTCAACATCACCCTCGGCACCCTCATCATCGTCAGACTCAACGTCGGCTGGATCAGACGTGGGCGGATGACCAGGGAACCTCTGAGCGAACTCGGCCCCGGTAACGGCCGACAGGGGGATGGCGTTCAGAATGGGGGGCACAGCCACACTTGGCTCAACAAGTTCAACCTCGAAAGAAGAACCTGAGGTACCCGTGCCGTTTTGAGACGAGGCGCGGCTAGAGACCTCGGCCTGGTCAGGGTCCTGACTAGCCTGAGGAGTAAAACCCATGGCCTCTTGGAAAGAGTCCACAGACATTGGGTCAGAGGTGGAAGACTCAGACTCAGATATCGGCAAGTTATTGACAGAGACGTCTGTCTGATAGAAATTCTCAGGTGGACGAGGGTATACCACCTTGAGAGGTGGAGGAAAGAGAGGTCTGACAGGGAACTCCTGTGACCTACGAGATTCTTCCTGAGCTCTCTCTATTTGCCTAATTTTCTCTAAGGTTTTTTCTCTAAGAGATGGGAAGTCTTAAAGAAGTTGGTACAAGGGTCTGAGCATCGGGGGACGACCCGAAGCTTTGGTAGACCCTAAACTTGAGGGAAAATCCTAAAAACTACAAACGAATTTGGCTTGAAAAGTTAAGGGGAACAAGGATCAAACCAAGGAATCTTTACAGGAAACCTAGCTCACCGGAAAACTCAAGTGCTCACCGGAAAACTCAAGTGCTCACCGAAAAATTCAAATTAAAAAGTACCAAAAGTGAAGGAAATGGAGAGGGAGGATACCTGAAGGTGAGTTGATGAATAAGATAGAAGAAGTCGCGCAAGAAGCGAGGTATTCCCCTGCAGAATAAGCACTGGAACGAGGGCAAGCTTCGGAGAGAGAGGGTTGCAAAAAACAGTGTGCGAAGGAGAGAAATGAGGAAGAAGAAGGAAAAAAGGTTTTTTAACCCTTAAATACTTTAGCACGATTCCCAAGGCTCATCATTGCCTTGGGAAGCCCAAGGGGCAACTGACAGCGCACGCAAACCAAGTGGGCATGCCTAAGCTTGGGACAGGTGTCACGCAGACGTTGGCCTAGGGATGAACAGGCCTCGGAGGTCAGAATCCCTCAGCCACCTGCTCTCGCAAATGACTAAGGGCTGGGGGATGATTGATATGCCCAAGTATAACCTCATCCCGGGATACCTACCTCGGCCGAGATAATGGCCGAGACATCGATAAGCCCAATGAGGGGTAAGGGCCCACGATACCACCCCTCGGCCAGGACTACCTCGGCCCAGGCCGACACTACTACATGCACCTCCCCAAGGACACTTCACACGTCACAGATATCAACAGCAACCTCAAGTACCCAGGAACAGCAACCTCGGTCAACAGTAGGCCGAGACAACAAGAGGCTCCACACGTTCATCTTCAACATGGATCCTACCTCGGCTTAGGCCGAGGTTACCAGAGGTATTAGTAAACATCAGGATTCCACATGCCTAACCTCGGCTCAGGCCGACCCTAGCATATACCTCGGCTGACATCAGGCCGAGATTCCTCATGACACTTCGCGGATTGAGTGGACATCCAACCTTTATAGCTCGGCCTCTCCTAGGCCGAGGCCATTCACCAACCTGACCGCCGAGCATCTGTTGACATTTGGATAAGGACACCTGTACACAAATCAGTTGTAACAAGATTATTCTCCACATGGGGGAGAATATTTCATCATCATTGCTTACATGTGACTAGGACAGGTGGCATTCCCCCATTGATGAGGATATCACACACATGCTCACTGCATGCATGGGGGGTACATTACACCCCCTAGGCACTATATATAGGGGTTATTCCCTACCTTGCAAAAGGATATCATTCATGCAACCCTAGCAAAAACCCTGTCAAAATATACAGTAGAGAGAGGGAGCTTGAGGGAATTGTACCCATGGTCATTAGTACCATCTGTCAGTGATATTACTCACACGCTCACTATGGACGTAGGCCAGAACAGGCTGAACCACCCATATTCCGGTGTTAATCTCCTCATATCCTCACCTCCTTCTCTCCTCTTTTTATAGTTGTACTGTCATAGTTATATACATAGAGCTTGTAAACACCTTGCCTGGTGGTGCTGATTCCCAGCACCATCAGTGCCAAACCCAATCTGACACGGTTTTAAACCATGCCAGAATCAGGGGTGCCAAATTTTCTAGAACAGTTTAAAACCGTGCCAGATTGCCCAATCTAACACGATTCTTGCACGCTTTTAAACTATGCCAGATATTGAATTTAACACGATTTTGGCATGCTTTTAAACTGTGTCAGATATTAAATATGGAAAGCATTTGACATAGTTTTAAACCATGTCAGATTTCCATTTTCTGGCACGCTTTGGCACGATTTTAAACCGTGCCAGTTTTTTCAATTAATAAAAAAAATATATTTGAAAACTAATCAATAAAATTAGCAAATTCCAAATTGAGTATTTTCTAAAAAATTAAGAAAATTCACAAATTGAGAATCTCGCATTCTGTTGGAAAACTAATCTACATACAAACTTCAAAATATTACAAGTCTTAATAGTTCACAGACCAAAAAAAATTGGGCAAAATTTTCTCTTTTTTCTGAACATTCTAAAACCTCTAATATAAAATCTGCATAATGTAAGGCCCACAAGACCATAAAATAGAACAATAAAATTACAAGAGCCCGCACGACCATCAAAGTTAATAATAAAATTACAAAAGTCCACACGACCATAAAAGTTAACAATAAAATATAATCCTGAATATTAACGACATTAAATGAATAATGCCCTTGTGGTAAACCATTGACTTCTTCGTGTGTTCCATGTGGATAAAGCTAACGATAAAATATTATCTTGCAAAAAAATAAGATATAAAAAAGAGATGATATCAGTAACAACGTAATTTTTAAAATATCGTATTCAAGTTGAAATATTGCATATACAAGTTATAATTATCATCATATTCTCAAATCGGAAGTTTCATGACTACGTGGTCAGTTCCTATGAGTTATATTGGTCCCGTGGGAGGTGTTAGTGCCTCTTACTGGGTCGTTTGAGGGTTGTTTTGGATTTTCACCCTCTACCGACATGTTTTTAAGACAAAGTATAAATATTTTCAAATTATCATCATATTCTCAAACCGGGAGTCCCATGACTACACGGTTAGTTCCTACGAGTTACACTGGTCCCGTGCGAGGTGTTTGTGTCTCTTACGGGGCCGTTTGGGGTTTTTACCCTTTAACGACATTTTCTAAACCAAAGTCTAAATATTTTCAAATTATCTTCATATTCTCAAATTGGGAATCTTGTGACTACGCAGTTAGTTCCTACAAGTTACAATGGTCCTGTGTGAGGTGTTCATGCCTCTTACAAGACCATTTGGGAGCTGATTTGGGCTTTCACCCTTTAGCGGGTTATTTTTAAGCCTAATATAGATATTTTTAAAACATCGTCATATTGTTAAATTGGGAGTCCCGTGACTATGTAGTCAGTTCCTTTGCGTTACACTAGTCTGTGCGAGGTGTTTGTGTCTCTTACGGAGCCGTTTGGGGATGGTTTTGGGTTTTCACCCTCAAACAACATGTTTTTAAGCCAAAGTATAAATATTTTCAAATTATCATCATATTCTCAAACCAAAAATCCCGTGACTATGCGGTCAGTTCCTATGAGTTACACTAGTCCCGTGCAAGGTGTTCATGCTTCTTACGGGGCCATTTGGGGGATGGTTTAGGTTTTCACCCTTTAATGGCATGTTTTTAAGTCCAATATAGATATTTTGAAATTATCCTTACAATCTCAAACCGGGAACCCTGTGACTACCTAGTCAGTTCCTACAAGTTACATTGTTCTCGTACAAGGTGTTCATGCCTCTAACAGGGCCGTTTGGGGGTAGTTTTGGGTTTTCACCCACTAACGACATGTTTTTAAATGAAGGTCTAAATATTTTCAAATTATCGCCATATTCTTAAATTGAGAATCCCGTGATTATGTGGTCAGTTTCTACGAGTTACACTTGTCCCGTGAGAGGTGTTCGTACCTCTTATAGGGCCGTTTGGGGAATAGTTTGGGGTTTCACTCTTCAATAACATGTTTTTAAGCCCAATCTAGATATTTTCAAATTATTGTTATATTCTCAAATTGGGAATCCTGTGACTACGCGACTAGTTCCCACAAGTTACATTGGTCCCATGCGAGGTGTTCATGCCTCTTACGTGTCCGTTTGGGGGTTGGTTTGCGTTTCCACCCTCTAATGGCGTGTTTTTATACATAATCTAAATATTTTCAAATTATCTTCATATTCTCAAATCAAGAGTCCTGTGATTACGCAGTCAATTCCTATGAGTTACATTGGTTCCGTGCAAGGCATTCGTGCCTCTTAGGGGCGCTTTTGGGGTTGTTTTGGCTTTTCACCCATTGGGTTCAAATTATGTACATTAACATAAATAATAACATGAATTTCGAGGGATGCATGATTGTGGAACCTAGATTTACTATTATTTCTTCCCCAATTCTCATCACAATAATATATGCTAAATTCACTAAATATGAGATAAGGGATCTTTGGACTGAATTATATAATTTGGATGCCAATATGGACTTGCCTTGGATTTTTGGTGGAGACTTTGATGTGGTTTTATCATCAGAAGAAAAAATGGTAATCTTGGACATTGATAGAAGTGATGTTGCTGAATTGAGAGAAGAACTAAATGATGGTGGCCTCATGGATGTTGGATTCATCCATGAGGCCAACTAAATATTGGGGAAAAATATAGCAGCAGCTACACATAATATATATGCAGTATGGTTTTATATACAACGTACACATATTAACTTTGGCAGTCCCATTAGCAAGATAAGAACATAAAATTATGTCCCATTAATACTTATCACTAACCACAAAAAGGTGCAAGTAAAATATTTTTTCAAATATAGTAAGGACCAATTTGATTATATTCTAACAAATCTTCAACTTCAATATCTAATCGAGCAGGATTTTCATAGACCAGAGCTAAATGACCACCATAAATATAAGATATTCACAAAAGCATAGGGAATTTTATATTTTTCCCAATAATAATATCATTAGTTCTTCTACAATACTTGATGACAAAACTTACAAAACTATGGCAGCATTTCAGATGGAAAAATAGTAAGAACGATAATGTAAAATAAAAAAAAAAAAACAAAAGTGCTATCAGGAATGAAAGATACACCTTTATTGTCAGCTCGTTGCATATAAGTTATAACAAGAACAATTGAGGAGAAAACCCAATGGGATCACAGTCATAGATATGCAGTGAGAAGCTCCAATGGAAGCAGCTCCGCAGCTGCAAGATGTATCTATCATAAGGAATTGTGTACGAGCTTAAATTGAGAATGGTGATAAACCCACAATAGCAGGGACTCATTCAATTCTGTTCAGCTCATATTTTTAACAGATCAAATCACTTTTAGCTTTAAAAATACTTTTATCTTTTATATAACCAAATATTCCCCTTATAGTTGCATTCTACTACCGACTCGATTCATGAAATTTTTCGTTGGAATGACTACGATGATAAAAAAATATGTCGAAATATCAATCATTATAAAGCAAAAACAAATTTAAAATCAGTGGCCAAAGAAACTATAGCATTTATTAGAGTGTACAAGTAATCAGGGTATTTACTTCTTGGGCTTGCATACGGTAGAAAGGACTCCAAAGACTTCAAATATCCACAACTTTCTCGACACAACACTGCAATACCCCGTATTTTTATGGCTTTTAATTATGAGATTAATTAAATGAAATTATGAGATTAATTTAATGAAATTGCTTTTAATTATGGTATTAATTAAATTAATTTGGGATAACTAATTGGAAATTAATTCGGATTTGAATAACTAGCGAGACGAGAGCTAGTATTTGATTATGATGATAATGTTGAATATTACTGAGTGAATATGGTAATATATGATGATTGGATTTATTAAAACTGTCGTGAGTTGAAAATACGGCAGTTTCGGTAATTAAGTTGGGACGCACGTGTCAGTCGTGTCAGGAACCAATTTAATGGATTTAAAAGTAAATTATTTTTGTAACATCCGTATGGTCATTTTGAGTATGCCAACTTGTCCGTAAGGGTCGAGATAGTCAGAAAACACTAGCCGGGGGTTTAGTTTGGGCCCCGGGGAATTTTAGGCCTAACCGACAACCCAGGAGGGTATTTTAGTCATTTTAACTTTTTGAGGAATAGTGATCCACGAATTTTAGAGTAATTATATCAGCCAACACTTAGGTCTTCTAGGGTTTTCACAACCAAAAATCACCAATGGAAGTTAGAGAGGAAGAGGGGGAAGTTCCAAAAGGAGAACCACCACTTAGAGGCCTTTGCACCACCCTCACCACCACCGGATATATCAAAAGAGAGAATCATTCCCATACTATGTGCTTCAAAGGATCAAAATCTTCATTTCCAGTCAAATGATTTAACTTGTTATGATTCAGCAAATATATTATCCATGTAGTTTGGAAATTGAGACTAGACTTGGAAAATTGATAATTTCATAAATTGGGAGAATTAAATCTAAAATTGGGTAGGTTTTGCATGTAGTTGAATTCTAGAAATAATAGAGACTCAAATTAGAACCTTAGTGATAGAAACCCTAGATTAAAATTGAGTATTTGGTTGTCTTGAATTGAAATAAATTAAACTAGGGTTAAACATGAGACTTTGATGAATAGATCAATTTATATGCGGTTCTTTTGATGATTTGATGATTCTGGAACGTTGGAGACCTTGAATTTAAGTTGATATAATATTGGGTACGTTTATTTTTAGAATTGGGATCATATAATGAAATTGGAGATAAAACTAGGGCTGAAAACACAGAAAACGTGGGCTGTAACTGTTCGATCGATCGATCGACATTCATAGGTCGATGGATCGACTGGATCGATCGATCGACTCCCCCCGCACTTGTGATATTTTTCCCTTTTAAGATATAATCGATTCTGACTCTTGAGGATTATTAGTGGGGACTATATGAACATATTGATACTTAGGGAAGACTAGTAGGGGTGTATGTGAAGCCCGAGACATATTAGAATTCGTTTTGGGACTTAATGTTAAACTTACGAGTGCCCGACGAGTGAGTTACTATTAGAAGTTACAAGAGCAGGAATTAAATTTGTATACGTGATAACTTAATGTCAGAGGCAGAAGCAGGGACTTTAAATTACTGAATTATCCTTAGGCACAAGTGGGAGACTTAGTACCCTTTTAGGATAGGTATAAGTACTCAAAACTACGACAATAGGGTTATCGGCCATATGTATTACGAAAAATAAATGGGATGCTATTTGAGTACATACAAGACTTATGGTATAGGGTTGGAATATACCTATAGTAATATGATGATTATCTAAGTTGTGTGAATGCTTGGTATATGGATTATTGTGTGTATGGCATACCTACCATACTTGCTATCACGGGAGGTTGATTTTTGAGAAAGGACCATCTTATCTCTGTATGCTTTCGGGGGGGGTTAAATAGGTACCTTAAGGACATAAGGCTTTGAATGACTTATTTGTGAGTCGATAAGTCAGCTTACCATGGGAGTGTAGGTATGTGCGTGACCCATGGGTATGTGAACTATGTTCGCCTCCAATATGTGTGATTTTTATTGAAACGGTTCATGAGCAATTCGAAACGCGTGATCCTTATGTACGTGATTTATCGGGATTCGATAGCAGAGTATGTGTGCACCGAAGCTTAGCCTAGGGGTACCATATATGTATATATGTACATAGAGGGATTTATATATGCACTTGTGACTGGTTCAATGTTGCTTAGTTGATGCGAATAACTAAGTACTTAAATGGGTTAAAAAAGTGATAATTTCTTGAGATAAGTAATTTTAATGGATATGAATGTGGGATATAACTATGACTTGTTAGGGTAATACGAGTAGGTACCCTATAGTAGGATATGAAAACAGGAGTTAGTATGGACTAGTCAGATAGTGGCATAACTAGGAGGGGTTAAGGGTATACACTAGGCGTGCACATTAGTTGAGGGGTGAGAAACTCATATGAGAGTACGCAACTAACATGTATATAATATTTACTGTTTAATGCAATTAAACACTTACTGTTTTTAAACTGTTTTCACCTCGGGCTTTGACCCATTTTCCTCCAAATCTATTTTGTTTTGTAAAAACCTTTTAGGTGCCCATCCACAAAACGCCAAGCATAGGAGTTCCATTATGATGACTTTCTTGTAACAACCCTCGCTTTTGAGGTCCGATTTTATATTTAATTTGCTAGATATAGTGATTAGATATAAAGATATTGGTATGTGAAGTAGGTATTAATTTAAGAAAGAAAAGTTAATATCTACTATGATGTTGCATATTTACCGTATGTAGAGGTAAATTTTGTTATGTGATGTTTTCTAATGTCATGTGATTTAAAAATGACATTTGGCTTAAAATAAAACCGGAACCTAAAATGAATTATAAAATTTCCAAATGATAATTTGGAGGGTGCAGATAGTTCCGGAAGGTTCGAGATAGTCAAATTATGTGCCATGCTGTATTTCGAGTTTCCGGGCACTTTTGACTAGTGGTAGCTTATATGAGTAGTTGCGTATTATTTTACCACGTATTAATCACTTAAAGCTGGAAATTTGGACATAAGCCACGATTTATGTCTTTAATTAAGTCACTATTCCCCTAATTGAATTGGTAAACCTAGAGAAAGAAAGAGAAGAAGAAACCTTGGGAGATAGGGAGAGATTGAAGCTTAGGTGATTGTTCTTGCATACAACTTCATCAAAATCTGAACTTGCAAGCTTGAGGCAAGTTTTCTACTTGCTATTTTATTATTTAAGTAGAGTAAGTTGCATTGATAGTTGTGGTTGTGTATGGTTTAAGAAATTTAGGGTTTTTAATTGATTTATGGGCTTGGAATGTTGGAGATTGATTTGAATGGTTATTGATGGTGAAATTTTGGTTGTTGGGTGCATTTATACTCAATTAGTAGCAAGAAATGATAAGGGTTTGGGTTGGTTGAGTTTGGAAGATATTAGGAGTCCAAGACTCCATAGCCAAAATTGGCAAAATTTGCAAGACCGAATCGATTCGGCTCTTGGCCGAATCGATTCGCACAGAGGCAGTGTACAGGTCTGGTGAACCGAATCGATTCGGTCATTCCTCGAATCGATTCGGATGTTATACAGAATGTTGGTTTTCCTGATCGAATCGATTCGGCTAGTCCGAATCGATTCACTTGTCTGGCCGAATCGATTCGCCCTAGTCCGAATCGATTCGGAAATCCTGCATTTTCTTTTTATTTTCTTTTCTAATTTTGACCTTTTTCCCTTAGGATTATGACCTAGGACTCTTCTTGAATGAAGTAAACATAGGATCCTAGAGCTCTAGTCGAGTTTGGTCATTACCCTATAGGTGAATGGGATCACTTAGGGTTAATTCAAGGGTACTTAAAGTGATGCTTAGGCATCACTTCTCATTTGGTAGATAGATTGGAATTTAGAATTCTAAGCCTATATGTGGAGACTTTAAAGGCCTTTTTGAGGTATATAAAACCCTGGGACTCCTAAGATTTTGGGATATTGTTTAGAGAATGCCTCGGGACCTAAATATATGATGAAATTGAATAAGAAATATTCAAAGATAATGGTTTCAAGTAAAATAAAACACATGTGATTAATGGTAATGAAAATGAGATTAAATTGGTAATTAATAAATTACTTAAACACACCTCTCTAAATGGTATCATAAGGGAAGCTCGCGCATGAGGTGATGTCCCCTGACTATTGAATGCAGGCTGACTATAGTCCTCGGCCATATGCGGGGTTTATATATGTTTTTTTGCGCTAGTGAGGTAATTTTGGGTGTTGTTATGACTCACTCGCAGGCATATGGCCACTTCCTGACGTGCGTTAGGTGCCCAGGTTGTCTTGTATAGATAGGCCCTAGAAGATGATAGTCATTTAGGGGCGCGCCCAGTGGGGAAACTCGGAGGGGCGGTCTTAGAAACCTTATATGTATAAGAATATAACCTTTCTAACTCAAGTGGGACTTGAGGTATGTAAATTGCCATAAGGATGAGATGGTAATTATATTCCTGCTAAGGAATGGAAAACGGAAAGATATAATGGAAATTATATTCCTAATAAGGAATGGAAAATGATAAGATATGAGAAGAATTGAGATTTAATTTTATTTCTCTTGCTTAATTCAATAACTGTTATAAACCTATATAATTGCATTGTCACATTTTATGATTAGGTTGTTAGATTCTTTTCACATTGTTTATGATTCATTGTCCATATCTATCATGTTTCTTACTCTTCTGGGAATCATATATAAATCGGGCCCTGACCCATTCATTTTCCATGTTGTGCATGTTGTTGTATCCGCTCAGGTGCTCGTCCGCAAAGGCGCCCGTTATGATTTTCCTTACTCCTATACTTTTGACGAGCTGTATGACCTTGTGAATTATTACAGGATGTTTGTTGGACGCCTTCATTTTTAGAATCTAGATATGATCGGGTCTTTCACTCGGGATAGTGGCCCATCTTTTGTACTTGTTAATGAATGTAGTATGTAAAATATTGAATTGTGGAAAATCTTTGAATGTAACTATGGACCGACAGATTATTCGGTTCTTTTATTGTATGTTGTTTTGGATAATTATCTATATGTTCCTTTGAAATTCCACTTTCATCAGATTTGGGTTGTTTAATTTACTTCTTAACTCTTTATCAAACCAAAAATTTTGACAACCTGCTTTCTAATTTATGGAGTGGTTTTCCCGTATACCTATTTTATTGTTATGATGATGAGTATGATATCCATCCATGATTCCGTTATGTCAAGGTATCGGGCTGGCCTCCCCTTATTTAGAAATGCGGGTTGTCACAGATGGTATCAGAGCATCAGGTTCTAGAGTCTTTTAGATCTTGTGGACTTGTCACGTTCTACCATAGCGTTCTTTGATATAGAGCCTAATGTTAGGACTGCTTTGTTGCTTATGCTTACGATCTTTTGCAAAAATAGATTGTTTTAAGTAGAATTCTAACTCTATTATTTCTCCAACTCAGATGACGCCTAAAAGAGGTCGCCCGACAAGACACAGTAGGGTCTTAGATGAGGATGTTGGTCCTCCTCCGCCGCCACAAGGCACATTCAATGCCGTGGATGTGGCGAATATTGTGGCTCAAGCCGTTAATGCGTCCATGACAGCAGTGGCCCAACAAGCGCCACAGGCTCAACAAAGAGTGCCAGATGCCCAAGTTCCTACCAGACCTTCTCCGTGGGAGAGAGCTAGGGAATCTTTTCTAAAGGGTTAGCCCCCAGAATTTGATGGGAGCTCGGATGTTATAAAGGCGAATCAATGGAAGAAAGATATACAATGCCATCTATGTATGGTGGAGTGTGGTGAGGACATGAAGCAAGTCCTTGCTACTTTTAAACTTGTTAGGGATGCATTACACTGGTGGGAGTCCGTGACTACTCCAGAACTGAGGGATACAATGACGATCTCTGAATTCTGGGTTTTGTTCGATCATAAGTACTTTCCTCCCGCAGTTCAAGGGGAGATGATAAGGAGGTTGCAGGACCTTATGCAAGGGGAGAGGTTAGTAGCGAAATATGAGGAGGAATTCACTCGGTTAGCAATTTTTGTACCAGATGAAGTGACTCCCAAAGAAAAGAAAGTTTCGAAGTTTATGAGAGGGTTTAACTGGAGAATCCGGCAACACTTGCAGGGTAATCCGGCTTTACAGACTTTTGGGGATGTGATGAATGCAGCTCTATTACATTGCCAAGAGCATAAACTATTTTTGCAAAGTGGCAAGAAGACCTCCGTAGTGGGGCGAGCGAAAAGGCCGGGAGGTAGTGGGATTGGAGGAGGAGTCTTTCCCTCGTCCCAACCTTCGGGCAGTAAACAGAAAGAAAGGGATCCCCAATAGGGGGACTTGTCGAAGAGGCAGCGTTCTGGTGGGTTTAATTTGGGGAACCATAATAATAGGCACGGTCAGGGTGCCCAACCACAACAAGCAGGTCGTGGTGGTCAGGGAGGTTGAGGCCAGCAGGGCCAAGGTGTGAATCAGTTTAGAAATAATCGTGGTCGAAATGCCAAAAATATGATGGGTCGGTATTTCCAATGCGAGGAAGGGGGTCACTATAAGAAGGAATGTCCCCAGTTGATTGGGGGACAGTTTCCTTGATCTCCACAACAGTCGTACGTTCAGTTCCCTCCATAGGTGCCTAACCCAGTTGCTCCTCCACAACAGGGTCAGTTACAGTATGGTAGGGTCTATCATATTCAGGATGCTATGCTTCCTCCAGCTCCGCCTGCACCGCGAGCCATTGAGGGTAAGTTTCTTATTCAGGGACATTGGGTCGTGTCTTATTTGATACCGGTGCGACGCATTCTTTCATTTCTAGGAGCTTTGCTCAGACCACCGAGTTGATTAAATCTGCTGAAAGAAATTTTACTAGTGTGGAGTCCTCTATGGGTGATGGTTCACTCATCTTCTTTGTTTGTAAAAATATAGAAATCTCTCTCGGTAATTTATGTTTTGAGGCCGATTTACTCGTCCTGGACATGGTCGGGTATGACGTGATTTTGGGTGTGGATTGGCTTATGAAGTATCATGCTATAGTAAATTGCTACGGGAAGAGTATAGTCTTCGCCGTTCCGGGACAAGAAATGTTCCTGCTAGTTTTACCTCGTTTATAGGGGAGTACTAGTACTTATTTGTATTGCATTGCTGAGGAGACTTCTAGGGATGTAGTTGTTCCCTTGAATTCTATTCCGGTTGTGAAAGATTTTGAGGATATTTTCTGGGAAATATCGGGTTTGCCTCCTAGCCGTGAAATTGAGTTTATGATTGACTTAGCACCGGGAACGAGGCCTATTGCGAGGGCTCCATATCGAATGGCTCCTATTGAAATGAGGGAGCTAAGAGATCATATTCAAAAGTTGTTGGAGCAGGGATTTATTCGGCATAGCACATCGTCGTGGAGTGCTCTAGTGTTGTTTGTAAAGAAAAGAGATGGTTCTCTCCGGTTAGGTGTGGACTATAGAGAATTAAATAAGGTCACCATCCGGAATAAATACCCTTTACCTCGTATCGATGACTTTTTTGATCAACTTCGAGGAGCGGTGTACTTCTCCAAAATCAATTTGAGGACGGGGTATCACCAATTGAGGATACGGGAGGAGGATGTATCCAAGACTTCTTTCTTGACAAGGTATGGGTCCTATGAATTCTTGGTTATGCCCTTTGGACTAATCAATACCCCCGTTGTATTTATGGATCTCATGAATAGGGTTTTTCGGGATTTCCTGGACCAATTTGTTATTGTATTCATCGATGACATTTTAGTCTATTCTCGAACGGAATCTGATCATGCTATGCATTTAAGGTTGGTCTTACGGGACCATCAAATGTATGCCTAGTTAGAGAAGTGTGGCTTTTGGTTACAGGAAGTACAGTTTTTGGGTCATGTGGTGACGTCCCAGGGTGTATCAGTGGATCCAGGCAAGGTAGCTGCGGTGAGGGAGTGGGGTCAGCCCACGACACCTACCGAGGTTCGCAGTTTTCTGGGTTTGGCGGGTTATTACCGTCGGTTCATTAAGGGTTTCTCTAAAATAGCTAGCCCTTTGACCAACTTGACCCGGAAAGGGGTGAGATTAATTTAGGATGATTCTTTCCAAGCTGCATTTGATGAGCTTAAGGAAAGATTGACTTCAGCTCCGGTCCTTGCTTTGCCAAAAACGGGATTAGAATATTTAGTCTTCACCGATGCATCTCTTCAAGGATTAGGAGGTGCCCTTCAACAAGAGAGACGGGCTACTGCTTATGCTTCCCAAAAGTTGAAACCCCATGAAAGAAACTATCCGGTGCATGACTTAGAACTAGATGCGGTTGTCTTTGCCTTGAAGATATGGAGGCACTATCTCTTAGGAGAGAAGTTTAGTCTTTTCACGGACCACAAATCGCTGTAATATTTATTTTCACAGAAGGACTTGAATATGCGACAGCGCCGATGGTTAGAGTTCGTGAAAGATTATCAATTTGATATTCGTTATCATCCGGGTAAGGCGAACGTTGTAGCGGAAGCCTTGAGTAGGAATCCCGATGGAGAATTAGCTGAGGTTTGGAAAGCTAAATGGAAGGAACTCAGTCAGGAGGATGCGGTGGTGAGAGCATTCATGCCGGTGATGACCGTTACTCCTACCATTGTGGCAAGGGTGGTAGAAGCTCAAGGAAGGGATAAGGGGTGTCAAGACCATATTCGCCGATTGCTGCCCGAGGGAGCGGAGTCCTACTCAATTAGTTCTGAGGGTGGATTACGCTTCCATGGAAGACTCATTGTTCTGGAGGAAGGAGATTTGAGATGGGCAGTGATGGCTGAAGCTCACGGGTCTAGGTTCACGGTTCATCCTGACGGGGACAAAATGTATCAGGACATGCGCAGTCAGTATTGGTGGCCAAGTATGAAAAGGGATATTTCAGAATTTGTGTCCCAATGCACTACTTGTCAACTGGTCAAGATCGATCATCAGAGACCGACAGGTTTGTTGCAACCGTTAGAGATCCCGGTGTGGAAATGGGAAAGCATATCGATGGATTTTGTCACGGGATTGCTAAGATCACAAAGTGGATGTGATTCTATTTGGGTAATTTTCGATCGCTTAACAAAGTCGGCACACTTCCTACCCGTGCGGATAGATTTTGACACTGCTCGGTATGCCCGCTTATTCATCGAAGAGGTGGTGAGACTCCATGGGGTGCCTTTGAATATAGTTTCCGACCGAGAAAAAATTTTCGTTTCCCACTTTTGAAGGAGTTTCCAAAAAGCGATGGGGACCGAATTGAAGTTAAGCACTTCGTATCATCCTCAAACAGATGGCCAAACTGAAAGGGTAAACCAAATATTGGAGGATATGCTTCGCATGTGTATGCTTAACTTCAAAGGTGGTTGGGAACAATATCTCCCATTGGTTGAATTTGCTTATAACAACTCTTACCAATTCACAATTGGAATGGCACCTTATGAAGCTTTGTATGGAAGACCGTGTAGATCACCTGCTTGCTGGTTGGAAGTGGGTGATAATAAATTTCTTGGACCTGAAATAATCCAAGATACTTCCTCAAAAATTGAATTGATTCGGGATCGCATTCGGATAGCCCAAGACCGTCAAAAGAGCTATGCCGATGCGGGTCGACGACACATGGAATTGGAGATTGGGGACCAAGTCTTGGTTCGAGTGTTGCCCATGAAAGGCATAAAGCATTTCGTTAAGAAGGGGAAGCTTGCGTCGCGCTTTGTTGGACCTTTTCCAGTTATTGCAAAGGTGGTTCCAGTGGCATACCAACTTGCTTTACCGGAACCATTGCAAAAAATTCATGATGTATTCCATGTTTCCTCCATAAAGAAGTGTAGGAGGTGCGAGGGTGCGCTTTGGCACATCCCTTTTGAGGATATTGATTTGCAACCCGATGTTTCACATGAAGAACAACCGGTTGCTATTTTAGAGCATGGGGAGCGTAGATTAAGATCTCATGTGTTGCCCTTGGTGCGGGTTCAATGGAGTCACCATAACGCCAAGGAATCGACGTGGGAGCACGAGGATAACATGCGAGAAAAGTATCAGCACCTCTTTATACAAGGTACGCCTGAATTTTGGGGACAAAATTCTGTCATAAGGGGGGGAGTATGTAACAACCCTCTCTTTTGAGGTACTATTTTATATTTAATTTGCTAGATATAGTGATTAGATATAAATATGTTGGTATGTGAAGTAGGTATTAATTTAAGAAAGAAAAGTTAATATCTACTATGATGTTGCATATTTACCGTATGTAGAGGTAAATTTTGCTATGTGATGTTTTGTAATGTCATGTGATTTAAATATGACATTTGGCTTAAAATGAAATCGGAACCTAAAATGAATTATAAAATTTCCAAATGATAATTTGGAAGGTGCAGATAGTTCCGGAAGGTTCGAGATAGTCAAATTATGTGCCATGTTGTATTTCGAGGTTCCCAGCACTTTTGACTAGTGGTAACTTATATGAGTAGTTGCGTATTATTTTACCGCGTATTAATCACTTAAAGCTAGAAATTTGAACATAAGCCATGATTTATGTCTTTAATTAAGTCACTATTCCCCTAATTGAATTGGTAAACCTAGAGAAAGAAAGAGAAGAAGAAACTTTGGTAGATAGGGAGAAATTGAAGCTTGGGTGATTGTTCTTACATACAACTTCATCAAAATCTGAACTTGCAAGATTGAGGCAAGTTTTCTACTTGCTATTTTATGATTTAAGTAGAGTAAGTTGCATTGATAGTTATGGTTGTGTATGGTTTAAGAAATTTAGGGCTTTTAATTGATTTATGGGCTTGGAATGTTGGAGATTGATTTGAATGGCTATTGATGGTGAAATTTTAGTTGTTGGGTGCATTTATACTCAATTAGTAGCAAGAAATGATAAGGGTTTGGGTTGGTTGAGTTTGGAAGAGATTAGGAGTCCAAGACTCCATAGCCAAAATTGGTAAAATTCGCAGGACCGAATCGATTCGGCTCCTAGCCGAATCGATTCGCATAGAGGCAGTGTCTAGGTCTGGTGAACCGAATCGATCCGGTCATTCCCCGAATCGATTCGGATGATATGCAGAATGTCAGTTTTCCTGACCGAATCGATTCGTCTAGTCCGAATCGATTCGCTTGTCTGGCCGAATCGATTCGCCCTAGTCCGAATCGATTTGGAAATCTTGCATTTTCTTTTTATTTTCTTTTCTAATTTTGACCCTTTTCCCTTAGGATTATGACCTAGGACTCTTTTTGAATGAAGTAAACATAGGATCCTCGAGTTTTAGTCGAGTTTGTTCATTACCCTATAGGTGAATGGGATCACTTGGGGTTAATTCAAGGGTACTTAAAGTGATGCTTAGGCATCACTTCTCATTTGGTAGATAGATTGAAATATAGAATTCTAAGCCCATATGTGGAGACTTTGGAGGCCTTTTGAGGTATATAAAACCTTGGGACTCCTAAGATTTTGGGATATTGTTTAGAGAATGCCTCGGGACCTAAATATATGATGAAATTGAATAAGAAATATTCAAAGATAATGGTTTCAAGTAAAATGAAACACATGTGATTAATGGTAATGAAAATGAGATTAAATTGGTAATTAATAAATTACTTAAACACACCTCTCTAAATGGTATCATAAGGGAAACTCACGCATGAGGTGATGTCCCCTGACTATTGAATGCAGGCTGACTATAGTCCTCGGCCATATGCGGGGTTTATATATGTTTTTCTGCGCTAGTGAGGTAATTTCGGGTGTGGTTATGACTCACTCGCAGGCATATGGCCACTTCCCGACGTGCGTTAGGTGCCCAGGTTGTCTTGTATAGATAGACCCTGGAAGATGATAGTCATTTAGGGGCGCGCCCAGTGGGGAAACTTGGAGGGGCGATCTTAGAAACGTTATATGTATAAGAATATAACCTTTCTAACTCAAGTGGGACTTGAGGTATGTAAATTGCCATAAGGATGAGATGGTAATTATATTCCTGCTAAGGAATGGAAAACGGAAAGATATAATGGAAATTATATTCCTAATAAGGAATGGAAAATGATAAGATATGAGAAGAATTGAGATTTAATTTTATTTCTCTTGCTTAATTCAATAACTGTTATAAACCTATATAATTGCATTGTCACATTTTATGATTAGGTTGTTAGATTCTTTTCACATTGTTTATGATTCATTGTCCATATCTATCATGATTCTTACTCTTCTGGGAATCATATATAAATCGGGCCCTGACCCGTTCATTTTCCATGTTGTGCATGTTGTTGTATCCGCTCAGGTGCTCCTCTGCAAGGGCGCCCGTTATGATTTTCCTTACTCCTATACTTTTGACGAGCTGTATGACCTTGCGGATTATTACAGGATGTTTGTTAGACGCCTTTATTTTTGGAATCTAGATATGATCGGGTCTTTCACTCGGGCTAGTGGCTCATCTTTTGTACTTGTTAACGAATGTAGTATGTAAAATATTGAATTGTGGAAACACTTTGAATGTAACTGTGGACCGACAGATTATTCGGTTCTTTTATTGTATGTTTTTTGGATAATTATCTATATGTTCCTTTGAAATTCCACTTTCATCAGGTTTGGGTTGTTTAATTTACTTCTTAACTCTTTATCAAACCAAAAATTTTGACAACCTGCTTTCTGATTTATGGAGTGGTTTTCCCGTATACCTATTTTATTGTTATGATGCTGAGGGTGATATCCATCCATGATTCCGTTATGTCGAGGTATTGGGCTGGCCACCTCTTATTTCGAAATGCGGGTTGTCACACTTCTGTAGCTGCTGTGGAAGCTACAGGATCTCAGTATTAGACGCCTCCACATTTATCCTTAGTTCCTTCGGAGTCATATGTATCAGTTAGGGCATGTTGCCCATTCTTATTTAGAAATTGTAGATACAAACTTTCATTATTTCAGATGTTGGTTTATTTATTCAGACTCTTGTATTAGGATTTTATTTTACTCTGGTATTATAATTGGAGTGTTTACTCCAGACTCAGTTTATTCCATTATGTTGGTTATTCATATGATATTGTTTATGTGATTGATGAATGATGATTTAATTACTTGGTTAATTGTTAATTTAATTAATAAACTTTCGCATATCTCTATTTTAAATATTAGGTGGCTAGTAAGTAACTAAATGTTTTCGACAGTGATACTAAGACTGAACCAACTTGATATTTTGTATTAATTTAATAAAGGAATAACTACCCGGTATTTAATTAGTCAGGGTGTCACAAACACCCTATACCAAAGACAAAAATTAATCACTTCTAATAAAAACCAAAAAATTATATCTCAGCAATAAAGCAAACTCAATAAGATTTTAAAATACCATCATGTCAAGACATATAACTAGATACATTTATTTTCACCAACACAATAAAAGTTAACTCGTCAACAACATTTTCTTGATCCTCCCGACAATGAAAAATATTTATAATGTCATTAAAGAGGTAATGCCCTTGAAACATCACATTGATATTTTTGTAAAATTTATATCGCTCGAATTTTGTATGTAAAACCATTGAATTCTTGAAGAAGCTTTTCAAGTTTCTACATAAATCGAAATATCATCATCATATCGCATAATATTCAGGGTGATATATATATATATACACTAGTGAAATACCCGTGCCTGAAGGAACGACAAAAATTTCCAAAATAAATACGAGAAACAATGAAAATATCGAAAGTACGTAATCGAAAAACGACAAAAAATTATGAAGTACGTAATTGCAAAACAGCGAAATTTTCCAATAAAGGCACGCATATAATTTTGAAAAGTATCAGGTCGTGTATAACATAAATAATAAATGTTTGAAGTCCTAAAATTTCTTTCACAATACAAATGTGTAAACAATTTTTAAAAAATTGAGCAAATTTCAATTTGTTTATTAGACTATCCACCCTGTTTAAGAAATAAAAAATTAATCCAACAAAGAAAATAGTCCATTTTTGGACCTCGTATAAGCAACATAATCCAAATATACTCAATTACATAGAATCATGGCAAACTTTAAATAAACCAATATTTAAAGCATCTAAATCCAAATATATGTTTTATATCAAACATTTCATAAATTTTGCTAGCAGAGGCTCGACAAAATTCGTGGTCCTGACACCACGTTCAAAAATCCTATATAATTAGTAAATTCTTCTACATCAAACATACAAATAGATATGCCACTGCAGATGAAGTGCAATGAGAGGTTAAAGCATCTGGAAAAAAATATTGAATCGTGTGAGATTCAAAATAAAATACAAAGATGATATGTAACTTATCCCTTAAAAAGATATTGAATCATGTGAGATCATGATTTTTTACCTATACTGCTTGAAATTATGTATACATCCAAATAAATTGCAGCTTCAAAAGCATCTCAAGATAGCAGCTCGAACAATAACTCCTTCCCATTAAAGAAGTACCTTATCTTCCTCGCACATCCAAATAACTTGCAGCATCACCAGTATGACAAGTTGCAAGAATATTTTTGACTGAAACAGAATATGGAATTTCTTTCATTATTCTTTCAAATCTAATCAAAGAAAAACAAAAGAATTAAAAATTGACAACATGTATGGTAGCATAGGATCAAATCCAATAAATCACCTTATTTACTGGAATAATCTCAACTCGGATGTAAAGTTAAAAGTATTAGATATTTTCTCAACAGTTTCAACTTCAATTATAACCCCATCACCGAAGAACGATAAATATATACGTACAAAGAACTACATACTTGTAAAAAAGAGAGATTTAAAATGAAAAACATATATTAAAAAGTCTAAAGAAAATACACAACGGATGTAAGAATGTGAATAAATCTCACTCAAACCATCTCACTGAAGCGTTTTAGTGCTCTAGTCTTGAGCCAAGACACGGACATAAGTGGAGGGAGTTCCCAACCTGCTCGATCCCCAAATAGAAATGATCAATCCAGACCTGCTCGATCTAGAAAAAAAAAAGAAAAGGGAAGACACCAATTATGACCTGCTCGATCCAATTCAGACATGCTCGATCCATCACAGAGTCAGTAAAATTATATCCCAAAAATGTGTCAGTGTAGAATTAATCTTAGGAGCCTTTCAAATAACCTTGTCCTCCGAATTTTATCTACAAACAAAGAAAAAAAAAATGATCATGAAAAATCATAAAGAATCAATAAAAATTCAAAAAAATATATAGCATAAAACCACTAAATCAAGAATTATACATAGAGGAAACTGTATAACCATGAGAAGAGTGATATCAATATGAAATGCATGATACTTGTGCATTATTAATGAGAAAGTCATTATGTGTATGTGTTGTGTTTGCTGTATACTATATGTATTTTTTTAGGTATATCAATATGTTTGTTGTTGTATACTATATGTATACAGGATGAAAATTTAATTGAGCATGTCATCTGGCATGATTCACCATCTCCTTACCTAACTTCTTGAAATTTTCCATCACTTGTGTCTGATGATTGAAACAGGACAGAGGAGCTCAAAGAATTTTTTGGATCATTTGCACTCATTTTGATTACCCTTTTCCTCTGCAATACGCTCATCGCATTATATAATCAACTTGGTGAATCTTGAGTCATTTTTCATTAAAGAAGAGCCTGTTACAAACCAACAAATGGAAACTAAAATGATCATTAGGAAAATATAAACCAACAAATTTCTAAAAAAAACACAAACAAAAATTACTTAAACTAAGTCATTACATTATCACATATTCATGACAATTATCCCACCTAACACATAAAATTAAAACCTAACACTGTATATAAGATAAATTTGTGAATGAACATAATAATGTGGATAACAATAGCAATACATGTGGAAAACAACAACAGTAGGTGTGGATAACAGCATCATCAGTAGGTGTGTTAGAGTGACATAAGTAATAGTAGGTGTGGATAAGCGTAGAAGCAGTAGGCGTGGTTATAAATACTTCACGCATTGTGCGACTTCAATCTCCGTGAGGAACCCCGCATTATGTTTCTTTCAGAATCAAAATTAAGAGGTAGGAAAGGTTAACTATATTACCTTCAATCCTTGTTCTCGTGTTTACATTACCTTCCCACAAAGGGACTGATGTTCCTAATTTCAATAAAAGGAGACATTAGGGTGGAAGGTTAACTACATTTTAATTATTCTTTGCAATTTACAATGATCATAGACATCAGGTAATAAACTTATAATGATAAAGATTAATGTGATTGTATTAATGCAGTTTTTAGCCCAGTCTTGATTGGAGTTGTTTTGTATATAACACTTAATATGCACGCACATTCTTTATGGCAGTATAAATGGGATCAAGGGAATAGAGAGACCTGAATATACACACGTGTAACAAAAATTTCGAAACAGAGCTCATGATATGCATTATCTTTTAACGACTCTTACTTGGCTTGGAACCATTATATCAAATTGGATGCATGCTTGTGCATTCCTTAATACTTATATCTCATCATAAAGCCAGTGAACACAAAAATTCAATGCATTCTCAAGTAGGTATCACTTCTTGGTTCCATCAGGTCTGATTAAAGAAAAACCACCATCCAATACTGCAAAATAATTAGAATATTATGTGTTTATGAACCAAAAAAAGAAAAACACATCAGGCATAAATCATATCCATTCATATTATAAACAAAAATACACCAGACACAAACATAGGTACCAGAAAATATTGAAACATAGCCATTCATATTTAGTAATTACAATTTCAAATAGCGTCAGCATCTCAACAATTAAAGTTGAGAAACCTCAACAATCAAGTCTAAATAATGGAAATCATTTAAACTAATAATATACATTCATATGAATTATTTAAACTAATAGAACACAAACAAACAATACATAAGTAGTTATGACAACTATAATGATGAGATGAAATTAATCATGAATATTCAAATAAATAAAAAAATGAATTAAAACAAAAGTATCCATTAAAGAAGAAAAGAACAACAATACAGAAGTTATCATCTAATAAAAGTATCAAAATATTTGAATCATCATTTATTCAAATTTTTGAAACGTCACTGTTCATAACCTATAGTTAGTTATAAAGATGAGAATTGAATTAAAAATTTTACTTCCCCATCATAAATGGAAACTAAGCTTTATAGGACTACAAAGATATAAAGAATCAATATTAGAGGCCTATCATCGGCTGTAATAGGTACATGGACAGTTATACCTAAATCGGGTATGAACCATTTAGAAATAATTTTGTATTGCTGGTATTGTTGATCGAGGGCAGCTTAGTGAGGATGGTGCTATTATTGGGTATGGTATATTGGATAATAAGATAGCACTTGCATAGCTCCAGTAGGGTGTTGCTGGTGGATAAATTGTGCAGCAGAGTGAGGGTGGATAAATTACTATTGGTGGTGTAATTGTTGATGGTGGTGTTCTGGGTCGAATTGGGTTTGCAACACAAGCCTAGAATTTTGAAGTTGTTGCATTTGAATTATGATGTTGGGATCAGTCATCTTTGGGTCAACCTGGTTAGGTGAAGGCCTAATGTTTCCAGATTGAATTTGGGGAATTTATTCTAGATAAAACATGGGTTTTTGTCAGGACAACGGGTTTGTTATACTACAATCACTGTAAAAACAAACATATAATAAATCCATTACACAACACCCTTGAGTGAGTGGGTTAAAGAAAATGACATATATAAATAAATTTTTACCTTGAAATTGAATTGGGAGAAGGCAAATCAAACCCACCAGTTTGCTTAGGCTGAAACTGCAGCAGCACAAAAGTTATAGGTACTCGCGACACCGCCATCATGACCGCCGCGAAAGGCGGAGAAGACATAGTCGCAAAACTGACAACATCGTGTATCAAATTCTTAATGGGTGATTTAGTTGTATATACCAACTGAGAAATGTAATTGATAAAAAATGACACAAAATAATGGAAACCTGATTTAGAAATAATCTTAACATCTGCACAGAACAGATACGTGTACTTTATATTCTAAAATGCAACATTTGTTAAACAGCGTACAACCCCTTAAATTCATTGGTATAATATATATAATAACCACGAAGAAAATATCAAGAAAGGGGAAAGTTATACACACGTACTACTATGAAATTAAGGGTTCGTGTTGATTCATACCTTAAAACACAGATTAGTAATGAGTTTATTAAATATCTAGGCTTTCTAGATAGTAGATCTACTATAACTACCATAAATTATTTAGGTTTATATGGGTATCTTATCTTACAAATTTGTGGTTTAAGCTATGAATCAACACGAATCCCTGATTTCACCCAAAATAATAGATTGTGTGGTCAATTGAGAGAGAAGGGAGTGCTACCTGTTGAACTAGAGAGAGAACTGATGATCGAGAGAGAGGAGAAATTATACACATCAAGAGAGAGAGAGACGAGCGATAGTGGCGAGAGGAGGGATGCAACGGTGAGAGGGGGAGCTTAGGGTTAGGGAGGGGTTCTTTTGTGTGGGTGAAATGCAATGAACGGGAGAGAATGAGAAGAAGTTTAGGTTATGCCCAATTTTTCCATGTCAAAATGCACAAATGGTGACATGGCATAATCTGAGACCCTTAGATCGTCTCAAAAAACTCGATCTCAACCGTTGATATTTTGGAATAATAAAACACTCTCCTCTCATTATATATATATATATTAGGGTATAGTTCCAGTCCAAACAAAGTTAAGTATACCTTTGGGCTTGTGCAACCTTTCAAACTCTCATCGAGATCGACATTATTCAACTTGCCTAATGAAATAAAAAAGTATTTCAGCTTTACGTAGTTGAACCAGAGGCTCTGAAATCTAACCAGAAACCATAGTATGAAGAGATCAACGCTTGAAACATTAACGTATTAAGGTTCTAATTGGTTCGGTGTGAAATATTTATAAATAGGTGAAAAGACACTATTTGAAAATATTTCGCATATTAAGAGTTGTATTTTTCACATTATTTTTGTCCTAACTACATAACTATAGTATTTACACTTATTTAATAACTATGAGTGGATGAAAATATTTTTCACCTTTTTACATTTTCCCTGATAAAATATTTCACCTCAAAGTAAATGGAGACTTATGTTGAAAAATACAATAGTTACATAGATAAGTATTTTATTTACCAGTGACTTCAATTTGTAAAGTACATCAACCTCAACACCAGTAGGAGATTTTGATGTGATGCATTTCCTAACTCAGTCAATTCTATTCAGCTCATATAACCAGATAACTTAAACCAATTTAAGACATGGAAATAACCTTTTATTTTGAGAAAATCAACAAATATATATAGTAAATAGAGACCCATATTCTAGTTATCAAAAACATTATTCCACACAATAATGATTTGCACCTATATTTACTGTTTCTTCAAAATCAAAGCTGGGGAGATGAACCGTTTTCTTTATTCAGTAAAACGGTCCTAATAAAAAAATAACTTAACACATGATGCATTTGGTGATAGAAGCTCTGTAATTAGAAGCATATAAGAAAATCCTATAAACAACAATATTCTAATGTCAATAATTATAAGGTCCTAAATCCTATAAATAGCAATAACATAATGTCAATAATTAGAAGCATATTAGAAACTCTATAAACAATCTAGTAAATAATTATAAGTTCCTAAATCCTAACAACCCTATAATTAAAAGCGTTTAAGAAAATTAAACCAACAATAATAACCTATGTATATGTGTGTATATGCATATAAATATGTAGGTATGTGCATATATCATCCCCGTAGATATACAAGTAGCTATAAAAAGAAAACTAATAAAAAAAACCAGTCCATTTTTAATTTCTCATAATTAATTCTCAGATTGTTCTAAAGAATTCTGAGATTTGAATAAAATATTCAAACAAACATTTTATCATACACCATACATACACAATCATAAATGCTTTTTGTAATTGACTATATACACAATATTTGACATTAACATAAAATAAATTTAAAAAAACGTTTATATCAAACCTACCTAACATCATAACCTGTAAATAAAAATAACTTCAAATTTTAAGTTAAGAAATATAAAAAAAAGTCAAATAGTTATTCAAGGAGTAACTCATGTTTTTTTTAAACATGAACAATAACAGATTAAATGGTTTACTGAATTTACATCTTTTAGGGTAACAAGTATCTCCTCTAAAGCCGACGGAGCAACAGCATCATGAGATATGCGCTTTTGAAGATACTCATTCATATTATATCCTCACAAGACATCAAAAAGATCCGTATTATATCCTAATTATGTGCAATTTCACTAGGGCTTGACAATGAATGAAGCTGGAAGTTACAATAACAGAATGTAAAAAATAAAAAAATAACATGAACAAAAACATAAACAAAATCTAAACAATAACAGATCTAAGAGATAATAAAAAGTAAATGGAGATGAGACTGACCAAGATTGGATCAGAAAAGGAGTCCACATTGAGGATCAGCCACGCTTTGGCACATCAAATGGGTTCGGGGAGAAGAGAGAGAGTGTTAATGAAGCATTGGGATTTTGAGACAAAAATTAAATGGTTTGTGTAGAGCGAATGGTTTTGAAGAGAAAAAGAGAAAAAGTGAGCGGGAATGAAAGTCATGATGACTCCAAATGAAGCCCATTTACTTTTTAGTATTTTGTTTTTTATAAACCTTTATAATTTTGGCACGGTTTAAAATCGTGCCAAATTGTAACAAAACCATGCCAGATTTTAGCACGGTTTATAACCGTGCCAGATTCTCCGTATACAAGCGTGCCAGATTGGTGTTTTTGATGTAGTGAGGGAACTCCTACAGTAAATCTTCTAATCTTCGTAAGTATCTTAAAATGTTTCACATATCATGGACATAATTTCCCTTTCTTTCCAGACCTCATGACTCCCTTCCAAGGGGGAAATCACAAGTAAGGTATGATCCCCTTCCTTTAAGTTCACATCCCCTATGAATATCAGCCCAGCTCATTTGTCAACACTTAACACTCTGCAACCTCCTCCTAATTAACTTGAACTTAGTCGCATCCTCTTCTATTATTTTTGGGCCAAATATCTGCCACTCATTTACCTCTTATAAACATAGAGGGTTGCAGCACTTCCTTTCATACATGGTTGCATAAGGGGTCATTTAAATGCTTCCTTGGAACTATTATTATACATGAACTCCACTAAGGTTAAATGGTCTTACCAACTTCCATGGATATCTAAAATACATAATCTCAAATATCCTCAAGGGTTTGGTTGGTTCTCTCTGTTGTTACATCAGTTTAGGGATGAAAGGTTGAACTAAAGTTTATTCGCAGCCCAAAGACTTTAGAAAACTCTTCCAAAATCTCGAGGTAAATCTTGGGTGATGATCAAACACTATAGTCACTAGGACTCCATGAAGTCTTAAAATCTCATTCATGAAAAGTTAGGCTAATTTACTAACATTGATCCTGGCCTTAACGACCAAAAAGTGTGTGAACTTGGTTAATTTATCAACAGTAAACCAAATGGAATCCATCCATCTCTGTGTTGATATCAATCTAACTATAAAGTCTATTGAATATCCTCCCACTTCCACTGTTGGATGGGAAAAGGTTTCATAAGCCTACCTGTCCTTTGTTGCTCGACTTTGACTTCCTGACATGCCAAGAACCTTGCAATAAACTTCACATCTTACCTCTTCATATTAGGCCACCATAAATTTTCCTTTAAATTTTTGTACATCTTGGTACTCCTTGCATAAATTGTAAAGTTAGAGGAATGTCCCACTTCCAACACCTCGACCTTGATTTCTTCATTCTATGGTACATTAAGTCTTGTCCTATAATTCAAGTCTCCAAGATAATAAACTCTAAAATTAGTCTTCCCCCCTTTGTTTACAAGTCCACGAATTGCTTGAAGGTACGAATCCATGTCCTGGGCCATCCTTGTGCTTTCAATTAAACTCGATTCCATGCAAGGGTCCTTATATATCTGCGCTCCCTGTGATCTATAACCTCAGTCCCCATTATCTCCAAGTCTCAAAGAATGTGTTCTTATCTAGTAATTCTTAAATCACTAAGAGAAACATTTTTACTTAAGGCACCAACCACTCCATTGATCTTTCTGGGGTGATTCTTAATAAAGCAATCATAATCGTTAATTAGTTATAACCACCTCCTATGAATCATATTCATATCTATTTGGATGAAAATGTAGGTTAAACTCTTAGGGTCAGTTTATATCTCGTAACTCTCTCCATAAAAGTAATGTTTCCAAATCTTCAAGGAAAAGACTACTACTGTAAACTCTAAGTCATGGTAGGGTAATTTTTCTCATTAGGCTTGATATAGCAAGAGTCATAAGCATTAACTTTACCATTCTGTATTAGTACACATCATAGTCCATGCCCTGAGGCATCACTATATATCACATAGCCTACACTCCCATTGAGCAAAGCCAAAATAGGCACAACCACTAACTTTTTCTTTAACTTTTAGAATCTTTCTTCACACTCTATGGACCATATAAATTTCTTATCTTATGAGTCAACTGGGCCAAGGGCACAAAAATCTTAGAAAATCCCTCTATAAATTGCCTATAATAACCTGCCAGGAAGAGGAAGCTTCTATCCTCGATTACATTTGTTGATCTCTACCAATTAACAATGGTCGTGACCTACCTCCGGTCCATAATAAGACCATCTTTGTTCACTACATGGCCGATGAAGGCTATCTCTTCAAGAAAAAATTAACACTTAGAAGAATTTGGATAAAGACCCTCTCTCCTAAGAACCTCAAACACTTCGTGGAGATGTTTTGCATACTCCTTTGTGATCTTATAATAACTTGAAACACTATTGATGAAAACAATCATAAATTTGTCCAGGAAGGGCCTAAGCACCCTATTCATTAAATCCATAAATACAGTCGGGACATTTGTTGACCTAAAAGGCACTACTACAAACTCATACTGACCATACCTAGTTTTAAAGACTTTCTTATGAAAGTCTACATCCCATATTTTAAGTTGGTGATCACCAAACCTCAAATAAATTTTAGAAAAACATATAACATCTTTCAATTGGTCAAACAGATCATCAATATAAGCACGAGGTACTTATTCTTCATGCCCATCTTATTCAATTCTCTATCGTCTATGCATATCCTTATAGCCCCATCCTTCTTCTTAATAAAGCATACCAAGGCACACCAAGGGAAGTGCTATGCCTTATGAATTGGAGTCGTAACAAGTCCTCCAATTGTTCCTTTAACTCTTTTAACTCCGTGGGAGACATCCTATAAGGGGCCTTAGAATTGGGCATGACCTCATACAAAAGGTAAATGGAAAACTCAATGTCTCTATTTGGGGGAAATCGTGGTAACTCTTCTGAGATAACGTCACTAAACTTCGCGGCTACAAGTATATCTTCTAGCCTAGAAAATCATCATTTATCATCTTTTTATCTCTGAATATTGATACGAGTAAAACTTTTCTACTAGGTTTAGTTCCCTTAAAACTCACCTCAGCCTTTCTTGGACAATATAAGGCAACTTACCTACTTGTACAGTCTATCATATCAAAGTAGGTGGATAAACAATCCATGCCTAAGATCACATCAAAGTCTTCCATTTCTAAGGGAATCAAACAAACTATAAAATTTTGACCTCCTATCTTTGAGGTACAAACCTCATATATGACCGCGACCTCTGAGGAGGCCCATACTGGGGTATCAATCACTAACGGTGGGTTTAGGGTATACGGGCTCTACTTAAATTTTGTGCAAAAGTGGTTAATACAAAGGAATGTGTGGTCCTGGAATTAAAAAGAACATAAATATTGTGTGGCCCTGGAATAAAAAAGAACATAATCATTTCTCTATTCTATTGTAATGGTACCTGTTATTATGTCTTCGGCCTTCTGGACTTCCTTGGTATTGAGGGAAAAGAGTCCAAAAGGATACCTCAACTTGTCTGCATCCTTCTTTGGCGATATGCAGTCTTTAACCTTGTGACAAGTTTTTAGTTGTTGTAATAGCTCATTACCAATGGGCAAGCCCTAGAAAAATTCCCTTTAAGGCCCCACCTTTTCCTCAAGGATCCCATGGATTATCTTTTTTCCTTGAATCCTCTTCTCTTCCCTTCCTCTTTTCTCCTTTAGCCTTCAATCCATCCTCAAAATTATGTTCCATAGTTTCTGCCACCACAATTATCTCTAAGTAAGTCCTTAATCTCAGTTGCGGAGTCCCTTCTTCATAACCCTCTACTAGATAGGGGAAAAGTGTGATAACTTTATGAACATGGTCTCATACTGGGATACATACATATTTGGATCAATGAATTCCACCTATAGTTTCTCCTTAGCCGTGGCAGGGAAATACTTTTCTAGAAACATTTGTTTGAATGTAGTATAACATATAACCGTAGCCTCTTCCCCTAGTTGAGTTATTTTAACCATATATTACCAATTATCTTCCTCGACCTCAAACATGAAGGAGGAGAAAGACACATTTTGATCATTAGTGCAATTTAGCATGATAAGTATCTTTTTTATGTTTCGAATCCAGGCATCGGCCTTCAAATAATCATCCTCCCCCTTAAAAGGCTATGGTCCTAACTTCTTAAAATGCCCAATAGTACAGGTAACAGGCCTTGCCTCAGTCGCCCTTGCTGCCATTAATCAATCTATAGCTTATGCGAACCCAACTACAACCTCAGGTACAACGTTGGGGATGACATATTTTACGGTCTCAATTTTACGCGGCTCTTCTAATTCTCCATCACCTGACCATATTATCCTGAAGAAATGTACACAAGTACAAGTCAATCATTATTAGAGATATATTTCCACATAACTTAAATCATAAGATTTCTAACACTCCTATTGTTCCTAGGTTGAACGCTCTAGTATAAGATGTAACACCTCTCAGCCTGCCCTATCCGGCCACAGTCGCTATGTTACTTTTTCTCGTAATTTAAAATTTACTCAATTATATTTAGGGTAATTCTTAAACTGTCGCGACCTTCTAATAAGGCCTCGGGCTCATCCATTTCCATGTGTATCCTCCATAGGCACCCAGATATCCTTGCATGTACGTGATCGTTACATTCTATTTTCCATTTTAATCACAACATTACATTCTCATTTATTTTTTATGCCTCATTAATTTTTTAGCCAGATTGATATGGTGCAAACAATATGAAAATCCAAAACACGTGATAGTCATGTGCATGGTACATATATTATGGGCAAGTGATAAGACACGTGGATATGTTACATGTTCATTAAAATTCCGCACATTATTGTAAATTAGCGTCGTGCTCAAGCTTGCGCATAATATATCTATTTTTAAGTTTGCGATAGTTATAATCAATAAGTCCAAGAGGTTATAAAAACATTACACATTTGAAAAAGATTTTGCAATATAATCCAAGGCCAAAATAATTTTTATCAAAAAATATGCATGTGTGAAAATCTCAGATGTCACAAACTTCAAACTAAAAATATCAAAGTCGCACCTGGTCAAAAACTTGTATATGTAATATGTCTTTGATGTTTAACAATGTTCAAAGAATTCTTATATGATCAGGTTTCACACCTATAAAATTTTTATGATAATTAAATGATGGATTTGATTATGCAAGACAATGTTTTGGCTAGCGAGATATCCAATTATACATATAAATAGATTAAAATGTATTTTTATTCATTATTTAATCCTTACCTTATGATAGGACTTTATCTATTACACCTCCTTCAAGAGAATATGCAGTCATAAGAAATCTATATGAGGATTGATATTGGTTGCTTGAGGTTTGTTGTTAACATACTCATTCTATCATATCTTCTTGGTTATAATTTGGATGTCAGAATATCACGCCCTTGTAGATTATTTTTTGAAACCCTTACTATTTGTTATAATATAGTAAGATATTAATCTTAGGGATATGCCTTGACCCGAGGAAGGTTATAGCACTGACATGTCACACATAGATTAGTTCATCGAGGAAGCGACCATAATGTCATTGGATACCATCCAATGGTCCAAAAAATTGAGCCGTATTTCATAAAATTTTGGGATAGACTCAAAGTAAAGATATTGAGTTTGTAATAAACTTGGCTCTGACTACCTCCTCGATTGCTAAGATATCAATCATTGTGAATTTATTAGAAATAGATATCATAAAAAGAAAATTCAACAGTTGTTGAGCTACAATTTATATGGAGAAGCGTGTCATCGTGGGGGAGTCAATGCTCTTTGTTAATAAGAATGATGGTTCACTTTGTTTATGTGTTGACTGTCGATTCTTGAACAAATTGACCATCTGGAGCCAATATATGTTATTTGTGTAGATTGCATATTTGACTTGTTGAGAGGGACAACCTATTTCTCATATATTGATTTATGTTTAGGGTACCATTTACTTCGAGGGAGAAAAATATACCCAAGACCGCGTTCCTTACTCTTTATGATTCCTATGCATTGTGGGTAATGTCGTTTGGATTGACAATTGTGTGACCAATGTTCATGGGATTGTTGTACAGAGTTTTTGAGCCTACTTAGAACATAACTACAACATCTCAATAATTTGATCCCCGAAATGATAATAACATAAGATCTTATTATACAAAATATGTAGAATTTTGGATTTGCTTATAGAACTCATTATTTAACTAGTTAAGTTAGTAAAACATTCTCTTTTGTATTAAATATTTATATCGGTTGTGCGAATTAAAATTTTGTGTAGAATCGCTACAGCGGAAATATTGCAACTTCTCAAATAAAATCCAATTTTAATTAATTACAAATTTTAGTTAAACCCTAAGACATGCATCTAAATGATTTATCCAATAAAATAAAGCATGCAGGATAAAACAAACAATTTAAGGAAAAATCTCCCAAAGGGGAGAAACCTTTTATTTCACTATAATTTGTAAGAAAACGGCTTACACGGATTATAATGAAATAGGGTGACATACGAAATACCCGCAGGTGTCGGTTCCGATGTCTCCGCTGGAACTTTCCCTTTCCAGGAGGGCAGCAGTGAAGAAGAAGAAAGCTCCTCCACAAGTTACGACTAGTATTTTCCCTTTTCAGGAGGGCAGCAATGAAGAAGAAAAACGGTCTTCTTGATAAGAGTATGAACAAACACACGGTTGTGTTCTTGGGTTGCAAACGGATTCACAAAGGTTTGGCAAAGTTGTGTGAATCAAAATATGAGTCTTGGGACTCGAAAAGGTGAAGACTAGAGTAATTAGGACTCTTAAATTCGTCTCTGAAAGTCTTGGAAAATACACCCTCGAAATAGGTATATTTATAGAAAACTTGAATCAGGAAAAAAATCTCGACAGAACTGATCGAGATTATCAAGATCGGATCGGTCCGATTTTGATACCGGATCGGTTCGTTTTTCAAAATGACCTCATCAGTTCGGCTTCGATCCGGGGTTTACTAGTTTTGATACACATCGGATCGGTTCATTTTTTATACCGGATCGGTCCGGGGCCGGATCGGTTCATTTTTAATAGGATCGGATCAGTTCGGTTTACCAAAAAAAACTTTAACGCTTTGATATTTGGATCCATTGGTGTAGATGTGATCTTGAATTTCTTCAACGGTGTAACGGCATACGACATACATATTGACAATGGTAAAAATGACCTTACAAATCTCCCCCTATGTCTATGCCGGTACCAACATAAAAAATATCCGAATTATCAAATGTCAATTTGCCTATACAAATCTACCCTTTCATGAACCCAAAACTGGAAAGATACAAATGAATAAGTCTTCATCGTTTGCTCTTCAAATCTTCAAAACTTCTCAAAGCTTTTCTCATTAGGGTGTGCAATATATGATTATCAATATTTGTACCTACACAGATGAGATAAAGGCAAATACCACGTGACATATAGAGTTTGAAATAAGATAAACATAGATACCAATTTAAAATAGATCCTCAAACTCAAAACTCCCTCATAATATGATAATTCTTTTTCCCCCTTTTTATGATGTCCCCAAATAGACAGATATGAGAAGCAGAAATAGAGGCACATGGAGACTGTCACAAGGTAATAAACCGTTATTTTTGAATTTTTCAAAAGTTTTCACACAAAATATATATAAAAAAATATCCCACCATGAACGAACACAAAACAACCAAGTTGATGATAGCGTAAATGTAGGGGTGTGATCAACTTCGATAGGAAAATCAATGCATACAAACATGACATATGTGCACGATGAATATTGGATACTCCTAACGAATGAACTCAAATTCTTCCTTTGGTGTAAAAAAAAGGTACGAGACATTGACTTAATCAAATCAGCAAATCAAAGCTCAAAGAGATTTCCACACCAATAACGTCCAAAACGATTTCATGCTTTTTTTGGACTTTCAAGGAAATGCAAACCCGGTTAAATTCTCCAACCAAACTTCCTCATATTTATATTTTGAATAGAGGTAATCTAAATTCTCAAACTTTGGAGAATTGATGGTGAAACCTAATGGCCCATATTTGGCATGGATTGCTTTTTATTGCCTATAAATTTTGTCGGGCTCTTTTAACCTCTTGGGACCTCGGATAATAAAATTCCTCAATTTTTTAGGTCCTTTTTAATGGTGGCTTAGTATTCGCAAAGGTCAAATGAACCTTTCGCAGCCCTTCCCCGTTGTTTAAATAAACACACAGTCTCACCAAACGGTTTTCACATGCATTCCAAGCTTGTCAAGTTTTATAGCATATTGTACGTTGTATATACAGAATTGAGATGGAAACACTCAAACCAATATGTGATAGACAAGTACAATAATCAAGTAAAGCCGTGCATGTGTGCAATAAAGGAGATAGGAGTCAAACATATAGAAATATATCACTAATCACATCTCAAAGACTCCAAACAATGTAAAGCACATGGATGAAATGATGTAGCGTCTCAAACCTCGATCAAACAGTCACATGGATATATGACATGAAGTTGTGACTTAGCTATCTTAAATGCGCATCCATAAACGGTGCAAATAAAATACAAAAATCTTTTTGTGCTTTTTTAAAAAATTTATCAAAATAAAATCTTTTTGTATTTTTTTAAATTTTCAAACAAAAAAAATATAACTACACAATGATACAACCAGCAATAGGCATATAATATCGATATGCGCAACATCCTATGCTAGCAAACAGTAATCACACAAGAGAATCCACAATGAAAGCATATGTGATAAATGAGCAATTTAGTGTTATCAATTAAGCATGGATACCAAGAATAACTGCAAATAAACAACCCAGAAGCAACCCATCAGTACCAAAAATCTAAGCATATGAACACCAGGTACTGAAATCAGAAGGAAAGCAAAAACATAATTTTCAGACAGGTCACTCAAACAATATCGCTCTGTCGCTCGAACGACAAGGGCATGTCGCAAGATGCGACTTCACGAGAGATAGAGATGTCGCTCAAATGACAATACATCTCGCTCGAACGAGAAAATAAAAAATACATAGTATTCCAAAAAAATCATATAATTTTGCCCAGTGCAAAAAAATTCTTGAAAACAGTACCTGTAAGGGGCAAACAGATCCAAAACAATGCTAAATCAGCAGCGAAACACACAAATGTAACAAATATACCAATGTGCGCTACATCAAAGTGAGTCATAACACTAGGAAGAGTATAACATGATGCGTCGCTAGTGTATGAAAAACATCCAACACAATCAACCATAAGATTTCACATGGGGTGAATCACGTGCAAGCAAACGGGAATCGTGGACAAGTAAACCATAAGCCTCTAAATACGATTTCCTGACCCAAATCGATGTGTAACGAGGTGTGGGGGTGTGGGGAATCAAATTTATTCTTCTATTAACCTTCCTAGGTCCATTTAAAAGTTTGTAACAAAGGCGCCTAAGATGACCTTGCCTACCGCAATGTGTGCAAGTGTAAATCGGGCAATGTGTGTTACCTAAAGGTAGCCCTCTCCTCAAATTTCTCGATTGCTTTCTCCGAATTTGCCTAGGTGGGTCTTTCCTAATGAACCTAGGAGGTTCTCTCACGATGTTCCTAGGAGGTTCTTTCCTAACAAACTTAGGTGCCTCTTTCTTAACAATCCTAGGAGGCTCTCTTACATGTGTGGGAATGGGTGCAACATATTTTTCAATACCAATTGCACCCCTATCCTTTTTTATCTCGATGGTGCCTAAAATCTTATCAAGTTTTTCAAAGCTAGACTCCAAATCAAATTTCACTTTACTTGAATCTTTCAATTTCACCTCAAGTTGACCTATCCTAGATTCAAGTACACGTCTAGAATCCTCAAACTTTAAAAGCTCCTTTTTCATAGTCTCCATCAACCCTCTAAGACTATCTCTCTCACCCTCGACGTATCCTAATTTCTCTTTAAGCATCTAGTCATGTGCCCTAAGATCCTTAATCAACGCATCAGTATTATCATTATCTAAAGCACGTTTCTTCAATTCAGCTTTAAGTTTCAAGTTTGCCTTTTTGTCTTTAAAGATTCAAAATATAAATTATTGTAGGCAACTTGCAACTCACTCAATTCTTCTTCTTCCTCCTCACTCTTTTCACCCTCACTCTCATCACTAATCACATGGATGAGAAACTCTCGCCTAGAAGCATAAAAGACTTCTTCTTCCGAATCACAATCACTAAGGGTAGAAACATGAGAAGCCGATTTATTCAATTTTTTCTTTAAATTTGTGGTACACTCATCTAACGTGTGACCAACACCCTCACAATAAGGACACCACTCAGAATTGTTTTCAACAGAAGATTTAAAACAAGAGTTTGTGTGAATGTTCCAATTAACTTTTTCAAAAATTTGACATCGAAGATCATCAAAACCATCAAAAGCCATTTTTGTGCGAAATCAGGATCAAAACACAATAACTTAGTGCAACAGGCTCTGATACCAATTTGTGGAATCGCTACAGCGGAAATATTGCGACTTCTCAAATAAAATCTAATTTTAATTAATTACAAATTTTAGTTAAACCCTAAGACATGCATCTAAATGATTTATCCAATAAAATAAAGAATGCAGGATAAAACAAACAATTTAAGGAAAAATCTCCCAAAGGGGAGAAACCTTTTATTTCACTATAATTTGTAAGAAAATGGCTTACACAGATTATAATGAAATAGGGTGACATACGAAATACTCGCAGGTGTCGGTTTCGATGTCTCGGCTGGAACTTTCCCTTTCCAGGAGGGCAGCAGTGAAGAAGAAGAAGGCTCCTCCACAAGTTACGACTGGTATTTTCCCTTTCCAAGAGGGCAGCAATGAAGAAGAAAAATGGTCTTCTCCACAAGAGTATGAACAAACACAAGGTTGTGTTCTTGGGTTGCAAACGGATTCACAAAGGTTTGGCAAAGTTGTGTGAATCAAAATACGAGTCGTGAGACTTAAAAAGGTGAAGACTAGAGTAATTAGAACTCTTAAATTCGTCTCTGAAAGTCTTGGAAAATACACCCTCGAAATAGGTATATTTATAGAAAACTTGAATCAGGAAAAAAATCTCGACAGATCTGATCGAGATTATCAAGACCGGATTGGTCCGATTTTGATGCCGGATCGGTTCGATATTGGATCGATTCGTTTTTCAAAATGACCTCATCGGTTCGGCTTCGATCCGGGGTTTACTGGTTTTGATACACATCGGATCAGTTCTTTTTTTGATGCCGGATCAGTCCGAGGCCGGATCAGTTTGTTTTTAATAGGACCGGATCAGTTCGGTTTACCAGAAAAAACTTTACCAAGTTCATGACGCTTTGATATTTGGATCCGTTGACGTAGATGCGATCTTGAATTTCTTCAACGGTGTAACGGCGTACGACATACATATTGACAATGGTAAAAATGACCTTACATTTTGAACATAAATAAAAAAAAGAAAATTTGAGACACTATGTTTTTTTATTTGAAATAAGTTTTTACGTATTATATTTCATATACTTGTTAAACCTACATTAATAAAATAACAATTCTACTCTGATGGAACGATGGACCGAAAAAGTGATTGAATGATTTGGTAACATTGGATATTCAAACATACTTGATATTTGTAAATGTCATTTAACATTATACTTAACACCGAACCTTTAGAAATACAAGCTAATCACACCTAGTACTTGCAAAACCCATTAAACAAAATAATTACAATAGTTTTTCCAGCAAACCTCATATAAATTATTACTAGTCAAAAACCAAACAAAACATACATGAGAGCTTACATGAAAATTACAAAGTTATAAACTTATTGGAGTACAAAGTTTACTTGATAGTTAAAAACAAAAAATAAATAGATTAAAAATAAAACCAAAGTTTCTCAATACACCCACAAAAACTACATTAAGAATCCACATCAATTTTGCTTGAAAATATGAAGTTGGTCTTTGCTTTGCTCATTTGGATTTGAATTGGAATCAATTCTCATTTGTAATCGAATGTTCATCTCGTTGTTCCATTCGAAAATGATTAGTACAAAATCCTAAAATAATGTTCAATTTCTCACTAGAATTTGATAAAAATGATAAAAACAAAAATATACAGATTATGCAAAGGTTCAACCTATATAAATACATCCGGAATTGTTTATTGAAATAATGGCATGTGTGAGCCACTTTCAAAGTCATACATATCACATAAATGAGTTATATTTTAAAATTTAGATTAACAAGAATAAAAAATATTAATAATAAATGAAACGTTTGCATAATTTTGTTGGATGGATGTCCATTCACTGCATATTTGTTAGGAATCGTGTAAAATGTGAGAAGTACTTTCTCTCTCCTACAAGTGAAAACAACACATTTTATTAGATACTAAGAAATCTTTAAAAAATAATTAACTCAATTAAATATATTTAGTTAACCAACCTTTGCTATTTTTTCTTCTTTTAAACAAACTTCCCAGTCACTCCTTGTTGCTTTTACAATGGAATCGAACTTTTCTATTAATGGCTAATGGAGAATGAATATGTTCACTTCCTTTTACATTAGCATCGCCCCAAACTGATGAGGTGTTGAGTTGTTCAATTGTGAATGTAGTGGGTTGGATATTTGAACAAGTTGCTCCACTATTCTCCAACTCATTGGGAAACCATTTAATCCAATTCATCGTAAAGTTTGTTTGGTCTTCACTTTTTGTTCCCTTGTCCTCCACTTCTTTAGAATGCATTACACATTTATCCCCATATTGTCTCTCGTTATATAAATAACTTAATTACTAATTCTTTTCAAGATTAAATTTTCCAGTTAATATATCCCAACATGATTCAAAGTGAGTGATAGTTAGATAATCATATACAACACATTTTGTATAATTTTTCATCGACTCATATTAGGCATACCCCTTTAATTTTTTCGGTAATTTCTTCATAATATGCAATAACTGCTGCCTCAGCATGGAAAGACAATTTCAATGGCATTTTTCATGACTTTATCTTAATCATTTATTATTGTGCAGGGAGCACAATCATTAATGCATGATATCCATAACTTCAAAATGACAAGTAAAAGTATATGTATCCTCACTCGATATTAACCCACATCCTAACAGTATTGATTGGCCATGATGGTTGACCCCAATAAAAGGTGCAAAGCGCATTTCGTACTTGTTGGTCAAGTATGTTGTATAAAATGTGATAACATCTCCAGACTCCTTATACGCATCCCTGCTTCTTGCATCCGCTAAAATTAAATTTTCATGCTTCCATCATTGTCCATATTTGTGAAATGGTAGAAATTATAATTATTAGCTTGCAGTTTAATAAAGAAGTTTTGAACAGCTAAAGCATCTCATTCCCGAGTCTCAACCTTATAACTTTATCAATATAGTTATAACAAACTTTTATACATAAATAAAAAGTGGCACATTCTCATTCCTACCGACTTCCACTAAACACGCAATAATTTTTTTTTTATTAGGCCTTATATCGGCCCTATCATTCATTTCAAGTCTCCTTTTCACCATTGTATTTATTACCCGATTAACCTTAAAATATCATGATTTTTCCATACTCACAAGATGGTTGTGGTCGAGGATATAATCGTGATTGGACACTTTCGTTCGAGACACAAAAATGCATTAATTTTGGCAGCACAATTACGTCGGCAACTTGGTGGAAATTCGAATCATTTTTTACTTCTATTTTCACTTTTACCCTCTCGAGAGCAAGCAGAGAAACATATCTTACCACACCATTATATCCTGTTTTTGAATTCCCTTTTATGGGAAAACCTACTTTATGACCATATTTTTTTGTAGTACTCCAACATATCATCAGCAGTGTCAAATTGCATTGCGACTTTGGGTTGAAACGTGTTTTCCTTTTTACTTTTTCCATTTTTATCATCTTTAATACCTTCATTTCCCCTAACTCCTCAGCATACTCATTTACTTTTAATTAAACAAATCACAAAATTAGTTTTTTAAAATAACTGAAAAGATAGGTGTCAATATAAATAAATAAATAACATATTAAGAACGTAAATAGAAATTTTTAAAAAAAACGTATTTACATTTGAAAAATGTTACAAGATGTCAAGAAAAAAATATTTAGAAAAAATATTAAGAATATGAACTATTAACAATTAGAGAAAAAACACTTAAAATCTCCTATTTATTCAAATATGTACATTAAATTTATGAAATCAAACTTACTTGATCAAATGTAAAATAATTGTATTTTTTTTATCCCCCACTTTATTAAGAAATTTGGATAGTGTTCTTAATATGAATGGGGACACGAGAAAGGAATGAGAAGATTAAGGCTTAAGAATATAATTTTTATTGTTGTTTTAATTTTTTTTTAAGAATCCGGTTAAAGTTTAAGTTCCATATTTTTTAAGGGATAATTCAAATCTAGTCATATTTATAGGGTGAAAGATGCATCAAATCCTATTGAATTTTTTTTAATGTACCAAGTCCTTTTTCACTATAAACGACATATATTTAGACAAATATACCCTCACATGTACCCATTTTAAACTCACTTACTCTCTCTCTAACAACCCTACTTCCACCTCCACCCCCACCTCACCCCACCGCACCGGAGACTCACCGAACGCAGCCCATCAGAAAATCTCGTCAGAGGCCGCCAGAATTCTCACCGGAGTGTTTCTCTATCATTGTTTCTCTCTCTCTCTATCTTCTTCTTCTATTTTTTTTTTTTTTTTGTCCGCACCAGCGGCACCATCACCCGAACTGGAGAAGAAGAGTTTTCGCCGGACAAAAAATGGAGATTTCGTCGGAAAAAATGGAGGTTTTATAGAAACAGATAAATTTATCTGTTTCGATTTTTCAGGCAAAAAATATCGAATATAGGTGTTGTTTGATATATTTCGACGAGTAGATTTCAAATATATAAATTTTATGAATTTTGGATTTGTAGATTTAAAGTTATGGACTTTTAAAGATTTGGTGGTTTTTTTTAAAACGACGTTAACAATTGTCTTCAGTTGTGAAGGTGATTTTGAGGGTGTATTTGTTATTTTAATGTGTTGAGTTGACAAAATAAAACTTTTGACACCATTCAGTCGGTCAAAGGATCTCTTACCAAGTAAAAGGGCCTTCAAAATAATTACCCTTTTTTTAATCTTTTTTATCTTTTAGCTTTCAATAATTTATAAGTAGCGCAACTCGCATTGCCATCATCTGTCCCTCTCAAATCCGAACGACTCTTTAATAAACATCAACGGAAATGGGGGTACTGGCTCGCCGGGCTGGCCACCCTCATCCGAAGGTGAACTCTCTAAGGAAAATGAGGAGGATATCCACGTACAGTAAAAAAAGATAAAAGAACACCATACAACCGATGTCAGTTGAGGATCAGTTGGATGTTGCAATGGACTGTGACGACATGACTCCCCCCACTTGAGGGAGGAGGAAAAAAACAACAACACATACATGTCCAGTTAAACCAGTGGTAGAGACAACTCTAAAATCACAAAAAGACTGTCATACAAAGATGCAGTTGGTTCTGAGATAAGCAACAACACAAATATCTACTTTGATGACTCAACTGGGTCCTGGTCAGATGACGAAATGGATCTTAGTATGCAGGGAGATCTAGACCTAAATAACAACTCAGAGGAGGATCATGACCCTCTATGCCCGACTATTTTAATCCCACAAAAACATGTGGTCAATCTTAGAGAAAGGTGGAAAGAAACTGTGATCGTGAGTCTTCTTAGAAGTTTCATAGGTTTCAAGATGCTTGTCAACAAGGTTCCATCTATTTGGAACAAAATTATAGATTTGGAAGAGGGGCACTATATCTTCAAATTTTCCATGAAAGAAGACTGCTACCATGTTATTACAGGAGGTCTGTGGATCATCAATGGATACTACCTCATTGTGAGAAATTGGACACCGAACTTTAATCCCATGGATTTTAACAAAGTTACCACCGCTCTGTGGGTAAGACTTCCATGTCTACCCATAGAACGGTTTGACAAAATAATACTCTTCCACATAGGTAGCAAGCTCGGCAGACCAATACAAACTGATTTTAACTCGGCCGCTTATCCCCTTATATAAACTTGATGGGAAGAAATACTGTGTGGAGAATGAATTTCTACTCTATATTTCCTTCACTTATGGTAGAATACGACATAATAGTGAGTTTTGACCATTAAACACGGCCATGCAGAACTCCGGTCAATTGTCGGACGACATAATTCAACCACCGTCGATGGACGATAAGATCCAACCAAGCCACATCACTAACAAAATACAACATAACGCTAATATTTCTGAAACTGTTGGAAGAACGGATACGGTGGCAGCTACCAGTGGGGAAAAGGCAATGGATACTCACTTTGGACCATTGATGTTGGTTAAACATAACCATAGTAGTAGGCGTACAAACCTTGGGCATGACAATAATGGCATGTACGACCATAACAAAGAAAATCCACGTGACAGATTTGTTGGGCTAGAGAATCAAGCATACGATGTTGGGAATAATAAATTATAGGCTCCAACAAGTCAGTATAGTATGAAACCTCAGGCAAGGCAGAATAGTAGCACAATAAATGAAAATAACCGTCAGTTTAAAGTTATCCTAGGTGACTTTATGAAAGGATCTGCACCATTAAATAAAAACGCTAATATGATGACAAAGAATATGCATGAGGGTACATACGTTGGGTCCTCCAGTAGAAGGAACAAGACGCAAACAAGTTACGGCAACTCTGTGCATGGGGCCCAACCAAGATCCAGTGAACTTACTTCTCACATCTCATTAATCTCAGAAGACGAAACCCATGAAATTGAAGAAACAGGTAACACCTTTTCGATTACTGCTAAGGTATGTACTAACACTATTAATTCAGCCAACTCCCCCTCTATTAATTTATCTGCTATTACTGATAAATGTACTAATATGCTTCAACCCCTACCAATATAACTTCTTCCATTTGTGCTCCCTCTTACTGTGAGCCTCTCAACCCCACAATAGCCATCAAAGATCACCCTACTGACCTAAACTTCATTCATCATGGAAGCTTCACATTTCCCCATTGCAATGTTAGGCAACCTACCTATATAATACTTATGCCTGTCAAAGGTGGGGGGGAGTTCACCCTAAATCTAGGGATGAAAATGGTAGTCATTACGAGGATATATTGGAGCGTTGCCCAGACGCGAGTTATAATACGAACCATAGAAACATCTAAGGGGGAAGATACGATAATACAAGGGACGGTACTGAAAATGTCATTAACCAACCATCAACAGGATTAAAAATGCCCTCTTGTGGAACAATATTGAAGCCCATAGCTAGAAGCCGTGTTTTTATGTTTGTGCTTACTTGGAATTATAGGGGGGGCGAGAAATCCCTATTTATCCCACGTTCACCAAACTCTATAAAAATTTCAATCCTAGAGTTGTCATCATTATTGAAACTCAAACTGCCTTCTATAACTTCTCTAGTTATTTTGATAGTATGGGCTTCACTAACTGGAGGTCTTCGAAGCACATGGATGCTCGGGGGATATTTGGGTCCTCTGGAACCAAATCCACATCCAACTACACAATATTAATGTCTCCGAACAATCCATCCACCTCCTTGTCACCCTTAAGGGTTACGACGAGTAGCTCCTTTCCGCTATCTATGTTAAACCTAACTCTAACTTTCTTTAAACCCTCTGGCACAATCTGAAAAGCCTTTCCCAAGATCTTCATACCCCCTGGTTAGCCACGGGGGATTTTAATGACCATTTTGACTCCTCGGAGAAAAAAAGTTATTCCAGTCACAACAGAGAGACTACACTCACTAAATTTGTAGAGAATGTTGGTAGTTGTAACCTTACGAACCTTGATAGCATGGGCCCACGCCTCACCTAGACTAATAGCAGAGAAGAGTTTGCCAATACCCTTGTCAGACTTGACCGACCTCTTGCCAATCCTGCATGGCACATGCTGTTCCCTGAGGCAATTATGGAGAATATACCACACACTGCATCCGACCATTTCCCCATGATCATTAACATTGAAGGTAAAAACTCCAACATTTTCATTCCCCATCCTTTTAGATTAATTTCATGTTGGTTTGATCATGCTGACTTTCGAAACATTATTTTAAATAACTGGAACAAAAACTCTAATTTTCATCACAACTTGAATACGTGTATCCCTATTATTAAACATTGGAACCATTCTGTGTATGGCCACATTAATATAAATAAAAAATGCATTCTCCATAAAATTAAAGGTATACAAATAGCACATGAAGCCCACTTTGAGAATGCGTGATATTGATTAACTCCGCAAATTTCTAATTAGACACACTTATTAAATTTCAGCCCCTAAACATGCATCTAAAGTGCGTGCGTGTGTCAACCCATAAACAAATAAATCATGTGACACAAAAATATGCTGAGACACAGAATTCAGGAAAAAACCCCTTTCGGGTAAAACCTTTATTTCACTATGAATATACAAGCCGCAACTTACAATTACATAGAGAAATCTGCAATGGATCAACGCGCAGCCAACCCACAAAGACACGCAGTCTTGAACTCAGCAAGAGAATACACGCAGCACCCTCCAAGGACTCGCAGCCCAAACAACGAAGAAAGAACCGCAGCTCTCCTCAATGACACGCAGCCATAACACTTTGTAGAGACTCCCTCAGCAATGACACGCAGCCCTCGGTTGCAAAGATCTCTCCACAAAGATGAACAACAACAAAGCTTGTGTTCTAGGGTTCCAAAAGATTCACAAAAGTAATTGGGATTTTTGTGTGTGAATCAAAAAGATGTTTGGCACATCAAAAAGGTGAAGACTTAGAGTATTTAGGACTCTGAAAATCGTGTATGTAAGTCTTGAAAAATAACTCCCCGAAGTTGGATTTAAATAAGAAGTCTTTGAGCCTAAAAAATCTGCAGCGAATCTGGCAGAGATTATCCCCGTCGGATCGGTCCGGATTGAGGGCGGATCGGTCCGATTTGACCGGATCGGTTCTTTTATTAAGAGGCGGATCGGTCCGAATGAGGTCGGATCGGTTCGGCTATTTCTCCTCATCGGTTTGCCATCGGTCCGGGGTATACTGGCCTTCAGCAAAACGGATCGGTCCGTTTGTGACCGGATCGGTCCGGTTGACCCAGAATAATAAATGCCTCATTTTGCTTGAAAAAAACTTACGCCTTATTTTTATAAAAAACATTTTATAAAAATTTCCCAATACTAAATATGAACTTTAAGGAACGTAGAAACAAAATTTTACCAAGTTCATTCTCGCAGAGGCTATGATGTTGAAGACGCTTTGATATTCGGATCCGTTGATGTAGATGCAATCTTGAATTTCTTCAACGGTGTAACGGCGTATGACATACATATTGATAATGGACAAAAATGTCCTTACAAATCTCCCCCTATGTCTATGCCGGTACATACATAAAAAAATATCCGAATTATCAACTAATGACCTATACAAATCTACCCTCCTATGAACCCTAAAAATGGAAAGATACAAAGGTATAAATCTTCATCGTTTGTTCTTCAATCTTCAACAATGATCAAATCTCAAAGCTTTTCTCATCAGGGTGTGCAACATATTGATTTTCAATCTTCATACCTACACACATGAGACAAAGCAAATACCACGTGACATATCGAGTTTGAAATGAGATAAACATAGATACCAATATATGATAAAATCATAAGCTATATCTCAAAAACTCCCCCAAAATTCAAACTCCCCCATAAAATGATAATTCTTTCTCCCCCTTTTTATGATGTCCCCAAATAGACAAATGAGAAGAATGAATCAAATAAGCGAAATCGGGGTGTCACGGTACACAAAATAGGGCATCAAACAATTTTTTTTTATTTTTCAAATTTTTCATACAAAGATAGGATACCAAAAAGAACAAATATGATACAAAAATCACACCATGGATTTAAACTCAAACAACCAAGTCATGGAAACGAAATGAATGGGTGTGAACACATTCGATAGGTAAATCAACTCAATCAATCATATGTGCATGATGCATATGTGTACCCCTAACGAATGAGCATCAAAAGTATCCTTAGGTGAAAAGATTGTTGAATTTAGATGACATCGTCTTATACAAATCAACAAATCAAAGTCAAAATGATTTCCACACCAATAACGTCCAAAACTATTTAGCGCATTTTCAAGCATTTCAAGGACGTGCAAACCCGTTTTAATTCTCCAACCAAACTCCCTCATATATATTTTCTTTTAGAGGTAATCTAAATTCTCAAACTTTGGAGAATTGGTGCAAAAACCTAAATGGCCCATAATTGGCATGAATTTCTTTTTATTGCCTTTCAATTTTTTCGGGCTCTTTGAACCTCTTTGGACCTCGGATAATAAAATTCCTCCAATTTAACGGTGGCTTAGTATTCGCAAAGGCTAAAGAACCTTTCGCAGCCCTTCCCTGTTTTCAAACAAAGCACACAAACTCACAAAACGGTTTTTTATATGCACAATTTCCTTAGCAAAATTTATCGCGCTTGGTTCGTTTTAAGGACAGGATTGAAGTGAAAACACCCAACCAACATGTGATAAGACAAGCACAATAATCAAACAAAATCCGTGCATGTGTGCAATAAAGGAAACATGAGTCAAACATGTAGGAAGTAACACTTAATTACATCTTAATGACTCCAAACATTATAAAGCACATGGATGAATTGACCTATTGTCTCAAAACACTTATCAAATAGTCACATGAAAATAATGGAATGATGTTGTGACTCGGTCATCCAAAGTGTTCATCCATAAACGGTGCAACCAAAACAAAAAAAATATTTTTTGTATTTTTCAAAAAAAATATATACAAAAATGATACATACTAGCAATAGGCAAACAATGACATCATGAAAATCACCCTATGCTAGTAAACAAGTCAAACCTCAATCATTAGGTGCGGAGGGGTTTTCCAACTTATGAAAAACCTCCATCAATTCTTGTGAAGTTTTGACTAAAAACTTAACTTGCTCACCTAAATGTGCAAACTCTCTCATGTAGTCTCCGGGAGCATGTAAAGTATCATGTGTGGGTGCATGTGTGCCAGAAACACGTCTAGAAGCAAAACGTGACACATACCCCAACTTAAAGCAAAATTCCCTAAGGTGACCTCTCCTCTTGCAATGTGAGCAAACATAAATAGGCCTAGGAACACCTCTCTCAAAAACTCTATGACGCACTTTCCTAATAGGAATGGGACGCCTAGGTGGGTTAGGGTGAGACACATGTGAAACTGTCACTAAAGTGGGAACCGGCTCGGGTGCTAATTGGGAAGAAGAAGCACCGTCATGACTTATTCCTAACTTCTCACCTTTACCCTTAAGAACCACCTTTTCAACCTTCTTAGGTGCGTTCTCAAACTTGACTTTGACCTCCCGGGCACGTTCGAGATCACTCTCGAGTTGGGATACACGTGTCGTCAGACTAGACAACGTGTCGGCCAAATCACACTTCTCCTTTCTCAAAACCTCCTTCTCTTTCTCCAAATCTAAAACCCGACGACCTAAATCCCTATTATACTTCTTTGTTTTCAAGGTCTCGGTGTACAAATCTCTAAAAGCTTTTTGGAGCTCACTTTCATCTCCACTTTCACTCTCACTTTCTGCCTCACTTGAAGAACATGAATCACTATTATCGCTCTCGTGTGCACTTTTGTGAGACAAACTGGGTGTGCTTACACGACTAGAAAAGGCGACAACCATCCCATGTCCTAAATCTTTATCCGACTCATCTCCCTCATCATCACTAAGTGTGGCAGGCATGGCTACTTTCTTCCCTTTCTTTCTAAGCCAAGTAGGACACTCAAACGACTTATGTCCCTTACCCCCACATTCAAAACAGGTGATGTTCTCTAAATCTTCCTCACACTCCTCATCAGAGTCATTCCTCTCATCACTTTCTTTGCCCTTTCCTTTCCTTTTATTTTTCTCAAAAAAATTCTTTTTATTGGAAGAATTGTTTCTTTTCATGTTGAGAAATTTTTTAAAGTTTTTCGCAAACAAGGCCATATTATCAAAATCAACATCTTCCTCAGAATCAGACTCACAAACTTTTTCTTTCTTTTTCTTAAAATGAGTCTTTAAAGCAATACCATTATCCTTAGCCTTAATGGTTTTAGGAAACATGTCAATCTCATAGGTTTGAAGATCTCCTACAAGTTCTTCCAACTTAAGTGATTTCAGATTTCCCAAAGAGTTCAAAACAGTGACTTTAGGAATAAAGCGTTTTGGAAGAGATCTCAAAATCTTTTTAACGACACGCGTGTTATCAATCACCTCACCCAAATTAAAACTAGTGTTAACAATGTCCGACAAACGTGCATAAAATTCATCAAAGCATTCGGACTCAGACATGGTGATAGTCTCAAATTGGGTGGCCAGATTTTGTAACTTAGACTCTTTAACAGCGTTCGTACCCTCATGTGTCAGTTTCAAAACATCCCAAGCCTCCTTAGACGTGGAGCACGTCATGATTCGGCGATACTCATCAGGAGTGATAGCACCAGAAATAGCACTCAGACCACGGGAGTTAAAATTGGACAACTTATAATCATCCTCAGTCCAGGCTGACACGGGTTTTAGAGAGGTGATGTTATTAACAGTGACCGTGGGAGGAGTCCAACCATTTTCGCAAAGTAACCAAACTCGCTCGTCAATAGATTTTAAAATCGATTTCATACGAGCTTTCCAGTAGGCATAATTAGACCCGTCAAAAATAGGCATCTGATTATATAAGTGCTCCATAGGAAAAATTGCAATTTTTCACAAAACTGATTTTAAAAAAAATCAATATCACACGATTTTGCGGAAAATAGGAATACGCGATAAATTAGCGCAACCTGCTCTGATACCAATTTGAGAATGCGTGATATTGATTAACTCCGCAAATTTCTAATTAGACACACTTATTAAATTTCAGCCCCTAAACATGCATCTAAAGTGCGTGCGTGTGTCAACCCATAAACAAATAAATCATGTGACACAAAAATATGCTGAGACACAGAATTCAGGAAAAAACCCCTTTCGGGTAAAACCTTTATTTCACTATGAATATACAAGCCGCAACTTACAATTACATAGAGAAATCTGCAATGGATCAACGCGCAGCCAACCCACAAAGACACGCAGTCTTGAACTCAGCAAGAGAATACACGCAGCACCCTCCAAGGACTCGCAGCCCAAACAACGAAGAAAGAACCGCAGCTCTCCTCAATGACACGCAGCCATAACACTTTGTAGAGACTCCCTCAGCAATGACACGCAGCCCTCGGTTGCAAAGATCTCTCCACAAAGATGAACAACAACAAAGCTTGTGTTCTAGGGTTCCAAAAGATTCACAAAAGTAATTGGGATTTTTGTGTGTGAATCAAAAAGATGTTTGGCACATCAAAAAGGTGAAGACTTAGAGTATTTAGGACTCTGAAAATCGTGTATGTAAGTCTTGAAAAATAACTCCCCGAAGTTGGATTTAAATAAGAAGTCTTTGAGCCTAAAAAATCTGCAGCGAATCTGGCAGAGATTATCCCCGTCGGATCGGTCCGGATTGAGGGCGGATCGGTCCGATTTGACCGGATCGGTTCTTTTATTAAGAGGCGGATCGGTCCGAATGAGGTCGGATCGGTTCGGCTATTTCTCCTCATCGGTTTGCCATCGGTCCGGGGTATACTGGCCTTCAGCAAAACGGATCGGTCCGTTTGTGACCGGATCGGTCCGGTTGACCCAGAATAATAAATGCCTCATTTTGCTTGAAAAAAACTTACGCCTTATTTTTATAAAAAACATTTTATAAAAATTTCCCAATACTAAATATGAACTTTAAGGAACGTAGAAACAAAATTTTACCAAGTTCATTCTCGCAGAGGCTATGATGTTGAAGACGCTTTGATATTCGGATCCGTTGATGTAGATGCAATCTTGAATTTCTTCAACGGTGTAACGGCGTATGACATACATATTGATAATGGACAAAAATGTCCTTACAAATCTCCCCCTATGTCTATGCCGGTACATACATAAAAAAATATCCGAATTATCAACTAATGACCTATACAAATCTACCCTCCTATGAACCCTAAAAATGGAAAGATACAAAGGTATAAATCTTCATCGTTTGTTCTTCAATCTTCAACAATGATCAAATCTCAAAGCTTTTCTCATCAGGGTGTGCAACATATTGATTTTCAATCTTCATACCTACACACATGAGACAAAGCAAATACCACGTGACATATCGAGTTTGAAATGAGATAAACATAGATACCAATATATGATAAAATCATAAGCTATATCTCAAAAACTCCCCCAAAATTCAAACTCCCCCATAAAATGATAATTCTTTCTCCCCCTTTTTATGATGTCCCCAAATAGACAAATGAGAAGAATGAATCAAATAAGCGAAATCGGGGTGTCACGGTACACAAAATAGGGCATCAAACAATTTTTTTTGATTTTTCAAATTTTTCATACAAAGATAGGATACCAAAAAGAACAAATATGATACAAAAATCACACCATGGATTTAAACTCAAACAACCAAGTCATGGAAACGAAATGAATGGGTGTGAACACATTCGATAGGTAAATCAACTCAATCAATCATATGTGCATGATGCATATGTGTACCCCTAACGAATGAGCATCAAAAGTATCCTTAGGTGAAAAGATTGTTGAATTTAGATGACATCGTCTTATACAAATCAACAAATCAAAGTCAAAATGATTTCCACACCAATAACGTCCAAAACTATTTAGCGCATTTTCAAGCATTTCAAGGACGTGCAAACCCGTTTTAATTCTCCAACCAAACTCCCTCATATATATTTTCTTTTAGAGGTAATCTAAATTCTCAAACTTTGGAGAATTGGTGCAAAAACCTAAATGGCCCATAATTGGCATGAATTTCTTTTTATTGCCTTTCAATTTTTTCGGGCTCTTTGAACCTCTTTGGACCTCGGATAATAAAATTCCTCCAATTTAACGGTGGCTTAGTATTCGCAAAGGCTAAAGAACCTTTCGCAGCCCTTCCCTGTTTTCAAACAAAGCACACAAACTCACAAAACGGTTTTTTATATGCACAATTTCCTTAGCAAAATTTATCGCGCTTGGTTCGTTTTAAGGACAGGATTGAAGTGAAAACACCCAACCAACATGTGATAAGACAAGCACAATAATCAAACAAAATCCGTGCATGTGTGCAATAAAGGAAACATGAGTCAAACATGTAGGAAGTAACACTTAATTACATCTTAATGACTCCAAACATTATAAAGCACATGGATGAATTGACCTATTGTCTCAAAACACTTATCAAATAGTCACATGAAAATAATGGAATGATGTTGTGACTCGGTCATCCAAAGTGTTCATCCATAAACGGTGCAACCAAAACAAAAAAAATATTTTTTGTATTTTTCAAAAAAAATATATACAAAAATGATACATACTAGCAATAGGCAAACAATGACATCATGAAAATCACCCTATGCTAGTAAACAAGTCAAACCTCAATCATTAGGTGCGGAGGGGTTTTCCAACTTATGAAAAACCTCCATCAATTCTTGTGAAGTTTTGACTAAAAACTTAACTTGCTCACCTAAATGTGCAAACTCTCTCATGTAGTCTCCGGGAGCATGTAAAGTATCATGTGTGGGTGCATGTGTGCCAGAAACACGTCTAGAAGCAAAACGTGACACATACCCCAACTTAAAGCAAAATTCCCTAAGGTGACCTCTCCTCTTGCAATGTGAGCAAACATAAATAGGCCTAGGAACACCTCTCTCAAAAACTCTATGACGCACTTTCCTAATAGGAATGGGACGCCTAGGTGGGTTAGGGTGAGACACATGTGAAACTGTCACTAAAGTGGGAACCGGCTCGGGTGCTAATTGGGAAGAAGAAGCACCGTCATGACTTATTCCTAACTTCTCACCTTTACCCTTAAGAACCACCTTTTCAACCTTCTTAGGTGCGTTCTCAAACTTGACTTTGACCTCCCGGGCACGTTCGAGATCGCTCTCGAGTTGGGATACACGTGTCGTCAGACTAGACAACGTGTCGGCCAAATCACACTTCTCCTTTCTCAAAACCTCCTTCTCTTTCTCCAAATCTAAAACCCGACGACCTAAATCCCTATTATACTTCTTTGTTTTCAAGGTCTCGGTGTACAAATCTCTAAAAGCTTTTTGGAGCTCACTTTCATCTCCACTTTCACTCTCACTTTCTGCCTCACTTGAAGAACATGAATCACTATTATCGCTCTCGTGTGCACTTTTGTGAGACAAACTGGGTGTGCTTACACGACTAGAAAAGGCGACAACCATCCCATGTCCTAAATCTTTATCCGACTCATCTCCCTCACCATCACTAAGTGTGGCAGGCATGGCTACTTTCTTCCCTTTCTTTCTAAGCCAAGTAGGACACTCAAACGACTTATGTCCCTTACCCCCACATTCAAAACAGGTGATGTTCTCTAAATCTTCCTCACACTCCTCATCAGAGTCATTCCTCTCATCACTTTCTTTGCCCTTTCCTTTCCTTTTATTTTTCTCAAAAAAATTCTTTTTATTGGAAGAATTGTTTCTTTTCATGTTGAGAAATTTTTTAAAGTTTTTCGCAAACAAGGCCATATTATCAAAATCAACATCTTCCTCAGAATCAGACTCACAAACTTTTTCTTTCTTTTTCTTAAAATGAGTCTTTAAAGCAATACCATTATCCTTAGCCTTAATGGTTTTAGGAAACATGTCAATCTCATAGGTTTGAAGATCTCCTACAAGTTCTTCCAACTTAAGTGATTTCAGATTTCCCAAAGAGTTCAAAACAGTGACTTTAGGAATAAAGCGTTTTGGAAGAGATCTCAAAATCTTTTTAACGACACGCGTGTTATCAATCACCTCACCCAAATTAAAACTAGTGTTAACAATGTCCGACAAACGTGCATAAAATTCATCAAAGCATTCGGACTCAGACATGGTGATAGTCTCAAATTGGGTGGCCAGATTTTGTAACTTAGACTCTTTAACAGCGTTCGTACCCTCATGTGTCAGTTTCAAAACATCCCAAGCCTCCTTAGACGTGGAGCACGTCATGATTCGGCGATACTCATCAGGAGTGATAGCACCAGAAATAGCACTCAGACCACGGGAGTTAAAATTGGACAACTTATAATCATCCTCAGTCCAGGCTGACACGGGTTTTAGAGAGGTGATGTTATTAACAGTGACCGTGGGAGGAGTCCAACCATTTTCGCAAAGTAACCAAACTCGCTCGTCAATAGATTTTAAAATCGATTTCATACGAGCTTTCCAGTAGGCATAATTAGACCCGTCAAAAATAGGCATCTGATTATATAAGTGCTCCATAGGAAAAATTGCAATTTTTCACAAAACTGATTTTAAAAAAAATCAATATCACACGATTTTGCGGAAAATAGGAATACGCGATAAATTAGCGCAACCTGCTCTGATACCAATTTGAGAATGCGTGATATTGATTAACTTCGCAAATTTCTAATTAGACACACTTATTAAATTTCAGCCGCTAAACATGCATCTAAAGTGCGTGCGTGTGTCAACCCATAAACAAATAAATCATGTGACACAAAAATATGCTGAGACACAGAATTCAGGAAAAAACCCCTTTCGGGTAAAACCTTTATTTCACTATGAATATACAAGCCGCAACTTACAATTACATAGAGAAATCTGCAATGGATCAACGCGCAGCCAACCCACAAAGACACGCAGTCTTGAACTCAGCAAGAGAATACACGCAGCACCCTCCAAGGACTCGCAGCCCAAACAACGAAGAAAGAACCGCAGCTCTCCTCAATGACACGCAGCCATAACACTTTGTAGAGACTCCCTCAGCAATGACACGCAGCCCTCGGTTGCAAAGATCTCTCCACAAAGATGAACAACAACAAAGCTTGTGTTCTAGGGTTCCAAAAGATTCACAAAAGTAATTGGGATTTTTGTGTGTGAATCAAAAAGATGTTTGGCACATCAAAAAGGTGAAGACTTAGAGTATTTAGGACTCTGAAAATCGTGTATGTAAGTCTTGAAAAATAACTCCCCGAAGTTGGATTTAAATAAGAAGTCTTTGAGCCTAAAAAATCTGCAGCGAATCTGGCAGAGATTATCCCCGTCGGATCGGTCCGGATTGAGGGCGGATCGGTCCGATTTGACCGGATCGGTTCTTTTATTAAGAGGCGGATCGGTCCGAATGAGGTCGGATCGGTTCGGCTATTTCTCCTCATCGGTTTGCCATCGGTCCGGGGTATACTGGCCTTCAGCAAAACGGATCGGTCCGTTTGTGACCGGATCGGTCCGGTTGACCCAGAATAATAAATGCCTCATTTTGCTTGAAAAAAACTTACGCCTTATTTTTATAAAAAACATTTTATAAAAATTTCCCAATACTAAATATGAACTTTAAGGAACGTAGAAACAAAATTTTACCAAGTTCATTCTCGCAGAGGCTATGATGTTGAAGACGCTTTGATATTCGGATCCGTTGATGTAGATGCAATCTTGAATTTCTTCAACGGTGTAACGGCGTATGACATACATATTGATAATGGACAAAAATGTCCTTACACACTTCTCCCATAACCTTTACATCATGGAAAAATAACTTATTAATAAGTATAACGACATCCTTCGCCATGTAGAGCTCCTTTGGAAGCAGAAATTCCGTATTAAATGGCTTAGTGAAGGAGAGAAAAACACAAAGTTATTCTATACTCCCACTATTATTAAAAGACGCCATAATAATATCGATAGAATCAAAATTGATGGGGATTGGGTAGGCGATAGTAAGAGAAATTCGCTTCACATTAACAACTATTTTGTCTCACTCTTCTCGAAATTCGAAAACCCCACATACGATAGTATGTTCTTCAATTTTGATCACCCCCGCTTTAAGGATATTGATAATAACATTTTGGAGCACCCCATTTCGTTAGATGAGGTCCGGCGTACGATTTTCAGTATGAATGATCTTAAAGCCCCAGGCTCGGATGGTATCCAACCGATCTTCTTCCATACTTTTGGGGAGACAACCAAATTTTGCTTGTTTAATTTCATTGATGAATGTTTCACCTCGCTTACCTTTACTGAGAATGCAAACACTAGCCGTGTCAACCTGATCCCCAAAATTGATAACCCCATGAACATCACCCAATTTAGGCCTATCACCCTCTGTAATGTGCCATACAAAATCATGGCGAAAATTATTGTTAATAGGTCCCAACCCATTCTCTGTTGAATTATTAGCCCTAACCATGCAAGCTTCCTCCCTGGATGTTAGACCTTGGATAATACTATTATTACCCAGGATATAATACACTCACTTTATAAAAAGAAGGGTAAAGAGGGGGGGGGGGACATTTTCAAAATCGATCTCCATAAAGACTACGACAAGATTAGTTGGGAGTTCTTGGAACAGGTTCTCATCTGGTTCAATATCAGTCCAAAAATTATCCAACTCATACGCAACTGCATCACTAGTTCCCCCACCTCTATTCTATGGAACGAGGTCCCTCTCCCTTAGTTTAAGCCTTCAAGAGGTCTTAGACCGGGTGATCCCCTGTCCCCATACCTGTTTGTTGTGTGTATGGAGTATTTGGGAGTTGCTATCAACCATCGGGTGGACCAGGGAATGTGGAAGGGGGATCAAGACCTCCCAGAACGACCCGATTGTCTCACATCTCTTTTTTGCGGATGACATCATCCTTTTCACCAAGGCATTGCAACTTTGTTGTGATGTCATCATGCGTTCCCTGAAGCAATTCTGTGACATTTCTGGGCAAACCTTTAGCCTATCTAAATCCAAAATTTAGATCTCCTCGAATATCCTAAGGTGAAAGGCCTATAACTTGGGCAGAAGTTGCGGGATAAGCATAACAAGGGACCTCTCTATCTACCTTGGTACCAACCTCATTCATAGAAGAACCACTATAAATCACTTCACCCACATTATTGATAAGGTCCAAAAAAGACTCTCGGGATGGAAACCCAGTCTTCTCTCCCTTGTGGGGAGAACTACCCTCCTCCAAGGAGCCACCTCTACCACTACGATCTATAATATGCAAACAACCATTTCCCCAAAAAGATTAACGAGAAGCTTGACAAACTTAACAGGGATTTCCTTTGGGGAGACTCGGAGTACAAGAAGAAAGTACACCTAGTTAATTGGAACATTATCTGCCGCTCCAAAGACTTAAGGGGATTAGGTTTTAGAAAAAACGAAGAGAATAATCATGCTATTAACTCTAAAATTGGTTAGAAGATTATGAATGACAAAAACTTGATGTGGGTCTGTGTGCTAAGTGCGAAATATAAAACGTATGAGAATCCTAGGAACTCGACATGTAAAGCACCGATTTCCCATGTTTGGAGAGGAATATTTAAACACAAAAATGACATTGTGAAAAACACTAAATGGATGATTGGTGATGGAAGTTCGACGAACATATTCAATGATTGGTGGATAGGTAACTTCCCTATACCTAGGACTCACACCAATAACCACATCTCACTTGTTAGTGACCTCATCAAGGATGGGGTTTGGAATGAATAATTTATCAAGGATACTTTTAATAATGATACTGCCAACACAATCCTAGGAACTGCTCTCCTTCGCACTACGAGGAGAACTGATAACCCTAGTTGGGGCCCCGCCGCCAATGGCAAATTCTCTATAAAATCCTACTATGACTCTCTTGTCAAGATCGATCTTAACACCTCATCTTTTATAAATTGGAAGCTTATTTGGAAAAGTAATATCCCTCAAAAGTTAAAAGCATTTTTTTGACTCATTCTTCATAAAAAAAATCCTTACTAATTGCTAGAGATTCAATCGACATTTAACTGAAACTAAAAATAGTGATTTTAGTGCATTTGATGAAGATAATGAACATGCGCTTAAGAACTGTCATCTTTCCACTGCTGTATAGAAAACTATCTATACCCCACTTGTGTGGGACACTCATAAAAATATCAACTTTTTGAATGGACTAAAGATAATATGTGGGATAACCCAATGCCCAATGATGAATTTTTATTTATTTCTACTCTATGGCATATTTGGACTGCGCGTAATAAATGCATTTTTGAAAAGAAAAATATCACCCCGGATATGGTTTACGCTAATTCCAAAGTTATTTCAAACCATATCTCTGGTAATATTCCTGACACCCTTTTGAGTGCTGGCCCCTCTAAAGGTTACGAAAGATTCACAGATAGCAACTATAACCCATTCACCAATTTGGGAGGTTTTGGCGGCATGGTTAGCAGTAATGGACAACGGTGGATCCTATTCAATGGAAAGATCTGGGGGATGACAACCCATTAAAGGTTGAGTTCATTAACATTTTTCATGGGCTAAATTTAGACAGAATCAAGGGTTAGAATGGTTTCATAATTCACAATGATTGCCTCGACGCAGTACAGACTCTTAGAGGACAGGGACACTAGAATCACCCCTTGACCAACATTATTGACGAATGCATGGCTATCATGGGAGAGATGGAAATCAGAGTCAACCATATCAGGCACACCAATAACATATGGGCTGATGGTCTTACCCGTCTTGGGAGACAACAAGAACATGTTTATACTGAGTATGATGAGATCCCCAAAGCCCTCATCTTTCTTCTTGAGCATGTGGACCCGAAGAACACGATTGTTGCCTCCAAGCTTGCATTGACCCCATCTACCGCATTGCCACCTTTGGCGGGTATGCCCTGGACGACAAGGGGCAGTGGAAGGGTGGTTTCTATGGATGACTCAGGGGTACCCCACTCTCTTACGTGCCTTGATGGAAGGACTCTACCACAACCTGAATATGGCTAAGATGCTCAGCTGGAAATATATTAGGGTTGATACCGACTCACACGAGATGATTGAGATGTTCAAGGGGGTTCAATATTAAGAGACTGACTTCGAGAACATTAGGATTGACTGCTACGGGCTTATGAGAGTTGTGGGAGCCGACTTCACCTATGCTCACTCTGGTAAGATTTGTGGCGCTGATTGATTGGCACGTGGGGCCAAGATGCAAGACAAGGCATTCGTGAAAATCGATGATATCTCCAATTCTATTCGATGGATACTTGAGAACCCTATAATGTAGGGTGATTATGCTTTTGTTGAACTTTCACTCTTTGTCCCTTGTATTATATTGTACTTTGCCTTCATGGCCTATGTATTTGTTTGATATAAAATCACTTTAACCACCTTTATTTTAATATTTACCAAAATAAATAAATTACTATTGAGCGAACCTTAAATTATTCAGCAGACGTCAAGTCTATCTGGTACCTCTTATACTAAAAATATAGTACACAGATCAACGTGGAACCTTTGAATTATTTGGGAAACAATGACATGTCTGACAATTACACTTCATATACGTTCAATCAATTAAGAAAAATAGATTATGTACTTTTAGGACTTCTAATAATATTGATTATGGATATAGGACAACAAACATTTTGTTTTCATTTTTAGTCCCTATTTTCAAATTAAAGGGATACGTGGCATGCTGTGATTGGTTGACGTTTTATGAAAATGGGTCCGCGCCAGCGACATTATTAAAAAATAGGGACTAAAACTATAAATAAAATGTTTATTGTCCTATTACCAAAATACATATTACAATAGGTCCTAAATTTACAAAGCCTCTAAGAAAAAATGGCATATCTATTAAGACCTGCGTTGTCACAAACACTAAACCTAGGTATTCATCATCCATTGACCAGCGTTTTTCCCCATCTTTAGTAAACCTCTTATTGTACAATAAGGACTACTCAGCAGATGTTTTAATCTTTTTTTTAGTGAGCAGCCGATTTTGGATTTTGATAGATATGTTTCCTGTATTTTAATCGCCACGAGCTTTGCAGTTTGTTATTTTTTATCAAGTAACTTTTATCTTTTGTGTATATAGAATCTAAAGTCTTTTGCTACTCAAACACAAATGCTTTTGTTCTCTCTTTCTTTAGACAAGTATGGAAATGGATTTTAGTAGTTACTATTCAATTGGGTTATCTCTGTTGGTTGTTCTTGAAACATATTGGGCTTATAGCTTCTTGGATTGGATATGGTTTACCCCAAAGAGGCTGGAAAAATGTCTTAGAGATCAAGGCTTCCGTGGAAACCCATTCACTGTGTTCTTTGGGGACCAAAAAGAAAGTGGACAGGTCATCATTCAGGCACTTTCCAAACCCATTAATCTCGACGATGATATCAAGCCACGTGTTATACCCTATATTATGAAAACCATCAAGCAATATGGTCTGTTATATGGTTTATTGATAATACTAGCATAAAGGGCACCCGATGCGTAGCCGATTATATATATATATATATATATATATATATATATATATATATATATATATATATATATATATATATATATATATATATATATATATATATATATATATGAGAAAGAATTTCGAGGATTAGCAAACGTGCTCAAATAATCATCTGATTTTGTTTGAAAACACAATACATGATAAAAAAAAGTACCTGCTCAAGATCAATTCAGACCCAAGCATCTACTAATTTCCAACTTCCTCAACAGAGAAGAATTTATTTTTTTATTGCATACACGTACATTTCAATGAATCTATCAAACAAATATAGTTGCATAGTTTTTCTAGTACCAAAAAACAGAGAAGCAGTAAACCAAGAAGATTGACCTAATATTTGTCTCAATGGATCAACCAAATACAGGTTTTCAATCCTCCAAGTCATATCGAACCAAACCGATCACACCTAAAAAATTATGCATCAAGTGTGGCAAAGGTTCAGTCACCCTATAATAATTTTAACACGCATCGTAATGGCAATTCCAGAATATTCATAACAGTAATTTCAGTTATTATGTAACAGTTTTATTAAAATTTAATGATACGCACAATTTGTGCAAGCGTCACTGTATGGTTGTATACAAAAACATCATAATTTAATGTATTCCACGTCATGTCAGTATTTTATATAAACACAAACATTTATAAAGGAATAAAGGATTTACCAACCTGACCTGGAGGTTTACGGATATAAAAGTTTGAAATAGCACCTTGATATAGAGCTCCAGAATTCCAGTCGGGTGCCTCGTTGTCTTATCAAAGAAATTGCAAAAAGATCTTTCCGAGAACCCAATTTGAGAAAGAAGCTTTGGAGTTCTTGAAGCATCGTCTGGCTGTCACGCGATGCGTGACCGCATGGCCGCATTTATGTAAACTATATTATTTTTTCTACAGTATTCTTTTTTATACACTCCACTAATTTAAAAGGAAAAAGGTAAATATGGTGCTGCAGATGCAATAACATATGTGTTAACGAAAATGTATTTTATCCCTAATTAATTAAATTAGTTTAATTAATGTACATTTTAGTTTAACTAATATACTGATTTTGATGATTCCAAACACATTTTTATTAGGTTATTCTATAGATATTTATTATTGTATAATCTTGCCTCGACTCTACTCAACGACGTATTCGAGTAAAGGTATTCATGTATGTTGCACATTTGCACTTGACACATCAGACACACATGCATATTTCTTGATCCATGATTTCTATTGTGTGACTAATTAATTATGAGTCTAAACATTTTCAAAAAGAAATTATATTTTTTTTTCATATTTTTTTAGTAAAATTGGTGTAAGTGTTGTTTAAAATGATTGTTTTAGTTCTAAAATCATTTTCGAAATTTATTGAACAAAATAATTTTTCATTTTGAAAATTTTCTTTTAATTGAATTTCTCGTTTAACGTTTTTTTTGTAAACTATTTGCTTTGGACGAATTGGTTTAAATACATGTTTACTTGAGTTTGATTTTTTGGTTGTCCAAAGTATACCTGTTCTTATAAGAGACTCGGATAAGTCTAAGTATTGCTTTCGTCCTTTTGTTCTTGGTTTATTTTTTAAACCTGTGTTAAAGATCTTAGAACTCCTACTGTGTCCGTGTTTTTCTCCAGCTATATATCATTTCATCATTTTGTGGCCATACATTTTAGAGATATGAGAAAGTGATTTGACCAACTATACCTGTGTAGTTGGCGACACAGATTGCGTACATAAGGCTACTAACTCCGATTCTAAAAGCCTGGTTAGTTTTTTTTTTGCTATAGAATTCTTTTGAAAAAAAAATAATAATAAATAAAATATATATTATCTTGTGGCTTGTCTTCAACCAATGAGACGTTTGAGTCCAGTGGCCCATATCTCATGAGTACAAATCAGTTACCTATCTACACTACCTTTTGGTATAGACCTTGTACTTACCGATTTTGACAACTGCTACACGCCTTTTCTTTATCAGAGCAGATCACGGTTTCGTTCTAAAACCGAAGCAACTTTTTTTTTAAACGACGTCACTTGGTCAGTTTCATATTTCGTTCTTCAAATTTTTTATATATTATATATAAACACATGAGTACGCCTCTTGCGTTGGAATCTTTTATTAATTTGATTAGGAAGCTTTGACCGAATAGACTTAACAAGTACACCGCTTTTGGTGTTTATCTCTACTGACTATACCCGCTATAGTCACTTCCTTCTTAATTAGTTCTGGCCGAATGAACTGAAGCCATACATTTAATAGTTGTACATCATGTCTAGTCCTTTTGTTGTTGACAGGACTGACGTCATAGCAAATTTTCGTGTTTTGATAGTCATGTATTATTCATAAACTTTGTACCTGCTAGTTCTTAAACTTTGACGAGACCATACTGTTATAGCCTTTAGCTAGTGGTAGTATTGGACCTGCTAGAGATTTTGTTTTAACTTTCGGCCATACTCATTTAATGAGTATTGCACCTGATTTCGTTCCTTTGGGAGAACATCATTTAATTGGTTAGGAACCTTTGGATTATTTGCAAAAAAATGTACTTTAATATATATATCCTTTACACATTAGATTTTTTGCATTGGCATGGAAACTAATATTTTTTGCAGATCCAAATATACTCAAATGAGGATACTGAGAAGATAAAAAAATGAATATCTGCATATCAGACTTGAAGATCATTTTGAAGCTACACCATCTCAGAAAATCCGGAGCATTAAATGCTAAAAATGCTTGTGTCTAACAACTAGTTTTCTGTAGACACATTTAAAGCTTTTGAAGAGATGCATTGAAGATTAGAAGACTTGAATGAGAAGTTGAGCAAGACTTGAAATATTATTAAGAGCATTTATTTTACTACTCAACTACACATTCAAGAGAGCAATTAATTTTATCATCTGCTCAATCATTGAAGAAGAAGACTTGTGCCTACTTCAACATCATTTATTGAAGTCTGATTCAAGAAGGAGAAACTCAGATTACAAATTGTATTTTAAGGAGTTTCAGTAATTTACCTTGTACTACAAAAATTCAGATTTGTTGTGAAGCTTTGTTGAAGCTTTGGTTTGTACCGGTGATTGGTTCCTACTCGCAAGTGGGCCACGGGGTTTGAAGCTCGGAGTTAGCTTGCAAACAGTTGTACGCGGTGGTTTGATCCTACCCGCAAGTGGATCAGGTTTAGTGAAGCGCAAAGGATACGGGGGCTCTAGGCGCGTGGACGTAGGCCGGGATTTGGCCGAACCACGTTAAATTTCGGTGTCATTTATTTTCCGCACTTATATTTATTTATTTGCGTATGCTTGCTTGAGTTAATATTTTCAGCACACTATCTTGCAAATAAATTAATTCCGAAATTTGACTAAATTTATTTTAAGGTTAAAATAATTATTTTTGAATTAAATAATTAATTTCAGAATATCACTTTATATTAAATACGAAAATTAATTTAATATTTCTAGAGTGTTAAAATCTGCATCTCTAGTTGTTTAAATTAGTTAGTTGCATTTATTTGACACTGTTAAATTTATTCTATAGTTTTATTAATCTGAAATTTGTTCAAGTGATTTAAATTTACTATTTTTCTAAAATATTAATTTAACCCGTAAAGTTTGTAAAAACTCAATTCACCCCCCCTCTTGAGTATAATCTGGGCAACAATTGGTATCAGAGCTAGTGCTCTTCTTATTTATTTTTAGATTTAACAATCTTAGAGTTAAAGATCCATGGCAAACTTTATTGTTTCATCTCTTGGTGAGGGTCAATCAATAAATAGACCTCCTTTATTTTCAGGAAATAATTATAGCTATTGGAAAATAGAATGAAAAATTTTATTCAATCAAATGATTATGCTATTTGGAGAATTATTATAAATGGTCCTAATATCCCCATGAAAGTTGTTAATAATGAAAATGTTCCTAAAGAAGAAAATGAATGGAATGATGTTGATATTAGAAAAATTCAAATAAATGCTAAAGCTATGAATATTCTGCATTGTGCACTTGATGTAAGTGAGTATAACAGAATTTGTTGTTGTGAATCTGCTAAAGAAATTTGGGATAGACTAGAAGTCACATATGAAGGAACTAGTCAAGTTAAAGAAGATAAAATTAGTATGCTTGTTCATAATTATGAGTTATTTAAGATGATGTCTGATGAATCTATTTCTAATATGTTCACTAGGTTCACTAATATTATTAATGGTCTTAAATCTCTTGGTAAATCTTATACTGACTCTGAATTAGTGAGCAAGATTCTCAAGTCACTACCATCTGCTTATATGACAAAGAAGCTGGCAATCAAAGAAGCTATACAAAAAAGACCTATCTCTCTTGATGAGTTATTGGGTTCCTTAATTACTCATGAAATGGAACTTAAGGAATTTGTTGAAGATGAGAAACCAAAAGCAAACAAAATTATTTCTCTCAAATCTTCAAGCAAAAATATAGAAAGTGAAGATGATGATGATGATAATAATATTTCCTTATTGGCTAAAAATTTCAAAAAATATCTCAATTCTAAAAAGAAAGCCAAGGAAAGGAGAAAGAAACATTTTTAAAAAGAATTCAATGATGATCATCAATCCAAATCTGAACCAAGATGTTATCATTGTGATGCAGTTGGACACATTAAGCCTAATTGTCCAAAATATAAGAAAGTGAAGAAGGCATTGAAAGCCACAACATGGAGTGACTCCGACACAAGCTCTTCCAATGAAGATTCAAATGAAAATGAAGTTGCTCATCTATGTTACATGGCTATGGAAAATGGGGTACATTCTAAGCCTAACTCTAGTGATAGTGATAATGATGAAGTTGATGATTATGAAGTTTTACAAAATGTCTTTGATGAATTATGTGAAAGTTTTGAAGAACTTAAAATTAGATATATTAAACTTAAGAAGTCTCATTCATTAGTTTCAACTAAATACGATTATATGTCAAATGATTTTGATGAGTTGAAATTAGAAAATGAATCTTTGAAAAATGAAATTAAATCTTTGAAAAAGGAAAAATCTGTAATTGTCACTACTCCTCTTGAAATTGAAAATATTGAGTTAAAAAGGGAGATTGAATATTTAAAGAAATCATTAGATAATATTTTCATAAAATTGTTGAGACACAAAGGATTCGATTTAATAATAATGGTATTGGATATGATGAAGGAAATGAGAAAAAGACTTATTCCAATTTATTGAAATTTGATGCCTCATTTAGTCTACCTAATTATTTATGTTCTTATTGTGGTAGACACACACCTTTTTCAAATTTATGTCCATATAAATTTAGAAAAAGAAAATTTGCATGGATTCCTAAAGGAACCAAGATGTATACTAACCCCTATGGACCTCACACATTTTGGGTACCAAAAGAGAAAATTTTCAAAGTTGTGTAGGTTGCATTTTGAGAAGGAATGTGGATTTTCAAGGAATATGATTTGATCATATTACAAATTTCAAGTATCATTGCCTAATGTTGGAAATGCCACACTTGGAAGTAGATTGCTTGAATATATCTTTGGTATTGGTGAGGTGGTAAGGAGCACCTTTCTGGAAATTAATATCATATGTTTATCAATGATTTATTTCATAATTGATATATTTCCATGCATAGAATATTTGTTATATCATATGAGCTTGTTGATAATTTAGTACTCACATGTAAATTTGTATATTTATTATTCTTGATGATTTTATGTTATATGACACATACACTTGATTTTGTTGATAATTTTTTTGTGAAAATTCATAATCTTTATGTGTTATATATCTGAACATATATTTGTGAATAATATTGGATTATTTCATAAATTTATTGTATATTAATTTGAAACGAAAATGTCATTTGAGTACATTCTAGTATATTAGTTATATGTGATACATGTTGATGTTGTAACATTCACTCATTGATTTTGATGATATGAACATGCTAATCTCTATGAGTTAGTTTTATTGCATACTACATGATTAATGTCATTGTTCGAATATTTGTAACATTCACGATGAATATTTTTTTAGGTTAGTAACATTTGTGTTATGTATGTTTAAATTGAGAAACAACATGATCAACAATTGGTACCATTTGCGAGACTCGTTAAAAATGATTCTATGATGTCAATTTTTAATAATTTTTTATCTCATGAAATAGATGCACCATATTTGTTATATGCATATATGCCTTCATTGGTATCCCTTAGGGGGAGATAAATGTCTATTAGAAATTATTCATAGAAAAATGGTTGATCAAATTTTTTATTGCAATATGATTGAATTTTCCATAATTTAAGCTCGTATCTTGGAAACGAAAAAGCATGACATAATTAAAAAAAAATTCGTTATATTTATGCCGCTATCTTCTAACTCATGTTATGTGCTTTATTCTAAATTATTTGAAAACATCGAGTTATGAAATGTTTCATGTTGTGCGCTTAAAAGTTTATTCTATCATGAGGATTTTCACATCAATTGATATGCGCCTATTCAAAAAATTTACGCTATTATTGAGAAAGATGATTGAGCTAATTGATATATCTCTCATATTTGCATTATTTGAGAACTTTGAGTTGTGATTCCTATTTTTGCATAAAAAGTTGTTCCGAGAAACTATTGTGTGCAACACATGATTAGTGTGTGACTACAATAATTGGTATTATTTATCATTGATGCATTTTGAAAAATTGATCATTTATCTTTTATTATTTTTCATTTTGGTGACCTATGCATTATTTCATGATATTCTTATCTATCTACAAATTCAAATACATGCTATGAAAAATTTATGATGACTAGTGTGCGTATTGAAAATTTTCATGTCATTTATATGTCACTTGAGATTTATGATTGAATCCCATGCACGAATTATTTTTGCTAGGGGGAGCTTCGCATTTTACCCGTGACACTAAATTTATATAAAATATCTTTTTGATAATGTCAAAGGGGGAGAAATATTTATGATTCGCTATTTGTGCTTAATATTTCATTTTATGAATATACGTGAATCCTTGTTTCTCATCATCAAAAAGGGGGAGATTGTTAACGAAAATGTATTTTATCCCTAATTAATTAAATTAGTTTAATTAATGTACATTTTAGTTTAACTAATATATTGATTTTGATGATTCCAAACACATTTTTATTAGGTTATTCTATAGATATTTATTATTGTATAATCTTGCCTCGACTCTACTCAACGACGTATTCGAGTAAAGGTAATCATGTATGTTGCACATTTGCACTTGACACATCAGACACACATGCATATTTCTTGATCCATGATTTCTATTGTGTGACTAATTAATTATGAGTCTAAACATTTTCAAAAAGAAATTATATTTTTTTTTTCATATTTTTTTAGTAAAATTGGTGTAAGTGTTGTTTAAAATGATTGTTTTAGATCTAAAATCATTTTCGAAATTTATTGATCAAAATAATTTTTCATTTTGAAAATTTTCTTTTAATTGAATTTCTCGTTAAACGTTTTTTTTGTAAACTATTTGCTTTGGCCGAATTGGTTTAAATACATGTTTACTTGAGTTTGATTTTTTGGTTGTCCAAAATATACCTGTTCTTATATGAGACTCGGATAAGTCTAAGTATTGCTTTCGTCCTTTTGTTCTTGGTTTATTTTTTAAACCTGTGTTAAAGATCTTAGAACTCCTACTGTGTCCGTGTTTTTCTCCAGCTATATATCATTTCGTCATTTTGTGGCCATACATTTTAGAGATATGAGAAAGTGATTTGACCAACTATACCTGTGTAGTCGGCGACACATATTTCGTACATAAGGCTACTAACTCCGATTCTAAAAGCCTGGTTAGTTTTTTTTTTGCTACAGAATTCTTTTGGAAAAAAAATAATAATAAATAAAATATATATTATCTTGTGGCTTGTCTTCAACCGATGAGACGTTTGAGTTCAGTGGCTCATATCTCATGAGTACAAATCAGTTACCTATCTACACTACCTTTTGGTATAGACCTTGTACTTACCGATTTTGACGACTGCTACACGCCTTTTCTTTATCAGAGCAGATCACGGTTTCGTTCTAAAACCGAAGCAACTTTTTTTTTAAACGACGTCACTTGGTCAGTTTCATATTCCGTTCTTCAAATTTTTTATATATTATATATAAACACATGAGTACGCCTCTTGCTTTGGAATCTTTTATTAATTTGATTAGGAAGCTTTGACCGAATAGACTTAACAAGTACACCGTTTTTGGTGTTTATCTCTACTGACTATACCCGCTATAGTCACTTCCTTCTTAATTAGTTCTGGCCGAATGAACTGAAGCCATACATTTAATAGTTGTACATCATGTCTAGTCCTTTTGGCTGTTGACAGGACTGACGTCATAGCAGATTTTCGTGCTTTGATAGTCATGTTTTATTCATAAACTTTGTACCTGCTAGTTCTTAAACTTTGACGAGACCATACTGTTATAGCCTTTAGCTAGTGGTAGTATTGGACCTGCTAGAGATTTTGTTTTAACTTTCGGCCATACTCATTTAATGAGTATTGTACCTGATTTCGTTCCTTTGGGAGAACATCATTTAATTGGTTAGGAACCTTTGGATTATTTGCAAAAAAATGTACTTTAATCTATATATCCTTTACACATTAGATTTTTTGCATTGGCGTGGAAACTAATATTTTTTGCAGATCCAAATATACTCAAATGAGGATAATGAGAAGATAAAAAAATGAATATCTGCATATCAGACTTGAAGATCATTTTGAAGCTACACCATCTCAAAAAATCCGGAGCATTAAATGCTGAAAATGCTTGTGTCTAACAACTAGTTTTCTGTAGACACATTTAAAGCTTTTGAAGAGATGCATTGAAGATTAGAAGACTTGAATGAGAAGATGATCAAGACTTGAAATATTATTAAGAGCATTTATTTTACTACTCAGCTACACATTCAAGAGAGCAATTAATTTTATCATCTGCTCAATCATTGAAGAAGAATACTTGTGCCTACTTCAACATCATTTATTGAAGTCTGATTCAAGAATGAGAAACTCAGATTATAAATTGTATTTTAAGGAGTTTCAGTAATTTACCTTGTACTACAAAAATTCAGATTTGTTGTGAAGCTTTGTTGAAGCTTCGATTTGTACCGGTGATTGGTTCCTACCCGCAAGTGGGCCACGGGGTTTGAAGCTCGGAGTTAGCTTGAAAAAAGTTGTACGCGGTGGTTTGATCCTACCCGCAAGTGGATCAGGTTTAGTGAAGCGCAAAGGAGACGGGGGCTCTAGGCGCGTGGACGTAGGCCGGAATTTGGCCGAACCACGTTAAATTTCGGTGTCATTTATTTTTCGCAGTTATATTTATTTATTTGCGTATGCTTGCTTGAGTTAATATTTTCAACACACTATCTTGCAAATAAATTAATTCCGAAATTTGACTAAATTTATTTTAAGGTTAAAATAATTATTTTTGAATTAAATAATTAATTTCAGAATATCACTTTATATTAAATAGGAAAATTAATTTAATATTTCTAGAGTGTTAAAATCTGCATCTCTAGTTGTTTAAATTAGTTAGTTGCATTTATTTGATACTGTTAAATTTATTCTATAGTTTTATTAATCTGAAATTTGTTCAAGTGATTTAAATTTACTATTTTTCTAAAATATTAATTTAACCCGTAAAGTTTGTAAAAACTAAATTCACCCCCTCTTGAGTATAATCTGGGCAACAATATGTTTCACTCGTAATCCTAATGTGCTGAAAGTGTAAAAGAATAAGTCAATGTTGTATAACAAACAACACATTCAAATGTCAAGCATGTTATTAATGAAGTCATTTAATAGCACTGTTGTTTAATAAATGTGTAAGTAATGAATATATTAAATAAAATCTAAGAAATGAATTTCTCCAATATTGTATTAAATGATGTTCAATGTATTACAGAAATTTGAATTTAAAAAAAAAAGCGCTCTTCTTTTATCTTCAATGCACAATGTAGTGACAGACGTTGTAAAGTAGCACCGCTCGATTATTACCTGCAAATTTTGAATTACTATGTTACAAAATTTGAAAGATTAATGTATATAATTTTTATGAATAGATATTTTTGTTTATGAAAATTTACCTCTTTTATTCATCCTCTTCAACAATCTGAATGTACTTTCTCTTTTTTTGTATCTGTTATAATGAAGTCTTTTCTCATTAGTTACAAATGTTATATCATTTTAACATATCTATGTATATAATATTTTACCTTTGATGAGCTTTCTCAATCTTCCTGTTCTGAAATTTCCTTTTGAGTTTCTTCAAATTTTGTAACTGTATAGTACTCTTTCCGCATAATCAAATTAAATTTATTGAGCTTCAGAATGAATTTGTAATTTTTTCCAATAATATTCTTGAATAGAAGATTTGCGTCAGTTGTATTGTCTTGTATAAATTGTAAATTGTTACATGTTTTGGAATTAGTTAATTTTTAAAATGAAATATTAAAAGAAATTGTGTACGTACCTTATTCTGCTTTGTTTCAATTTGGTCAAGTGTGAAGCCAACCAATTTTTTTTCGACCTTATCGAAAAGCACCAATGTTGTATTTGCAGTATAGTCTTGCACTTCAATTTGTAGTTTATATCTACAAATTTTGAAAAATCAAATAATAGTTAATTTCATTCATCATAATAGATATGATATAATTAAATTAATTTACTTATACTTACTTAGGTACGGGAAAGGCATTGTTGCTGTTGCAAAATTTACAGTTGTACGATTCTGCAAGCTTTGTCAACATCTTGTTACAAACTTTGCATGCCACATAAGACCAACCAAACTTATAGTTTATTCCAGCAATCGATGCTTGAATTGATACAATCTTTACATGTATAATATTGTGAATTATTTTTTGAACTAAATAACTATTTAAAATTTAAACGAAATAACTATTTTAAATTTATAAATATATTATACGTTACCTCATCTTCTGAAGTCGATCTCATATTTTTTATGTCTAAAATGTTTTGGACATTTTTGGTGTCACTTTGTGATTCCAACTTTTGTGTTGAAGGTATATGCTCCATTGCTTTGAATTGTGTATTAGTTGAGCTGTTGATTATAAAATATGAGTACTTGATTTATAATTATATTTTTATTTTATTATTTATTAATTTAAGCAATTACCTATCAATCAATGGTTGAATCTCTGCAATTTTGATGTTAATATACATCTTCGTTGCATTTGTGGACGACAGATATATACCTGTTACGTAAAAATGAATCAATTAAAGTGTTCATAATTACCAATATTTGATTAATACTATATGCGTACCTCTAAATTCTTTAACATTGAGTGAGGTAATTACAATTGTAATTGGCATTTCTGTTACATCTTGTAAAACCTTGTTCAGAGTAATTGCTGAATTTCCCCACAATGTATTCTCAAATTGTTGTTGGTGTATTGTGTATATTTTTCAATAAAGAAGTTATGTTTAAGAGTAATAAGTATATGAATTAAAAACTAATTGATAAATAAAGTTAATGGTTTCATACCTGGCATCAGATATCTGGATGTCTAATTTCTCGACATTGTTTCCCCTAAGATTCAAGAGTTCGATTTCGCTTCTTCCGATAAGGATACCACATACATCTGATTTAGAAATTATATATATTGTTTATGATTTATGGTATGTAAATGATGAATAAGTTTATTAAAGATAACATATTGTTTTACTTTTTACCTGTGAGGTTTTCCTTGTTCACAATTCTGTTTTTGAGTGTACTGTACTCAGCAATTTCAAATTTATGTAAAGAAATTTTTGGGATGTTGTTTGTCAGCTCTTCTACAGTAGTGCCGGTTTTGAAATGTATTACACATGAATGTGTAACACATTTGTATCCTCTGTTATTTTCAGCGACCTTGAAGTTTGCAATTTTGAAAAAAAATTCTTCTTCGATTAAGGATTCAAATTCCTCAACTTCCCCTTTCCAAATAATCCCGTGAATATGATTATCATGATAGAGATATGATATGATCATATTAGACCAAAAATATCATATAATATAAAGATTTGTTGGTATATGAAATGCAATATGAAATATTTTGAAATATAAATGATAGGAATAATGTACTAATCTTTTCCATTATCATGTGATTGTGCCAAAAATGCAGTCACACTCCATGTATACTTAAAAAGTATTGTGAAAAATCAAACAAAAAACTGAAAACAACGGACCATCACTTCGTGGTATTTATTGTTAAGATAATATTGTAATTTCGTTATTCATGTATGTTTCCCTCTAGCAGATTGATCTGTTATTTCCATATGTACATGAATGGGGACCGGTGAATTCGTTCTTAGGAAATCTACTGATTTCAAACTGATCTAGAACAATAACTTTTAAAATACATCAATATAAGTAAAAAGAGAGTGACAAATTTCAAACCATAATTGACGATATTACGAAATCGCAAATTTGTCCGTGTGTACAAAAGTTAGAAGTAGGGTCGTACAATTTTTATTTTTAAAGCTTTTCAAATATTTTAATGATCACAAAAGGTACCATAGTCCATTACTTGAATACATGTTCACAAATGTTTATTGCATAATAACTCTATTTATATGATATAACAGAGCCTAAAGAGGGATATTTCCAAATAATGATAATCATGATGCTCCCTAAAGATATGGTCGATATAACATACATCTGTTACCATCGCAATAACAATTTTATAACAAATACGGAGTAGGTATTATCAATAATAAAAAATTTCTCATAATATGGATCATTTATTAATCTGTTGATGTGGTGTAATCTTCAGAACATCACTTATAGTGTTGTATTTAGTATCCATTTTCAATTTCTCACAGTCCAAACATAATAGAAATTTATGCATTAAAAGTCTTTAATATTTTGTGTCAATGACGTCGATTTTTTTGCATAGTATCTACATTTACAATATCAACTCGACTACAACTCCATCAATTCCTCCAATCGATCAGTCATACAATCGTCAAACTCTTAATTCATTTGTATACAACTTAACGAATATTGGCTAGCACTGGCTGAGCTGTCAACTGCTAGTGTGTGTTTGGGTTTGTAAACAGGGGAATTAAGGGTTGAATTAAAGGATTCAGCATGCACATATATTTACACAGAAGTTTAAATGATAAGCTTCGTTCAACAAAGTGTATGGTTCATTAAACAAAGAGGCACGTGTGTTGTCTTGGAAAGCAATATGCCTATCGAATTTGACAAAAAGATTAGGCTGCTTCCTACAGTGTTCAGAAGCCTGAATTCAGAGACTACTTACATCAATCTTCTATTGGGAGTTGTACCCTCTGTACAATTAGGTATATATGAAAATTAAACGTAATCATTTCGCAGGTTGTCAACTGCCAGTGTGTGTTTGGGGTTTTATACAAGGGAATGAAGGGTTGAATTGAAGGATTGAGCTTGAAGATATATTTACAGAGACGTTTAAACGATAGCCTTCGTTAAACAAAGTGGATGGTTCATTAAATAAAGAGGCAAGTGTGTTGCGTTGGAAAGCAAAAACACGAAAGTTAGGCTAAAATTTTGGGCTTTTATGATATAACTATCGAATTTGACAAAAAGATTAGGTTGCTTGCTACAGTGTTCAACAACCTGAGTTCAGAGACTACTCACATCAAACTTCTATTGGGAGTTGTACACTCTATACAATCAGGTATAGATGAAAATTAAACGGAATCATTTCACAACCCAGTTTTGGCAGCGAGTGGTAGTCCAAGTTCTAGTTCCAGTTGCAGTTTGGGCGCATGATAGCTAGTCACGTTGAAAAAGAATGCATAGCTTAAATAATATTCGATTATTACGTTGAAATACAATATAAAGAATTCCTTTTCAAAAAATTTGTGTCATTATTATGTTCTTTGATGTAATTTTACAAATGAATCTAAATTCGGTATGACTTAAACCAAACAAATGGAGATAATACACCACTTATCTCATCCATGATAAACCAAACAAATGTAGATAAGCGCATACCACAAATGACATAAAGAGTTCTTTGCTTTTAATATTTTCAGTCCCAGAATTATAGTAGATAATACACCTTTTTAACTGAAAATTATAATCTTCAACAACATATAACTACACAGGTGAAGTAGTATGCATATTATTAAATGTCTCTATAACTACAAAGTATAACTACACAGTTCAAGTAGTATGAATATTATTAAATGTCTATATAACTACACAGTTGAAGTATAAATACATACCTTTTCATCAAGCATGACACGATCAACAAACATCATATCATTGTTGTTCTTAAAATTGAATACCTTCCATTTCCTGGTTACTCGAACAACTATTGCACAATTTGTTGATTCGACAGTTAGCTCGGACACTGAAGTATGAGAGTAATTCATATTGGATCTACATAAAGATGAAAAAATATGTCCAATGTATAAACAATTTTTTATAATTGAAGTTCTTAATAATGTTTGGACAATGTTATTTAAAAATTAATGTCTGTAAAAATAGTAATTTATTTACCAGATTCTAAATCTTGGAAAATCTCGTTGAATACTATATTCTTCGTGTATTTTTGAGGTATTGCATCATCATTTCTTATTAGAAATTTCAAACCCGATTTCACTCTTGACACAGCTACATAGAGTTGTCCATGACAAAAAAATAGGACTGGGCAAGTAAATTCCAACGTTAGACAAAGTTTGTCCTTGACTCTTGTTTATAGTCATAGCAAAACATAAGCGCAATGGAAATTGTCTTCGTTTTAGTACGAACGACCATTTCTTATCTGTTGAGGTCATGATAATTCTTGGAATGAATACTTTTGTGCCAATATGTGATCCAGTAATAACTCTAGCTTCAATGATCCAATCAGTAAGCTGAGTAATGATTAAACGCGTTCCATTACATAGTCCGGCACTCTGATTAATGTTAAGTAGTAAGATCACAGGGACCCCAACTTTTAGATGAAGTTTATGGTTAGGCAAGCCATTGAAATTCAAGATGTTTAGAAATTCCAAAGGGAGTTGCATCTCTTCATTCGTTGTTCTTGCTGATGCTTTACAAATGGAGTCAGAAGTTAGATAAATACGCTCCTCTTCATGAATTTTATTAAGAACAAAATGATTTATATCATTAACCACATCGTTAGTTGGTGTTAGAATTGCTGACGATATTAAGTATTCTTCACTCTTAATGTTTTGAACTAAATTCGAGTATGTGTTGTCGACGATTGCTGCGATTGGATTGTCGGTATGTTCAATTAAAAGATCATTTGGAATTTCAATCCATGTCTTATCCAATTCTTCGTTGAAAGAAGATGTCGTTATCGTTCCCTCTCTAATCCCAAGCACCCAATTTGAAAATTCGGTTGTGTCCTCTATTCGCATATTTTTCTTTACTATGAAAACTTTACATTCCTTCCAAATTGGTGACATGTTTATTAAAGATCGAATAATATCATGCCTTGTACCTCTTGGGATAACTGGCAATGTTTTTCTGAAGTCTCCCCCTAGAAGAACTGTTTTTCCACCAAAAAGTTTATCGGTCGATGTTGGGTCGTCAAAATGAAGGATATCTCGTAATGATCTATCAACTGCTTCAAATGTATGACGATGATCCATAGGAGCTTCATCCCAAATTATTACTGAGCACTTTTGAATCAATTCAGAAAAGTTAGTGCCTTGTCGTATGTCACATGTGGATGAATCACATATGTCAATCGGTATTGCAAAACGTACTGTACCTTATGTTTTTGAAGAATTATCATAAACCAACCACGTAATAAACACCAACGAGTTGAAGTGGTAAATGATTCGCCAACACATCGTCCATTGACCGACCTAATTAATGATGCTTACGGATTCAACTACGACCAAAATCATCAACAATGGATACAAATAATTCTCATAATGAATAATTTGATACTGAACTACCAAGAGATCGAGAATATATAAGATTGAAAGCCAATGCGGCTAGACCGTTGTATAAAGATTACAATGAAGATCACTCGGTATTATATAGAATGATTGGTTTGCATAATTTGAAGAGTCAATTTGGTTTGTTTGCAAATAGCATAATCGAAATTCTTAAATGGGTTAAAGAAATTCTTCCAAAAGAAAGAACAGTACTAGACAATTATCCTACCTTGAAGAAGATCTTGAAGGATTTGGAATTGAAATACAAATATATTCATGCATGCAAGTGTGATTACATATTTTACTACAACGAGCACGAAGAGAGGGATGAATTTTCAATATGCGGTGATCCTAGATATGTCATTTGTGAGAATAAAAAGCACAAAGTTGCAAAATATCGAAAGTGCTCGCAAGTCCTACAAAAGGTTTTGAAGTATTTTCCACTTGGGCCACAGTTAAAGAAGTTTTTTACTATACCATGGATAGCAAAGTCCATGACATGGCACATTCGATGTGAGGTGGGTGGGAATCTGATGTGTTACCGATTGATTCACTCATCCGGTAAATTTTAAACGCACGGCACCGTGAATTTACGAAGGAACCGTATAACATTTGTCTTGCAATGTCAACTGATGGGTTTAACCCTTTCGATAATTTAAGTACTAGTCAGAGTTATTCGTCGATTCTCATAGCGCCTTTAAGTCTCCCTCCGACATTGTGCATAAAAAAGGAAGTCATATTGATATCTTTGTTGATACCAAAGTCGAAGGCTCCAAGCGATGATATTGATATATTCTTATCCCCATTAATTGAAGAACTTAAAGAGTTATTGGATAAAGGCGTGACGTCATTCGAGTCTCATAAGTGTGAAGAGTTCACACTTAAACCAATGGTTTTGTGGGTGATCTACGACCTTCCTGCTTATGAGACCTTGTCCGATTATAATGTCCATAGTTATTACGTAAGTCCTATATGTGGGGAGGAAACTAAACCCAGTTGGCTACAACATAGTTGTAAGATGAGTTACCCGGGTCATCGTAGGTTTCCGTCAACCAGTCACCCTTTCAAGAATGGCAAGTATAACTTTTATCCTGTTGGTCATGAGTGTCGGATGCCACCTGCTCAGATTTCTACTTAGTAGATCGAGGAGAAGACGATGGATGTAACTGCGGGGAATAGGTACGCAGGCAAACACCCCAAGTTTGTAAACCTAAAGTGTAAAGCTAAGGGGATCCTAACTAACCTAGAAACACAAAGCCATGGTCCAGGCGATTAATATTTTTTTATTTGCTGAATTGGAAAGATCATCGTGTAAGGCATGTAATTGATGTGATGCACACAGAGAAGAATGTTGCAAAACATCTGATAGGAACATGTCTAGGTGGATCTCATTCCAAATATGGAGAGCAGGGCCACTGATATCTACAGGATATGAAAATAAAGAAGAGACTCTGGTTAAAAATGATTCTACAACAGGAAGAATTTTTACTCATCCGCCTACTTTCACTTCGACTACCAGTGAGAAGAAGATCCTCTTAGACACATTGTTCAACTTGAAAACTTCAATGTAGGGTAGTAAGCTACCAATTTACGTAGAGTAGTAAGCTACCAAGCAAATGACTTAAAACAGTGCAAGTCTCACAACTGGCTTATAGTCATCCAATTAATCCCTCTGTTATTTTGGCATTACTTCTATGAACACAAAGATCTCCATCGGGAAATTGTGCAAATCAGTTTATGTTTTACCCTACTTTATGCAAAAGTGGCAACAGAATTCACATTAAAGCTGCAAAATTAACTTTAGCTGAGGCAGTTTGTGTATTATAGAAATATTTTCCTCGGTCATTCTTCGATACCAACATCTACCTGCTTGTGCATTTATGCGATGAAGCTTTATTATGTGGTCCCGTTAGGTATTGTTGAATGTATCCTTTTGAGCGCTTGATGAAAACTTTCAAAGATTACGTAAAGAATACATAATATATTAGAGTGTCCACTGCTGAAGAATATGTAATTGTTGAATCAACGTTATACACTAGGGAACATATGCTAGAATAAGAGGTGAGGAGGTTCAAGCCTCGTGGAGGAGGAGTGATCGAGGGAACCTGACGATTTCAAGGACGAATTATTGTTTAGGAACCCTAAAGAGGTGAAACTCACAATATACAATACGATTAAGCAATTTGTTATGTCTTCGAATCGCAAGATGAAGTTGAAGACATGAGAGAGTGAATATATATTGAATTCTTCTACTTTGATTATATGTATTTTATATTTTATGATCTAAACTCTACAATTTATCTGTAGGAAGTATGAGAACGAAATTGCCTAAAATCAAAGGAGAAATTGCACGATAACTGATTTTAGGGCATGTGTATCAAAAGAGGTAAATTTCACATCTTATGTGTGCGATTATTTATTCGTGTGAGATAAAATTATGACCTAATACAAATTCATTAATAAATGCAGCTTATAAAAAGAGGTGATGTCTCTTTCAGGCTTGCACGCCTAGCAAAAGGCCCTATTTTTTGTGAAAAAGAGTTTAAAAAATTTTGCACAAACCATTTTGATTTCATTTCATATCCATATGAGGAAAAGCTTTTGATGCAAATTAGTGGAATATCAATTTTTTCCTTGACCACCTGTATCGCTAGCAAAAGCGATAAAAATTCAAAGGATATGGTGCTAACCTATTATGGGATAATTCAACAAATCCTAGAACTTGATTACTTAGGTTTCACATAAATCATATTCTACTGTGATTAGGTAAAGGTTGAGGATACTATGAATGCTTTCAAAGTTGATCCTGAATCCAAACTTATTATGGTAGATTTATCAAAGCAGAAGAGTAAATATCGCATAATCGATGAGCCTTTTATTTATGCCTTTCAAAACTTAAAGAAGGTATTCTACTCGAAGTGCAAAAAACAATTGGTCTATTGTTGTGCATGCACCAAAGGGTATGACTACTCAAGTGGATGCCTTAAAGGCTCCAAATGAGTTCCAGTTAGCTCTTGATGACAACACTAATTTTAAGGATCTTTTAGTTGATTTAGATGAATATTTAGTATCAAAATATTATTTTAACGTTGTTAATCTTATTTGTATCATATTAAAATATTGACACTGTATTAGCGCTTTACCTACATGTATGAATGTTTAGTTACTTTTACAAATGTTTAATATGATTTATGTACGTTAAATTTCGATAATATGTTATGTTCAGTCGAATGTTTGGTTACTTTCACAAGATGCTAGGTTTGAGAATAAAGTCATTTGAGTTTGTGATTGGATCAAATTGACCCAGCTCAATTTCCACGTGTTCCTGTACGTATACATTTATTGATCAGTTTCATTGATGAAGACTTCATATAATGAAGTTAAATTAGCTTCATTATATGACGATTGTATTAAAAAACTAATCAACAAATGCACATGTAAAATAATACATTGGAGGCTCCAGGATCACTTGGTATAATCACACATTCATAAGACTCTGTTTAATGGCCTTCTTGGATCACAGGAACCAGGTACTTTTTACTTTAACTGAAGTAGTTATATAATTGATATGCATTGTCTTTTAAATCTTTTAGATGATAGAAGGAGTACGGGATAATTATTGGTTTTATTTGGTTTGGTTGTTGGATAATTATTTATTGTTGGCTTGTTGTTGGATAGTATGTTAGAAGGAGTAAAGGATAATTATTGGTTCTTGGCTTGTTGTTGGTTTTTGGATATTGAATAATCACGACATTAATTTCAAAGTATCTAGACTTGGGCTTAAAAAACATGTCGTTAGGGGGCAAAACCCCAAAACACCCCCCAAACGGCCCTGTAAGAGGCACCAACAGCTCGCGCGGGACCAATGTAACTCGTATGAACTGATCGCATGATCATGGGATCCCTCGATTTGAGACTTCGATGATAAATTGAGAATACCTAAGCTTAGGACATACCAGGGCGATAATTTGAGAACACTCCTCTCATTACGAGGAGTGTAGCTTTCATCAAGAACCACCAATCCAGGGCACTCTAATAGTATTTTCCCCCATACTTGATGTTTCTCTTTTTATAACACTCTGCTCCCTTTCTTTGAATGTGCCTTCGTCATGATTTTCTCTCCAATAAGTTTATCATACAAATGGAAACTATTATGAGAGCACAACGAAAATTTGTAAACTGTTAGACTTAGGCTTAAAAGCATGCTGTCAAAGGGTGAAAATGTAACACAGCCACAAACAGCCTCATGAGAAGCCGAACACTTCGTACGGGACAAATGTAACCCATAGGAATTGACCGCGTACAAATGGGACTCCATGTTTGAGAGCGCGATGAAAATTTACAAACTGTTCGGCTTAGGCTTAAAAACATGTCGTCAAAGAATGAAAACATAAAATAGCCACAAAAATGGCCCGTGAGAGGCACGCACACCTCGCACGGTACCAATGTAACCCGCAGGAACTGACCGCATACTCACGTAGATCCAAGTTTTAGATCACAAAGAAAATTTAAAAACTATTTGTCTTAGGCTCAAAAACATGCCGTCAAAGGGTGAATATGTAAAATAGTCATAAAACGTCCCTGTGAGAGGTACGAACACCTTGCACGGGACTAATATAACCCGCAGGAACCAACTGTGTACTCACGAGACTCTCTATTTGAGAGCATTATAAAAATTTCAAACTATTAGACTTAGGCTTAAAAATATGTTGTAAACGGGTGAAAATGAAAAATAGTCACAAAACGACCCATGAGAAACACAAACACCTCACATGAGACCAATGTAACCCGATGTAACCAACTGCATACTCATGAGACACCTGGTTTGAGAGCAAGACGAAAATTTACAAACTATTAGACTTGTGCTTAAAAACATGCTGTGAAAGGGTGAAATGTAAAACAACCACAAAACGGCCCTGTGAGAGGCACAAACACCTCGCACAAGACTAATGTAACCCGCAGGAACTGAAAGCTTACTCTTGAGACTCCTGGTTTGGGAACAAAACAAAAATTTGTAAACTATTAGACTTAGGCTTAAAAACATACCGTTAAAGGGTGAAACCATAAAACGACCTCGTGAGAGATACGAACACCTTGCACGGGACCAATATAACCCTCAGAAACTAACCGCGCACTCACGAAATGCTTGGTTTGAGAGGATGATGAAAATTTACAAACCATTAGACTTAGGCTTAAAAACATGCCATCAAAGGGTGAAAAAGTAAAACGTCCACAAAATATCCCCATGAGAGGAATGACCACCTCACACGGGATCAATGTAACCTATAAGAACCGACCGCTTACTCATGGGACTCACGGTTTGAGAGCACGATGAAAATTTATAAACTATTTCACTTAGGCTTAAAAACATGTCGTTAAAGGGTGAAAACGAAACAGCCATAAAATGGCCCCGTGAGAGACACGTACACCTTGCACAGAACCAATGTAACCCACAGGATCCGTCCGCGTACTCACGGGACTTCCGATTTGAGAGCACAATGAAAATTTACAAACTGTTAGACTTGAGCTTAACAACATGCCTTCAAAGGGTGAAAACATAAAACAACCACAAAACGGCCCCATGAGAGGCATGAACACCGCCTATAGACTAATGTAACCCTCAGGAACCAACCGTATACTCACAGGACTCCCGGTCTGAGAGCACGATGAAAATTTAAAAAATATTTGACTTAGGCTTAAAAAATGTCATCAAAGACTAAAAAATTAAAACATCCACAAAACGGCCCCGTGAGAGGCACGAACACCTCGAACGGGAAAAATGTAACCCGCATAAATCTACAATGTACTCACAAGACTCCCGGTTTAAGAGAACAACAAAAATTTGCAAATTGTTAGACTTAGGCTGAAAAACATTCCGTCAAAGGGTGAAAATATAATATAGCCACAAAATGATCTCGTGAGAGGCACGAACACCTCGCATCGGACCAATATAATTTGCAGGAACCGACCACATACTCACGAGACTCCCAGTTTGATACCACAAAAATTTTGCAAATTGTTTAACTTGGGATGAAAAACATGCCATATGAGGGTCAAAATATAAAACAGCCACAAAACGTCCCGGTGAGAGGCACGAACACCTGAAACGAGACCAATATAACCCACAAGAATCGACCGCATACTCACAGGACTCACGATTTGAGAGCATAATGAAATTTTGTAAACTCTTAGACTTAGGCTTAAAAACATGCGGTCAAAGGGTGAAAATATAAAATAGCCACAAAATGGCCCCGCAAGAGGCACGAACACCTCGCATAGGACTAATATAACCTGTTGGAACTGACTGCGTACTCTCGGGACTCTCAGTTTGAGAGGATGATGAAAATTTGCAAATTGTTTAAATTAGGCTTAAAAATATGTCGTCAAAGGGCGAAAACGTAAAACAGACACAAAATAGACTAGTAAGAGGCATGAACCCCTCGCACGAGACCAAGATAACCTGCATGAACCTATTGCGTACTCATGGTTAGAGAGCATGACAAAAAATTGCAAATTGTTAGAGTTAGGGTTAAAAATATGTCGTCAAAAGGTGAAACATAAAACAACAAAAAAATGGCCCCGTGAGAGGCATGAACACCTCACACAGAACTAATGTAACCTACAGGAATTGACCAAGTAATCACGGGACTCCCGAGTTCAGAGCACGATGAAAATTTTCAAACTATTAGCTTAGGCTTAAAAACATGTCGTCAAAGGGTCAAAACATAAAATAGCCGCAAAAAGGCCCTATGAAAGGTATGAACACCTCACACGTGACCAATGTAACCCATAAGAACCGATCGCGTACTCACGGGACTCCCGATTTGAGAGCGCAATAAAAATTTGAAAATTCCTATACTTAGGCTTAAAAATATACCGTTAATGGGTGAAAACGTAAAGAAGCCACAAAATGGCCTCGTGAGAGGCACGAACACCTGACCAATATAACTCGCAGGAACCGACTGCGTACTCATGGGATTCCCTATTTGAGAGCATGATGAAATGTCACAAACTATTAGACTTTGGCTTAAAAACAAGCCATCAAATGGTGAAAATGTAAAACAGCCACAAAATGGCCCCGTGAGAGGCACGAACACCTCACACGGGACTACTATAACCCACATGAACCGACTGCGTACTCATAACACTCCTGATTTGAGAGCACGATAAAAATTTGTAAACTGCTATACCTAAGCTTAAAAACATGTCGTCAAAGGGCGAAAACACAAAAAGGTCCCGTCAGAGGCACAAACACCTCACATGGGAGAAATGTATCCCACAAAAATTGATCGCGTACTCACGGGACTCCCGATTTTATAGCACAACAAAAATTTGTAAACGGTTTAACTTAGACTTAAAAACATGTCGTCAAATGGTGAAAATGTAAAACAGTTATAAAATAGCCCCATGAGAGGCATGAACACCTTACACGGGACCAATGTAACCCGCAGGAATCGATCGTGTACTCACGGGACTCTCGGTTTGAGAGCACGATGAAAATTTACAAACTGTTATACTTAGACTTAAAACCTACCGTCAAATGGTGAAAACAAAAAATAGTCACAAAATAGCGACGGGCACGAACACCTCGAATGGGATCAATGTAACCCGTAGAAATCGATTGTGTACTCACGGGACTCTCGATTTGAGAGCATGACAAAAGTTTATAAACTGTTAGACTTAGGCTTAAAAACATGTCGTCAAAGGGTGAAAAAGTAAAATAGCCACAAAATTACCCCGTGAGAGGCACGAATATGTTGTACGTGACCAATGTAACCCGCAGGAACCGATCTCATACTCACGGGACTCCGGGTTTGAGGACGATGGTTTGAGGAAAAAATGCTAGAATTTATTATTATTATTATTATTATTATTATTATTATTATTATTATTATTATTATTAAAAATAGTTTCAAATTTAGACCGTGACCATTTTATTTTTAAAATAAAAAATGTTCACGGCCTAAATTCGTGACCATTGTTGTGGACATAAATGGTTAGGTCACGGACTTAGGCCATGACCATCTTTTATTTTAAAATTAAGTGGTCACGGCCCAAGTCCGTGACCATGTTTCATGGGTATAAATGGTTGGATCACGGACTTGGGTCATGACCATCATGGTCCGTGACTAATGATGCTGGTTAGGGACTTGGGTCATGACCACCAAAAATGGTCACACTCGATTTGGTCACGGACCAAATCCGTGACCCACCATCAATGGTCACGGCCCAAGTCCGTGACCATGCGAAGGATTTAGTGTAATGGTAGGTCAATTTGAAGGATTTTTCTGATATCCTCGCTTGAGTCGCATAGGTCATTTGAAAGTTAGACATTGTAAAACTTTTAGATCTCAAACTTGTATATCAAGATTTATAAGTGACATTTCCAAGATAATCCCGTCCATTAAAATCATACAAGGGGTTCTCAATTCAAACAAGTCTCATATTTTATTATTCCTTTCAATATTTATTTACATTCAATGGAAGAGGATCATCAATTAAGTCAATGTTTAGCTTAACATGATGATACAAGGTCAAAAGTGTTTAGAAAAAAATATGTAAAAAAATTATTTATAAAAACGTTCAACAAGAATATCGTAATATTATATAAACTTAAATATTATTTAGCAAACAAAGAGGGAAATTTTTTACTACAATGTAGTTGTCATTATTTGACTTTATCTACTATTTTATTTTTCTTCAGACTTTACCATCCATTTTGAAATTTAGTGACGAAAAAAGTCACAAAAATTGAACAAAAACTTCGTTGAATGTCAAAACGGGTGATAAAGTGAAAAGAAAAAACAAAATGATAGATAAAGTCAAATAATAATAACCTTATGGTGGGTATATTCTAAATACTTCCAGAAAATGCCTGTCAATAAACTCTTGATAAATATGTTTCAACAAAATCGAAAGCATTAAATGTTTATATAAAAATACAGGTGGTGACTTGTTTTCCTAAGAACATAGGAAAAATTATATATTTTGAATGTGTGGTTTTCTTAATGAAGAAGAACTTTGTTTTGATATTTAGACAAAAAAAATATTATAATTCTTAAGAACTCAACGGGACTTTCCCCCTAAAATAAGACAAACAAAGAATGGGATCCCATTGAGTTCTTACGCTTTCGTGTCTACAAATCAATTCATCTAAATACTACAGGGATGAGCCCCATCCAGAACATGAACCATAAAAAAAAGTATCTTTTAAACCAATCACAAGAATGCCAGCTACAGTACATGTCCCTGCATCTTATTATGGGAAAGTATTTTTCGTAGCACACTAAGTTTAATTCGAAATATACAAAAGTCACAAACTTATAATTCTTTTTTAGTATTAATTATATTTCACACGATTTTCCTTGAGGTTCTCAGATATGTTACATAATAGGCACCTCTTAGTATGAAAACGAGAGCTAATATTTAAATTTAGTCTCTAAAATTAGTAGTATGAGTTAGTTTGCATTATGTTTAACAATCATTTGAATCAACTAAATGCTCAACTTGTTTAATCACCTCAAACTTTAAATGGCTTGTCTCGCACTAATTTCATCAATAATAAGGCTACATCGATTAAAATTCCATATAAAAATCTAGCGCATTTAATTTAAACTTGACCTATTCACTTCATTCTAAGAAGTTAGTCGTGAGAGCATTAAAATAGATAAAACATGAAATCTTAGAGAAACAAAACGGGATACAATAACAGGACAAAATATTGAGACAAGTAGCTCGGCACAATAATTTTTTGGTCTGGCATCACAACAATTAATAACTTTATATTATACATACATTGTATAACTATGGTTTTTTGTCAATAGTAACCATAAAATACTACTTATAATTTTTATTTGAATTTATACGTAATCACTTTATTAGGCACTATGTTGCTCACTAATATGGACATATTATATGTGGTAACTTGTTACCACCTACTTAGATAATATATGTGGCTCCTTAATATTCATTCAATCACTCAAAATTGATTGTGCGAGGGGGGAAATTTTGGTTGAAGAAATAAACTCAATATACCACTATTAATATCTTTACAATTACAATCATCATAAGTTATTTCTACTATTTTTACTCATAATCGTCCTAATTGGATTTAGATGGTGGGATATTGAGTAAACACTTACATATATAAGTGATATATGAAAATTTCCATTTCTACTAAGTAATGAAAAGAAATGATTAATCCACCTATGGGTGACCATTGAATATTCCTTGAATAATGAATAATATTATTCATGTTAATATTTTCATAAACTTAATTAGCTGACATATTAATTGAAGAAACTATGGCATCTTTGCATGTCCTATATTTTCCCCAAAAAATATATCCCCCTTTAACATTTTTTTAGTCACTATATTGCTGCTTAGACAGGGATGGTCAACAACAAAAATTTCTATTTATATATTTTTCAATTTTCAAGATCATAAACTTTAAATAAATTAACCCAATAAAACTTGTTCACCAAATTAAATCGTTTTGCTGTGAAAAATTAATATATTAAATTTTATCTTTTTAACATAAGCATGCATCTAATCTAGGTGATAAGCGAATAAAATAAATAAATCATCTAAAACACGCCGACGTACGAGGAAAATCATAAAAGAAAAAGCATCGAACGACCCAACTAAACATATTATTATGATAAAGTTTTATAAAGACTAGAAGTAGACTTACTTAATGACTTGTCTCCCTTGCAAGACTCGACACTTTTCTATCTTCAACCTCTCTTCCACACTATAATGGAGGAGTCCACCCACGTAAGGTACCATAACATGAGAATCCACACATATCCACTGATGAGTTTCAGCAACCATCTACGGAGTCTGAATATGGAACATTTCTTCTTCATCGCAACGCAGCAAACCAATATGGATTCCACTACACGAAATGCATTCTCAACTCAAGATAATGAGAAACAAACTTTGGTGCCCGACACAAAGATATCAAAGCATACGAATATGGAAACTTGGATCTTTAAACACATTGTGTGAAACTAGGGTTTTGGAACTTTCGTAAATAGGTAGGAAATAGATTTTCGCCAAAAGTTCCTTAGAAATCTGAGTCCAGCATGCCTATAAATTGCAAAACACGATTTTTAAAGTGGAGTTCATTCAAACGAAAATACATAGTCCGTTATAACGAAAGGCGCAATTCGTTCTAACGAAACACAATTTCATTCGAACGAAAGGCTCATGTCTTTTTAATGAACTTCTAACGAGCTTACAATGGGTGCCTTCTGTTTGATAGAGAGTGCCCGTTTGATGTTCGTTATATGTGCATTCTAAAGAGGCTTTAAAGTTCGTTCCAATGAGAATAAAGCTTCACTCTAATGATCTTTGTATCTCGTTCTAACAATATCCAAGCTTTGTTCTAACGAAGTATACAACTTCGTTCTAATGAACTTAAAACTCAAAAATTATTTTCTCCAAAAAAAAATTTTTAAAAATAGTTCCAAATGATTTTATTTTAAAACAAACACCCAAAATAAATTCCATGGATCATATTAAATTGCATCCATACCTCCGAGATCCTCGGTAAACATGAAGACAAACTTGGTATAAAAACACGACACGATATGTATCCAACTTTGAAGGTTTACTTAAATGTCTTCATCAAACATGGTATTGGCTTACGAGTTCAATAATAAAAAGTCTAATCTATGACTTAGATATTTTTTTTTGAATTAAGACAATTACAAACAAATAGACTCAATTGAGATTGAATAAACAATAATATATGTGTAATCATGAAATATCTACACCACAATATTCATTATCATAAATTGACATGCAAGCAATCAAAACATGAATGATATGAATGAATATGTCTAATTTTTGTTGTGAATGTAGAGATATTTCAATTTTTATAATGATGAACAATGTTTAATATTAATCCATTACAAAAATTCATAATTTGTCACAAAAATAGTAATTGCAATAAATTTAATATTTCACATTTAATGAGAAAATAATTTTAGTTGCATTTATAGCTCATTATTTTATACATGACAATGACACAATTGATGAGGTGAATTTAACGGTTTGTCTAGTTAGTGATTTATTTATATTATTGGATTATTTTGGATTTTGCTAAAACTGGGTCAGGACTGGTCTCGACAGTTTTGGAAGGACCACCTTCTCTCTTTTTAGTCAAATTTACATGGCATCAAACGTTTGAAAATTTATCAAACATCTCAAATGAAACTTGGTTTATCTAGACGACATAACTAAAGTATACACGTCAAAATGGGTATTTGTTTAAAACTATACAACGAGACTCAATTGGGCTTACACTATATATTATTCCAACAAGTGATAAGAGGTTGATATATATATATATATATATATATATATATATATATATATATATATATATATATAGCAAAATGATCATGTGTGGATTGAGCTGCACATGTATAATGCAAACCCTCCAAATTATACCCATTTCTTCACTTCCATAAATTATCGGCTAATTTATCGGTCCTCTTTCTCTCTTTTGGGAGGCTCATCGCATGGTACCACATGTCCAGTCCACACTGTTAATGAGTCCGCACATAAATAGTATTTTTTTTGCGGGTGAGGGTTTGGGTGTGTGTATATACTCCATCCGTATTAAATTAAAAATCCACTATTCATTTCTTGGATGTCTCAAATTAGTAGTCTACTTTTTTTAGTAATACTCGATGAACTAAGATTTACGAACAAGTGTTGATCATGGTCTTTGATTTGACGTATCCTTAATCTATACAAAAAATAGATATAGACTTTTAATTTGGAACAAAGTGATTATATATATAGATAAATAGATACATAGATATGAAGATCTTATCATTCGATCACATTGGTTCTAAGTGGATTGAAGGAGATGTTATAGATTCACTCAAACGTGATGGGAGCAAGTCTTTCATTATCTCAACAGTCATATTGTTCAAGGAGATATTATGGGATTCAAGGAAACTTTTTTGTGTGTTTATTTAGAAAGAATATAACACAACAGAGATCAAAACAGAGCAAACATTTTAGCCCCCCAATTCAATAGGAGGTTAAGTTATTTCGTGGTACTCTTGCTCCTCTATTCCTCCCATTTTTGCAAAGCTTATAATCCCCCCAACATATATTTCCTTCCCTCATTGTCCTCGTGAGTGTAATACAATCCTCAATAAGTGCACACAAAGGGTGGGTTTAGTTCTTACACTTGATTTATAAGTGTCATAACGGTCATCAAACCAACAATGGTAGTTTAAGAGTTGTATAATTATCTAAATTAGCTCAGTCCCCGCTGTTTTTTTATAATCCTACTGATTTGAACATTTTCAAAGATTTTCTTATTTCTATATTTCCACGGATTCCAAATTGAAGTAATGAATACAATAGACCAAGTTATACCTTGAGAGTTTCATTCATGTTTACCCCATATATTTGCAAATAACCAACCACCAAATGAAAAGTCCATACTTGGGATTGCCATGCCATTTTGGTTCCACGAATGCCTAGCTTTACAACATGCACAAAAAATATGATATGGTTCATATCCTCATGACAGCTGCGTAACTCACAAGTTGAGTTAGTTAAGACCCTAATTTGTCTTTTTTCATTAGTGATGATTTTTCAATAAAAGAGAAGCCAAATGAAAACATGCAACTTTTTAAAGAAATCTCAGCTGCCATATTTTTCCCCTGATTGTGGTATTGTATGAATTTTCTCCTATACTAACAGGTGACATCTAAAAGACTTTAATGAAGAATTTAACATTTGACGTCCTTCCTAACAATATTACATCCTCTCAATTATTTATTTTAGGCAGGGAATTATATACTCCAAATAGACTCAACCGTCTTGCCGGGGGGTGGGGTCTGGTAATAGCTTGTATACAATTTTTTTTATTTAAATATCCCAAGAAGGATTTTATAAATGAGCCAAGGATTACAAGAAAAAGAAAAATAACACCCAAAAAGGTTTGGGCGAGCAGAGGAAAGACAAGATGACACACCAAGAACAAAACAACGAACACTATAACCAACAAGAAAGAGAAAAAAACTAAAGCAATCATCTGGAGTAGGCCTTAAAACCCAAAGGAATTAGTACTTGGTAACGAGCAAACTATACCTCATAGATCTGAAGATAAGACTTGGAGAGGTAGGTTTGATGACACAAAAATAATTAACATCATGGGAAATGGTTTGAGATATATTGGGTTAGAAAACGTACCCGAAGTCCATAAAAGGGGAAGAATGTGACACCCCGCCTAATTAATTACCGAGTGATCAGTCCTTAATTAATTAATTTCAGAATATCAAGTTGGTCCAGGTGCTGCATCACTGTCGAAAACTCAAATTTTACTTTAATAAAACTAGCCACCTAATATTTAAAAAGGGTGATATCCAAATTTTATCTTGTTACTAACCAATATATAAAGAATACCAACAAATGCAATGCATCACAGTAACATAAAAAAAGTCTAACTGAAGTAAGATAAATGACTGGAGTAAAACACATCCAGATACAATCTCATACAATAAATCCAATAAAAGAAAATCAAATCTAAGAGAATTTATAACAACTAACTCTCTGAATGTAAACAGAAGAAAGGAAGACATGTCCAACAGAATAGATAACTGAAAAATGAGAATATGCTAAGTCCTCTACTAGCAATTATCCTACAGATTCCACAGCAGCTACAGCACGGCAACTGAATAGAGTCTCCTAAGGTTGGTGTCCCTATGGCTGGGCTCCTAAAATAATGGAACAATAGAAAGATATATAGAAAAATGGGTTAGAGCCCGAGTTGAAAACAATTTAATATAGCAAGTGCTTAAATTGATTCAATTAACACAATCATTATTCAAGTTAACTTAGCGTACTCACTTGAGATACTCACCCCTCGATCTAGTGTGTACGCCGAACGAGCCTAACTACCCATACTAGACATGATACCCTGACTAGATACTAGGTACATACTATTACGCTGGAATGTATCCCTAAATAACTCCAAGCCGACGTACTTAAGATTTTGACTTAGGTTTAGAATTACTTTAGTTTATTCACATATTTTTCTAATTGCCGAGATGATAATACCATAAGCACACATCTAAAAATAGAGTCATCAACATAAGACATCAAACAGGATTTTGGTATACACTCATTATTCTCTTTATGTATAGATATCAATTTATATATAAATATAGCAATATCGCACCCCTGGTTGAGAAACCCTTAGTGCTACGCATACTCGTCTATCGAGTCCCATTACAACGCTCACGTATAGAGGATAGCTGGTTCCATCTCTTGGGAACCAATAAAAATAAAAACATCTATTGGAGGCGAACATAGTCCCAAGCCGATGGGCTACACACATACCTACGCACCCATGCGACCGTCATCACTATCATTCTCACGGATAGCCCGTACCTAGTTTCCATGATCTAGTGGTATGACTCTAAATCCCCCGAAGGCACACAAGATCCAGTCGTCCACAACGCGTTAACCTCCGTTCGATAGCTAGTAGCTAGGTATGCCATACACAAAGTAGTTTTAGCAATAAGCAGACACACAACTTATATAATTTCATTTTCTTTCCCGCAGCCTCATATTCGTAGTACCTATAATATATCCCCTAATATACCCGGTACCTTTTTCATATATATTCTCCCTTGTATTTTTGCATCTGTAATTCTATGAATTTTCATATCTTTCGAGGGTCGACATATTCTCCGCTCACTATTAATTATAAATTTAAGTCACTCGACATTCATACAGGTCTAACACTCTTTTAAATAAGTCTATGGGAAGTTCAAAACAAAAATCGGGCCTTAAGAGTCATTCTGGAATCTCGTTAGAAGACCCAGGGAATCTTGTTCGAATGAGGTCGTTCAAACGAGTGTCGTTTGAATGAATTACTTCGAACGAACTACCAACTCATTATAAGGGCCACTGGAACCTCATTAGGAGTCTCGTTCGAGCGAGGTCGTTCGAACGACCTGGGCTGGACTTCTAATGAAAATTCCGCAGTTGCACAGTTCATCTTTAAAGTTCATTTTTTCCATATTTTCTCCTATTCAAACTCAACCTAAACTCATTCCAATCCAAGTACAAGTTTTCCAAACTACTCTAAGTCACCCTAGAACACTTCTTAGCATACTTTAGGGATCAAATCCTTCCAATCATCAAGTAATTTCAACAAATTCCTAAATTTTCCCATAAGTTATACTAACATAATCCCATAATTATAAATTTATAAAAACTCCATTTTTATTTCATGATTAACATCTAATTCACCATATTTCACATTTTTATTAAGGGGAAAAATCCTCTACATTCAAACCCCCATCAGATTTCTAAAATTTCTACACACTCTCATCATAGGTAAACCAAATTTTGGTATTAATAGTTCTAAAACCTCAATATATGTTAACAAGAATGATAATTGCTAAGAGGAAGAGAAAGATAATCACTTGCCTTAAAATGAACTTCTGATCTGCGGGTTGAAATTGGTATGAGAATGATCCCCTTGACACGATCTATGCGCTAGTGTACTTTTTTAGTGTGAAAGTTTAAGTTCTTGGCTTAGGGTTCTAATGGAGTCTTCTCATTCTTCCTTGGTTCTCTCTCTTTTCCTCTCTTTCTCACGTAGGTTGAAAACTAACAGGCCACTAACCCTAAATGCTATTAATTAAACCCTATTTTTGTCCATTCAATTACCCAAAACTTTTAAAAGACTAAAGTACCCCTTCGGGGTGTTGTTTTGGGCTAAAAATGTCTCGGACTCCAAATAAAATACCCGAGTAGTGTTTTCTGACTATTTCGACCATTTCGGACACTCTGGCGCACTCTAAATAGTCATCCGAGTTATACAAAAATAATTTACCTTTTAATCCCCCAAATATGTATACTAGTAGCGCGACTCATACGCGTCCCAAATATTTATAACATAACTGTCGTGTATCACTTCCCCGGCCATAATATTATTTCAATAACTACTAATTCTCATCATGCTAGTAATTATTATTATAAAACCGAATTAATTACAAATTAAATTTTCTCCCTTTAATTTAATTAATCCCCATTTTTCATAATATTATAAAAATAAATATTCTTCAAAATACGGGGTATTACATACTTCCCCCCTAATAACAAAATTTCGTCCCAAAATTCAGAAAAGAATATAAATACCTGGCAAGAATAACTCTGGATAACGTTCATGTACGTACCAGGTTGATTCCTCAACATTATAGATCGCCACTGAACACGTACAAGTGGTACTATTTTCGATCTCAACTTTCTCTCGTTGCGGTCTAGAATAGCAATTGGACCCTCCTCGTAGGAGCTATCAGGCTGTAAGTCTATCTCCTCCAACGCAATGTGGGTGTGGGCCAAATCATCTCGAAAAAACCTTCTCAGCAAAGAGATATGGAACACGTCATGGACTCTATGTAAGTTCCCCGGTAACCCAAGTCTATAAGCAACTAGCTCAATCCTCTCGATAATGGGAAATGGTCTTACATACCTAGGCTCCAACTTTTCCTTCTTCCCAAAATGCATAACTCCCTCCATAGGGGACAGCCAAAGTAACACCTGATCACCAATGTTGAACTCGTAAAAATACCATTTAGCGTTAGCATAGCTCTTCTGTCGATCTTGAGTGACTCGAATATGGCTCCGTATCAATTCTATACTCGCCGAAGTATCCTAAATCACTTTCGAACCAAGTAACTTGTTGTCCCCCACCTCTAGCTAACATGCTTGGGAAGGACAAGGTCTTCCGTATAGTGCCTCAAATGGAGCCATACCGATAGTAAACTGGTAGGAGTTATTATAGACAAACTCCACCAGTGGAAGGTACTGCTCCCAGCCTCCGCCAAAATCAATGATGCACATATGTAACATGTCCTCCAACATCTGATTCGTCGGCTCGATCCGACCATCCGTCTGTGGGTGATAGGATGTGCTCAGACGCAACTCCGTACCCAATGCCTCCTAAAAACTCTCCCAACATCGAAACACATATACCTTATCTCTGTCAGACACGATATTGAGAGGTACTCCGTGGAGTCTCACTATTTCTGCTATGAATATCTGGGTGTACTGTCCCGTGGTGTAGTCTGTCCTGGCTGGAAGAAAGTTGGCTACCTTGGTCAGCCGATCCACTATCACCCATATCGAATCGTGACCCCTCTGCGATGTGGGAAATCCCATGATGAAGTCCATGAAAATTCTCTCCTATTTCCACATAGGAATCTCTAATGGTTGCAGAAGTCCCGTCGATCTCTGATGGTCTACCTTTATCAATGGACAAGTGGTACATTTTGAGACAAACTCGATAATATCCTTCTTCATCCAGCTCCACCAGTACTGTCTATGAATATCTTAGTACATCTTATCCCCCATCGAGATGTACCACAAATCGGGAACCGTGCGACTCGGTCATCACCTTATATTGCAAATCTTCACCCTCGGGAACAAACAATCTCCCGTTAAAATGTAGACCCCCGTCTGAACCCACAGTGTAAGACTCAGTCCCCTCTTCGAAGTTTAATAACTGACTTTAGCAGAACGGATCATCTGCCTGAGCCTGTACTACTCCAGTATTAATTTGGGGTGTAACCGTCATCACAGACATAAACGATCGAGCCACCGTATCCTGGTTCCCTAACTCCTTCCATTTCGCTTTCTAGACCTCGGCCACCTCACCGACTGGCCTTCGACTCAATGTGTCTGCTACCACGTTAGCCTTCCCCGGGTGGTTTTGGATATCAAATTGGTAATCCTTTACAAACTCAAGCCACCGACGTTGTCGCATATTTAACTCCTTCTGCGTGAAGAGGTAATGTAATGACTTGGGGTCCGTGAATAAACGAAATTTCTCCCCTAGAAGGTAATGTCTCCAAATCCAGAGTGCAAACACCACCGCCTCTAACCATAAATAGTGGGTGGGGTAGTTCCTCTCGTGAGGCTTATGCTTTCGGGAAGCATAAGCTGTAGCCTAATCCTGCTGCTGCAGTACACCTCCAAGTCCTAATCAGGACGAATCAGTGTAGACTAGATACTCCACTCCCGTCTTGGGTAATGCTAACACTGGTGCTGAGGTTAGCTTGTCTTTAAACTCATCAAAGGCTAACTGACAGGCATCACTCCAAATAAACGACACCCCTTTACGAGTCAGGTGCGTAACGGACCCGCTATCTTTGAAAATCCTCTAATGAATCTCCTGTAGTACCCGACCAAACCCAAGAAAGTGTGTATCTCGATTGGTGTCATGGGCTGTCCCCACTCCCTCACCATTGACACCTTCCTCGTATCTACGGATATCCCTCTATCGGAGATGATATGCCGCAAAAAATGAACGTCTTTCAGCCAAAACCCACATTTCTCGTATTTTGCGTACAACTCATGCTGGCGTAGTGTTTGTAAAACTCGCCTCAAGTGCTCGACATGCTCCTCCTTGGTCTGTTAGTAAACCAGAATGTCATCTACGAATACGATGATGAACTGGTCCAGGAACTGTCTGAACACCCTGTTCATTAAGTCCATGAACATGACTGGGGAGTTGGTTAGCCTGAAAGGCATAACCCTGAATTCATAGGAACCATATCTCGTTAGGAAGGTAGTCTTCGACACGTCCTGCTCCCTGATACGTAGTTGATGGTATCCCGATCTTAAATCAATCCTCGAGAAGAAAACCGCTCCTCTCAACTGGTCGAATAAGTCATCAATTCGAGGTAATGGATATTTTTTCCGTATCGTGACTTTATTAACTTCCCTTATTACACCGATTTATTCTCGATGTAAAAATTTGATATCACTTCTTACATCATATCGTACAGTTCTACTGATCGTGCGTAGGAATAAAATTAAAGTTACGGTTACGGTTACGGTTTCAGTTACGGATGATAACTAGGGTACCAAACTCATGTGCTAAAGACCAACCATCCCCACCTCCCAACCTTCGCTAGGTTTCATGCGTGGGATGTCTCGCAAAGCAAAATCCAAACAATGAACCCCCCCCCCCCCAATACACTACTAACTAGCATTGTCTATCAACGAAAGTTATGGTCCTCAGTATTTGTCTCCTACCCCACATCCCTGCTTCCTGCTAACAATAGCGCATCTATTCTCCTGTTATGAAAAAGATATTCATCACATTACGCCTACTAACTTGGCGTTAGGCTCTTCAATTTGCCATAAAACTATTCCCATGCCCAGAGGTATTTCATTCTTTCCTGATTCACTATAGTAAGCATTTCTACCCACCGAGATTTGGTATAACCCGACGACATACTCCACAAGTCTCTATAGGATTTAATACCTATGTATACAAGTGGCTCCGTTTACTCTCGGATGACACTTAGCACAAATTATTTCATATTCAGGACTAATGGACACCTAATAATATTTTAATGGTCTATCATCACATAAACTTGAATTATCCGGTTCAAAATTGGGATAGCAATACATTTTACGCTCATGTTTCTCACGTAGTACAAGTAAGCTGTAACACACATAGGTTATTTGAAATTTTCCTCGCATCTAAAAGGAAACACTACAAATTATAAAGTATCGTACCTCCAAACGTGGGTGGTAGATGCGGTATCAGTGGCATAACTGCATATCGGGCATTATAGATACATCCATATTGTACTACCTACTAGTTATGTGAAGTCTGTGTTACTAGGGTGATTATTCATGTTTCCCCAATTTGGGCATTATGTGGTGTAGGGTGAACATCCAATGACTGTTGTAGGATCCTGCCCTAGCTAGGGAAATTTCGACGGTAGTGACCCCGTTCACCACATATGAAACACTTACCCGCACAGTTTCTGCTCTGCTAGCCCTGCTGAGCACACTATTGGCCCTGATGTAGGGCTGTGTTTCTTTCTGAACTTTTTGATTTTTTCGATTTCCGATCCGATTTTTTCTGAATTTGGAATGAAATTTTAGTTTGCCGATTTTCGATTTCCGATTTTTTCGAAAAAAATCGGATCAGAAATCAGAAATAATTCTAAATTTTCGATTTTTCGATTTTTCCGATCTGATTTTTCCAAAACTATGCCGATCCAATTTTTTTCGATTTTTTTGGAATTATTTTTCGATTTTTCCGATTTCTTTTCCGATTTTTTGAAAGTTTCCCATATCCCACATCGATTGGGAGAGGGCTCCAAAATATGCTCTATAAAATGAGAGTATCCTCCTAACTTCTACACAAATGAAACAATGGGCCAAATCCTCATGTATCTACATGTTGGTCTAAGCCATTTTCTTTGTTTCTTTAAAATGAGAATTTCAAGTAATCGAAAATCCATAATTTTTTTTTTTGAAATTTTGGAATTTTCGAAATTTCTGGATTTTTAATATATTTTGTGAATCTTCGATTTTTGCGGATTTTTTTATTTTTCCGATTTCGGAAATTTTTTTAATTTTTCGAAAAAATCGGATCGAAAAATCGGAAAAGTTATTTTATTTTCGAAAAAATCGGAATTTTTTCCGAAGAGGCATTTTTTGATCCGACTGAAACACAGCCCTACCCTGATGGTCTCGCTGACCTTGTTGAACTGGCTCAGGCTTTCCTCCAGCTCTTTGCGGGCAAACTTGACATTTGTGGCCACTTCTTCCACACTTAAAACACCTCTTTGTGAAAGCCTTATGTCCTTGGCCCTGGCGGGTTTGGCTTTTCCCACGGTTCTCATAGTCTTTTTGGTCTTGATGTCTTTAAGGAGCTTGTCGCTGTTGCGACGGTATTTTCCCATTGTTATTATTTCTCGAAATGTCATATTGATAAACTTCTCTTGTTCTTTTGCCCCCTGTAAGTTGCACACTGCAATTTTTATACTGCAATATTGCGGTAGTCACTGCTTGTGCCACGATGTTCGCAATCTCAGTGATTTCCTCTCTTTCCTGGTGTACCTGAGGTATTTGTTGGTCTTGTCCCACATTTACTTCTTCAATGGTGTTAGTGTGTCTCTCCCCCATAGGCGACATCTGAAATTTAAATGAATTTTATAAAACCACCGTCCATACATAACATTGTAGCAGAAGTACGAAATCTACAACACAAAATAAGGATGCAATAGTTCTAATAGTAGGGATCTATATTAAAAACACCAAGCGAAAAATGCAATACACCGTACAGATCCTAAAGGCACTAGAACCTGATGCTCTGATACCACCCGTGACACCCCGCCTAATTAATTACCGGGTGATCAATCATTAATTAATTAATTTCAGAATATCAAGTTGGTCCAGGTAATGCATCACTGTCGAAAACTCAAATTTTAATTTAATAAAACTAACCACCTAGTATTTAAAAAGGGTGATGTCCAAATTTTATCTTGTTACTAACCAATATAAAAAAGAATACCAACAAATTCCATGCATCACAGTAATATAAATAAAGTCTAACTGAAGTAAAATAAATGACTGGAGTAAAACACATCCTGATACGATCCCATACAATAAATCCAATAAAAGAAAATCAAATCTAAGAGAATTTATAACAACTAAATCTTTGAATGTAAACAGAAGAAAGGACGACATGTCCAACAGAATAGATAACCAAAAAAGGAGAATAGGCTAAGTCGTCTACTAGCAATTATCCTGCAGCTTTCACAGCAGCTACAGCACGACAACTGAATAGAGTCTCCTAAGGCTGGTGTCCCTGTGGTTGGGAACCTAAAATAATGGAACAATAGAAAGATATACAGAAAACGGGTTAGAGCCCGAGTTGAAAATAGTTTAATATAGCAAGTGCTTAAATTGATTCAATTGGCACAATCATTATTCAAGTTAACTTAGCGTACTCGCTTGAGATACTCAACCCTCGATCTAGTGTGCACGCCTAATGAGCCTAACTATCCATACTAGTCATGATACCCTGACTGGCTACTAGGTATATACTATTACGCTGGAAAGTCTCCCTATATAACTCTGAGCCGATGTACATAAGATTTTAATTTAGGTTTAGAATTACTTTATTTTATTCACATATTTTTCTAATTGCCCAGCTGATAATACCATAAGCACACATATAAAAATAGATTCATCAACATAAGACACCAAACAGAATTTCAGTATACACACATTATTCTCTTTATGTATAAATATCAATTTATATATAAATATAGCAATATCGCACGCCTGGTTGAGAAACCCTTAGTGCTACGCATACTCGGCTATCTAATCCCATTGCAATGCTCACGCATAGAGGACAGTTGGTTCCATCTCTCGAGAACCAATAAAAACACAAACACCTATTGGAGGCGAACATAGTCCCAAGCCGATAAGCTATGCTCATACCTACGCACCCATGCGACCGTCATCACTATCATTCTCACGGATAGCTCGTACCTTGGTCCCATGTTCTAGTGGTACGACTCTAAATCTCCCAAAGGCACATAAGATCCGGTCATCCACAACGCGTTAACCTCCGTTCGATAGCCAGTAGGTAGGTATGTCATACACATAGTATTTTGAGCAATAAGCATACACACAACTTACATAATTTCATTTTCTTTCCCGCAGCCTAGTATTCGCAATACGTATAATATATCCCCTAATATACTCGGTACCTTTTTCGTATATATTCTCCATTGTATTTCGCATCTCTAATTCTATGAATTTTCATATCTTCCGAGGGTCGACATATTCTTCGCTCACTATTAATTATAAATTTAAGTCACTCGACATTCATACAGGTCTAACACACTCTTAAATAAGCATATGGGAAGTTCGAAACAAAAATCGGGCCTTAAGAGTCATTCTGGAATCTCGTTAGAAGACCGAGGGAATCTCATTCGAACGAGTGTCGTTCGAACGAAGTACTTCGAACGAACTACCAACTTGTTAGAAGGTCCACTCGAACCTCGTTAGAAGTCTCATTCGAACGAGGTCGTTCGAACGACCAAGGCTGGACTTCTAACGAAAATTCTGCAGTTGCACAGTTCATCTTCAAAGTTCATGTTTTCCATATTTTCTCCTCTTCAAACTCAACCTAAACTCATTCCAATCCAAGTACAATGTTTCCAAACTACTCTAAGTCACCCTAGAACACTTCTTAGCATAGTTTAGGGATCAAATCCTTCCAATCATCAAGTAATTTCAACAAATTCCAAAATTTTCCCTTGAGTTATATTAACCTAAACCCGGAATTATTAATATATAAAAACTCCATTTTTATTTCGTGATCAACATCTAATTCTCCATATTTCACATTCCTATTAAGGGGAAAAGTACTCTACATGCAAACCCCCATCAGATTTCTACACAATCTCATCGTAGGTAAACCAAATTTTAGTATTAATATTTCTAAAACCTCAATATAAGTTAACAATAATGATAATTGCTAAGAGGAAGAGCAAGATAATCAGTTTCCTTAAAATGAACTTCTGATCTGCGGGTTGAAATTGGTATGAGAACGATCCCCTTGACACGAACTATGCGCTGGTGTACTTTTTTTGTGTGAAACTTTAAGTTCTTGGCTTAGGGCTCTAATGGAGTCTTCTCCTTCTTCCTTGGTTCTCTATCTTTTCCTCTTTTTCTCACGTAGGTTGAAAACTAACAGGCCATTAACCCTAAATGCTATTAATTAAACCCAATGTTCGTCCATTTAATTACCTAAAATTTTTAAAACACCAAAGTTATCGTTTTGGGCTAAAAATGTCCCAGACTACAAATAAAATATCCGAGTAGTTTTTCTGACTATTTTAACCATTCCGAACACTCTCGCGCACTCTAAATAGTCATCCGAGTTATACAACAATAATTTATCTTTTAAACCCCCAAATATGTATACTAGTGACGCGACTCATACGCGTCCCAAATATTTATAACATAACTGTCGTGTATCACATCCCCGACCATAATATTATTTCAATAACTACTAATTCTCAACGTGTTATTAATTATTATTATAAAACTGAATTAATTACAATTTAAATTTTCTCCCTTTAATTTAATTAATCCCCATTTTTCATAATATTATAAAAATAAATATGCGTAAAATTACGGGGTATTACAAAGACAAAAATCTATCCAAGAACACTTAAACTGAACAAAGTCACGAGCTTTAGAGGAAGCATGGTCGATCTAACTAGATGAAACCTTAAAGAAAGTTATCCACCTAGGGATTAAAGAAAGAGACCAAATCTATGTAGCCATGGGTTCGATCTGCCAGCAAAGACACGGATCCAACCTCCCCCACTCTGGTATGGACTTTCCTAGATAACCACAAGTGGAGAAACTTCCAAAAGAGAGAGGACACTCACGAACAAATATGGTAACGACAAGTGTAAAAAAGTCACACAAGGGTTCAGTCTGAGTTATTTACAAGAAAAGGAAAGAAAAACCAAAGAGAATAACCGTCTCCCTCTCCCAAACAGAAGGAGGTAAAAGATGATGAATATTTAAGGAAAGAGGAGAGAGGCCACAGAGATTTTTTTAGAGAGATAGAGTTATAAACTCGCTTGTATACACTCAAGTCTCACTTACCCTCATTTGTTATTAACTAATCAACCCGGGTTTCAATTCTCAAAACTCAATTTTGAGAAAAATTCACCTTGGGCTTGTCACACCAAATCACATTTTTTATGGAAATTTTTATTTGCATAATTTTGGAAACTAAAATATGTTTCATAATCATCTCACATAAAGTGATAAAAGGGATAGATATTTAAGAAATAGGACAAACAATAAATATTATTTCATCAGAATACCATAATGATAATACCAGTAAGGTTTACAATCTACCTTATTTATCACTGACATGAGAGGCGAATAGCAACGGTCTGTCAGATTGATCCAACTCAAAAACCATGAATTTTGATGTGTTCCTTATTCACAATCCATACCTGTAGACACATTCTTCCTTTGATCACCTTAAAGTTGGAGAACCTGGCCTAATTCAGGGTCTTGGGCAACAGTACCATTGCAACAAAACTCTTTCTTGGGGTCCTTAATGATCTTATTATAACTGAACTCTTTCTTCAACCCCTGCACAGTTGTCAAGGTTTTCTTACCATTTCGTTGTTTTATGCGAATGTGAGCATACTCTTTTGATGACCCAGCGCCAGCGTCCTCAAAACTTGAATTATCCACCCCCAGAAAAATTATCATGCACTTAGGGCACCATGTGTCCGTTCTCAGCACCAATAAAGATAGAATACGAATGCGATATGTATCCCGCATATAACTATAAATTTCGAATTAAATTTATTAAGGGTTTTTTATTAATTGACAAAAGATTAGTTAATTAATTATATATATATATATATATATATATACACACACACACACAAACACACACACATAAAGTCTCCTGTAAGGACTCCCTATGTTGCAGACCCCGGTACATACCATTTTTTTAAATTAGTGATAAAATGAATCTTTTTGATGAAACTTCTTGGATATGATCTTCACGGGGAGAAGATCATCTCCAATTTTTTTCGTCAAAAAATTCAATAAAAAAATCGTTGAGATAAAGTGATATGTAAAAAAATAGTATAAATATGCATTTTCAACCGTTGAAATGTTGGGTCGACGCCAACCGCTTTATTGATTGAATTTTTTTATGAAACATCATGGATATAATATCCTCACTATCAAAATCATATTCATGAAGTTTCATAAAAAAATTCAATAAAAAGTGAGTGAGATGATCGCCAACATTTCAATGATCAAAAATGCATATTTATCCTTTTTTTACATATCACCTCATCTCAACTGTTTTTTTATTGAATTTTTTGAAGAAAAAGGTTGGAGATGATATTCCCACCACGGAGATTATATCCATGAAGTTTCATCAAAAATTCATTTTTTTACTATTTTAAAAAAATGGTATGTACCGGGTCTGCACCATAAGGAGTCCTTACAGAAAAAGGCCTCTCTCTCTCTCTCTCTCTCTCTCTCTATATATATATATATATATATATATATATATATACTAGGGTATGCTAGTTTTCAAAGTACGTAATCATAAAACGGTGAAAATTTTCAAAGTACGTAATTTCAAAACAGAAAAAAATTCATTGCCAAACCAAAGAAATTATAATTTAAAAAAAAAATAGTCTTTAAAAATTTGAGCAAAATTTCTTATATTTATAGGACTATCTACTTTGTTTAAAAAATAAAATATACACCAACAAAACTTATATTCTGTAATAATAGTAGTAATAGTTTTTATATTAAACATATGATCGCTTCGCGAGCTTACCTCCAATACCAACCACTAAGATAAACATAACCTAATTAACTCCAAAAACCAACGAAATAACATAATGTCTTTCATAATAATGTAACAATATTATCTCCAAAAACTAACAAAAAAACATAACCTAGCGGGTAAACCGTGTCGATGACATGGTTTTAATTTTATTCTTTAGGGAACAATTTATAAACAATTTAAAAAACATAATTTTTTATAATAATTTTATAAGACAATTTTAACACTTACATTTTTAGAAAAAAAAATCAAAATATGGAAATGTTAACAAAATAATATTAATTTTTAGTTAAAAATGGGTAAATACGTTGATTAAAAAATAGGTAAGTACATTTATTAAAAGAAATTATCATCTTATTTTATATAAATTACGTTAAAATTTTACATTGAGCCTTCCGTTGGATGTGACAAATAATTTAAAAGAATGTGTCAAATATTTCAACTTCTCCAAGTTCTCATATTTCACCTGTTCCAAAACTACAATTTTGATACGAAAATACCTTGGGCTCCAGGTCTTGTAAATGACATCTCATAATATTATATTTATATATGAATGTTAACATTTATGTTACCGTAGGTCGTAGCAGTGAGAATCTTTCTACCCATAACAATTTCTTAGGGCCTCGCGCGCCTCTTGTCATTTCCTGCTCATATTAATACAGTCTTGGGAGTCTCACGTATCAATTTTGGCAGTGAAGATTTATCAAATCGTATTTTGACAGCATTAGAGAAATTTGGTGATTTTATCAAATCCCATCACGTTTATATATATATATATATGGATCAAATACCAAAAAGTCCCTCAAACATTTTTTAATACACATTTACTCCAAGAGTTTTATTTTGTATCAAAAAGTTTCTTATTCTCTTATTTTTAAAGGTTCGCGCCAGCGGCATGGTAAAGCCTTCTTGACATGATGAAGGACTTTTTGGCGCAAAATAAAAAGTCTTGGATAAACATGTATTAAAAATAGTTTGAGGGACTACTTGATATATGCCCCTATATATATATATTACATATTTTATCATACATTTTTATATATATTTCTATAGTACAAAAGTAAATCATTTCAGTTAATGTTTTTTCATTTATCTTATCTATTCAGAACTACATATGATGAGTGTGCCACGATTATTCACCGGTAATTTAAGATCGTGGACGATCCGATTTTTTTTTTTGGTGAAAAAGGAAATTCATTAACTAAAATAAAGAGTTATTACAGACATAAAAGCCAAGATGAGGCAAACAGAAACACGACAACAAGGAAAAATGCCAACAACAGGGTGCATAATCCATCGATCAATGCTATTAGATCGAATCAGAATCTTCAATCTGGCTCCTATTCTTCTCTTCATCGATAATTTGACGGAGTCTATCAGGTGGGTCCTCCAGCATGTAGAAATCATCCGTACGGGATTGGGCATACTTGGCAAGCCAGGCGGCACATTGATTAGCTTCTCTCGGTATGAAGATCACATCGACATTCAGATCCGTCTTCAAATCTCTACAGTCCAAAATGATAGCAGAGTGTGTGTGATTAGTCCAATCTCCCTCGTTGATCATATCCACCGCAACTTTACAGTCAGATTCCATGTTGAGGTTACTCCAGCCCCTGTCTTTAGCGGTAAGCAAGCCATAGAAAATTCCTTCGAACTCAGCTCTTAGCGGTTCAGCACAGATGATTTTTCCAAAGAAACCAGTGATCCAATCTCCTCTCCAATACCGCAAAGGTACTAGCTTTGGTGTTGATATTCTGCCCACCATCAGTATTGATTTCAGGGTACGTGCATATTTTACACTAAACTTGGTAATCATAATGGCCGGGGTAGTTTTCATCTCGAAAATGCGAAGATTTTTAGCCTTCCATAGGTGCCACATGGTGGAGATGAATAAAATATCGCAAGTATTGCCCAACGCAAGTTTTTGGAACAAAACGTCGAATCCATCAGAGTAATCACCCATATGGGGATAGACCAATTATTCATAAGGGCCCAAGTATCTTTAGCGATGGGGCAATCCCTGAACACATGTTCCATGTCCTCTCTACTGCCACATAGATCATAACCGGCCTCACTAGTCATATTCCTAACGAATCGGTGATGATTTGTTAGAAACTTACTGTGGATAATAGTCCATAGGAAAGTTTTTAATTTTGGGGGTATTTTCTTTCTCTATATGCTATTCCAATTGGAGTGTCCAGGAATATTCAGGTCTCTTCCAACAAGCTGTGTGTACAGGAATTGATAGAGAATTTTCCATTTGGGGTAGGGGACCAAGTCAGTCTGTCCTCCCGCACATTGACTCTAGGTAGATCGGTATTAATGACAACCTTAGAGTCCGAAGGGTTGATCCAACGGTGTATGGCATTGTGGTTCCAATGGCTCTGATGGTCTAGCAGCACCTCAACGTTTATATCGTCCATATCTCCCTCATCAACTTTTGGTTTGATGAGATCAACACCACACCACCAGTCCTTAAAGATTTTTACTCTTTTCCCATTACCAATATTCCACTTTATATTTTTTTGAAGGATCGGCTTAATCTTGAAAATTCCCCTCCAAATGTGAGACGCCTTATTCTTTTTGGTCCAGGTTCTCGAATTTGGACTCTTTATCTATTTTTTTTCACTACATTAGCCCAAAGGGAGTTATCCTCATTGATGAGTCTCCACCCAAGTTTGGCCAAAGAGGCCAAATTGCATAGCGCGACTTTTCTAATTCCTAGACCACGCAGCCTTTTAGGCCGGTACACGATGTCCCAGTTCACTAGATGGACCTTTTTCTTATCGCCAATGTCCCCCCATAGGAAGTTTCGATTGATCTTGTCAATTTCTTTACAAACGCTGGCATGGAAAAAAATAGTCTGCATGTTGTAACTTGAGATAACAGTGGTGGTGGCTTGGATGAGCGTCACTCTCCCGGCCATGGAGAGAAGACTGGTCTTCCAACCCGCGAGTCTTATTTTCATTTTGTCCAGGATGTCCGAAAACTGGCCTTTACTCACACGTCCGTTAAGGAGCGGCGTTCCCAGATACTTCCCTAGGTCGTTAGTAAGAGTCATAGAGCATATACGAGTGATATACATGGCATCTTTCCTGGGTATGTTGGGGGAGACAAAAATTTTTGATTTTTTGAGGTTTATCGTTTGTCCAGATAATGAACAAAAGTCCTTGAGCGTATCCATGGCTGAATAGCAAGCCAAACTAGTAGCTTCTGTAAAGAGAATCAAGTCATCAGCAAAGAAGAGATGGGAGATAATGGGTCCCCCAGGAGAAGCTTTGAGACCCCTCCAATCTTTACTATCAACCTTCCTAGAGATAGCACAGGATATATACTCCATGCATAACACGAAAGTTACGGGGATAGAGGGTCCCCCTGACGGAGCCCCCTTGTGGGCTTAAAATGAGGAAGGGGAGCACCATTCCACAATATGGAGGTACTCGTGTTAGTAACAGAACTCATGATAAGTTTGATCAAGTTAGCCTGAAAATCAAAGGCAATGAGGACTTTTTCTAAGAACTCCCAGCTGATTTTATCGTAGGCCTTCTCAAGGTCGATTTTAAAAATGATCCCCCCTGCCTTCCTTTTGGTATTATGGAGGGTGTGGAGGATTTCTTGGGTGATGATGATGTTGTCCATGGTCTGTCTGCCCAGGAGGAAGTTGGCCTGGTATGGAGTAATAATTTTCATGAGGATGGGGCGGATTCTGTTGACAATAACCTTGGCGAGAATTTTGTAAGTAACATTACAGAGGGTAATAGGTCTGAATTGGCAAATATTCTCCGGGTTATCCATTTTGTGGATTAGGGTAATGTGACTCTGGTTCAAGTGTTCCGGGACAACTCCATCTAAGACACTCTTTTTTATCATGGCATCGAGATTAGGGGCAATCGTGCTCCAAAAATTTTGATAGAACATGGGTTGGAAGCCATCCGCGCCGGGGGATTTTAATGGTTTCATACTAAATAGGGACCTTTTAATATCACAATTGCTCACCTCAAAATTTATTCTACGGGTGTCATCTCCACTAACTTTGGGAACAAGAGAGTAATCGAACCAAGCATCACTGTCAATGGGGGTGGGGGCAGAGAATAGACAAATGAAATAATCATTTATGTGATTTGCAATAATATTAGTATCATCCGTCCACTCGCCATCAACACTAAGCCTATCGATTTTGTTTCTTCTTCTCCTAATAATGGTGGAAGTATGGAAAAATATGGTGTTTTTTTCTGTTGCGCTAAAGCAAGACTATCTCTAGCGACCAAGACGATAAAACTCACTCGGGAATTTTATCAAACACTTGGTGTGCGGAAAACACCCAAGACCTTGTTCCCAAAATGAACTAGTGTGCAAACTCCCAATCGAATCAACCAAACATCAATGAAGAGACAATAAGAACATACAAGCAATCATCAAAGCAAAACAACAACGATATACCGTGGTTCACCCAAATTTGGGCTACATCCACCAAGGAGGATTTCTTCTTTCTATAGATAAATGGAGGAACCCAAAGGTTATACACACACACAATTTATCTCTCTTAGAAAGTCACTCACAACCTCACAAGAACTCACCCCTCAAATGGGAGCTCTATCTCTCTTTAGCTTTGATAACTCACAAAATAGCTCTCAAACTTGTCCTCTCTCAAAACCTAGAAATGACACTTGTATTTATAGATTTGAGCCAAAATGGCAAATTTGTAAATAAACCAAAACTGAAAAAATAGGAGAGCCAAAATCAACAAACTCCACCTTGGCGATCCTGACGATCCAACCAATCTCTAGAATGCTGAAATTGAACCCGCTTGAAGACTGTCCCACCATCTACCAAGCTAATGCGATTCCCCCAGGCGATCCTCACTATCCAACCGAACTCGGAATGCAAACATCAAATCCGCTCTAAGATCATCCCGACATCTAACAAGCCAATACGCTCCACCCGACGCTAAGCCACCTCAAACTTCAACCATGAAGTGAGATACCGCAAGTCTTCACTCCAAGACTCCAAACGACTCCACCCGCCGAGGAACCAAGTTCTAAACTAAGAACTCCCCTGAATGCTTCCCATGTAACCATACGGTGAAGCTCGCTCCTCATGTAACCCGGTGAGTACACCCCCACACAATACATATAGCATACACCTTCTTTACACGAAACATTCAAACACATCAACACCATCTTCCACCTTGAGAAATAACCACGGATGAGAGGGAAAATTCCTCACCTCTCATACCCTCCAAATCTCACCCTCTAAAGATATACCAAGTCTTTGTCACGAAAAACTCCCGTTTGCCAATGCTCGCAAACAATAACTCATCGACCTTCCTTGAACTAGCTACACACACCTCGAATCCATCACAGTCCTACACCTCCTCGATTCGAATCGGCCAATGCATGTGTGCAACTAAACCGGGTCAACATCACCCGTTGGCCCTGGAGGGGGACTTCGATCCATCCCCTCCACTAGTAGGTATTCTCCCATCACTACCGTCTACTCTTGGAAAGCTAGCACCCAATGTCTCCACTTTGTTCACAAACGAGACATGCCTCGAACGTTCGATCACTTGTGCACACCGCTTCCCAATCTTCCTCGAAGTTTGATTTAGACGATACAACCCCTCTCTCTCCTCTCCCCTCGCTAGGACCATACAACCGCGTGTGACTTTCAAGACTCTACCCGCCACCGACACCCGGCAACCCTTGGAATCCAAACGGCTAATGGATATCAAATTCTTTCGCAACTTTGGGACATAGGCCACACCACCCAAAGTGCGTTCCACCCCATCGAACATCTTGAGTTTCACCGTCCCGACACCCTCAACGGAAACCTTCTCTCCGTTAGCCAAAGACATGGAACCTTTTCCATTTTCTGTGAAAGTCTCAAAATAATCCCTCTTGGAGCAAACGTGATCCGACGATCCCGAATCTAATATCCAATCATCTTGGGAAAGAGAGTTAACCTTGGAGATTGTGAGAAGTTCTCCAAGTTCATCTTCATAATTCGCACTCGCTACCGTTGCCCTCTCGGAATCAACCTTGCCCTTAACCTTGTCGTTCCACAAAGGGCATTCTCGGATCATATGACCCCATTCCCGGCACTTGTAGCATTTCGGCCCTTTACCACCAACACCTCTCGATCTAGACCTACTACCGTCATTAAATCCCCGGTTGGAGTTCCTCCCGCCATTTTGCCCACCTCCATCTCTCGCCATAAGGCCTTCATTATGGGAATACCCGTCACCTCCACCTTCCTTCTTTCTCATCGTGACATGAGATTGAATATCTTGCACAACCTCGTTGCACCGGAGCGTAGACTTCCCAAACATCAGCGTCGTCACAAAATGCTCGTATGAATCGGGTAATGATGCAAGCAACAACAATGCTCGATCCTCCTCAATGAATTGAACGTCTATCCGGTTCAAGTCATTTATCAAGGCATTAAAAACGTTGATATGCTTCATCATATCCTCACCCTCCTTCATCTCAAGCTTGAAGAGTTTCTTCTTGAGGAATAATTTATTTGACAACGACTTTCCCAAATAAATCTCTTCAAGCTTATCCCACATGCCTTTAGCCGTGGTCTCCGCTATCACGTTATTCAACACATCATCCGTGATAAGCATCTCAATACACGAAGCCGCTCTTTGATCAATGTCAATCCACTCGGCATCGGTCATGCCTACCGGTCGTCCCTCTACCCCCAACAATGCTAATTGCAACCTCTGTCGGACAAGAACGCCTCGCATTCGTCTTTGCCATAACCCGAAATTGATCTTCTCATCAAAAGCCTTCATGTCCGTCTTCATTGAGCCACTCGATCCATAACTCGAATCCCATCTCTTAGAGCCTCCGCTCGTAGAGGTTGATTCTCGAGTACTTTCCACATTTTCCGTCATTTGGAACAAAAACAAAAGCTATGCCAAAATTGCCAAAATTGATTCAACCTCGAACCAAAATATCGGGCAAACAATGCAACCAAAGCTCTGATACCACTTGTTGTGCTAAAGCAAGACTATCTCTAGCGACCAAGACGATAAAACTCACTCGGGAATTTTATCAAACACTTGGTGTGCGGAAAACACCCAAGACCTTGTTCCCAAAATGAACTAGTGTGCAAACTCCCAATCGAATCAACCAAACATCAATGAAGAGACAATAAGAACATACAAGCAATCATCAAAGCAAAACAACAACGATATACCGTGGTTCACCCAAATTTGGGCTACATCCACCAAGGAGGATTTCTTCTTTCTATAGATAAATGGAGGAACCCAAAGGTTATACACACACACAATTTATCTCTCTTAGAAAGTCACTCACAACCTCACAAGAACTCACCCCTCAAATGGGAGCTCTATCTCTCTTTAGCTTTGATAACTCACAAAATAGCTCTCAAACTTGTCCTCTCTCAAAACCTAGAAATGACACTTGTATTTATAGATTTGAGCCAAAATGGCAAATTTGTAAATAAACCAAAACTGAAAAAATAGGAGAGCCAAAATCAACATTTTCACCTTCCACAATCCATTGGACTCTCGACTTTTGTTTCCATAGCATCTCCTCCTCACGAAGTATGACGTTATAGTCGTATCTAAGGTCAGCCTCAAGACGGTCTAAGTTGTGAGAGAAACTATGTTGTTGAGATATTTGGATCCCTCTTAGGCGATTAAGGAGGCGTCTTTTACGATTCAAGATATTACCGTAGACAGTTTTATTCCATATTATGGTTTTTTGGGTAACAATACTAGTGTTCTGCTCAATGTCGCGCAGCGGACTCCAACTAGCTTGGACGATCTCATTAAAGTCCGCCCTATCGAACCAAGTAGCAAGAAGTCTAAAAGGTTTAGTAGCATGCACATGAGTATGTTTACCTTCGGTATGGATAATTAGCGGGCTGTGATCAGACACAGTTCTAGGAAGATTGTCCACAACAGCATCCGGGAACATAATTCTCCAGTCCGCATTGGCCATGGCTCTATCGAGTCTAACCATCGAGTTCGCAAAGCCCCAGAGCCCACTAGTCCAGGTGAGTCTAGGCCCCGTGCTACTAATCTCTGACATTTTGCAATAATTAATATTCCGAGCAAAGGAAGAGCAGCTACTGCTAGCATGGTTACTTGTGAAACTCTTCTTCTCGTTGCTGTCAAGGTGATCATTGAAATCTCCAGTAATCATCCACGGGGTATTGGACTGATCAGCAAGGGTGCAAATATTCTCCCATATCTTTCTCCTGAGGGTGGGGAGAGGACTTGCGTAGACCGCAGTGAGAATCCAGTCCTCATAATTTTTCCTAGTGATAACGAGATGTATGGCCTGCCTAGACACAACAATGGGAGTGATCGAGACATCAGGGTCCTTCCAGAGCACCCATATACCGCCTGCCCTACCAATAGGATCAGAGTTCTCCCTCTTGTTAAAGCCCAGGTCAATGAAGAAAGTACCCATATCAGCAAGAGGGATTTGGTCTTCCAAAATGATCAGCACCTCATGTCTATACATGTTGTTGAGTTCAATCAGTGTGGGTTTAAAGAGGGGTTTACCCTCTCCCCTAACGTTCCAAACCAGCATCTTCATGGAGTAGATATTTGGTGGTATCGGTAGACTCTCCTTCTCAGGCCATGGAAGTTGGTTCTTCACCATTCCTATTATGTCTATTGTAGGTATCGTTGATGTGATCTGCACCATTACCTTTCGGTCGTCTCGTGGGAGGTGCAGTTTTAGTTATATTTACAACCGCACTTGGGCAAATCTCCATGCAGTCTGGACCACCACTGCTTCTTCCACCATGGTTTCTCCCAAGAATTTTACTTTCTCCGTTCGCACCTCCACATGTAGCATCTGGGTATCTCCTATCATTGCCAGAGGGAAGTTGTCCATATTCGTGGTTGGTTCCAATCGGGTTTTTAGAGGAGCTGACCACTAAAGCTTTATCGTTAATATTAGGGGTGGTATTCGTGGAAAATGTTTCTGAATTAGTCGACTTTAAAGGTGGTTTGGGTATTTGCGTGCACCTAGGAGGTTGAGGGTTTTTAATAGGATTTGACTGGTAGTGGTCGAGTGTGTGGTTTGGGCAGTTGGTATGCAGGACTAGCGTCTCCCCATTAACATCCTGTGCCGCTAACCCTGTCTCCGGGATACAAGTATTATAGGTAACATGTCTTATATTAGAGTCGTCCTCTTTAGTTGCTGTAGGGGACCCTACCCTTTCATTAATGTTGACTTGTTGGATATTACCTACTTCTCTTATTCTTTTATTACGATTGGACATAACACTGTCAACCAACACTCCCCATTCTCTTCCATTTTCTGTAGTGACAGTCGATTGCATGTTCCTTTCATTAGCCCTCGTACGTGTCATCTGGCCACCCAAGCCACCGTTTGACGATATATTTCCAGCATATCTTTTCTCATTCAAAGCATTAAACCGATTTGACGCCCTCTAAGTTGGAACAGACCCTATGGCGTGCGTGTTTCCAAAACTCCTATATCTTGCTGGTGGTTTACTGTTTTTGCGATGGACCAACATCCAAGGTCCGAAGTTGGAAATAGCGTCAGCATTTCTTTCCCTCCTAGGTTCCGTGCTAGCTTCCAAGGTACTATTCGTTGTAATATTACCGTTAGTAGCTCTCATGTTCCCAACATGCTCGTTTTCCAGTGGGTTAGCCGGAAGATTCATCGGGGAAGTAAATGAAGGGTAAAAGTCCTGTTTGTGCCCAATCATGCCACATTTAAAGCAGAGTGAGGGCAGAAACTCATACTCTATATCATACTCCACCCCATTAATGAGGTATTTCGGTATAAGGGATTTGGAGATGTCCACCACCACACAAATTCTAGCAAATTTGCCCCTATGGATTTCAGCTGAGTTGGTATCAGTTTTTATGGGCTCACCAATGAGTTTACCAATATCGTGGAGCACCTTCTCATGGAAAAACTCTAAATAAAGGCAAGGTAGTCTCACCCACATAGTTGTGTAGGTTTCAGAAGCTTTCTTAGGATTGAAAAATGGCTCCCACTTTCTCACCGTAAGGTAGTGGTTATTGATTATCCATTGTCCATTGGTAAGGACATGGTAGGGGTGTTCAATAAATTGACCGAACCGAGCCGAACCGCCTCTTTTTTATCGGTTTTTTTGTTAATTGGTTCGTTCCCGATTTTATTTTTTAAAAAACCGACTGAGTCGGTCCAGTCCTCGGGTTTTTAATTGATAGGGTCAGTCTGGACCGACCCGGACCGACAGTAATTAAATATATATTTTTATGTTTTATATAGTGTCAATGTTATGTTGCTTACTAGTGTTAAATAAAAAGAAGACTAAGGCTAAAATAGTCTAATGCCAAAGTCCCTAACTAAACCCTACACTTAATCAGCCGTTGTTCTTTTATTTCTCACAATCCAAGAAAATAAACTCTCTCCCTCCCTCGCTAAACTTACACACGACGCTGCCGCTGCTGCCCCAAACCGCCACTCCCGAGCTGCTACTGCTGCCCTAACCCGCCACTCATAACGCTGCTGCTGCTGCCCCAAACCGCCACTCACGGCCATCTTCACTCAGGACTGCACTTTATCACCTCAATCAACTTGATTTGGATCTGCAATTAAGTACCATATTGAACTTTTTTTTTTTATCTACTATTGCCCCGGATCTGCAACTGCAACGGATTTGCATTGATTTTACCCCTATTTTCTATTGTTGCTGGTAAAGCCACATTTGATTTTTATCTTGGCACATATAAAAGTAGCCAACTTCTAACTTCTAACTTATATCTATATAAAAGTAGCCAACCTCAGTCTCAATTTTTTTGTTATTGGGAAATTATTAAACACACAGAATGATAATAGTAATGTACATACTGTAATAGCATCTATTGTTATCCTTGAAGAGGATTTGATCTTAAAAAACTTTTCAGGGGAAGAAGTGTTTTACCACTATTTTTTTAATGATCATACATATATGATTTTAGGACCGACAAACTAAACCGAACCGGCCCTGGAAAAAACCGAACCGAATAGGGTCGGTTAACTGACATTATCGATTCGGTCTTGGTCCATTTTTTTAAAGGACCGACATAGTCGGTTCGGTACAAAAAAAACTTCAAAATCGAACCGGACCGGACCGCGAACACCCCTAGGACATGGTTATAGTCACCCTTCATGTCAAACTTAAAAAGAAAATGTCCTTCAAGGTCAATGACTTCATAATCACCTTGGAGGTTCAACAAAGTTGGTATCTTATTCATGAGGGCCCTATACCCAATAACCCTCCCTAACAGCCTCACAATGATATATATTTCCACTTGCTTTGGAGTTTTTCTAGGTGTCTAGGGGGAATGATAAGCTCAGGTTTCAGAGGGTTATCCACCTTTGGGTTGGTGTTTAGGTCAAAATCTTGAGGTTCATTTGCAGCGCTCATCTCCGTATTTTCCTCATCCGACCAGTAGAGCTGTGACTCCTCAAAGAAGACATCTTTTTTATCTCTTCTAATTACAGCATCATGGTATGATGTTTTTTGGCTAAGTTTGTTGTCTTCTGGTACCTTGGGTCCTGTTGTGTCACTGGACTGGTTACCATTGTCAGGTTAGTCTTTAGAGATTGAAGTGGTGCATATATCTTCGTGGTTATCCATTGTTTCCACATGGGTATTCTTAGGGTTTGTCACAACGCATATTTCTTCATGGGTATCCATGGTTTCCACATGGTTATTCTTCTTCTTCTTATTACTCTGAATGATTGCTTCTTCTTCCTCAGTAGTTAGAGGAACAGTGTCATGGGGAGCGTTTGCTTCTTTCAATTATATTTTTTCTCCTATTGATAATGATGATGATGGTGCTGATGCTTGGGCTAGTGATGACGATGATTTAGTTTATGATCATACTGTAGCTTTTATAGGATGATGAGGATACTGAGACTAAGATTTAGGACTAAGTTCACTTTGTATTCATGTCCGTATTTTTTATTAGTGTCATATAATGGTTGTGACTGATTGGTCAGCTACTTTTACACCATGCCTTCACATTACTCCATGCATTGACAGTTTTCTTTCAATCCAAACCTTGTGCAGTCAAATCATACCTGCTAAGACTGTGACATACTTCCCCGTAAGCCCCGTGCATCAGCTTTGCACAAATTATGTTTTTAGCGTCTTCTTTTCATTAGTCAGATAAATAATTTTTTTTTAAAAGATAGATTTATACCTGTTGCCAATTAATGGTGCTTGGGCCCTGTGTTTGAGACGACTACACATAGAGTACTTGCCATGCTCATATAATTTTTTACAACACTCCTGATATTTCTTTTTGGGTATAACTTCCTTATTTTAAGAGGCTCTTTTTCAGAACATATCTTTGTAAGATTCTTTGAAAGTGTGTATTTATCAAAGTTAGAAACTCATCAACTGCCTATAGACATAATACAAATTGTTCGAATATAGTTTTATAACTAAACCCTAAGGCCCAGTTTGGTTGCGCAAATAGTTTGATTATGTAAATTGGTTCATTATGAATTATTGAATTGTAAATGAGTGAATTTGAAATGAGTTAAATCCAATTTTACACAATGTTTGGTAATTTAAAATTGATGTTAAAGTTCTATGAAAAAATGATAAAAACAAATCAAGAGAGAGAAGGGGAGGGAAAGAGAGGAAGAGGAGGAGTGGAAGAGGAAGAGGGAGATGATACATGCACTTTATGTGACTCCTATTTCAAATGGATTCATTTCAACTTTTTTGTGAAATGATCCAATTTCAGATTTTGTACATGGGCTAAAATGGAGCAATTAATGAATCATTTCATTAATGAAACCAAACACTATTAATGGATCAATTTGTAAATGAATCAATTTATTAATGATCCAATTTACAATTTTGGGACAACCAAACGGAGCCTAAGTGAAATCGCAGCAAAGATTTGTCAAAGAATTAAAATTTGATGATGATGACGATGGCAGCTTCAATTTGAAAGATGAGGAAGACAAAGATTCTAAGTTTTCTTCTTAAACGGATAGATTCGACCAATTTTTCTGTATTCCACACGGATTTATTGTTGGACCATGATGTTGACATGGACGGTTACCGTTAAGGAAGCTCTTTCTTGAAGATAGGGAGACTCCGACGGAGGCGGATGAGCTTGACCATGATGTTGATATGGATTCAATCGGGAACGTACTTCATGTGGAGGCCCAATAAATCATCTTTGAGAAGATGTAAGAAGACCAACTCAGTTGCTTCCTCAAAGTGCTGGAAGTTTTGAGACATTCTTCAACGTGGTAACAACGACAGAAACAGGGAGTTTTGGCAGAAAATAACGGGAGTGCGCAAGCTTGAGAGAGAGAGAGAGAAAGAATCTCTTTGCTAGGGGTGTGCAAAAAAACCGACCAAACCGACAAACCGACAAAACCGAGCCGAACCGAAAATTTTCGGGCCGGGTTTTTTTGAGGGTCGGTTCGGTTCGGTTTAATCAGGTATAAAACCGACAGGGTCGGTTCGGTTTTCGGTTTTGGCATAAAAAAACCGATTTTGAACCGAACCGAACCGAATTAATTTTTATACTTTTTAATTTTATATTTTATATTATATTTATATTAGTGTTGACATATTATATTATATTTTTTAATTTTATATTTATATTAGGTATTAAAAAAATATATTTTTTATTAAAATAAAGGAAAAAACCGAACCGGCCCTGTATAAAACCGGCCCTGTCAAAAACCGACGGGCAAACCGAACCGGCCCTGTCAAAAACCGACCCGATTCGGTTCGGTTCGGTTTGGTTTTTCAGCATTTTCGGTTCGGTTCGGTTCTCCTCCTCCAAAAACCGACATGGTCGGTTCGGCCCAAAAAACCCGGTCAAAACCGAACCGACCGACCCGTGAACACCCCTACTCTTTGCAATGTTTAGGATGGATCCTTTAGGCGGGATATACAAAAAATAAAAGGAGGGAGACTACAGAAAGTAAGTTTTCAAATTAAAGTAAAGCCTGATAAAGAAGCTATTTGAAAGGTTTCAGATTTCAGACCCGTTCCTCTGGCAGAACACGTAGCGTGTGCAGGCTGTAATAGTATTTTGAGAATAAAGAAAATCATAAGAGATATTTTGATTTAACCATTGATCTAGCTGTTTCTTTTTTCAATCTCACCCTTTAAATGTGTTATCATTTTATTAAATAGTAAAAACATCATTACTTTTTATTTTATATATATATATATATATATATATATATATATATTAAAATTCTAAAACAGTTTGTAGCATCAAAGATTCACAAAATCATATCCCCTCAAATTTCAACCAACATTAATCCTAAAATTTAACTCTGAAATATCATTTAACTTTTAACGACCAAAATATTTCATCAATCTTTAAGATAGTAACTTTTTTAGATTGCATCAAACTATATGTTCTAGTATAAAATTAATTTAAACTTTACCCAACATTAACCTTAAATTAACAACACATTAAGAATAAGGATAATAAAGAGGGAGAGGGGGAGGGGGAGATAGAGAAGACATACATATTCAAGGAGTGGTCTTAAAAGACATGTCTATTGGAGGAAGGGATCTAATTGAATTAGAATAAAGAATCATTCCTTGAAAATTTGAAAGACCTAAAAATAAAGGTAACATATACTTAGAGAGAGGGGAGGAAAATAGGTAAAACGGAGAGATATAGAGGGATGGAGTTTGTTTTACTGGTGGCGGCACTTAGGCGGCGAAGGGGAGGTTGAGTCGAGAAAATTGCAGGGAGTTTTGTTTTGGTGAAACTGAATAAATACTTATAAATTTTGGTGAAATGACTCTCCTTTTTGTTCCTGCTAATGTTAGAGTACATAAACATTGACTATTTTCATGTAGTTACTTCGTATTTATAAAACTATTAGGGTCCATTTGGTAGGTCTTTTTTGTGATGGAAAATGTGCTAGATGGTAGTAAATAAAGGTTTTGCCTACCATTTTATGCATTTGATAGCTTTTATTTTCAATGGTAAATTATACATAGATGCCACGTCCACATACATGATTTCCCATCATTTTGGTAAATTTGAGAGCAAATTTTGCTTACCAATATAGGATGATAAAGTTTTCCCACAGATTTTCCTCGCTATGAAAATTGTTTTTTGGTTAAACTTGAAAATCTCAATTAAAAGTTTTTATTTATTTTGTTAAAAACTATTTTTAATTGTTTTTTATTTTTTGTTCCAACTGTTTTTTGGCTAAAAACTATTTTTTTCCCAAAAATCGTTTTTCACTAAAAACTATTTTTCATTTAAAAAAATTATTTTATTTTTGGGCAAATATTTTTTATATGTATTTTCATTACAAACTATTTTTCTTCAAAAACTGTTTTTTCCTCATTATAAATTATTTTTAATGTTAAAGACTATTTTTTAAGAACTATTTTTTTCATTGTAAGTTGTTCTGTGTTAAAATTATTTGTTAGAAGCTATTTTTTTAAGAATTTTATTTGGTTAAAAGTCAATTTTTTAATATATCAATTTGTTTTACATTTGTTATTTTTACCATTAATTCAATCAAACATCTCACTTTTGCCAACCGAAAAATTGATGTTATCAAACAACCCTAACATTTTTACCACAAAATTTTCCATGGAATATTTTTTCATTCAAGTGATTTGTCAACTTTGTAACCAAACGGATCCTTAAATTTATATTTAGCTTTTTTATATAGTCAGACATACATGACAATTTTTTTTAATGTGGGGTCTCAACCCCCCACTAAGATGTCCTCCCTCCACCCCTTAAGGCAAGAAGAAAAAGAAATTTATAGATTAAAACTAGCATGCACGCTAGGCGATGCACGACTGAATTTATCTATCTCGAGTACGACAAAAAGTACTCAAGAATTTAACAGTTTACCAAGAAAATTTTGGCTTGATGTATCACGAACAACGTAAAATACTAACAAAAGGAGTCTTTCAATCATATATATTATTTTCAAAATATTTTACCAAACTATTAAATACTTTAATATAAATTTTATTCCCAAAAGAGAATGGCGTTTTGAACTTACCGAAGGGTGGTTTGTGGCTCCACTAAATGAAGAAATCTATCAATTATGATGCATCAGAATCAGTGGAAATAATCGGTTTCCATGGTGGATATGATATTCTCGCGTCATTGATCAACTACCACGGAAGATTTTCCTGGCTAGATCAATAAGAGCCTGAAATATGTAAGGGGATTGAGATGGGAAAATTAAGATTCTAATAATTAATAAATATTGGAGAGGGAACCATAATGAATAGGAAGGAAGAGAGATCCAATAGAGAGAGGAAGTGAATTAGAACTCCAAAAGCCTACATTTAACTATTATCATGATAATAAGAGTGATGCGTGGCTGTATGAGGTTTAAAAGAAGGGATTAAGACTGGAGTTTTATATAAATATAATAGATTGATAGATTACTGTCTCTCTCTCTAAAGAAACAAAAATAAAATATCTTTATCATAATACACAACCACTGGATTTGTTGACTTAAAGATACATTAGCAAAAAGACTATTATAACTCTCTATCTCACACGCATACACACACACACACACTCTCAAGGGGATAAAAGTTACAAGGCATGTCACTTAAGAAGACAAAAATACTAGACCCTCTTTCAGGTTATAACTAGCATAAGTAAATCATACATTGGTATAGAGAACACAAAGTCTTACTATAACTATCCATTATAGCCCCAAATTATCGCTAACTAGCCGAAACTTTGAAAATAGTCTACTATATTCTCATAACTCTCGAAAGTACTAAAATCATATGTAATGCAAACATCCTCTTAGTGTACACACACGCTCTCTCTTGGGTAACACTAAAGAGTTCAGGTACCCCACTGTAATTATATACACATAATATGGATATTACGGCCAATGCACCCACTAAATCCGACTCACTAGTGAATGCTAGTGATCATAACCTTACCTGTGACGCCCCCATGTAATAAAAATCTTCCCTATACTCATACTGTAATAAAGACAATTTACTTCTATACTCTAACTGCTTTGCCTGGTCAATGGGTTCCTGATTGAATTCCTCTCGTTCGAACTAAGCCATGAACTACTGTAGTGGTTGTACATCCAGAAACTCGTTCTGTAATTTCTCCCTGCCTCGCTTAGGCGAATCTATCTTCTTATGGCCTATCTCTCCAAAAAAGAAACATTTTCTAAAAAATCCTTCCTGCAACTGTTCCTGGCCTTATTGGCCTCCCCGGTTATTCACTTGACCCTGGCGGACCAGAGGAATGAAATGATGTTACTGGTGTTGAGGACCCTATTGAACCTACTCTAATTCACCTCTATCAGATCGATAACCTTTGGATTTAAACCTCTTAGCAGGATTCCCCTGTCGGGAGTCATGCTCCTGTCGGTGTTGTGCCCCATTGGCACTATTCCCATATACCTTCTCAGCCTGACTGGATCCATGCATCCTTTTTCTATACCTCATGTGCAAGCTTTGATCCTGGCAATGAAGTATCACTGAATTGACAACCTTTGTGTATGTCTCTGATGTCGGATTACCCAACAAGTGCTGTCAGATCCTCCAGACAAGTCTATCTATGAACTTAAGCATTCTCTTCTCTTTGGTGTTTACCTCATCTTTCATAAAATTTGCTAACCAAGTAAATTATTCCTCGTATTCTTTCAAGGTCCTATCTCCTTGTGACACATTTAGAATCTATCACCGCATCTCTGTCTGAATAGAGGGCGAAAAATACTTACGATCAAATCGCACCCAAAACTCACCAATGCTCATCACATCTCTTTCATCTATGGTGGTCACAGACTCCCACCACTGTAAAGTTTCTCCCAATAGCTTGAATGTTGCCAAGAACTGATTTTGAGTGTCACTACACCTAGTCATACGCAGGTGGCACACATGTCCTTCTTACACTGACTAGATACTATTACATCTGAATTACCTTGAAACTTTGGTAGGTGACCCTTCTCAAATGCTTCTCTAGCTCTCTATAAATATGAAGGCCCCGAGTAGTCCTGAATGTCGGGTAACACTAACGACTATGGCTGGATCTATAGAAAGTGGATGACCATGGAAATCATGATTGCATTGACTGCATGATCCACAATCTCTGCCACCTGTGAAGTCATCACCAACCCTGGTGGTGGTTGCGGTTGCTGAACCACTAGCTCTTGATGAGCCTCTCTCACCTCATCTCTCGTTGTTTCTCTAGTCGGTCTACCTCTCATAGGCAACATATGAAATTTAAAACAAATTGCATGAGTTCACAGTCAATACCAAATTTAATAGTAGAAGTACGATATCTTTAAAAATATAAAGATGAGTACAACAGTCCTAATAATAGGGCTCTATATCAAAGGAACACTGGGCTGAAATGTAATAAGCCGCATAGATCCTAATGACTCTATAACCTGATACTTTGATACCATATGTGACACCCCAACCACTTAAATATCGAGTGATCGGTCCTTTAGTAAATTAAAACAGAATTTTCATTTGGTTCATTCTTACATCACTATCGAAAATCAAATTAATTAGTAATCACATATTAGTTAAATAAGTCGGTGCTAAATTTTTATCTTTTATTAAAAAGATAAATACATGCAAAATAAGATAAACTAATCCATATACATAATCACTGAATCTAAAACAATACTAAATAAATAAATGAAAGACTTTGACGAATAAACCATCGGCTAAAAATCCCAAATCTGAAATAATAATCCAACTGATAAATAAATAATCCAAATACTGAGTCTGTAAGTAAATGGGCAACACATCCTAAATGAAACTGCAACTGAGATAAGATTCACAAACTAGGAATAAATAAGAGATGTATCTAATCCAACTCCTGCATGCATCCACGTGTGTTGCAGCTACATATCCCTGGAATAGATAATCAAGTTTGGCGTCCCTGTGGCTGGAACCCTAAAAGGTTTTGAAAATATTTGCAGTAAGGATTAGAACCCAAAACATTTTGAAAATATTTAGCAAGTGATTAAGTTTGCAATAATTAAAATGCATGAATACTCTTCATATTTAAGACAGTGTCGCACTCCCTTGAGATAATACTCAGCCCTCATATGTAGTGCACACCACGCTTTCCTCCTAACCCTCCTAGCTGTACTACCCCATCTAACTATCCTTGTTATAAATACTTCCTGATACACTACTCTAGCCTGAGTAATTATACTGTTGATTTATAAGTTATTTATCGCATTAATATAATTAATCATTTTTAAATAAAACTATATAACAGTCTCACTAGTTATATACAAATAATATCATTTTCTTCATGAAATCCACCCGTATAAAAATATTTACTCTATTATATATGTATATAATTAATATAATTTCACGACATGTATTTCAACCGTCTATGAATATCTTCTTTATTATATACGAACATAATTAATACAATCCCACTTCATGTATTTCACCCGTATATAAATATCTACACTATTATATACATATATTTATATTACAACATTCACTCCCATGTCGTATGTATATCCATCCTCCCAAGTAATAACTCATCGAATGGTTTCTTTAAAATGTTATCATGTCCCAGGTATGCTCACTCTAACCCGGCTACCTCAAGTCGAACTAGCTCACACCGAACTTGGGTAAAAACATCGCAAGCATAGTAAAGGCGGTCATATTCCCGTCGAAAGTGAGAACCCATTCATACCCAAAGCATTTCACCTTGGAAAATAAATCACGCAATAAAATATTAGGCGACATGACTTGGGGACTATACTTTCCCTGCATTCACTAGCCAGGGGATTCACCTATATCGCGCAACCTCATATGATAGCACTATAGGGGTATGTATTTGAAAATATATAACACTGATATTTAATGAGCACACAATCTATATATATATATATATCTATATAATAAAGTAGAAAACTTATGTATGTCATAAGCATAATTGATTATGTCATCTATTAGAGTATTTGTTGTACTACCCTTTTTGCCCTTAAAAATTTTGGTCTCCCCCATCTTTTAACACACTTTAATTTCCCCCCCCCCCCCCCCTTCTCATCAAAATTCAAACACAAGGTTACAATAGTATTTTACCATTTTGGAGTTTGGACACATTGTAACAAGAGTCCACAACATTAGAAGGAATCTTTTACCGCCCAATCCATTTCACATCTTTTACTTTAATTAAAACTCTTTCTCTCTACTTCTCTCTCCACAAACTCTCTCTCTCTCTCTCTCTCTCTCTCTCTCTCTCTTTCTCCCTAAGCCACGGAGGTTCGGTTTTCTTCTTGCTGAATTTATTCTCTCTCTCGCGATCCTCTTTGTATATGTTTGTCTAACACAGATCTCTTATGGTTATCATTTTTTTTCAGCAAATCAGTGATATCTCTATGAGTTAAGATCCATTCCCCAATTTTTTTTTATTTTTTTCAGATCTATGAGTTAAAGATCTATTCCCCTGTTCTTTTTTCTAGATCTATGAGTTAAGACCCAAGAAACTGATCACTATTGTTGACTCAATGTTTTTTTTTCAGATCTATGTGTTAAGAGCGTTCTTCACCTGAAGATTTTTTTGAGGTAATTTTCAGACTGTAAATGCGTATGTTTGTAAGAGCGTTCTTCACCTGAAGACATTAATTTTCAAATTTATTTCAGGCTGTTTGTAAATGCGTCTAAAGTGTTACGACTTATTCTTTGAGGAGATCAACTATGCTGGTGCTGGCGGGATGTCGACAGCAACAGAGGTTTTGAAGCTGGGGGTAAGAACATTTCCTCAAATATTGATCCTTGGTCTATAATCGGGGATGGAAAGTCTTTGATTGTATCAACGGATCGTTCATCATACTTTGAGCGAAACAAAATATCACTTCGCATGGATGTGTTTTGTGACACATAGATCTGGAAAAAAAACGTTGGCTGGGTTATCTACATAATATCAGCGTTGAACTGATTTCTTTTGATTTTTTTTGTTGGTTAAAAATATTCATTTTTTCTATTAAGTGGGTTTATGGATTTATGGTTGGACTGGATTTTGTAAAATGTATGAGTTCGTGCGTGTATGGTTTACCCGGACTGGGTTTTAGTGAGATATAACTGATTTCTTTTGAGTTGTGTATCCCAGTTATCAAGACACTCTCTTACACACTCACCCATTTCTCTCCTTTCAAGTCTCTCTCTTAAAAACCTCACCGGCCACTCTTTCAAAATAGCTAAGCCTCAGATTCAAGAACCCAAATTCTCCGCTCTCCCGTCTTTCATGTCTCTTTGTTTTACCCTTTAAAACTCCCCACCGCCGATCTCATGATCCAGTTTCGTGGTGAGAAAGAGTTAGGTTCATGGTGATAATGAGCTCCATGGTGGGTTATTTCATCATAATTGGTACGCTGATTAATGGATTCTTTTTATTTTTCATTCGATAGAAGCTAACGGATGGTTAACTGCCGAATTTTGGGGGTCTAATAGTTAGAGGGGCTTTTTTCTTTCTTTTATCTTTTTTTCTTTTGTTGTTGATATAGTTTTCTTAAGGATGAGAAACTGAAAATATACAATGTTGATTTAGTTGTCAAACTTGGCATTATCACAGTTTAGTTATTTACTAGAAGTACCAAAACTCAGTCCCAGCTCTTAACATCCCCACCACGGCACCCAGCAGTTCACAAATTTTTGTACGTAATCTCACTCCTTTCTCTCTCTCACTTTCATGTTTATGTTTATGTTTTTCCTTTTTTATGTTCGCTGTTTGTGAGAGGTTTTATCTGACTGGTTTCAGAAGCAAACGTATATTTTTGTTGCTTCTTTCACTTCTCGGCTCAAATGTATGGGCTTTTGAAGTTTAATAAATCCATATCTGATTTTCAAGTTTATTTTTATTATTATTTTCGTATTTTTGTTGTTAATTATGGGTGGATTTTAAGGCTTTTAATATTTTAAGGACCTAAGTATTTGGGCCTACGGTTAAGCACCTATTGTTTGAAATACTTACTTTTCTTTTTGATATCAGTGTCCTTAAAAAGGTAATTTATAGTTTAGATCAGGTGGGTTAAACACATAATCATGTTCGTTTTAAGTGTTTTTCAAACAAATTTATTTGAAAAACAACTAAAAATTTTGTATTTTCAATTAAAAAAAATGTTTTTTTCAATAAAAAACTGTTTTTAATAACATTTTGTTTTTAAAATATTTTTTTTAACTTTTCATAACTGTTTTAAAAATACATATTAATTGTTTAAAAAAAAATTTATCTGTTTTTTTATTAAAAACATTTTATAAAATATAAAAAAACATGTAATACAAACATTTTTAATAAAAAAAAGAGATAATAATTTTTTAAACAATTAAAATATATTTTTGAAATAGTTATAAAAATTTTAAAAAAATTCTAAAATAGATTTTTATTAAAAACATTTTTTATGAAAAAAAAGTTTTTTTTGTTGAAAATATAAAATTTATTTTTTTTCCAAATACATTTGTTTTAGTTGGAGTAAAAAAAATAAATTTAGATCTGATAAGTTTTAAGGTATAATTATCACTTTCACACTAAAATGGAGTGGGGAAGACTTCATGGTCCCCTACAATATTATGTAGATGAAAATTTTTGATAGAGATGTTATACATTTGATGTGTCGGATTTCAAACAGTAAAAAAGCGCTGGAGGACAGATTGGACAACACCTCGCGGGGCCCAATAGAAGTCTTATGTGAGTTAAACTAGGCAAAAGGTATATGACACACATGCATTCCTTAATATAGAAAAAGGACAAGGCCTTCAAAAGGGATCCATGCGTGGAGCCTAAGGGAAGGACACTCCTAAGGCATTAGTGTGTGGCTTGGACTAAGGAGATAATTGTATAGAAAAAAGCCAACCCTTTAAGTTACATTTAGATAAAGTATAACTAGAGGTAATAGATATTAAGGCTTTTGTAAGAAATGTCACTTATATCTTAAAGTTGTTTTAAACCACATATTTGTGTATAGGAAATATCAACAGATTAGTTTGAGTATCAATGTTGAATTGCATTCTACCTCATTCAAATGTATCTTTGGTTAGTCATCATTATTTATTTGAATAATGTTTCTATTTAGTTTGGGTTGTATTTAAATAATTTTTGATTAATTACTAATGTAGAAAATGTAAATTTATTAAAGTGGTGGCATGCAACGATTTTGACAAAACTATTATTACTTCTACGATACCAAAAATAGGTTTGGTTGTCGGCTATGCATTGATTACACCGATTAAATTACATTCGTGCTATCGGAACATGCATTTATTAAATGAAAGAAAATTTGCTCCAATTTTCTAATTTGTGTTCTTATTTTTTTTAACTTAATTTATACACAGTTCAATACTTTGGAAATTTTTTGTTCAAGTATTTATTTGATGAATTTGGATTTTTTGAATACTGTACGATTGGTTGTTACCCTTTAACTAGGGGTGGGACAATTCGGGTCAACGGGTCATGTTTCGAGCTGACACAACACAACACGATAAGTTTTTTTCAGACGCGAACACGAGACGACACGAATTCGTATTTTTTTAGTCGACACGAACACGACCCGAATAAAAAACAACACGACACGACACGAATATCAGAATTTCTTAAATTTCAGGCTTAAAAAATATAATAACACGACACAACTCATAACTCAGAGATGAACACAACACGACACGACTTCATGTAAAAAAAACACGACACGTACACGACTCTTAATTCAGACACGATAACACGACACGACACGACTTATAATTCAGACACGAACACGACACGACACAACTTCGTGTAAAAAAAATATGACACATGCACAACATATGGTGTCAATTTCGAATCAATTTCATGTCGTTTCGTGTCATTTTTAAAATTTCCACCCCTACCTTTAATCAGGGTGAATAGTCCAATATACAAAGGAGATTATGTCAACTTTTTTTTAGAATTGACACTTTGTTAATTTTAGACACAAGGTGAATTCAATTGATGAATTTAGACTATTTGGACGTTATTCGACTATTTGTTATTTGTTAGGCAGGGTGCTTAGTCCTATAAATAAAAGAGATTATGACCAATTTTGTTTAAATTACATTTTGTTTTCTTAGCAAACGAAATTTTTTGCTTTCTTGCAATTACGTACTTTGAATTTTTTTATCATTTTACGATTATCAGCGTGCCTTCAGGCACGGGCATACCCTAGTATATATATATATATACACTAGCGGATGCCCGTGCCCGAGGGCACGGCGATAAATTGGCTCCCGTGATAAAACCCAACCCATAATAACCCATTTTTGTTTTTAAAAAAAAATTTAAAAAAATTTTTAAAAAAAATTTAATAAAAAAATAAAAAAATAATTATGTATGTATGCATGCATAGATTATCATGCATGTTTATCATACATGTTTATCATGCATGAGTTACTATTCATAACAACATTGTCCCATATCTATATATATATATATATATATATATATATATATATAATAATAATAATAAAAGTCCGGCTAACCCATGCCTAACACCTATAGCATTAGCCCTCAAAATACCCGAGTCTAAATTCCCGACCCATAAGTTAATTATTCGCCTCAATTAATTTATTTAAAGTAGTGCCACTTAACCATAATAACCGGACTCACTCACTTGGTCCGTATTTTACCCTTTAGAATTAATTCCATAAAATTTTGTTATTTAGTTTGGCATTCTTTCTAGCATTAATATTACTTAAAACCCATCTCTCAAGACCTAAGTATTTTTTTCCACTCAATTTTTCTTTTTCATTCATTAAATCAAAAATAAATCCCAAGAGAAATCAAGTTAACAGATGGAATTGACCAACAATCATCAAAGTCGCTCGAACGAGGCCTCAAGTTGTTCGAGCAAGATCTATTGTGGGTCAAGCGAGATTCAAGGTCGTTTGAACGACCTTACGATTTTATCTTTGGCTCCTTCACTGAGCAGCTCCGCCATTAATGATCTTAAATTTCCTACTCATCGAACCCAGGACTCAAATCATTTTTCAATCATAGATTTACTCTCAAAAATTCATTTTAATTATCATATTAATCTTTAACCTCATTAGATTTATAAATTTTCTCAATACCTCCCAATTTGGGTTTTTAACAGTTCATCCCTGTCTCAATATAGATTCAATTCAATGGGTCCAAAATACATGAATTCAACTACTGGATTTCGAGTAAACATCAAATTCTAATAATCCTATATAGTAGTCCCTCATTAGTTGGGTAATTAATCTACACATTTTACTCTAGCTCCCAAAATCCCATTTCATATTAATACCCACCCCAAAACGGATTTTCAGTCACACCCACTATGATATGAATATAATTCCACAATTTAAATTGAACGCAGGTTAACCACTTGCCTGTACTGATTCGTAGGGTCTGATTTTCTTTGGGGTAGACAATCATTTGACGAAGAACACACTTAATCCCTTTTGATTTGGCTCCCAAAAGCTTCCCTAATTTCTCCCTCTTTTCCCTTTTGTAAATCTAGGATTTTCTATTTGAATTATGTTGTTAATCCCAAAATTAATCTTATGGGCTAAGTTAAAATGGCCCAAACACCCACATGTGAGCCCGGTTATGCCTAAAAATGTCTCGAGACCAATTAATACCATCGGGTACTCTTTTTTTATTATCTCAACCTATCCGAAATCAATCGTGCTCTAAGAATTGTCATTCGAGTTAATTTACTAAAATTCTCCAATATCGACCTCAAATCATGACACATGGGAAATTTAAAAATAACCCAAGTTAATTAAATCTTAATTCACCAAATTAATTAACTCCTCCAAATTAATAAAACCCGATATCACCAAAATAATTAAATCCTATTTCCTCAAAAATATGGGGTATTACATTAGTAAAGTAGTCCGAGATGGCTCTCCCTTCTATAGCTTTCTACATGACGTACACAATATCGATCTCGGCTAGCAACATCTACCAAAAGTCCATTCGATTGGACAAAGTACTTGATGGGATCCATACGAGATACAAGTCTGATGGGTAAGGAAAGAATGTAATGCCTTAACTTCTGTGTGACCCAGACCAGGGCGACTTAAGCTTTCTCCAGAGTAGTGTAGTTGACTTCGTACCCGGCTAATTTATGACTGATGTAATAAATGTCTCCTTCCTTACAGGACTCTTTAATGTATTGGGCTAGCAAAGCCCCTACTTCAGTATCTATCACGGTCAAGTACAGGAGTAGGGGGAGATCTGGCTGTGGAGGAAAAAGCACCAAAAAATGGGTGAGGTATAGGCTTCTTGGCATGCCTCATTCCAGACTTTAGTTGAATCCTTTTGGGGAAGTTTGAAATGGGTTCCCAAATAAAAGCCAGTTGGCTAATGAACCGACTGATGTACTATAGTTTACCTTGGAATCCTCGATTTCCTTCTCCGTCCGTGGTGGTGGCATCTTAAGTATGGCTTCATTTTGGCGGGGTATGCTTCTATTCCTTTATCACTGACCATGAATCCTAAGAGTTTTCTTTTATGAGGCCAAAAAATCATTTTTGTGGGTTTAGCCGCATCTGGTATTGTCGTAGTCGCTCGAAAAACTTTCGGAGCATGGAAATATAATCTTACTGAGTCTTAGACTTGATGATCATGCTGTGTACATCGACTTTGACACGTTTATGACTAATCTCATGCAAGATGGTTATGGAAGGCCTTTGGTAGGTAGCCCTGACATTCTTGAGTCCGAATGGCATGATAGTGTAGCAGAAAGTTCCCTATAGGGTGATGAAGGCAATTTTCTCCTGATGGTCAGTGTGAATCTTGATCTGGTTGTATTCAGAGAATCCATTGATGAATGACTTGAGGGAGAGGCTATCCATGTTGTCCACGATCATGTCGATGTTGGGTAATCGTTAATCATCATTTAGGTATGCTTTATTCAAATTTCGGTAGTTGATGCACATGCGAACGTTTCCTCCCGACTTCAGCATGGGGTTGATATTGGCAAGCCATGTAGGATATTTGACTGCACGAATGAAACCCATATTCAGTTGCTTGACCACTTCTTCTTTGACTTTGATAGACCATTCGGTGTATAGCTTCCTTATCTTCTGTTTAACTAACTTGCATTTTAGGAATGTTGGGATCTCGTGTTGAGCTATTTCTGGATCAATGTCAAGCATGTCATCATAGGACCATCGAAGACGTCCATGAATTCTTTCAGTATTTCTTCAAATTTTGCATGCTCGTGATCGTTAGGGTGGAACCTATCCTAATCTCTCGTTGATGGCTACTAGAACCAAGATTAATAACAATAGTCTCATCGTCATTAATTTGAACGTGGTTATGTCATTTTTTATTCTCCTTATTAAGATAAGTCAATAATTGTTCATTTGCAAAATCATCATCATCAAGAGTTTTATTGGAATCAAGAAAAATAATGTAAGGCATAATAAGATACTCAAAATCTTCATTAATTTCATTTTCGAGAAAAATACCATTGGGAACCACGTCAAAAGAGGTCTCTATTACATTGATATCATAAAAAGAAACAATAATATTAAGTTAAGGGATTAGGATAGGGTGAATAAAAGGGTGAGGTTGAATCAGAGTAGGTTGGATAGGTACGACATTCTAAATTAAAAGAGGCATGTCAGCCTCTTTGATTTGATTAGATGGATCCATCTGCGTGACATCTGAGCAAATTATAAAAAGACTCAGCCCCAGTGTTTGCAGGTTGAATGAGTCCTCAAAATCATTTTCCATGGAATTCTCATTAATTGTCACGACTTTCTCAATGAGAGGTTGCACTTTATGTTGGTAATATTCAGTGTAAAAGTAGTTGTCCTCAAAGATGATTTCCATCCCTGGTTTCATCTTCTTGTTGACATGGTCATACCATGGTTTGGGGAAGCCATAGAAAATGAAGTCTTCACCCTCCTTGATAATCTTTCCATTCAAAGAGTCTCTCAAAATATTCTTTTCATCTTCTAAGCTTCTTTTTTGTCATGGTCACCGGAGTGATTTGAGTTCTTCTAGTGAGGTATGATAACCCATGCCACATGGGGGGAAGATCTCCTTCAGCACTATGGGAACAAGTATCCATTGCTGGCATCACTCTAGCCCCATTTCAAGAATGAAGTGCATGTTCGTAAACTTCTTAACCACGTTGACGTTGCATGAGGGTTATTTCCCGGACAGACTTGATCTTTAAAATTATCTCTTGCTAGAATGGGAAGTGGATCAAATCTAAATCCAGAGAGGAGCATGTCATTTACCCCATACTGGATTTACAATATCGGGTTGCTAATGTTGGCATTGTTTGCACTATTGTCATCCCCCAAGGTGGTGATAACCTGGACTTTGGCGAAGAATTTTTGTTCTTGATGAAGAGAAGAATATACCCCTCAGATACTATAGAGTCATGGACGGCCAAGGATAAGGCTGAAATATGTAGGTATGTCAAAAACTTGGAACTCGGTTATAGGATTAGTAGGGCGCGCCCTACTGTGAATTTTATGGACCCCTTTACCTCTCGACGAGTATTGTCATAAGCACGCATGACGATGAAAGTGGGAGTGGGATCATGTAATACCCCGTATTTTTGGTGATATTTATTTATGGGATTAATTGAATTAAATGTGTATTAATTGGAAATTAATCCGGATTAAAATACTAGCGAGATGCGGGTTGGTATTTTATATTAATGTGTATATATGATTATATATGAATATGGAAATTATGAAATTTTTCGTGAGATTGAAATACGGCAATTTGGAATTTTGTTGAGACGCGTGTGACAGTCGCGTCAGGAATATAATTATTTTAATTAAAAAGTGAATTTCATTTCTATTAACCGTATGGTCATTTTGAGTGCGCCAACGCATCCAGAAGGGTCGAAATAGTCAGAAAACACTAGCCGGGGGTTTAGTTTGGGTCCCGGGGCATTTTTAGGCCATACCGGCAACGTGTAAGGGTAGTTTGGTAATATTGGATTTTTGGCAATTAAAATCCACTAAAATTAAAGATAAAAATCTGACTTGGTAATTACCCACTAAACCCACTAACTACACCTTATGAGCTTATGGGCTACGGAGGTTATTATAATTAGTTCTAAGAGTTCCTAAGGCAAAACCCTAGCCACCATTCACTTTGGAGAAGAAGAGCTTGTAGAGAGAGGAGAATTCTGCAGAGAGAGAGGGAGAAACTCATCAATTCGTCATCAAAATCAGAGATATATCAAAGGCAAGTGGTTTAATTTCGTTTATTACAATGCGTAGGAAATTGACAGAATTTGTATTGTTCTTGGGAGTTTGATAAAAACCCATCAATTGGAATTAGAAAGTTATATTTTGATGAAAGGATTGCATGTAGAACTGTATTAGGAGGATTATTCTGATGGAAATACACCTTGTTCACAACAAAAGCGGATTTAATTATGCCCATTGATGACTTTAAAATTTTAGGGTTCATGTTCATGTGATTTGGGGATAAATGGAGGGATTTGATGATTCAATGATGTTTAGGAAGAATTGGCTCTATATAAACGTTAATTTATGACCTAAGTATGTTTTGGAATGATTAGAACCCATGAAAGAATGTTGGATTGAGATTTAGATGAGATTGGAGGTGAAGAAAAGTTGGAAAAACGAAAATAGGAAATCTGGGCTCGAATCTGGCCACTCGTTAGAAGACCTGCCCAGGTCGTTCGAACGAGCTTCTAACGAGTTGACAGTTTGACTTCTAACGAGAGGGATGCTCGTTCGATGACTTTCGTTCGAACGAGATCCTGTTAGAAGGCCCACTTCATTCGAACGAACTCTCGTTCGAACAGCCTCGTTCGAACGAGACTTCTAACGAGTTGAAAGTTTAGGCTTTTTAGCCTGTTTTGATCCCGAATGTTCCATAACCTTGTTTATATGTAGAGATAACACTTCCTTGTGGATTAATTGATATATTTGGGATATTTGGGATATTTGGGATATAATGATGAGTAAAATCTAGAAGTGTAGTTTTAACCAAATGGGAAATTATGAATTAGGACGTGAGTGTCTATTACGATGCGAGGACTATTGTCGGCCTAGAAATAATATTAACCGAGAACATATAAATTGTGTAGCATTATATGTCGGTACGAGAATAAGAAGTGTATCACAAATATATTATGGTGACTACTAAGATGTGTGCATACTTAGTATATGTATATGATTTTATGTGTATGACATACCTACCATACTTGCTATCACGGGAGGTTTACGTTCGCTTAGGACCCTCTAATCCTTGTGTTGCCCGGATTTAGATTGGTACCTCGATGAACATAGGTCAGAGTGATCGTAGGTATGTGCGTGACTCATGTGATGTGACTGTGTTCGCCTCCATTGTTTGTGATTGTTGTTATCTGAGAACGATTCCTGAGAGATTAGGAATGCGTGATCCTTATGTACGTGATGTACCGGGATGGATAGCAGAGTATGTGTGCACCGCAGCTTAGTCTCGGGGTTCTTGTATTGTATATTTACGACGTGAATAATATGCACTTAATTAATGGGAACTTTCATGTTGGTATTGTGAATATACTTATGGTAATGTTTTGAGAAAACATAACGGGTTAACCGATAGTGAATTGTATTACTAATTGAGAATCTGAGTTAAGTAAAGCCTCTATTTAATTGATAACGCTAGAATGTATTATGGGAATCGAGTAGTAAGGGGTAGAACTTATTACGGTTTGGTTAAATATGGACGTTATTTAGATGGGTACGGTACATTAGAAGTGCACATGTAGTCGAGAGGTGAGAATTTCATGTGAGTGCACGTCCTAACATGTATTTTGCATTTAATGTTTTAATGTTATTAAAACACTTGCTGTTTTTAAAATGATTTCCACTTTCGGGATTTGACCCATTTGCTTTCAAATCTATTTTTGTAAAAACCATTTTTAGGTGCCCAGCCACAAGGACACCATGCTTAGGATCCTCATTCAGGTGACGAGTTGTAGCTGTTCGTGGGAGTTACAGGACTTTGCTTGTAGACGCTTCATCTATCTTGACTCTATATTCAGCATTTATCAGTTGTAGGGCATGTCGCCCATTCCTTCTAGAGACATTTCATTTATTCCAGTTATTCAGACTTTTGGCATGTAATTTATTTAGGATTCAGACTTGTCGTATTATTTTCAGTTGTGGGATTGTTGTGAGGAGTTTTCCTTCGGACTTTCTTATTATTTTGTTGGTTATTATATTGCTTCGTTATGGTGAATGGATTATGTTGTTCTTCCATTATTCTTTTATTGTATGTTAATCAGACTTAAATTAAAATTTGGTAACTTACTTTTTAAATACTAGGTGGTTAGTAATCATTAAAATGTTTTCGACAGTGATGCTATTAACTGGGCCAACTTGGCATTTTGTATTAATTTAATAAAGGAGTAGCTACCCGGTATTTAATTAGTCGGGGTGTCACAGGTGGTATCAGAGCATCAGGTTCTAGTGTCCTTTAGGATCTGTACGCCTTATTATGTTTCCGCTAAGCTTTCTTTGATGTAGATCCCTATATTTTAGGACTGTTGTATTCTTTTGTTTATGCTACGTTCTTTAGCTATTTTGAGTTTATAACTGCGAACTTATAGACTTTATTCTTGTTTCAGAATGCCTCCATGACGTGCACAAAGGATTCCCAGGGATGCAACGCCAGGACCACAGCCTGCACCAGTTCAGGGCACGATGAATGCCGCCGAAGTTGCAGCCATTGTGGCTCAGCCGGTAAATGCCCCACTAGCCGTAGTTCAGCAGGCACCACCTCAGGCGCCGATAGCCGCACCAGTTCAGGCACATGCATTCCCGTCTGCTTGGGAACGTGTACGTGATGCTTTTCAGAAAGCACACCCACTGGAGTTCGCAGGTAGCTCCGATGTAGTGGTTTCGAGTCAGTGGAGGAAGGATATTCAGCGGCACCTGAGGATGTATGAGTGCACCGATGTCCAGAAGCAGATACTAGCTACCTTTAAGCTAGTGGGGTCTGCACTGCAGTGGCGGGAGTCTATTACCACCATGGAGGAGAGAGATTCTCTCACTATCCAGGATTTTTGGGTGCGGTTCGACCACAAATACTTTCTGTCAGCTGTTCACACGGAGATGAGGAGGAAGTTGATGAGCCTCAAGCAGGAGGGTAAGACTGTGGTCGAGTATGAGGCCGAATTAACTAATCTTCTGAACATTGTTCCGGATGAGATACCGACAGAGGAGAAGAAGATACAGAAATTTACAGATGGGTTGACTTGGAGGATTCGTCAGCATTTGTTGGGGAACCTATCGTTGACCACTTACTCTGATGTGGTTAACGCTGCACTGTTACACTGCCAAGATCACCGCTTTCACATGGCTGAGGGCAAGAGATCGGGAGAGTCTAGCCATCAGGGCAGGATTGGAGGAAATGGTGCCAGTGGGGCACAATCTGTTCAGGGGAAGAGACAGGGCGACCAGGGTTCCCAGCAGGGGGATCATAAGAGGTTCAGGTCAGGAAATTTCAGGCACGGACAGGGAGGTTTCCGGCAGGGCCATCAGGGTTCGAACAACCATAAAAACCATCAGGGTCAGAATGGTTAACAGAAGTTTTAGCAGGGCCAGTGGAGGAACAGTAACGACCACCAGGGCCGGGGGCAGCAAGGACAGAGAGGGGGGAACTTCCTGGGGAAGTGTTATGTTTGTGGCAAGACTGGCCATAAATGCCAGGACTGTCCTGATAGGGGCAGGGCCCCGCAGCAGTAGCAGGGTGCTCGACAGGAGCCGCAGAGACCCGTGTTTCTCGCCGCCCTCCCAGCGCCACCACAGATGGCAGCATTTCCACCCATTCCAGCGGTCCCAGTTCAGCAGGGGCAGCTGCAGTATGGGAGAGTATACCAGCTTCAGCAGACAGCACCTCCACAGGCCCCACCCGCGATTGAGGGTATGTTTCCTATCCATGGCACTATGGGTCGGGTTTTGTTTGATACAGGGGCAACACATTGTTTTATAGCTACACATTTTGTGAAAGCCTTAGGGTTGTTAGCCACAGCAGAGAGCACAGTGACGTGTGTAGACTCACCATTGGGGAGTGGGTCGCTTATTTTCTTTATATGCCGGGGAGTGGGGGTAGACATTGGTAGTTTGGTATTACCTTTAGACATGTTGGTATTAGATATGCATGTGCACGATGTGATTATCGGTATGGATTGGCTCGCAGATCATAGAGCCATGATTGATTGCTTCGGTGGGAGCATTATTTTTGCCATTCCGGGGCAAGAGATGTTTGTAGTGGCGATGCCTCGCCCAGAGGGAGGCTCGACCACTCATTTGTATTACATAGAGGAGGATACCTCTAAGGAGGTTGTGATTCCTTTAGATTCGATCCCAGTTGTCAGGGAGTACTCAGATGTGTTTCAGGAGATACCAGGCCTACCCCCCAGTCGAGAGATATACTTTGTCATAGACTTATTACCAGGTACGAGACCTATAGCACGCACACCGTACCGTATGGCTCCGGCAGAGATGCGAGAGCTACGGGATCAGATTGAATAGTTGTTGGGTCAGGGGTTTATACGGAGGAGTACTTCGTCGTGGGGTGCCCCTGTGTTGTTCGTGAAGAAGAGAGATGGTTCACTGAGATTGTGTGTGGATTACCGAGAGTTGAATAAGGTCACGATACGAAATAAGTATCCGTTGCCTCGAATCGATGACTTATTCGACCAGTTGAGAGGAGCTTCTTTCTTCTCAAAGATTGATTTGCGATCGGGATACCATCAGTTGCGTATCAAGGAAGAGGATGTCTCGAAGACTGCGTTCTTAACGAGATATGGTTCTTACGAGTTTCGGGTTATGCCTTTTGGTTTAACCAATGCTTCAGCTGTGTTAATGGACTTGATGAATAGGGTGTTTAGAGATTTCCTTGATCAGTTCATCGTTGTCTTCATCGAAGATATTCTGGTTTACTCCCAGACTGAGGAGGAGCACGCAGAACATTTGAGACAGGTTTTGCAGACGTTACGTCAGAACGATATGTATGCAAAATATGAGAAGTGCGGGTTTTGGCTGAAGGAGGTCCAATTTTTGGGACACATTATTTCCGATCGGGGGATATCTGTTGATCCAGGGAAGGTATCCGCGGTGAGGGAGTGGGGACAGCCCACGACACTGACTGAGATCCGTAGTTTCTTGGGCGTAGCAGGATACTACAAGAGGTTTATTTGGGGATTTTCGAAGATAGCGGGTCCTTTGACACATCTGACTCGTAAGGGTGTGCCATTCATCTGGAGTGATGCCTATCAGTTGGCATTCGATGAGTTGAAGGATAAGTTGACCTCAGCACCTGTGTTAGCATTACCGAGACCGGGAGTTGAGTATCTAGTCTACACCGATGCGTCCTTGCAAGGACTTGGAGGTGTATTGCAGCAGGAGAGTCAGGCCATAGCTTATGCTTCCCGTAAGCTAAAGCCTCATGAGAAGAATTACCCCACTCATGATTTGGAGTTGGCAGCAGTTGTATTTGCCCTTCGGATATGGAGAAATTACCTTTTGGGGGAAAAGTTTTGATTGTTCATGGACCACAAGTCCCTACAGTACCTATTCACGCAGAAGGAGTTGAATATGGGGCAACGGAAGTGGCTTGAGTTCGTGAAGGATTATCAGTTCGATATCCAGTATCACCCGGGGAAGGCTAACGTGGTAGCAGACGCGTTGAGCCGTAGGCCAGTAGATGAGGTGGCAGGGGTGTGGAAGGAAAAGTGGAAGGAGTTGGGACACCAGGATGCAGTGGCCCGATCATTTATGTCGGTGATGACTGTTACACCGCAGATTGTCATGAGAGTGGTTAAAGCACAAGCAGATGACTCGTTCTGTCAGGAGAAGATAGTTCGATTATTAACCGAGGGAGCCGAGTCCTATACCGTTAGCTCAGACGGGGGATTACGCTTCAATGGGAGATTGGTAGTTCCGGAAAGGGAAGAATTGCGACACGAGGTGATGGCAGAGTCGCACGGCTCACGGTTCGCGGTACTTCCCGGTGGGGACAAAATGTACCAAGACATGAGACGACAGTATTGGTGGAGCGGGATGAAGAGAGATATTACCGTGTTTATTTCTAAATGCGCCACTTGTCAGCTAGTAAAACTGGATCATCAGAGACCGGCAGGACTTCTACAACCGTTGGAGGTCCCGATGTGGATGTGGGAGAGCATCTCCATGGATTTTATCATGGGGTTGCCTACGTCACAGAGAGGTCACGACTCCGTTTGGGTGATTGTGGACAGGTTGACCAAAGTCGCTCATTTTCTACCCATAAGGACAGACTACAGTACGGGATAGTATTCCCAGCTCTTTATTGCAGAGATAGTGAGACTTCACGGTGTTCCCCTAAATATCGTGTTTGACAGAGACAAGATTTTTGTTTCGCAATTTTGGGAGAGTTTTCAAGAGGCCATGGGCACGGAATTACGATTGAGTACGGCGTATCACCCGCAGATCGACGGGCAAACCGAGCGTACAAACCAGATGTTGGAGGACATGCTACGTATATGCATCACTGATTTTGGGGGTGGATGGGAGCAGTATCTTCCACTGGTGGAGTTTGCTTACAACAACTCCTACCAGTTCACCATTGGCATGGCTCCATTTGAGGCATTGTACGATAGACCTTGTCGTTCCCCAGCATGTTGGTTGGAGGTGGGGGACAACAAACTACTTGGGCCGAAAGTGATTCAGGATACTTCGGCGAGGATAGAATTGATACGGAGTCGCATTCGAGTAGCTCAGGATCGACAGAAGAGCTATGCTGATGCGAAGAGGTTCTTCAGGGAGCTCCAAGTGGGGGACCAGGTTTTGCTCAGAGTATCTCCTATGAAGGGGATTATGCATTTAGGGAGGAAAGGGAAGTTGGCATCGAGATATGTGGGACCATTTCCAATTATTGAGCGGATTGGACCGGTTGCGTATAGACTTGGGTTACCGGAGCATTTGCAACGGATTCACGATGTATTTCATATTTCCTCGCTAAGGAATATCTTAGAGACGATTTGGCTCATTCTCATATTGCTTTGGAGGACATCGATCTCCAACCTGATAGCTCCTACGAGGAGGGGCCGATTGCTATTTTGGACCGAAGTGAGCGGAAACTGCGGTCAAAGATAGTTCCGTTAGTACGTGTTCAGTGGCGACATCATAATGTCGAGGAGTCCACATGGGAGCGTGAGGATGAGATGCGCGAACGTTACCCAGAGTTGTTCTTACCAGGTACTTTCTAGTTCCGAATTTCGGGACGAAATTCTGTTATTAGGGGGGAAGTATGTAATACCCCGTATTTTTGGTGATATTTATTTATGGGATTAATTGAATTAAATGTGTATTAATTGGAAATTAATCCAGATTAAAATACTAGCGAGATGCGGGTTGGTATTTGATATTAATGTGTATATATGATTATATATGAATATGGAAATTATGAAATTTGTCGTGAGATTGAAATACGGTAATTTGGAATTTTGTTGAGACGCGTGTGACAGTCGCGTCAGGAATATAATTATTTTAATTAAAAAGTGAATTTCATTTCTATTAACCGTATGGTCGTTTTGAGTGCGCCAACGCATCCAGAAGGGTCGAAATAGTCAGAAAACACTAGCCGGGGGTTTAGTTTGGGTCCCGGGGCATTTTTAGGCCATACCGGCAACGTGTAAGGGTAGTTTTGTAATTTTGGATTTTTGGGAATTAAAACCCACGAAAATTAGAGTTAAAAATCTGACTTGGTAATTACCCACTAAACCCACTAACTACACCTTATGACCTTATTGGCTACGGAGGTTATTAGAATTAGTTCTAAGAGTTCCTAAGGCAAAACCCTAACCACCATTCACTTTGGAGAAGAAGAGCTTGTAGAGAGAGGAGAATTCTGCAAAGAGAGAGGGAGAAACTCATCAATTCATCATCAAAATCAGAGATATATCAAAGGCAAGTGGTTTAATTTCGTTTATTACAAAGAATGTTTCTTCCATGCGTAGGAAATTGATAGAATTTGTATTGTTCTTGGGAGTTCGATAAAAACCCATCAATTGGAATTAGAAAGTTATATTTTGATGAAAGGATTGCATGTAGAACTGTATTAGGAGGATTATTCTGATGGAAATACACCTTGTTCATAACAAAAATGGATTTAATTATGCCCATTGATGACTTTAAAATTTTAGGGTTCATGTTCATGTGATTTGGGGATAAATGGAGGGATATGATTATTCAATGATGTTTAGGAAGAATTGGCTCTATATAAACGTTAATTTATGACCTAAGTATGTTTAGGAATGATTAGAACCCATGAACGAATGTTGTATTGAGATTTAGATGAGATTGGAGGTGAAGAAAAGTTGGAAAAACAAAAATAGGAAATCTGGGCTCGAATCTGGCCACTCGTTAGAAGACCTGCCCAGGTCGTTCGAACGAGCTCGTTCGAACGAGCTTCTAACGAGTTGACAGTTTGACTTCTAACGAGAGGGATTCTCATTCGATGACTTTCGTTCGAACGAGATCTCATTAGAAGGCCCACTTCATTCGGACGAACTCTCGTTCGAACAGCCTCGTTCGAACGAGACTTCTAACGAGTTGACAGTTTAGGCTTTTTAGCCTGTTTTGATCCCGAGTGTTCCATAACCTTGTTTATATGTAGAGATAACACTTCCTTGTGGATTAATTGATATATTTGGATATTTGGGATATTTGGGATATAATGATGAGTAAAATCTAGAAGTGTAGTTTTAACCAAAGGGGAAATTATGAATTAGGACGTGAGTGTCTATTACGATGCGAGGACTATTGTCGGCCTAGAAATAATATTAACCGGGAACATATAAATTGTGTAGCATTATATGTCGGTACGAGAATAAGAAGTGTATCACAAATATATTATGGTGACTACTAAGATGTGTGCATACTTAGTATATGTATATGATTTTATGTGTGTGACATACCTACCATACTTGCTATCACGGGAGGTTTACGTTCGCTTAGGACCCTCTAATCCTTGTGTTGCCCAGATTTAGATTGGTACCTCGATGAACATAGGTCAGAGTGAGCGTAGGTATGTGCGTGACTCATGTGATGTGACTGTGTTCGCCTCCATTGTTTGTGATTGTTGTTATCTGAGAACGATTCCTGAGAGATTAGGAATGCGTGATCCTTATGTACGTGATGTACCGGGATGGATAGCAGAGTATGTGTGCACCGCAGCTTAGTCTCGGGGTGCTTGTATTGTATATTTATGACGTGAATAATATGCACTTAATTAATGGGAACTTTCATGTTGGTATTGTGAATATACTTATGGTAATGTTTTGAGAAAACATAACGGGTTAACCGATAGTGAATTGTATTACTAATTGAGAATCTGAGTTAAGTAAAGCCTCTATTTAATTGATAACGCTAGAATGTATTATGGGAATCGAGTAGTAAGGGGTAGAACTTATTACGGTTTGGTTAAATATGCATGTTATTTAGATGGGTACGGTACGTTAGAAGTGCACATGTAGTCGAGAGGTGCGAATTTCATGTGAGTGCACGTCCTAACATGTATTTTGCATTTAATATTTTAATGTTATTAAAACACTTGCTGTTTTTAAAATGATTTCCACTTTCGGGCTCTGACCCATTTGCTTTCAAATCTATTTTTGTAAAAACCATTTTTAGGTGCCCAGCCACAAGGACACCACGCTTAGGATCCTCATTCAGGTGATGAGCTGTAGCTGTTCGTGGGAGTTACAGGACTTTGCTTGTAGACGCTTCATCTATCTTGACTCTATATTCAGCATTTATCAGTTGTAGGGCATGTCGCCCATTCCTTCTAGAGACTTTTCATTTATTCCAGTTATTCAGACTTTTGGCATGTAATTTATTCAGGATTCAGACTTGTCGTATTATTTTCAGTTGTGGGATTGTTGTGAGGAGTTTTCCTCCGGACTTTCTTATTATTTTCTTGGTTATTATATTGCTTCGTTATGGTGAATGGATTATGTTGTTCTTCCATTATTCTTTTATTGTATGTTAATCAGACTTAAATTAAAATTTGGTAACTTACTTTTTAAATACTAGGTGGTTAGTAATCATTAAAATGTTTTCGACAGTGATGCTATTAACTGGACCAACTTGGCATTTTGTATTATTTTAATAAAGGAGTAGCTACCCGATATTTAATTAGTCGGGGTGTCACAGGTGGTATCAGAGCATCAGGTTCTAGTGTCCTTTAGGATCTGTACAACTTATTATGTTTCCGCTAAACTTTCTTTGATGTAGAGCCCTATATTTTAGGATTGTTGTATTCTTTTGTTTTTGCTACGTTCTTTAGCTATTTTGAGTTTATAACTGCGAACTTATAGACTTTATTCTTGTTTCAGAATGCCTCCACGACGTGCACAAAGGATTCCCAGGGATGCAACGCCAGGACCACAGCCCGCACCAGTTCAGGGCACGATGAATGCCGCCGAAGTTGCAGCCATTGTGGCTCAGGCGGTAAATACCGCACTAGCCGTAGTTCAGCAAGCACCACCTCAGGCGCCGATAGCCGCGCCAGTTCAGGCACATGCATTCCCGTCTGCTTGGGAACGTGTACGTGATGCTTTTCAGAAAGCACACCCACCGGAGTTCGCAGGTAGCTCCGATGTAGTGGTTTCAAGTCAGTGAAGGAAGGATATTCAGCGGCACCTGAGGATGTATGAGTGCACCGACGTCCAGAAGCAGATACTAGCTACCTTTAAGCTAGTAGGGTCTACACTACAGTGGTGGGAGTCTATTACCACCATGGAGGAGAGAGATTCTCTCACTATCCAGGATTTTTGGGTGCGGTTCGACCACAAATACTTTCTGTCAGCTGTTCACACGGAGATGAGGAGGAAGTTGATGAGCCTCAAGCAGGAGGGTAAGACTGTGGTCGAGTATGAGGCCGAATTCACTAATCTTCTGAACATTGTTCCGGATGAGATACCGACAGAGGAGAAGAAGATACATAAATTTACAGATGGGTTGACTTGGAGGATTCGTCAGCATTTGTTGGGGAACCTATCGTTGGTCACTTACTCTGATGTGATTAAAGCTGCACTATTACACTGCCAGGATCACCGCTTTCACATGGCTGAGGGCAAGAGATCGGGAGAGTCTAGCCATCAGGGCAGGATTGGAGGAAATGGTGCCAGTGGGGCACAATCTGTTCAGGGGCAGAGACAGGGCGACCAGGGTTCCCAGCAGGGGGATCATAAGAGGTTCAGGTCAGGAAATTTCAGGCACGGACAGGGAGGTTTTCGGCAGGGCCATCAGGGTTGGAACAGCCATCAAAACCAGCAGGGTCAGAATGGTCAATAGAAGTTTCAGCAGGGCCAGTGGAGGAACAGTAACGACCACCAGGGCCGGGGGCAGCAAGGACAGAGAGGGGGGAACTTCCCGGGGAAATGTTATGTTTGTGGCAAGACTGGCCATAAATGCCAGGACTGTCCTGATAGGGGCAGGGCCCCGCAGCAGTAGCAGGGTGCTCGATAGGAGCCGCAGAGACCCGTGTTTCCCGCCGCCCTCCCAGTGCCACCATAGATGGCAGCATTGGCACCCATTCCAGTGGTCCTAGTTCAGCAGGGGCAGCTGAAGTATGGGAGAGTATACCAGCTTCAGCAGACAGCACCTCCACAGGCCCCACCCGCGATTGAGGGTATGTTTCCTATCCATGGCACTATGGGTCGGGTTTTATTTGATACGTGGGCAACGCATTGTTTTATAGCTACACATTTTGCGAAAGCCTTAGGGTTGTTAGCCACAGCAGAGAGCACAGTGACGTGTGTAGACTCACCATTGGGGAGTGGGTCACTTATTTTCTTTATATGCCGGGGAGTGGGGGTAGAGATTGGTAGTTTGGTATTACCTGCAGACATGTTGGTATTAGATATGCATGTGCACGATGTGATTATCGGTATGGATTGGCTCGCAGATCATAGAGCCATGATTGATTGCTTCAGTGGGAGCATTATTTTTGCCATTCCGGGGTAAGAGATGTTTGTAGTGGCGATGCCTCGCCCAGAGGGAGGCTCGACCACTCATTTGTATTACATAGAGGAGGATACCTCTAGGAGGTTGTGATTCCTTTATATTTGATCCGAGTTGTCAGGGAGTACTCAGATGTGTTTCAGGATATACCAGGCCTACCCCCCAGTCGAGAGATAGACTTTGTCATAGACTTATTACCAGGTACGAGACCTATAGCACGCGCACCATACCGTATGGCTCCGACAGAGATGCGAGAGCTACGGGATCAGATTGAACAGTTGTTGGGTCAGGGGTTTATACGGAGGATTACTTCATCGCGGGGTGCCCCTGTGTTGTTCGTGAAGAAGAGAGATGGTTCACTGAGATTGTGTGTGGATTACCGAGAGTTGAATAAGGTCACGATACGGAATAAGTATCCGTTGCCTCGAATCGATGACTTATTCGACCAGTTGAGAGGAGCTTCTTTCTTCTCAAAGATTAATTTGCGATCGGGATACCATCAGTTGCGTATCAGGGAAGAGGATGTCTCGAAGACTGCGTTCTTAATGAGATATGGTTCTTACGAGTTTTGGATTATGCCTTTTGGTTTAACCAATGCTTCAGTTGTGTTTATGGACTTGATGAATAGGGTGTTTAGAGATTTCCTTGATCAGTTCGTCGTTGTCTTCATCGAAGATATTCTGGTTTACTCCCAGACTGAGGAGGAGCACGCAGAACATTTGAGACAGGTTTTGCAGACGTTACATCAGAACGAGCTGTATGCAAAATATGAGAAGTGCGGGTTTTGGCTGAAGGAGGTCCAATTTTTGGGACACATTATTTCCGATCGGGGGATATCTGTTGATCCAGGGATGGTATCTGCGGTGAGGGAGTGGGGACAGCCCACGACACCGACTGAGATCCGTAGTTTCTTGGGCCTAGCAGGATACTACAGGAGGTTTATTTGGGGATTTTCGAAGATAGCGGGTCCTTTGACACATCTGACTCGTAAGGGTGTGCCATTCATCTGGAGTGATGCCTATCAGTTGGCACTCGATGAGTTGAAGGATAAGTTGACCTCAGCACCTGTGTTGGCATTGCCGAGACCGGGAGTTGAGTATCTAGTCTACACCGATGCGTCCTTGCAAGGACTTGGAGGTGTATTGCAGCAGGAGAGTCAGGCCATAGCTTATGCTTCCCGTAAGCTAAAGCCTCATGAGAAGAATTACCCCACTCATGATTTGGAGTTGGCGGCAGTTGTATTTGCCCTTCGGATATGGAGAAATTACCTTTTGGGGGAAAAGTTTTGATTGTTCACGGACCACAAGTCCCTACAGTACCTATTCACGCAGAAGGAGTTGAATATGGGGCAACGGAGGTGGCTTGAGTTCGTGAAGGATTATCAGTTCGATATCCAGTATCACCCGGGGAAGGCTAACGTGGTAGCAGACGCGTTGAGCCGTAGGCCAGTAGATGAGGTGGCAGGGGTGTGGAAGGAAAAGTGGAAGGAGTTGGGACACCAGGATGCAGTGGCCCGATCATTTATGTCGGTGATGACTGTTACACCGCAGATTGTCATGAGAGTGGTTAAAGCACAAGCAGATGACTCGTTCTGTCAGGAGAAGATAGTTCGATTATTAACCGAGGGAGCCGAGTCCTATACCGTTAGCTCAGACGGGGGATTACGCTTCAATGGGAGATTGGTAGTTTCGAAAAGGGAAGAATTGCGACACGAGGTGATGGCAGAGTCGCACGGCTCACGGTTCGTGGTACTTCCCGGTGGGGACAAAATGTACCAAGACATGAGACGACAGTATTGGTGGAGCGGGATGAAGAGAGATATTGCCGTGTTTATTTCTAAATGCGCCACTTGTCAGCTAGTAAAACTGGATCATCAGAGATCGGCAGGACTTCTACAGTCGTTGGAGGTCCCGATGTGGATGTGGGAGAGCATCTCCATGGATTTTATCATGGGGTTGCCTACGTCACAGAGAGGTCACGACTCCGTTTGGGTGATTGTGGACAGGTTGACCAAAGTCGCTCATTTTCTACCCGTAAGGAGAGACTACTGTACGGGATAGTATTCCTAGCTCTTTATTGCAGAGATAGTGAGACTTCATGGTGTGCCCCTAAATATCGTGTTTGACAGAGACAAGATTTTTGTTACGCAATTTTGGGAGAGTTTTCAAGAGGCCATGGGCACGGAATTGCGGTTGAGTATGGCGTATCACCCGCAGATCGACGGGCAAACCGAGCATACAAACCAGATGTTGGAGGACATGCTACGTATATGCATCACTGATTTTGGGGGTGGATGGGAGCAATATCTTCCACTGGTGGAGTTTGCTTACAACAACTCCTACCAGTTCACCATTGGCATGGCTCCATTAGAGGCATTGTACGATAGACCTTGTCGTTTCCTAGCATGTTGGTTGGAGGTGGGGGACAACAAACTACTTGGGCCGAAAGTGATTCAGGATACTTCGGCGAGGATAGAATTGATACGGAGTCGCATTCGAGTAGCTCAGGATCGGCAGAAGAGCTATGCTGATGCGAAGAGGTTCTTCAGGGAGTTCCAAGTGGGGGACCAAGTTTTGCTCAGAGTATCTCCTATGAAGGGGATTATGCATTTCGGGAGGAAAGGGAAGTTGGCACCGAGATATGTGGGACCATTTCCAATTATTGAGCGGATTGGACCGGTTGCGTATAGACTTGGGTTACCGGAGCATTTACAATGGATTCACGATGTATTTCATATTTCCTCGCTAAGGAATATCTTAGAGACGATTTGGCTCATTCTCATATTTCTTTGGAGGACATCGATCTCCAGCCTGATAGCTCCTACGAGGAGGGGCCGATTGCTATTTTGGACCGAAGTGAGCGGAAACTGCGGTAAAATATAGTTCTGTTAGTACGTCTTCAGTGGCGACATCATAATGTCGAGGAGTCCACATGGGAGCGTGAGGATGAGATGCGCGAACGTTACCCAGAGTTGTTCTTACCAGGTACTTCCTAGTTCCGAATTTCGGGACGAAATTCTGTTATTAGGGGGGAAGTATGTAATACCCCGTATTTTTGGTGATATTTTTATGGGATTAATTGAATTAAATGTGTATTAATTGGAAATTAATCCGGATTAAAATACTAGCGAGATGCGGGTTGGTATTTGATATTAATGTGTATATATGATTATATATGAATATGGAAATTATGAAATTTGTCGTGAGAATGAAATACGGCAATTTGGAATTTTGTTGAGACGCGTGTGACAGTCGCGTCAGGAATATAATTATTTTAATTAAAAAGTGAATTTCACTTCTATTAACCGTATGGTCGTTTTGAGTACGCCAACGCATCCGGAAGTGTCGAAATAGTCAGAAAACACTAGCCGGGGGTTTAGTTTGGGTCCCGGGGCATTTTTAGGCCATACCGGCAACGTGTAAGGGTAGTTTGGTAATTTTGGATTTTTGGGAATTAAAACCCACGAAAATTAGAGTTAAAAATCAGACTTGGTAATTACCCACTAAACCCACTAACTACACCTTATGACCTTATGGGCTACGGAGGTTATTAGAATTAGTTCTAAGAGTTCCTAAGGCAAAACCCTAGCCACCATTCACTTTGGAGAAGAAGAGCTTGTAGAGAGAGGAGAATTCTGCAAAGAGAGAGGGAGAAACTCATCAATTCATCATCAAAATCAGAGATATATCAAAGGCAAGTGGTTTAATTTCGTTTATTACAAAGAATGTTTCTTCCATGCGTAGGAAATTGACAGAATTTGTATTGTTCTTGGGAGTTCGATAAAAACCCATCAATTGGAATTAGAAAGTTATATTTTGATGAAAGGATTGCATGTAGAACTGTATTAGGAGGATTATTCTGATGGAAATACACCTTGTTCATAACAAAAATGGATTTAATTATGCCCATTGATGACTTTAAAATTTTATGGTTCATGTTCATGTGATTTGGGGATAAATGGAGGGATATGATTATTCAATGATGTTTAGGAAGAATTGGCTCTATATAAACGTTAATTTATGACCTAAGTATGTTTAGGAATGATTAGAACCCATGAACGAATGTTGTATTGAGATTTATATGAGATTGGAGGTGAAGAAAAGTTGGAAAAACAAAAATAGGAAATCTGGGCTCGAATCTGGCCACTCGTTAGAAGACCTGCCCAGGTCCTTCGAACGAGCTTCTAACGAGTTGACAGTTTGACTTCTAACGAGAGGGATTCTGATTCGATGACTTTCGTTCGAACGAGATCTCGTTAGAAGGCCCACTTCATTCGAACGAACTCTCATTCGAACAGCCTCGTTCGAACGAGACTTCTAACGAGTTGACAGTTTAGGCCTTTTAGCCTGTTTTGATCCCGAGTGTTCCATAACCTTGTTTATATGTAGAGATAACACTTCCTTGTGGATTAATTGATATATTTGGATATTTGGGATATTTGGGATATAATGATGAGTAAAATCTAGAAGTGTAGTTTTAACCAAAGGGGAAATTATGAATTAGGACGTGAGTGTCTATTACGATGCGAGGACTATTGTCGGCCTAGAAATTATATTAACCGGGAACATATAAATTGTGTAGCATTATATGTCGGTACGAGAATAAGAAGTGTATCACAAATATATTGTGGTGACTACTAAGATGTGTGCATACTTAGTATATGTATATGATTTTATGTGTATGACATACCTACCATACTTGCTATCACGGGAGGTTTACGTTCGCTTAGGACTCTCTAATCCTTGTGTTGCCCGGATTTAGATTGGTACCTCGATGAACATAGGTCAGAGTGAGCGTAGGTATGTGCGTGACTCATGTGATGTGACTGTGTTCGCCTCCATTGTTTGTGATTGTTGTTATCTGAGAACGATTCCTGAGAGATTAGGAATGCGTGATCCTTATGTACGTGATGTACCGGGATGGATAGCAGAGTATGTGTGCACCGCAGCTTAGTCTCAGGGTGCTTGTATTGTATATTTATGACGTGAATAATATGCACTTAATTAATGGGAACTTTCATGTTGGTATTGTGAATATACTTATGGTAACGTTTTGAGAAAACATAACGGGTTAACCGATAGTGAATTGTATTACTAATTGAGAATCTGAGTTAAGTAAAGCCTCTATTTAATTGATAACGCTAGAATGTATTATGGGAATCGAGTAGTAAGGGGTAGAACTTATTACGGTTTGGTTAAATATGCATGTTATTTAGATGGGTACGGTACGTTAGAAGTGCACATGTAGTCGAGAGGTGAGAATTTCATGTGAGTGCACGTCCTAACATGTATTTTGCATTTAATGTTTTAATGTTATTAAAACACTTGCTGTTTTTAAAATTATTTCCACTTTCGGGCTCTGACCCATTTGCTTTCAAATCTATTTTTGTAAAAAACCATTTTTAGGTGCCCAGCCACAAGGACACCAGGCTTAGGATCCTCATTCAGGTGACGAGCTGTAGCTGTTCGTAGGAGTTAGAGGACTTTGCTTGTAGACGCTTCATCTATCTTGACTCTATATTCAGCATTTATCAGTTGTAGGGAATGTCGCCCATTCCTTCTAGACACTTTTCATTTATTCCAGTTATTCAGACTTTTGGCATGTAATTTATTCAGGATTCAGACTTGTCGTTTATTTTCAGTTGTGGGATTGCTGTGAGGAGTTTTCCTCCGGACTTTCTTATTATTTTGTTGGTTATTATATTGCTTCGTTATGGTGAATGGATTATGTTGTTCTTCGATTATTCTTTTATTGTAGGTTAATCAGACTTAAATTAAAATTTGGCAACTCACTTTTTAAATACTAGGTGGTTAGTAATCATTAAAATGTTTTCGACAGTGATGCTATTAATTGGACCAACTTGGCATTTTGTATTAATTTAATAAAGGAGTAGCTACCCAGTATTTAATTAGTCGGGGTGTCACAGATCATTGATTTTTAATCCTAAATAATTGAAGGTTCTGAAAGGATAAAAATTGATGGAATATTCGTTATCAACGAGTGAGAGTGGGATTACTTTTCCCAATGCTTCAACGGATCTTTTGAGGGCATAATTGTGATTAAGGTCTATCTTCGATATCTCTTCTTCGAAAACAGAGTGGAGTCTGGAAGAGGTTATGGACCCACCATGTTTACGACTTCTTTGAGAGTAGTAGAAGGAGGAACTGTAAGACCAGTGAGGAGATTTATCAAAGCATTCTGGTGTAGCTTCAAGGACATAAAAATCCCCCATAGGGTGATATTGGCTTGGGTTTTCTTTAGCTAGTGAAGGACTTTACTTTCTTTGATTATTATTTATGGCATGGGAACTTTTTTGGCAACTCCTTTTCCTTTATCTTTCTCGCTCACAGGAGGGATCAGTTACTTATAGTGTTTCCCTGACCTGGTTATGTGATTTATCGAGGCGGGGAATAAGAATTACCCTGTGTCTTCATCTAACTCTGGCTGAATGGCCACCATTTTTATTTCCCCCAATAGATCTTCGAAGGATATCATTCTTCACAAACTGGCTATTAGACTGGTTTTTTCCCAATTGGGTTCGTCATTTGAACTATCAAAGTTGTCCCCCCCCCCCCCATTCGGTGCATATTATTTCCTCTTGCCAAGAGAATTTAATACATTCAATAACCTCGACAGCTTCATCATACAAATCTTCCCACTCAATGGGGAGGTATAGGAGTGAAGGGACCAATCATCCCCGAAGCTTCAAAGTGGTAAGTAGCTCATCAATGATGCAAATTTCACATGTCTATCGAAATGCATCGACCATTATCTGTACCATATCATCTAGAGTGACTTATTCAACAGGTACCACCCATTCATCTAATTCTCGAGCCCTTTTTTGGTCTTCCATGAACAAGCCACTGAATTTGTGACAATCAACAATCATCTCAATAGGTAATTTCCAGCCCAAATTCTAAGAGTTGGTTCAACACAGTTATTAACTACATGTCTTTCTCTTATGATTGGGTGCAGATGGTAATACAGGACCTTGTATGAGAGATAAAGCTTGATCGTTCAAGCATATAGGGTGTAGGAGATAATATGGGAAAACCTTGAGCGGTTTAGGTGAGATTACGAGGATGATGGGTGCTTTGGTTGGCACAATTTGGGCAGTTGGGTCAAATTCTCAGTCACTTTCTATAAATATGGAATTTATATACATTGGAAGTAGGTTATGAGTGGTATTGGGTCTAGGATTGGAAGGTGGGCTAATGATACCCCGATCAATTAAAAATCGAATGTGGAAGAATTATTCGATAGTATGGCCAGCAGACTGGTGGAATTCACAACGGACATCGGCTTTGAAATTTTTAGGGAGTGGATTTGGTAATGGACGAGGGTCCAAAGGTTTGATGAGGTTTCGGCTCAACAGGGCCTGGTAGACTTTGGATATAGTAGCATGGAGCCCACTGTACTCTTTATTGGCAGGGTTAGGGCGACTTTTCGGTGCCCAAGAGGTAGTAGGTTTGGAAACGTTATTGAATGTTGAGATTGTGGCACTGGAGGGCTTCTCATACTTCTAGGGAGTGAACTGTTTGGTCACTTTCTTCAGCTCGGATTCGAATTTCTAATGCCTTCCTCAATTTCTACACCATCTTCTCAAAAGGCTCAGAAGTGTGGATAGTATTATCCTCCCATGGACGTTCGAATATGAGGTAAGAATTTCTTCTTCATAATACTGAATTTTTCCTTATTGGAGGGTCTGTTGGTCATGGTTGAAACTTTCTCTCTCCACCTTTCTATGATTCCACTAACCATTTCCCTAAGATCTTACTTAATAAGATCTAAATCTCGGCGTGCAACCTCTATCTACTCATTGTACTTATACTAAGACATGAATTCCCGGGAGACATCCTCCCAACTACAGATTTTGGATTCTTAGAGGGACATAAACCAATGGAGGGTGCTTTCTTTAAAGGTCTGTTGGAACATCTCGTCCATTATCTCTTCATAGGCACCAAGGAGGGTCATGGCTCCATGATAGGGCCATTATCCTCCTTCTTAGGATACGTGGGTAGTGAAAGGTTAGCCCCTGGTTGGGTAAGGTTTGAAATAAGGAATTGAGATGGAGGCAACCCATTGGCAGGTGGGGCATGCAGAGCATTCTGAAACTCTTTTAGGACACAAACAGGCTCGGGAGCTGATGGACCCATGGCACGAGGAAAGATAACCTCGATTTCTTTGAGAATCTGAGTCTGGTGATGTTGCATCTCGTGGACCTCAGTTTAAAGTTTGTCAATCTTAGAACTAAGACAGTCATCAGATCGCGGTGCACATTCAGTATGTGGTCATTGTTCTCCATGAAGAGCTCTTGAAGACTTGGATAAAGAAGTAAAAAAATCGGCAATGCTTCGGGGAGATCTGACAGAACACCGAAGCCAATAGGGAGTCAGACCAAAATCTGGTATGCGATCAGCCTGAGAGGGAAAACGTCTCGAATTTATTTTTAAAAGGAGGGAGAAAATTTTTGGTATTTTTTAGATTTTAAAAAAAAAAGGGAAAAGGGAAATGAATGTCGACATGATTATTAGTAATGTTATTATTAGGTTCTCACTTTTATTAGGTTTACCTAAATGCTAAAAAAAATGTCGGACAGGAACCGAGCTTGGAAAAATCGGGCTTGAAAATATCTAAGACACGGTTTGACTTATTTTCAGGCTCAGAAACAGGATCCTATTTTGAAAAAAGGGGAAATTACACGAGAATTCGAGCGGTATGCTGACCCAAAATTCGGTAGAGTTTCGCATGGTAATCATCAAACTAAATATGATTATCCTAGGTTTGATAACTATATGAGTTTTATGTAATTGTTAGGTTAGTGGAAGGGTTCACCCCCTTTGGCATGACTTCCATGATATACCTCTTGCTTATAAGGGCAATCATTCATCTATACATGTGCATAAGCCATTTGATATACCTGAGTGTACGTGAATTACCTCACTATATATCTTGTGGGGATAGTATTTGTGAGAGGTAATTCGATGGTCTCGAAGTACGTGAACAAGTTCCCTGCTATATACAAAATGTCATGAGTTCAGTAAAGCGGTACGATACGGGGGAATCGTTAAATATACGTCGAAGGTACGAGACTAATGGAAGGTGAGAGTCATATCGCTTAGCCTAACTACGACCCGTAGAACCACTGCCCATCATAAAGTGACCCCCCAGTACGGGACAAAATTTTTGGTCAATATAGCCATGCCCTTGGTGATGTAGTGTGCAAAAATGTGTGAGTCTTAATTAACATATTATAGAGAGAGAGTATTTTTTTATCATTTTTTATTTGCATGATGAGTAAAGGGAATAGTAGACTAATGGGGATCATATACATATGACAAGTAAATCTAGCATGGAGGTTGTACTGCGCATGGATACATGTGAGTGAGTAAGTGACATGGTAATATATACAAGTGAGTGTGTGTGTGCTAGTGAGCCTATACTTGAATCAGCTTCAAGTGATGTGTGATATGTGTAAGTGAGCATATATACAAGTGTAGGAAGCATGGTTGTGTGCTAGTGAATCCTAAGCATGGATATTCTAAGTGGTGTGTGAAGCCTATGAGTGTAAAGTGAAGCTAAGTGTAAGCATGTGAAATGTAAGTGGAGAGTATATACAACTGTGTGAAGTGTATAAGTGAGTGGAGTGATATATACATGAGAGATGGATATAAAAAAAGGTAAATGGAGGAGAAAAGGAAACATACAGGTAGGCTCATATGCACACGTGTATAAAAGAATAACACCCATGCAAAAATAGAGTCTAGTCCTCTTATAGTCATCCCCAGCGGAGTCGCCATTGTGGCCATCCCGTTGGTTTTTTCGATGGTTCGGGCGGATGTCTCTTCTGAGGTAGATCCCTCTATCCTTCCCCTTTTCGGCATGCACAACAGATTGCATCCTTTCTTAGGACACTCAGCCGTCGTCGATGTGGGGTGATATGTAGAGACAAAGTCGCCAACCTATTTTTCACAAAACAGGTAAAAGAAATATTGTTGCCTCTAGAGAACGGCATCAAGGACAAGACTGATGCTCGTGAAACCAAGTAGTTCAAGGGTCCTGGGACTAAGTTACTGAATGAAAATGTGTTGATCACCCATTCCTCCCTTTCGATCTCTCATGGTCATGTGTTAATCTTCTCCTATTGAACTCCGTTATGTGTGTGCTTATGTGCATAATATAAATGGTGGACTAAATCGTTCGACTCGTATCATGGATAATGGCAGATCGAGGACATCCTTAGGAGTGTTACCAAAATAATAATTCAAAGTATGATGTAAGTGTTTACCGATCCACACATTGTTATAGAAGAAAGAATGCATATATCAAATAAGACACAAACAAGCAAGTATATAAAATGTATATTAAGAACGTATAATAAGAACAACATAACAAATGTATGTGGGAGGGCTCGAGTCTTCAGATTTACCCAAGATGCCTACATAGCCTAGGGGCATCAAGGTCCACGTAGTACGAAAACAATACGAGGTGGGGTTTAACCCATAAATCCAACCGGGGACTTTGTTATATGTGTGTGAAGACAAAAGGTGTTTTAGTGTGAGAAAATGTGATGAGAAATCCCCATCTAGAAATTACAAGTGAACCGTATTTTTTTTATTTTTGGGTTTTTCTATAAAAATAAATTATGTTCGAAAAAAAGTTGGAAATTAATATATGTGATTTAATGAAGTGAAGTACTAAAGTGAAAATGAAGTAACAAATGCAAAAATAAGAGAATTTAAAGAGAAAGGAGAAGAATTAGACCTCCTTATGAAGACTTGAAATGGTTCCTGATTGTAGATGTGCTGATCTTGGGTGGGAATTTACTCAAAAGAGCATGAGAAGGATGGAAGGAATGTGGGAAAGGGGCTTTTAAGGAAGAAACAACTCTTAATTTGAAGGAATTATCTCTGAATTACTGAGAGGGATGTTTAGGGGTATTCAGAGGTTCCTTTTAAAGTGAGGTCATGGCCTCTATTTATATTGCCAAGGGGGGTGTCAATTGTCATGGCACAAGGCCTGCATATCAGTATAGAACCCTAGACACAGTGCCCATAGGCAAGGTCCTAGGATTGCCATTCGGCAGTCTGTGGCAAGTTCTTCAAAAAAAATGGTTGTAAAATATGAACCATTGTAAAGGGTATTCATATACCTTTAAGAATTCATTAAGTCACTCCCAGGTTGAGGAGACCAAAGTTAAACGGGGCTCAAAAGCACTCGTTAGTCACTAGATAGGAAATTCTCGAAGTAAAATGGATCATTCGTTTGAATCGTAAGGTCGATTTATTCATGAGATGGGGTATTGAAAAGGGTATTCAGTGCCCTTTAATATTTCATTTAGTTTCATTCGATTCAGATAGTTAACCTAGGTTAAGTAGGGCCCGAATGCTCCAGTGGCCCTTCAAAGTAAAATAGATCATTTGTCTGTATCGTAAGGCTAATTTGGGCACAGGGTGGACCATTAGAAAGGTTATTCAAGGCCATTTAAATATTCATTCAACTTCGTTTGACCTGAGGAGTTGACAGGAGTCAAATGGAGACTGAGAGCGCTAGGTGACCTTCGGATCAATTTTTGGGGTAAAATGGACCATTCGATTGTAAGGTCGATTCGTGCATGGGGAAGACCATTGGAAAGGTATTTTATATCCCTTTGAAGATTCATTGAGTTTTTTCTCAGGAGAGGAAGTTGACCGTAGTTAAAATGAGGTTCGAGAGCACCCCGTGGCCTTTAGATCAGTTTTTGATAGTAAAATGGATCGTTGGTTCGAACCATAAGACCAATTCATCCAAGGCATAGACCATTGGAAAGGTTATTTATATCCCTTTGAAGATTCATTGATCTTTCTTTCAAGAGAGAAAGTTGACCGAAGTCAAACGGGGCCCGGGAGAGCCCGACGGCCTCCAGATCAGTTTTCGATATATGACCCATATGTGGTAGTGAATGAGTGAGTGTTAGGGACCTAAGGAGGTACTTATGGGATACTATGATGGGGTGTCTACAAGTACCATCAGGACAATATATAACTTATCCCAATCCTCACATGAGACTTCTTCTTTTAATGCTTCTTCAACCAACTCATTTTCTTTCAATTGTCTCACATTCTCTTGGCAAATCCCATCCTCTACACAGTTAAAGATCGTGTGAAAAGGTAATGGATCTTCCTCCACCTCCTTTATATTTTTATCCTCCTTCATCGAAAGCAATTTCTGATGCATGGAAAAAGGAATGCATTTGTAAAAATGAATCCAACCCCTACCAAGTAATGCATGAACCTTGGGTTACCTTTAATGATAAGGAAAGAAGTTTTAGCTTTTCTAGTACCTACTTCAATATCAACTAAAAGTCCTTTAGTCGAATTTCTATCTATAGAAAAACTATAGATTATAATTTGAGTCTAGACTAATTTCGCATTATGTTTATTTATTATAGAAAGCATGTAGTATATCATTATATTAACAATAATGTCGTCATTTGCTAAGATTTTATTGATTAATACTCCATTTATCCAATATTTTATGAACAAGGTTGTAATATGATTACTTATTGACGGAATATGTGTGTAAAGGAGGACTATCAAAATTAAAATTTATTACCAAATGAAGGTAATATTTTTTTAATCAAAATTTGGGCAAAAGTTAATCCTAGCATCTAAGTGACAAATCTGTAAGGAAGTTTTTTTTAATCAAGTCAATTTGTATGTTTTGGCTTATTTGGTGTTTGAAAAAGACCTTTGACTCATAGGTTAGCAATTGAGATTGCTTACCTTCCATGTATGTGACGTGTTTGTTTAAAGGCCATAGTATCCAAGTTAGAATGCCTAAATCATCGTGTCATATTTCGTGTCACGTTTTGTCTTCAACATTCAAGAATCTCTCACGTATAAATGCGTACATTTTTTATCCTTGTGTTGTTTTAAGTGTTCTATGAAATATTATTTAAGGGTTATTTTGAAAAGGTTTTAAAACAAAAAAAAATTGGTTTTAATTCATTCGAACGACTTTATGGTGTTCGTTCAAAAAAGGTGATGATTATATTTAAATGACTTTTAAACAAAAATCAAATAAGAAAATTAGGTATTTAAAAAAAATCATTTGAAGCTCGTTCTAAGTCTGATCGAATGACATCATGTTTGTCTGAATGAGGTTTTGTTTGGTTTAAAAGAGATTGTGTTTTCATTTGAATGACTTCTTGTTTTCATTCGAATGAACCCTCAAAAAACAGGTTGCCTAAAAAATGTGCTTTTTAAAAAATTGGAATATATAAAAACTAACATCAATTAAAAAAAACTAATCTTCTACAAACAAACAAAATTATATATAATCTATAATCTTTAATCTACACAACAAATCTAAACAAAATAATCTAGAAAAACTAACATTAATTAAAAAAGTAATAAGTAAATTAACAAATCTACTATATATACTAACAACATATTAATAAACTAATAAAGAAGAGGGAGAAAAGTTACTAGTGGTGGGGAAGAGACGGAGGAAATGATAGCATCGGTTGGGCAGGAACGGAGGATACAAAGACAGGGGAAGGGAAAGGGGCAAGGGAGGGGCAGGGGCAGGGGCAGGATGGAAGGGGAGGTATCAAAGGGGGGAACATCAAGAAGAGATGGAGAAGAGAGAGATTTTTTAGATCGGGCCAAATGATTATCTTGAGAAAAGGGGGAAAATGAAAAGAGAGGAAAAAGTAAAACAAAAAAAAATTATCAAATGAGACGGTTTTTCTTTCGTCCCTTTTATAATTTATCAAATGGGATAGTTTTCCTTCCATCCCTTTTATAAGTTATCAAACATGACAGTTATTAATGGTATAAAATGATCTAAATGGGATGGTTTTTAAAGGTTGTCCCTTTTACAATTTATCAAATGAGGTAATTTTATAAATCTGTAGTATAAAATGACTCAAATGGGATGGGTATTAAAATCCATGGTTTATATTTTCCCATACAAAATCGATGCTAAAATTCAGTCATATAAAGGATGGTAATGAAAAACCGTCCGAGATAAAAAATACTATATATCTACTTGAAGGGGTAGTAATTAAAATTCGTTCCAATGGGTCATTTTAAGGGGAAAAATGACACGGCTATCCCAAATACTTTCGTCCCTAATGACACTTTTCTTGCAGTGACTAGTGGAAGTCGAAACATTTAACTTGTAAAAACCTTACCCATTTTTGTCATCTCCTCTTAGAGTTGGCATAGGAATAATATCCCCAAGTTTTTTCTATCTCGCTAATAGATTTACTTTCACATTTTGGCAGAGGTAAAATAATTTTGAATATTCTCAAATTTATTTTCCAAAATGATTTTGGACTATTAACATAAACGAAGATCCATTATTAATTTTTTAAGAGATGTAGAAAATTATGTTCTTTATTCTTCAAAATTGATAAAATTTCATCCTCGTCTTTTGAAATAATATTTTTATCTATTAAATCATCCAAAAAGACTAAAGGATCCCAAAAAATAAACATCAACATATTTAAGAATTTCAAAAAGGATAAGTCCTTGAGTTTCTAAAATGCACAAAAAATATTTTCATCTTTTAGAAGTACAAGCTCGTCAAATTTTCTCTTTCAAGAGTTTTGACCTTTTCTCAAAGATCTTCATTTTCTTTTCTTAAAAATTTTGTTGAACTAAAATTAATAATTTAAGGCTCTCCCTTTAAGAACTTATTCTTCCAACAAACATAAGCATGGTCACCTTAATGTTGATCAACCAAAAATTCCTTAATTTTTCTTTTTATATTGTTTGAGTTTGGAGGATAATAAAATATTATCTTGAAGAATTTTCAAATACTCTGCATACAAATTATTTTATAGATATTCAAAAGTCAAGAACTCAATATCATCACTATCATCATCACTATCATCATATTCATTTTTAAGTGAATCACAACATATACAGTTAGACTGAGAATAATATCCGAGATAAAACCGTCTATGTGATTAAACCTAATAGTAGTGATGTATGGCTCTAATACCAATTAAATGAATGTTCATGTAGACACGGACATCCCAAATTAAAATTAAATTACCAAAATGAAGGCAATATTTGTTATCATCCAAATTCGAGAAAAAGTTAATCCTAGAATCTAACTGACAAAATAATTATTTACAAGTTGATTTAACATAACAAATTATGTTCTTGAATCATACAATGTAAATCAAAATGTGAATTAGTAACTGATGCACATGATGCGAGGATTTATATAAGGGAAAAAACCTTGGGGTGGGGAATATTAGGCCATATTGACCCCTTCCGCTATATAGGTAAAGTTTTACAAAAAGGATAAATGACTTATAAATTTTAAACTCTCCTAGAATTAGTAATGTACACCATCCACAAAAATATTTTACCCCACCTTCTAACTAAAAGAACAATCATGGATCGCTTTCCAACCACTCGTTATGTCACAGCTGTTAACTTCCATTGATAATTCCGTATTTGAACCTAATCTTTCAATTTTCTTTAAAGTTAAAGAGAACTTTTTGTTCCAAAGGAACAAGTGAAAATCCATTAATGTGTATTTCGTTTCCTAGGATATGCGAGTCTTAAAGGTTTAGGTAAGTTTCAAAAATATTTGACTAATCAAAATAAACTTACAAAGTATTATTGAGATATAAAAAAAAATTATCTCAAGAACAAAATTTATAAAATTTTATGTTCAAGTCTTGAGAAAAAGTAATCAGACTTCAAACAAATATAAATTAGAATCATAACAATGGATATCTTAAAAATACGAAGACGATTTTTTCTCTTAAGAAAAATTGATTTCTTTAGCGCGATAAATAATAAAAAACTTTCCTGAAAAATCTTAACTTTATTTTGTAATGAAGAAGAAGAATAAGAATTTAATAGATGTTTTTAAACTTATGGACACAAGCTCTCAAAACCTCTAAGTCATTTTTGTCCCTACAAAATAGGTTTCTTCTTAAACATAAAAAAAGGTATGATTGCAAAAGAGAATATTCATGTTTTACAATGCAATCTTTTGGGCAGATTGCCTTTTCGAACTAGATCGGTAGTTGCCGCTGGATATTCACTCCAAAGAGGAAATTCATCGTTCTGGTAGTCCTTGGATGAAAGCATCAGTGAAGAACCCTCTTTATAGCCAGAAGTTCTTCGATGCAGTAAACTTGCGACGAGGTGGGTCATGGCTTTTTCCTAGGAATTCGAACTAGTATTTATCATCTCTAAGAATTTGAAAATATTTTGGCAGACACTCTAAGTATATTTGTTCAAAACCAAGAACAATCATACTTAAAATAAACACACAAGAGTGCAAATTTTATGAACATAGTTTTTTTATAAGAAAAGTAAATTTCATATTTTATTTGTTCAAATTATCCATACAAACTAACCCACAAGTTTTAATGCAATTTCCAAATTAAGAAAATCAAATTTTAGGTTATTTTAAAGCAATGGATGTGAAACAAAGTCATTCTACATCCTTTATCTTTATTTGAAAGTGGTACTCTCATTAATTATGGCACTAGGCAGATTTTCAAATGAAGACAAATAATTATGATCATCTAGTCTTGAACATGGATCTTTGGGGGTAAACATAGACTATGACTCAATATATATTGAAATGGGATGATACAATTTAATTCTATAGAGGTTTTGAGGATAATTGTGCTCTTACAATTATATTTTTAGTATTTCCTTCAAACTGTGACAACCCGCTCATCAAAATAAGGGGGTGGCCAGCCCGATACTCAAATAAAAATAGGAATCATAAATGGATCATTCTCAGCATCACGACCATATAATAAGTATACGGGATAACCACCCTATATTTCAGAAAAACGGGTTGCCAAAAAAAAATATTTTAAGTTAAAGAAAGAATTTACACAACCCAATTTGAAAAGAAAGTGGAAACCCAAAAGAAATTATATTACATCAACGACAAGTATACAATAAGGGGACCGAATAAAATGTCGGTCCAAAGTCCTTACAAACCAAAAGTAACAAGTTAATTAAGTTACATATTACATTACATTAGACAATTACAAAAGCTTTGGGCCATACGCCCGAATAAAGGACCCGATCATAACTAGAGTACAAAAATGGAGGCGTCTAACAACATATCCCATAATATCCACAAAGTATCACGGCTCCCCAAAAACATCGGAATAGGAGAGTCAGAACGGGCGTCCTTGCGGTGGAGCGCCTGAGCGAATGAACAATTCATACAAGACAAGAAATATGAACGGGTCAGAGCCCGATTTTATATAATCACTATGTGAATAAAATGCAAGATAATGATGGGCAATTGATACCGTAAATAATTACAGGAATCTAAATACAAATTCTAGAGCATAAACTAAGACAGCATGGATGATCAAAATTTTAAATTCGATTACATAAGAAAATGAAAATAAGCACGATTAACTAAGAATCACCATCTTTTAAATTAATTCATTTCATCGTTCCATTTCTCATTAGGAACATAATCACAGTTATATGCTCTGTATGGAATTTTTCATAAATCAAGTCCCACTTGAATACGAATAGTTATATTCATATACATATAAAGATTCTAAGACCGCTCGTCTGGGTTTTCCCACTGTGCGCCCACTAAATGACTATCATCTTCCAGGGCCTATCAACAAAGACAATCTGGGCATCTAACGCAACATCGGGAAGTGGCCATATGCCTGCGAGTGAGTCATAACCACACCCGGAATTACCTCACTAGCACAGAATAAACATATAACAACCGATCATATGGCCGAGGACTATAGTCTCCCTGCATTCACTAGCCAGGGGACATCACCTCATGCACGAACTTCCCTTATGATAGCATTTAGAGAGGTGTGTTTAAGTAAATTATTATTTACCATTTTCATTTTCATTTCCATTTTGATAAGTATATCACATTTTATCCAGAGCCATAAGTAATTCATATCATCATTACAACCTCAAAGAATGAATAAACTCTTAATTTATTATCCAAACCTTTTAGGGTGTGATTACAAACCACCAAGACTTTCATTACTCAAATGAACCTCTAAAGTCTCCTAATATGACATTACAACTCCTAGTCTCATAATAATTAACTAAAAGAAAGGAATGCCCTAACATCAATTTGTACACCCCCGGAACAAGCCCTATCTAGACCATTTCTAACCTATGATGATTAACTAACTCATCAAAAACTATAGGACTCTAAGTTTACTTCATGCTAGAAGGTTCCTAAGTCCCTATCTTAAGAGAAAGATACTAGAAGACATTTAGGATTTAAGGGTGAAAATAGGGGACCGATCGACCGGTCAAGAGATCGCGGATGATCGCGTTTCAAGGTTTTGTCTAAGAAGAAAAGAAAAAAGCTGAGTTCAGATGGGCCGGTCAACTGGTCAGGGGACCGTGGTCGACCGCGCACAAAATTTATACTTTTGTGGGAAAGCAGTAGGCTCTTCCTCGAAAGCCCGATCGACCGGTCCTGGGACCGTGGTCGACCGCGCTTAGCAGACCTAAAATTCCTTTCTCTTCTACAAAGCTAAAACCAAAGCCTAACTTCATATTCTTGCATCCCTTCCCTTGACCCACATCAATAACATAACCACAACAATTCTAAACTTCAACAAACCAATAAAATCCATTTAGATCCTACAAATTCAAAATCTAATGATTTAAACACCAACATATGTATCAAAACCTAATATTTGCCCAAATCTCCAAAATATACAACTATCATTGCAATTTATCCACAAGAAATCATATATTTGCAAGTAGAAAACTTGCCTTGAGGTAGAAATCTCAGATTTGCTTTGGTAGCAAGAACTCCAATCTTCAATCTCCAATTTTTCTTCTTTTTTTCTATTTTTCTCCACACTTTTCTCTCCCTCTTTCTCTTCTCTAAGGTTTGAAATGTGTAATGGAATAAATAAAAGAGGGTTGGAAGACTTAAATCATGGCTTTAGTCTAAATTCCCAACTTAAATAGTTAATACCACATTAAAATGACTCACAACTACACATTTAAGCTATAACTAGTCAAAAGTTCCCGAAACATAAAAATACAATATGGCACTTATTTCGACTATCTCGCACATTTTGGGACTAACTACGCCCTCTAAATTGGCATTCGGAAATTTTATAAATCATTTCAAGTTCCAGTTTCATTTAAACCATATATGTCATTTAAAGCATATGACACTATAAAACATAACATCATGATATTTACATAAACATATAGTAAATATGCAACAATTTCGTAAATATTAACTTTCAACTCATTCAATTAATATCTACTCCATTTCTCAACATTTATATAATTACTTAATGTAGTAAATTAATATAAAATAAATCTCTTAAAAGCGAGGGTTGTTACATACTCCCCCCCTTATGAGGGAATTTTGCCCTCAAAATTCAGGCGTACCTTGTATAAAGAGGTGCGGATACTTTTCCCGCATATCATCCTCACGCTCCCACGTCGATTCCTTGGTGTCGTGATGACCCCATTGAACTCGCACCAAGGGAACCACTCGTGATCTCAATTTACGCTCTCCGTGCTCTAAGATTGCTACCAGTTGTTCTTCATATGAAATATCGGGTTGCAAATCGATGTCCTCCAAAGGAATATGCCAAAGGGCTCCTTCACACCTCTTATACTTTTTCAAAGAGGAAATATGAAACACGTCATGGAGTTATTGTAAGTGTTCCGGTAAGGAAAGTTGATACGCCACTGGACCTACCTTGGCAATAATAGGAAAAGGTCCCACATAGCGCGGCGCAAGCTTTCCTTTCTTCCCAAAACGCTTTATGCCTTTTATTGGCGATACTCGCACCAAGACTTGATCCCCAACTTAAGTGGTTAATACCACATTAAAATGACTCACAACTACACATTTAAGTTATAACCAGTCAAAAGTGCCCGAAACATAAAAATACAATATGACACTTATTTCGACTATCTTGCACATTTTGGAACTAACTACGCCCTCTAAATTGGCATCCGGAAATTTTATAAATCATTTCAAGTTCCGGTTTCATTTAAACCATAAATGTCATTTAAAGCATATGACACTATAAAACATAGCATGATGATATTTACATACACATATAGTAAATATGCAACAATTTAGTAAATATTAACTTTCAACTCATTCAATTAATATCTACTCCATTTCTCAACATTTTATATAATTACTTAATACATCAAATTAATATAAAATAAATCTCTTAAAAGCAAGGGTTGTTACACAAACCCCAATATCAAATCTAAAGCACATATAAACAATTTAAAATTATTTACCTCTGATTTCTTGTTTTCATCTATTTCCATTTCTAGAACCTTTTTCCCCTCTCTAGCTTAGAAATTCTTTTAGAGGATCACAACCATATTAATTGGCACTTAATGAGGTAGACAATCGAACTGGATGAATTGGTGTTTGACAGTTCCTTAATTAGGTCTTATTGCATCCACAACCCTCATTTCTTTTAATTCTTCCTGACCAGAAGATCTATCTCCAGAGGAACTATTTACATACACACTCATGGATTTTTCTCGATCTATAAGTTTTCAACCATCATTTCTGAAGAAGATTGGTTCCCCTCTGCTTTGTTGTGGAACCTTAGGGTTCACTTAGATGATAAAGAAGTAGTCTCCTCTGATATCCTCAGACACACAATCTTGAGGCTTCTTGATAAGCCATTTATTTTCTTTGGATTCTCCTATCTTGAGTGAGAGATATCACAATGTATGTATCTCACTTCTTTGATTTTGGCAGTTATATGAAATGCCATATACTAAGAGCTACTTGCTAAGGTTTCACTGTTTTAGGCCTCCTAAACATCGTACTAAACTTTTGAATCACCTTTAGGTCTTGAAAAACAAACAAAACATTCATTATTTTTACCATTGGAAATTATTTTAGTATTTTCACAGGCCCTTAATCTCCCAAATACTCGTGTGATTTGTCTTCCTTGAAACCAGACCTATTGTATTAATAGTTTCTTGGTGTTTTTTTCCTCGAAGGTGGTAAGGATCAGAAAATGGTGTCATTTTCCAAAAACATTATCTTGGAGTTCTTTTTAGCCTTAAAACGCTTGGGCTTCGGCAAAATAGCCACTATTCCCATTCGTCTTGACTTTATGCTATTATTTCCCCTTCCAAGCACTAATTTGAATATATTAGCCTATTTACTTCCACAACTAATGAATAGGTGTTTCTTAACTCTTTGGTATCGGTCTGCAACTGCTTCAGGTTTTGAATTGTTCGGCACAACTTTTGTCTTAATATTAAATTCAACATTATCTTTGTTTTGGGAAGTTGAATAGATTGCATATTTGTTCTCACCTCTTTTACTCTAGAAAATGGGTCTACATAAACCCATATGTTGTTTTCCTCCTTTCTAGGAAACTTGAGTTTCCCTCTCCTGATCAACCCTTGAATCATGTTGCGAGAAATTGAACAAGCATTTTTTGAATGGGAGAAAACATTGTGTTATTTACAATATTTATTCCTTTAACTTCATTTAGAGTTTTTGTGTTACGAGGCAGTTTTAACATTTTAAGTTTTAATACATAATGAAATATCCCATCCACCTTAGAGATATTAAATGAGTATTTTCTAATCATCCTATTTAAGTTTGGGGCATAAGATTCTATTCTTAAGCTCTTTCGAACCAATTATTCACAAACTATAATGTTGATTCCTATAATTTCAGTAGTGTATATTTCTAAGTTTGGATACTTGTAATATATTTTGGAATAAGGGGTTCTTTCATGATCTTATTCTAAACAAGCCTCAAATACGGATACCTTAGCAGTTAATTTCACAAAATTTCTTAATATAATTGCCTCAAACTCCTTTCAAAGACTAAATTCCAGTCTATTTGGGCCAATTTAACAAACTCAAACTAAGGTAAAACTATTTAGCATTTATTCCTATCCCTTTTGAACTTATTTATGAAAGTAGTACCTTTTCATTTGGATCTTGGTTAGTCTAAGAAAATCATCCATTGAAACTTTTGGCTCAGTTTGGAATAATTATACATGAAACATATTTGTCATTTGTTACCAAGTTTGCATAGTATTCGAAGGCAGATGTACGAACCACAAAAAATAATGCGTTAGTGAAGGTATTTTAAAACAAACATAATTTGATATATTCATTTATTTTAGCATCAGCACACCGACTAGTAAACCTAGAAATGTGTTCCATGATGAACTGACTCACATTTCATAAAGGAAGGGAAATATTTAGTAACTTAAAAAAAATTGGAACTTCAATCCTATCTATCCATCCAGGTTATGACTTTCTATAAACTGGAATTTTCACACACCAAGCCATTGATCCACAAATCTCATGCATAAGATCCACAATTTCATTTCTCCTAACACCCCTAGGTAATTGCTTGTTTAGTGGGGAAATAACTTTGTTCATTATGGGTGTTAGTTATACTAGTGGTGGTGGAATTTGGGGGGCATATTTAATTATTATTGAAAGGTCATTGGTTGAGATACCTGAGGAATTTGATTGTAGAACCTTCTGTTATTCCCCAAAATCCCTAAGGTCTTGTTCGAACACATGATTGTTGATTATCTCATAGTTTTAAGTTCCCGGGAAGCCTAAATTTATCCCATTCAAATATAGCCTAGTTATCCATAACTTTAGGAGAGATGTTCTCCCTTTTTGGTTGTTATACCCCAATTTTTGGTAAGTGTCAAATATTCCTGAACTATCTACTGTGTTGCTCATACCTATACCACTGGTGTTCGAGAAATTACCTATCCTTAGGTTTGCTCCAAAATTGGTTTCACTTATAATAGGCATGTCATACATAGGATCATAAGGATTGGGTTGAGTAATGGGGTTTACACCAATTTGTGGTGCATATCCTTTACCATTGGACACTAAAACAATAGGCATATATAACCTACTAGTTACTTTGATGATCATGATGCTAATGTTTTGCATTATCTTCCCAAGATAATTAAAAACTATGTTGAACTAACTTATCAGTTTGTCTTGGACATTTGCAGAACACCAACAACAAGCGTTGTGTGAATATTTTCAACCCTTAGATCCACTGTTACATTTAATTCTTGATTTTTGAGAAATAGGCCTCAACTTATGGGAAGTTTTAACCATTGTCTTCTCTATTGTGGTGTTGTGTTGACTGGTTAGACCAATGTCACTAACATTCTTTCTAACTCCATCGCTTCTTCTTGTCATAGCTATAGTAAACAATAATTAATCACTTGGGTCTCATTGGTCATGCCAAAAATATGCTTGGGTGTCATTTGTCTCAGTTTTTTATTTTGAATAATTTTAAGCATTCCAGGATATATTATAGTCTTTCTAACATATTGATTATTTTATTATTGTGGTAATCAGGAGATTGTGTATCGATTAATGCTTTAATTAAGAAGATTTGTACTTTCATTAAGGAAGAATTTAATGTGCGTGCTAAATTATTGTGATAAACAAGACCAATAGAAGAAAAATAATAGACATAAACTGAAAAATAAAACTTTGAAATTAAAGAAAGACAAATGCCAAAAAAAACTACACTATGAAATTTAAAATAAGTTGCACTAATGAAAGTAAATCAAATCAAATAAAGATGTAAGGAAACTTTTAATAAACTGTGAAGAGAGTTTCAATTTACCTTACAAACTATTTAGAATGAAAGAAAAACTATAAATAAATTAAAAGAAATATGAAAGAAATGGAAAAGGGGATAAAACGAGTAAATGTAATTTTTTTGTTGTTGAGGGAGTTCTTATTTACTTTGTCTTCTAGTTGCTTATTTTTAGATTTCTTTTTCATGCAACTGCTTTATAATTGTTGGGTCGTTACATAATTAGATTTTCCCCTCTAAGTATTTAACCCCAATAACCATCATTTAGTACTTAACTTTTGTCTAAAACCTTGATAGGTGTCAAACATTTAATCTATCTTTCATATTAAACAACTGCGTTACACTTCAAATGTAATTACAGATTTGCAATTCTATGTGAATAACTCTCATTGGACGGTGATAGTATGGTGTAAACAAATGTCAGAGCTAAAATGACTTATTTTCATTTTAGATATTTAGTTAAGAACTATCTTGAACCAGATCAAAACTAAAGGTTGTCACTCGGTTTTGATTTTAAAATTAGAAAATTGAACCAAATTGACATGGTTGTGTAACCGAATCCACCAAATCAATAAGAAAAAAGAAAAAAAAATACCTAACAGTACTCATTAACTCCACATAAGTTGGTTATTTTATCCCCAATACTATCTTATAGGTAACCCACTAGTCAAGGACTAATTCAAACCCCATTTTCATTTCCATCCTTTTTCCTTCTATTTCTCTAACCTCTCATTGTTTTCTCAAAATGCGACCCAAATTTTAAACACCGCCACTAGCTCCACTATCGCCATCGCCACCAAGGTTATACTTTATCTCTCAATTTCTCTCTAAACTTCTCCATCTCTAATTAACCCTAAAGATAATAACCCCAAGCCCACCCCACAACCACCTTAAAGTTAAAATTATAAATAGTTAATTATTTATTTGACAACTAAAGCCCTAGTATGCCCTAAAAATAAACATTGTAAACTTATATACATATTTGGGGTTAATACAACCAAAATTTGATAACTAAAGCCCTAATATACCCAAAACTAACACTCAAAAATCATAAAAACATGCCAATAATTATCAATTTTATACATTTAATGGGTCAAATATATCTCTCTCTACATTTTGTGGTTTTTCACCAAACATCCGTAAATGAACATTTTTTTATATTTTTCTAGGGGTGGCAATTCGTGCGCATCGTGTTGTGTTTGGGTCGTCTCATGACTGATTCGTGTTAATTATTAGTCAACTAAATATGTTTAACACGACTTAAATGTGTGTTGTTATACGCCCAAGCATAGGCGATCGTCTTTAACCTACTATGGAAACCAAAGGGGAAAGAACAGAGAATCAACAATCTTTAGAGGGACGGGAATTGACTAACTGACAAGGAACTGACAGAAGGGAAAAAGAGGAGTGAAACCATTCGGCAGAGTTGGAAAGGACTTCTCTGATCATAATAAGGTTGGTCTCACCTTCATCCAGGAACTCAAATGATGAGATTACTGATGTCGACCACCCTATGTGTCTTTGTTTGGGAAGTAAATCACCCCGATGCTAAGCGATCCGCAGTGTTCAATGTGAGCCCAACCACCCCACTTTAATATTAGGAGAAAGGAAAATGGGGATTTTCTTTAAAAGCTTAAGTGTTTATTTTTGTAAGTTTTATTGGTTATCAAATCTCTTCTTTCCCTCGCTATCTCTACAACTAAACCATCTAAAAACCTACTTCCTCCCTTTCCCGATACACATTCTAACCCTCAAAACTCATCCAAATTCTACAAAAATTATATATGCCTAACCTTAAAATTATATCCTTTATTCCAATACCAACTCTATAATTTCCTAGAAATTATTTTGGGACTACATTTGGGTTATTCTAAGGAGCTTTTAGAGGGAAATTGAAGGAACAATCCAACCATTTTCAAGGAGGACTTTTTTTTAAACTGTTGGGTTATTATTTTCATCAATCGAGGAGAATTTTTAAAGAGACTTCTTCTACATATTTTCCTTATTTTAATTGGGGTTTTCCTCAATTGAGTAGAGATTGTCCTACTCCCTCCTTTCATGGTATAAATAATATTTTCTACCTAAAGACAATTTTATAAATAATAAAAATTGTGTAGAAATAATTAGGGTTTATCTACTATTACTCACAACTCAGAAATTATGATTTTGTGAATAAAAAATTAACTTAATTCATGAAATTATATACCTGATTAATTTATTGTAATTTAGTTTGACTGAATTGGATTGTTAGAATTTTATTTTCTCAGAATAATTTCAATAAAACAAAGTAGAAATTTCCCTCATAATTGAAAGTTACATGATTGCAGATTATTCTTTTGATGTGAAATTTGATTTTCCCTTCTAGTTCAAATGTAGAAATAGGGAATGGATTATATGTTTAATTATTAGAATTATGTATGGGAAATGGAATTTAAAGTAGGTTTACTATGTTATAAGAAAAATGTGGATGAATCTCAAGTATTATTTAGAATTCTATGGTGATGCTGAAATTTAGCACCACCAGATAAGTGATGATAAGCTCAAACTATAGTAACCATAGCATCCATAGAGATGTAAGTGTATAAGTATGTAGAAGGAGATGAGTATAAGAGGAATAAGATAATGATGTATAGTGGTTCAGCCAATTTGACCTACATCCACTATGAGTGTGTGTGTTCCACTAAGTATGGGCACTAATGGCCTTGGATACAATGAACATAAGATCACTTTCTCTTTCTACTGTATATAAGCAGAGTTTTTGCTAGGGTTAGAATTATCCATCGATCCTCCTCTCGTTGGGTTGTAGGTGATAAGTATATATAGGTCTTGGCGGGTGTAGTGTACCCCCTAAGTATACATGGTGCATGTGAATGATCATTTAGCCAGTCTCTTATTGACACCTGTAGATGCCAAATGATGACATAATATTCCCTCATGTGAGGGTGTGATTTGGTTATAACGGTCTCCCACGTGCCATGTGAGCCTCACGCGCACTGTTCCACGCGTCTCCCAAACCACGCGCTGTGATGATGTCACCCTCGGCCTTTGATATGAGGTCGAGGGCAAAGTTCCTTCCGGCAATGAGCCTAGCCTAATTTGGGCCTCGTACTGTCGTACCCTCAAAGGGTCGTTTGGAGCCTGATGAAGGGTCGCCCCCCTGAGGGGTCGTCCGGTTGGAGGGCATCCTCGGCCTAGCCGAGGATATATATGGGCATATCAATCACCCCCCAAGCCCTTAGCCATGGATGTTGTTGAGATGGCTGAGGGATAGTGTTGTAATTGAGATGGGTGTATGATCAGTTAGGTGAGTGACACCTGTTAAGCTGATATGACACCTAGGCAGGTACTCATTATCACTTCAGTTTCCAAGGCATGGTGGCTGCACACTTTGTCTGGGTCTTTGTGCCCTAATGATGCCCTCCTCGTGGGCTGTGCTCTGCATTGGTTAATGGGCCCTTTCATTGGCAAGGTATTTAAACAATTTTTTAAAGTTTCTCTTTCTTCTTCTTCTTCGCGCCTGAACCCTCTCTCTCTAGCTCCCAGCCTTCTTTCCATTTCTGCAGTTTTCAAATCTTCAAGCTTAGCAGCTTTGCCATTTCTCCTCAGGTAACACCTCGACCCTAGTGCCTTATCTTCATTTTTGTTTGTTTTCCTGTTTTAAGCTCATAGGGTTAGATTCTTCTTAGGTTGTTCCATAGCTTTTCCGGTGTGACCTCCGGTAAGCTGTTCTTGAATTATTCTTGATAGGAAACCCTTTAATTCCTTGGTTTTGATCGAAAAGTCCACCGTGGTCAATTGTGATATTTGTTTGTAGTTAGGTTACCCAAATTCTTCTAAGTGTAGGGTCTCGCCTAACGGATCAATCCGGGTGTTTTGAAAAAAAAAAATAGTCCGGTTGCTGACCAGACCAATCCGGTATGTCCTAATCGGATCGATCCGGTGTACGAGATTTGATCTGATCTTCTTCTTCTTAGATTTTTTCATGAATCCAACTTTTGTAAATTATGTAGGATATAAATTTAAAAGAACTCCCAAAAAAGAAGGAGGCTTCTAATTTGTTTTTAGAGAAGCTTTTTAATTAGTTTAGAGAAGAAACAACAAAAACCCTAGTTTTGATTCCAGATTGCAATTCAAGTAAATTCATTCCAATCCTTGATTTCATTGTTGCCGTAGTTAATGCTTTAGTAGTAATTTCAGTATTCTTCATCTTCAATATCTAGTAAAAATGTATTCTATCATTCAAAACATGTTTTCTTCTAGTTTTAGTATGAGGGCTAAGTTTTCAAGGGTTGGGGTGCATGAACCCCACCCGATGTAATTCATGTTAGTGGAAATAGAAGTTGGAATTAAAACCCTAGATGAATTGTATCGTAGTCAATACGATACTACTTTAATTCAACCTTTGCTTACATACTTGCGGGCTAGGATCCCTCATATATGTAATACTTAGGAGAAATCAAGACTGGATTTTTAATTCAACCTTTGCTTACGCACTGTGCGGCCTATGATCCCTCATCTATGTAATACTTAGGAGTATTAAAAAGTCGAATTTATTTGAAGTTTTAATTCTGAATCTAGTATCCAATAAAGTGAATTACTAGGGTGTGGGGAATTGTAACCCGACCTATCTTTCTCATCTTATAGTCAAATTTTTTGTTAAATCATCATCAGTTTTTAGGTTAATTAGAATAATTGCATTTCATCTTTTCATAATTGCATTTAGTTGTAGTCATTACACAATCTAAATCATCTTTTCGTTTCTTTAGAAGTCAAAGTTAGGTTTCCTTCGTCTTTCCAACGTCGTTACGACTTCGTTTGTCCTTTTTCCGTGAGGATCGATACCCGACTTATCGGATTATTATTTGAGCGCTTGAGCCTAAATTGCACTTGAGCCTAAATAGCACGCACACTAGACACATTTGTGGTCGCGTCATTCCACGGGCTTTCCTTTGGCGTAGGGTTGGAACGGCCAAATTATATATTTTCTCTAGTGAGATTCGGGAGGTTGCGCGATGTGGGTGAATCCCCTAGCTTGAGGAGCAGGGAGAGTTTATCCTCAGGTCATCTCATCCCGCATTCGAGTGCGATGTGTGTGTACTCCACTTGCAGAGAGAATATGACTGCCTCCATCATTGTGTATTTTTACCATGACCATGAGAGAGTCTGGCATGGTACCGTGGTATAGTGACTAAACCCGGATTCAAATAGGCACTATGAGACAACATCCTCGAGTTATAGCTCGGTGGAACCATTATTATGCTTGTGATTGTAATAAATAAAATTATATTCATTGAGATATTATATGTAAGGTGAAAAGAATGATGGTATTATTCCTTTTTCGGTAGATATATATAGCTGAATTTATACGAATCATAGGTTCTATTGAGAACTATATATATATATATATATATATATATATATATATATATATATATACGTTGTGTGCTGAGGGCCTAATGGATCTCGACGATCAATATTGCTAGGTAGTAGTGTATCGGGGGATTCCTTGTTTGGATTTCGCTTCGCGAGACACCCCACGCACGAACACAACGCAGTTTTGGGAATGGGGAGAAGTTTAGCCCTTAGTACTCGAGTTAATTAGGATTTTTAGAGTTTTGGGTAAAACGAATTTGTTAGGTAGGGCAGCTTAAATAGGTTGTTTAAATAGAGATGCGATAGGTGTGCACTATTAGAAAAGGAGTGAGGGGTATATCATGAGAGTGCGATACCAATTTAAATATGAGATAAATCATATTTTTTATAAATAAAGCATTTATGCACTTGAAAAATATTTTCACAAATCGAGCTCTGATCCGGTTATCTCTTCTCCCCTATCTCGCTATATATATATTATATATATATATAGGTGTCAGACACAGGGACAACTGGATGATGATTCCTTCGAGTCAGACGCTTGCTGCAGCAGCTGTGGATGCATGCAGGTTTACTGTAGATATTTCTATCCTTGTAATTCTAGATAGGAGATACTGTATAAACATTTGCACCGAAAGCCAAATTGCATTTATTTATTCTTTTTTTTGCCTTTTTAGTGTGGCATTCAATTTGATTGTATTATATTAAACCGAGTGCTCGGTTATTTTATTTCATTTCAGATATATATATATAAACCGTGTGAATGTTTTATTTGAATGGTTTGTCTAAAAAAGAGTAGTTAAATAAAATTTAGATGCCAGCTTAATATGTTATTAGTAATTAATTTCGTTTTCGACAGTGATGCTAAGAATGAACCAATTGAGACTCCTGTTTTAATTTGGTACAGGATTTATCCTATGGTCTTTTATTAGGCGGGGTGTCACAATATTAAACCCACATCTAGGTGTATAAATATTATATTCATGATCCTAGTGCTATTCTACAATGAATAACATCATTCTAACGTGAGTTAAAGTTCAAATCTGTTAAAACCCAATTTAAGCCAAACTTTATTCTCAAATTTCCATTAATTCAATTAACAAGCGATTTCAAATCTTAAAACATAAAAACATAGAACAATGATACTTATAATTGATTCAGTGCTAAATATGCATTCTAACAAAAAAAATCATAATCCAAAACGATTTAATTAAAGGTTCCCAACGCAATCCCCAATTAAGTCAGATTATAAAACCCACTAATTATTTAATTCAATTACCTAGTTAAACATAATATGAATATGATTTATATATCAAATTAAAATACTTAAAACATTCCCCTAAATTCTAAATCAAAATACAAGTGAATCATAAATCAGTTATATATTATACGGTAATATAGCAAGAGATTTCTTTCCAGAACGGTATTAACGAGCAATTATTCCTCTTGATACCTTATTCTTCCTCCTTAAATTTCCTCCCATGTTATCCAAATCTATAGGTCATATATGGCTTGTGTTTTGTTTGTATTATGTCCAACTAATGAGGGTTAACACCCTTAAAATAAGTCTAAATTCGCAGGTCATAAAAATTCCTAATTTTGGACCTCCAAATGAGTCCAAAATACTTCCCAAACTAGTCCAAAACTTAGCCAAAGGTATACCTACCGAAAGCCTAATCTAATCTACTAAAACCACTTATTCAAGCCTCCACGACAGTCTAGACTCCAATCTAAACAGTAGAACCTCACTACACAAGGTAATACCTCACGAAATAAATAAAATGTACATGCTTAATTATTATATGCATAACTTGTAGTCCAATATCATATAATTAATGTCACCAATTAATTTATAACAGACAACATAAAATCACATCACGTGGAAACTCAATTACTAGTGAAATTATGTATTTTATTATTACCAAATCACACAAGTAACAATTCATCCTATTTATCATTTTTTCTCAATTAATAAATAATAAATAAAAGCAAAAAAAATAGGAGCTATTCCAATCAAATTCCCTAACTTTTGACTCGAGAACTTTCTCACCAAATATATTTTCACCATCCATAAGAGAAGAATAAAATTCATTAATTAGATTGGGTAACATGGTTTGGTTTGTGAATAAACTTCTTTCCACTTTTTGGCTTCCATAAACTCACGCACTGGTTTCTCAGAAAGGAAATCCAATCAATAGACCTTTCCTAGTGCACACATCGTTCGCATAAAAGTTTATTGAATCTATAACAAGCGAAGGAAGTTGAGGAACATGCATAAGACTTTAGATCCACAAAAATAGCATGAAAATCACACGCACTAAGACAAAAAAGCAAGGAAATCATATGAGAAAAGGAAAATCAAAAGATTAACCAAGGATTTTATACTAAAAATATGAGAAAGAGTGTCATGAATGGCAAGAGAACAAAAATTCATCAACTCTAACACTTACAAGACATAAGAGTAGAAAAACTCCAAAATGAGTAAAGTAAAGCTATACACATGAAAAATAAACTTTATAAGAATAATTTTCATCTTAAGAAAAGTAGACTCATCAATAATAGAAAAAATATCATTAAAAATATAACAAAACAACTAACACCAAGCCCTAATCTCGAAAGAGAATAAATTAAGAAATCTAGGAAGAATAAAAGTACCAAGAGAATGATTGAACACTAGATTGAGGTTGATAACTCCTAAGAATAACTTCTAAGGTACGAATGTGGGAGGAAGGTATGGAGGTTTCAGGTGAAATTTTTTGAGAGATAAAATAGGCAAAAATTCTAGAAATGATTTAGGAAATTATAAATAACCCAAAACCTTTGTTGTAGTGAAAAAGACTTTAGCTGGTCACGAACATCGTTGCGACGAAATACCAATGACACCAGGCCACAACACAAGCCAAAGAAATATGCGAGGACTCAAAACATATATTTAAGAGGCACTCGATGATGTTTTCAAGTTATAAGAAGATACATTTTATTCTAAGCAAAAACTACTATTATTATGATCAAATAATCTTTCAAAAGATCATAATATGGTTCTTAATTATGTCAAATACTCTACACAAAGAAGAATTTAGCATTCAAATGCCCAAGGTCAAATTAAATCCATAAAAGATTGAATGATTCCAACACATAACTCTATGATAGAAAATGAATAATATGAGCATTAACCAGAAAAATCAACAATGAATATTAATGTTTGAACTCACTTTTAAAATTTTAGCTTTTTGCAACATAAAGAAAACCTCATTTTTTATTGAAAAAAGTAAAATTTTCAACTACCACTTTCTTCTTTATCATATAGCAATTTATGATTAAGATTTTATAAGTCTCAGATTATATATGTTTCTCAATTTTGGATAGATAAAATCTTTGAGACATCACTTCTAAAGAAATTTTGAATTTAGAGGATTTTGCTCATTTATTACATAGGGTGGAGAAATCTTGCTAATAAAAGATAATTCTCTCAAGCCCAATGTTGAAGCCCTTATCACATCATTACTAATGATTTTTAAATCTAATTTATTTTCTTTTAAACTACAAATATGATGGTAAAACCTATCATATAAAAGGATGCAAAATGAAACCCCTTTCCACAGACCACATAACATTTTTAATTTCCTTTAGAAGTATAAGACAAATACCTTCATTATTTTTTGCATGGAAATTGCTCATGTCATCGTTCAGTGTAAAGTGCTTGAGTTATTAAAAATACTCTAAAATATAAAGATTAGTTACCAAGGCATTTCAAGTTATAAAATTCAAAGCATGGAGTATATAAGTCATAAATAAAACCATTTATATAATAACTAATCACATGGGATCAATTTATACCAACAAACATAGAAGATCAATATTGTACAAGTCAAAAAGAATCATTTTGGTATGAACCACACAAATAACATCACCTAAAGAATGCAAGATTAAATTACGATCAAGATTCCTAACAAAAAGAGTAAACTAAACAGTCTACATCACCTAAAAAAGAATCTTAACTTTACATAGTATAGGATGAAGAGTTAACTATAGCATAAACTCTCAAGGTTTTTAACCCGTCTTTATTAATGACACATCTCTTAATCCGACTAGGATTGATAATTTAAATTTCATATTTAGAGACCTTTTTGGGAGGATCAATAATAGTTTCCTTTCCCTTCTTCTTCTTCTTCTTCTTCTTCTTCTTCTTCTTCTTCTTCTTCTTCTTCTTCTTCTTCTTCTTCTTCCAAACCACTTTTATAACTTACTAAATGTAAAGAGGGTTGAAGTAAAGTGCAAAACTCTCTAAGATGACCTAGATTTTGGAAATGGATACACTTATAGGCTTTTGGAACATGGTATTGATATGGACATCGAGTAATTTCTTCTTCAACCTAAAATAAAACTCTTCCAATTATCCTTCCTTATTCCAGTGGGAATGCAAGAACTTTACCTTGTAATACCCCGTATTTTTGGTGATATTTATAAATGGGATTAATTGAATTAAATGTGTATTAATTGGAAATTAATCCTGATTAAAATACTAGCGAGATGAAAGTTGGTATTTGATTATAATGTGTATATATGATTATATATGAATATGGAAATTATGAAATTTGTCGTGAGATTGATATACGGCAATTTGGGAAATTTTGCGGAGACGCGTGTGACAGTCGCGTCACGAATATAATTATTTTAATTAAAAAGTGAATTTCATTTCTATTAACCGTATGGTCATTTTGAGTGAGCCAACGCATCCGGAAGGGTCGAAATAGTCAGAAAACACTAGCCGGGGGTTTAGTTTGGGTCCCGAGGCATTTTTAGGCCATACCGGCAACGTATAAGGGTAGTTTGGTAATTTTGGATTTTTGGAAATTAAAACCCACGAAAATTAGGAATTAATATCTGATTTGGCAATTACCCACTAAACCCACTAATAACCTAAGGGGCTACGGAGGTTATTGAAATTAGTTCCAAAAGAGTTCCTAAGGCAAACCCTAGCCACCATTGTCACTTTGGAGAATAAAGCTTGTAGAGAGAGAGAAGAGAGGAGAATTCTGCAAAGAGAGAGAGAACACTTCAGCAATTCATCATCAAAATCAGAGATACACATAAGGCAAGTGGTTTAATTTGGTTTATTACAAAGAATGTTTCTTCCATGAGTAGGAAATTGACAAAATTTGTACTGTTCTTGGGAGTTTGATAAAACCCATTAATTAGAATTAGAACTTTATATTTTGATGAAAGGATTGCATGTAGAATTGTGTTAGGAGGATTATTCTGATGGAAATACATCTTGTTCATAACAAAAACGGATTTAATTATGCCCAGTGATGACTTTAAAATTTTAGGGTTCATGTTCATGTGATTTGGGGATAAATGGAGGGATTTGATGATTCAATGATGTTTAGGAAGAATTGGCTCTATATAAACGTTAATTTATGACCTAAGTATGTTTAGGAATGATTAGAACCCATGAACGATTGTTGGATTGAGGTTTAGATGAGATTGGAGGTGAAGAAAAGTTGGAAAAATGAAAATAGGAAATCTGGGCTCGAATCTGGCCACTCGTTAGAAGACCTGCCCAGGTCGTTCGAACGAACTCGTTCGAACGAGCTTCTAACGAGTTGACAGTTTGACTTCTAACGAGAGGGATGTTCGTTCGATGACTTTTGTTCGAACGAGATCTCGTTAGAAGGCCCAGTTCGTTCGAACGAACTCTCATTCGAACAGCCTCGTTCGAACGAGACTTCTAACGAGTTGACAGTTTAGGCTTTTTAGCCTGTTTTGATCCCAAGTGTTCCGTAACCTTGTTTATATGTAGAGATAACACTTCCTTGTGGATTAATTGATATATTTGGGATATTTGGGAGTAAAACCTAGTAGTGTAGTTTGAACCTAAGGGAAATTATGAATCAGGACGTGAGTGTCTATTACGATGCGAGAATTATTGACGGCCCAAATAATTATATTAACCGGGAATATATAAATTGTGTAGCATTATATGTCGGTACAAGAATGAGAAGTATACCAAAACTATATTATGGTGACTACTAAGATGTGTGAATACTTAGTATATGTATATGATTTTATGTGTATGACATACCTACCATACTTGCTATCATGGGAGGTTTACTTTCGCTTAGGGCCCTCTAATCCTTGTGTTGCCCGGATCTAGATTGGTACCTCGAGAACATAGGTCAGAGAAGGACTTATTGGGATATTAATAAGTCTGCTGATCGTGGGAGCGTAGGTATGTACGTGACCCATGCGATGTGACTGTGTTCGCCTCCATTGTTTGTGATGTTGTTATCTGAGAACGATTCCTGAGAGATTCGGAATGCGTGATCCTTATGTACGTGATGTACCGGGATGGAAAGCAGAGTATTTGTGCACTGCAGCTAGTCTCGGGGTGCTTGTATTGTATATTTATGATGTGAATAATATACACTTAATTAATGGTAACTTTCATGTTGGTATTGTGAATATACTTATGGTAATGTTTTGAGAAAACCTAACGGGTTAACCGATAGTGAATTGTATTACTAATTGAGAATCTGAGTTTAAGTAAAGCCCTCTATTTAATTGATAACGCTAGAATGTATTATGGGAATCGAGTAGTAAGGGGTAGAACTTAATATGGTTTGGTTAGATATGTATGTTATTTAGATGGGTACGGTACGTTAGGAGTGCACATGTAGTCGAGAGGTGAGAATTTCATGTGAGTGCACGTCCTAACATGTATTTTGCATTTAATGTTTTAATGTTATTAAAACACTTTCTATTTTTAAAATGATTTCCACTTTCGGGCTCTGACCCATTTGCTTTCAAATCTATTTTTGTAAAAACCATTTTTAGGTTCCCAGCCACAAGGACACTATGCTTAGGATCCTCATTCAGGTGACGAGCTGTAGCTGTTTGTGGAAGTTACAGGACTTTGCTTGTAGACGCTTCATCTATCTTGACTCTATATTCAACACTTATCAGTTGTAGGGCATGTCGCCCATTTCTTTTAGAGACATTTCATTTATTTCAGATTTTTAGACTTTTGGCATGTAATTAATTCAGGATTCAGACTTGTTAGATTATTTTCAGTTGTGGGATTGTTGTGAGGAGTTTTCCTCCGGACTTATTATTATTTGTTGGTTATTTCATTACTTCGTTATGGTGAATGGATTATGTTGTTCTTCCATTATTCTTTTATTGTATATCAATCAGACTTAAATTAAAATTTGGCAACTTACTTTTTAAATACTAGGTGGTTAGTAACTATAAAAATGTTTTCGACAGTGATGCTATTAACTGTACCAACTTGACATTTTGTATTAATTTAATAAAGGAGTAGCTACCCGGTATTTAATTAGTCGGGGTGTTACAGGTGGTATCAGAGCATCAGGTTCTAGTGTCCTTTAGGATCAGTACGGCTTATTATGTTTCCGCTGAGCTTTCTTTGATGTAGAGCCCTATATTTTAGGACTGTTGTATTCTTTTGTTTATGCTACATTCTTCAGCTATTTTGAGTTTATAACTGCGAACTTATAGACTTTATTCTTGTTTTAGAATGCCTCCACGACGTGCACAAAGGATTCCCAGGGATGCAACGCCAGAACCACAGCCCGCACCAGTTCAGGGCACGATGAATGCCGCCGAAGTTGCAGCCATTGTAGCTCAGGCAGTGAATGCCGCACTAGCCGTAGTTCATCAGGCACCACCTCAGGCGTCGATAGCCGCGCCAGTTCAGGTACATGCATTCCCGTCTGCTTGGGAACGTGTACGTGATGCTTTTCAGAAAGCGCACCCACCGGACTTCGCAGGTAGCTCCGATGTTGTGGTTTCGAGTCAGTTGAGAAAATACATTCAGCGGCACTTGAGGATGTATGAGTGCACCGATGTTCAGAAGCAGATACTAGCTACCTTTAAGCTAGTGGGGTCTGCACTGCAGTGGTGGGAGTCTATTAACTCCATGGAGGAGAGAGATACTCTCACTATCCAGGAGTTTTGGGTGCGGTTCGACCGCAAATACTTTTCGTCAGCTGTTCACACGGAGATGAGGAGGAAGTTGATGAGCCTGAAGCAGGAGGGTAAGACTGTGGCCGAGTACGAGGCCGAATTCACTAATCTTCTGAACATTATTTCGGATGAGATACCGACAAACGAAAAGAAGATACAGAAGTTTATTGATGGGTTGACTTGGAGGATTCGTCAGCATTTATTGGGGAACCTATCGTTGGCCAGTTACTCTGATGTGGTTAACGCTGCACTGTTACACTGCCAGGATCACCGCTTTCACATGGCTGAGGGCAAGCGATCGGGAGAGTCCAGCCATCAGGGCAGGACTGGAAGAAATGGTGCCAGTGGGGCACAATTTGTTCAGGGGCAGAGACTGGGCAACCAGGGTCCCCACCAGGGGGATCATAAGAGGTTCAGGTCGGGAAATTTCAGGCCCAGACAGGGAGGTTTCCGGCAGGGCCATCAGGGTCCGAACGGCCATCAGAACCAGCAGGGTCAGAATGGTCAACAGCAGTTTCAGTAGGGCCAGCAGGGCCAGTGGAGGAACGGTAACGGCCACCAGGGCCGGGGGAAGCAGGGACAGAGAGGGGGGAACTTCCCGGGGAAGTGTTTCGTTTGTGGCAAGACTGGCCATAAATTCCAGGACTGTCCTGATAGGGGCAGGGCCCCGCAGCAGCAGCAGGGTGCTCGACAGGAGCCGCAGAGACCCGTGTTTCCTGCCGCCCTCCCGGCGCCACCACAGATGGCAGCATTGCCACCCATTCCAGCGGTCCTAGTTCAGCAGGGGCAGCTGTAGTATGGGAGAGTATACCAACTTCAGCAGGCAGCAGCTCCATAGGCCCCACCCGCGATTGAGGGTATGTTTCCTATCCATGGCACTATGGGTCGGGTTTTGTTTGATACGGGGGCAACGCATTGTTTTATAGCTACACATTTTGCGAAAGCCTTAGGGTTGTTAGCCATAGCAGAGAGCACAGTGACGCGTGTAGACTCACCATTGGGGAGTGGGTCGCTTATTTTCTTTATATGCCGGGGAGTGGGGGTAGAGATTGGTAGTTTGGTATTACCTGCAGACATGTTGGTATTAGATATGCATGTGCACGATGTGATTATCGGTATGGATTGGCTTGCTGATTATAGAGACATGATTGATTGCTTCGGTGGGAGCATTGTTTTTGCCATTCCGGGGCAAGAGATGTTTGTAGTGGCGATGCCTCGCCCAGAGGGAGGCTCGACCACTCATTTGTATTACATAGAGGATGATACCTCTAAGGAGGTTGTGATTCCTTTAGATTCGATCCCAGTTGGCAGGGAGTATTCTAATGTGTTTCAGGAGATACCAGGCCTACCCCCCAGTCGAGAGGTAGACTTTTTCATAGACTTATTACCAGATACGAGACCTATAGCACGTGCACCGTACCGTATGGCTTCGGTTGAGATGCGAGAGCTACGAGATCAGATTGAGCAGTTATTGGGTCAGGGGTTTATACGGAGGAGTACTTCGCCGTGGGGTGCCCCTGTGTTGTTTGTAAAGAAGAGGGATGGATCATTGAGGTTGTGTGTGGATTACTGAGAGTTGAATAAGGTCACGATACGGAATAAATATCCGTTACCCCGAATCGATGACTTATTCGACCAGTTGAGGGGAGATTCTTTATTCTCAAAGATTGATTTGCGATCGGGATACCATCAGTTGCGTATCAGCGAGGAGGACGTCTCGAAAACTGCGTTCTTAATGAGATATGGTTCCTACGAGTTTCGGGTTATGCCTTTTGGTTTGACCAACGCTCCAGCAGTGTTTATGGACTTGATGAATAGGGTGTTCAGAGATTTCCTAGATCAGTGTGTCATTGTATTCATTGATGATATTCTGGTTTACTCCCAGACAAAGGAGGAGCACGCCGAGCATCTGAGGCAAGTTTTGCAGACGCTACGTCAGAACGAGTTGTATGCAAAATATGAGAAGTGCGGATTTTGGCTGAAGGAGGTTCAGTTTTTAGGACATATTATTTTCGACCGGGGGATATCTGTTGATCCGGGGAAAGTATCCGCGGTGAGGGAGTGGGGACAGCCCACGACACCGACGGAGATCTGTAGTTTCTTGGGACTAGCAGGATACTACAGGAGGTTCATTCGGGGATATTCGAAGATAGTGGGTCCTTTGACACATCTGACTCGTAAGGGTGTACCATTCATCTGGAGTAATGCCTGTTAGTTGACATTTGATGAGTTGAAGGATAAGTTGACCTCAGCACCTGTGTTAGCATTGCCGAGACCGGGAGTTAAGTATCTAGTCTACACCGATGCGTCCTTGCAAGGACTTGGAGGTGTATTGCAGCAGGAGAGTCAGGCCATAGCTTATGCTTCCCGTAAGCTAAAGCCTCATGAGAAGAATTACCCCACTCATGATTTGGAGTTGGCGGCAGTTGTATTTGCCTTCGGATTTTGAGACATTACCTTTTAGGGGAGAAGTTTCGACTGTTCACGGACCACAAGTCCCTACAGTACCTATTCACGCAAAAGGAGTTGAATATGCGGCAGCGAAGGTGGCTTGAGTTTGTGAAGGACTATCAGTTTGATATCCAGTATCACCCGGGGAAGGCTAATGTGGTATCAGACGCGTTGAGACGTAGGCCAATAGATGAGGTGGCAGGGGTGTGGAAGGCAAAGTGGAAGGAGTTGGGACACCAGGATGCAGTGGCCTGATCATTCATGTCAGTGATGACTGTTATACCGCAGATTGTCATGAGAGTGGTAAAGGCACAAGCAGATGACTCGTTCTGTCAGGAGTAGATAGTTCGATTATTAACCGAGGGAGTCGAGTCCTATACCGTTAGCTCAGACGGGGGATTACGCTTCAATGGGAGATTGGTAGTTCTGAAAGGGGAGGAATTGCGGCACGAGGTGATGACAGAGTCGCACGGCTCACGGTTCGCGGTACATCCCGGTGGGGACAAAATGTACCAAGACATGAGACGACAGTATTGGTGGAGCGGGATGAAGAGAGATATTGCCGTGTTTGTTTCTAAATGAGCCACTTGTCATCTAGTAAAAGTGGATCATCAGAGACCAGCAAGACTTCTACAGCCATTGGAGGTCCCAATGTGGATGTGGGAGAGCATATCCATGGATTTTATCACGGGGTTACCTACGTCACAGAGAGGTCACGACTCCGTTTGGGTGATTGTGGACAGGTTAACCAAAGTCGCTCATTTTCTACCCGTAAGGACAGACTATAGTACGGGACAGTATGCCCAGCTCTTTATTGCAGAGATAGTGAGACTTCACGGTGTGCCCCTAAATATCGTGTCTGACCGAGACAAGATATTTGTTTCGCAGTTTTGGAAGAGTTTTCAGGAGGCCATGGGCACGGAATTGCGGTTGATTACGGCGTATCACCCGCAAACCGATGGGAAAACCAAGCGTGCAAACCAGATGTTGGAGGACATGCTACGTATGTGCATCATTGATTTCGGGGGTGGATGGGAGTGGCATCTTCCACTGGTGGATTTTGCCTACAACAACTCCTACCAGTTCACCATTGGCATGGCCCCATTTGAGGAGTTGTACGGTAGACCTTGTCGTTCCCCAACATGTTGGTTGGAGGTGGGGGACAACAAACTACTTGGGCCGGAAGTGATTCAGGGTACTTCGACGAGGATAGAATTGATACGGAGTCGCATTCGAGTAGCTCAGGATCGGTAGAAGAGCTATGCTGATGCGAAGAGGTTCTTCAGGGAGTTCCAAGTGGGGGACCAGGTTTTGCTCAGAGTATCTCCTATGAAGGGGATTATGCATTTCGGGAAGAAAGGCAAGTTGGCACCGAGATATGTGGGACCATTTCCTATTATTGAGCGGATTGGACCGGTTGCGTATAGACTTTGGTTACCGGAGCATTTGCATCGGATTCACGATGTATTTCATATTTCCTCACTAACGAAATATCTTAGAGACGATTTGGCTCATTCTCATATTGCTTTGGAGGACATCGATCTCCAGCTTGATAGCTCCTACGAGGAGGGGCCGATTGCTATTTTGGACCGAAGTGAGCGGAAACTGCGGTCAAAGATAGTTCCGTTAGTACGTGTTCAGTGGAGACATCATAATGTCGAGGAGTCCACATGGGAGCGCGAGGATGAGATGCGCAAACGTTATCCAGAGTTTTTCTTACCAGGTAGTTTCTAGTTCTGAATTTCGGGACAAAATTCTGTTATTAGGGAGGAAGTATGTAATACCCCGTATTTTTGGTGATATATATAAATGGGATTAATTGAATTAAATGTGTATTAATAGGAAATTAATCCAGATTAAAATACTAGCGAGATGCGAGTTGGTATTGGATTATAATGTGTATATATGATTATATATGAATATGGAAATTATGAAATTTGTCGTGAGATTGATATACGTCAATTTGGGAAATTTTGTGGAGACGCGTGTGACAGTCGCGTTAGGAATACAATTATTTTAATTAAAAAGTGAATTTCATTTCTATTAACCGTATGGTCATTTTGAGTGCGCCAACGTGTCCGGAAGGATCAAAATAGTCATAAAACACTAGCCGGGGGTTTAGTTTGGGTCCCGGGGCATTTTTAGGCCATACCGGCAACGTATAACGGTAGTTTGGTAATTTTGGATTTTTGGAAATTAAAACCCACGAAAATTAGGAATTAATATCTGATTTGGCAATTACCCACTAAACCCACTAATAACCTACGGGGCTACGGAGGTTATTGAAATTAGTTCCAAAAGAGTTCCTAAGGCAAACCCTAGCCACCATTGTCACTTTGGAGAAGAAAGCTTGTAGAGAGAGAGAAGAGAGGAGAATTCTGCAGAGAGAGAGAGAACACTTCAACAATTCGTCATCAAAATCAGAGATACACATAAGGCAAGTGGTTTAATTTCATTTATTACAAAGAATGTTTCTTCCATGGGTAGGAAACTGACAAAATTTATATTGTTCTTGGGAGTTTGATAAACCCATTAATTGGAATTAGAACTTTATATTTTGATGAAAGGATTGCATGTAGAATTGTGTTAGGAGGATTATTTTGATGGAAATACATCTTGTTCATAACAAAAATGGATTTAATTATGCCCATTGATGACTTTAAAATTTTAGGGTTCATGTTCATGTGATTTGGGGATAAATGGAGGGATTTGATGATTCAATGATGTTTAGGAAGAATTGGCTCTATATAAACGTTAATTTATGACCGAAGTATGTTTAGGAATGATTAGAAACCATGAACGATTGTTGGATTGAGGTTTAGATGAGATTGGAGGTGAAGAAAAGTTGGAAAAATGAAAATAGGAAATCTGGGCTCAAATCTGGCCACTCGTAAGAAGACCTGCCCAGATCATTCAAACGAGCTCGTTCGAACGAGCTTCTAACGAGTTGAAAATTTGACTTCTAACGAGAGGGATGTTCGTTCGATGAATTTCGTTCGAACAAGATCTCGTTAGAAGGCCCAGTTCGTTCGAACGAACTCTCGTTCGAACAGCCTCGTTCGAACGAGAATTCTAACGAGTTGACAGTTTAGGCTTTTTAGCCTGTTTTGATCCCGAGTGTTCCGTAACCTTATTTATATGTAGAGATAACACTTCCTTGTGGATTAATTGATATATTTGGGATATTTGGGAGTAAAACCTAGAAGTGTAGTTTGAACCTAAGGGAAATTATGAATCAGGACGTGAGTGTCTATTACGATGCGAGAATTATTGACGGCCCAAATAATTATATTAACCGGGAATATATAAATTGTCTAGCATTATATGTCTGTACAAGAATGAGAAGTATACCACAACTATATTATGGTGACTACTAAGATGTGTTCATACTTAGTATATGTATATGATTTTTTGTGTATGACATACCTACCATACTCTCTATCACGGGAGGTTTACGTTCGCTTAGGGCCCTCTAATCCTTGTGTTGCCCGGATCTAGATTGGTACCTCGAGAACATAGGTCATAGAAGGACTTATTGGGATATTAATAAGTCTACTGATCGTGGGAGAGTAGGTATGTACGTGACCCATGTGATGTGACTGTGTTCGCCTCCATTGTTTGTGATGTTGTTATCTGAGAATGATTCCTGAGAGATTCGGAATGCGTGATCCTTATGTACGTGATGTACCGGGATGGATAGCAGAGTATGTGTGCACCGTAGCTAGTCTAGGGGTGCTTGTATTGTATATTTATGACGTGAATAATATACACTTAATTAATGGGAACTTTCATGTTGGTATTGTGAATATACTTATGGTAATGTTTTGAGAAAACATAACGGGTTAACCGATAGTGAATTGTATTACTAATTGAGAATCTGAGTTTAAGTAAAGCCCTCTATTTAATTGATAACGCTAGAATGTATTATGGGAATTGAGTAGTAAGGGGTAGAACTTAATACGGTTTGGTTAGATATGTATGTTATTTAGATGGGTACGGTACGTTAGGAGTGCACATGTAGTCGAGAGGTGAGAATTTCATGTGAGTGCACGTCCTAACATGTATTTTGCATTTAATGTTTTAATGTTATTAAAACACTTGCTATTTTTAAAATGATTTCCACTTTCGGGCTCTGACCCTTTTGCTTTCAAATCTATTTTTGTAAAAACCATTTTTAGGTGCTCATCCACAAGGACACCATGCTTAGGATCCTCATTCAGGTGACGAGCTGTAGCTGTTTGTGGAAGTTACAGGACTTTGCTTGTAGACGCTTCATCTATCTTGACTCTATATTCAACACTTATCATTTGTAGGGCATGTCGCCCATTTCTTTTAGAGACATTTCATTTATTTCAGATTTTTAGACTTTTGGCATGTAATTAATTCAGGATTCAGACTTGTCAGATTATTTTCAGTTGTGGGATTGTTGTGAGGAGTTTTCCTCCGGACTTATTATTATTTGTTGGTTATTTCATTACTTCGTTATGGTGAATGGATTATGTTGTTCTTCCATTATTCTTTTATTGTATATTAATCAGACTTAAATTAAAATTTGGCAACTTACTTTTTAAATACTAGGTGGTTAGTAACTATAAAAATGTTTTCGACAGTGATGCTATTAACTGGACCAACTTGACATTTTGTATTAATTTAATAAAGGAGTAGCTACCCGGTATTTAATTAGTCGGGGTGTCACATACCTTACTCTAGTCCTTCTCGAATATGTCAGTAGAAGAATAATCACCATGGGTAGATGTTGAAAAGGAATTGGATGCAAGGATAGTTTAGTTATAAGAGGAAATTTCACGATCTACAAAACCTAGACCGTGTTTATATTTGGAAGATTATTTTGGTCCGAAGAACATCATATCCTACTTTTGATACTTATATGCCAAAACTAACTACAAAGTGGATGCAAATAATAACTCGATCTCAGGAAAAGATTTTTTCTTCTCTAATTATATCATAGAATTTTCACTATCATACAAGGATTTCCTTAGGAACTCTACCTCATTATGAAGAAAGTTATTAATAATTACTCCTAAATATGGTTCATCAACCACCACACATTGAAAATCCACACTTCTCAAACTACTCTCACTCATCATAACCCTTTAATTTTCATTGTAAGCAATCATGGTGGAGAGTTTAATGTTCCTATTTTTGAGTTCAATAGACTCCTTGTAAATATTCTTATACTCGATTTCATCTTCATACTTTTACTTAATAGTGCTCAAAGAGGTTTTAGAAATAATCATTTCTTCTATAAACTGGGTGAGAAACATTAAAATCCTCTAAATCATCTAACTCATCAAGCTTCTTTCTTTCCATAAAGTGGAATAATCTTGAGATTTGTCTTTTGAGTCCTAGTTAACATCACTTAAAGTGGATTGATAATGTGTTCCACTACCATGGCTCAAATCTGAGGGACATTGGTTACAAATATTTTCTTGACCACCACAAGTAAAACATGTAATGGGTTTTGTAGAATCAAATTTGGTTTCTCCATTTCATTCACCAACTTCAAACCTAGGCATATACTATTTTGGGGGCGCATTTGGGTTGAAATATCTTTTGCCAAGTCTTGGCAAATATTTTAATAATAAAGACCAAATCCTGATCATTTATATCAAGGGAATAGTAAGGAGGTTCCTTTATAAGAGTGAGATTTTATAATTGCTTATATCTTAGTTATTTTGAAGTATCCCATTACAAACCATCGCTAAAAACCGAAATCTAATCCGAATTTACTTCCATGATCATTTGAAGATGAGTTAATGATTGTGCTTCGTGTATAAAATTCAAGCTGTTGGAATCATCACAAACATTTTATGGAGATATACAAACTTGTGGTTTTGATTTATCGATCAAATATATTCAAGGATGGTTGTTTTTTACTCGAGGCATTTTTTATAAAATGATTTTTGTAAATAATTTTTTTAGAATGAAAAAGAACATCGTAGTTCATTCGAACGAAGTCTAAAGTCGTTTGAACAAAATGCCAATTTTATTAGAACAAACTTCTATCGAGCATCTAACGAGATGGACACTGTTTAAAAGAACCACTCTCGTTGGAAGGTTGATCAAACGAGATAGGCTTATCGTTAGAATGAGAGTGGACCTCATTAGAAAGAGCGTACAGTTTTGATTTTCATTTGAATAAGAGAGCCGCCTTGAAATTCATGATTTTCTATAAAAATCTGTTTGATCAATTTTTCACTAGACTTTGAGTGAAAAAGAACTTCCGATAGTTGTTCCAAAAGTGTTCATCTGTTTGTTTCTTTAAAATAAAATTTGTTTTCCAAATCATTCATCCTCTAGGATGATTTGTTGAGTCTCAAACCCCAGTTCCCAAATACTACATAAAACCCTTGTAGAGTTTACTCTATTGATGATTTGTGGAGCTGAGGCTCTATGACTGAAGAAAAAATAAATCTGATATCCTGAGGATGATTGGTGGATACTGAGGAAGATATGCTTCCTGTGGACGGTATTGGACAATGGTGTATTTATTAAATATTTGAATACTTATGTGTTATACTTAGTGGAGCTCTGAGTAGTTTGCAATTCATCGAGGCTATCAAATTCTTAACAATGCTAAAATCTAGGTTTTGCTCGAAAGGATTTTTTCCTTAGTTTCTTCTTCTGCTTGGTTTGGTTTGATATGGGATATTTCTGTGATTGGACATTATCTTGGATGCACACTAAATTCTTAACAAGATAAAATTTGTTTCAAAATTGAATCTTTCTGCGTAACCTAATATACGAAATATCCATACGACTCCACTTTCTCAAATTGGTATCAGAGTAGGTTACACTATTTTGCTGTGTGATCTTTAAATTGGGTTAAAATGGATAATGTGTATAATAGGGTTCCAATTTTTTATGGATCAAACTATGCTTACTGAAAAACCAGAATGAGGTCGGTTTTAAAATCAATTGCTTAAAGGATTTGGCTTGTGAGTGAAAGAGGGTGGACACCATCCACTGTGACTAATTGTGTTCTTATATGTCCTAAACCCATCACCTATTGGACGGATGGAGAATTTAAATTGAGTAATTTCAACTCTCACAGCTTGAAAGCCATTTCTGGAGCCGTCACCCCTGATGAGTTCTATCGCATGCTGACATGCACCATGTCTAAGGAAGCCTAGGATATCCTCCAACTCACTCATGAGGGTACCAATAATGTAAAGGCTTCCGAAATTTAAAGTCTCACTGCACAGTTTCAAACTATTACCATGCTAGAGAATGAGTCATTTGATGAATTTTATGCTCGATTGTCTGATATCATTAACTCTAGTTTTAATTTGGGTGAGAGAATTCCAGATACAAGCGTTATGAATAAGATTTTGAGATCACTTTCTTACCAATTTATCCCTAAGGTTACTGTCCTTAATTCATTGGAAATTTTAGATATGCTTAGGTTAAAAGAACTCATAGGAGACCTTCAAACTTATGAGATTGGCATATTCCTGAAAACTGTTAACAAAAAAAAAGGATTTCTTAAAAATACCAAGATATAATGAAAGAGAAGGTATCTTCTGACTCCGAATATGATTTTAACTTAGACGATTTTGCCCTTTTTTCAAAAGATTTTAAAAAAATTCTCAAGCGAAGAAAAGAAAACACTTCCATAGAAAACAAAAGTTTGGAGAAAGATAAAAAGTTTATGTCGAGTAAGAAAAGTTTGGAAAATGTAAGAGGAGAGTACCTTAATAAAGATGAGGAAGGATGATATGAGTACGAGGGTAAGGGTCACAAAACTCATGAGTGTGCTACGAGGTTAAAGATACAAGGTAAAGGCAGAGCTTGCTTTGATGACACGCTTAGTCATAGCGATGTCGAGTTGATGGATTTTGAGGATGAATCATTGTATTGACGTTACTTTATCGTGTTCATGGACTATAATGTGAGTCCATAGATTACTCCTCATACTGATGAGGAAGTTGCTAAATATGATGACTTAGCAGCGAGTATAGTCATTTCGGAGAGAGGGAAAGAGATAACATTTTAAGTGAGGGTGAAAGTGACCTTCAACGTGCTTATGCCGAGTCATTTAAAATGAAAAATAAAAATAAAAGTTCGGCACTTAGGTTATTAGCCTTAGAGAAATATTTGTGAGAGTCTAGAGAGAGCGAGTCCTCAGTTAGAGTGCATTTAGGAGAGAGAGTAGTTTCAGTGGAGAGGGAAAATTGTGACTTGACCAAGAAAGTGTCTAGTATTATGAGAGATCTTCAAGCTTCATTGGAGACTCATGAGAAACCTGAAGCCCTTGTTTTCAACTTGAGAAAGATCTAAAAAATTCTCAGGAGTTCAAGGTTACTATAGAGGATACATCGAAGAAGGTTGGAAAGATGTTCCTCGATCCCGCTTTAGGTTTTAGGAAGAGGCAAGGAATATTTTATAATGGTGCATCCACTTCCATACTGCACCAGAATCGATTCCTAAATTTGAGATAGATCCTTATGGGGCTCAACCTAAATCATAAAAGAAAGTTCAACATAAATGAGCGAACTAAGATAAACCCAAATAATTCTATGCTTACACTTATTGAAAAAGAAGAGGTCACCTTAGGGAATTTTGCTACAAGTTAGGAAGAACTAAGTCTACACATACTCTCGTGCCCCGTTATAGAGATTTTTCTAGTCTTAGAGAGCAAGTTAAGTTCATAGTATCTACTTTACAAAGCCTAATCGAAGAATTTCAAAGGACGTTTATGCCTTTTGAAAATGCTTCAAATGCTGTGACTAAAGCCAATAACGACAATGGCAAACAAAAGGTTACCTCCACTTGGGTACCTAGGTAAGATGATAAAGCCCTTGTTGTTCACATTGATAAAAAGTTTCAAAATACTTCCCAATGGTATTTTGATAGTGGTTTCTTTAGGCACATAACTGGTGATAAGTCATATTTTATCAACCATGTGAATTTTAAGGAAGGCAAAGTCACACTTTCAGATGGAAGTAGGTTTGGGATTTTAGGACGTAGTTGTGTTGAGATATATGGATTTCCTAAACTAGACAATGTATTACACGTCAAAGGGTTGAAAGCAAACTTGATTAACATAAGCCAACTTTGTGATGCAAATTTTACGGTAAAGTTCAATCGGTCCGAGTGTAATGTATATGATCAATTAGGTGAACTATTATTTTAAGGAGTGAGGACCGATGGTAATTGCTATGGGATCATTCTCAAGTCCTCCTTTGTGTGCAATAATTCCATAATCTCCTCTTGACCTTTGGCATCAATGACTATATCATGTTAACTTTAGAGACATTATGAGATTAGTAAAGAAGGACCTGGTTTGTGTCTTACCATCGCTTGGTAAACTAACTTCCTCAGTTTGTGGCATTTTCCAATAAGGAAAACCAATTTGAAGTTCCCATCGAAAGTTGAATACCATTACCACTTCTTGTGCGTTGGAGTTGATGTATATGGATCTTATACTCTTATGGAGAGTATTAGTGGTAAATGATACATTCTCATGATGGTTGATGACTTTTTGAGATACTCTATCATGGGATTTCTTAGAGAAAAGTTCGATGTGATATAGTTCTTAACAACCAAGTGCCGTGTCCTACGAAATTGACACGATTTCATTATTATTCGGATGCATAGTGACAACGATGCTGAATTTTAAGAAGACGAAGTGGATAACTATTATAATGGATTGGGCATCAAACACTAGTTTTAGTTCGTTCGTACCACTCGACAAAATGGGATAGTTGAGAGGAAGAACTGGACAATTCAAGAGATGGATGGATCCATGCTTTTTAGGATAATTGTGCCTAGACATTTTTGGTCATAAGCCATTAATATCACATGCCATACAGTGAATCAGGTATATCTTTGTCCACACACATTACACACGCCATATGGGTTGTGGATTGGGAAGAAACTCAACCTATCGTATTTTCGTGTCTTTGGGAGGACCTGATACATCTTGAGAAATAAAGAGCACTTAGAAAGTTTGAATCCCAAAGCAATGAGGGGATCTTTTTAAATTATTCATCATCAAGTAGGGATTATGGAGTATTTAACCTTGAAAGCTATAAGATGGAGTCAATAAACATCACAATTAGAGATGACGAGCCACTAATGTCTGTTGACCCTGACCCCGAGTGTGAGGATGATGCACCCACTGATGATGATCCTGTTATTCCTCGTTCTACCCTGGTGGAACCCACACTTGATTTAGTGTATCCTCCCTTTGGTTTCAAAAGAATCATGACCCTTTCGCTATACTTGGTGATCCCACACTATGTGTTAAGACTCGGGATCAACTTGAGAATGTGGTTAGCTATGTTTGTTTCACCTCCTTCCTAGATCCCAATAATGTGAAAGAAGCACTCAAGGATAAGCATTAGATATCCACCATGTAAGAAGAGTTTCTTCATTTTTGAAAGAGAGATGTTTGGGAGTTAGTCCCTCGATCTAGCGAGACTAATGTGATTGGAACCAAGTGGATTTACAAAAATAATATGGATGATAATGGTATTATAATTAAATATAAGGATATATTGGTCGCTCAAGGCTACACACATATTGAGCATGTTGACTTTGACGAGACAGTCTCTCCTATTACAAGGCTTGAGTCTGTCCGCTAACTACTCACCATAGCATGTCATCCATGATGTAAGTTATATTAGATGGATGTTAAGAGTGCCTTGCTTAATGACTTTATACAAGAGGAAGTTTACGTGGAAAAACCAAAGGGGTTCAAAGACCTAAAGAACTCGGGACATGTATTTTATTTTAATAAGGCCCTGTACGGTTTGAAGCAAGCACCCTTTTCTTGGTACGGGAGGCTCACTTCTTATATCTTAGCTCGTGGCTTCATGAGAAGGGGAGTGGATAAGAATATTGGTTTCTTAGGTCTATGTGGACGGCATAGTATTTGGATCCATGTGCTCTCAACATGATCATACATTTGAGAAAATGATGAAGAGCGAGTTTGAGATGATCATGATTGGTGAACTTATGTTCTTCTTAGGTCTCCAAATGCATCAACTTAAGGATAGGATATTCATACCTCAATAGAAATATGCTAGGGACCTAGTGAAGAACTTATTTTTTTGATTTCTCAGCCAAATATATTGTGGGATGGTTGTTTTTTACTCGAGGCATTGTTTATAAAATTATTTGTAAATCTTTTTAGAAATAGATGTAGATCTCATTAGAACGAACACCATCGTTCATTCGAATGAAGTCAAAAGTCATCAGAACGAAATGCCAATTTCATTAGAATGTACTTCTATTGATCATCAAATGAGATGGACTCTGTTTAACATAACCACTCTCATTGGAAGGTCGATCAAATGACATAGGCTTGTCATTCGAATGAGATTAATACTCGTTAGAGCAAACCTACAGTTTTCATTCGAATGAGACCCTATTTTCGTTTGAACGAGAGCGCCTCCTCAAAATTTATTTTTTATAAAGAACTTGTTTTGATCAATTTTTCAGAACACCTTGTCGAAAACAAACTTCCCATACCTGTTCCAAAAATATTCATCTTTTTGTTTCTTTCCAAATCACTCATCCCCTCGAATGATTTGCTGACTTTTATACCCCAGTTCCCAAATACTTCATCAAACCCTTGTAGAGTTTACTCTATTGCTAATTTATGGAGTCGTGGCTCTATAGTTGAAGAAGAAAGGATTCCAATATCCTGAGGATGATCAGTTGATACTGAGGGAAGAGATGCTTCTTGTGGATGATGATAGACTGTGTCATATCTGTTGAAGATTTGAAGATTCGTGCGTTATACTCAGTGGAGCTCTAAGTAGTATGAAAGTAATCGATTTTGTCAAATGTTAACAGTGATGAAATCTTTGTTTTGCCCGAAAGAGATTTTTTCTCAATTTCTTTTTCTTCTTTGTTTGGTTTAATTTGGGATATTTCTGTGATTAGACATTATCTTCCATTCACACTATATTCTTAACAAAATAAAATTTGGTTAAATTTTGAATCTTTGTGTGCGCAGCCTAATACAAGAAATATCCATACGACCCCGCTTTTACATCCTTCCTCCGCCTTAAAAGTTATATTAATTTCTTTGGGGGAACTTCTTAGAAATACAACAAAGTCAAGTCATAGGTTTAAAGAGATCCAACTAACTCATCTACTTGCATGGGTATTTTAAGTAGGTCTCTATCTTCATCAATGGCATATACTTTAGAATGAAAACTACTTGGTAAAGATATTAGTATTTTGTCAATGATTATAACCTCTTTAATGGTCTTTCCTAAATCAAAGGAAATACCATGTGACTATGTCGTTTAAATCGGTATAGAATTCATAAAATTTTGATTTTCCTTCGTGGTAAGAAGTTCAAAGCTAGTGGTTGACCATTGATGCTTATAATGCTTTAAGGCGAAGGTACCTTCATAAGTAGTTTATATAATATCCCAAGCCTTGTTAGATATTGTATAAGTAGAAATACTTCTAAATTCAGTAGTGAACATGCAATTAGAAATAGAATTGAGTATCTTAATATTCCACCCACTCTCCTCAAAGTCATTGGCATCTTAAGTAGATCTAACTTTCTCTATGAGAACATCATTAATAATGAAAATGGGACCATTTCATCACACAAGAACACTATTCCATATCCCATCATTAATAAATATTAAGTAAGTGTCCATACGAGCTTTCCATTATGAATAATTGTTACAATTAAATGGAAGAGGTTAAAGGATTCAACTTCTGTCCATTTCACAGAAAAGATTCTACTCTAGGTTGTAACACTTAAAACAACGGAGACCTGCTCTGATTGTAGTTTAGCGTGTGTGCCTCTCGACAATGACTACACAAATAAAAATTAATTAACCTAATTTGATAAAAAGGAAGATTAATTTATTATTGCAACAGGGTGAAAAAATCCTAAAGTCTATGTGATAAAAAAATTTACTATGAAAAATGCGATAGATTGTCCGGTTATATGTATAAATCGTAGGGTCAATCACACACATGATAATCTACTTAGTACAAATTTTATCTTGATTAAATTAGGCGAACCTAAACATGTAAGATATTGAAACTAAATTGAGGACAAATAAACTACAAACCACAAACCACAAATAGAAGATAGGAGATGAGGAAAAATCTTTTTAGGGAAAAACCTATATTTCCGCACTATTACAACTAGGTATTACAGAATGACATCTATAGACTCACAAAACTTAGAGCTCCACTAAGTGACATATAATGTCTTCATTTCAAGTTATTAACAACAAGAGATGCAGATCCAGCAATGCCCCACAACAAACTCCACTTGCTTTGGTATCCTTTGATCAACCCCTAAAAACCGTATTCCTATCTTCAGAATTGAAAAATTAACTTCTCAAGGTGATGAACATGGATTGTGTTCTTTATGGTTTGATAAATTTACCTCAAGTCATCCAAGAGGTTTGAATTGAAAAAATAAAAGTGTTTGATCACAAAAATATTTGTAAAAGGCGTATTTAAAATGCAATTATGCATCTCTATATATAGGGAGAAAAATCTCCAGAAGATATACATGAAAGATTGCATTTGAAATCAGGTAATAATTTTTTGCGGACTCATTCAAAAAAAGTACCCTTTTATGTTTTAACACGCATCAAATGACTGATCCAACGAGATTCCAGAGGCTGCTAATAGTTATAAAAATTGATCTCGTTTGGATGAAGTTCTAAGATATTCTAATGAAGTTAGATCACTCATTCGAACGACATCGAGTGTAATTATAATGAGTTTACAAAATTTTCAAAAATATTTAAAATAACATTTTGGAAAAATATTTTCTGTTTTTAAACACTTTTAACGATTACATAGAAATGACTTATATACCTTATCCGATAAATATAGTGACAATCGATCTTCGATTTTTGTGGTCGATCACTAACTAATATTCCCTTAAAGTCTTGAGAATGTAACTGGTGGTAAAGTGGAGTGTATCGGAATAATCCAAACCTAAAAATATATTGAGCATTATAAATCGTGCTCTTACAAATCTTCCCCTTTGTCTATTCCAATAAAAAATACAAATCGAAAATAAATAACCCCTAAGACAAGTTCAACTAATGTCCCTCCCAAACTCGAAAAGGAAAATACACTTGTGACTTTGTCTTCAATTGAAAATATTCATACTGTAGTCCATAAATCATCAAGGTAGAAAATACCTATACACATGAAGAAAAAGAAACACTATTACGTATGGAGTTTAAAATAAATAAAAACTCCCCCTTAATATTTTCTAACCCTTTTTCCATAATAGACAAAGGGTTTAGAAGCTAATACTAAAATGTTATCATCACGAGAATCCAAAAATGAAATTTCATCACAAAAATGAACAATGAAGTATATGCGATGAAATTTCAATAAAGCAGCCAACTATTTTTGAAAGTTTTTGAAAATTTTGAGTGTATAGACATACATATAAATACAAATACAAGCAGTCACACCATGGAGTAGCACAAAAATATCCGAATCATATTAATGGAATGAAATTGTGCGATCGTAATGCAAGGGAAAATAAATATAGGAATATGAAGCAAAGGTGCATGAACTCAAAGAGATACTTTTAAAGAAAGAACATGGTTAAAACTTTGGTGTAAAATTATTGAACAAAATAAAATTGACTCAACTCGTAAAATGTCATGACTTTCAATGTTTCTTAAATCAATAAAACCAAATTATTTTTAATGTTTTAAGGGAGTTTATTGTGCTAATCCATTGATCTTCAACTTATAACACCCTCAAAATCTTACATTTTAAGCATAAACCCTCAAAATATTTTGAAGGAATTATATTACTCATGAGAATGAAGCATCAATAAGAGAAAAAAATTCACCTTGGCACTTCTGTTTTTTATGCCAAAATCAACTTTTAGGCTCTTACCAATAGTTTCCTTTAATGCAAAGAAGACTGCTTCTTTCATAGGTCGTTTCCATTGCAACAACAAAAAATAATTTTTTGGTAAAAAATCACGTAAATGGTTCTTACATGCACAATAGGTTCATAGTATATTTGGTTCGTTATTAAGCACGATTGAGATGAGAACATCCTATTTGACATATAATAAACAATTGTAGGAATTTGTTCATGTGTGGAATAAACGTGATATAAAGAGTACATCATGAAGGAAGTGATATTCAAAGAACAACACAATGCTTAACATGCATTTTTAAGTAAACAAAAGAAACGAAGCTAAGTCTCATAACACCATGAGTAAGTCACATGAATGAATGGAATATAATTGTGATTTCAACATCTTAAATGTGCATCCATATATGGTGAAAACAAAGTAACAAAATCTTTTTGAATTTTTGAAAATGTTATCGAAAATAAAATCTTTTTAAATTTTTTTGAAACTTTTTCTAAAATAAAAGAAAATATTTTTGAATTTTTCAAAATATAAATATAAGGATACAATTTAGTAATAGGGACAAAATATAGCAATATAAAAATCACCCTATACTAGAAATAGGTCTTAAACTTAATCATTAGTCCGTGAGGTGTTCTCAAAAGGAGTAGACATCCTTTGAAATTCCACCATGAAACACTAAAAATTCCTGACTAAAAACTCCACTTGCTCTCGAGGAGTAGCAGTTTGGATTAAAAAGTCCACTTGCTCTCGAGGAGTAGCAAAGTCTCTATGAAGATATATGGGAGCATTTGTAGGAGCATGTGTGTGAGATACTCTCTCTAGCTTAGAACAAAATTACCTAAGGTGACCTCTTTATTTGTAATGTGTACAAACATAAATTGATTTGGGTCGACTTTAGTTAAAATGCTTAGGATGAGTTATCTTTTATGGATTAGGTTGAGGCCCATAAGGACCCATCACAAACTCGACAATAGGTTTGGGTGCAGTATTGGAAGTGGATGACCATCATAATTTAGGCCTTACCTCTTGTTAAAACCTAAGAAAGACTGTGGAACGACACCATCCTTATTAGATTTATCCTCCAAAGTGACCTTGACCTCCCGAGCACGTTTGAAACATTTATCGAGTTTATAAACATGGGCTTCAAGTTTCTCATGATTCTCTAATGATGTTTGAAGATCTCTCGTAAGACTAGCCACTTTTTTGATAAAAATAATCTTTTCCTTACCTACCATAATAGGTTATTTACTCACAGAAATTTTCACCTTCTCAAGTTCCCTAACCCACGCCTCACATTCTCTTCAAACTTTCAACTCCTTTTCTAAATCCAACACCCTAAAAGTCAAATTTTTATTTTGCTTTTTGGTTTATAAAGACACGGTGTAAAGTTTTGTGTAAGCTTATTGGGGGCCATGTTCCCCCTCACTCAAATTCTCTTCATCATCGTCACTCTCTTTAAAATGACACTACAGGAATATTGATTTTTCCCGGCATAAAATAAATGTCGAGAAAAGCACTAAAAATGCCAGTAACACTTTTTGCGGCACTTTTGGTGGCATTTCCACATGTGCGGTAAAAATCCCGCGAAAAGTTAGCGGCACTTTTAGCGGCATTTTCAGAAGTGCTATAGCTAATGTGGTAAAAGAACAACGGCATTTTAAAAAATGCCGCAAAAAGTTAGTGGCATTTATATTAATGCTGGTAATAACCTTTTAGCGGCATTAAAAAAATATTGATAATAACCTTTTGCAACACCTATTAAATGTTCAACACACTTTTGGCGGCACTAAAAAAATGCCGAGAATGATAATAGCGACATTAAACAAAATTTTGATATTATTTTGCAATATTTGAGTGGGAACAAGTGTTAAAAAAATTATTTATTACAAGTATCGTATTTATGTCCAAATACACTACCATAACAATAAATTAAGAGGGCAGGAATCAAATTAAAACATCATTAAATTAAAACTAGTAGCATTCATCGTAAATAAACATAATTGATCTTGGAACAATTATCCATCCTCAAAATAAAATGTATTACATGTCCAATAAGAAAAAGCGGGGAAACATGAGGCGAAACGAAATTTTTTATAATGTACAATCCTTGTCCATCAAAGTCTAACATCCTCTTCGACCTACAAATAAAAAAAGTCAATCGTTAGTCATTGATACTTATTCTTTAGTATTTTAATTAAAAATAGAATTAAAAATTAGTACATTAGCAATATGTCACGCTACGATTGAATGATATGCATCTCCAATTGTGGACTTGTTTCCATAAGGTCTAGGCAATGGTTCAATTGTTACAAATGTTTTCTCAATATATACTTTCCAAAAGTCTCCACCAAGTGACGTACCCCCTACTTTTATTGAAGGGTCCTTGCTCACAATGAATCCACATGCCACAACCACTTTTGGAAGTCTGGAAGTAATAAGGTCTACAATTTTAGGAAGTGTATTATTTGAGACCCCTTTGTCGTGGTTGACGGTACTTCTTTTCAATATTTGATGGTTCTTTCTACAAATGAGATGATAATGTCATCAACCATATATTTCTGGAAAAAATTCGGCAGAGTTTTATTTGTTTTTAAGACATCCCAAAATTTTAAGACTATATATCACCAAATAAACCAACCCCCCAATCTCAAGTATACTTAAACTCCCCAAGAAAGCGGAAATATATTGTGCCCTTTAAAATCCTTTAAATTATTAACATACCTGAATTGAAGTAGCATTCGTTTGTTCACTAAAACGAGCGGCAGTCTCGGGGGCAGCCAAGTGTTGAAAATTTGCAATCTACAAAAAATATTTTTATTTCAGTCATGAAAACGTAAAGTCTTAAATTATGATTTTAAAAAGTAGTTATCTAGTTACCAGTTGAGATAGAGATAAATGGTGATTTGATTGTGGTACCACTATAGGTTGAAATTGGTTGGTTTCTTCTAATTATTGCTCAAGTTGCAAAATAGACCTATATGATGGTATGTTTTGCTGCTTGGAGGATTGAGAAACCTGTTAATATAATGATTTATTAGTAGAACATACATTTATATATATACACGATAATTAAGCACAAAAGATAAAAGTGTGTACTTATTAACCTGTTTGGATACAATGGAAGGACAAGTCATCATGTGTATGCGTATAAACTAAAATTGAGCCTCTAAATGATCAAATTTATCTTAAAATTCAAATCGAATCTCATATCATACTCGCTCATACTCTTTTTCATTAACCTTTGGCCACTTAGTTCCATGCACATCAGTTGGAGATGGTCCATGCCCATAAGCTCGACAATGACCGTGTTTATCAGGTCCCAGGACTTCATAAAATATCTCGTCTTTACGACTGACGGATTCATTACAATCTGACGAAAGTTGATCTACTTTTTGCCTGATTTTTGCCTGAAATGAAATGATTATTATTATATAAAATATATAACAAAAGAAGCTCTAGAAAAATGATTGTCTCAAGAACTATGCTTTAATTGGTGAAGTCTCAAATCTCACCTCCTCCAACAGGCTAGACGTTTTTGGAAACCCATGTCCAATAGTACTTTACCAACTGCACATCCACTTCAGAGTTTTTTCAAGATGAGTAAGAACAATCCAAAAATCAGGCCAATGGGTAAAAATTATTTCAAAACTGTAATACGTGCCTTAATCATACATTACCAAATTTATTTTAAAATCAAGCATTGTTAATATGTGGCTTTAAGGTCTTAAGGGTGATATAAATTGTGTATAACAGGTGAATTTGTGAACTTTACTCTTTAATACAAACATAATTGTTTCATAACATTATTCAAATGAAATGCAACACAATAGTCAATAATTGCTTTCGATTTTATCATATACAGATAATGTAATATTGGTTAAAGAACGAAAAAGGAATTTTATCATAGACTGCACTTATGGATATATGACTTACTGCCAACAAATATCGTCATTTAACAATATACTGTTAAGCGCAAAGTATTGGCGAAAAACATTGGCCCGTGTATTTTAATAGCAAAGAACACAATTTCAAGAAGGGGTTGCTTCAAGATTATGCGAACCAGTAAAGGAATTAATATCAAAAGGGAGCCCCCGGTGTACAAGGAGGTAACCATAAAGGTGTTCATAACACACTACTACGACAAAGGGATTGATGGAACCTCTACAAGACTATCACGTTTTAAAGTAGCTTGAGTTTCTACAACATTTACTCCCATTTACCCCGTTGCAAAATATTTCTCCTCTATTCAAATAGTTTACCAAGTTAATTATGCAAAATATTTCAAGTAACCTGCATATAAAGTATAAGTCAGGATGCAAACTAAGCTAAATAGTTAAGGATTGACATAATGACTTCCCACTCCGGCCTATAGAATAATTTCTTGATTAGAACCCAGAAGGCATAATTTGTAACATAAATCTAGAATTGTTTCATATTAGTATGTTATAGTAACATAATCCAATGGACAATCTCTACCATTCAATCGAATTCAACAATTATAAAATCGAATACTAGTATTAACTATTCTATAGACCTACTATTGAAAAGTTGAGGGACTTTTTGGAGTGAACCATGAAGGGGAATGAGATACTGATGAGATTGGAATTATCACGATCACTACACTTACTTATAGCAAGTATCAATGAATAAAAATATATTCAACTATCATCTCACATAGAATTCGAATAATATTAATCTCATGTATAGAATGAACTTATAGCGCCTACACCATCAAAGGTCAAAATTCACAAAATCTTACATCTCATGCGCCATTAAGATAAAAGTGGAAGTAGATATATACTCGTATTCTTTCATCAAACATAAGTATGTTAAAATCTTTAAATAGATATCTCAGCCTATTTAGTTAATACTAGCAGCGGGGCACACGCGATGCATGTGTTATACGATAAAAATTATGTCAACTATTCAGAGTGTGCGGAGGATTTCAAGAATTATCTGAGAATGAATGATCTGAAGACTACAGGATTGCTTTGGATTTCTGTCAAAAGTAAGAAAAAACTTGAGAAGTGAAAGAAACAACATGCTACCTTGAACCCCCCAGAAAGTAAAATGCAAATTGTGTCAAGAGTCTAAGCCAGGGAAATATGTAACATGCAGAAAAGTTAAATTAAAAGTTAAATTCTGCATAAATATAATGAACAACTGTATAATGCAAGGCATAATTTAAGTACGTTGTTGAAAATGATACATTTAAAATGAATTAATCTCAACACGTATTATAATTGAAGTTGAAATGCCAAAATAATAACTATGTTACTAATGGTAGTCGCAAATCAATTATGCCTTCCATACGACTTTGAATGCATTATGACATGAGTTTTCTGTAGAAAAACACTTGCGCCACAATATCTACATAGAGTAGGTGATGGTAGTTAAAAACGCTGAAAAACTTACATCTCTTGGAACTTTCTAGCACTATTTTGATGTCTTCGATGTTGTAAGCTCCGACCAACTTGATGAACTCGTCCACTTTTGTACCGATAATCAATATCACTACTCGAATCAGTGTTCTCTTATGCATAAAGAAAGTATGTCAGTAGGCAGTCAATTTTTTTTCCTTTAAGTTTATTAATGTTGGTAATTTCTTCACCTTCTTCAGACGATTCTTGTATGGTTGATGTTGTGACATTTGCACCTTGTAAAACCGTTAATTATGTTTAAAAAATTGAAGTTAGAGATACCATGTCAGACATAATGTTTTCGGAACATTTTAAAGTTCAAGTGATAAGTAATTACCTTCATTAGTATGTAACTCTCATACTTGTTTATATAACTTTGGATTACATGTGCATGCATTGATTGAGCTAGGCATCGTACATCAGTAAAACGCAGCCTTCCGCGACCTGTGTTTGTAACCATTATAGAAGGTTGCATTGATAAACATTTAACATAAAGCAAGTCATAAGTACTAATATATGATATTCTATCTAAACTAAAATAGTGATAATTTGTTTACATTACTGTATTGCAGATATTATGAAGGATGTCGTTTGCCTTTTTATCTCAGATGTCCATTAAAAAGAATTTGGAGATTTTTGGTTGACTTAGATCCACCATGGAATTCTTCCACTAAAAATGAGAAGGAAAAAAATGGAGCAGTTGTAGGTGAAGCTTTTTCCCGAATCACATAGAACTACTCCTCTGTTTGTCATAATCATAGACAACTCCCATCATGTTTTAAAAATACACTCACCTCCCTTGTTTTGTTTTTATAACACGTGCTACCCTGTTGCACGGGCAGTGAGTGTACAATTTTAAAAACAAGAGAGGGGACAATCATAATATTTAGAAGAAAAAAATAAAGGAGGGGGTGGCAGTTAAAACAAAAATGGAGTTATCAGTAATGATGAAAAATAATAGGAGATGTTTATGCAATTTATTAACCAATGAGAACTAAGAACCAGAACCTAAATACACCGATAGAAGCTTGTGCACTATTTCTGAACAATTTTCCCATTTTTTTCTTGATGTGGATTACGGAAGATCGTATTTGACGTGTGCAAGGTAAAGTCCACCAGTTGGGGTCATTGGACTCGTTGCGGTCACCGTCTTTTCTTTCAAGATGTGTTCAACATTAGGAACTGTTAAATATACAGTACCAACATATTTAAAAACATCAATAATCAATCTAACCTAGTGGTACAGAAAGGAGTGGGCCTGATCAGTTGTAACAAAGCAACGTGACTTCTCCTCGTTCCAAATCCTTAATTAGACTCAATGGAGCCATCTACATTATTTTGATTGAAAATTGAAGAAATATGTTGTAGATCATCAATCTTTGACTTGAAGGATGCGGATGTATCGTCCTCCGCAATATTTTATGGGCACCACTCCGTGACTAATGGGAAATAAGGAGCCGGAACCACCTTCGAAACACAGAGTATGTCTAAATTTTTGATAGGTGACTTCGTTTGACATCCAGATGCTTTGAAGGAACTGAAATCATGACGTTTAATAAGTACTTTGCATGCTTTCTGCATTGCTGAAAGATTTAGCTCCTCAGGCACATGCCAAGCCCGGTCTTTCTCAAAGGTTGACAAGGGATCTGCCCCAGATAGGAACTGAGAAAAGTACGTGCGCTCTTGAGCTTTATATATTGCATGAAAATCAACGGCAACACATTGAACATAAATTACCATTATATCACCGTCATTCTTCTGCAAGAAATTTTTCACAACTCTTTTAACCACTTCAGGTTCATGAGGTGATAACACTGCACCAGGTTGCCTTTGGCTTATTCGTTCCACATCAACATGGAAAACATTTGATAAGGCATGTACTCCAACATCATTTTGACTTGAACAGAAGATTGGAAGTGTCTGTCCAATGAATTTATGAAAGGCTTCCTAGATACAATTGGATTGTTGCTGAGCCCCAGAAAATTGAGTGCCATTGTACTCAACCGCCACCAAGTACCTATAGATTCTAGGGTTTCGGATCATTATTTCATTTCCGATTATGGACTGATCAACTTCTGATTCTTCGTCATCGTCGACTCTGGGGACCTTCGATGGGTGGTGGGGATATTGATCAGGGGACTCATTGGATTGATTCTCTTTGTCTGTCATCGAATTGCTTAGCTTCCCAACCTCCAAACACCGCCACGTCCTCTGTCATTCCGGGTTTTTTCACTTTCTCTCCTTACTTCAATTTCAGTGCTATAATTAATATTTCAGTCTCAATTGTCATGTGACCTCACTTGTGCAGTACCTTCCATAAATAAATTCATTGATTTTGTGAGCGAAACTATGTTTTCATTTGCGGAAGGAGGAACATTGTCCAGCATAGTAGTTGGAGGTTCTAATTCAAACCATATTTTGAAGTTTAATTGTCTAGATTGATGCAATCAGTAGTTATGATGCCTTCGAGCATTGTATACTTCTAGTTATGATGTAGTCATAGCTTTCTTCTATGTCGTTGGCGTAACCGATCTCGTTCTTTTCTCAATTCCACTTCTCAGTGATACTTTCCATTGCATACGGTGATTCTTATTTATTAATTATGTGATTCTAAAACTTGGAATATGAGGAGAAAATCAACAGTTGGATTGAAGACATTCCTGCATAAATCAAGTTTTAAAATGTAACTGATATATTAATGTTATGTAATGAATATCAGCAAATTAGGAACAAAGAATATAATAGAAATATTATTTGGAACATTAGACCTCATATTCTGCTTCTCATTCAGATTACAGACATAATGCAAAGTATACCGTGAATATCAGCAAGTTAGTAATAGAGAGTAGAAGATAATTATTATTTGGGACATTAGCCCTCATACTTTGCTTCTCATTCAAATTACAGACACAGTGCATATTGAGCAATTTGAAGTTGTGAACCAGATTAAAAATGTTTATTTTTCCTTCACAATTTTCATTATAAAAAGGCATATCAGATGCTCCTTGTTATGATTATGACTTTTTAAGATTTCATACTTCCATGAAATGTGTGCATTCTGTAGATACATTGTGATTTTTTTTGGTATACCTATTTGGATTATGTGAGTATTCAGTAGTATGAAATGTGTTTTGTAAGTAGATTTTAGAACAATAAATTTTTGTTATATTTTTTTTATCAATAAAGATTATGCATTGATTGGGAATGGCAACAATGGTTATGGAATGTGTTATATGTATCACAATGTAGTATCAAACAATGTGGGATGTATTTTGTTTTTCTATGTGGATTGTGCAGTGAGTAGGAATCGCAACAATGGTGATGGAATGTTCAAGGTGAGGAAAGTTTTCCACGTGGCCGCTGTCATTGCTTTGCAAATCTATTACTCTTGGACTGGAGTCCTGGGCATTTCTGTATATGCAGAAACTTGAGATATATGAGGTTATTCCCCAAATTAGGGAGGCCATATGTGCTCTTATTTCGCTATAGATACAAGTTGGGGACAATGACTGACTCTTAAATGTTTCAGATATATAAGATTCTGACACAAAGATTCTACTTTCCACAAATGACTCAATTCATCATAGTATTCAATAACTAAATGTTCAAGTGATGCCAAAGATTGTACAGCCCCTTCACGTAGGTTAATAATCCCAGTGATACTCGAAATCTCCAAGGTTTTTACTGATGAGGTGACACTAACCATACTTCTCAGCACCACCTCGCAACATTATTTTATTTTTAACACCCTTAGAGATGGAATCCTTGGAAGTATAACCTTGACCAATTTGGGGAAATTATGTAGAGTAAGCTCATGAAGGCGAGGATACAATCCTCCAACACTTCCATCAACATCTGTTAAACAAGTAAGTCATTCCTCCCAACACTTCATGTTCTCAAACCTGATAATCTCAAGTGACAGGAAAGAAAGAACCTGAGCAGGACGAGCTCCATACAACTCAACACTAATGTTTTTTACCCCAAACATACTTTGAACGCACAACTCCCTGACTGAGAGTAGCTGTCTAACTGGCGGTAAATACGTACATTATTCATAGTGACCAAGGATTAGGTGCGTTATATTAGAGAATGATGGATCCCTAACCCAACTAGGAAACTCTAGGCCTCCATAGAATTCAATTTTGAGATTGGTCAAGCTTGTATGTGGTTTTAGTGCTTCAAGTACTTCATTCTCAAGCAATTCTCTTCGAAAACCATAGAATTCACTACTCCATATCAACGTTAATTCTTTAAGGCCTTGCTTACACAATAGATTAACCTCCCTTGCATCTTGGACATTCTTCACATGCTGCAACCCTATAATGGAAAATGTCCCTCTGAGATTAGATTTCCCCCTGAACTCGATTAGTTGCAACATCTTACTCTCATCAAGAACAATCTTCGACAATGTTTGCAGAATAGTCAACGCACCAATCCATGAGGGCATCTCTTGTAATTATTTAGTATCAGAGACATCAAGATGCAGCAAATTAAATAGATTACCAATTTTTTCAGGTAACTTACTTAGTTTTCTGCAACTCCGTAACAATAACGTCTCTAAATTATAAATACCACTCATTGACTCAGGTAACTGTTTGATGAGAGTCTTCGATAAATTAAGATATCGAAGGTGTATTAAATCACCAATTGAATTTGATAGATCATTTATGCAATAACCACTCAAATTTAACACTCGTAAGCATCATAGCTTCGGTAACAATTCATTGGCAACCTTATTTCCCTAGTGAAATTCTTCCTGATATCTCGAATTATAAACTGGTAGCGTAAAAAAAGTTCTCAAACTCCAAGCCTTAGAAAAGGACTTAAATTTATTAAAGGTTCCATACTTTAGGCAGATGGACGATGAGTGACGAGCCTTTTCAGAAATTTCTTGTTGCTCATTACTTATCATCTTGTCATCCATCCTAAAGCATATTTAACTAGTGACAAATTGAGCTAAGTCATTCATGAAGTCGTGCACCATAAATTGTGATTGATCCCCACTTGAATGTTGAAAAAAGGACTTTGATAATAACTCATTGAAATATTGAAAACCTATCTCCTCCATTTTCGTATTTTCCTCTGCTTGTCGTAAAAAGCCTTCTACCATCCATAATAAAACTTTTTCAAACTTGTCAAACTGATAGTCCTTGGGAAATATTAAGCAGTATGTAAACAACCACTTTAGATGAGGTGGCAGATGATGATAAATCAATCTTAAAGCGGGAAGAACGTCACTCTTCTCTGCAGGAAATTCCCAGAACTTACTATTCAGTACATTTTCCCAGCCCCAAACTAAACAACAACTTAAACCCACCCACATCTACACCACTCAACCTCAATGCCATCAACATAAATTTAGAGAACATCTAAGCATAAAACCATTCATAACTGAAAAATTCATGTCAATTGTCATCTTCATCCATGTCAGTATCATCACTTTCAATATCATAATCATCACTGGTCTCCTCTTTTTCATCACTTTCATCTATATCACTCGCATTATCTTCCTCGTTCGCCTTTGAATCATCTTCATAAGTCTCAAAAACATTTTCATCACTACAATCCTCATCAATATAAACACAATATATCATCACCGTCATCTATATCAACTATGTTGTCAATAATCGTTCCCTCCACACCAGTCCTAACCCATGTAATATCCCCAACATGGTTGATTAGAGTGTCATCCAGTTGTTGGATGTTGTACGACTCAACTTCTGCATCTATTGTGTCATCTCCATAAGTATCTTTACCATACATGTCATACAAATCTCTCGATGTCATCTTCATGATAGCTTGCCAATCTTCTTCAAACGGGTCTCGCACATACCAAATTTGTTTGGCCCGAGATGCTAATATAAATGGCTAATCTGACAGTCGATTATGCTTGTATAATGAATGTTTAAAGTTCACTAATGTGAACTCAAAATCATCCTTTTTCATCCCCGAATGAGTATCAACTCAATCACACTTGAATAGCACAAACTTGAAATCATTTTAATAACGTAACTCAAATATATCTGTTAATACTCCATAATATGTTACATCCCCCGAAACAAGCCTTTTGTCCTTTGCACTGGCAAAACTTTCGGTGGTGGCATCAAGCATAACTCCAATATCCTAAGTATTCAATATTCTATCACGATGCTTTGTGCGAAACCTAAACCCATTTACAATGTATCCCGTGTATCTCCTAGGGCATTAGGATTATATCCAAGCAATTATTTATCAAAAAAATACAAATACTTGCATCTAAAGGTTCAAACACAAATAGCAATTATTTATTAGGAGATTATATTCAAGCATATGAAATATATAGATTGATTTGAAACCACCCAATTACAATTCTTTAAAAACTAAACAAAAAATTTCAGTAGAAAACTCAAAAAAAAAAAACCTCTCGCTCACACACATATCAATTAAAGATGGTATATATCAACTAAAGATATATGTATATAGGGAGAGGATTACAAGTGAACATAAAAATCGAACTTTTTAATGAACCTTAACAAATAAAACACCTAACAACCCGTTAATTTTAATTCCTATATTGTAACTGGTCCGCGCCAGCGGCAACAGACACGCGTGTCGATCGAATATTTTTTTTACACACCCCCAAATCCAACCCCCACCCTCACCATGGCAACCCTTACCCCTGAGTAAACATTCCAGCAACTTAATTTTTTAACTTGCGGTCTGCCTTGATGGGGGGAGGGGGTATCTGGGTCTCGGGTCACACGCGTATCCGTTGTCGCTGGCGCGAATCAGTTACACCATAGGAATTAAGATTAACGGGTTGTTAGGTGTTTTTTTGTTAAGGTTCATTAAAAAGTTCAATTTTTAGATTCGCTTGTGATCCTCTCCCTATATATATATATATATATATATATGGGGACAATAATCAATTAAAAGAGATATGTATAACAAAATTCCGAGTACATATCAATCAAAAATTAAACAAACACACACTTGAGTATGCGACCTGGCATCAATACAGTTGAGCATTCAAATTTCCAGCACTTTTTTCTCTCACACATCAATTAAATACAAAGATTACACTATTGCATATACATGATTATATAATGTCAAATTTGAAGAACAAAGATGCATGGTCGGCCCTGGCCATGTGCCAAATGGGCAATGGCACAGGGCCCATTTTAGAGTATGCACCTATATATGTATATTTTAGGGGTCCAAAAATATTTTATGTATATTAAAAATGTCAATTTTTAAAATAAGTTTAATTTTTAGGGGCCCATTTTTTTAACTATCCGAAAACAATTTGTACAAAGAATGATTCAACTACCCAAAAATCTCACCCAACTAAAATGGACATTAATTTTTTAAGAGCCCATTTTAGGTGTTTAATATCTTTGTACTATATTTTTTTAAAAAGGCCATAAATTGATTTTCGCACATGGCACTCCCAATCTTAGGACCGGCCCTGCAAAGATGTCAAAATTCCAATAATATGTCCAAAAATATTTCTAACAATGAGGAAACATGTCCTAAAAAGAGCTTACCCCTATGCTGTCATTTTTTTAGCTTTAACATCTTTCATAAGAAGGATGTCAAAAATAATTTTTTTTTATGCACCGAAATAAAAAACAAAAAACAAAAGAAATGGTGGAGAAAGTGTCGTAGTGGAAGAAAAATACACCCAAAAAACAACAACAACTTACAAATGATAAAGCCTTCAAAGATCAAAACCCAACAACACCAATGGTCCCAACAATAATGTTTGTAGTGCATATCAACCTTTAAAACAATACCACGAAATTATTGTGTATGCTTAATACCACGAACAGGTCTTCACCTGAGAGAGGATTATTAGGTCAAACTAATTCTTAGCATTTTTAAATAATACCGAGAAAAAAGTGTCGGAAAAAATTAGTTTTCTTGTAGTGTGATTTGGCATATTATCGAGACTATCACGTTTAGAAATCTCCTCACTAGCATGTGACGTACTAGAAGTACTAAAATGACTGTCCATTAATGCGGTGAAGTTATGTTCATGTGGCGGTTCATCCCCTGTATCTACTGAAATGACATCGCTATATCTTAAAGTAGCATTATAGGCAACTTTTCCTCTACCCTATCTCTTAATCCTAGTGGGAGACTCGTGGGATTTGTGACCTTTCCCCTTGCAGTCATAACATCTCTCCAATTCAACTTTTCTAGGGTACTAACCTCTATCTCTTTGTTGATCATTCTAAAAAACATTCTTGCCCATTTTGAAATTTTTGTCTTTCTCAAAACTTTTATTGTCTACTTTATAAGAATTTTGATTATTGAATTCGAGAATTTTTTTGAATTTTTTTACAAACTGGGCAAGATCATCTTGATTAATTTAAAAATCGGAGTCAAAATTATTTTCTTTTGATTTAGCTTTTAATGTTATTCCTTCCTTTTTCCGTTTGGTTTCGGGTAACATGTCTATTTCATAAGTCTGAAGAACATCTACGAGTCCTTCGAACCAAATTTTATCGAGAATTACCAACGATTTTAGGACATTAGCATTTGCACTTAAACGAGGTGGGAGAGACATTAGAATTTTCTTAACGACTATCACTTCTGGATTTTACTAACCCAAATTAAAACTAGAATTCACAATATCAGACAAAAGTGCTTATAACTCATCAAAAGTTTCATTTTCATTCATGTGTATGGTGTCAAATTATGTGGTGATATTTTGAAACTTAGAATCTCTCAAAATATTGGTACCACCATGTGTGAGTCGAAGGATGTCCCAAGGTTCTTTAGACATGTTACACGTTATGATGCAATGAAATTCTTCTAGCGTGAAAACACCAAAAATTGCATTTAAACCTTGAGAGTTAAAATTGAACAGTGTAAGGTCATCCTTAGTCCAATTAGCGACTTGATTGAGACTAATAACATGTTCATTTATCACAGTTGGAGGAGTCCAACCATTTTCAAAATAAATCCATAAGTTCTCATCAATCGACTTTGGACACAATCTCATTCGAGCTTTGTAATATGCAAAATTAGAGCCATCAAATAAATGTGGCGGATTGTACGAATTATCAATATAACCACCACTCTTCATCTAAGTAATTTTTTGAAACAAGCTCTGATACCAATTTGAAAAATGCGATATAATGGTCTTATTACATATATAAATAATTGAGTAGGTCACATATATAACACAATCTACTTAATACAAATTTTATCTTGATTAAATTAGGTGAACCTAAATATTTAAGATATTGAAATTAAATTGAAACCAAACAAAACACAAACCATAAATAGAAGATAGGAGATGAGCAATGTAGATCCAACAACGCCCCACAGTAAGCTCTACTTGCCTTAGTGGACATTGATCAGTCTTAGAAAACCGTATTCCTATCTTCAATAGTGAATAATTAACTTCATAAGGTTATGAACATGTATTGTGTTCTTAGTGGTTTGACAAAGTGATCTCAAATCATAGAAGGGGTTTGGATTGAAAATATTAAAGTGTTTGATCATAATTTTTTTCCTAAAATGCTCGATTTAAAATGGAGGTACACACCCCTATATATAGGTAGAAAAATATCCAAGAGATAGACATGACATATTGTATTTGAAATCAGGTAAAAAATAAATTTTCACGGGCTTGTTCGAACAAAGTACCCTTTATCGTTTGAACACACATGCCTACTAAAAGTTGTAAAAATTGATGTCCTTCGAACGAAGTTCGATGATTTTCTAACAAGGTTATACCACTCATTCGAATGACATCCAATGCTATTTTAACGACTTTGTGAAAAGATATATTGGAAAAATATTTCATATTTTAAAACACTTTTAAAAATATCCCTGAATGAAAAGATTACACATAAACAACCTCATATAACTTTTTCGATAAATGAAGTGATGATCGATCTTCGATTATTGCATTAGGTCACTAAGTTGTCTTCACTTAGAGTCTTGAGAATGTACATGATGGTGAAGTGGGGTAAACACATAATGACCTTTATAAATCTTGCTCTTACATACTAAGTTTAGAATTGAACTTTTATCTTCTTTAATATAAGACAATGATTCTAAAAACATGAAAAATAAAGTAATATCGCAAGACCAAATCTAAGAAGGAAAAACCCACTAACGGAAAAAACCTCGGGCCAAAATGAATGAAAAATGTACTACGGTAGAGTTTTACAAATGGAAATTTTGAGACACCTACACAATTTTTCACTAGACACTCTTTCACACCATATTTTCTAAAGAGAGCACTTACAACTGAGGCACACTATCAATGGTCACCTGTTTTAATTATCAACCATTGCCTTCTAATATTCTTGATTGTAAAAAGTTTTATTTAAAGTTGAAGAACCTATTTGCTCCAAAGTTGGAACCTTCAAGCAACCAAAAGCCTAGACCTAGGATTTGTGAGGGAATCCTATTAGTTGGGTTTGTGTATAGAAGTGTAATAGTGCTTTAAATCTCACAAAATGTTTTTCAAGCCATAGTAGAAAATATGTGTACTCATGAATAAAAGTTTGAATTAATAAAGATTTGATAAAAAAGGATGAGTATAAAAATTATCGTTAAAGTTTTCTCAAAGAGAAAGCTAAAAAGCTATGGCTTCAAAAAAAAGAAAGGGAAGGAAAAATATGCTCTAAAATATAAAATTTGTTTGATTTGAAAAAAGATTTTTGTTAACTCTCTCTTCTTGGTTTGGAAGAGTGTTTAAGACAAAATATATTTCCATACATGAAGGAACATTTAGGAGAACTATAGTTCAAGTGTCACATACTCATGGTATCAATTTATCAAGTCTAGGGCTAACATAGACAAAATAATACCCATAAAATGCTACCCAATGAGATGTTTGAGAAAATATAATCAAAAACTTCTTTATGTGCACTTTAAAACACCTTCGCTGTAGTGAAATAAATCCTCTCTAGTGTGAACGTGAAGCGAAGTCAGGTTACGTAAAGTGGCTAATATTTTCACAAAGGACTTTCCACCAATAAATACCTATTCGTTGCAGCGAAGAGAACCTTCACTGTAGTGAGGAGGTCATCCTATTGAGTAGGGATTTTTTTTTCCCGTTTTAGCACATCAAGGTTTAAAAATTATTTTGGGAAAAACTCTCCGTATATATGTTCTCAACCTAGAACACTCATACTTAAAATACACATCAAATATGCATTTTATAGAAAATTAATTTTTAACAAGAAAAGTATATTTGCCAAGTGTATTTGATATTTTGTAAAAGAAGAAACAAAAGGTTAACTTTAGCCATGGGGTGAATCTAAGTCCTCTCAGTAACATATACCTTTGCTAAGTGGTGTACTTTGGTTTGGCATGAATGATTTTGGTTGAAGTTTAAGATTTGGTACATTCTATATTAATAATTTTATTCAAATAAACGTAGAGTGGGGAGGGGGGAGGGGAGGTTGTGTAAATAGGTTTAATTAAAAACTTTGCCCAAGTTTTGGAAATTTTAATTTTCTTATCATTTTTTAACAATCCTAGCACAATGATCAACTAGGAGAGATGATAACAAACACGTGAACAATTTGTATAATCAATTAGTAAATCTAGGTCAAATTATATATAAACACTAGATGAAAATCCTAAGTTCAAATTGATGAATTGAATTAAATCTAAGTGAGATCTGAGTGACGCGTGTGATGGAGATGAATCAAGAAATATAAACAGCACACAAAATCCAAAAGATAGATTCCACCAAAGGGTAAAAAATCATTGACGCACTGTAATCTATCATTCAACGAGAAAATATTTTATACATTATAAGAAAATAGTTTTCCCTCATGAAATCACGATAAGTTACGTGAACATTGGACTTTCGCCCATTAGTGATGAGTGATCCATCCTAATCTCCATAGGATGAACAAGGAAGTAACATTCTCCTCTTTAGAGTCACATCATGATTGAACTCTCTAATAGATCAAAACACCTCCTCTTTAGATCTTGGAATGTAGATCTTGAATTATAATGTAGTATGATTAGACTGAGTCTAGGCTAAGTGGATGTGATTTCAAAACACTCTCACTTCCTCACAAATCATAGATTTAGTGTAAATCTAGATTTCCACTTAATTTTGGAAAGAACAAGTGATTTGAATATAGAAATGCAATTAATATGCTTTCAAACTTGAAAATATTCTTGAAGTGTTAGAAAATTAAAAAAGAACTAAGATATTTTTAATTGGAGGAAAAATACCTTATATATAGAAGATTTTTGAATTTAATGTTCGTCGTGTGTATGAGGGAAAATTGGCACCGTGCACACTATTTTAGGTAAGGAAAATAATCATGCCTAAAACATGAAATCGTACACATGGGGAGAAATTGTGGCCTAGGGAACAATTTTAGGCAGGGATTCCTTAATTCCTATAATGTTCTGAGTAGTGCACATGGGGCTAGATTGGGTCCATGAAATGATTCAAGGAAACAAAACATATAGCCTTAATCAAAACAAATTTTTTTTTTAAATATAGGTGTTTCGTAAGGTTATACACAACACATCTTAAAGTATAAAATCGTTTCTTAAGTTTAAAACACCACTTAGTCAAAACACAATGGAAACCTCGTGTGTGTACATAGCCATAGATTTTCAATCATAATCCAAAATCAAAAGGATATATCTCCAATGTTAAAATGGAAGTCTTTGAGTTATAGAGAAACCATGATGATCTTCAAAGTTCAATGTTCATGAAGTCTAAGAACAAAACTCTCTCCCTATTAATTGTCTCTATGAATTAAATATTATTCGTTTGAATGACATAAGACTCAAATGCTTTATCACAATAAATTCAACTGCTCTATATATACAAAATGTTACATTAGGAGTCTACCACTTTGGCTATTCTATGGAAAAGACTCGAAACCCCAAACGATCTTGATTAAACTTACCAAGGTCACTCCACATTCTTAGACATTTCTCCCATTTTTTGACACGAGAAGTCAAACAAAAGTTGAAAAACATAGATAATGGGTATAACATGGTTCGGATAGATAAAATCATAATACATATGCAACACTATCAAAGAAAAATCTAGAAAAAACATGCAATAAAATCAATGCTATAATGAAGGTACTCATTGGAAATCATCATAAGTTTGGGAAATATATAAAACCAATGAATCTATAACATCATCCAAGCATGTGAATCTCAAAACATGAACTAGAAAACAAGATATATCAAGTCTGTCAAGAATGACAAGTGATATGAATATATCTAACTAGAAATGATTATAAGAGAAATATATATAACAATGATAAAGTTCTAAAACATATGGATAATTAAAAAATTCATATAACGACCAAATTTATCATTTACATAATAAACTACTCTAAAATATGATAGGAGCAATACAAGATAATATCTAAAAATATCCAAATATACCAAATGAAAAGTACATAAAAAACTCAATAGAATACGAGAAGTGCGTGGAGGTGATAGTGCTAATGCTTTAGAACCTGACATCTCATTAGGACCACTTGGGAGTATAAGATACACTATGTATGTGGTTCAGTCGTGAGGTCGGCCTACATCCACAGGGGAAGATGGGGGAGAGTATTTTATTTAGGTCAAAAGAAGATGAAAACTGGAGTGCTAGGGATGCTAGCTGAGAGTCCAGGCTACGTGTAGGTTACATTCATCCTCTTATAATAGGGAAGGTTTCCCTTATTTATAGACCTTAGTCTCTTTTGTTGTTAGGTATCTTTATATTTTTCTTGACCGGTTCTTAGAGTCCTGTTGGTACTAATCTTCTAAGTTTTTAACACGTTCTGTCAAGATATTCTTTTATCTCTTTAATATCTGTGCTCTCCCTTATCCTGTTCGCTCACCACGCGTATCTCATGTGATTTTCCACATGTTCGGCCACTTGGCACAAGTTATAAGGTATGGGTGATCGATCATTCATATCGTTCAGCCTTACCGTAATTTTCACACTGCATGTGATTGGTCGTATTTTTGATCGGCCTTACCCTATTTACTTCATGCCACGTGTGATCAGTCATCTGGACGATCGGTCTTACCATTTATGTTATGTGCATATTTAAACTAGTGTTATGCTTAACATGAGGGCGTGGGGGAATAATCATTGCCGACACAATGATTTTGCATGTGTTTGTCTCCTAGGGCAACACGTCTAGCGTCATTACCTAAAGTAATGATGGCGCATGGGAGGGTAGTGCAATTACCCAAGCGTTTTGACGACGGTTGAGTTGATGTGATCAGTAAAAGGGATAAGGCTTTTCTATGCCTTTACCTTAGTATTTTAAATTTTCTAAGGTGTTTTCCTTTTGCCTTCTCTATCTCAAAATCTTTAACAAATTTATTTGTTTTTCTTCATCTTCTTTATCTTCTTCCTTGCCATGTCTAGGTGTGTAAGGAAGTATGAAGTCTCAGTTGCTAACAATTTCCAAGAATTCTATAGTCAATATAGGATTACTGATAGCATTCACGTGAGGGTTTCCCCATAGGAAGCATATATCCTTGATCTTCCTTCTAGGGAGGTTACCTTCTTGATGGTAGACATATTGGAAGGGGAGTTCATTTTAGACTTCACCCATTATTGGTTTGGGTGCACCGTTATTATGAAATACTCCCTGCCCAAGAAAATAGTAGCTTCTATAGAATTGTGATGGGGATAGTAGCTATCAACCAGATTTGTGGGACGAGTCTTGGTCTTTAATATGTTAGGTATTGTTACGAATTGAGGTCTTCCCCAAGCATCGAACCATACACTTTCCAGGCTAGGGACAATTTTCACTCCTGGTAACCTATTTTCCCAGATCTCAAAATGACACGGAGAAAAAATTCCTTGTATTTTATGGGAATTTACATAGTGAGGGGTATGAAGGTCTTAGAGTCCCTGCCATAAAGGGGGCGCCTAGTAAGTTTCCCAAAATTCACTTCTGTTTAACTATTAAATCCTCATTACCGATCGAACTTAGTTTTTCTTACAGATTGCTTTCTAAACACTAAACCGTTTGAATATCAAGTAAATCTTGACATTTGATAAAAGGTTTAGAGAATGTTGACTCCTCCTAAATTTCATTCCCATTGGAGAGATTCCCATTGGAGAGATACTACTCAACTATAACCCCATTTACCATTCCCTTACTGACTTTAGATCCATCTCAGACGTCCAAGTCACTGATTACACTGTAGTAGGAAAATATTCCATTCCAGATGCTATTCCCATCCTCAGTCAGGATGACATATGTGCTTATATTAGAGAATCTCCCCCCTTACGTAATATCAACCGACTCTAATTCTAATTAAGGGGTGAAGGAAGGGGAGGGAGAATAGTAAGAAGAAGACGAAAACGAAGAAGGAGAGGACTATATGACCTAAACTCTTTCTTATATGATCTTAGTCCACTATTTTCCTATGAAGCAAGTGTATCCAGTCATCTTTGGGAATACGTATAGGTCAAAGAAGACTTCAGCTTCTAGGACTTCTTATTTTTATCGATCCTATACAACTTCAAAGATATGAGAAGCCGATCAATAAGATCGATTGACTTGGTGGATTCCAGGGAAAAGCTGAATAAATAATCAGCCGCTAACACATGGGCTAACAAAGTTCCTTTCATCGATGATCAGTGAAAGAGGAAGTTGATATATCTAAAGGAAAAAGAATCCCTAGAGTTAGATCACTAATGGGAAGAGATCGAATATGACATAAAGAATAAGGCCGATATAACACTGGTCGGTGGTGGTTCCAAGACCCTACCTCCTAATTCCAACCTACTGGTCATAATAAATGGGCTCGAGTAGAGGTGAAGGCATCGATTAAAGACCCTATCAGATGAGCCACAATAGACGGTGGGATATCTCCTTCCATAAGGGGAATGAGACAATTATAGAGGCCAATTTAACCTACCGAGACATGGTGGTGGGCCTTCTTTATTGCTCAGGCCATCATGTTTCTATCTAACATGACGGATTTAAGGGGCTTCACTTTAGAAATGATCCATAAAGAGGGCCTCCATCACAATGTGTAAGTTTATATGCTTTTGATTTCGTTAATTTACTCTTTGTAAAAAATAATGCCTATTTTTTTTCTTTTTCTTTGGTGCAGAGCGTGCAAGTTTTATAGGAGCTCGTTGGCTGAGCTAACTGCTACTTCAAGTCATTGGAGGCCTCTTCCAAGGAGAACGTTACCATCAAGGATCAGATTAGAAAGTAGTGTAGGGATTGTGATACCCCGCCTAATTAAATACCGGGCGATCACTCCTTTATTAAATTAAATCAAGGTGAACATTAGGTTCATTCTTAGCAACACTGTTGAAAAATAAATAAATTTTCCAATTTAAACACCCTAATTAATTAAGCTAAGTGTCAAAACTAATTTTAGACATTACTTTCCAAAATTTTATTTTATAAACCAAGATTTAAATGTTTACAATAATTCAATATTAAAGAATCACACCACAATTATCCTGGAACATATAATCCAAATAATTTAAACATTCAACAACTAAATCCCAACATTTAAAACTTAAAGTAAAACATCCAGACAGTAATAAATCCCAAAGTGACAAAACTAGAAATAAATGAATCACAATGTCCAATAAAACAACTGAATAATGGAAAGGGAGACACATGCCCCACTAAATGAATATGCTAGGAGTGGAATCAAATAAAAGAAGTCATCTAAGCAAGAGGCCTGCAACTCCCACCTAAGCTGCAGCGTGTTCCTTCCAAAGGATCCTACACAAGACGCCCCTGTGGCTGGACACCTGTAATATATACATATATATACAAGAGAGAAAGAGAAATAGAAACGGGTCAGAGCCCGATAGTGTAAATGATTTAAAATTTGTTTAGCAAGTATTTAAAAATGTTTACAGGCCAATGCAACAACAAATTAGTGCGACACTCTCTTGAGAAATTATCACCTCTCTTCTAATGTGCACGCCTATCGCACGAAGCTTCCCAACGTATTTTCTTATCTTATATCGCACTAAACTTCCCAATGGTTTAACTTATCTTAGGTTACTCGTAAGATTTAAAACTGAACAATATAGTTGTTTAAAAGGAAGATTTCATTTAATAACAAAGCTCTCATTTTAACTTTATTTATTAACAAAGTTTCCCAGTGATATATTATACTTTTTCAAAACAAGTATTTCCAATTTGAGTCATCATATATGTCTTACTTACCATATCACAGTAGGCAGTTCCAAATTTCATAATTTCATATATATATTAAATACTCGTATAATATATATATATATATATTCTAACAGCACCCCACATAAAAATTATGCTGCGTGCATACTCTGCTATCCAATCCTCGTATCACTCGTACTAAGGGAAATACAAGTTCGGAATCACTCTCGAACTGTATTAACACATACACAAACAATATTGAGGCGAAGCATAGATTCCAAGTCTCTAAGAGGACAGCACATGCCCCCACGTCTCTTAGGACCGTCTGAACTATCGACACGATAGCCTGTACCAAGGATTTCTATCTTCTAGGGTACGAGTCAATATCCCCCATAAAGGTCCCATCGAGATAAGACTGTCCCAGCGCGATAACCTCAGGGATAACAAGTAGCGCGGGCACAATTTTCACACATAGATACTATAGGCATAAACATAGTCATATAACTATACTACTATTACCATATCAAGTTAGGTACATCTCTAATCCCATAATTACGACATTTGTCCTTATTTCTCATTATTTAGTTCTCACGTATAACCGTTCATGTCTTACTTTTAATTTGAGGGGTCATTCCATCTTATTACGTAACACTCATGGACTCTATCCTCCCAAGTGTAGAATTCAGTAAGTACTCATCTAATTTCCAACGTAACTATCCTACGCGTATCTCCCCTTAATACATAATTTCATTGTCCCGTATATGTAAATATCCCCAAAACACAACTCTCATCTTACATTAAAGGTCCCAACTCCCATAATTATTTATAAGTCCTACTGGTCTTCTTTATCTCCCAAGTCATTTTAATAAGGGTGTCCAAGGATTATTTCTCATTAAATTGAATTCAACTAATTTATAAAGGGGAAATATGAGTCTGTCAGAAGGGGTCGATCGATCGAGGTCTGGGGCTCGATCGATCGAAGCTCTTGGCTCGATCGATCGATCAAGCAGGTATGGCAATTTCTGCAGGAAACCAGTTACGGGTTCTATCACACAACCTCATCCAAATACATATTTTTCACACCCAAACTTCCTAAAATTCGTACTAAAATCAGTATACACCCATATTATTCATCTTCTACGTAAAGCATGTAATTTTATATCAATAACCATGGATTTATAGGCAAAAACTTCATAAAAATCTCAAGAACCCTAGAATTTCTTTAACATGGTTCTAATCAATCTTTTCCAGAATTTTCTTCTTCTAAAACATCATAAATTCGTGGTTTAATCCTCTACATGTGAAGGGGTGTCCAGATTATCATTCAAAATCACAACTACATGCGATTTCCTATCTCCAACTTGGGTTTTCTTCCATGAAACTCATCCTAATCATCCCTAGACTAACATGAGTGATGCATTAACAAAAATAAGCAAGATAAACACTTGCCTGGGATTTTCAGAATTCTAATTTGCGGATGATTTTGGTGTGGTTGCGTTCCCCGTCCCGCGATCTACGCGTTGGTGATGATGGCGGTGCAATCGGGTGACTTTTTGGCCTTGGATTGCTTGGAAAGCTTCCTCCTTCCCTCTCCTATGGTCATTCTAAAGTTTTGAGTTATTTTAACCCTAGAAGTCAACCTTAGACATCTGATATAACCCTTGAAATTTCGTGGGTTTAATTACCCAAAAATGTAAAATGTCCAAAATGCCCTCCCGGGGTGTTAAATAGGCCTAAAAATGCCCCAAGACCCAAACTAAACCCCCGGGTACACTTTTCCGACTATCTCAACCCTTCCGGACACTTTGACGCACTCGAAATAACCATATGGGTGACTTATAATATATTCACTTTTATTAATCAATATTTAGTCCCGACGCGACACGGGCGCGTCCCGACTCAAATTTCCAAAATTATTATTCTATTTACTCGTGACATTTAATATAACCAATATTATATATTACTTTGCTCATTAGTAATATTCAACAAATTTCCCATAATTACTAACTATCATCACGTTAATAATTATAACATAATTAATTTCCGGATTTATATTAAATAATTAATTCACATTAAATTTAATAAATCCCCAAATTAATATAGCATAAAAATACGCGGTATTACATACTTCCCCCTGATAACGGAATTTCGTCCCGAAATTCAAAATATAAGGCATACCTGGTAAGAATAAATTTGGGTATCTCTCGCGCATATCAGCCTCGCGCTCCCAAGTGGATTCCTCCACATTATGATGCTCCCACTGGACCCGTACAAGTGGAACTATCTTCGACCTCAATCTCCTCTCGCTATGTTCTAGGATAGCCACCGGTCTCTCCTCGTAAGAGCTGTCAGGCTGTAATTCTATCTCATCTATCGCAATGTGGGTATGGGCCATATCATCCCAAAGATATTGTCGCAACGACGAGATGTGGAATACATCGTGAATGCGATGTAAATGCTCTGTCAGTCCCAATCTGTATGCTACCGGCCCAATCCTATCGATAATGGGAAATGGTCCCACATACCTCGGGGCCAATTTCCCTTTCTTCCCGAACCTCATCACTCCTTTCTTAGGAGATACACGTAGTAACACTTGGTCCCCCACATTAAACACCCGGAAGAACCGTTTCGCATCGGCGTGGCTTTTCTGCCTGTCCTGGGCTACTCGAATGCGACTCCTGATCATCTCAATCCTCGCGGAGGTTTCCTGAATTACCTCTGGTCTTAGCAACTTGTTATCCCCCACCTCGAGCCAACAAGTTGGGGAACGACAAGGCCTTCCATACAAAGCCTCAAATGGGGCCATGCCAATCGTGAACTAATAAGAGTTATTATAAGAGAACTCTACCAGTGGAAGGTGTGGCTCCCAACCTCCTCCAAAATCAATAACACACATGCATAGCATATCCTCCAACATCTGATTAGTACGCTCTGTCTATCCATCTGTCTGTGGGTGATAAGGTGAACTTAACCTCAACTCAGTACCCATAGCCTCCTGAAATCTTTTCCAAAAATGCGACACGAAAATCTTATCTCTATCTGACACAATATTCAGGGGCACCCCATGTAATCTGACAATATCAGCAATGAACAACTAAGCATACTGACCCGTGGTATATTCTGTCCGCACCGGCAGAAAATAAGCCACCTTGGTCAAACGATCTACAATCACCCAAATAGAGTCGTGGCCCCGCTGTGATTTAGGTAACCCTGTAATAAAATCCATGGAAATACTCTCCCACTTCCACACGGGAACTTCCAATGGCTGAAGCAACCCTGACGGTTTCTGATGGTCCACCTTTACCAGCTGGCAGGTAGAACACTTGGACACAAACTCAGCAATGTCCTTCTTCATCCCCCTCCACCAGTATTGCCGCTTCATATCCTGGTACATCTTATCTCCTACAGGATGCACCGCAAATCGAGACCCGTGAGACTGGGTCATCACTGTATGAAGTAATTCTGCTCCTTCTGTAACCACCAATCTCCCATTAAACCTCAAACCCCCATCTGAACTACAGAATAGGACTCAGCACCCTCATCTAAAAGTCGTACAATCTGCTCCTGGAAAAACGGGTCTGCGGTCTGTGCCTGTATCACCCTCGTAACAATCTCGGGTGTCACTATCATAACAGATATGAAGGAACGGGCTACTGCATCCTGGTGGCCTAACTCCTTCCACTTTGCTTTCCAGACGTCCGCTACCTCGTCTACCGGTCTACGGCTCAATGCATCGGCAACTACATTGGCCTTCCCCGGATGGTACTGTATGTCGAGCTGATTGTCCTTCACAAACTCTAACCATCTGCGTTGACGCATATTCAGCTCTCGCTGAGTGAACAGGTACTGTAGTGACTTGTGGTCTGTGAACAAGCAGAATTTCTCCCTCAATAAGTAGTGTCTCCATATCCTCAATGTAAAAACGACCGCTGCTAACTCCAGGTCGTGGGTGGGGTAATTCTTCTCATGCGGCGTAAGCTTGCGGGAGGCAAAAGCTATAGCCCTCTCCTCCTGCCGAAGTACTCCCCCAAGTCCCCGTAAAGAGGCATCGGTGTAAACCAGGTATTCCACACCCGGCTTAGGTAAGGCAAGGACTGGTACTGAAGTAAGCTTGTCTTTCAGCTCGTCGAAAGCCAATTGACAAGCATCATCCCAAACATATGGAACCCCTTTGCGAGTCAGGTTCGTCAATGGACCCGCTATTTTGGAGAATCCCCGAATGAATCTCCTGTAGTATCCGGCTAACCCCAAGAAACTACGCACTTCCGTCGGTCTCGTGGGCTGTCCCCACTCCCTCACCGCTGACACTTTACTCGGGTCAACTTCCATCCCCTGCTCAGAAACAACATGCCCTAAGAAATGTACTTCTCTCAACCAGAATCCGCACTTCTCGTACTTAGCATACAACTGATGCTCTCGTAGAGTCTGAAGAACCTATCTCAAGTGCTCGGCATGCTCCTCCTCGAAGTGTGAATATATCAAAATGTCATCTATGAAGACGATGAAAAACTGATCCAAGAACTCTCTGAACACACGATTCATTAAGTCCATGAACACGACTGGAGCATTTGTGAGGCCAAATGGCATCACCCTGAACTGATAGGACCCATATCTCGTCAAGAAAGCAGTATTTGAAACATCCTGCTCCCTAATACGTAGCTGATGGTACCCCGACCTCAGATCTATCTTCAAAAATAAAGTTGCTCCCCTCAGGCGGTCGAACAGATCATCGATTCGAGGCAACGGATACTTGTTCCATATCGTGACCTTGTTCAACTCCCGGTAGTCCACACATAGCCTCAGTGAACCATCTCTCTTCTTTACAAACAAGATTGGAGCACCCCAAGGTGAAGTACTCCTACGAATGAAGCCCTGACCTAACAGCTGATCTATCTCATCTCGTAACTCTCGCATCTCTGTCGGAGCCATATGATATGGAGCGCGTGCTATAGGTCTAGTATCTGGTAATAAGTCTATGACAAAGTTTATCTCTCGACTGGGGGGTAGGCCTAGTATCTCCTGAAACACATCGGAATACTCACTAACAACTGGAATCGAGTCTAAGGGAATCACAACCTCCTTAGAGGTATCCTCCTCTATGTAATACAAATGAGCGGTCGAGCCCCCCTCTGGGCGAGGCATCGCCACTACAAACATCTCTTGCCCCGGAATGGAAAAGATAATACTCCCTCCAAAACAATCTATCATGGCCCTGTAAGCAGTGAGCCAATCCATACCGATAATAACGTCATGCTCATGCATATCTAAGACTAACATGTCTGCAAGTAATACCAAGATACCAATCTCTACCCCCACACCCCAGCATATAAAGAAAATAAGAAACCCACTCCCCAGTGGTGAGTCTACACACGTCACAGTGCTCTCTGATATGGCTAATAACCCTAGGGCCTTCGCAAAATGCGTAGCAATAAAACAATGTGTCACCCCAGTATCAAACAAAACTCGACCCATAGTACCATGGATAGGAAACATACCCTTAATCGTGGGTGGTGCCTGTTGAGCTGCTGCCTGGTGGACGTTATAGACACGTCCATACTGTAACTGCCCCTGCTGCACTGGAGCTGCTGGAATGGCTGGTAGGGCTGGTGCTGGGAGGGAAGCTGGAAAAAGTGGCCTCTGTGGCTCATTACGGGCACCCTGCTGCTGTGGAGCCCTCTCTCCCTCTGGACAATCCCGACGCCTATGGCCATGATTGTCGCACCCAAAACATCGGCCTTTGAAATTTCCTCCCCTCTGACCCTGCTGACCACGGTCCTGCTGGCCGTTACCACCCCGCCACTGGCCCTGATGAAAATGTTGTTGGCCCGATTGGTCCTGTTGCTAACCCTGCTGCTGTCGGTGTTGGCCTTGCTGGCCCTGCTGATTAGGCTGGCCCTGTTGGCATTGCCTATAACCCCCATATCCCTGTCTAGAATCACCTGAACGAAATCGCTTAGTAGGGACCCCCTGATGGGAACTCTGCTCGTGCTGACGAGTCTGTCCATGAGATGGTGCCCCACTAGCACTACTACCCCCAGTCCTGCCCTGTTGGCTGGATTCTCCTGCTCTCTTGCTTCCTTGCAGATGGAAGCGGTGATCCTGGCAATGTAGTAACACATCATTGAGTACATCAGTGAAAGTACTCAGAGATAGATTCCCTATAAGGTGCTGACGGATCCTCCAAGCTAACCCGTCCACAAACAACATTATCTTCTTACCCTCGGTGGGTGACTCATCTGGAACTATGGTGAGAAGTCTCGTGAACTCCTCCTCATACTCAGCAACGGTAGAGTTCTCCTGTTTCAATTTCAATAATTTCCGCCTCATCTCAATCTGCACGGTGGGTGGAAAATACTTGCGATCAAACCACTCCCAGAACGACTGAATCGGGATCGTATCCCTCTCCTCCAATGTGGTGGTAGATCCCCACCACTGCAGAGCGGCCCCCACTAGCTTAAAGGTAGCCAACAACTATTTTTGCACGTCTGTGCACTCATACATACGAAGATGCCGCTGGATATCTTTCTTCCATTGGCTAACGATGATGATATCTGAACTACCAGAGAACTCAGGGGGATGCGCCTTCTGAAAGGTATCCCTAACCCGCTCCCATATAGATGGAAGTTGTGCAGGTATTGGCGCCACTGCCTGAATCTGGGGTGGAGCCTGCTGAACCACCACTAGTGCGGCATTTACCGCCTGAGCAACAATAGCGGCTACCTCATTAACATTCATTGTACCCTGTGCCGGAGCTGCTGGCTGCTCGGCTTGGGCACGCCTATCCTTCGGTGCACGTCTCGGAGGCATATGAAACTTGAAGAAATTCATTAGTCTACAGTTATTATCAAATCTCAAATAGCTGAAGACGTAAACGTAAAAGCAGGAATACAACAATCCTAAAATAGGGCTTTATAGAAAAAATGTTAAGCTGAAAGTGAAATAAGCCGTACAGATCCTAAGGACACTAGAACCTGATGCTCTGATACCACCTGTGATACCCAAATGTACCTTCAACACCTACATCTCCAAAACTCAGTAATCAATGGACTAGAAGTGGGAATCTAAGCCGGGTACATTAGAGCACCTGAAACAACACGACGGTCAGATCCATCGTAACAAGATAATAACTACACACTCAAGTAGTTAATAAATCAATCACGAGTATAAATAATAATTCTACAATTATTAGATTAATCTTTATACCCACCCTTTATCGATATAGTCTTTTAAAATTTATGTATTCAAAAATCATATTTAAAATCCCACTAGTTCCCATATAGGAGGAGACAACTACTAAATATAATGTCCATAGTAAAATAACCACTATGTATCTAAAATAACCATGTCGTAAAGCATTTGTGTATACACACACACACACACACACATAAATTAGGATTAACTCCTATTTATTCAGAGATCACTAGTACACTAAATAACCCGTGACTAGACCCTATATACCATATCACTATCACATAAGTCCCTCATATAAGCTGTCATATATAATAAATCGACACACCCCTCCGCCCTTAGTCCAAATTGGCAAGCCCCCTAACCGCCTCCAAAATATATAAATAATATAGGAAGACCATGACTCTAACCCAAGTCATGCAATATATCAACACAACCATATATGTCCCGTAATGTTAGCCTAAAAATATATAAACAATTTATTTATTCTTTAAATAATTTTTACCCACCCCTTATGTGCAAGGGCTTTAGCATATATGTTATACATGTAGGTTAAGTTCAATATATAATTTATGTCATATTGTTTAGAATATTAAAATTCAAGGGGCTTATGTTCTTAATCATGTGTTAATGACTTACATCCAAAATTTAATCCCAATAACCAATAGCCACCAATTCATTACCCTGATATATATTCAAGGGATTAAATTTATTAATCATACATGGAATTATTCGATTATTTAGCATTAGATGTTATGGATAAGAGAGGAATATAGAACGATATGCCCATATATATCCTTGGCCAGGCCAAGGACGCCCTCCAACCGGACGACCCCTCAGGGGGGTGACCCTTCATCAGGCTCCAGACGACCCCTCAGGGGGCCGACCCTTCATCAGGCTCCAGACGACCATCCGAGGGTACGACAGTACGAGGCCCAAATTAGGCCAGACTCATTGTCGGAAGGAACTTTGCCCTCGGCCTGATATCAAAGGCCGAGGGTGACATCATCACAACGCGTGGTTTGGGAGATACGTGGAACAGTGCGCGTGAGGCTCACATGGCAAGTGGGAGACCGTTATAACCAAGTCACACCCTCACGTGAGGGAATATTATGTCATCATTTGGCATCTACAGGTGTTAATAGGAGACTGGCTAAATGATCATTCACATGCACCATGTATACTTGGGGGGTACACTACACCCCCCAAGACCTATATATACTTATCACCTACAACCCAACGGGAGGAGGATCGATGGATAATTCCAACCCTAGCAAAAACTCTTCTTATACACAGTAGAAAGAGAAAGTGATCTTATGTGATTTTTATCCAAGGCCATTAGTGCCCATAATTAGTGGAACACACACACTCACAGTGGATGTAGGCTAAATTGGCTGAACCACTATACATCATTGTCTTATTCCTCTTATACTCATCTCCTTCTACATACTTATACACTTACATCTCTATGGCTGCCATGGTTACTATAGTTTGAGCTTATCATCACTTATTTGGTGGTGCTATATTTCAGCATCACTAGTTTGGCGCCATCTGTGGGAACGGGAAGACGTCTCTTCCTTGAATACAGCTTGACCTCACTGGGAACTCTGGTGGTGAGCCAGTTCTCCCCCTAAGAGGAGATGTTTCACCATTGAAAGAGACCCACTAAGGTTCTCAATCTCACCAGTATTTTTTCCAGTTCAGCTGTTCATAGCTCAAACACATGGCACCTGAGATGCCACCATCGCCACTCCCTCCATCGGATAGTGGAGTAGGACCCAGCTCCAATCAGCCGCCACCTTAGTCTGAGATGGCTGATGTGGCAGCAGCCTTGAAGTCTCTGGAAGCAAGCCAGCGGATCATGCAGGAGTAGTTCACAGCTCTAAGCCAGAACATACTAAGACCACCAGGGTTCTAACCTGAGATGATTACTCCGGCAGCAGCTCCAGGATAGCATGAGGACAGGGGACCACCCCAGGCACCACGCAAAGACCTTCCACCCCCTCAGCGGCATAGGGATGTTTATGACCCACGGCATCTATGCCTGGGGAAGCAAGGAAACCCTTGCCATGAGGACAGGTATGATGATCTGGAGGGGGAGGAGGCCCCCATAGAATACTAGGAACCGTATGAGGTCTCCAACAATACTGTACGACCTCTCCAGGAGAGCAGAGGGAAGTGTGGAAGGCAAAATCCTGACGATCGCCCAAGTGGCTCTGCTTTCGATCGCTTGAGCAGGGGGTCAGCCTTTGAAAGGCTAGGCCCAGTAAATGACCTGCGGGAAAAATTGTCCAGGTCAAGGAGTGCCGCGAGGTCCAGAAGGAGGTAGCAGATGACCGACCCCGCGGGGGCCGGCCCATGGGATGGGACAACGACCAGGGGGAAGTAAACAGCCGACAGAGGCCAGCTACGGCAGGACCCTCTGACCATCTCAAAGAGGCGGCAGGGGATAACATCGGTCAGGCCGACCCTACGAGGCCATGGAACGACTCGATCCAGCGATTGGAGGATAAGATTGGCGATATACTGAAAAGTCGGGACCCTCTTCAGAGGAGATACACCATGGGCTCACCCTTTGTGGCGAAGATAGTCAACTTCCCTACGCCATCAAAGTTTAAGCAACCTGTGGTCACACCAAGATATGACGGGAGCACCAACCCTATCCACCATGTTGAGATGTATCAATCAGCAGCAGATATATACTTTATCTCAGATGAGATGAGGTGTCGTGCCTTCTCTGGTACCCTGACTGGGGCTGCACATGTCTGGTACACGTCTCTCCCAAAAAACTCCATTGAAAACTTTAAGCAGTTGGCAGACCGGTTCATCCACAACTTTTGCTTTGGGATGAGGCCACAGAAGAAGACCACCCACCTGCTCTATGTTAAGCAGGGGAAGAATGAGAGTCTAAGAGATTACATAGCCAGATTCAACAAAGAAAAGTTGGAGGTGGAAGACTATGAGGAGAGCATAGCTATGACAACCCTGATTAGAGGACTCAAAAAGGGGAACCTGTTATAGAAGCTTGCTGAAGACCCTCCGAGGACGATGGCTGAATTGATGTCAACAAAAGGAAAGGTGATGAACGCCGAAGAGGCGATGGTCGCAAAATACGAAGACGAAAAAGGAGGCGCTAGTGGGGGTAAGTACCCTAAGAATAACAAAGAGGGGAAGAAGAGGTCTACGGACGACAAGTTCGCTGGTTACACCCCTCTAACGGTCAGCTGTGAACAGATTCTCAATGAGATAAAGAGTGATCAATCTCTGAAGTGGCCTGAAAAGTTGAGGGCAGCCCCCAACAAGAGGAATAAAAACCTATGGTGCGAATTTCACCAAGGCCATGGCCACATAACAGACAAATGTTTCTCTTTGAAAGATGAGATTGAGAAGATGCTAAAAGAAGGGAAGCTCAGAAAATACATCGACAGAGGTGCCTTCAAGAGGGTCAGAGGGGAAGACCCCAGAAAAAAGCGAGGTGATACATGTAAAGAAGGTCTTCAAAAAAGAGGGGACAACCCTTCTGATGATGAGGACGACCCTGACCTCCCGCCGAGAGACGATCAAAGCCCTATCAAGAGGCTTAATATGATCTCGCTCAGAGTGGGAATGATCTCCGGGGGTCTAGCATGAGGAGGATCAGAGGTCGCTGACAGGAAGGCAGATGTGGCTGAGGCCAAGGCAGTGACGAAGATGGTACACTCAACCTCTCTGGAGGAGAAGTCAGAAAAGAGGAAGAAGGTCGACATGGACACTATGATAGTGGGATTATCAATAATGGACTTCAAAGGCATCTTAGCTCCACATGATGACCCTCTCGTCATCACTACCAGGGTGCATGGGTGCGAGGTGCCGAGGATCCTAGTAGATGGGGGCTCATCTGCAGACGTGATGTTTTGGCCGTGCTTCAAAGCCTTAGGTCTCAGCCGTGCTAGACTCGTCCCATAACATCATCCATTGATTGGGTTCAGTGGGTAAAAGGTTCATCCCCTTGGAGTGTATGAGGCCGATGTCAGGATGGGGGACGAGTGGCCGAGATGGCTTACCAAGAAGGTCAGTTTCTTTGTGATGGATGAACATGTGTTTTCGACCTACAACATCATACTGGGGCGTGTGGCCCTCAAGGGGTTTGAAGCTGTGCCGTATACGGTCCATCAAATGGTGAAATATCCTACCCCTTATGGGGTGGGGGGAAGTTCAGGGAGACCAGACGACAGCGCGGGAATGTTACTACAACTCCGCTGAAGAAAGAGAGGCACACAAGAGGGCTACAACCACTTACAATATTGATACCCTAGACCCCAGGGATGAGACGAAGCTAAAGAAAGGAGATGTCGCGGAAGAGGTAGAATCCATCATCCTCGATGATGATGATGACCCGAAAAAAACCATCCAAGTCGGTAAGTCTCTGAAGCCCAATATCAAGGAAGACCTCATTAAACTGTTGAGGAGAAGATGAAGCGTCTTTATGTGGAGTCATGAAGATATGCCAGGGATCGACCCTAAAATCATGTGCCACAAGCTCAATGTGGTAGAGGGAGCAAAGCCGGTAAAGCAGAAGAAGAGAATTTACTCTAGAGAAAAGTATGAGGTCATAAGGGATGAGGTTAAAAAATTAGAAGATGTTGAATTTATCAGAGGTCATCTACCCTGAATGGATGTCCAATGCAGACATTATCCCAAAGGCCAACGGGAAGTGGATAATATGTGTGGACTTCATCGACCTCAATAAACACTGTCCCAAATATAGCTTCCCTCTCCCCCGCATTGACTAGATGGTAGATGCTACCGCAGGCCATGAGCTCATGAGCTTTATGGATGCCTATTCAGGGTACAACCAGATCTTCGTGAACCCTGAAGACTTAGAGAAGACAGCCTTCATTACTGACAAGGGGACATACTGTTATAGGGTCATGCCCTTTGGCCTAAAAAATACGGGGAGACGTACCAACGCCTTGTAAATAAAATGTTTAAAGACCAAATTGGGAAGTCTATGGAGGTCTATGTAGATGACATGCTGACTAAGAGTTTGAAGGCAGAGGATCATGTGGCAAGCCTGGAGAGGACCTTTAATACAATGGACAAATACCAGATGAAGCTCAACCCGGCCAAGTGTGTCTTCGGGGTCGGAGCAGGGAAGTTCTTGGGGTTCATTGTCAACCAAAGAGTCATCGAGGCCAATCCTGAAAAGATAAAGGCCCTTGTTGAGATGAAGACCCCCAAGTCCATTAAAGACGTTCAAAGACTCACAAGGAGAGTTGCTGCCTTAAACAGGTTCGTGTCTAGGGCCACAAACAGGTGTCTACCATTCTTCAAAATTCTCAGAAAAGCCTTCGAATGGAGTGAAGAGTGTGATGAGGCTTTCAAGGAGTTAAAATCATACCTGGGGTCTCCCTTGCTGTTGTCACGGCCCGTGCAGGGTAAACGAATTTATGTGTACCTCGTCGTCTCAGAGTCAGCCATCAGTGCAGCCATTGTGAGAGACGAAGATGGGGTACAGAAGCCTATGTATTTTAACAACAAGGCACTCCAGGGGGCAGAGCAAAGATATCCAAGGATGGAGAAGTTATCCTATGCCTTGATCCATGCATCGAGAAAGATGAAGCCATACTTCCAGTCCCATACAATGGTCATCCTCACTGACTCTCCCCTTAGGCAGGTTTTACCCAAGCCTGAAAAATCAGGGAGGCTAATGGCCTGGGATATAGAGCTGGGGGAGTTTGACATAGTGTATCTACCTAGAAAGGCCATCAAGGGGCAAGCATTGGAAGATTTTGTGGCTAAATTTACTTGGGAAGATGATGAAATTGAAGACGAGAGCCTCGAGAAGACAGATACCCTACAGGGAAGGCTCGCTGACACACCCGCAGATAAGGCTGAGACCAGCACCGCTAGTAGAAAAGTGGCCAAAAATGAAGAGGGAAGATATCTCTTCAGACAGGGGACCCTCATCGAGGGAAGTTTCTCAGAAGAGCAGACTGTGTGGAGCCTCTTCGTTGATGGGTCCTCCTGCGATAGCAGAAGTGGGGCTGGACTGATAGTATCAGCACCCGATGGCACAGACATTGAGTACCCCCTGAGGTTCAACTTCAAAGCCTCCAATAATGAATCCGAATATGAGGCCCTGATAGCAGGACTCTCCTTGGCCAAGTCCCTTAGTGTCGGCTAGATTTTGGTCCATAGTGATTCAAGGCTAGTAGTGAATCAGATACTAGGAGCCTACGAGCCTAAGGATGAGCGGATGGATAAGTACCTCGAGAAGGTGAGATCATTGATAAAGAGCTTCAGATAAGTGAAATTAAAGAGGATACCTAGGCTCGACAATGGCCGTGCCGATGCCCTTGCTAGGTTGGCCTCGACGACTAGGACTGACATCAGGAGGACAGTCCCAGTGGAAATTTTGCTTCGATCAACTATTGAAGAGGCTGAGGGAACACTTGGCACTTGCCTGAATATTGATAAGGAAGATTCATGGATGGACCCTATGATCAGATACATTAAAGAGGGGGAGATGCCAGAAACAAGGCAAGAAAGGAAGAAGTTGAGATACAGGGCTGCAAAGTTTACTGTCATTGGGGACACCTTGTACAAAAAGGGATATTTACTCCCCTTACTTAGCTGTGTGCACCCATCTGAAGTTCCATCCATTTTGCAAAATGTGCACGAAGGATCATGTTCGAGCCACATTGGGGGCAAGTCCTTAGCGAAGAGGGTAATCACCCAAGGGTACTGGTGGCCGACCTTGGGGAAAGATGTCGCGGCATATGTAAAAAAGTGTGACAAAGGCCAAAGATTTGCCACCATCCCTCACCAACCCCATCAGCCTCTTACTTCCATTACATCCCCGTGGCCATTTGCAGTATGAGGGATTGACCTAATAGGACCCTTACCCAGGTCCATCAATAACTATCAGTTCCTCATCGTGGCCATTGACTATTTTTCAAAATGGGTGGAGGCGGAGCCGATGGTAACGATCACAGAGCAGAAGACCTTCCAGTTTATATGGAAAAACATTATATGCAGATTTGGTCTCCCAAACACCCTCATCTTAGATAACGGGACTCAATTCAAGAATACATCTCTACAGAAGTACTGTGAAAGGGTGAGTATCAAACAATTCTTCTCCACCCCAGGCCGACCTCAGGCTAATGGGCAAACGGAAGTCACAAACAGGACGATCCTAGACGGGATCAAGAAGAGACTTGAGGAGGCAAAAGGAAGATGGGCTGAAGAATTATATACCGTGATGTGGGCCTACAGGACGACAGCGAGGACCTCTACCAGAGAGACCCCATTCATGCTAGCTTATGGGTTAGAAGTCGTCATCCCCACCGAGATTGGGTTTCCTACTCATAGGGTCCAAATGTATGACCCCCAGAGAAATACAAAAGAGAGTAGACTCGACTTAGAACTGATTGAGGAAAGGAGGGAAGATGCCGAGATAAGGCAGGCCGCCTACCAGCAGAGGACTGCAAGGTTTTACAATCAGAGGGTGAAATAGAGACCAATTGCGGTGGGGGACTTGGTCCTCAAAAATACTTGGCAGAAGCCCAACAAGCTTCATCCTAATTGGCATGGCCCATATAGGGTCATCGATGAAGTCGTCCCTGGGACCTATAGATCAGAAAACCTAGAGGGGGAGCCCTTTTCCAACCCCTGGAGTACAGATCATTTGAAGAAATACTATTAGTAGTTTTGTAAAGTCCTATCGAACGATAGTTGTAATAGGTGTTGCTCCGATAGAACACTTAGAAAATTAATGAGAAATATCAGTGTTTCCTCTCATCTTGTGTTTATCAGTGCTAGTACACTTGGAGACATCTTCAGTGGACAACCCTCGGCCTATAATGAGGGTCAATGGAGGGGACGACCCCACCATTGTCCTCAAGAAAGACGAGGGGAGAGTTTGTTAAAAACCATTAATTTGGTAATTATCTATAATGAGGATCAATGGAGGGGACGACCCCACCATTGTCCTCAAGAAAGACGAGGGGATACTTTGTTAAAAACCATTAATTTGGTAATTATAACCCTCGGCCTATAGTGAGGGCCAATGGAGGGGACGACCCCACCATTGTCCTCAAGAAAGACGAGGGAAGACTTTGTTAAAAACCATTAATTTGGTAATTATAACCGTCGGCCTATAATGAGGGCCAATGGAGGGGACGACCCCACCATTGTCCTCAATAAAGACGAGGGAAGACTTTGTTAAAAACCATTAATTTGGTAATTATAACCGTCGGCCTATAATGAGGGCCAATGGAGGGGACGACCCCACCATTGTCCTCAATAAAGACGAGGGAAGACTTTGTTAAAAACCATTAATTTGGTAATTATAACCCTCGGCCTATAGTGAGGGCCAATGGAGGAGACAACCCCACCATTGTCCTCAAGAAAGACGAGGGAAGACTTTGTTAAAAACCATTATTTTGGTAATTATAACCCTCGGCCTATGATGAGGGCCGATGGAGGGGACGACCCCACCATTGTCCTCAAGAAAGATGAGGGGAGACTTTGTTAAAAACCATTAATTTGGTAATTATAACCCTCGGCCTATAGTGAGAGCCAATGGAGGGGACGACCCCACCATTGTCCTCAAGAAAGACGAGGGAAGACTTTGTTAAAAACCATTAATTTGGTAATTATAACCCTCGGCCTATAATGAGGGCCGATGGAGGGGACGACCCCACCATTGTCCTCAATAAAGACGAGGGAAGACTTTGTTAAAAAACATTAATTTGGTAATTATAACCCTCGGCCTATAGTGAGGGCCAATGGAGGGGACAACCCCACCATTGTCCTCAAGAAATACGAGGGAAGACTTTGTTAAAAACCATTAATTTGGTAATTATAACCCTCGGCCTATGATGAGGGCCGATGGAGGGGACGACCCGACCATTGTCCTCAAGAAAGACGAGGGGAGACTTTGTTAAAAACCATTAATTTGGTAATTATAACCCTAGGCCTATAGTGAGATCCAATGGAGGGGACGACCCCACCATTGTCCTCAAGAAAGACGAGGGAAGACTTTGTTAAAAACCATTAATTTGGTAATTATAACCCTCGGCCTATAATGAGGGCCGATGGAGGGGACGATCCCACCATTGTCCTCAAGAAAGACGAGGGGAGACTTTGTTAAAAACCATTAATTTGGTAATTATAACCCTCGGCCTATAATAAGGGTCAATGGAGGGGACGACCCCACCATTGTCCTCAAGAAAGACGAGGGGAGACTTTGTTAAAAACCATTAATTTGGTAATTATAACCCTCGACCTATAATGAGGGTCAATGGAGGGGACGACCCCACCATTGCCCTCAAGAAAGACGAGGGAGGGGTCAGTGATATTGTTAAAAACATCATAATGAAAGTCATAGGAGAGACAAAAATAGAAGACAGAGAGGCATTATATTACATTACAAAATGAAGATGTTCGTCTGATAAAGAGTACAAAAGTATGAATTACACGAAGAGGGTATGGGCTAGAGACAGCCACCCTATTGAGCAATGTCAGAGGGCAAGGCCTCAACATCTATTGGGGATTCTTCTATGACCATGACACGTCGAGACTCAGACGTGCCCGTGCCTTCGACATGATGAGATTCCACTTGGGCTAGGGCTTCAGCAATAAGTGGATCGTTGAGTTGAACTGCCTCAAGAGAGAGGCGTACGGACGATAGACGACCCACCGACAGGCCGTCCTAATCCCCCTCTCTAAGTACTCAAGTCCGAAGACTTGGAACTCGTCTGAGAGTTTGTAGGCCTCCACAGCATCGGCCTCTGTCTTTTCACTGCCTCAGATAGTTCAGTCTTGTGCTGAGCCCCCATGTTGGTAAATGCCTCGTCCCTCTCCTTATTAAGCAAGTCCTTGGCCGCTATGTCTGCATCATGCTGCCTCGTCAGCTCGTCCAGAACCCTTGTGTGTTCAATTCTGGCACTTTCTAGCTCAGCCCTTGCAGTCTCCAGCTCCGTCTGCAAATCGACCTCATGCTGGATGGCTCTCTCGGCTTCATGGAATTTGTGTTGGTTCTCAACCATCCATTTAGTAGCCGAGGTAAAGGTGCATACAGACTGCACATAAATAATAAACAGTTGTCAAGAGGCTGAGAAAATAGTTAGTGAAAGAATGCAATGCAACTAAGGGAATGAACGGAGAACAAATACCTGAGCTAGGGCATGCAGACCATAGTCATACACTTTTGTTGGAGGCATCTTTGACAGAAATTCATAATCAACAGCCGAGGGGGCTAAAAATATGGACGCCTTGGCTGCCCTTAGGTTCGCGATGAGGGAGGATGGATCGGCCTTCAGAAGCGCCATGTTCTGAGACCAAAAGGCCCCCATGCTGGAAGAGGAACCAGCCCCCTCGAATGACTCTACCCTCGTCCTCGTCCTTGAGTTCGGTCGAGGGTCAGCAGGAGCTTCAGGCTCTTTCTTTTTGTGACTCTCAGCAGTCGGCTCAACTGTCATCGGCTCCACGACCTTCGTCTTCCTCGGAGCTTACTAAGGCTCCTTGCCTTTCTTTTTTCCTAGACCTGCTAGTAAACTGGGAGCAGTCATTTCCCAAAGTTGATTTGATATACCAGAGGTACGACCTAAAAGGAGGACGACATGTTAGAAAAATGCAGAGGCAAAGATGAAACACTTGAAGAAAGTAAAGAATGGAAAAAATAAATATAACTCACATAGTTCTGTCAGGGGGCCGACCCTCAGACCAGCTTCCTTGAGGAACCGAAGGGTCATCAGATCTTCAAACTTTGCAAGTTCACCCCCTCTCCCTCGTCCTCTCAGATATTCAACTATGTCTTTCTCTTCCAGACTAAGTTCGGGGTCTGATCTGACCTTCATTGAAGGGTTAGACCATCTTCTGAGGACCCTCGGACCATCAGCTACAGGTTGCACCTCGGAGGAGAACTCCCATTCTTCAGATATAAAGAAGAATATCTTCTTCCAATCGTGGTTGGAGGTTTGTGCCATTTGGAGAAGTTTTTTGTCAGACCTCCTTGCCCCCAAGTGATAGTACCCAGGCTGTTTAGACGAGGAGGTGATATTGTAACAGGCCAAAAATACGTCGGCCTAGGGCTCATCAGTGGAAGCATTCTTCCACAAGGAGATGTAGCCAAGGATCATCCTCCCGGAGTTGGGAGGAAGCTGAGAGGGGGCAACGCCGAGGGCTGATAAGATATCTACGACAGCAGGATGCAGAGGGAATCTGACACCAACCTTGAACATTTGTTCGTATACTGTAACCTTTCCCTCTTCACCCTCTAAGACCCTCTCAGACTCAGAGGGAACCCTCATAGTTATGTCGGGGGACACTCCATAGGTATGCCTCCACAATAAGAGGTCAAGATCCATAATTGAGGAGATATAAGACGAGGCATGGGAGGTGTCAACCTGGTCAACATCTAAGTCCTCACCCTCATCCTCAGTCCCCTATCCCTCGACCTCATCACCTGTCATAGACCTCTGGGGAAAATCCATCTGGAAGGCATGTGGAGATAGAGTAGTCACAGGGACGGCCTCGGAAGCAACCGTACCCTCGGCCTGTCGGCCTGGGCTTAGGTCAGACGCCTCACCTCTCCCAGAAGGTCCAGCGCTAGTTGGCAACGACGCTCTCTCATCCATCTCTCCTGAATACCTCTCGGCTGGATGACAGGATGACCCACAAGACTCAGACGGCTCAAATGGATTTATTGTGGCAAGAGGAATGGGGAAGATGGGTCGTACCCAATTAGGGTCGGCCCCTCATCTTCTCTCCTCATCTTCCTCTACTCGTCTAATCTCTATGAAAAGCTTCTCTCGCAAGGATGGGAACTCCTCGGGCAAAATTATAAAGCCTTCTAAGCATTAGGGGGTCCATCTTTACAGTAATTTTGAGGGTCGGACCTATCCATTTTTTTGGAAAACCGGACTAGTCCGCTAAACATCATTTTATTCAGTGATTTAGGACCCCGGACTGGTCCGTTTTTCTAGTAAACCGAATTGGTACGGGTTGTCTTCTCAGCTTCTTTTCAATTTCTCCTCAATATCTCGTGATTTTCTCACATCTTCGGGTCTTCATAACTTCTAATCTAGAACTCAGATTAGGACGCCGTTTCTTCCTACGTGTTCACAAATGCGACATCTTCAACTTTTATTTTGGGTCCTCAATCAGATTCCTGGTAGAAATTAAGCTTTTGCCCTTTTGATTCGTCTTCTTTCTTTTCTCTTACTTCTTTCGATTTCTTTCTTCCTTTCATGTAATAATTACCTAAAAAATTAATAAAAAATGCACGAAACTCGTGGTACTTGTTAGACGAAACCGTTAGGCAAGATATGAGATAAACTAATTCATTTTACGTTGTTCGAGGTAATAAAATCCTCTAAATTATGGGGTAAATTTGGAAGAATTTATGCCTAATCAAACCCCCCTAACTTAGAACTTTGATCATCCCAAGCAATGTAAAATAATCAAAACATGATCCAACTCAAAAAAATGGGATAGAATACCTCTTTCGCGAGCAAGCGATTTCATTTAGTGTATGCAACAAGCCTTTAAACCCCTAAGTAACTCTAGTAGGACGAGTTGTGTCTCGTGAGGGTTTGTAGCGAATGTACCCATAAAATTCGACTCAAAGAAAACTCAAAATAAGCAAAAATCGTATAATTCAAACTTTTCCAGAAAATAGTCATCATCAATTCATGTTCAAGAGACTCAAATCATAGTGCCTGTGTGGGAAGCCAGAAATTCAACCGCGAATTTCCACCGATTGAACATTACGTTACTTATCCAAAAATTCGTTTTGATTTCAAAATCTCACGGGATGCTCGCACAAATGAATCTCTCGGAAGGGTGGCTATTTTCTCTCGGTATGCGTGATTTATAAGAGTAAATGTATTGGAACCGTGTTCACGCACACAAGTAGAAAGACATAAATTATATGGTAAACGGATCTCATCATTGGATTACAGTTATAAAAAATGGGAACATTGCCTCTAATTCATATTTATAGTCTCTTTTATTATCTTTTCGTGTTTTAGCCCTCCACGCGGTAACCAATTTCGCATAAAGGACTCGGTTAGGACTTTTTTTGGGGTTTAGGGTGTATTGGGTAAAATGGGGATGATTGGGAATTTCGAAATTGGAAAATTTTCTTATGATGTCCATTACTGCTTTTTCCGGGCTTTTGCTCCTTTTTCTGATTTTTTTATTTTTTTTTTTGCTATTTTTGTTGAGCATGTTTATTCTTTTCTTGCCCCTTTTAATGCACTTTCCGGATTTAATTTCTAGGATTATCAACTTTTGCAATTCCGGGCCAATTGAGGTTTTTCGGGTTGTCAAACGAAAGGGAAAAATTTATTCGACTCAATTTGGGTTTACAAAAGGGGTAATTTTTTGCTACTTTTTCTGGCCTATATTTTTAGTTGACAAACAAGGGCCTACCTCATTGTCCAAAATACTAATTGCGTTACCATATGCGTCTCGAGATTACTTAAACTTAGAGATCTATTTAGAACATTTTTCAAGGCAATATCACACACATTTTCCATAATCGATCAAAGTGAAAGAATTGAGATCCTTGACGACTTGTTAAAACGCTGAAGAGAACTTTGAGTTAACATTTAACTCGGATTGATTTATAAATTCACAATAATGAAAGGCTCGAATCTCACCGGGTTTGTTAATCTCCACATTTATTTGCTAAGTCGTCTGCGTTCGCTCAATTTCCATCTTTGGTCAATTTCGGATTTGTGTATTATGTTTTTACAATTTGAGACTTTAAACCATCTTTTAATGATATTTTCGAAAATTATATTCCAATTTTTATTTATTTTGAAGAAAAATATTTTTGGCTTTTTCAGAAATTTTCAGTTTTTTTTAAATTTCTAGGCATTTTTGAAGATTTGTGAAGTTTTAGAAAGACGCACTTGTGACCCCCACTAACTTAGACTTTTGCATTGTCCTAGAGCAAAAAAGGACTAAAATCTAACTCAAAGCGAATTAAAAGTGTGAGAAAATAAAACGAACAAATAAAGCATAAATGCGATTTTTTTATAGATAACAGAAAACTTGTGTTACGAGGGAGAGGGTGGAGAACATAGAACCAACATTTTAAATAGCAACCGACAACACAAAATAGCAACCAATAGTAATGGGTGTCACTGAGGCGGTGGATTAGAAGATCCGGGCGCGCTGGGATCATATGGATCATAGAAGAAGGTTGGAGGGTGTCCACCGAAGTTGAGCTCATATAAGTAGGTTTGGAAACGATGTATCATGCTCATATACCTTCAGTAGGCCTCCTGATCCCGTTGATATACTGCTTGATCCCTATTGTATTGTGTGATGAAACCGTCGACCTGGGTTTCCACCGCCGAGAGACGGCGATTAATTTCAGCATTGGCGGGTGAGAAATCAGAATCTTCACCACTGTCATAATCTTCGTCGCCCTCGCCCATCTCAATATCTTCCTCCTCTTCGTCGCTACTCACTTTGTCACCGCTCTCGTCATCACTACTTTCCTCCTCGTCGCTGCTCTCTTGTGCCAATCGGGATTGGATAACGGCTTGTTGGCATTCCTGTTTGGTCCGGGTGGTGGACGCAAATGGAGTTGGGAGGTGTGAGAAATCTTGTGGTGGGACAATGCCGGCGTCGGTTAGCATAGATGTGATGAGACGGGGAAAGGGAAGAGGGGTGACACCCTTTTTATTCGTGGCGGCAAAGAATATATCTTTGTAAATGCACGCAACTAGATTAATGGGGGTGGTGTGGTCGAAAAGGTGGTAGACGAGGGTGGCTTGACGCGGGTGCATCGTCGACTGATTGCCCGTGGGGAGAATGTTGGCGCACACTATTTTGAAAGTGAGGCTTGCTTTGTCACTTAGCCAGCCCACTGGGTAGGTTTCGGTGTTCCAAAGAGCATTGGGGTCGATACGAGACATGCACACGTCTTTTTCAAGCGGAGCGAGATGGTTTGGTTAAATGTGTGGTTGTGGGTTCGGGACATCTTTTGCAGCCAACTTTTGGGACAGAAGTTCCAAAGAGAAAGGAACGCGGACGACGCCCATGTAAGCTTGAGTCGTGTGGTGATCGGTGCGAACAAGGGAGCCGTAAAAGGTGCACACCGCATGGTGCCAGACCGCGTCATGGGGTTCGTTAAGGAAACGACACCAACCGCGGGCCATGAAGAGGAGGGTGACAACATAAGGCATGTCATTCCAAATGACTTGTCGTTCTATTTGGAGTTTGTGAGGTTGACCGAAAAAGCGTTCGCACCACCGTTGCTCTTGACGGGAGTGACATCCGGCGGCGAGAATTATGATGGAATCATATTTTTGGGGAGGCGGTTGGTTGTCCATGGTTATGGGATGGGGTAAGAGTGTTTGGGCAGAATAAGGGCAAGAGAGGAGAGGAGTGAGTGGTTATGGGGAAATGGGTTGGGGAAAGGTGGAATTTATAGGTGGTGAGGGGAGAGGGTTGGGTATGATTTAGAGGGAAAAGGGGGAAGGATTCGGAGGGAAAAGGGGGAAGAAATTTGGAGGGAAAATGGTTGGTGGGAAGGATGGGGACGAAAATGGAGGGAAAATGAGGGATTGGGGGGGGGGGGGGAAAGGGGAAGAGTTGCAGACATCGGACCAATTCGGGTCTCCAAGATTGGATTGATCTGGTCCCTGTATTTTTTTATTTCAAAAATTACCAAACCGAACCAATTCGGGTGCCCAGGATCGGACTAGTCCGGTCCCCAGAAATGTTCTAGTTCCCCTATGGGCTGGTATAACCACCTCCGATGACTTTCGATTTCTCCTTCTTACGATCTCACACCTGTTTGACTTGATTACCTCTCTCCTCAAAATTTGCAGCTCTAAAATTCTCGCCTCGTAAGACGTGTTGGTGCTCGATTTCCTCTCTGCTTGTGACGTTATCCTACGGACTCCACTCATCCTAACATATGTGCAGCTACTATACACAAGACTTCACCCCATACACGTCGGGGGTGTGACGACCTCTCAATTGAAGCTCACTCAACCCCGTAAATGGGGTTCAACAACCAGATTGTGCCGATCTCTTCTACACACACCTCAACATATAGCTTTAGGCTTTGTCCATTGACTTTAAATGCGTCCCCCCTTTGGGATCTTCTAATTTTACTGCTCCATGGGAGAATACGCTCTTCACAACGAATGGTCCAGTCCATCGAGACCGTAATTTACCCAGAAATAGATGAAGCTGGGAGTTATAGAGGAGCACCTTTTGTACCGATTGAAACTCTTTTCGTCGAATAATCTTATCATGTGTTAGTTTCATCCGATCTTTTACAATCTTGGCATTCTCATACGCGTCATTGCGTATCTCCTCTAACTCAATAATTTAAAGCTTGCGAGCTGCACCGGCTTTGTCCATATCATAATTTAATCTCTTATTGGCCCAATACGCTTTGTGCTCTAACTCGATGGGAATATGGCAAGGTTTTCCATACACAAAGCGGAATGGGGACATTTCTAGTGGGTTCTTGTATGCGGTAGGGTTGGCCCAAAGCGAATCGTTCAATCGAAGGGACCAATCTTTCCGATCGGGATTGACGGTCTTCTCTAGTATGTGCTTGATTTCATGATTAGTCAACTTAGCGTGCCCATTCATTTGTGGGTGATATGTCGTTCCGACCTTGTGAATGACACCATACTTTTTCATAAGTCTTTCAAACGGCTTGTTGCAAAAGTGTGTGTCGTTATCACTAATTATCGCTTTAGGTGCACCGAAGTGAGAAAGTATGTGTTCTTGCTGGAACTTTATCACCACTTTATTATCATTGGTCTTGGTAGCTATATCTTCCACCTATTTAGAAACATAGTCTACCGCGACTAGGATGTATAGGTATCCGAAGGACGGGGGAAAAGGTCCCATGAAGTTAATATCCCAGCGGTAAAAAATCTCAATGATGAGAATCGGGGTTAATGGCATCATGTCTAACCGAGTGATCGCTCCCATTCATTGACACTTGTCGCAAGATTTGCAATAATTGTTAACATCCTGAAACATTATGGGCCAGTACAAATTGTATTGGAGAATTTTTGCGATTGTCTTTTTCTCAAAAAAGTGGCCCCCACATGCTTCCGAATGACATAATTGGATGACTTTTGGAATTTTGTCATCCGGTACACATCGTCGGATGATTTGATTAGCATAATATTTAAAAAGTAATGGATCATCATAGAAAAACATGCGCGACCAAGTGATGAACCTCTTCTTATCTTGCGGTGTCCAATCGGGAGGGACAGCTCCCGTGACAAGATAATTCACTATATCCGTAAACTAGGGCAAAGAAGAGGTGGCAAAGAGTTTCTCATCTGGAAAGTATTCGTCTATGGGTGTGAGATCACTAGGTACATCGGACGAAAGCTATGACAAATGGTCAGCAACGACGTTTTCTATTCCTTTTTTATCTTTAATGGAGAGATTGAACTCTTGTAGGAGTAGGATCCACCTTATGAGGCACGACTTTGTGTCCTTCTTCGCAAGTAGATACTTGAGAGTCGCGTGGTTGGTGAAACAAGTGATGGGGGAACTGATAAGATAGGACTGAAATTTGTCAAGAGTGAATACAGCAGCTAGCAATTCCTTCTCCGTGGTGGAGTAATTGAGTTGTGGTCCGGTGAGAGTCCGGCTGGCTTAATAGATGACGTGAGCCTTGTTGTCTTTTCTTTGGCCCAAAACAGCCCATATCGCATAATCGCTAGCATCACACATAAGCTCGAATGGTAAGGACCAATCCGGAGCTTGCATAATGGGGGCGGACACAAGCATGTTTTTTAGTTTTTCAAAAGCACTTTGGCATGCTTTCGTTCATTCAAATGGGGTGTCCTTCATAAGAAGATTGCTTAAGGGTCTAGAGAGGGCGCTAAAGTCCTTAATGAACCTTCTATAAAATCTCACGTGGCCCAAGAAAGAGCGCACGTCTTTCAGCGATTTAGGCGGGGGTAGGTCAACTATGACATATATTTTTTCTCTATCAACCTCGATCCCTTTGGATGACACATTGTGGCCAAGAACTATACCCTCGATTACCATAAAATGGCATTTTTCCCAATTTAGCACTAAGTTCTTTTACAAACATCAGGCTAGTACTTTCTCCAGATTGACTAAACATAGGTCAAAAGAGGTGCCAAAAATACTAAAGTCGTCCATAAACACCTTTAGCCCTCTCTTAACCATGTCACTGAATAAACTCAACATGCACCTTTGAAAGGTCGCCGGTGCATTACACAAGCCAAATGGCATACGTTTGTAGGCAAACGTTCCAAAAGGGCAAGTGAATGTTGTTTTATCTTGATCAATTACATCTACCTCAATTTGGTTATATCCGGAATAACCATCTAGGAAGTAATAATAAGGGTGGCCCTCTACTCGTTCAAGCATTTGATCAATAAATGGTAAGGGGAAATGATCTTTCCTAGTTCCCGTGTTGAGTTTTTGATAATCAATGCAAACGTGCCACCCAGTGGTGGTACGTTGGGAAACTAGATCTCCCTTGTCATTTTCAATCACAGTTATGCCCGACTTCTTCGAAACGACTTGAATGGGGCTTATTCACTTACTATCCGAGATTGGGTAGAGAATCCCGGCAGCCAACATCTTTATAATTTTAGCTTTCACCACATCTTTCATCGTGGGGTTTAGCCCTCTTTGCATTTCTCTCGAGGGCTTCACATCCTCTTCGAGGTGAATCTTGTGGGTGAAAATTAGAGGGCTTATCCCCTTCAAATCAGCTATGCACCAACCAAAAACACTTTAGTGCTTCCTCAAAATCTTTATTAGTTTACCCTCCTGCTCTTCATCTAGGCTAGAGGAGACAATAACAGAAAATGTCTCACTTTTACCTAGGAAAGAATATTTAACATTGGTGGGTAGTTTCTTCAACTCGAGAGTCAGGAATGTGTCACTATAGGGCACCATATGTGCATCTCTTGGCAGTAACTCTTTGAATTGAGAAACCCAATTAGCATCTCTCGCGTCCTCGTCTAATGCTCTCTCATCGAGTAAGCCTCTCAACTCCTTTATCTCCCTCTCGAACTCGGTGTAGGCTCCCTCACCATCATAACTATAATCTAGGAAAGCTTCTAAGGCGTCTCCACAGTAATTTTCCTCAAAGTGCTATTCTATAATATCCTCAATTAAACTCACAGCGTGAAGATCATCTTCCTCCCCTGCCTATTGGCCTATGTTGAAGATGTTTGTTTATAATGTCATATTCCCAAAAGTGATTTGTATCTACCCATTTATAGTATTGATGACTGCATTAGTCGTGGCTAAAAATGGGCATCCAAGGATGATGGGAACATTATTTCTCGAGGCAAAGGAGGGATCCGTGTCCCAAATGACAAAATCTAGCGGGAAGTAGAAAGTGTCCACTTGGACTATCACATCCTCATCTATACTTACGGTATCTTCATGGTTTGATCTGCTAACTGGAGAGTGATCTTTGTGGGCTTAAGGTCACCCAGATCAAGTCTCCTATAAATCGAATAGGGGAGGATATTGACACTTGCCCCTAAATCGAGTAAGGCTTTTTCGAATTTGTTCTCTCCAATGGTGCAGGAAAAGGTGGGGGCACCGGGATCTTTATATTTAAGTGGGAGATCATTAAGAAGGACTGAGTTCACATTTTGTGATAGAAACATGTTCTTCTTTACCTTGATCCTCCTCTTGACTGTTAACAAGTCTTTTATGACTTTTTCATAGGATGGAATTTGCCTTATTGCATCGAGGAATCGTAAGTTCAACTTTACGTTCTTAAGCACTTCTTCACTTATGGTCCTTTTATGGGCGGGAACCAAAATTTGAGGAAATGGCGCAGTGGAGGGTGGTTTCACAACTACCTCGGGCTCACTAGTGTTTTCCTTTTCACTCTCGTTCAAGGAGATATCTTCGGCCTCTTTTGTGCCTGGCGAATTCTCCTTGTCTTTTGAAATGGCATGTGGGGGAGGTGATAAATCAATAACCCTCCCACTACGAAGAGTGGTTATCGCTTGGCAGTGCTCCTGTTGTTCGGTATAAGTGGATCTAACACTAGGTTGACCTTGGGGAGGTCTTTGGCCTTCGGTTGGAAACTTACCCTTCTCTTGGGTGCTCAATGTAGCTTTCATCTGGGAGATGTTTGCTTTTATTTCGGTGAATAAGCGTTCATATCGAGCATTGTGTGCACCTTGAGAATTTATGAATTGGTTCATTGTATCCTCTAGGCTCCTACGCGGTGGGGCTACATATGGTACTGGAGGTGGTGGCGCTTATTGGTATTGAGGATGTGGTGGAGGTGGAACAACCTATGAATGTGGGTTCATCGCAGCTTGTGGTTGTCTATAGTTGAAACCAGGATGGTTCCTTCATGAAGGGTTGTAAGAATTTCCATGCAGGGCATTAAATTCCCTTTAAATCCTCCTATAGCATCCACCTACTCATTGTGCATGGCCTTGTAGGCATAGATCGCTGGGTAGACCTTTGTGGAGTGGCCCGCCTCACAGATAGCACACACTTTTTCTTTCGAACCATGGCTGGATCATCAGATGTTTCTCAACCGACCATCAAACCACTCCTTCATATCTCTCTGAAACTAATCAAATAGACTGTCTATTAAGGTATTTCTATCCAAATGGTATAGACCGGAGGCATTTTGATTGGTATATGGTTATCTAGGTCGAGCTTGGTTGGGATCAGATGTGTCCCATGCTTGAGTAGTCTCTGCGACATACTTAAGGTGGACCTCGGCATCGCATGCGTCTAAATCCTAAAAGGGACTTTCACACATCGTTTGAACAAGTTGTTTGGAAGCTATTTTCAACCCATTATGGAATAAATATATCACTAGGTGTTTTACAAAATCATGATGGGGGCATGTGCTTACTAACTCTTGGAACCGTTCCCAACATTTGTCAAAATACTCATTATCGTGTTGTTAGAAAGCTTGGATTTGAGTCTTGGCAGAGTTGGTTTTGTGACTAGGATAGAATTTTGAGACAAACTTGGACTGCATATCTCTCCAGGAAGTAACATAGTTCAGGGGTAGAGACCATAGCCAGGTATTAGCTTTATCCTTTAAGGAGAAAGGAAAAAGCTTTAGGCGAGTGACATCTTGTGTGAAAGTTTGACCACCAAATGTGTCACATGCCTCTTCGAACTCATGAATATGCAGGTATGGTTTCTCAAAATCCATGCCATGAAACATAGGGAGAACCCATATCATCCCATTTCGAAAGTGGAACTGATCGATAGTATACGAAAGTAAAATACAACCAGGGGTGACTATTCGCATAGAAAGAGTAAGTCTTTCATGGGACGATATGGGAGATCTCCCTCTCCAGTACCGAAACTCGTTGCGTCAGACATTGCGCTCTCACTCCCTTCAAATGATTATGTGTACTCACTCGGTGTCCTAGAGGTGTGACTCGAAGTTTGATTCAGGGTGTAGCTACTGATAGAGTGCTCAGGAGTAGGAATGGGAAACCAGAATTATGGAACATGAGGTGTGTGGGGTCTTTCAAAGTTATACTCAACTATAGGGTTTTCGTGGATTCTGACTAGAGTATTGTGAGGAGTCTGAGTGTGTTCAGGATTTTGCATTAAAGGCATTGAGAGATGATGAAAAAATATATATTTTTTCAAATTTTTTTATTTTTTTGGATTTTTGGTCAAAGTTTTAGATTGACTTAATCTAACTTAAGTCCCCGGCAACGGCGCCAAAAACTTGATGCGGCCACAAATGTGTCTAGTGTGCATGCTATTTAGGCTCAAGTGCAAGCCTTGTCGCTCAAGTAATAATTCGATAAGTAGGGTATCGATCCTCAGGGAAATAGGACGAACGGAGTCGTAACGACGTTTGAAAGACAAAGGAAACCTAACTTTGACTTATAAAGAAACGAAAAGATGATTTAGATTGTGGAATGACTACAACTAAATGCAATTATGAAAAGATAAAATGAAATTATTCTAATTAACCTAAATATTGATGATGATTTAACAAAAAATTTGACTATAAGATGAGAAAGATAGGTCGGGTTACAATCCCACACACCCTAGTAATTCACTTTGTTGGATACTAGATTCAAAATTAAAACTTCAAATGAATCCGACTTTTTATGTGACAACCCGAATATAAATATGATAAATTATGTTTAAATCATGATTAACTTATGTGATATGGATAATATGTTATTAGTATATATAATGTTAAGTCATTATATTTAGTCTAATCTTAGCTTCATAAAGCATGAAAAATGAATTAGTTACGAATGCGAGATTTTAAAGTTTTCGGTAGGAATGTTCGGGTTTAAGGCTAGTTTTGACCTTTATAACGTAATAATTGACTTGCGGTGAAACCTAGATATTTGTAGACAGGTGAGTTGGGGTTGTAACACAATAAACGGTGTCTGAAACGGAGGTCCGGGTAAGAAGTTATACTTAAATTACTAACGAATGGCAAATCTGTCCATTCATTAAGTGGTAATTTGTCCTTTATGCCCAATAACTGTATTAAATTGGTTGGTTGGAGGTGGAGGTTGGTTTGGATGACTTAAACCCTTGCGATATCCTCCTTTATTCAGCAAACTCAGTTTGGTAGAGCTTTAGGTTGAGGAAAAACAATTGTGAGGGTTGGGAAGAAGAAAGTGAGGAGAAACATTCAGAAAAATTCATAGAAAACTACGTAAAAGCCCCTAAGGAAATTCCACCCATGAATCTTGTTATTTTTATTGTATTTATGATTTATATGATAGATATCCTTGATTTTTTATTTAACTTTCATGCTTGGGTGCATATTTATGGATATATGCAAGTTTAAATAAAGTTGAATGTGTAAACCCTTAAATTGTTTTGTTTAGTAACCTTGTTTATTCAAACTTCCATATCTTTTTGTATGATTACTTAAATTGATTGATTACAATTGGAGATTAACATGGACTCATATGTGTGTGACATATCCTAAAATCATGTGAAAATACCAAGAAATGAGTCTTTGGTGAGAGTTTGAAGTTAGGGTATGAAATCTGCCCTAAGGGTGTAAGTATGCCCGCCATGTGTTCGATGTTTTGCTTGACATAGTAAATGAACCTTAAAAATTATGAAACTCTAATTTTTTATTGTTAAATATGTTTACTGATGTTGGGTGAAATATCATATAAATTTATGATGTAGAAAAATTATGAAAATTCATGGAAGTTGAATGAATGATAAAAGAGCCTATACGGCAGATTTGCTATGTGGTAAAGAAATGGGCCTATCTTGCTCTAGGAGACCTGAAATTATGTAACGTCTTTTGTATTGGAATACTAATATGATAAGGATTGAATTACCAATAAGAAATGAATGTATGTTTGGTCTATGATTTGAATATATCAAATATATTAACATGAATTTGGATGGAACTTCACTTGTGATAAATGATTTGAATAGAATCATATGATACTTAAAAATTGAGTTATGTTTGAGATAGTCCTTGGATTGTTGATATTCTTATGATTATACTAATATTGTAATAATTATAGGAAGGGAATAAGAAATAGTTGAACAAGTGCCGAACAAAGGAAAAGGAAAGCCAATTAAATTACCAAGGTGAGTGTACTTATGATTTGCTTCATATATAAATATGAATATAAATCTAAGAGCGGATTTGTTTGAATACTTCGGTATTAAGGATTTGTTTGGATATTAAAATATCCAGGATTTTTTAGGTCTCATGATCCAGTATTGGTTTGAATACTTTGGTATTCAGGATTTGTTTAGATATTAAAATATCCAGGATTTGTTTCAATCTTATGATCCAGGATTGGAATTGGACAAAGATCCAATGATTTGTTGGAACTTATGTTCCAGGATTTGTTATTTCCAATGGCCAGACTTATTATTTCCAATGGGTAGAATTACTATTGCCACTGGGCAGACTTCTTATTGCCAATGGGCAGACTTATTATTGCCAATGGGCAGAATTAATATTGCCAATGGGAAGACTTATTATTACCAATGGGAAGACTTATTATTGCCAATGGGCAGAATTACTATTGCCAATGGGCAGACTTATTATTGCCAATGGGAAGAATTACTATTGCCAATGGGCAGACATACTATTGTCGATGGGCAGAATTATCATTGCCAATGGGCAGAATTATTTGGGCCTTATGGTCCAGGATTTGTTATTGCCAACGGGCAGGTTTGATTGGATTTAATATCCACATATTTCATATATAATTGTTAAGTCATTATATGGCATGATTGATTGGATTTAATATCCACATATTCTATATATAACTGTTAATTCATTGTATGGCAGGATTGATTGGAGTTAATATCCACAGATTTGATATATAAATGTTAATTCATTATATAGCAGGATTGGTTGGATTTGATATCCACATATTTGATATATATAGTTTTTAACTCATTGTACGGAAGGATTGGTTGGATTAATATCCACAGATTTGATATAGAACTGTTATTTCATTTCAGAGAAGGAGTACCTCACTAAGCGTAATGCTTACGGTTTATATTTTAACACTTTCAGGGTTGTAAGCTGCCAGCTAGGATGTCATATGATCAGAATTTGAGAATTGCACCGTTAGAAAGAGCTGGGGATTAGACATGGGAGGTTTTGTCATTGTCACACTAAGGTTTTAATACACTCACATATTGTATATATTGAGTTAGCATGGATTGAGTTGATCATAGTTAATCACATTATTGTATGTCTGCTTAATTACGACTCTGATATTGATTTCGGTATGGAATAAGAATAATATAATGTTCATTGTGCACATTATGTAGGAAAATATTGATAAATGAATTATATTTCCATTGGGCTCAAGATTATGATCTAATTATTCTAATAAGAAATGATTAGTATGGATATTGGGTTTGGGGTGTGACATTTTAATACTCCTAAGTATTACATATATGAGGGATCGTAGCCCGCACAGTACGTAAGCCTATGTTGAATTAAAAATCCGGTCTTTATTTCTCCTAAGTATTACATATATGAGGGATCGTAGCCCGCACAGTATGTAAGCAAAGGTTGAATTAAAGTAGTATCGTATTAACTACGATACAATTTATCTAATTTTTTAATTCCAACTTCTATTTTCACTAACATGAATTATATCGGGTGGGGTTCATGCACCCTAATCCTTGAAAGCTTAGCCGGACATACTAAAACTAGAAGAAAACATGTTTTAAATGATAGAAAACATTTTTACTAGCTATTGAAGTTGAAGAATACTGAAATTACTACTAAAGCATTAACTACGGCAATAATGAAATCAAGGATTGGAACGAATTTACTTGAATTGCAATCTGGAATCAAAACTAGGGTTTTTGTTGTTTCTTCTCTAAACTAATTGCAAAGCTTCTCTAAAAATGAATTAGAAGCCTCCTTCTTTTTTGGGAGTTCTTTTAAATTTATATCCAATGTAATTTACAACAGTTGGATTGATGCAAAACTCTAAGAAGAAGAAGATCTTATCAAATCTCGTACACCGGATTGATCCGGCCAGGACACACCGGACTGGTCCGATCAGTAACTGGACTTATTCATTTTTCAAAACACCCGGATCGATTCGCTAGACATCCATCTTTACAGTAATTTTGAGGGCCGGACCAATTCATTTTTTTGGAAAACCGGACTGGTCCATTTTTCTAATAAACTAGAGTGGTATGGGTTGTCTTCTCAACTTATCTTCAATATCTCGTGATTTTCTCACATCTTCGGGTCTTCATAACTTCTAATCCAAAACTCAGATTGGGACGCCGTTTCTTCCTACGTGTTCACAAAATGCGAGATCTTCGACTTTTATATTGGGTCCTCAATCGGATTCCTGGTAAAAATTACGCTTTTTCCCTTTTGATTCGTCTTTTTTCTTTTCTCTTGCTTCTTGCAGTTTCTTTCTTCCTTTCATGTAATAAATACATGTGAAATTAATAAGAAATACATGAAAGTTGGGGTACTTGTTAGACGAAACTGTTAGCCAAGATATGAGATAAACTAATTAGTTTTATGTTGTTCGAGGTAATAAAAGGCTCTAAATTAAGAGGTAAATTTGGAAGAATTGATGCCTAATCATGGAACCAGGCTCTAAGATACACATATATCAATAACGCACAAATATATATGTATTCTTATCATATTATATATACTGTAATTACATCGTACATATATATATATATATATATATATATCACTCCTCAAATGTATATAAGGCTATAATTTCCAATCTTATAATTATATTTAAGTATTCTCCTACTTAAATACTAATCCCATAAGTATTCTCTTACATAAATATACCTCGCACCTTGATCACCTTTAGGGATTTATACACTCTTCGAATATCCCAATTCATAACCATTTAATAAGTATACCCTCAACTTATCTTCAGCCTATAATCCAAATTCCGTCCTAGTCGCCTCGTAGGATTTACTCAATTATAGTTGGCATATAATTATAATATCTACTCACACAATTATCTATATATAATCGCCCACCGAAATACTCCCTCGAGTGTTATTCATCCCAAACACCCCTAATTAAATAATTCATGGACCCCATTTCCCATGAACCCAAAGTTTACATATCGCTCAAAAATTAATTTGGAGGTCCCCACTCTATTTCAGGAACCCTAAACATTTAATTCCTCAATCTATTTATTTTCCTCGAAAATATACTTTTAGTGACACACACTTTTTGTCCCTTCCTAACCCCACTTAACTCCGTTAAATGGTTAGGAATAATTTCCCTTAATTAGGTATGTATATCCTCAATTGAACAAGCTAAAAACCATTTATTTGGGAATTTATCCCATTTAAACAACACTAGCCGAAATTGTCAAAAATCCTGAACGGTCGATCGATCGACCCTTGGCCATCGATCGATCGATCGATCCAGACAGCTTCTTCTCCGAGAAGTTATTTCGGCCATTAAAGCTTCCTCCAAGATTTTATCTCCTCTCCTATCATTCTCCAACCTCAATCAACAACCTATACACACATAAAAAGGGTATCCTAGAACCCAAATCCAACCACTAATTTCAAATGATTTCTAATTTTCTCGAATTTATTATTTTTTGTGGTTTATCCGTTAATCTTCCGAAAAACCCATTTTGATTCACAAAAACCCATCCCGAAAATATTTGTGGTTTATTTCTACCAACTATAATTTGAGATTTATGTTTGAAGAGAAATAAATAAGTAAACACTTGCCTCGTGGATAAAATCTGAGGACCTCGAGTCGAATTCCGTGGAGTTTGGATGGAATCTCCCTTTCCTCTCTTCTTTTCTCCTCTTCCTTTCGTTCTCTATTTTTCTTTCTTTATTTCTCCATCTCTCATGCCTTTATAAGGGAGAAATAAGGGTTTGTCCCTTATTAACCCAAAAATGACTCATTTACTCAATTACGAGTCCCTACTGGTCCAAAAATTTCCAGAACCCAAATACTACCCCTGAATACTCTATTCTGACTATCTCGGCCATTCCGAACCCAACCACACACTCAAAATCTCCATCCGAGTCACTTATCGCTCAAACGACTTTTCTAATTGTTCGAGCGAGATACTCTGTCGTTCGTGTGACATTGTTATCTCATTCGAGCGACAGGTCAATGTCGCTTGGACGACGCGCCGCCTCAAGGATTTTATTTAAGGCATGTTTTCCATCAGATTTCAGAGTGTACGTTCTGGAAAAAATGTTTTTGTACCAGTACGTTTCTGCACACAAGTTTTCTAAGGTTTTCCAAATTTAATGCATTTTTAGAGTTTCAAAGATCCGAGTATTCATTAATATATCCTATAGTGATCTTTGTGGAACCAAGAAGAGTTGTTCTACACTGAACATCGTTGGTTTTGCGGTGAAGATTTGGTGGAGTTCGATTTCAACATCGTAGACGTTACAAGCCATATCAGTGGACATTTAGACATACGTGGACGCGTGTGTTGTGGACAGGATCATGGAATAAGGTTACTTTATATATGGCCACTGTGAGAGGAGTGTTTGAAGATCAGAGGAGCGTCAAGTCTCATGGGTGGATCGAGTCATTGAGTACGACTATCGTCTGTACCTTTGTAAAACCATATTCATAGTGATTGTCTGGCTTGGGTCGTCCGAGGTTTTTGCCATTTGTGGTTTTCCTCGTACATTCGGCGTTGTGAGTATTATTTAATTTATTTTACTTTATTTAATCACTAGATGGATGTTTAGGATTAATCAACATAAAATTCAGTTAACTTAGAATTTGCTCACAACTTGGTGCGAATTAAAAAAAATGGAAAAAGGCTTTTTACAAAAAGAGAAATTTAGGTTTTGATAACTTTGCTTTTTGCGTGTAGTCGTTGTTTGAAGCCAAGTTAATCAAAACCTTAAAATACCTACAAAATATAACAATCTTAAGTGTAGAGCGATAAGTAAGGATATCAATCCACATCAAGGGGGTAAGCTAGAGACAAACTCAATTGTAGTTCAATTTTTATTTTATTTTCGGAATTTTTCTTTTCTATTTTTTTTTTTAGCTTTTTCAAATATTAAAACAATTAGGGTGAGGCTGTGAAATAACACTAAACTATAATGAAAGATCAAATTACAAACTAAAAAGTGACTAAAATGAAAAATAAAGTCTAACACAAAAATATGAGATAAATAAGGTAAATAAATGTGAGAATAATCAAGGATTGGGATTACACAACAAATTTTAGCTATTCTAACTAATTAATTTAATTCTCCCAAATTAATATCAAAATTACAAATCAACTCTCGTTGCAAATGTACTTTTTAATAGCAACCTTTTAGTAAATTAAGTTTAACCCCCCACAACTCTAGATAATATATCTACACTCCTTTTAATTAATCACCCGCTAGGATCGATTTATCAAAATTTATGTAAATCTAAAAATTGAATTTTAGAGTTTAAATTCAAGGAATAATACCACACTTAAGAAACCCATATCTCTAGTTCGAATCTAAAATGGATATTATAACTTAGAATTTTGATTTTCTCTTGAAAATCATTTACCCTCTCTCAAGGGGTAAATTTAAGGGTGAGGGATCAAAATTAATATTCAAAGGAAATTTTCAAGTAATAAAACTAATTAAATTAAAATAACATCAAATAAGGGTTCACCTCACCCCTTGAAAGGGGATTTAGCCTAACATGGTATGAAATTTGACAAATTAATAATCAAAGGCATAAAATAAATGAGAAGAGAAGAGAACAATCAAACCCAATCTCTTGAAGTGAAATTGAAATCTTATTTCCTTGAAATCAAGCACAATCCATCCAATATGAGCATCCAACAATAATCAATTCAATATAATACTCAATTGATTTACTCACAATTTATCACTCAATAATCTCTAATAAAAAAAATAAAAATATTTATAACTAATTTGCCTACCTAATTTATTTTCTACTCTAACTATCTCTCTCTTGAATTCTCTCTACAAATTTATGATCCTTATTTAAATGGGATCTTCCATCTTATATAGTAGGGATGGATCATGGGGGTAATTTGGGTAATTGGGAGTGCACAAGTGCATGGAAAAGATGTGAGGTAAGGAAGGTATATGGGTGAGGGAATTGGATGACAAAATCTGATAAGGTTATGGGGTATTTTGGGTATTGGGGTAAAAAGAGGTAGTTGGGGGTAATAAGGGAAAAGAGGGTTAAGTGGGTTTTAACACATGTGGAAATTGATTTACTTGGTTTTGGTTTATTTGTATTTGTTGCTGAGATGAAATCGTGTTGGGACAAGGAAGCATTTGGAGAATGGGTTTGAAATGGGTCTTTGGGTTGCCATATTTGAACACGGGTTGGTTTTGTGTAGGGGTTTGGGGAGAGGCTCGGGTTGCTGGTTGCGGGTCACGGGTTGCTGCTGGTGGTGTCGCGGGTTGGAGGCGGTTTTTGTCAGAGATGGTGTGGGTTTCGGCGGTGAAGATGGGAGGCTAGGGGGGTTCCGGATCGGAGTCGTCGGGAAGGTAGGCGATGGCAGGTGACGGCGGGTTATGGTTGTGTTTGGTTTAGGTTTTAACGGGTAGGGGATGTGGGTTTCGTGGATGAGAGATAAGGGTGAAAGAGTTGTTTGGTAATGGAGGAAAGAGGAGAGAGAAGGTGTTGTTGGGGAAGAAGATGATGGAGGGAGTTATTGTGTGTGGTGAGGGTGTAGGAATTTAGGTGAGGGTGAGGAAGAGTTTGGGTGTAGGTGAGTGTATAGTAGGTGGATGTGAGTGTGTTTAGGATAAGTGTGTGTGTGTATAATTTAAACCCTTAAAAATAAAATAAAAATAAAATAAAACACAATAAATATTTAACTAAACTAAAAAAAAATAAAAATCAACTAAAATAAAAAATAAAAATTGACACGACACGACACGACACACTATGCAAATTCTAAAAAAAACTAAACACAACTAAAATAAAAACTAAATGAAATAATAATAAACTAACTAAAAACTAAGAAAATAAAAGAAAATATAAAAACTAATACACGACGCGCTAAAAATCCTAAAAATATATATATGACTCAATAAAATAAAATAATAAAATAAACCCTAAAAATAAAATGACACAAATAAAATAAAATGGGTCAAACTAAACACACACTATTCAGGACAAGTTTAGGTCGATTTTAGGGTAGGCTAGGGTACAGTACAAGGGTAATTAGCTTCATAATCCGCACAATTGCCTTGAAATACGCATTTGAATACCGCAACGTGCATTCGACCTACAAAATAGATAATAAAGCGCATAAGACCCAAATTATCGAGAATTAGCAGCTAAAATACGTCTATTCGGGGTATAAATTGTACACTTTTGGGTGCTTATCATACCACCCCCAAACAGAGTGTTGCTAGTCCTCGAGAAATAAGATAGAGAGAAAGAGAAAGATAAGAAGCCAAAAGTGTACCACTTTCGCGGGCACTTGCGATTGCATTTAGCATGTGCAACAAGCCTTTAAACATATAGGTTGCCCTACAGGACGAGTTCTGTCTCATGAGGATTTGCAGGCAATATACCCACAAAATTCTTTATTTGCAAAAAGATTTATTGAAGGGTAGTCAATCTCTTATTAGACGTAGAATAATCGCACAACCCATTATGAGAAAAATATTTTGAGAAATACAAGCTAGAATGTAGAAAAAGATTTAGCTAAGTAAATACACAAGACACATCCTTCCTAGAACTCAACGTGTGTAGTGTGAATCAGTGAAAACGGGTCGAGTATCATAAGAGTAATTCCTAGATTGCTTTTTCAAAATCAATGCTTCAACTTCAAAATCCCACTGGATATAGCTCTCTCAAACGAACTCGCGATATTTGGGTAAGTGTATAGCTCTTGTGTGTGAGGAGGTGAGTAAATGTAAGAAAGTTCAAACATCACACACACACACATAAGAAAGAACGTACATTAAGAAAGAAAATGATCTCAAGAAAGAATGCTAACCATGATAGTGAGAACGTCGAGTTATTCACCATGTTCACTTTCATTTTCCCGAACACCTAGGGGAACATATGGATGCATATGGGTGAGGGGAAATTAAATGGGAAGGGTGGTATGAGTGATGAGTGATGGATGGATGATGGATGAGAAATGGATGGATATGCGATGTGAGAGAGTGTATAGCTCTTTTAGGCACAAATGTCTTTATTACACATTAACTAACTATAAAACTCTCTTTTTTTCTTCTTTTTTTTTCGTTTTTTCTCTTTTTTTTTCTTTCTATTTTTGTACTATTTTTGCTATTTTTTTTTCCTTATTTTTCTCTTCTTTTTTTTTTACTCTCAACACAGAAGACATTTTATATATGAAAACACTCTTTTATTTGAAAATGAAAGATGATATGGAGATAATAGGTGGATGATGTGGGAAATATATGAAAATATGGAAGAAAATGGTGATGTAATGGGGGAAATGAATGGGTGTAAACCTAGTGATCGAGACAAATTTCAAGACACGTGTTTCTTACAACTCGAAAGTGATGTCGTTCTCAGTAATCAAGCCAAAATTTTATGAAAGAGAATGAGATCATACAACGATTTAAGTGCGGACCCAAAGGAAGTTGAATCAACTTCTGACTCGAAGATTGCGTAAAGCTCTCTGAAAGGGTGAAAGACACGAATCTCACAAGATAAAGTCTCGACTCCAGATCCTCAAGGTTTTCTTGAGAATTGTAGTACTCTTTAACTCTAAACGTAGTAACGTGATAAGTGCGCAAATTTTGTTGAGTCTAGAAATTCATGGTGCAAGATGCCTTGGGACGTATTACATAAGCTATTTAGAAAAAGATAATTCCTCTAGCTTGATTCGTAAATATAAAAATATGGATGATAGAAAATTCGCATCAATGAGTAACATGAAATAAACAGCACAAAAATTTTTAAAATCAAGTTTAAAAGTAAAAAAAATCAAAAGAGGCACGATTTTGATAAAATTCCCCACCCACAAACAAAAAGGAGCATCGTCCTCGATGTTAGATAAAATATTTTTTTAAATTGAGAGCATAAGGTAAGAAAGAGTTTACCAGAATCAACCGCTCATGAAGTGGACAAATAAATGCAAGAAGAACCTGAAGAAATGATATGAGAAAACAAAATGTGTACAAGTCTATAACATGGAAAAACATAGGGTGATGTGAAACACCACCCCCAAATAGGATGAGACTAGTACAAGAAACAACGGGTTGCCTCCCGGTAGCGCTAAGTTTAATGTCTTCAGCTAGACCGAAGGAAATCTCACCCTAAGGATAAGATCTATGAAAGCGAGGGGCGACAGAAAAATCGGGTGATGAGAGTCACCCCCAAACAAGACTGAAGCATCAGTCTTGTTGGATAAAGGATAAAATGGTCAATGCACTTGTATGGAAAAGAGCATCACACGATGCAAAGCATTTTTAGACCAAGGCTGAAGGTATTAGGGTAAGGGTGAAGGTATAAGGCCTTATTGAGCAAAAGGTGAGGGAAACTAGGGCCCTATAAGCATGGTGCTCTAATTGGTGAGGGAGGCAATATGGTTTGGAAAGTGGAATGGGGCGGGCCTCATAAAAATCACACAACCATTATATGAATGGACGATAATAATGGTCGTGTCGTGACATGCCAGGGAGTTGTCTATGGGAAAAATCAATACCACAAGGAAGTGGGGTGCATGGAGGAACAAGCTCGATGTCACGGAAGTGGAGAGTAGCATCACTAATACTCTCGTAAATGGTGGATGGCTTAAGGTTGGGATCTAAAAAGGTAGATGGAAATATGAAAGGTCAAAAATCTAGATCCAAACCAGGTGGTGGGGTGGAAGGGACAATGGGTGGGTCGGGTGGGAGAAATGGTGGAGCAAGATGATCCAACTCAAGCGTGGGAGACACACACTCATTGGGAGGAGTAAAGGAATACTCACAAGGGAGTGTGGTTTATAAAGATGGAGCGGTTAACTTCTCTATAAGAGTATCATTGGTGAATGTGGTGGGTGGGTAAGACGAGGCACCAAGATCTAAGATCGAGGAATAACTAGAAATATCGGGGTCAAAGGGAGCCATGCATGGTGGGACATCATCCATATCCGGATAGTTAGGAACTATCACGGATTCTAACTCGGGAAAATGGTGAGAAATCATAGTTGAAGCTAACCTAGGATAAATTTGTTCCTCGGGAACACAAGGGTGAAGCTCTATAGGTGTAGACTCGGGCATTATTTTGGATTCGATGGGAAAGGGGAGATGAACCGCAATGATGGGTTCATATGGACATGGTGGGATTGGATCAGTCTCACTAATGAAAGGTAAGTCAACACAATTGTCAACTTAGGACCCGGACCATGGAATGGTCACAACTTTGAGATTCTCGGGGTGGTAGGGTTGGTCACACTCAAAATATATGTCACAAGAGGACGCATCATCATCACACTCGGGTGCAACAATGGGTGGATACATGGGTATGTATGACTCTCTTTCACACTCAAATTCATTTAGGCGTTGTTCAATCCTTTGGAGAGCTTGATTTTGAAGTTGAGTGGCATTCTCTTGTTAAAGTATGAACTTTTACAAGATGCTTTCGAGAGCGGAGGTGGATGATGGTGGTGATTGAGGTGGTGGTGGTTGAGGTGGACACAACTCGCTACTATCATGATTGTACGGAGAATACACAAATGAAGTGTGTGGAGTGGGGCCAAGTTCATCATACATGAAAGGATCGCTTTTGTGATGGACAATTGGTTGATACTCATGGGATGCGTAGTGAAGGAACTGATCGTGAACTGGTGCACAAGATTACCATGATGACTGTTGGAATGTGTGAGGATCCACAACATCGGGTTGGGATTAGTATTGCATGGAAGGGTGATCAGGCCTCCATGAATAACTGGGGCATTCACACAAGTCGGGATGAGATACATCGGGAAAATAGGTCGAGGTGGGTTCTCAAACAGTGTCATATGGATACACATGTTCCATGGTGGGTTCGAAGGGATATGACAAATACGGACACTCATGGGACATGTGATCGGCATAAGAACAATGGGTGCACAACATCGTATTCGACACATCGACACTTGACACCGAGGGTGAGGGAAAATGAGGTGCGTGCATGGACAGGTCAAGAGTATCTACGGTACTCGTGAGAGAGGTGAAACCACTAAAAATATCATAAAGAGACGGCTCGGGATCACTCTCACACGTATCGCGTGTCAATGGGAAATGACCAAAGTAGTCTCGTCAGGGACGTTTGTCGGCCATGTGGAGAGAAATATTTTTTTGATTTTTTAAAATTTTTTCAAAAAGGAAAGAAAATATTTTTGGATTTTTCTAAATTGAAAGAAAGAAACTATTTTTGGATTTTCTAAAAATGAAAGAAAGAAAATATTTTGGGATTTTTTGGAAGAAAAAGGAAGAAAATATTTTTGGAGTTTTTGGAAGAAAATGTGGGGAAAAATATGGACTCTAAGAATGGACGAACTAACTAAAAATGACTACCGAAAAATGAATTGGACACACACACAAGTTAAGGATAATTCCTAACTAGCACATGGACAATTATTATCTTTAAATTTAGTGAAAGGGGTAGCCAAATTATAGTTAAGTCCGCGGGTGATAAAAAATCGCAGAATTTACCTTAATGATCACCTTTTCAAAAACTTTCTCCTAGTGGGCTTCCTAGTTGATTGATTTTAAATTTTGGTGATGGCTAGGGTAGCACACAATGGTCAGCGAGTGAGTCGGGTGATGAAATCCCTTCTCGTGAGTGATCAGGTGTAGGTCTTAGTCAATTAATTCATCACACCATTAAAAAATAAATGCGAGAATAAAATCACACAAGGCACACAAAAGAATTGACTCGCTAACAGGAGAGGCACGAGGGTTTGAGAAATGTACCTCCCACGATTTTTAGGCCGTGGGGTGCCGAAAAATTTGAGTCGATCGGGGGGAGATCACGCCTATCTCAGTCGTCCCTGGGAGTCCTACCGACCCAAGGTAGAGAGGCTTCTTTTCTTCGCCTTGGACACCCTCTCTACCTTGCTCGGCTTCCCTATCATGCTTGTCTTCTTTTTATTACAAATTTAAATGAAAAATAAACGGTGTCTCTATGCACCGCAATACAAACCAAGATAATAAAGTCCTAATACAAGCCTTCTAAAATAATAAAAAAAATGGTGCGAAATGAAAAATACAAATGAATCAAATAATGGATCTCTCCCCGGCAACGGCGCCATTTGATATAAAACTTTTCGGTGTGTATTTTTTTCATCGTGGGTGTGGGTGAGAGAGTTGTTAGGGTGTGCTTGTGGTGTATGTATTGGGGTGTGAGGGGTTGTGTGTGTGTTTAACTTATGATCCGTAAAAAATAAACTAAAAATAAAAATAAAATAAAACAAAATAAATATTTAACTAAACAAAAAAAAACTAAACACAACTAAAATAAAAACTAATAAAATAATTTAAAAAATGAAATAATAATAAACTAACTAAAAACTAAGAAAATATAAAAACTAATACACGACGCGCCAAAAATTCTAAAAATATATACATGACTCAATAAAATAAAATAATAAAATAAACCCTAAAAATAAAATAATAAAATAAACCCTAAAAATAAAATGACACAAATAAAATAAAATGGGTCAAACTAAACACACACGGTTCGAGACAGGTTTAGGTCGGTGTTAGGGTGGCTAGGGTACGGGACAAGGGTAATTAGCTCCATAATCCACACAATTGTCTTGAAATACGCGTTTGAACACCGCAACGTTCATTCGACCTACAAAATACACAATAAAGTGCATAAGACGCAAATTACCGAGAGTTAGCAACTAAAATACGTCTATTCGGGGTATAAATTGTACACTTTTGGGTGCTTATCATTTAGGATTAATCAACATAAAATTCAGTTAATTTAGAATTTGTTCACAACTTGGTGCGAATTAAAAAAATGGAAAAAGGCTTTTTACAAAAAGAGAAATTTGTTTTGTCATCCTTAAAATATTTCCCGCATAAGAAATTAAAAGGGACCATCAAATTAGTATCAGAGCTGGAAACACATTTTTATTGTGTTGGATCCCTTGTGTTTTTCAGAATGAATTTTGGAGATTTTGAAAGTTTTCGTGCTCCTATTTTTTATGGGACAAATTATGCTTATTGGAAAATGCAAATGAGAAGTGCTTTAAAATCTATTGATGAGCGTGTTTGGTTAGCGGTTGGAAAGGGTTTGACACCACCAGTCACATGAGAGGGTGAGGTCACTAGTTTGATACCCATTGAGTCATGGACTGAAGGTGAACATAGGCTTGAACTTTACAACTCTAAAGGTTTGTACGTAATTTCCTCACATGTCACACCGAAAAATATAATAGAATCACAACTTGTGAAACTTCAAAAGAGGCTTGGGATACACTTTCACTTACTCACGAGGGCACTAGCACGGTTAGGGCGTCTAAGTTACAAAACCTCACTACACCATTTGAGATGATTAAGATGTTAGATAGTGAATCATTTAATGAGTTTTACGCTACGTTGTATAATATTGTCAACTCGTCGTTTAACTTAGGAAAGAGGATTCCCGGCAATCGTGTCATAAAGAAAATTTAAAGATCTTTGTCGAGTAGGTTTGATGCAAAAGTGATTGTTTTAAACTCCTTAGGAATGCTTGATTCAACAAAACCTGAAGATATTGTAGGTGAGTTACAAACCTATGAACTTGATATGTTTACCTCCAAGAAAGTGCAAAGGAAATAAAATGGCATTGCTTTGAAAGCTCGTAAGGAGGAAACTAGAGTTTCGGATGACAATTCCGATTTCGATTTTGAGGATGTTGCCTTTTTGGCTATAAAATTCAAAACATTTCTTAAGCTTCAAAAGCAATCAAAAAATGCCAAAAAGTTTAAAAAATTCAAGAACAACAAGTTTGAGTCCACCCCTAAAGATAAGAGTTAGAAATTTAATGGGGTTGAGTCGAATAGGTGTTTTGGGTGCTAGGGTATGGTCATAAAGTTTTCGAGTGTCACACTAGACTTAAGAAAGAGGGCAAGAAGTTGATTGCACGTAATGACACCTTAAGTGATAGTGATACGGAAGAGGGGGAAAGTTCCCCAAATGAGAGCAAGTTTATTTCTTTCATGGCATGTAATGTGAGAGACGATGATAAATCTTCCCATGAAGATTCTCATGTGCATGACACTTCCGAGGCCATTGAATCCCAAGTGAGTGAGGGTCAAGTGAGTGAGTATGAGGAGGTTGATGTGAAAGAGTTGTAAGTTGCATTTAATGAGTTGTATGTCGAAGCGGAGAAAGTGAAAAGGGCTAAGTCTAAATTACAAGATAGGTTGAATGATCATGCCATAGAAAATAATGATTCTTTGATTGAGGATCTTAGGCCACAGGAGAAGAAGCTTAGGTAGAAGCTACAGTACGTTGAGAAAGAGAGAGAGGGAGTCTTAGTGGTTTGATAGAGACTTTAAAAAAGGAGTTAATAGAGTTTGAGGATTCTAGGCGTGTGCTTGAGTCTAGGATTTGTGAGTTGGAGGAAAAGTTGAAAGACTCGAGTAAGGTTAAGTTTGACTTGGAATCTAGGTCAGAGAAGTTGGATAGGATGTTAGTCAACATCCAAGTCAAAAGTGATAGGTGTGGTATAGACTATGATGATAGTGTTCCTATTTACAAAGTTAATACCAACCATGTGAGAGAGCCCACTAGGAACGTGAAGAGAGGTCGATATTTTGGTAATCATTATCGTCGTCTTTACACTTGCACACATTGCGGAAGCAAAGATCACCTTAGACGTTTTTCTATGACCTTAGGAACGCTCCTAGGAAGTTTAGGAATAAAGTCGTGTTGGTTTACAGAAACCCCACTTATCATGTTACACCTACTTGGGTTAGGAAATCGGAATTAGTGGCTTTAGGACTAAAACTTCATGGTTCTCATTTGGTTTCCCTTGATTCTTCCCATTCTAAATCTACAAGATGATTGTGTTATCATGTTTGTCATACGCTAGTCTTTGCATCATGGTTTATATCTTGCTAGTGTTATAATATGTGTATCATTTTGTATTGTTTTTTTCATTTATTGTGTCTTATTTGCAAAATACAAAAAGACTTTTGGTTTATTATATTTTTGAAAATACAAAAATATTTTTCATTTTTTTAGTCAAAATGTGTTGAAAACCCAAAAAGATTTTCTATTTATTTTTATTTTTGAGTTTACATGTTTGATGTGGCATATTGTTGTGCTTGGACCCCCTTCCTTTCATTATCAATGTGACTAGGATATTTGGTCATAGTTATTGATTCTTAGAATGATATTAACCATTGTATTATGGGGTTGTGTCGAAGTTTATATGGATTTTGATTCGACTTTGTATATATGCCATCTTTGCACACATGCACGAGTTTATATGGATTTTGACATCTCTTGCATATTTGAGTTTGATGAGACGTTCTTATCTTAATTTTGTCATCTATGCGTAAGTAGACATAAGGAGGAGGTGTGCATCTAAGAATCATTTACCGTGAGGATAGTAATTGATAAAATGATGAGTGTTCACGAGAAAGGGCTGTGAGAGTATAAAATTGATTCGTCATGAAAGTCACCGTTTAAAATAGCCCCACAAAATTGAAAGGCAATAAAAAGAATCATATGCTAAAAATATGGGCCAAATTGGTTTATGTTCATTCAAAATATCATATGATATAATTGAGGGAGTTTGTATGGATAAATTAAACGGGTTTGCACTATGAATCCCAATGTTAAAAAATCGTATCATGACGCTATTGTTTGTAGAATCGTTAAAATTTCAGATTTGTATGCATGTTTGATTGTTTAGTTCATTTAACTCATACTTTAATTGTCACGTATGGCTAAAATAAAGCTTGATAATTTATAGCTATCAATTAGAGCTTCTTGATCATTTCGATGTGTTGGAATTGTGATTCAATTGTTGTAGTGCACGCCCATACATTCCATGTTCATGTTTGAGCACATCGGTTAGCATGTGACTCACTTTTGGTTATTTTGAGTTTTCTTAGTTTAGCTACTGTTTTGCAGTTTTGAGCCCCTTTTAATTAGTTTTTTGTCGAAATTTTTTCATTGGGCAACACTGTTTAATTTTTTGAACTAGAACTAGGATTTTTGTTTGCTCGTTCAAGCAACAGCTTTGTGTCGTACGAAGTTGTCATTCTAACGACATGGTTCTATCGTTCGAGCGATAAGAGTGTACCATTCGAGCGATGTTTGGAACTTTTTCTTCCTTTCTATTTTAGTACACCGCTGTATTTGTTCATATTTTTTTGGTAATGATGGTTGCTACTGGCTTGTTATATGCAATGTACTTTGAACATTCACATGTTTTGCTGCATTAATTCATTTAATCACACCTTCTTAGATTGATTATTTCATATTGTGTGATTTCTATTTGCTAGCTACGATTTTTTTACTAAGGATCATTATTAGCTGGTTGTTACTGTTTATCTAGCATGAGATAATATGCCACCACTAGATTTGTTTATCTTTTCACCAGGTTGTCTATTTAAGACAAAAAGGGGGATAGATGTATGTGATGTAGCGAGAGATTTATTAAGCACTGTGTTTATTTATTGCACACATTTATATTTACATTGGTATCTTATTTATGTTCATATTTGATATCCAGTTTTTGAAAGTTGTTTTGTTTAAAATTGGTATCAAAATATTTTGCTCATATATTTCATTTTTATTTATATCATTTGTTCCTCCATACTTCACTGGGTATTTGTCTGTTTCATGTGTGTAGGCTTGCTTAACGAGATTCAAGATTTCAAGACTACATCACATTCAGACATTCAAAGATAGTGTCATGCTTGTCGGTCCACTGTTTACTAGTCTTGTCCTGTAATTTTTTATTTAGGGTTTATGGGATGGGATTTAGGGATCATACGGCTTGATGCCTAGCTTAGGCATTTTAGTGTTGGTTTTGTCCCAAAATAGTCAACGGGGGAGATTTGTAAGAACAAAATTTCCAATTGAGTTCGTTGTATAGTTTTGACTTATTCTCAGAACAAAACACGTTTGAGTCACAGGTCTATTTTTTATTGTCATGATACCACTTAGACTATGACATGTTGAAGTTTAATTGAAGATGGTGAGTCAAAGCTTAAAGGAATTAATTATGATGAAGTTTAATTGGAGCAAGTTTATTCATCTTCAATCCCAATTGATGTTCGAGATCACTCAGGTATGAATGCGTAAATGTAATGAGACTCATAATTTATTTTAAAATGATTAAGGATGTAATTTTTATTAAGTAAATGCTTCACACTTCGTTTTAATCTGATGAGGACGGATTAGAGTTGGACTTAAGTGGAACTCTTTCTTAAGAGTTGGATTAAAAACAAACTTTAATACGTTGATCACTCAAATGACTTTCCCAATCGTTTAATTGAGATGCTATGTCGTTCGAGTGACATTGCTATCTCATTCGAGCGATAGGTCAATGTCGCTTGAACGACGCACCGCCTCAAGGATTTTATTTAAGGCATGTTTTCCATCAGATTTCAAAGTGTGCGTTCTGGAAAAAAATATTTTTGTACCAGTACATTTCTGCACACAAGTTTTCTAAGGTTTTCCAAAGTTAATGCATCCTTAGAGTTTCAAAGATCCAAGTATTCATTAATATATGTTATAGTGATCTTTGTGGCACCAAGAACAGTTGATATACAATTGAACATTGCTAGTTTTACGGTGAAGATTTGGTGGAGTCCGGTTTTAATGTCGTAGATGTTACAAGCCATATCGGTGGACACCAAGACATACGTGGACGCGTGTTGTGGGCAGGCATTGTGTAAGATGGTTACTTTATACGTGGGCACTGTGAGAGAAGTGGTTGAAAATCAGAGGAGCGTCAAGTCTCGTGGGTGGATAAAGTCGTTGAGTAAGACTACCGTCTGTACCTTTGTAAAACCATATTCATAGTGATTGTCTGGCTTGGGTTATCCGAGTTTTTTCTCGTTTGTGGTTTTCCTCGTACATCCAGCGTTGTGAGTATTCTTTAATTTATTTTACATGCTTTAATTACTAGATGGATGTTTAGGATTAATCAAGATAAAATTTGGTTTAAGTTAGAATTTGTTCACAACTTGGTGCGAATTAAAAAAATGGAAAAAGGCTTTTTACAAAAAGAGAAATTTGTTTTGTCGTCCTTAAATCACTTTCTGCATAAGAAATTAAAAGGGACCATCAAGAGATAATAAACCTACAAATGTAATGAATAACCCGGCTATGTGGATTGGTAAAGTTGGATATGTTTAAGAGTACTTGTTATCTTATCTTGTGGTATATGCATGATATGGTGTAAGTTGAGTATAATTAAGGTTCTGAGAGACGGTAAACCAATAATTGAAATAACAATCCCGTGTTTGGGGATTGGGATGCTTCAGGAACGATTGAGAGTATGTGTTATCATGTATATATATACACACACACACACACACACACACTATGTGAACATACTTGTTACTCATGGTAAAATAAATCAGTCAAAATTTTGGATTCAAATGGTTATGACCGTGTACCTCATGCCTAGCTGATGATGCAAGACTTTATGGAGTTCATTGTGTTGTGACCACATGTTTAGGATGGCCACCACCTCATGATGAGAGGTGTATATGACTTGGTCCATAGAGCGAATTAAGCGATGATTTTACTGCGTGTCGACACATTTAGATCATATGTTCAATCGATCTACACTTCATGGTGAGAGAGGCAAATGACCCGATACATCAACAGAGTTTTGGTATGGGAATACCCGATGGTGTGATTGTGTAGTGATCCACTGTTTTATTTATGTGTGTATGTTTTTAAATCCATTAGGTGATGGACTCATACAATTATACTGATAAAATAATGAGAAGTTCCCCCATAGGTAGATGCCTTTGTGTGGTTATTATGACATTATATGCATGTATATTATATTAGCCGGTGATAGACATGTTGAGTGAAATCCCTATATCACATTTTTGTGTTATGATTGAGATTGTGCAAATCTTACTGCGCAGGTGACCTGAGTGGGGGTTGATTCGAGATGATATTGTGTTGTAAGTTATAATCCAACGATGGACATGTTTAATTAAAAGATATTATAAATGTTTCATTATGAGATCGTGAGTATCTTAATAAGTATATATCGATTTTAGTGTAGATTATCTTCATGAGTAATTAGTTGTATCCCTAGTTAATAATTCATATTGTGATAGAACATACTAATCTAGTGATAGAGGAATATTAGTATTGATTATGCCTTAGGTTGGTATTTCACTTAGATGAGGGGTGAGGCATGTCTTGCATATGATTGTCGACAGTATGGCATGTTTATCATAAATGAGTCGATCGATTACTATTGATATTGTAGGTTATTTCTTGCAACGTTAGGGTGCTAACCCAAATATATAAATATTTCCCCTCATGGGTATTATGATTGTTATATACGTGAATCGCGGGGTTAAGTAATCATGCTACCACTTGCTGTAGATTCATCTTGTCATCCTTAAAGTAGGAGTTATTGTGTCATTGTACTAGTAACTTGTGTTCATGAGTTTTTATTAGAGGTGTTTAACATTGTATTTTCTTTTGTTTTAGTTAATACATTTGTATAAACGAGATTGTGTAGTAGTGGATTCAGATTTAGTGTAGTTTCAACTTTCTCTCGGTTCGGTTATACTTATTGTCATCTTTTATTGAGTTATATATTATGAATGGTTATTGTGCATTATTATTTTTATGTTTTATGTTGCTGCTAAGAATTATATAATTTTTTTAGCTCTCTATGTGTTTATCATTCAGCCTCATCAATTAGGCATGAAACTAGGGGTGTTACATTTATTTGAAGATATCTATCGAGTGGATAAGAAACTACTATAAAGTCTTGAGTGATAATAACATCGCATGTCCATATGTGCAGAATGCTAGTTTACCATCGAAACTAGATGTGATTAGCTTTTTGAGTGATGGTCATTGTTAGTCTTGGACTGGTTAAAATTTTCCTCAAGCATATCATGCTAAGGATTTTTATATTCTTAATATGATTATATCCCCAAGCATATCACAATGTCTCTTTTGACCATGCACAATTGTTGTATGCTATTGGTAAGGTTTATGATATGTGTTTATGTGAAATGATCTTGGACTCGATCTTTTTTCATAGTTTGGACGATAAAAAGTCACTTACTTTTCCCTTCAATCATTTGATTGTGGGATTGGTTTTGGAGGTTTAGGTTATTATACTTCTAGATGAAGTATAACCTGAGCCTAACTTGACCCTTATATCTTATCATTGGTTTCTCACTCATCTTGGTGACTTTAGTGAACATCCCATGCCACCTCATGTTGTCCCTCAATCCACTTCTCGTATTTCCCATACTTCACTGCCTACTAGTTCATACCCCTTGACAGAAGAAGATTTGGATTATGATGTTGCTCAATTGTCTACTCAGATGCATTCAAAATTATTTCCCATCAATGAGTACTCAAGGAATATCCATTCCTTCGTGAGTTCGGCGAGTTTTTATCTTTGGAAGAACAATGTTGGGGATGCCTTACAGGAAGCTCAATCAAGTGTTATAGATACGGGTGCTGTGAAGTTGAAGAATAAGAATAAGTGATGTATTTTACTTTACTTTTGGGATTTAGTCGCTTGTAATCCTTACACCTCTTAACTTTGGCAAAATTCTTAGTATGTTTTATCATACTTCTTTAGTATATATTTTGCATGATAAATTTTATCTCTCCATGTGTAGTTAAATTGATTGATCTTAGGCATATTATTATTCTCATATCACACGTTGCCTAGACTTGATTTTACTTGTTCACTCATTATATGATTTACTCTTTGTTTTCTCGTATGATTAGCATGTCTTACTCTTTTAAAATTATTATTTTACATTATCTCTTTATATTCTTAGTCCTTTGCTTTGTCACTTTTCGTGACAAAAAGGCGAGAGGAGTTTATAGATAGGGAGAGTACATTTTTTAAATCATGTTATGTTGCTTAGAGTGTTTGTTTTTATATCATGTTTATCGAGAAGAATTGCATAATTGATGTGGAGTTAATTTTAGATAAGTATTTTTATCACCTATTCTTATTTTTATATTCACATGCTCATATTTATCATATTTTTCTTGTCTCTTTATTTCACATTAGTATTTTGACAAATTTTCTAGTTTGTGACAAGAAAGTGTTTTTATCAAGGAACTCTTTTGATACGTGAAGATGGTTGAGTTTCTTGTTACATTGGTTACTTGTAATAAATGTAATTTTCATTTTTTGTTTTATCCTTGTCACACCTTCATTTGATTGTAAAAGTATAATTTTATGTTTTGTCTTGAAATTCGACAAAGGATTAGATTGTATAATCCCTTTTTCCAAAACATTTTTTTATTCTTTCTCCAAGAGGTCCCCAAAAAGATTCATCCACTTCAACCCAGATCACTCATGCCAATCCTAAGTACACCACTAGGAAAGGTATATGTAACTTAAAGGACATAGATTCACCCACATGATTAAAATTAACCTTTTGTTTCTTCTTGTACAAATTGTCAAATACATTATGTACATGTACTCTTCATACAAAAAATCTATTTTTTTAAAAATTGCATTATTTTAAGTATGGATGTTCTCGGTCGAGAAAAAACTTATAGTTTTTGGAAAAAATAATTTTTAAACCTTGAAATAAAAAATCTCAAAAAAATCCCTAGACAATAATGCAACCTCCTCGCTGCACCATCATCACAACGAAGGTTTTCTGCACTGCAGCGAACATGTCTTCATTGGTGGAAAGCCTTTGTGAAAATCCTCACCCCTTTATGCGACTCGTCTTCATTTCAGGTTCGTAGCACTGAGGATTTCTTTCGCTGTAGCGATGGTGCTGTAAAGTGCGTGGAAATAAATTTTTGAGTATCTTTCTCAAAGATTTCATTAGGAAGTGTGTCAAGAACATTATTGATGTCTAAAAATGTAGTGGGTCCAAATTTATAATCATATATAAAATAAAGATAATCAAACAAGACAAACACATAACAAATAGGTTTTTAAAGTGGTTCAGCTATGAAAAAGGCCTACATCCACTATTTTTAGTATTTTTGGTGGTTACAATAACTCAAGGTTGAGCATATATGTACCTGATTGAATTCTCCCTTTAAGTTAAGGGAGATCATGTATTTATAGTGGTTAAGAACCCAAGAGATGGAATGCCTTTATATATTCAGGCATTTATATTTGTATATAATAAATAAGACTGTTGATATTCATAGGTATGTGTACAAAGGCCGTTAGCTAATCCACATGTGACTCTAGCTATTCCTGATGGTTCGTATTCTTGAGGTTGGTTGACCTGTTGGCCGGCCAAGTGTTTCTGGAGCCGACCAGGAAGGTAAGTATTTTGAGGATAGCCATATAGGAGGACAAGTGTCCATTCCTCATTGGTCCACGTAGATGAATAATTTTTACATTCAATAAAATCCCTTAATGCTCCATACTTGATGATTGATCGAAAGTATAAAGTATTTGTTCTATAATCTTGCTCGACGTGTGTTGGTCGGCAGTTGACCTCTTGGACTTGTAAAAAAATTTACCAGATTAGCATGTGGTGGAATTTTTGTAAATAATTTGAAAAATAACGAATTGCTAAAGGGTATGCTGGTATTTTTGCATCTTTGGGAACCATGTAGCCGCCAGCTGTTCATTCGTTTGTTCAGTTTAATCATTTCATTTCTAATTTCATGGTAACCCATAAAAGGACAAATATTTACCCCTTTTTGTTCATTACCCAACTTCTAAACTTATATTTTCCCTTTCTTCATAAGATTTATTTTCTCTTCTTCTGATGTTTGCTCTTTGTCGTTATTTCTCAAACTTTGTAAGCTTTCTTGCTTTCTTATTCCCTTCTTTGATTTTTCAATCATTCAAACATGGTGCACATTATAAACAAAGGTTCCTTAGAGGATTTGAGGGAAAGAAGAAAAATCCTTAGTTGGGTAGGTTTAGATATAGCGAGTAGCCTTGTTGATGTGTTATCACTGTCTAAGGGTCATTGGATCCCAACTTTGTTCATTGCTGAGTGCGACATCACCTATCCCCCAAATACCCTTTTCTGTAATTTTGCTCGTATTTTGATGTATTCCCAATGAGAGTATCCCCCTATACATAGATGGTTGTAAACGGGGTAAATAGGTTAAATGAAATCCATAGGACTCGCATTGGAATCCCATAATTGATGTTTTGTTATAAATGGGGAACCAGGGGTGACAACACCTACTATTTGAAAACCAGGAAAGCCAATAGGGCACTAGTGGTTAATTTGCCCGACTCAAACAAAGCTTACAGGGATTATGGTATAATAGTGAAGAATTTATAATATTACCCTCTTCCTGAGGGGGTAAGATATATTGTACCTAGGTGTCCCCAAGAAGGGTGTGGCATGGGTTGTACAACATTTTAGTTTTCCATTTCTTTCCATGTTTAGTAATTGTTTGATGATTTGACAAATAATTATCTAGCTATGTTCTTGTGCAGAGGAAAATAAAAAGAAGTGTTCGAAGGAAGGGGATATTAATATTGAAGGTCTTAAGTATTTGTGGGCCATCCACCAAAGAACAAGAGAGGAGCATCCCTGAGGAGCCTCTGCTCTGCTAGAATAAAAAAATTATATACCTCATTTGTTGCGCGACTAATAATTATTTAGCCTTAGTCCCCCATAAACTTGGATGAGGAACTAGTTTCTACCTATTGTTGAGTTAATTGGAGTAGAGAGAGATTTTGCACGAGGAGGAGCATCATCTTCCTTCGAATCTTTTGATCTTACAACCATCCCAACTTCACCTTCTGTAAAAATGGTGAAGAGAATAATTATAAACTTGCTGACTGGATCTGGATCTCCCCCTCCTGCCAAGAAAAGTACAGCCACTGACAAGAGGCCTCGGGTCCTCAATGTGGAAGAAACAAGAATTTTTGAGCCTCAATTAAATAGGTTAAAGGAAGGCCTGCTCACTCAATAGGAGTTGGACTGAAAAGCTTCTGTCGACCAAGTCTGAGTTGAGTCTACCTCCGTAGCTATCAACCCTGGGTTGACAAGGGGTCTGATTAAGGCTAGAACTCTTCCAGAAGATAGGTCAACAGCATCCTCGATGTCCATAGCCCAGTTGGTTGAAAGGGTTAATCATAATTTGGCACTTATGAGTATTTTACTGATTCGTTTGTGTTCTATAATGTCTGTTGACCTTATTTTGTACTGATGTTGTGTATCTCTTCTTTTTTAGTTCATGGTTGATTATAACCAAATGCTTAAGAAGGATGACCAACTGAAATATTCCTCGGCTGATGTAGAGGAAGCTTTTGAAGGTTTATATAAGTCCTTACAAGAATATGGAGAGGCCTTGGAGAGAGAGAGGGGGGAGAGAGGGGGAGAGAAAGGAAGGCCTGGCAGGAGAAGCTGAAGGTGGTCAAGGATAGGGAAACTATAGAAAAACAAAATAAAGGTTGTTAATGATAAAGTAAATCTTTCCAAGGAGAAGGTGAAGGAAGCTAAGAGCCAGACAAAGGCTGCTAAGGAGAAAACTACCAGCTTGAATATTGAACTTGGTGATTTTAAGGCCAAGAGTAAAAAAAATATTAGGAAGAGACCACCAGTAAAGGCTGGGACAAGGCATTTGCTGCTACAGCCATCCAAATTAAGTATGCTAAGAAGCTCTCATATAAGGATGGCTGGTCGAATGCCTTGAAGGAGGTTGGCACACAGGCTGACTCTGAATTATTCCAAAGGCAAAACCCAAGAACCCTTACCAACTTAGATGAGGATTTTGGTGAAAAAGAGGGATCTAGGGAATCCTCTATAGCGCCACATGTTGTGACTGATTTATCTCATCTTTCTGAATCAGTTGCCAAAGAGAAGGAGAAGGTTTAACTCCTTTAGCTAATTTTTGCCTGGTTTTTATGTACTTAACTCAACTCAACAAAGCCTTTTCCTAATTATTTGGGGTCGGCTACATGAATTATATTTTTCCATTCCATTCGGTCCAGTGCAATATCTTCGGTTAAACCACATGACATCATGTCCTTTTTTATAATATCCCACCAAGTCAATTTAGGCCTACCTCGACCCCTTGTGTGACCATCAATACTAATCAAAACAATCTTCCTTACAGGAGCATCCATTGGTCTACGCTTGACGTGTCCAAACCATCTAAGTCGATATTCTCTCAATTTATCTTCTGTAGGAGCTACTTTTACCATTTCACGAATTTTTTCATTTCTAGTTTTATCCTTTCGAGTTTTACCACAAATCCATCTTAGCACTCGCAATGATTAGGCATAAATTCTTCTGAAATTACCCTTTAATTTAGAGGCTTTTATTACCTCGGACAACGTAAAATGAATTAGTTTATCTCATATCTTGGCTAACGGTTTCATCTAACAAGTACCCCAAGTTTCATGTATTTATTATTAATTTCACACGTATTTATTACATGAAAGGAAGAAAGAAACCAGAAGAAGCAAGAGAAAAGAAAGAAGATGAATCAAAAGGACAAAAGCATAATTTCTACCAGGAATCCGATTAAAGACCCAAAATAAAAGTCGAAGATCTCGCATTTGTGAACACGTAAGAAGAAATGGTGTCCCAATCTGTATTCTGGATTAGAAGTTATGAAGACTCGAAGATGTGAGAAAATCACGAGATATTGAAGAGAAATTGAAGAGAAGCTGAGAAGACAACCGGGACTAATTCGGTTTAATCCAAAAACGGATCAGTCCGGGATTCCAAATCACTGTAAAGATGGACGTTTCGTGGACCAATCTGGTATCCCAAAAAAACTGATTGGTCCGGCCCTTAAAATCACTGCATAATAACTCGTCTAGCAGACCAATCTGATTTTTTTAGAAAACGGATCAGTTCGGTTGCTGACCGGACCAGCCCGGAATGTCTTGACCGAATCGATCCGGTACTCGAGATTTTATTTGATCTTCTTCTTCTTAGAGTTTTGCATTAATCCAACTCTTGTAAATTACGTAGGATATAAATTTAAAAGAACTCCCAGAAAAAAAGGAGGCTTCTAATTCATTTTTTTAAAGAAGCTTTGTAATTATCTTAGAGAAAAAAATAACAAAAACCCTAGTTTGATTCCGGATTGCAATTCAAGGAAATTCATTCCAATTATTTCTCTAATTATTGCAGTAGTTAATTCTTTAGTAGTAATTTCCTTATTCTTCATTTTCCATAGCTAGTAAAAATGTTTTCTTTAATTCAAAACATATTTTCTTTTAGGTTCAATATGTCCGGCTAGATTTTTTAGGGTTGGGACGCATGAACTCAACCCGATGTGAGAGTTGCATGTGTATAAAATTAATCCTATAAACTTAAGGGCTTATCATACCGTATTGCGTAGCGAACACAACCATTGTAGATCTTTGGATCTCATTTGCTTAGGAGTAACCGCGATACTTTAGAATGTAATGCGAGTGTAGCTATCGCATTACCGCTTTACTCGTTCTCTGATTATGTGTGGTGAGGACTAGAACCTTATATATGTAATGCTTGGGAGTACTAAAGTCTGGGTCTGATTAATCACTTAAATTTACGATTAATTTTATACTAACAATACACTAGGGTTGAGGGATTGTATTCTCGGCCTGTTTTTCTCTTCATACTTATTACTTCATTCTTAGTTATTAATTCTTGCTTAATTCATTAGTTCCGTAGTCTTAATCTAGTTTCTTTTTACTAGTAGAATTAATTGCAAACAAATCATCTTTTCGTTCTTCTTAGAGTTGAATTTAGGTTGACCGTCTATCCTTCCGTCGTCATGACTTTCTCGTCCTATTTCCCTGTGGAGACGATCCTGACTTGCCGAGTTTATTACTAACGCGACAGGCTTGCACTTGAGCCTAGAGAGTACGCACTTTATAGACACATTCTTAATCGCGTCAAGTTTTTGGCACCGTTACCGGGGAACGAAGGTAGGCGTAGGTTAGATTCCATTAATCTAAAACTTCGTCCAAAAATATAAAAAAATAATTAAAAAATCAAAAAGCACAAAAAGATACTTCATCTCTCAAAAGCCTGTTAATGCAAAATACTTAACTCACTCTAACTCCCTAAAATACTCCAACCAGCATTCACGAAAACCCGATAGTTGAGTACGACCCCGAAAGCCCTCATGCTCCAAACGTTCCACAATTTTGGGTTCCACCTCCCACACCTACACACTCAATTGCAAGTAACACTCTGACATCCCTTTTAGGACACACTACAGAGCACGCTCCGAGCATACCAAGTGAGGATACAGAGTCATCAAGTGAGAGAGATATGTCACAACACGGTAGTGTAGTCGCAGGTAAGGAAGAGGTCCCGTACCGTCCTTTGATAAAAATCTTATATCCTAAGTGAACTGTCACTCCGGAATGCATTTTACTCTCGTATAATGCAGGGAAATTTCTCTTTAGGAATTGGATGATCCAGATACTTCTCAACTACCATGGAATGGAATCAGAATAGCCATATCTCCACATTCGATAATTTAAGGAAGCGTGCGAGACCCTCAGTGATCAAACTTTCACAAAAGATGTGATACGCCTCAAACTCTTCCCATTCTCGCTAAAGGACAAGGCTAAGACCTGGCTATGGTCTTTACCTCCAAACTCGATTTCATCATGGAACGACTTTCAATCTAAATTCCTTAAGAAATTCTTTCCTCCACATCGAACGAACTGGATCAAGGCTCAAATTCAAACCTTCAAATAATTAGAAAATGAGTCGTTTGATCGATGTTACGAGCATTTTAACGAGTTAATCACTTCATGCCCGCATCAAGATTTGATAAATTGGAAATCATATCCTTCTTCCATAATGGGTTGAATATAAATTCCAAACAACTCGTTGAAACCATGTGTGATGGTCCTTTTGTCGACCTAGATGCCAACGATGCTGAGCTTCACCTGAGGTATGTCATCAAGACTACCCAAGCATGGGATACATCTGACCCTAGTGCTCATAATCAAATGCGCCAAACGAGCACCATTCCATCGGCAGCCGGCCTATTTCACGTAGAAAAGGATACTATGACGGCCAGTCGACTCGATCTACTTGAGAAATGAATGCGAGAAGTACTTGATATATGTGTAAGAGGACCAACTGTATCCATCCCGAACCCCATTGAGAGGGTGTGTACTATTTATGAGGCGGTCCATTCAACAGAGGAATGTCCGATGATACTCGCCTACAAAGTTAGGATTCAAGAGCAAGTGAGTGGTGTAGGAGGATTTAAGGGTAACTTCGATGCACCGCATGGGAATTCTTATAACCCTTCATGGAAAAACCACCCTGGTTTTAGATATGGGCAACAAAATGCTGCGATGAATCCTAATTCACATGTTGCCCCTCCCCTACCATCACACTTTCAACAAGCACCTCACATGCAGGGACATGTGCAAGCACCACCACCTGCAGGGCCATATATCACTCCACCACAGAGAAATCTCGAGGATACAATAAACCAATTTATCACTGCCCATAATGCAACCATTTCAAAACATAAGCGCATGATCAACAACATAAATGCGACTATTTCAAAGATACAATCATCGTTGAGTATCCAGGAGAAGGGCAAGTTTCCTGCCCAGGGCCAAAGACCTCCCCAAGGTCAAACTAGTGTTAGCTCCACCTCTACAGAACATCAGGAGAAATGTCAAGCTATAACCACTCTTTGTAGTGGGAGAGTCGTTAATTTATCACCTCCTCCACATGACGCAACCAAAGACAAGGAGATTTTGCCCGACACAAAAGAGGCCGAAGATGTCTCCTTGAAAGAGAGTGATAAAGAAGACACTAGTGAGCCCGAGGTAGTAGTGAAACCACCTTCTGCGGCATCATTTCCTCAAAGGATAGTTCCTTCCCATAAAGGAAATCCCCGTGATGAAGCACTAGACGTGCTAAAGCAGGTAAAGTTAAATTTACCTTTCCTCTATGCCATTAAGTAGATTCCCGCTTATGCAAAAGTCATCAAGGACTTGTTAACTGTGAAGAGGAGGATGAAGGTAAAGAAAAAAGTATTTCTATCATAGAATTCCAGCTCCATTCTACTTAATGATCTCTCGCCAAAATTCAAAGATCCCGGTGCACCCACCATTTCCTGCATCATTGGAGAAAATAAAATTAAAAAAGCCTTACTTGACTTATCAGCAAATGTCAATATCCTCCCTTACGCCATATATAGGCAACTTAATTTGGGCTACCTCAATCCCAAAAATATCACTCTCCAATTGACGGATCGAACCATGAAGATCCCAAGAGGTATAGTTGAGGACGTGATCGTCCAAGTTGACACTTTCTACTTTTTGGTAGATTTTGTCATTTGGGACACGGAGCCCTCCTTCGCCTCGAACAATCATGTTCCCATCATTCTTGAATGCCCATTCTTAGCTTAAGCTAAGGCAATAATCAATACTTGAAATGGGCAGATGTAACTCACCTTTGGAAATATGACCTTAGAGACTAACATCTTCCATATAGCCTAACATGGAGGGGAAGAAGATGATCTTCACGCGATGAGATTAATTGATGAGATTGTAGAGGAGTACTTTGAGGGAGATGCCCTAAGGACCTGCTTAGTGTCGAGCCACGAGAGTGAGGGGGCGTATACTGAATTTGAGAAAGAAGTTGAAGAGTTGAGAGAATTACTTGATAAGAGAGCGTCGGACGAGGACGCGAGAGATGTAAGTTAGGTTTCTCGATTCGAGGATTTACAGCCAAGGGAGGCACGTATGGTTTCCTCCAACGACAAATTTCTAACCCTCAAATTGAAGAAAATACCCTCCCATGTTAAATATGCATATCTAGGAAAGGACAAAACATTTCCTGTTGTTGTCTCCTCTAGCCGACGAAGAGCAGGAGGGTAAGCTATTAAAGGTTATGAAGAAGCACCAAAGTGCTTTTGGTTGGTGTATTGATGATTTGAAGAGGATAAGTCCTTTGATTTGCACCCACAAGATCCACCTCGAGGAGGATGTAAAGCCCTCGAGAGAAATGCAAAGAAGGCTAAACCCCAATATGAAAGAAGTGGTGAGAACCGAAATCATTAAGTTATTGGATGACGGGATTATCTACCCAATCTCGGATAGCAAGTGGGTGAGCCCTATTCAAGTTGTTCCAAAGAAGTCGGGCATGAAAGTGATTGAAAATTCCAAGGGATATCTTTTTCCCCAACGTACCACCACCGGGTGGCGCATTTGCATTGATTACCGTAAACTCAATGTAGGAACTAGGAAAGACCACTTACCCTTGCCATTTATTGATCAGATGCTTGAGAGAGTAGCGGAACACCCTTACTACTACTTCCTTGATGGTTACTCCGGATATAACCAAATTGAGGTAGATATACTTGACCAGGAGAAAATGACCTTCACTTTCCCCTTTGGTACGTTTGCCTACAAGCGTATGCCATTCGGCTTGTGTAATGCACCCGTGACCTTTCAAAAGTGCATGTTGAGTCTATTTAACGAAATGATTGATAGAGGACTAGAAGTGTTCATGGACGACTTTAGCATTTTTGGAACCTCTTTCGATCGTTGTCTGGTGAATCTGAAAAAAGTACTTACTCGGTGTGTGGAGAAGAACTTAGTGCTAAATTGGAAGAAATGTCATTTTATGGTCACTGAGGGAATAGTTCTTGGCCACATAGTTTCATCCAAAGCGATTGAAGTTGATAGATCTACGATAGATGTCGTAGTCGATTTACCCACACCAAAATCGCTTAAAGATGTGCGCTCCTTCTTGGGTCACGTGAGGTTTTATCGAAGGTTCATTAAGGATTTTAGCGCCATCGCTAGGCCCTTAAGCAACCTCCTTATGAAGGATACCCCATTCAAGTGGAATGAAGCATGCCAAAGTGCTTTTGAAAAATTGAAAAGCATGCTTTTTTTCTCTCCCATCATGCAAGCGTCGGATCGGTCCTTACCATTCGAGCTCATGTGTGATGCAAGTGATTTTGAAATAGGGGATGTTTTGGGCCAATGGAAGGATAAAAAGGTTCATGTCATCTACTATACTAGTCGGACTCTTATAGGACCATAACTCAATTACTCCACTATGGAGAAGGAATTGCTAGTCGTAGTATTTGCTCTAGACAAATTTTGATCCTATCTCATTAGGTCACCCATCACTTGTTTCACCTACCATGCAGCTTTAAAATAATTCCTTGCGATGAAAGATGCAAAGTCGCACCTCATTAGGTGGATCCTACTCCTATAAGAATTTAATTTCTCCATTAGAGATAAAAAAAAGTAGAAAACGTCATCTCCGATCATCTATCTCGACTTTTGTCCGACGTACCTAGTGATCCGATACCCATCGATAAATACTTTTCGGATTAGCAACTCTTTGCTACCTCTTCTTTGCCCTGGTTTACGAATATAGTGAATTATCTTGTCACGAGATTTGTCCCTCCCGAGTGGAAACCGCAAGATAAAAAGAGGCTCATTACTTGGTTGCGCAAGTTTTTCTATGACGATCCCTTCCTTTTTAAATATTGCACTGACCAAATCATCCGATGGTGCGTACCGAAAGATGAGATACTGAAAGTCATCCAATTATGTCATTCAAAAGCTTGTGGAGGTCACTTTTCGACGAAAAATACGGCCGTTAAGATTCTTCAAAGCAACCTATATTGGCCCACAATATTCCGGGATGTGAACAATTCTTGCAAATCTTGCGATAGGTGTCAAAGGATAGGAGCTATTAATCGACGAGACATGATTCCATTAACCCCGATACTCATTATTGAGATCTTTGACTATTGGGGTATTGACTTCATGGGCCCTTTTCCCCCATATTTTGGTTTCCTATACATCCTTATCGCGGTAGACTACGTTTCCAAATGGGTGGAAGCCATAGCTACCAAGACAAATGACAACAAAGTGGTGATTAGGTTCCTACAGGAACACATACTTTCCCTTTTCGATGCTCCGAAATAGATAATTAGTGATAATGGCACGCACTTTTGCAACAGGCCATTCGAGAAACTGACAGGAAAGTATGGTGTCATTCACAAGGTTGGAACGACATATCATCCACAAATGAATGGGTAGGCTAAATTAGCGAATCGAGAAATCAAGCACATCCTCGAGAAGACCATCAATCCCAATCGAAATGATTGGTCACTTCGATTAAATGATTCACTATGGGCCTATCGTAACGCATATAAAAATCCACTCAGTATGTCTCCATTCCGCTTTGTGCATAGAAAACCTTGCCATCTTCCCGTTGAGTTATAGCACAAGGCGTATTGGGCCATTAAGAGATTAAATTACGATATGGACAAAACTGGTGAAACTGCAAGCTTCAACTTAATGAGTTAGAGGAGATACACAATAACGGGTATGAGAATGCCAAGATTGCAAAAGCCCGGATGAAACTATCACATGATAAGATTATTCGACGAAAAGAGTTTCAACCGGGATAAAAAGTGCTCCTTTATAACTTCCAGCTTCATCTATTTTTGGCTAGTCTGGATGGACTGGCCCATTAGTTGTGAAGAGCGTATTCCCCCACGGAGCAGTAGAATTGGAAGATCCCAAAGGGGGGACGCGTTCAAAGTCAATGGACAGTGTCTAAAGCTATATGTTGAGGCGTGCGTAGAAGAGATCGACACCATCTGGTTATCGAACCCCATTTACGGGGTCAAGCGAGCTTGAATTGAGAGGTCGTCGCACCCCCGATGTGTATGGGGTGAATTCTTGTGTATAGTAGTTACACGTAGGATAGTATAAGTGGAGTCCGTAGGATCACATCACAAGTAGAGAGGAAATCGAGCACCAACACGTCTTATGAGGCGAGAATTTTAGAGCCAAAATTTTGAGGAGAGAGGTAATCAGGTCATACAGGTGTAGGATCGTAAGTAGGAGCAACCAAAAGTTATCGAAGGTGGTTATACCAGCCCATAGGGGAACTCGCACATTTTTGGGCACCGAACCAGTCCGGTCCTGGGTACCCGGATTGGTCCGGTTTGGCAAATTTTAAAATAAAAAAATACAGGGACCGGATCGATCCGGTCCTGGAGACCCGGATTGGTCCGGTGTCTGCAACTCCTCCCCTTCCCTAGGTTTACCTCCTTTTCCCCCAATCCCTCCGTTTCCCTCCATTTTCGTCCCCTTCCTTCCCACCAACCATTTTCCCTCCAAATCCTTCCCCCTTTTCCCTCCAAAACCTTCCCATTTTTCCCTCCAATTCTTACCCAACCCTCTCCCCTCACAACTTATAAATTCCACCTTTCCCCACTCCATTTCACCACCACTAACTCCTCTCCTCTCTTTCCCTTATTCTGCCCAAATACTCCCATTTCATTTCATTACCATGGCCAACCAACCACCTCCCCAAAAATACGTTTCATTATTGTGAATGTATAATCAATACGAGTTAAATGTTAACTCAAAGTTCTTTTCAGTGTTCTACTAAGTCATCAATGGATCTCAATTATTTCACTTTGATCGGTTATGGAAAGTGTGTGATATTGACTTGAAAAACGTGCTAAATAGGTCTCTAAATTAAAGTAATCTCGAGACGCATATGGTAATGCAATTAGTATTTCGAGCAATGAAGTAGGCCCTTGTTTGTCACCCCAAAAAATTATCCCTTTTGTAAACCAAAATTGAGCCGAATAAATTTTTCCCTTTCGTTTGACAACCCGAGAAACCCCAATTGGCCCGGAATTGTGAAAGTGGATAATCCCAGAAATTAAATCCGAAAAGTTCATAAAAATGGGCAAGAAAAGAATAACAATGCTTAATAAAAATAGCAAGAAAGAAAAATGTGAAAAAAAAAAAAGAAGGAAAAAGCCCGGAAAAAACACTAATGGGCATCATAAGAAAATTTTCCAATTTTGAAATTCCCAATCACACCCATTTTACCCGATATACCTCTAACCCAATAAAGTCCTAACCGAGTCCTTTATGCGAAATTGGTTACCGTGTGGAGAGATAAAACACGAAAAGATAATAAAAGAGACTATAAATCTGAATTAGAGGCAATGTTCCCATTTTTTTTAACCATAATCCAATGATGAGATCCGTTTACCATAAAATTTTCGTCTTTCTATTTGTGTACAAGAATTTGGTTCCAATACATTTACTCTTATAAATCACGCATACCGAGAGAAAATAACCACCTTTCCAAGAGATTCGTTTGTGAGCGCATCCCGTGAGATTTTGAAATCAAAACGAATTTTCAAATAAGTAACGTAATGATCAATCGGTGGAAATTCGTGGTTAAATTTCTGGCTCCGCACACACACACTATGATTTGAGACTCTTGAACATGAATTGATGATGACGATTTTCTGGAAAAGTTTTAATTATATGATTTTTGCGTATTTTGAGTTTTCTTTGAGTCGAATTTTGTGGGTATATTCGCTGCAAACCCTCACGAGACACAACTAGTCCTACTAGGGTAACCTAGGGGTTTAAAGGCCCGTTGTATACGCTAAATGAAATCGCTTACCCGCGAAAGAGGTATTCTATCCCATTTTTTGAATTGGATCATGTTTTAATTCTTTTACATTGCTCGGGACGATCAAAGTTCTAAGTTAGGGGGGTTTGATTAGGCATAAATTCTTCCAAATTTACCCCTTAATTTAGAGGATTTTATTACCTTGGGCAACGTAAAACGAATTAGTTTATCTCATATCTTAGCTAACAATTTCGTCTAACAAGTATCACGAGTTTCGTGTATTTTTTATTAATTTCACAGGTATTTATTACATGAAAGTAAGAAAGTAACCGGAAGAGGCAAGAGAAAATAAAGAAGACGAATCAAAAGGGCAAAAGCATAATTTCTACCAAGAATCCGGTTGAAGAGAATAAAATCGAAGATGTCGCATTTGTGAACACGTAGGAAGAAATGGCGTCCCAATCTGAATTCTGGATTATAAATTATGAAGACCCGAAGATGTGAGAAAATCACGAGATATTGAAGAGAAGTTGAGAAGACAACCCGGACCAATCTGATTTAATACAAAAATGGATCATTCAGGGGTCCCAAATCATTATAAATATGGACGTTTAGTGGACCAATCCGGTATCCCGAAAAAACGGATTGGTTCGGCCCTTAAAATCACTGCATAACAACTCGTCTAGCAGACCAATCCGATTTATTTGGAAAATGAATCAGTCCAATTGCTGACCGGACCAGTTCGGAATGTCTTGACCGAATCGATCAGGTGCTCGATAATTAATTTGATCTTCTTCTTCTTAGAGTTTTGCATCAATCCAACTCTTGTAAATTACGTAGGATATAAATTTAAAAGAACTCCCAGAAAAAAGGAGGCTTCTAATTCATTTTTTTAGAGAAGCTTTGTAATTAGCTTAGAGAAAAAAACAACAAAAACCCTAGTTTGATTCCAGATTGCAATTCAAGTAAATTCATTCCAATTCTTTCTCTAATTATTGCAGTAGTTAATTCTTTAGTAGTAATTTCCTTATTCTTCATTTTCCATAGCTAGTAAAAATATTTTCTTTCATTCAAAACATATTTTCTTTTAGGTTCAATATGTCCGGCTAGATTGTTTAGGGTTGGGATGCATGAACTCAACCCGATGTGAGAGTTGCAAATGTATGAAATTAATCCTCTAAACTTAAGGGTTTATTAGACCGTATTTCGTAACGAATACAACCATTGTAGATCTTTGGATCTCGTTTGCTTCAGAGTAACCTGGATGCTTTAGAATGCAATGCGAGTGTAGGTATCGCATTATCGTTTCACTCGTCCTCTGATTATGTATGGTGCGAGCTTGAACCTCATATATGTAATGCTTGGGAGTACTAAAGTCTGGGTCTAATTAATCACTAAAATTTACGATTACTTTTATACTAGAAATACACTAGGGTTGAGGGATTGTATTCCCGGCCTATTTTTCTCTTCGTACTTATTACTTCATTCTTAGTTATTAATTCTTGCTTAATTCATTAGTTCCGTAGTCTTAATCTAGTTCTTTTTACTGGTAGGATTAATTGCAAATAAATTATCTTTTCGTTCTTTTTAGAGTTGAATTTAGGTTGACCGTCTGTCCTTCCGTCGCCACTATTTTCACGTCCTATTTCCCTGTGGAGACGATCCCGACTTATCGGGTTTATTACTAACGTGACAGGCTTGCACTTAAGCCTAGAGGGTACGCACTTTAGAGACACATTCTTAGTCGCGTCACGTATCTCCGCCACACTCATTTTTTGCACATTTTATTTCTTGGTTGCCCAACACTTTGTCCCATATAACATGACAGGTCTAATGTTCATCCTATAAAAAATTTCTTTTAACTTCAAAGGTATGCGCCTATCACACAAAATGCCGGTAGCACTTCTCCACTTAACCCAGCCTGCTCTAATCCTATGAGTAACATCATCATTAATTTCACCATCTTTTTGGATAGTCGATCCTAAATAATAAAAATCATCATTTCTAGGTATCTCTTGACCCTCTAATTTCACCACATCTCCATTTTTCCTCCTATTACTATTAAAATTGCACTCCACATATTATGTTTTAGTTCTGCATATTTTAAATCCTCTTGTTTCTAAATTTTCTCTCCACAATTCAAACCTAGCATTAATCTACGTCTTAGTCTTATCCACTAAAATAATATCATCTGGAAATAGCATACAACAGTGCACCTCGTCTTGTATTTGTCCAGTCAACTCATCCATAACAAGATCAAAGAGATAAGGACTTAATGTTGAACCTTGGTATACACATACCGTAATTAAAAATTCACTACTTTCTCCGGCTGATGTGCTTACTGTAGTCATCACATCATCATACATATTCTTGATCACATCAATATATCTGTTACTCACTCCTCTTTTATGTATAACCCACCATATTATATCTTTGGTTATCCTATCATACACCTTCTCCAAATCTATCAAAATCATATGAAGATCCTTATTTTTCTCCCTATACCTCTCCATTAATCTCCTCAATAAATAGATTCTTTCCATTGTTGACCTCCCAGGCATAAACTCAAATTGATTCTCAGATACTGTTGTCTTCAATCTCAATATATATTCAATCACTCTCTCCCAAAGTTTCATTGTATGACTCATTAACTTAATACCGCGATAATTTGAATAACTTTGTATGTCCCCTTTATTTTTATAAATAGGTACTAAAACACTTTTTCTCCATTCATCGTTCATCCTATTAGTCATTAAAATTTTATTAAATAATTTTGTAAGCCGTGATACTCGATCCTCCCCTAAGTACTTCCAAACCTCAATAGGGATACCATCTGCTCCTAAAGCCTTCCCTGTTTTCATCTTTTTCAGAGAAATCCTGACCTCTGTTGTCCTAATTTTGCGAAAATATATATTTTCTCGAGTCTCCATAAGTTTCTCTATATCTAATCTACTCCTATTATCTCCATTTAATAACCTCTCAAAGTAGTTTTTAATTCTTTCCATAATTTCATCATCTTCAACTAGGACTGTCGAATCTTCACTTTTGATATACTTAACGTTATTAAAATATTTTATTTTCACGTCCCTAAGTTTAGCAAGCTTATAAATAGTTTTTCCCCTTCTTGTGTTCCTAATTTTATATAAAGATCATCATACGCTTAGCATATCTTACCACTTTCTTAACTTCCTTTTTAGCCATTTATACTTCTCAAAATTTTCTTCATTTCTATTTGTTTGCCATATTTTAAAGCACTCCCTTTTAATTTTTACTATATTTTGTACTTCTTCGTCCCACCACCAAGTTTCTTTAGACGGTGGCCCCTTGCCTTTTGATTCTCCAAGAATTTCTTTTGATATTCTCCTAATGCATGTGGCCATCTTATTCCACATTATGTTAGTCTTTTCTTCATTATTCCATGTTGCTTCATTTAATACTTTATCTTTAAATAGTTCTAATTTCTCTCCTTTTAAGTTCCACCCCCTAGTTCGTGGGTTAATCTTCACTTTTCGCACTCGTGATTGATTTTTAATATTTATATCAAACACCATTATCCTATGTTATGAGGTTAAGCTCTCTTCTGGGATAACATTACAATCTTTACACATTAATCAGTCTCCTTTTCTAGTAATAAAAAAATCTATTTGGCTCTTATGCGTTCCACTTTTATAAGTTATTAAGTGTTCAAGCCTCTTTTTAAAACATGTGTTTACTAGTACAAAATCACAAGCCATCGCAAAAATCTAACATAGACTCTCCCCCGTTGTTTCTATCTCAAAAACCATATCCTCCATGCACTATCTCATATCCTACACGATCTTCTCCTACATGGGCATTAAAATCTCCCCTATATAGATTTCCTCACCTACGGATATTTCTTGAATTAGTTCATCCATTTGTTCCCAAAATTGTGCTTTAGTGTGCTCATCTAATCCTACTTTGGGTGCGTAAGCTCTAACAATATCAATTATGTTTTCACCTAATACCAATTTTACAACTATAAGTCTATCATTTTTCCTAATAACGGTTAAGATGTCATCATTAAAGTTCTTATCTTCAATTATTCCAACTCCATTCTTATTTCAATGTTTTCCCATATAACATAATTTAAACCCTATATTTTCTATTTCTCTAGCTTTCTCACCGACCCATTTAGTTTCTTGTAAACAAGTTATGTTAACTTTTCTTCGTATCATGGTATCTACTAACTCCATCCCTTTTCCAGTCATAGTCCCTATGTTTCGAGTCGCTAACCTAAGTCTAGTATCGTAGACTAGCTTCTTTACCCACACATGTCCAGCTTGTTGCAAGAACCCTTGCGTATTTATCGTCCCATTCGGACGTTGACGCGACGCCCCTTTCTTACTTTTCGAGACACCTGGTGGCAGGCGCAATGCCCCTTGCTAATTTTTTGAGACACTCGGTGGCAGACACAACGCCCCTTGACTGAAACAGAGTTAGTAGGGTTGCTCGGCATAGATTCCACATATCAAGTCAAAGATGCCTATTTTCATTTATATAGTCTTTTTGTTAGGGCAGTGGCGAATAATGTTGCCTACCACGAGATGATTGAATAGTTTCAAGATGACCATAATCTTTCTTGGGCGTTACTACACTCTGATTATGAAGCCAAGTACGAAGCAATAAATTCAAGTTGGGGCTTTAATAAGAAGTTGAATGAAATCACATTTTCCTTGAAGAAGAAGGAAAGTGTGTTAAATCGAGAAGTTAAAAGTTCTTGGGAGGTTACTATTCTTATTGAGAAAGAGAATAACAATTTGAGGAATGAGCTGGAGAGCTTGAAGAAGACAATTGATACTATGCCAAATGAAAATGCCTCTTTCCTAGAACTGGAGAATGCCAGACTTCTATAGGATCTTGAAAACTTAAATAAGAGAAAAAACAAGACTGGCTAATCCTTTAGGTAAGTAGTGGTTGCTCGGTCAACTGTAGATAAAGAGAGGACTAGGAAAACCTTGGCCAACCAAGCAGCTTTCTTGTAAGAGAAGGATAAAGCCATCAAAAAGCTCCAAGACAGAGTAGAAAGACTAAATTCTCATTTCCATAAATAACCCAAGACTATTTGGATGGATGGATATGATGAAGCTTTAACTCACCTAGATGACCATATGGATCAATCTCGTTGGGAAGGATATAAATGGTGTTGGTTGAATTTTTTGAAGCTATTGAAGATACACGATAAAAATAAATTATGGTACAGGCATAATCCAGGAATGTTGGATAATCCTAATCCTCCCTTCAAGATTTATGTCAACTGGATTCCGACTAATGCCCTTCTTCGGATCTCAGTGAGAAAATACATAGAGGATTATGGCTTTCAAGGAGAAGATGAATATGTTCACCTCCCAAATTATTAGATAGATCAAGCAGCAGCAGACGTAATAGGCTAAGAGATTTTAGAGCTAGAACCTTGCCCAGCACACTTGATGAGCCTCCTGCTGGGATGAGTAAAGTCGTAGGGAAACACCGATTGGAATAGACTTTTATTTCCTACTTCTTTATTCTGTATTGTAACACAAAATATGTTGGGAATAAAATAGACATTGATTTTATGTATGTTCATTAATACATTCCAGCCTTTACTTAAGCTTGTGATTAGTTAATCATCTTTTCGTCTATATAATCTGCTTAAATGGTAAGTTTTTGGTCCAATGTTGAACCTAATTTGTAATGCCTTGGATTCTACTAATGCACTTAGGTAAACTGTAAGTAGTTTGTTGAGGTAAGTGTTTTCATTAGTTATCATTAGCAACCAAGTGTGTTAGGAATGTATATTTATTCATATGTTTAACCCAGTCGAATAAAACTTCTTGTGTTTAACTTTAAGTCATACATGAAGTTTTACTAACTTTTTATTCTTGACTTGTCAAAGATGAAACCATACATGAAGTCTAAAGAAAATTTCTATACTTTTTTTTTTGAAGTTGGAAAAGTTTGTTAGTGGTGGATGTATATCACCATAGCCCCAAAAAAACATAAAAAGGAAGCATAATTGGTAAGAACTCAAAACTTCATTAAATTGAATAAAAGATTACATCAAATCAAAATTATTGATAATATTTTAAGAGGTGGTCAGCATTCCATGGATTCTTAAATTATTCCCCTTCAAGTGTTTCCGGGAGATAGGTGCCTGGTCGGACGACCACCGATATGCAATAAGGACATACCAATTTGGTTCCAACTTGTTTCCCTTCTATATTACCTTCTTAAGGACATAGAATCCTTCTTTAGGTTGGTCGACTTGACCCTCGTGTTGTAGAATCTAGCAGTCCTTTGTTGATAAGCAGCCATTCGAAGTGCCGCATCCTCTTTGGCCTCTTCATTCATGTCTAGATCCAGTATTCTCATAATATCACTAGATGGTACCACTGCCTCATTACCAAAAGCAAGCATATACAAAGTCTCTCTTGTTGTTGTTCTTGGCGTAGTCCTGTAAGTAGCTAATTGATCTAGTTACCCTTAACATCATCCAACCTTTTCTTCAACTGATCAAGTAAAGTCTTGTTAGTGACCCCTGTCAGACCATTTCATTTTGGATGTCCAGGTGATGAATGAAGTTTTTGAATCTTGGACCAGATGCAATATTCCTCAAACTCATCATTATCAAGCTGAGTACCATGATCAGTGATGAAGTTATAAGTAATTTCATAGCAACCTATGATTTGCTTACATATAAACTAAAAAACTCTCTGATAAGGCATATCAACCAATGGCTCAGCCTCCACCCATTCGATAAAGTAATCCATAACAGAAACCAAATACTTGAACCTTCCTTTGGTGGTCGGTAATGGATCAAAAAAGTTAATCCCCCAAATAGAAAATGGCTCAGGAGATATGATGGGAATTAGGGTATCCTTCTATTTTCTATAAATAGTAATAAACTTCTATCATTTATCATACTTCTTGGTGAAATAAACACGATATGATTTCATCGTCGACTAGTAGTAACCTTGCATAACTATTCTTTATACCAATGATCGGCCAGCTAAATGAGCTCCACGTGAGCCTTCATGTAACTCCTTAATCAAATCATGTACTTCGGCGGGATGAACACAACGAAGTAGGGAGGAAGTGTATCCCCGTTTGTACAAAATGCCTTTCTCCAAAATATAACTAATCGATTTGTATATCAGCTTCATGGCTTCTCTCTGGTCGGATGGCAGCAACCCTTTGGCAATATAGTCTTTGATCGAATTCATCTAATAAAGTCCCAATTCCATAGAGATAACATTGATCGCCTCCACATCGATGCTTTATGGGTTAAGATCTCTACTGGAATGGTTCGTCTGAGTTCTATCTTAGTTTCTAATGCTAGTCGAGTAAGTGCATATACTCGGGCATTCTCCATTTGAGGGATCTGGACCATCTTGATAGTAAAAAATAGAGAGATATCCTCCATGAATTTTTTTCAAATACTTTACCATAAGTTCTCCTTTAACTCCATATATCTAAAGTATTTGATTGATAATGATTTGAGAATCAGTGTGTGCTATCACCTGCTCGGCACCCATTGACAAGGCTAGTTCCAAGACCATAATCAGCGCTCCATACTCGGCCTCATTGATGAAAGCTTGGAAATGCTTGGAACTAAAAACATAAAGCGTATTCCACATCTAGGTCATCAGAAGTGTTGATGATAAGTCTTACTCCACTTTCGATGGTGCATGAAGACCCATCCACGAATAATTTACAAACCGAAATGTCGTTATTGAAGTCTTCCTTTGATAATACTTCATGTCTGAATATCTTCTTTTTTGTTCAGCTAATCATTAAGCCTTTTCTTGGGTAGCTAATGTTTTTGATTGGTCGACAACAACCTCAGTTTGCTTTAAAGTTGAGTTATCCTCTAAAGAATTATGATCGACGGGAAAAGTTGGGTCATTGGTCACCTTTGGGTATGTGAATTCTGCAATTAAATCTTCTACCACTTGTCCTTTCAATGCAATATTTTGCTCATAAACAATCTCATATTCCCCTAGATCAACTTCCCAGGATATTAACCTTCCTGAATTTTTTAGTTTTTACAAAGCTTGTCGCAAGGGAAAATCAGTGTACACCACAATAGTGTGTGCTTAGAAATATGGTCCCATCTGCCTTGAAGCTTTAATAAGTGCAAGTGCTAGTTTTTCGAAGTGTGGATACCTGATGTCTGCTCCTCGAAATGCTTTGATGGTGTAGTGGACAGGATTTTAAACTCCACCCTCTAGTCGAATCAAGGCAAAACTAACAGTTGACTATGAAACAGTCAAGTACAAATATAACCGTTCCCCTAAAATTGGTCAGGAGAGTAATGGTGGAGACCACATATATTTTTTCAACTCCAGGAAAGCTTTCTCACATTCATCATTCCACTCATAGGTCTTTTTAAGCACCTTAAAAAATGAAAGACACTTGTCTGTTGCTAGGGACATAAAACGGTTAAGGGTTGCCACTCTTTCAGTCAATTCCTACACATCTTAATTGCATATATGAGATTACATCTCAATCAAAGCCTTTATCTTGTCATAATTGGCTTCGATGCCCATCTAGTTCACTATATAGCCCAAGAATATTCCTTCTTATACCCCGAATATGCACTTGGTCGGGTTGGGTTTCATCTGGTGCTTCTCTAAATGGTCAAACGTCTGAGCCAAGTATTTAATGTGGTCGATAGAAACCTTTCTCTTGGTGAGAATGTCATCCATATATACCTCCATGTTCTTACCAATCTACTCTTCAAACACTTTGTTCATCAACCTCTCGTTTGTTGCTCCAGCATTTTTTAGCCCAAAATTCATAATATTGTAGCATTATGTACCTCGGCTTGTGATAAAAAAAAAAGTTATCTCCTTGTATCTGGCTTCATTTTAATTTGGTTGTAACAAGAATAGGCATCCATGAAGCTGAGTAACTCATGACTTACAGTTTTATCTACCAATTGATCAATCCTTGGTAAAGGAAAATTATATTTTGGGCATGATTTATTGAGGTCAGTAAAGTCTATGCACATATGCCCTTTGTCATTCTTCTTTTTTACCATCACTACGTGGGCTAACCAACTAAAATACTTAGCATCTTTTATGAATTGAGCTCTTTGTAATTTATTCGCTTCCTCTTGGATGGCCATGTTCTTCTCGGGACTAAATACTCTGCATTTTTGCTTAATCAGCTTGTCATCTTTGTTGATGTTGAGCTCATGGAAGATAAAATTAAGGTTAATTCTAGGCATATACCCATGTCTCAAATTAAACATGTTCTTTAGCTCTCTAAGGAATGCAATCAATTCCCATTTAAGGGTAGGCGTGAGACAATTTGAGTGGTTATTTCTGGCTTTTCATCATCAAGAACAATGATCTCCGTTACCTTCATTACCTGTCCCTTTACCAGATCTTCTTCGTTCCACATATCCAGAGTGTTGATATGATAGGTGGTAGTGATCTTCTGGACTTCTTTCTGGTCGACGGAAGTTTAATAGCACTCTCTTGCTTCCATTTGGTTTCCATTCACTGTGTCAACTCCATAATTAGTAGGAAACTTCGTACACTGATGTATTGTAGATGATACTGCTTCCGATTGCTTCATCCCAACTCTGTCAAGAATCATGTTATAGGATGAAGGGATATTTTTATCCAATACAAAGAATAGAATCCTCTCATTTCTACTAATTGGCAAAGTCCAAGACATCTAACTTGATTATCCCCAAGTAATTAACTTTTTCTCCTAAGAATCCTATAAAGGGCTTATGATACGGTTCTAATTTATTGTCTCGTATCCCTAGGCTGCTGAAATAATTATAGAACATTAAACCTACTGAACTCCCATTGTCTATTAGGATTCTTGCTACTCTGTTGTGGTGAACCCGACAAGTTATAATCAGTGGGTCGTCATGAGGGTACAGTACTCTACTCAGATCATTCTTGGATAAGTTAACCACTAATATGTCCTAGTTCACTTTCCTGGGCCAACCATCTGTGTACTCGAGTAAGTCAATCTTCCTAATGGCATAACAGTCTTTGGTTTCATTTAGATAATCCTTTCTCTCAGTTATCTCATCTCTGCCATCAGCGTTCTAATCCTGTAGTGAAATTACAACCAAAAGAAATAAATCTCACCTCAACTTCTGGCTCTTTGAGTTCCTTCGTCCAGTCGGGATCATCCTTATAATCATCATCGTGAGTCCTTTTATTTATATTTTCCTCTACAAGGTGACTCATACCTCCTTCTGGTATCCCGACTACCATTCCGATTAATAAACTTAGTCAATTTCCCCCGTCGAATGAGAGTTTCCACTTCGTTCTTCAGAGCGATGCAGTTGTCAGTGGTGTGCCCCTGATCTCTGTGAAAATCATAATATTTAGATTTGTATCTTCTATTGGGAGGCAACTTTAGTTTCCTAGACCAGTTTAACTCTTTATTCCCCCTGATATCCTCTAGTATGTGATGCACGCCTTTGGTGATGGGGTATTTTCATCATACTTCTTAATTTTATCAATCTTCTTATATTTTTTATCCTTTTTTGGTTGAAATTTTTTGGATTTCAGTCTTCACCTTTGGATCTTCTTTAGTAGCCATTGCAACATCGGCGTTCATAATCTTCCCAGCCTTGGCCATCAATTATGTCATGGTCTTGGGAGGATTTATTGTCAGTGTATAGTGAAGGTCCTTGTCAAGAAATCCACTCATCAATGTTGTGGTGGTAGTCTTCTCTTCATAATCAATCACTTCTAATTTCTCATTATAAAGCAAGTGATGTATTCCCGAGTAGTTTCTCTAGGTCTTTGATGAACATTCAAGAGATGAGTAATATTTTTAACCGACTTTGCCCCAAAATAGAAGTTATCAATAAACATCTTGGCCAATTGAAGGATGCTAGAAATTTTCCCTCTAGGTAGGTTATTGTACCATATCTGGGTTGAGCCTGTGATGGAACCTAAGAATGCATGACAGCGCATCTCATTGGGGATAGAGTATATATCATCAGCAGCATGATATTATTTAATATGGAGGACAGGATCGGTCTTCCCATCATACTTGGGTGTAACAACTAGTGGATTAAATTTAGAAGGTGTGGGGTAATCCACAAATGCGTGGATGATAGGGGATCCCTTCATAAAACTCCTCTACAAAAGGTTCTTAGTCTATCCATTTATCCCAAATGATCTTCTAGTCGTTGTATGGAATCTTTTCAGGAATTCTCCTTTGGTTTAAACTTAGTTGAGGCATCTTTAGTGCCTTTGTTGTGCACATGTGATGAGCTCTCTTCCTGATAAGCCTGCTCGGTATGCACAGAGCCTCTTATTCTAGCCCTAGATCTAACGAATCCTTCTCTGTGCTCGTGGGATCGAACTGCCTCTCTATGATAACCTCTGGCTACTCAAGCCCCCAAACGATCAAAGGCAGATTCCTTACTTAAGCGTTCCAACACACTCGGACGTTCAAATGAAAGAGGCTGGCCATTATAATAATTTATTGATCGGTATGATGATGTTACCACCGGATGGTAAGATCTTTCATGAGAATATCTGGAGCGTCTACTTCTCTCATTTTTGGTGGGTGGAGGTGGCATGTCCCTCCGAGATGGCACAGTAGTGGACTTGTCTTGTAATGTGCGAGCTAATTTTTGAACTGACTCTTCCATGGCTTCCTGCCCTTTAAAAAGTTTGAGTAAAATTCCTTGAATATCTGCCACACTGGGAGGAATAGATTGATCTAAATTGTTACCTGCAGTCGTAAGGTAGCTCTCAAAAACAGTTGTCATTCCTCTGAGAACTTCTAAGGTGAACAAATGAACAAAATAGGTAGAGAACGATGACCTGCAGTCATTCCCACGGACGGCGCCAATTTGTTGATATCTAAAAATAAAGTGGGTCCAAATTTATAATCACAAGTAAAATAAAGATAACCAAACAAGACAAACACACAACAAATAAGTTCTTAAAGTGGTTCAGATACGAAAAAAGCCTACATCCATTGTTTTTAGTATTTTTAATGGTTATAATAGCTCAAATTTGAGCATGTTTGTGCCTGAATGAATCCTCCCTTTGAGCTAAGGGAGATCATGTATTTATAGTTGTTAGTAACCGAAGATATGGAATACCTTTATATATTCAGGAATTTACATTTGTATACAATAAATAAGATTTTTGATATTCACATGTACGTATACAGTGACTCTTGCTATTCTTGATGGTTCTTATTCTTGAGGTTGGCCGGCCTGTTGGCCGACCAAGTGTCTTTGGAACCGATCAAAAAGGTAAGTATTGTGAGGATAGCCAAGGTCAGGTGTCCATTCATCATTGGTCCACGTAGATGAATAATTTTTACATTCAACAAATATTATTTTTCTTATGCTAGACCTAGACTTCACAACTTGAGACTATGGGTGTGTGACACCTAACCTACAAGCCTTATAAAGGTTCCCTCACTAATGGTTATAGATTTTTATGTCAAGCCTGCTTCTAAACCAAGAAAGAATTAAGAAAAATATCAGATACCATGAGAAGGGAGAGAAAATCACATAAAAATATTGTTGCAATATCAAAGTCAATATCATCGGTCAAATCACAAGATAAAATTAGGAATTCGTCAACGACTTCGGATCGATAGAGGCGGAAAAGTGAGAAACTGTGGGTCTTATTAAGAAAAATACAACTGAAAAAATAGAAGTTTCTGCTGAAAAGGATAAATAAAAACATTTTTTGTGACAAATGGGATAAAAAATGAAAGTGGGGAAGATTGAGAGGTCGAAGAAAGTGAAAGGGGGCATTAAAGTGATGATGTGTAAGAGAAGGGTGTTAGAGAAGGTCAGATTGGGACTGAGAGTGAGGGTGAGGGTGAGGATGAGGGTGAGAGTGTGGATCATGTAGAAGAGGTAGGCCCATTATTCAGAAAGGCAAGGATGTTAAGGATAGTGAAAGTAGTGATCATGTGTAGGGGGAATTCAGCGTTAGCAAGTCAAAATCTCATGTAGGGGAGAAAAGGAAGGAGGTTGAGGGAAAGGGAAACTCAGTAGTTGATCATGATGGTGCGCTCAATAATAGTATATATTGATCCATTTCATACACCGTGTTTCTTATGGAATATGTAAGGAGTTATAAGTATTTTAATGTTTTAGTGTAATTAATTTTAATAGTATATTTCTAATTAAAGTAATCATGGTCTCTTCCCATTTCATGTTGTAGGACCGTGTTCATTTGAAACCACAAGATCATTTCACCAATATGGGATGATTAGGAAAAAGATAATGTTGAAGTTAAAAAATTATGTAGGTTTTTAGATTAGGCCATATAGTCTAGGTAAACCATCACTATAACAACTACATATCCTCCGATGCATTCGTTAAAAGATGGAATATGAAAATGAATATATTTGATCTTCTTCCTTTTGGTGAGAATAATGTTGGAAATGGGTTGTATTGCAGCCAATTGTCAAAATTAACAAGGAGTTTCGGTATTCTATCGGCGTAACGATAATCAGTATTCTAAAAGGCGTGCCTAGGCTCAGGCTTGGAAGAAATTCCCCGCCTTAAGCCTTTTACGCCTTATTCTTGATAAAAGGTCTAAGGGGCATTTTTTTTAAATAAAAACACTTTAGTGAAACGATATCACCTTTAAAAGACTTTTTTTAGAAAATGGGACCAATATCTCATTGAAAACAATCAAAAAACAAATGGTATCCTAAACCTCTTTGCCTCTCGTCCAAAAAAAATTAACATTACCGATTGACTTCCGACCAAAAGTCTATATGTTTCATTTGAATGTTGAAAGGTGAAAAATATATTTCTTATATTGAATCATTTTGTATTGATTATTGATTATCGATTGAATGATTATTGATATTGATTATTGAATTATGAAAATTACATTTTGTATATTGCTTATTAAATATTGAGAAATACATTTTGTATATTGCCTATTAAATATTGAAAAATACATTTTATATATTGATTATGGAGCATGCATATGAGAAAGATGGCTACCAAATATACGGATATATTTTCAAAATTCAAGGTACGTATTATTTTATTATATTACTAGCCTTAAAATAATAAAAATAATAAAAAAAGGGAAAACGCCTTTATACGCATAGGTGCGCCTAGGCTTCTAAGGCTAGAGGCTTGACCTTTACGCCTCAACCACGCCTCATGCCTTTTAGAACCTAGACGATAATACACTGTCAAGACAAAATGGAATCAATACTTTTGTTTGACACATAACTTTTGAGTAAAAACCCTCGACATCAAGGAGTCGAATACTAAAAGGTTTCTCTTTGATGCCAATTCAGCATCCTAACACTGAAAAGTTTTTCACGCCATCTTTTTGTTTGGCAGTTAACGACCGAATGAACCATGTTGGTGGGTGGGAACCAGAATTTTTTATTGTTATTGGTGGTTTGGTACCGACTGTCCTTGTTTTGGAACTGTAAAGTCAGGCATGTAAAATTATTATATGTGGGGCTGAGAATAAATTTTTGTCATTATCGGTGGTGCCAAGGAGTGTTTTAGTAGTATAATATCAATATTGTCATTTGTTTTGTTTTAAATAATATATTACTAAGATCACTGGAACTTGTTATAATTGGATTATAACTTTATTACACTAAAAACAGGTTAAAATTATCTCAACTAAATTTTTTTTTTAATCTCAATATTTTTACTTTTGGAATTTTACTTATTCTTCATCAACATTCAACTTTCAAACAAGACATAAAAATCAAATGTTAAATCCCATAAATTCATTAAGAGTTTCCATTGATATATATCCATCGACTACATGTGTAGGCATTTACATTGGACTAAAGCCCAAAAATACAAGTTAAGACCAAAACATTACAATCCCAAATATATCAACATTCCACTGTTCAATCGTAACTACACATGTAATAAAAACGATCATCATCTTATAATGACCTACATTGATCGGCATATCCCTTGTAGAAATATTTACTGGACACATCGAGTTTCGATGTTTAATCTGATTATTTAAAAGTTGCTTCCACAAGTCACTTTGCAGATCATGACATTCATTCTATATACATGTTATTGGTGGGAATGGAAAATCTTCCTTAAGTTTCACATGTACATAATGCACGTCAGCCACATTTATCATGGTTATGAGGTTAATTGTTACATGAGGTAAACGGTTGAGAAATCGCACAAATATGAGGCATAATGATTTTGATAATGACACGATGACATAATTTTACGCTTCTATGGCCAACCTAAAAACATATTAGACCAATAGTTTTCATTGTTAGTTAGTTCATGCATAAGATCTCTCTGTATGTATCTCCAATAATCAATTGTTGGAGCATGCCAACTCATTCCAATAGCTATTACATCATAATCGCAATTTCCATGACCCCTAAACATTCTCCATCTCCTCAGCATACGGTTGAAAAAACAAAGGCATGCATTGAATGTTACATTTTACAACATATGCCACACTATATTTTTTTAAGGGGGGAGCCTACACAACTAAGTCATCAAGTAACTTGGATGTTTCCAAAGCACATGGATCATTCTTTGTTGATGTGGCATATTTAATATCCTTTGCCGTCATTTTTTTATGCTGCCTCCGTCATAACCGGCATCGAATATAATTAAGAGTTATCGACGGGACTTAAAAGATCACCCAAACTTTAACAAAAGAACCCTTATTTTTTCCTCAGTTGATTCTGACCATCTTTTTCATAAAGAAATCATCCTGGGATCGTAATTTACCTCATTATATTTTTTCAAATATGCAACATTGAGTTTTTGTCAATGTTCATCCAAATCTCCAAGAGGGATCGATCGACATGCTTGAGTATCATACAACGTCAATTCATGAGCACACGGTAACCCAAAAACCAAACACAAAACATGTCCACGTGCATGCTCATTTAGTCCCACATTCCTAATTAAATCAATACACCGCACCAATAGGTCAAGTGCACAGTGAGAAACATGCCCCTCAAATGTTTGAATTAAGGAAGGTTATGAGAGTGCCGAGTGAGATTGTGCGATATCTCAAAGTCTATCTCTATCCCGTTGACTTGAGCAGCCAAAAAAACATGAACTTCTCTCCACAACTCTAAGAGGAATGATTTGATGACCCAAGTTTTATTTTTAATTGAGCATGTGCACCCCCATCCCTATTCGACATACAATCACCACGATGCTTAATCATGTTTGTCCATACTATTATAAAGTTCGCACGCACTCACAATGACATCTTCTCAATGTATTGTATCGCTTAAGGGAATGTCGTATGGTTCAATTAAATTGGGACCATGAATCTATAAATTCAATTTTGGTCTCCTTCTCTACTACACCCAACAGTCATTGCGTGAGGGCTTTCCTATCGTCGTTCAACATACCAATTTTTTTACAATTCATTTCCACATTTTTGTTTATGGAACAAGCAAAGTATAATTCTAGCTGGGGGGAAACACGCTACGAATAGCGTATGCATGATTGTTGTCGATTGGTAATTATCACTTGCGAAAAATTCAAAGGTTCGTAAAGCATCCTCAAGAATGCCAATGCCAAAGTAAATTGATCTTCCTTCTACCACGATAAAAAATTAAAGGCAATGCATAATGTCTAGCAATTCGATGTCATGCCAACCATCTCAAATAATGGCATGTTAAGGTTATTGGTTTTGTATGTGTAGCCCACCAACACAAGGTTCGAAAAACATCTTGTAGAAAAAAACTGAAGTGGGGTGCACAAAAAATTAATCGTCTATGGTTGTCACTATTTATCCAATACATATGAAATTTCTTGGAGATGAGTTGGAATAGTTTTTGTGTCATCTTCCACCCTTTAAAATCTTTGGAATTTAACTTCTTCTTTTTTTTGCATTATATATGATCTGCACAGTGGATATGTTTTTACCTGATATTTGCTTTAGAGTATGAAGTACATTTTTTATTCAACCTTGTTAGCAATTAAATCATTCGTGATTTCATATTACTCATGAGTCAATTTTCCCGCATATGGATGGCATACTAGTGACTTAGAAATTTCATGGTTGTGTAGATCACTGTCCATTTCAATCTTCCATTTCACATCCAGTATTAGAACAGGCTTGAGAGAAAAGTGGCAATTACGCTTGTGGGTAAAAAAATCCTTATCCTCCTTAGGATTATCTCATGTCTTATTAGCATCATCCTTGCAATGCGAACTGTATACTCCATCATGTTAGCTACCCATTAACAACCTTAGTGTCCTTCCTTGTGATGGATTTTCTTACTTAAGGGTTACAATGAAGATCCTCGGCTTTCATCGACGCTCTTGAGCCCAATGCATCAAGGAAGTCTGGTCGAGAAACATTTGCATATCAATACGACGTCTTAGTACTAATGTAATGATAATAACAACATAATAGCAACATAAAATAACATACTTACTTCATTAGTAATAAACTCAATTGAATGATCAACATGATCGATGGTACAGTCTCATTAACAACAACAATTCCTTTACCATTTTCCTTAAATTGGGTGTCTCCAATTTTCTTTCAAACTCATTACCACCCGAGTATGTATCATTAATTTCATCCCATAGTATTTCATCATCAAACATGGAGTCATCCTACAAAACAAAATGATACAAAAATATAGATAATAAGCAAATTTAAATTGAAAAAAAAAAGGTCTCCTCGTTGCCACAATGTCGAGTAATGGATGTTATATAGGTAACACAATGCCAACTCGATATTATGGTGCCTAAATTTATCTTCACTTCAGATTTTAGGGTACCAAATTAAAGTTTTCAAAACAATTATCTCTATTCAGGGTTATAATGTCAAAATATGTCATCAATTTTGGTTTTGTAATAGTGAAGCAACTGGTAACGACGTTTTTTCGATCATTTAATGTTTTAAAGGTTATATAAAGGTTAGGAACATAATTTTATACATTTAGGAGTCCATATTTTTTCTGTTCCTTTGAATTTAAAACATTGAGTTTATCCACATTGTTGTGGCTTGTTTCTTGATGCTTCATTATCTATAAAAAGAACTTGCAAACACTGCCTCTTCAAACACCACTTTGTTAACAATTTTTGGACAAATGGGGTGGTTGATGAGTTTGAAATAAGATTTGTGGTGGGTGTGGAGTTTCAATGGAGGTTTCAGAGCGAATGTACTAGCGAGAGTTTTGTGGCATTCCGTTGGTTTGGCTTTTAAGTTTCGTTTTTTCTTTTTCTTTTTTTTGAAAGAGTGTAGATACCAAAATCCTTCGCATTTTTTTTAGTTGACGGGAAGTTGTTTTTAACACAACCCGTACAAAAATTCAAACAAATATTACGAAAACAAAAAATCTTGTGAAGACAATCCATCGAATACAGAAATCTATGGTAGAGAAAATTCACCTTTTTATAAATCTCTTTGCGTCTACTTGTTAAGCACTTACATGTTGTAATTGGTATTCTTTCTTGATCTTATCCAATCTTATTAATGATTGAAAACTTTATAATTGTAACTAACTTTTTTCAATTATTATTTGTTTTAGCACAAGAACACATAGGGGTGTTTGCGGTACGGTTAAAACCCTTACGGTACCGTTTTGTACCAAAAATTAGTGCTAATGGTTTACATTCTTTATTTACTGAAACCAAAACTACCAAAACTGACATTATCAAATTTTTTGCGGTTGTTTTTGGTTTTAACATAAAAAAAAATTGATTTACAGACTTTACCGTACCGAAACGAAATATCAAAATACGGCACCAAACTTACAGCATATTACCGTACCAATTACCAAATAAAAATTGTATTTACCAAAATATATATAACAAATTATCAAGATCCTTCATTTTAAACTCATATTATCCATTCATTTTTTTAGTACAGAAGACACAAAACCCTAAATATTTTTCATATTCTCTCATTCACAACAACAAATCAGCTTTCCAAGGATAGAAAGCTCAGTCGTACGATTTTTCTCCAAGGATAGAAAGCACAACAACAAATCAGCTCTACGAGGTACCTTCCTATCGTCCTTTTTTTTCTTTTCTCACCTTCCCCTCTGGTTCTCTTTTCGACTGAAATCTTATATATTTATTTTTTGGCTGATATATATATGTATGTATATAAGTCAGTATATATGTGTATGGTTTTTACCCGATCATTTACAGATCTCTAGTCGATTTGACAAGTCTCCGATAAAATATCCGATCGGTTTTATATTGGGTATTATTCTCTCACTCGTAAATCGATTTGAATAATACCCATTATTTGTATTGGGTATTATTTTTTAACTCCAGTCAATTTTACAGATATGTGGTTTAAGATTTGATAGATATGAGGTTTGAAGTTTTTGTATTGTATTGGGTATTATTCTTATTAGGTATTATGTGTTGAATAAGAGGTATGAGGTTTAGTTGGAACAAAAAAAATTCAAATATGAGGCTTAGTTTGTACTCAATATTGGTTAAAAAGTTCTTCAAACATCGATATTGAAGATTCATATAAGGCGCTTGAGGAGATTGAGGAATGTAAGTTTATATTCTAAATTGTAATTATTCACTTCATATATATTTGTTTTCATTTGCTTTTGTAAGAACATAATTCTTATCATGTACTTTTGTTTTAATTGGCTTAATTCCGGACAAAATAAATTAAGTCTAGGCTAGTTTTAATTATGGAATTTAATTGAGCCTACGACAAAGTTCAAGTCCAAGAATGTGCAATTTAAAGCTTTGAAGAAGATTTCAAGTCAAGAGGTGTTACATATGTTTAAGATCACTCAGGTATGATTACTTATAAGCATTTGAGTAATTTTGTATATTGATTAAATGTTGGGTGATTTAAATAATTGGGAATTAAATCTTTTTATGTTTTAATTATATTTTTGAGCTTCAAATAGTTTAAAGAAAATTCGAGCATTCATTTAAAAGAAAAATATTATTTTAATCAGTGTCGCTCGAACGAGAACTGTGGCTCGTTCAAATGACATCCCTATGTCATGCGAACGAGATCCACATCTCTCTCGAACGATCTGTCGCCTCGATTTTTGTATTTTTGTTTTCTTGGACTCTGTGCTGTTCAGTTATAAATAAAAAATGTATCTGCGAAAGTTTGTAAGGTAGAACAGTTTCAAAAACTTATTCCCATACAGTTTTTCTCTTCATCCGGTGTTTATTCAAGATCAAATTATCAATTCGAAAGTTAGTGATCTTGAACGCATTTACCGGAAGATAATTCATTCACTATACCGTTGTGCACTTTGTGAGGAGAACTCTACAACCGAAGAGTTGCGTGTTATTGGGGAGGGAGTCCTTATGAAGTAACTTGTGGAGAATCCGTCTTCTTCTCTACTGCTGCCGACCTAGAGTTCCTGAGGGAGATTTCAGCCAAGACATTGAAACCGACACTTGCGGGTATTTCGTATGTCACCCTATTTCATTGTAATCCGTGTAAGTTGTTTATTACAAATTATAGTGAAATAAAAAGGTTTTGCCCTTCGGGAATTTTTCCTGAATTTTTTTCTTTTGCCGCATGCTTTATTCTTCGAATGGATTGAATCACTTAGATGCATGTTTAGGGTTAAAGAAGTTAAAATTGGGTTTAACTAAAAATTGGAACAAAGTTGGTTTTACCTAAAAGTACACACTAAAGGGCCTTTTCAAATTGGTATCAGAGCTTGTTGCACTATCTTATTGTGTTTGTGATCTCGTGTCTTTATGTATGCCTTTCGGTGGTTTTGATGATTTTAGAATTCACTTATTCGAATCATCTAATTAGAAATCTCACATGAAAACTGCTCTTCAAAAACTAGTTAATAAGGGTGATTGTGAAAAGTGTCTTTGCTGCGAAGGTTTTGGTCACAGGATTGATGAGTGTCCCACTAAACTTAAGGAGAATTTTAATAAACCGATAAATCATGTTTCTGCCCTTAGTGATAGTGACCCAGAAGAAGAAAAAAAATTGCTAGTAAGCGTGAACTTCCCACCTTTGTGGCTAGTCATGTAAGTGATAAAGACTTACCTTTGCATGATTCTTCCGCAGCCACGGAAGTTGATACACCTAAGAGTGAGGGTGAGGTGAGTGAGGATGAGAGCGAAGACGAGAGAGATTTACAAACTGCTTTCAAAGAATTGTATGAAGAAACTTTAAAATCAAAGAAAGCAAACTTAAAATTAGGAGCTATGTTGAAAGAACGTGCCATAGAAAAAATTAATTTCAATGCTCTAATTGAGGATCTTAAGGCACGTGAAAAGAAAATTTGAGATAAGCTAGAATATGTCGAGGGTGAGAGAGATAGTCTTCAAGGATTGATGGAGACCATGAAAAAGGAAATTCTGGAGTTTGAAAACTCTACCCGTTTACTTGAGTAAAGAATAGGTGAGCTTGAGGAAAAACTGAGAGATTCGAGTAAAGTTAAGTTTGATTTGGAGGCTAGGTCTGAAAAGTTAGGCAAAATCTTAGGCACCGTCAAAATAAAAGATAATCGGCGTGGTATTATCTTCGATAATCATGCCGCGCCTGCTCCCAAAGCCAAAACCGCCTAGGAACTTTAGGAGAGAGCCACCTAGGAACGTGAGGTATAATCGGCCTATAGGACATGCTCCTCACTATATCTACACTTGCACTCATTGCGGTAGGAGAGGTCATCTTAGACGGTTTTGCTACGATCTTAAGAACGCTCCTAGAAAGTCTAAATCCATTCTGGTTCCCAATGCCCCCTTCTCGTCGGTTCACACCTACTTGGGTTAAGAAGTCAGATTTAGAAGCGTTAGGTATTAGGCTTGGTGATTCTCGCATCATTTCTCGTGGTTCTCCTCATATTTCATCCTTCGATTGAGGTTGTTCGTTGGTTTGTCATACACTAGTATTTACATCTTGAGTTATATTTTGCTAGTGTTATGGCATGTTTCTAGTCTTTGGTATGTATTTGAGTCCTATCAAAAATACAAAAAGATTTTGCTTTTTATAAAAACTTTTGAAAATACAAAAATATTTTTGGTTTTTGAGTCGTGAGGTTACATGGTTGATATGGGATATTAGTGTGCTTGACCCCCCCCCCCCCTTTCTTTTCATTATTCATGTGGCTAGGACATTTGGTCATTGTTATTGATTCTTAGAATGATCTTAACCATTGTATTATGGTAATGTTTCGAAGTTGATATTCTTTTTTATTCGACTTTGCTTATATGCCATCCTTTCACACATGCACGAGTTTATATAAATGTTTGACTTCTCTTGCATATTTGAGTTTGGTGAGACGTTCTTATCTCAATTTTGTCATCTATGCGTAAGTAAACTTAAGGAGGAGGTGTGCTTGTAAGAACCATTTTTCATGAGAATTGATATTTAAAAATATGATGAGTGTTCACGAGAAAGGGCTGCGAGAGTATAAAATTGACTCATCGTGAAAGCCACCGTTTAAAAGAGCCCAAAAGAAAAACAAGGCAATAAAAATCATGTGCCAATAATTGGGGCCAATAGGACCTTCTCTAAGTTGAGATTGATAGATTTTTCTAAAGATTTTGATAAATTCATATATTTGAGGGAGTTTCATTGGAAATAAATTTAAATGGGTTTGCACCATGAATCCTATGTTGAAACATCGCATCATGACGTTATTGTTTATAGAATCGTCAAAAATCCAAACTTGTATACATGTTGATTAAGTTTAGTTCATTAAACTCACTCTTATATTGTCTCAAATGGCTTTGATAAAGTTTGATGATTTCTCGCTATCAGTTAGAACTCTTTGATCGATTCAACATGTTGAAATGATGACTCATTTGTTGTAGTTCTCTCCCAATCAATCCACTTTCATAATTGAGCGGTACCATGTTAACATGTAATTCCCATTGGTCGCTTTTTACACTGTTTTCTATTTTGATGTTTGTTTTTGTCTTCCAGGTACTGCTTTGAGTTAATTTTTTTACTGGGCAAATACTGACTGTTTTTGGGGTGTTTCTGGAAAATTTAATTTCTCATTTGAACGACATCTTATGTCGCGTGAAGCTGTCATTCAAGCGACATTCAAAGTCGTTCAAGTGACTTATCTAAGTGATTCGAGCGACATCAAGCGAGATCAGGGTTTTACTTTACACAGCTCATTCGCGTTTTAACCCTTTTCGTTCACTCATACCCTTTCCCTACTCAAGTGACAGTAGCTCTGTTTGGGAAAATACCTCCATTGTTTGAATTCGAAGCTTTGTATTTTTGGACTCTCATCTCAGACTTCTCTTGTGTACCTCCCTGGGTTGGTTATGTATTCTCCGGCGATTGGCCCTGTTCACAAATCGCCTTTTGTGGTTCTTCGGCATGTAGACCCCTTCTTTTCGGTGATTTCACCTGCATGGTGGTTCTGTGTGTTTTTTCGACGTGGGTTTTACCAGGGGTTTGTTCTCCTGAGAGTTAGTTCCTCCGGACTGTTACTCTGTGTACATCCGGCAACGGTTCCCCTTTTTTTCGGTGATTTTGAGGTAATTCAGTTCATGACTTTCTCATGAGTTTTTATCAGAAATCTTTTGAGTAAATATTTGGTTGCTGTTTTTAGAATTGTATTTCTGATTTTGGTTGTTGGTTGCGATTGGTGTTCGCGGTGGCTCGATTACTGTTGTACGGAGATAGGTTCTTAGGGGTGTGTGTGTTCCTCGGCGACTGTTCACTCTCACACATCACACATTACACTTTTTCATCATGCTACCTAGACGTCGTGGTGCTTCGATAGGCCGACTCGATGCTCCACCACCCTCTGCTCGATCTCGGGCCAGTAGACCCCCGTACTCCCCAGTGACATGGGCCACTAATGCTGAGTATGATCATTACTGTTTATTGGGTCTCCACATTCGATCAGTTGTTCAGGAGAGGGTGTTTCGCTAGTTTGAGTTTCACGAGTTTGGTGTCCAGTACTGGCTATCTGACGGGGGTTGGGAGTCTATGTTTGAGGCTCATGGGGTTGTCTATCCGGACATTGTCCGAGAGTTTTTCTTTCGGTCTCTTCCCCATGCTGAGGGGATCTTTTCTACTGTACGTGGCATTCCTGTTCTCATCACAACAGATCTTATAACTGCCTTTTTGCACCTTCTCCGTGCCCCTGACGCTATATTTCCTCGTTATACTGATGATGGACCTACATATGATGATATTTTACATCATTTCTTCTGGGAGATTCCCCGGGTTGGTAATACTATGTACCATCGCCAGATTTTTCCTACCTTCCGTGTACTTAATAGGTTTGTGTCAGCATCCATTTATCCTAAGATAAATCATACTCTGATTGGATCTGACATTGTCTATTTCATGTATCACGTCTCTCAGAGGTGGGATATCGATCTACCGATGGTCATGCTTCGTGTTATATCATTTGTTACCGTCAGTGGTACCATCCCAATTCGCCCTACTCTTCGATATAGGACTCTCATTTCCATCATTGGCACTGCTATCGGGGTTCCTATTTTAGAGGGTGATCATTGCCTCCCTTCGCCTGCTATTATTGATCGATCTACTTTCACTAGTTTCGAGAGTCATTTGCCACAGGGGGCGAGAGCTAGAGCTACACCCACTGAGGGAGCTTCCACCGATGTTGATCCCTGTCAGCCTGTTGATCCCTCTATTCTGAGCACCTCCGATTTGTCTCAGCCACCACCCTCCACTCCTGAACCCACACGTCCTATTGAGGAGGAGGTTTCTACGTTATAGGATTAGGTAGCTGCTCAGTCCAGGATGTATGACTCTATCATGGCCAAATTTGATGTTGAGGTCGAAGTGCGTGTTCATGCTGAATCCAGGATGACGGCATTTTTTGATGAGATGCGGCAGAGAGAGCAGCTGAGAGGTGCAGGATCTTCTGGACTAGGTCATATTTCATCTACATATTCTGATGATACTGCCACTGCTGATGATGATGATGCTCCTGCCGATGCTTAGTTATATTTGTTTTTTTTATATCAGAGACATTGTGATTCCTGATGTATTTATTTATTCTCAGATATGATGTACTCTTCTGGACCTTTGTATCACTCTTGGTTTATTTTATGACATGGATGTACAGTTTCGTTTGCAATTTTAGTGATTCTCTCATTATGTGTCAGATACTGCTATATTTTTTTATCCATTGTCATATTGATATTGTTTATCTAGCCATGATCTTCATTCTCATATATTCATGCTAGATTTGGTGTGTTTGTCCCACCTTTTGTCTATTCCAGGCAAAAAGGGGGAGAGATATGTGATGTAGGGAGAGTATTTATTTTGATATTATATTTGTTTTATTCCTCCATACTTCACTTGGGTATTTGTTTGTGTCTCGTGTGTGTAGGTATTATTTTCAGAGATTCAGATATCTATTGATACATCACATTCAGAGACAGATTCAGATGATTGTCATTCAGAGATAAAATCAGATTCAGATGCTTGTCGTTTATTCAGTTTCACTATGTCCTGTATTTTTATATTTCTGAGTTTGGGGATAGGACATGTATTTACTTATGGCATATAGCACCTCTATTTAGTTTTGTACCGGAATAGACAAAGGGGGACATTTGTAAGAACATAATTCTTATCATGTACTTTTGTTTTAATTGGCTTAATTTCGGACAAAATAAATTAAGTCTAGGCTAGTTTTAATTATGGAATTTAATTGAGCCTACGACAAAGTTCAAGTCCAAGAATGTGCAATTTAAGGCTTCGAAAAAGATTTCAAGTCAAGAGGTGTTGCATATGTTTAAGATCACTCAGGTATGAATACTTATAAGCATTTGAGTAATTTTGTATATTGATTAAATATTGGGTGATTTAAATAATTGGGAATTAAATCTTTTTATGTTTTAATTATATTTCTGAGATTCAAATAGTTTAAAGAAAATTCGAGCATTTATTTAAAAGAAAAATATTATTTTAATCAGTGTTGCTCGAACGAGAACTGTGGCTCGTTCAAACGACATCCCTATGTCGCGCGAACGAGATCCACATCTCGCTCGAACGACCTGCCGCCTCGATTTTCATGTTTTTATTTTCTTGGACTCTGTGCTGCTCAGTTATAAATAAAAAACGTATCTGCGAAAGTTTATAAGGTAGAACAGTTTCGAAAACTTATTCCCATACAGTTTTTCTCTTCATTCGGTGTTTATTCAAGATCAAATTATTCAATTCCAAAGTTAGTGATCTTGAACGCGTTTACCAGAAGATAATTCATTCACTACATCGTTGTTCACTTTGTGAGGAGAACTCTATAACCGGAGAGTTGCGTGCTATTGTGGAGGGAGTCGTTATGAAGTAACTTGTGGAGAAGCCGTCTTCTTCTCTACTGCTGCCCACCTAGAGTTCTTGCGGGAGATTTTAGCCGAGACATCGAAACCGACACCTGTGGGTATTTCGTATGTCACCCTATTTCATTGTAATCCATGTAAGTTGTGTATTACAAATTATAGTGAAATAAAAAGGTTTTTTCCTTCGGGGATTTTTCCTGAATTTTTTTCTTTTACCGCTTGCTTTATTCTTTAAATGGATTGAATCACTTAGATGCGTGTTTAGGGTTTAAGAAGTTAAAATTGGAACAAAGTTGGTTTTACCTAAAAGTACACACTAAAGGGCCTTTTCAGCTTTCTTAATATCAAAAATATGAATTACTTTTATATTTGTTTTATTAATAAGTTTGCTAATATGAAGATTCAACCAAATTGAGATGAATGAGGTATGCAAGGATTTTCTAATATAAATTACTTTTATGTTTCATGTTATTAATGAGTTTTTTTTAGAACTCTCGAAATTTATCTCTTGGAAAATCAGTTCCACAAACTTTTATCAAGAATTTATGCCCAAACTATTGGAATTTTGTTTATGTTTCTGTTTCACGTTATTAAATGGAACGTGAACATCCCTGGTCTGTTCACGTTATTAATGGAATATGAACGTCTTGTAAAATCACTTTTAAGAACAATATAATATTAATCAATAATACATTAATTTGATTAAATTTTCATACACAAATGTTCTTAATAAAAGGACCTTGGATCTTTATGATTATCACATATCAGCATTATGCGGAACATAAAATGTGTTAAAATAGCATACCTCCATAATTGTCACAAAAAATATTGACGGAGCAGTTAACCTTAACGATGTCCACATCTTCATCTTCTATATAGCAAGAACATACTCCAATTCCAACGCATTACAACGGTCAGATCTCTCAGAATGGACAAAAAGGTATTTGAAAATTTACTCTCTTTAGATTTATCTCCCTTTCCTATAAATTCATTATGTTGTCATTTTAGACTGTTTGAATGATGGAAATCAGTCACTTATTTATAGGTAGGGACAGGACCTAAATCTCCAACAGTCACTTAAATATCAACCGTCCATCAAGGTAGATGCCCAAGAGTCCTTTTGATTCTTAGTATTTGGAGTACCCTTTCATTAACCAAAGTGACACTTAGAATTAATATAATTATGGAACACAAAATGGAGAATTATATAAAATAAGTCTAACAATCTCCCACTTGATCCATAATTATCATAAAGCGCGCAATAACCTTGAGTCATCCTTAAATGGTTTTCCATAAACACCTTCATCAAACAAATCATTAATGCGAGTCATGGCGCTCAAACACTAATTCAGGAGCATGATCGCTTCCATGTACCACAACATTAACAACTCATCCAATAAGGTGTATAAATAGGGTTATTCCATAATGGTCCAATAATGTCTTTGTAAAATAATATTTCTATCACATTCTTTTATTCACATGCATGTGTACAATAACGAAAGAAATAAATGATTCTGAAGCACTGTATGATATCATACGGTAGTGTCAAAATAAGCACTAAAAAATCCACCACATCAAGATTTTATTGGCTATATTTAAAGACTCGTATCTTAAGCATGCTTCGTTAATGTCTTTCACGATAGCCCAATCATGTGGATTTTCTATATTAACACTAGTACAAATGTGTTAATTAACACTTGTTTCATAATTTCTTCTTTAAAAGGTATTTACATTCAATGTTCTTAGTTCCTCATATAATACCTAATGTATCTTAATAAAGAAGATTGCAACGACAGTCTCATAATATTTCAACAACTTGGCAATAGTGTCGACAAATCCAAGTCCCAAAATTTAAATTACGTTGCCATAATCAATAAGTTGTAGCATCAAAGCATGCTACAGATTCAGATTTTCGTAATAGTCAATGGATTGTGTTGCATTCCTTCATTATATTGGTCGTTAAACCAAAATAAACATAAGTAGATAAGAGTAAACTTCATATTTTCCACAAAACCAGTAAATCTAAGTTGTAATAATTGTTCGCCCAAAAATGAACAGTCGACTTTAATGTGAGCATATATCTCATAACTTCATCCATTACATATTGAAAATTTATACAACATTTTGTTTCTCTACTTTACAATAAATTGAATATATAAACTTACTCCCATTGATCATAAGTTATATAAATTGAATATACAGTGATTAGAAAATATAATGGTATTACTTCTGAAAATACCATAGGTGGGAAACTTAATTAAGTTTATACAATCATTTCTATATAACATGTGTAAAATACCATAAGAATAATAGTTTTCACATACACTAAATGGAACTCTCATCATAATGATTTACTCATCTCATAAGAATTGTACGTCCTTAAAAAAATGACGTCCTTGGAAAAGGTGAGAAAGTTCATTTATAACCCTTTTCTCATTACACATAAAATGTTTGACTACAAATTCTTTATGACCTCTTCATACTCAACTTAAATGTAATTCAATGAGATCTCGTAGTCCAGTTACTTCTTATGATTTGTGAAAACAAAACCAAATGTTTATTTGTCCTTATGCCAAATTCATATTCATGTAGATACACCACATAATCACTTAGACTAGCAGACTCTGTTTAAGATCTTCGTAATAATATTCCTTATGATTTTATCTACATTTGTCTCATAGTGACAATACAATAATTTAGTGGTCGATCATTTATTTGTTCTTTGTTGTTTAAGCAATCAAACAACTAAAAGAACAAATATTGAAGAAAGTCATCGGTAATGGGATAAATACCCTACCTTCCTTTATAATCACATTTCATGATTTTCAACTCCCACTAATTTCACCATTCATAATGAATTTAGTTTTCCATAGTGCAAGATGATTATATGATCTATGTAGGTCCACTTTAAGGGAATTCTCAAAATTCTCAAAATCTCCCACTTGGACCACATAAGTCGTCCTTGTATTAGATATTTCAATACTTTAAGTGCATAACTCGATGATCAATATTTATTAGAGATATTGCAAAAATCTTATCCATAAAATTATCAAAAGAAGTCTAGATTTAATTTGGGACAAGATTAAAGAGTTTCATCAAAAAAAAATTATGTAATTATGATGCAGGAGCAAAACAATCTTTAAAAGAAATATATTCAAAAATTTATTTTATACAAAACATCAAAGGAATACCATAACCTTTGAGAAGGACTGAAAGATGCCTTTAAAAAAATATCCCTCATAATCAAGTCCTAACAAATATTTTTCAAGAAAATTGGAAGCATTGAGGGTTTATGAAAAGGCAAATGACTTGATTCCCCAAAAATGAAAGAGAAGAAATCTTATTTGCATTTCTAGTTTGCTTTGTAAACAATCCTTGCATCAAAAGTAAATACTTTATGTAACACAATAAGTTTAATTAGCAAAATCTACGAAGATAAAACTCATTTCAAATCTTAAAAGATATTTATAGAGTTTATTCAAACAGTCAAAATCAACTCCCTGTAAGGAACAATCTTGTTTGATAATAAAACTCAATATACTCCACAATTATAAGCATCGCAGGTTATTATTGCTATCATATTTACATTTAATATTCATTTTCATTATAGTTGGGTCACTGTTGTGACTAACAAATATTTCATAATATGAATATTACATTTAGTAAAGACTTACATACACAAGTCAAATTATTCATGTTTGGGATTCATACACTTAATTGGTGATATCATGATGAAAGAAATAATGACATCTACATTTGATGACCATTATTGTCTTCCCAAAATATATATATCACCACTTAATTTTTGCTCAATAATTGTAATTGGACTTGTAGGCTACTAAATCACAATAATTGAATAAATAATAATAATATGTATGCAACATCATAAATCTTAGCATTCAATATCATACATGGACCCGTAGGCAATCCAAAATATGCATAATATCAACGCATTAGTCTAATATTTATCTAATATGGAATGGAGTACTCTAATGAACATCAATCCTTACATTATATAAATATTAGAAATAAGCATACATGTCTAAAATACCCGTAATACATGAATAAATTTTATAATTGTCTATTTCATAATTTGAAATTCACAAAAAAAAACTATACTTAATGTGAAAATCAATTAAACAAGGAGTTCACATGAGATATTACACAAATAATAGTAAATGAAAAACATGAATCATATACTTTCTCTTTATCACTTATGTATGAGTAACAAATCAAAAATATTGATCCAAATCATTCATGATCATACTAATGCACAATACGGTTATAATCACAACTACCACACTAGTGGCATCTCTAAATATGACTATATAACTTTTGATGTCAATTATTGAATATTCACAAATATTCCAATGTTTATTTGATTCAAATATCAGCATGTGTTGCGCTTCAATTTAATCTTATAACAAACATTAAGATAATCTGAAATGACTACAAGTATAATATCTTCACACGTAATCTCGGCCTGTAATTGGACTTTGATTAAACTGAATGAATACCTACTTATAAGTCTCAAAATTGCAAGCCATACTTTCAAATATGCATGCATGCAATGAAATCATAAGTCTAGTATCCGCACATATGAATTGTGGCATAGGTTTGGCATTTAATTCAACTTAATGGGAGTACTAGCATTAGAATAAACAATAATTATGATATTTAACTACATGAATCGTTGGCCTGTGTTTGGCACGAAACTCATTCAAACACGAATATCATCATATTCAACAGTATGAATCATTGTCTCTGTTTGGCACGAGACTCATCAAAATATGAATATTAACAATAACATAATATTCAATAATATGAATCATTCACATGTATTTGGCACGAGACTCATCAAAACATGAATATTAATAATAACATAATATTCAATATTATGAATCATTGGCATGTGTTTTGCACGAGCCTCATAAAATTAAAAAAAATATATTCAATGTTATGAATCATTGGCATGTGTTTTGCACGAGATTCATAAAAATATGAATAAAAAATTCTAATATATTTAATATTCAATGTTATGAATCATTGGCATGTGTTTTGCACGAGACTCATAAAAATATGAATATTAAATTCTAATATACTTAATATTCAATGTTATGAATCATTGGCATGTGTTTTTCACGAGATTCATAAAAAATATGAATATTAAATTCTAATATACTTAATATTCAATATTATGAATCATTGGTATATGTTTTGCGCGAGACTCATAAAAATATGAATATTAAATAGGGGAAAGTACTCTTAGGTCCCTCACAAACAAATTTTAAACACTAAAGGAAATTTGATAAATTTTAACCACTTAGGTCCACTAATTCTCTTCTTGTAAAAGTCCACGCTAGTGACATAAAAAGTGGACCTAATAGTAAATTGTCCTTAAATGTTTAAAAATTGTTACTAAGGGACCTATCCGTAAATTGTCCTATAAAATATAACATAATATTCAATAATATGAATCATTGGTCTGTGTTTGGCACTAGATTCATCAAAATATGAATATTAACAATAACACAATTCTAATATCATTCCATATGAAATATGTTTGACTCGTGTTTGGCATTTAAATGGCAATAAAATATGAATATTAGTCTCAAAAATACATTCATACATTCAATATTCACGAAATGATCATGACATGTGTTTGGTTTCTAATCCAACACAAACATACATTCATGAATAAATAAAACAACTCCCATAATGAAAACACACACATAATATATGACAAAATCGTATCTTTTGTCCCCCTCCCCCCCAAAAAAAAATAGTTAACACTATGGGATGTAGATAATTACTACAAAATCTCAAAATAAATTGTGGAATTCAAAAATCAATTTTCTGGAACGAGATATTATCGTAAACATTATTTATGTAAAATTAATGCCCTCAAAAATATTATACTCAAAACTTAATGTATAATTAAGGGTCCAAATATAGATGCATACACAATAATAGAATATTTATATTTACAATTATAGATGAAGACACTTTAATGTCTTCCCCATCCAACATCATATAAATATTATTGTTGAAACATCAATTCGGACATTTGAGCCACCATAGATAGATTATGCACAATAATCTAATTTACCGAAATATTATTGTCAAACCCATAATCATACATCTAATATTCAATTTTTATATTGAACCTTTTGGTCAATACAAATAATACATAACATGAATATTAGACAACCCATGAACAAAGAAAACAGCCCCCATGATGGAAAAAATACATAATATTTGGAAAAAAAAAACATATTTTTTGCCAAAAATAAAAATTTTGAGTTAGCACCCCATGGATGTAGAGAATTACTCAAGGATCACTCTCCAATTTGCGGAATCACAAAATCAAATTTTAAACGAGAGTTATAAGCGTTGACATTATTATAAAAAATGGCAAAAACACATTTTTAAAGGTCTAAACGACGTTAAAACGCAAAACTGAGGTGGGGCCCATCATATATAATGGATTTTGTTTATTTCGACGTTTTCAATCGACCGTAGGAGTTTCTGAAATTTTCGATCAAATTTTGACCTTTTATATAGGCGACAAAAAAATGTCACAAAAAAAATCTCCAGGCACACACAAAAATTAATTTAATATAGACTCCATTATGGGTAAACACCAATAAAGGAAAATCATGAGATCTTAAACTTTAGCTCTGACATGTAAAATTATTTTTAAGAACAATATAATATTAATCAATAATACGTTAATTTGATTAAATTTTCATACACAAATGTTCTTAATAAAAGGACATTGAATCTTCATAATTATCACATATAAGCATTATGCGGAACATAAAATGTGTTAAAATAACATACCTCTATAATTGTCACAAAAAATATTGACGGAGCAGTTAACCTTAACAATGTCTGATCGGTCTGAATTTCGGAACACAGCTTCATCTTGTATATAGCAAGAACATACTCCAATTTCAACACATTCCAACGGTCAGATCTCTTAGTATGGCCAAAAAGGTATATGAAAATTTACTCTCCTTAATTTAGATTTCTCACTTTCCCATAAATTCATTATGTTGTCATTTTAGAGTGTCTGAACGATGAAAATCACTCACGCATTTATAGGCATGGACAGGACCTAAATCTCCAACAGTCACTTAAATATCAACCGTCCATCAAGATAGATGCCAAGAGTCATTTTGACTCTTGGTATTTGGAGTACCCTTTCATTAATCAAAGTGACTCTTAGAATTAATATAATTATGGAACACAAAATAGAGAATTATATAAAATAATTCTAACAATTCTCAGTTAAACATAATTGTTCTAACTGTTTCTAAGTCCTAGTAAATAGAATTGTTCCAACTTTTTGAACTACAACAGTCGCCCCAATCTAACTGAGATTTCGAACTATTCTAACTCCACTGAAGTGAGCCGAATTATAATAGTGAGAACAGTTTCAAAGTCCTAGTAAACAGAACTGTAAAAAAATTGTCTAACCAATCTAATTAAATTCTCAAAAGTCCAACCAACCCATGTTTATCAACAATTGTTCTAATTACGAGACTGAGTGAAAAATGAAGGTCTTAAGACAAAAAGTGATAGTGTTGATGCCCTTGGGACTCGTAATAGACATAAAGAGTTCAACACCTTGAGACTCAAATTGATAACTTTTGTGGTGTTGATGAGCAGTAGGATTTGTACCTAAGATGGAATAAATCTTTGAATGTTTTGTTTATTTTGGAATGGGAATCGCTGAAGAAGCTTGAAAGTTTTTAAGAAAATTTATAGTTTTGAAGAAGTTAAAATGGAAACAGGCTTACTTTAATTATAGGAGGTTAGGATTTCTTTGTAATTAACCATGCGGGAAGTGAGGATATGACATGTGGGAGGAGGTAATGTTGGAAAATAGTATGTTTTTACACAAATTAATATTGAAAGTGTTCTAAAAAATTGCCTAATTTGAAACTGTTCTAATTCGGCGGTTAGTGTAGCAGTTTTAATTTGGACTGTTCTAATTTGTCCTAATTTGGGCAGTTCAGTTTTAATTTGAAATTGTTCTAACTGTTAGTCACTATTAATCATTGATGGTGTGGTTGTGTGTTGCGGATTGTATTTGGAGAACGTAAGGTATGTATATTCATAAATAAAGAAGTGGGGAGTGCAAGAAATAAAGAAAGTGAAACATTTTCATTTTGGTTTGTTATTTATTATAACGACTCAGGGTGATATTTATTCGAATTATTTGGACAGTAGTGTAACTTGAATTACAATTTGTGATGTTTATTTCGGAGTTTAATGTTTATATATGGTTATGAAGACGGCATAATTATGTAAGTTATTTTCTATTTTTTTTAAATATGCATATAAACAGGTTTAGATAAGTGGTACAAAAAATTATTACTATGAATCAAGTAGTACCAAATTTACCGTAAAGAGAAATTTACTAAAATCTACCATTTTTCGAAAAATTGATTTTACGGCAAAAAATCAATTTTATTGATGTACCACATGGTTTGATTTTGATTTATGCGTTGGTGTACCGATCGGTAAAACTGTTAATATGGCCCATTTACCAACCAAACCGACCAAAAACCAGCCCTAAAAACCCACCTTAGGCTTGAACTTAAGCGATTAGGAAATCATAACAAAAGTAGAGAAAAAATGGGTGGGTAAAAAAACACCCCATAAAAAAGACTCCTATTTTGGTATATAAAGAAATATAAGATGGACTAAATGAAAAATGCAGTGATCTCCTAGGGACCAAACATTAATTGTTCTTAATTTTATTCTAATTTATTATTTAAAGGGTGTTTGATTATAAAGTTGAAAAATAGTTCAATTTCATGCAAAATTGAAAAGGTTGAAAAATATAAAATTGGTTCTTACTTCTAGAGTTTTTCATGAAATTCTTTAGGGGAGGGCAATAAATGTTTTCCAATGAAATGAAAATACTATGAAGCACAATTCATATTTATAATTATAGTTTTTTAATATAAAAAGTTTATACTCGAGCAACAAAATAGTAATAAATTGAAGTAATAAAACTAATTTCCATTCAAACAAATCACCAATCAAACCAACCTCAAATAATTTATTTATTTTTGATAATCCTGAACATTCACAAGAACGAGCCATTGGACTCCCCCATGTGAACTAAATTGAAGGATGCTGTGCCAGAGCCACTAACACACGTCCCGATTCAAATCTGATCAATGTCTACTAGAGGATTTCGAACTCGAGACCTATGACCTAAACGAATCGCCCCATACCACTGGAGCAAATCAGGATGGATAAACAAAACCCAAATATTGCATTATACGAGATTGAAAAATATTTGTATACCAATTAACCTCTTCTACTAAGTATGCAGTCAAATAAGTCCTATATGATCTTTTATTGCTCCAACAAGTACCATGTAGAAAATTATTGCTCCAATAAATTTCATTTGTAAATAGATATTCACTATATGTATAAATAGATACTATTGAGAAAAGGATATTTTAATAAAACCAATAAAAAAATATCTTATATAAATAGAACCTAATTGTGTGAAGCTCCCAAATGTATTCTTTATTAGAGCCATTTAATGAAGATGCCAATAATATTCAATCCCATCCATATAATTGGCTTAAGTCCAAAATCCGATATGTTGACCAGGTTGGTTTCAGTAGTTGTCTATTTATTGGATGTGAGACATCAAATGAGCATCCCTGTTTTTAGTAAGATAGATACTAGAATTCAGTAACTTCAACATCAAATGTGTCTTTCCTAAAAAAGAAGAAAGAAAAAGGAACAAGGAAGTAGCCTAAACTATACTAGTATCATCCCAAATTAATAGTCGTCATTTGAAAATGACTTTTAAGAATTGACTCGATCAACGGAAAAAATCAAGACTTAGTTCACTATCATGGAATTTGGTGCGTTGATTAAATCCAAAAACAAGGAAAGCAACTTTTGATTTGGGAAGGGAGCATAGGAAGCAAGGATAAAGATTTTTGCACTTGAAAAACTAGAAGTCACATGATAATCACATATTGCACACAGGAGATCACAATGATAAGGAAATTTTAGATAATAATTACGAAAAGAAAATGAAGAATGAAATGTCAACATATACAATTGAATAAAAAGTACAGGACTTGATAAGATATTCATAGAAATCTTAAACTGTTATCCAAAAAATAAAAAAATAAAAACATACAAATGTTCAATTGTCTATGTACCGTTGGTTTTCCAAACACTTTTAAGATTGAGTAGGAAAAAAAATAAAGTAGGAAAAAAAATGTGATGCCAAGTATTTGAAACCCTATTTTATGCACTCGGAAGAATTAAGAACTTAATGAGGGAGAAATAGCTACAACAGCCAATTTACAGTTACACAAACCCTAAACTTCTCCGGTTGAAATCCTGCCCACTTGGACCATTTTCTCCTCATTTTACCAATTATAAAGCAAAAAACACCAACCCATAATTTTTATGTTTTCCAACTCACCACTTTCCCTCAAGCTCAACTGCAAGATGAGAAATTTAACGCGTCTATGATTTACAGAATGCGTGCAAGTAATGGTGTAAAGCAATCATTAAACGTTGGGACCCTCTCTTACTCATCGAAGTGCAGGCTCTCAATTCCCTTGAGGGTAGATTCGTAATTCTTTGCAGTCGAATTATTTCTGCCAGACGAGATGTGCTTTGGGTCAGAGGATCCAGGAAGCAGTGAACTTCTTTGCCCGCTCAAGATTTTGGGCACTGTTCCCAAACTACCTTCAGGGGGCGTGCGAGAGCGAGTGAGGTCGGACTCATTGCCTGCAGTAAATGCATCCCGGCTACCAGATGCAGTAGCTCGCCTCAATGATCCACTTGACCGTCCCATAAAAGTGGAGCTTGATAACTGCATGATAATATACGCATATTGCACATTAGTTCAAAGTCAAAACACCACATACAACTTTGTGCAGTGCCATCATTAAACAGCAATCAAGATGTATGTTTGCATTTTATTTATTTTCCTTATTCTTTGGCGATAGGGAGGGCTTTTTTTTGGTGGCGGGGGGGGGGAAGGGGAAATAAGTGGGGGAGTGATCTTTCAAATATTTCATTCTACATGAAAGCAACGAACCAACCAAATATCTTTCACGCATCTGCAAATAACTCCCTGAACTATACATCCATGGACTTTGCATTAAAAGTGTGGTTTTTTTTTTTGGGGGGGGGGGGGGGGAGGAAATCGTTCTTTGAAACAAAATACACAATAAAAAGGGTGTTTCTTGCATTAAAGGTAGTAGTACCTTACAAAAACTGCTTACTTCAGAGGAAGTTGCAATTAACCTTTTGTGTGCGCGCACGCTCACGTGTGCGTGTGAGTGAGAGAGAGAGATTATGGATCATGCGTACTTCAAATCAATGCTCAAATAATCTCCACCTAGACACTAGGCACTCATCTACTGCCTCACCTAGGCACTAGGTGGCCATATGTTGCGCCTAGTGCCTTCTAACTAGGCCTGTAAATTGAGTCGGGCAAGCCCGAAGCCAACAGTTAGGCCTGCTATTTTCAGGCCGAGCTTTATTTGAGTTTAGGCCGAGCCGAGCTTGAGTCAAACCCTGCCAAGCCCAAATTGGACCAAAGCCCGAACTTTGAATATATAAATAAATAATTGATTTTATATGATATAACATATTTATGTTACCATTGTTTAATTAGGCTTCACTGTTTTATTTCAAATACTATTATTTTTTTAAAAGGTTCATTTGTCATAATCCATTAGATTACAAGTGGTTTTCAATTTTGTAAATTTATTGTTAATCTTATTGTGGGATTTGATTTATTAATTGCTCAGACCCTTATTTCTCTTGTTTTAATTTAATACATTCATTATTATATATTTTATTCTATGAAATAACAATTAAATTTTAGTGTACATTTTCTCCATGATGAAAATATAATAAACAAAAACACTAATTCAAATTTTTCTATCAAAAAAAATTGGAGTCGGGCCTGCTCAAAATCGAGCCCGAAGCCGTAATATTTATGAACCGAAGTCGGGCTTAGGTTGGAAAAATTAGTTTGGGCCGAACTCATGCTTGATCATGGGTAAGATAGTTCGGGCCGAGCCTGAGCAACCCCAAGCCCGGCTCATCCAGCCCGATTTAAAGCCCTACTTCTAACATTGCTTCAAATAGATTGAAATATTCGATGAATAAAGCTATGAATACAAAAATTGAAGAAAAAGATGCTACAATTGTTGTGATTTATATTGCAATGGGCAATGGAGCCTACTAACTGTGACCAAACATAACAGCTATCGCATGATCTTTTTAAGAAACTTTTCATTTCAAGTTCATATTGTTATCTATTAAAAAATACTGGTCATTTCCAAAAATAAAAAGGTTACAACTTGGAATATATAGGAAGAGGTCAAGGGAATATTCCCAACTAATAAAGGACATGCCAACATGGTTGATGTCACTATGAAATTAACAGGACATTATTTTAATCGATGCTTCTACATTCTTAACTACAGAAATGTATCTGCTTACTGAAGACAATTGCAAGTATGCCCTTAAAGATAAATGCTTCCAAGTCATGCTCCCCCATCCATCTATAATCTGACCACCTGTTTGAGGATGAGAAGAGAGCAGAGAACTGAGGAGAACAACAGAGGAGAAGTCATAATGTACGCCATAAATGGTCACGATCCGTTGTTATCAATGTTACCTGGATCGCGGGTCGCTTCGGTACGTGGTACGGGTACGGGTACGGATACGGGGTACGTTAGTTTAGCCGGTACGAGGTACGATAGGGGTATACTTAGTTGGTTCGCTCATTCAAATCATAAGGGCTTTTTAGAACCCTTGTCGGGTTCTTTTTGTATTATACATGTGTTCTGCCCAGATTCATGTAGTCCTTCAATATAAAAAGTTTCCTAAGAATGTATATAGTATATAATCTCGATACTCTATAGTATATTAATAAGATATATAAAGTATTATGCATATATGTTCTTTGAGAAGCCTTTTTTCTTCTCATATATTTTGTTATTAAAGTCTAAAAGTTGCCTTAAAACTAAGAATAACTAAAGTAGCTAATGTAAAATTTGGAAACGCCATTTTTGGAGATCCGGATCGAGAACCCACCATATTTTGGATCGTATGATCCCGGATCACAGTACAGAAGGGGAGGTATTGGTCCTGATAACTATGATTGTGATACTACGAGGTACACCGTGGAGCCGGATAATCTCACAGAAATAAAGAGTAGCAAAGTGGGAGGTATCCATCGTGCGGCTACAGGGTGTGAAGTGACTGACCACCACAAAGATGGAATCATGACCCCTAAAGTTCAATTAATCAATTAAATACATAGAGGCATCTTCCATGGTCGCTCGGGTATCGGCAGTGTATATGTATATAGCTTAGCGTTGGAATATTATCCCTTCATTGTCTGAAGTGTAACAATGGTGAATGAGGGGATTCATATCACAGAAATAAAGAGTAGCAAAGTGGGAGGTATCCATCGTGCGGCTACAGGGTGTGAAGTGACTGACCACCACAAAGATGGAATCATGACCCCTAAAGTTCAATTAATCAATTAAATACATAGAGGCATCTTCCATGGTCGCTCGGGTATCGGCAGTGTATATGTATATAGCTTAGCGTTGGAATATTATCCCTTCATTGTCTGAAGTGTAACAATGGCGAATAAGGGGATTCATATTTCGCCACGGTTGACCAATAGAACTAATCCCACAGATGAATAAGAGTGCAAGCTGCCCCAATATGACCAACTAAGCCTCATGAATGAACCTCGCCGAGAGAACAAATAAAAAGTGTTGTGCCCACGAACGGAAACACATCTTGTAGTGAAAACTCCATAGAGACCCTGTGTCGACGATGGTTGCACTCCTCAATGACAGGGCCAAACTGGGCATTAATGTCATATCCAAAAACAGGGATGCGGGGCTGTCGCTAGGGTATGCACACTACGAATCAAGGCATCAGCTACATGGTTATTTCTTCCCTGATTTTTAATGAAGGTGGAAGGTGAACTTTTGCATGAAGTTAGCCCATTCGGCTTGTCGGTCACTCACCGTTCGATGGCTGATTAAGTATTTCAATGCCTCATGATCCGACTTCATGATAAACTCTGGATGAATCAAGTATTCACACCTGTACTTGACAACGTGAGCAAGAGCAAAGAACTCCAAGTCATAGGTGGAGTAATTGAGCAAGAGACTAGGGACCTCACTGATTAATGTTAACTATAAGAACAATATTAATTCATATTTTACTAATATATATATAAACAATGAAAAAAAGGAACACGTATGTGTCCTATATTTTCTAAAAATATGGTGTAGGCATGTCGAGTCGTGCCGAATCACACTTCACTGCTTCAGAGGGAGCCATAAAGTTACATGTTTTTAATTAGAAAGCATTCTCAGAACCTCAGGAACAACTCTGATCTCTATAAACCTATACATATTATAGCAAACCTCCCCAGAAATGGCCGGAGTATCCAAGTCATCACTCTCATGAAAGTGAAAGGGGCGTTAGCCAAACCAAATGGTATAACTGTCGAGTCATACAAGCCATGTCGAATTTTTAAGGTGTCTTCCATTTATCCCTGGATCACATGCAAATCAGACGGTAATTGCACTTGAGATCTAGTTTGGAGAACACGGCACTGGTCAAGCATATCCTCCAAGCGAGGGATAAGTAAACAGTACATCATGGTCTTATTAATAATTTGATTATCCACACACCCGCCTACGGAAAGGGGGACCGGAACCATGCAAAAAGAACATACTTTCCTGCAACAATCCAGTCACAAAGCTCGAAGATAGATGCTCTTCATGAGCTTCAGCCACAAGGGTCGCGTAGGAAACGAGGATTGGTGGTGGTGACTTAGGAAGCACCGATACTTTATACGGGGTCTCCGTATAGATATTGGGCAAGTGTCAGATACCGATAGTTGCTGTATATAGCCCGATACGTACAAGATACGCCAAAAAGTATTCAGATCTTTGTATTTTTTATTAAACTGATATGGCAGGGAAACGGAAGGAAACATGGGGATATGGATGGGGAATACAACGGATTTTTTGTGTAATATTTAAAAATCAAACCTGTAATATTAAAAGTGTCTAGTATAAAGCCAAATTAAAACTTGTCTCGTTATTTTTACCAAGAAATAGGGGGGAAATAAAAGAGAAAGAAGGGGAAAGTAATAAAGTATACCCTAAGGCCGATTCCAATAATTTTATTTCCAAAACCATTCTATCCCACGTGTAATGGATATTTAGAAATCTTCATAATCTAGTTCGCAGGTCTGTAAAAATAAGAAACCCTTCTTTACATTTAACATCTCCAACAGTAGAGAGTGTACAGCATATCCTTTCAACGGTTCCAATTTTTCAGCAAAGATTTTTCTGCCAAAAAAGAACGTGGGTTTTCCACGTCAGATTGTCAAACCGCCTCTGAATTTCTACATATAGAAATGGCTGTAGAAAATTTCTATCTGATTCATCAACCACGTCATATTTACTTTCGAACAGAAAGCGCCATTGGAGAATTTATTTCCTTCTCTCCTTTTCTAACATAGAAAAATATTAGGATAGAAACACACATTGGACATGGCCTAAAATCAAAATCGTTGGAATCTGGGTGGGAACACACCTCACTCTCGCGTGCTCTTTCTCTCTCTTATGCACGCTCTCTTTCTCTCTCTCTCTTTCTCAAGCTATTTCTCGCTTTCTTTGTTTGGAAGCTATGGCTTTACGGTTGGTAACTTACTATGTTCCTCTAAAACATGTATTGTTTGCTTGTTCTTTGATTTTCCTTGACTAATGCTCCCAGTGTTTTATGCAATATAACTAACTTACATGTTTTTTAAAGTCATTTTTCGTTCACAAAGTTATTTTTTTCGTAAATTTTTTATGCATATAAAATATGTTATGTTATTATTTACTACGCTTACCGACCGTATCATATTCTTATTTCTTGAAATTTGTCGTATCCCCATACCCATATCATATCGGAAACGATACACGTATACGTATCCATGTTTCTTAGATGGTGGTGGCGTGCGGCGCATGCCCGGGCTGAAGTTGGATCTCCTCTCCATGTATGAAAGTATAGGTCTTCCCATAGTGCACATTGTCTTTGTAAAACTGCCAAAGATGACCCAACAAAAGATGACGAATGGCCGTCACATGTAACCTCATCCCAATATGAGACGAGTAAATGAACTAGACATTGGCGGTATTGAACCAGCTCGAGCCAAAGAGAACCACTGCTCGGCACTGTTCTAAAAAACCCGCCTAGGCTCCGCCTAGGCACGCCTAGGCTTGAGGCTTGGGAGAAACGCCCCGCCTTAAGATTTTGACGCCTTATTCTTGGTAAAACCCTTAAGGCGTACTTTTTCTTTAAAAACAACAATGCTTTAGTGAAACAATATCGCCTTTTACAGATTTTTTTACAAACCGGACCACTATCTCATCCAAAATAATCAAATAGTATTTTTATTTGCAAATATTCAGACATATTTTTAGGATATGTACAAGTTTAGTATTTTAATAGCCTTGTTATGGTTAAAAAATATTAAAATATATTAAAAAGGCCTAAACGCCTTTTCACGCCTTTTTACGCCAAGGCTCGCCTAGGTTTCTAAGGCTTAAGGCTTGGCCTCCACGCCTCGATCACACCTCGCGTTTTTTAGAACCTTGCTGCTCGGATACCGCTTTGATGTACACAGTGAAAGAATCACACAATAACAACACGTATAAGGGTCTCAGTTCAATCTCTCATAAAATCATCTTAATTTATAAAAATAATGGTCATTCTCAGAAGGGAGGTTACACTATATAGGGATACGGCAAACAATGTTTAAAAAATCACTCGAGGTGAGGCAAGAAAAAATCGCCACAAGGCTTTAGCCTCAATGGCCAAAGAAGAGGCTTATGCTATGCTTCAATGCGCCTCGAGTCTTGCACCTCAAGTCTGAATTTTCTTATTTTGGAGGACCTTTGCCTTCTTTTAGGTCTACATATGTAGCTTTTACAATTTAATTCCAACAATTTTTTTTTATTTTCAAATTTCTAACATTAATAAATGAATTCGAGTAACCTTATATGTTAATTTATTCTCGAATATTATGGGTTCGTAGAGATTATATAATAGTATACAAATTAAAAGTAGACAATTTGTTTACGAACATAAATAAAAGCAAAATTTTAGATACGCATATACAAACTACCTTGGTACGATGGCAAGTGCCCTCGCCCAAGCTACGATTGGTCTCGAATTCGAGACATGGGAGCGGCCTCTCCATATATAGGGGCAAGGCCAGCGGACATCCGCCTCTCCCAGACCGACCTTGCAGTTAAGTATGAGCCTTGTGCAATGGGTACGACCTTTTTTCATATAAAAAATATTTATGGAAACATGAAAAATTTGATAGTCCCTAAGTGCAGAATTCATGAGTAATATCATATTTTTTTAACTATTTTAAGTGGGTAGGCACTTTTTCTTACTATTATCAGAGTTTGGTTATATGATTTGAGATGGTATAGTTTTTGTATTCTAAGTGACAATCTTTTGTTGTCAACTATTGTTTATCTAATTTACGTATATAATTGTATATAAATATAAATAGTATATTGAATTTCATTATAATAATTAATTATATAAAAGATTTTTCTAAAATTTATTAGTTATTAAATAATAAAATATTAAGTATTCACTTTTGGAATTTAGTTAGTTCCTAAATTAATTAATTTATAGAAACATTAATCTAAAACTATTAGACCACCAATTGTATATTCTAATGATATGCATAATGATTCTTATATATATACACATACACTCCTCAACTCAACAAAGCATTTTCCCAATTATTTGGGATCGATTACATGAATCCTATTTTTCCATTCCATTATGTTCAGTGCAGTGCAATATCTTCGGTTAAACCACGTGATACCATGTCCTTTTTTACACTATCCCATCAAGTCAATTTAGGCCTACCTCTACCCCCTTGCGTTACCATCAATACTAACTAAACCACTCTTACTTACAGTAGTATCCATTGGTCTAGATGTATCCAAACCATCTAAGTCGATTTTCTCTCGATTTATCTTCAATAGGAACTACTTTTATCATTTCACGAATTTGTTCATTTCTAATTTTATCTTTCGAGTTTTACCAAAAATCCATCTTAGCATTCGCATCTCCCCCACACTCATTTTCTGCACATTTTGTTTTTTAGTTGCCCAGCACTCTATCCCATATAACACGGCGGGTCTAATGGTCGTCCTATGAAATTTCCCTTTTAACTTCAAAGGTATGCGCCTATCACACAATATGCAGATAACACTTCTCCACTTAACCCAACCTGCTTTAATCCTATGAGTAACATCATTACTAATATCTCTATCTTTTTAGATAATCGAGCCTAAATAACGAAAATTATCATTTCTAGGAATCTCTTGACCCTCCAATTTCACCACATCCCTGTTTGTCCTGCTATTACTACTAAATTTGCACAATCCTGCTTATTTTAAATCCTCTTGTTTCTAGAGTTTCTCTCCACAATTTCAATCTAGCATTAATTTCGTCTTAGTCTCATCCACTAAAACAATATCATCTGCAAATAGCATACACCACAGCACCTCATCATGTATTTGTCCAGTCAACTCATCCAGAACAAGACCAAAAAGATAAGGACTTAGTATTGAATCTTGGTGCAGACCTACAGTAATTGGGAATTCACTAATTTCTCTAGTTCATGTTCAACTATAGTCATAGCTCCATCATACATATCCTTGATCACATCAATATATCTACGAGTCACTCCTTTTTATGTAGAACCCACTATATTATATCTCTAGGTACCCTATCATATGCCTTCTCCAAATCTATAAAAATCATGTGAAGGTCCTTTTTCTCACTATACCTCGCCATTAATCTCCTTAATAAATAGATTGCTTCCATTGTTGACCTCCCAAGCATAAAGCCAAATTTATTCTCAAAAACTTTTGTTTTCAATCTCAATCTATATTCAATCACTTTCTCCCAAAGTTTCATGGTATGACTCATTAACTTAATACCATGATAATATGAACAACTTAGTATGTCCCCTTTATTTTTATAAATAGGTACTAAAACACTCTTTCTCCATTCATCGAGCATCCTATTAGTCATTAGAATTATATTAAATAATTTTGTAAGCCAAGATACTCCTTCCCTCCCCTAAGCACTTCCAAATTATATATATATATATATATATACTGTTGATGTTGATGTTAGGCCTATTTGACAATGATGAGATGACAACACAATTGAAGCATACGCCTCAATGGATTTTATTAATTTTGTGATGTTATTAATACTTTTTTATAAATTTGTTGATTTTCTTTGCGTGAACAAAACGCCCAGCCTCCGCCTCATACCTTTTTATACATTGACGGCAAGGGAATATCCCCACATCCTAACAAATATAAGAATGTTCTGATCTTTCCTAAGGTCACGGTTAATGCCACAATGAAAGTGAATATGCCATAACATCGCCTTAACTTCTTGAACATCAAAATAAAATCTTCACATTCCTAACTATAGAATGTTCTAGTCTTTCCTAGCAAGGATTCTCTCCCCCACAAGTCTCATACATAGACTTGTGGGGGAGAGAATCCTCGAGTATGAGACTTGTGGGGGAGAGAATCCTTGAGTATGAGACTCCTTGCTTAGAAAGACTAAACTGATGATGCTGAAAATCAGCACCACCTGGTGAGATGTTTGCAAGCTCAATACAGGAGTAACAATGGCAACGCAGTGATATGAGCGAGGTAAGAATGAGGTGAGAATAAGAGGAGTGACACCTGAATATAAGTGGTTCAGCCAATCCTGGCCTACGTCCACTGTGAGTGGGTGTGAGTGATATCACTAAAAGGAGGCACTAACGGCCATGGATACAACCTCTCAAGCTCTTTCTCTCTCCTGTCTTTCTTAGACAGAGCTTTAGCTAGGGTTTTTATATATGTCCCTCTTTTGCAAGGTAGGGGATGATCCCTTTATATAATGCCTAGGGGGTGTAATGTACCCCCTATGTATGTAATGTGCATGTGTGTAGTTTCCTCACCAATGAGGGTGTGCCAGCTGTCAGGTCCACATGTAAGTGATGATGATGAAATATTCCCCCCACATGTGGGGAATAATCTTGTTGTAACTGATCTTGGCCCAGGTGTCCTTATCCAAATGCTTGCGGATACTTTGACAGTCGTGCTGGTGAATGGCCTCGGCCTAGGAGAGGCCGAGCTATAAGGGTAGGTCGTCCGACCCATTCGCGATGTGTCATGCGCTGTCTCGGCTTTATTCCAGCCGAGGTAAACACCTATATCGGCCTGGGCCGAGCCACTGTATCGTGCTGATGATAAGTGCTCCCTGGTAACCTCGGCCTCCTACGAGGTAGGGTTCATGCTGAAGGCGTGTTTAGCTTCTTGTTATCTTGGCCTACCGTTGACCGGGGTTGCTATTCCTTGGCACCTGGAGTTGATGTTATCTGTGATATGAGAAGTGTTCCGGGGGGGAGTACATGTCTTAGTGTCGGCCTGGGCCGAGGTAGCCTTGGCCGAGGGAAGATATCGTGGGCCCCCCTGCACCGGTGGGTCGGCTAACGTCTCGGCTCTCATCTCGGCCGAGGTATGTTCCACTAGGCCGAGGTCATACTTGGGCATATCAATCACCCCCCAGCCCTTAGTCATTTGCGAAGAGTGGTGGCTAAGGGGTTCTTGCCTCCGAGGTCTATTTACCCAAAAGTCAATACCCGCATGACACTTGTCCATTGCTAAGACGTGCCCACTTGGTTGGCATATGCTGTCAATTGTCCCCTTTGGCTTCCCAAGGCAATGATGAGCCTTGGGAATCGTGCCCAAGTATTTAAAGGCTAAAACCCTCCTTTTTCTTCTTCTTCCTCATTTCTCTCCTGTTCAAGCGATTACTCTCCTGTTTTCTGCGATTTTCTCTCCGAAGCTAGCCTCTGCTCCAGCGATTGTTCCGCTGAGGGATACCACCTTTCCTGCGCGATACTCTCCACATTGTTCACCAACCTCACCTTCAGGTATCTTCCCTCTCCATCTCCTTCGTTTTTGATATTTTTAATTTTGAACTTTCCGGTTAGATCTTGAGTTTCCCGGTGAGATCTTGGGATTTCCGGTTAGACCTTGAGTTTTCCGGTGGAGCAGGCTTCCTGCATAGGTTCTTTAGTTGGATCTAAAATTCCTTTAACTTTCCAAGCCATCTTTGTTTGTAGTTTTTAGGATATTCCCAAGTTTAAGGTCTGCAAAATCCTTGTGTCGTCTCCAGATGCTCAGACCCTTGTACCAACTTCTTGAAGACTTTCCATCTCTAAAGGAGAAGACCTTGGATAAAATTAGACAAATAAAGAGAGCTCAGGAAGAAGCTCGTAGGTCGCAAGAGTCCCCCATCAGACCCCTCCTTCCTCCTCCTCTCAAGGTGGTGTACCCTCGTCCTCCAGAAAATTTTTACCAGACAGACTCCTCTGCCAACAACTTGCCGATGTCCGAGTCTGAGTCTTCTACCTCTGATCCGATGTCAGTGGACTCTTTCCAAGAGGCCATGGACTTCACTACTCAGGCTGACCAGAACCCTGACCATGCCGAGGTCTCCAGTCGTGCCTCGTCTCAGAATGGCACAAGCACCTCTAGTTCTTCTTCAGAGGTTGAACTTGTAGAGCCAAGTGTGGCCGTGCCTGGCATCCTAAATGCTATTCCCCTGTCGGCCGTAACCGAGGCCGAGTTTGCTCAGAGGTTCCCCGGTAACCCGTCAACGTCTGCTCCAGCCGACGTTGAGTCTGACGATGATGAGGATGCCGAAAGTGAAGTTGATACCTCTGAGGCAGACGAATACGAGAGTACCATTACCGAGGTGGATTTACTGCACTTCAGATACTTATATTCCATTAGCCCCTCTATCCACTTAAGGAGACCTCTGAGGGAAGAGAGGGCCTACCACGGCAGGGATGGTGAAATCTGCCTGTATGAGCAGATGTTCAAGTTAGGTTTTCGTCTTCCCTTCCACTCCGTCATTAGGACCATTCTATCATTCATTAACTTGGCCCCCTCGCAGCTCTCTCCCAATGCCTGGAGGGTCATTATAGGGGCAATCATCTTGTGGAGGGCGGTTCACCACTCTGACCTCCCAGTGCAGGTCTTTGCTGGTTGCTACGTCCCTACCTCGGCCAAGAATCATCCGAGCTACTATCACTTTGTGTAGGGCTGTCAATGGACCGGGTCTGGACCCGGACCCGATCCGGACCCGACCTAAATTAACGGATCTGAGCAAATTTTATAGACCCGATTATCCGATTACCCGATTACCCGATTAGTTAATGGATCGGATCTGGATATACATGACTCCGATCCGATAAGGACCCGACCCGAATGTGTATATATATAAAATATAATAAATATATATTTATATATAATATTATATATATATATATATAGTATATATATATATATATATATATATAAGTTATATATTTATATAAAAACAGTTTTATATATAAGTTATATATTTATATAAAAACAGTTTTATATAAAAACAGTTTATATATATATATATATATATATATATATATATATATATATATAAACAGTTTTATTTTATATAAAAACAGTTTTTATATATATATATATAAATATATATAAAAACAGTTTTTATATTGTTTTTATATAAAACTGTTTTTATATAAATATCAGTTTTTATATTGTTTTTATATAAAACTGTTTTTATATAAATATAAGTTATATTTATATAAAAACAGTTTTATTTATATATATATATATATAAAAACAGTTTTTATATATAGATATATATAATCGGGTCGGGTATTCGGGTCGGGTCTCCGGGTCCTTAACGGATCCGGGTCTGGATCCATTTTCTGAGACCCGTCGGATAATCGGGTAAGACCCGATCCGTTAAAAATATACCCGGATCGGATCTGGATATACCCAGACCCGATCCAGACCCGACCCGTTTACACCCCTAACTTTGTGGCTCGGAGGCCTGAGAAAAAGATGCTCCTGGTCACTCAGACCTCCAACCATAATTGGAAACCCAGGTACTTTTTCGTCTCAGGGCCTTGGGAATTTGGTTCTTCCATTCCCTCTTCCATCTTCGAGCCAAGAATACCCACGAAATGGGGCAGAGTCTCCATGTCTGCCAGGGCCGACCCTGGACTAAGTGTGCAACACGGCAAGAGGGTGAAGGCCCTGCAGGACCAAGGGGCCCCTGGGATGTTTGTCAAATTTGAACATCTGCTGACCCCCCAATATCTCTCGGGGACGAGCCTGGGCGGAAGTCCCCTAGCTGACTTTGGTAAGGATTTTTATTTTGACCCCAAGTGTAGCCTCTTATCTTAGGTGCTTTATTTCTGCCTCATATCTTTTCACTTTTGCAGAGAAACCACCAGAGATTTCAGAAGAGTTGTGGGAGATGGCAGCCCCAAGCTTAGCTAGGCTTGTCAAGAAGACTAGTCTAAATGCTCCTCCACCTGCTCCCTCAACATCTAAGTCCAAGAAGAGGGCACCTGAGGTCCCTCCTCCTGAGGATCAGAGGCCGAGCTCCAGGACAAGGAGGACCCCAGATGCTGCGATCCCTATCACAGCGGACACATTATCGGCTCGTCTGGACCAGTTAAAACTTTCTGACAGTGTGCTCGGCCACAGCCGACAAGCCATGGACGCTCTTAACAACATGATGACAGAGGCCGACAAGCGTTTCCTCAGGGCCATGGAAACCTCTACGATGGTTGAATTCGGCCTTCACAGAGTAGTTCAGGTATAACTTGTCCCTTTGTTCGAAGTGCAACATCTGATCTTGCTTTTATCTGACTTCTTCATTTACTATGCAGGGTGCGGCAGCCATGTATCAGCTATCTAACTGGACCCTGAGGAAATTGCCTCTCATTCAGAAGGGCCAGGAGGCGGAGAAAGTGGAGGGCACCCTGAAGGCTGAGGTTGCCCGTCTGAGGAAAGAGTTACAGGAGGCTGAGACCAAGGCTCAGACCTCTGAAAATAAGGCCCAATCCCTAGAGAAGGACATCTCTGCACTTGTTCAGAGTCATACCAAGGCCCTGAAGGACAAGGACGATGCTTTGCAGAGGAAAGTTGATGCTGCGGTGAAGGCTTCTCTTGCAGACGCCTCGGAGACAATAATTGCCGACTATAAGGTCTCTGAGGAGTTTGTAGGTTTTGGCCTGGAGTACCTTGAAAGAGGTATCAAGGCCACCTCCAAGTGGGCCGAGGTAAGGGAGGCCGAGGTTGGCACCATTAAGGCCTCAGATTTTGTGGGCCTCGGCCTTGCCGATGCCCAATTTGCCCAGGCCTTGCAGGAGATAGAGGATGAAGCTGCTGCCCCTGGTCAAACTGTCACTCTGGAGGGAGCAGACCTCGGGGACACTGATCCTGCAAACGAAGTAGCCGAGGTGACCAATACCGAGCAGGCCAACCCTGAAGAGGAATCAGACGTTCCTCATTCAGATGTTTAACTTGTATTTTCCCTTTTTGTTTTGACTTGTAATTTCGCATGTAATTTTTTCACACTTAAATATTTTGCAATGTCAAGCTTTTGTTGAATGCAAGTGTCTCTTCATCTTTATTTGTGAATGTTCATGGATGCTATGCACCCTCTGTAGTCATTACTGGATGTGGTGTCATGACCATTACTTAAGAGTCTGAGGCCCTCACCTAAGAGGTTATCCCCACGATAAATTTCACCAAATTAATGATGTTTAAGGTCTGAGGCCCTATAGCCGAGGTGTCCGGGCTCAGACCTCGTCTCCACCTAGTGGTGTTATGAGGGTCTGAGGTCGTCCCCTAGGCCGAGGTAAGCCTCGTAATGTCACCAAATTAATGATGTTTAAGGTCTGAGGTCCTCACCTAAGAGGTTATCCTCTCAAATTTTCACCAAGTTAATGATGTTTAAGGTCTGAGGCCCTATAGCCGAGGTGTCTGAACTCAGACCTCGTCTCCACCAAGTGGTGTTATGAGAGTCTGAGGTCATCACCTGAGCCGAGGTAAGCCTCATAATTTCACCAAATTAATGATGTTTAAGGTCTGAGAAAAGAGTCCTAAGAGGTTTCCCCAAGAATTTTCACCAAGTTAATGATGTTAAAGGTCTGAGGTCCTCACCTAAGAGGTTATCCTCTCAAATTTTCACCAAGTTAATGATGTTTAAGGTCTGAGGCCCTATAGCCGAGGTGTCTGAACTCAGACCTCGTCTCCACCAAGTGGTGTTATGAGAGTCTGAGGTCATCACCTGAGCCGAGGTAAGCCTCATAATTTCACCAAATTAATGATGTTTAAGGTCTGAGGAAAGAGTCCTAAGAGGTTTCCCCAAGAATTTTCACCAAGTTAATGATGTTTAAGGTCTGAGGCCCTATAGCCGAGGTGTCTGAACTCAGACCTCGTCACCCCCGAGTGGTGTTATGAGAGTCTGAGGTCATCACCTGAGCCGAGGTAAGCCTCATAATTTCACCAAATTAATGATGTTAAAGGTCTGAGGTCCTCCAGCCGAGATCTCCGAGCTCAGACCTCGTCACCACCAAGTGGTGTTATGAGAGTCTGAGGTCATCACCTAGGCCGAGGTAAGCCTCGTAATGTCACCAAATTAATGATGTTTAAGGTCTGAGGAAAGAGTCCTAAGAGGTTTCCCCAAGAATTTTCACCAAGTTAATGATCTTAAAGGTCTGAGGTCCTCCAGCCGAGATGTCCGAGCTCAGACCTCGTCACCACCAAGTGGTGTTATGAGAGTCTGAGGTCATCACCTAGGCCGAGGTAAGCCTCGTAATGTCACCAAATTAATGATGTTTAAGGTCTGAGGGAAGAGTCCTAAGAGGTTTCCCCAAAAAATTTTCACCAAATGATGTTAAGATGAAACAAGAATTTGCCATGGAAACTGTTCTTTATTCACATCCTCTTCTCAATAAGATGGTACTTTTACAATTGACAAAATGGATGCAACATTATATGAAATATCTCTTTAGGTGGTCGGCATTCCACGGGTTGGTGAAGGGTTCTCCCTCTAGGTTCTCTAGCCTATACGTGCCAGGCACAACTTCTTCCGTTACTCTGTAGGGGCCATGCCAGTTCGGGTGTAGCTTGTTTGCTTTCTGTAGGGTTTTCTTAAGCACTAGGTCTCCTACCGCAATGGGTCTTGTCTTTACCCTTTGATTGTAAAACTTTGCTGCCCTCTGCTGGTAGGCTGCTTTCCTGACCTCCGCGTCTTCCCTTCTTTCTTCAATGAGGTCCAAGTCTAACCTCCTCCTTTCCCCATTGCTGTCCGGATCATAGGTCTGAATACGATGAGTTGGTAGGCCTATCTCCGTTGGTATGACGGCTTCTGAACCGTGTGCCAGCATGAATGGGGTTTCTCCTGTGGGTGTCCTTGCTGTTGTCCTGTAAGCCCATAGCACAGCGTAAACCTCTTCTATCCATCTCCCTTTCGCGTTTTCTAACCTCTTCTTGATTCCATCCAAGATTGTCCTATTTGTGACTTCAGTCTGGCCATTAGCCTGGGGTCGACCAGGAGACGAGAAGAACTGCTTAATCCCCACACTTTGGCAGTACTTCTCTAAGGAGGCGTTCTTGAACTGGGTCCCATTATCTGAGATGAGCGTGTTTGGGAGGCCATACCTACATATGATGTTCTTCCAGATGAACTGAAAGGTCTTCTGCTCCGTAATTGTTATCATTGGTTCGGCTTCTACCCATTTTGAGAAGTAGTCAATGGCAACTATCAAGAATCTATAGTTGTTGACTGCTCTTGGCAAAGGCCCTACCAAATCAATTCCCCATACCGCGAACGGCCATGGCGAACAGATTGATGTCATAGGCTGATGGGGTTGGTGAGGGATAGTGGCGAACCTCTGGCATTTGTCGCACCTCTTCACGTAGTCAGCAGCGTCCCTCGACAAGGTTGGCCACCAATATCCCTGAGTGATGATCCTCTTGGCTAGGGGTCTTCCTCCTATATGGCTAGAGCAAGAGCCCTCATGAACCTCCTGCAAGACCCGGGTTACCTCCATGGGATGCACACATCTGAGGAGGGGCAAGAGGAACCCCTTTTTATACAAGACATCCCCTACTAAAGAGAACTTGGCAGCTCTGTACCTCAACTTTCTTCCTTCCAGCTTGGACTCAGGTAGCTCCCCCTCTCTCAAGTACCTGACGAGCGGGTCGATCCAAGAGTCCCCTAGGTTCACGTTGTGACAAGGGCTGCGCACCTCGTCCTCCTCGATGCTTGCCTTTCCCAGGACTTCAATTGGGATGGTTCTTCCCAAGTCTGTCTTCATTGCCGAGGCCAGCCTTGCCAATGCGTCGGCGTGATTGTTGCCCAATCTCGGCACTCTTTTCAGTTTGGCCTCTTCAAAAAATTCTAGCAATCCCCTTACCTTTTTTAGGTATCTGGCCATCCTCTCATCCTTGGCTTCGTACGCCCCCAATACTTGGTTGACAACCAACCTTGAGTCGCTATGTAGTAGAAGCCGCTTTACCCGCAGAGTTGTTGCCAATAGGAGGCCCGCTATCATGGCCTCATACTCAGACTCGTTGTTTGAGGCCTGGAAATTGAATCTTAAGGCATACTCAATGTTGGCTCCATCCGGAGCCGAGAGTACCAGCCTCGCGCCGCTTCCACCGTCACAGGAGGATCCATCCACGAAGAGGCTCCACACGTCTTCCTCTGAAGAGAAGACCCCTTCTCTCATCACTCCTTTTTCGAAGAGGTATCGATCCTCTTCATTCTCTTCTACTCTCCTCCGAGGCTTGCCTGATACAACCTCTCCTCGGCCCCGGAAGACGTAAGGGTCTATCTCTCCCGAATCTCGGGAGACACCTTTGCCGCTTTCCAAGCTATTCTCTGACTCAGTCTCTATCCAAGTGAACTCTGCGACAAAGTCAGCAAGGGCCTGTCCCTTAATGGCTGTCCTGGGCTGGTAAGTAAGATCATACTCCCCTAGTTCAATGGCCCAGGTCATCAATCTTCCGGACTTCTCAGGCTTGTGCAGCCTTAAGGGGGAGTCCGTGAGGACTGTCATAGAGTGAGCTTGAAAGTAAAGTTTCATTTTCCTTGAAGCATGGATAAGAGCATAAGCCAACTTCTCCATCCGGGGATAGTTCTGTTCAGACCCTTGTAGGGCCTTGCTGTTAAAGTACACAGGTCTCTGAACTCCACCCTCTTCTCGTATGATGGCCGCGCTAACGGCCGACTCAGAGACGGCTAGATACACAAACAACCTTTCTCCCGCAATGGGCCGGGACAGCAGCAGGGGAGACCCCAAGTAAGACTTGAGCTGATCAAAAGCTTTTTCACACTCTTCATCCCACTGGAAGGCCTTCCTTAGGACCTTGAAGAATGGAAGACACTTATCGGTTGCTCTGGAAACAAACCTGTTCAGGGCTGCCACTCTTCCCGTGAGTCTTTGGACATCCTTGATACTCCTAGGAGTCTTCATGTCAATCAATGCCTTGATCTTCTCTGGGTTTGCCTCAATCCCCCTTTGATTAACGATGAACCCCAGGAACTTCCCAGCTCCTACCCCGAAGACACATTTAGCCGGGTTGAGCTTCATTCTGTACGAGTCCATGACATCGAAGGTCTTCTCAAGGTCTGCCACATGAGTACATGCCCTCAGGCTCTTCGTTAGCATATCGTCCACGTACACCTCCATGGTCTTACCTATCTGCTCCTCGAACATCCTATTGACGAGACGCTGATATGTTGCCCCCGCATTTTTCAGACCAAAGGGCATTACCTTGTAGCAGTATGTCCCTTTGTCAGTGATGAAGGCTGTCTTCTCAGAATCTTCGGCGTCCATGAATATTTGGTTATAACCCGAATAAGCATCCATGAAGCTCATGAGCTCGTGCCCTGCTGTTGCGTCCACCATCTGGTCTATCCTCGGTAGGGGATAGCTGTCCTTCGGGCAGGACCTATTCAGGTCTGTGAAATCCACACACATCCGCCACTTTCCATTGGCCTTAGGCACGATCACTGCATTTGAGAGCCACTCTGGATAGGTGACCTCTCGTATGAACTCGGCCTCTTCCAACTTCTTCACCTATTCCCGAATGACCTCATACTTCTCTCTGGAGTAAATTCTCCTCCTCTGCTTGATTGGCCTGGCATCCCTGTCCACGTTAAGTTTGTGGGTCATGACCTCGGGGTCTATACCAGGCATGTCGGTGTGGCTCCAGGCAAAGACACTCTGCCTCTTCCTGAGAAGGCTTACCAGCTCTTCCTTAATCTTTGTTTCAAGGGCCTTGCCGACCTGGATGGTTTTTTCCGGCTCGTCCTCATTGAGGACGATGGATTCTACCTCTTCCGCGGCCTCGCCCTTCTTCAGCTTCGTTTCATCTCTCGGATCAAGAGTGTCTATGCTGTAGGTGGCGGTTGCTCTCTTATGGGTCTCCTTCTCTTCAGCTGAGTTGAAGTAACACTCCCGTGCCGTGGTCTGATCCCCCTGCACTTCCCCTACCCCGTAAGGGGTCGGGAATTTTAGCATTTGATGGACCGTTGACGGCACGGCTTCAAACTCCTTGAGGGCTACTCTTCCAACGATGAGGTTGTAGGCAGAGTAGACATTCTCGTCCATCACAAAAAAGTTTATCTTCTTAGTCAGCCTCTTAGGCCACTCATCCCCCATACGCACATCCATCTCATACATGCCTAACGGGTGCACTTTCTCACCACTAAAGCCTATCAAGGGATGGTGGTAGGGCACTAATCTTGATCTGCTGAGACCCAAGCTCTTGAAACAAGGCCAGAACATTACATCTGCTGAGCTTCCCCCATCTATGAGGATTCTCCCTACGTCGCACCCATGCACCCTTGTCGTTATGACCAAGGGGTCATCATGAGGGGCTAAGATGCCCTTGAAGTCGAGCCGGGAGAAACCCACCACCAGGGTGTCCATGTCCACCTTCGTTCTCTTCTGTACAGCGTCAAAAGACGTCAGGTTCACAATCTCTGGCCTGACTACCGACTTGGCCTCCGCGACATGAGCCTTTCTATCGGCTACCTCAGATCCACCCCCTGCGAATCCCCCACATATGGTGCTAACACCAAAGGAGATCATTCCTACCCTCTTCACTGGGGTGTTGTCATCCCTAGGTGGGAGATCTGGGTCATCTCCATCGTTGCCATCTGAATCATCATGCCTTTTAGCCGGGGCATCACCACGGCACTTGTCGTCTCTTCTCTTCCTAGGGTCTTCTCTGCCGCCCTTTGGGGCCTTGCCATCCACATACTTTCTTAGCTTCCCGGATTTCAGCATCTTCTCAATCTCGTCCTTCAGGGCAAAGCATCTGTCTGTGACATGGCCGTGGTCCTGATGAAACTCACACCAGAGGTTTTTATTCCTCTTATGCGGCGGAGCCTTCAACTTCTCTGGCCATCTTAGAGCCCGGTCACTCTTGATCTCATTAAGAATGTGCTCACAGCTCACGGTCAGAGGAGTGTAATGGGAGAACTTGTCATCGGCTGACCGCTTCTTTCCTTCCTTCTTGCCCTGGGACCTCCCAGCACTACCGCGGTTCTCCTCCTCGTACTTGGCGGCCATCGCCTCCTCCGCATTCATTACTTTTCCTGCAGTGGACAACAGCTCCGCCATAAACTTGGGGGGGTCTTCCGCCAGCTTCCATAGTAGCTTTCCCTTCTGAAGACCTCCTATAAGGGCGGTCATGGCTATGCTTTCCTCGTAATCCTCCACCTCCAGCTTCTCCTTGTTGAATCTTGCTATATAGTCCCTTAGGCTTTCACCCTTAGCCTGTTTGACGTATAGGAGGTGGGTGGTCTTCTTTTGGGGCCTTACCCCAAAGCAGAAGTTGTGGATGAACTGCTCGGCCAATCCCTTGAAGTTTTCGATTGAATTCTTTGGAAGAGAGGTGAACCAGCTGTGCGCAGCCCCTGTTAGGGTGCCCGAGAAGGCCCTGCACTTCATCTCATCAGGTATTGAGTAAATATCTGCCGCCGACTGATACATCTCGATGTGGTGCACAGGGTTAGTGCTGCCATCGTACTTAGGAGTCACTACAGGAGGCTTGAATTTAGCTGGGGTTGGGAACCCCACTATCTTAGCTACAAATGGTGAGCCCTCCGTGTAGCCCCTCTGTAAGGGGTCCTTGCTCTTTATGAGGTCCCCTATCTTCTCCTCGAGACGTTGGATCGAGTCATTCCATGGTCTCCTCTCGTCAACTTGGCCGAGGTTGTCCCCTGCCACCTCTCTGCGGCGGACAGAAGGTTCCCCAGCCACGACCCTCTGACTGTTGACCTCTTCATGTTCCCTTGCTCTTCCCTCCATGGGTCGGCCTTGGTCCGGCCGAGCCCCTCTTTGGGAGCCTGCCGCACTCCTTGACCTCGATAGCCTGTGTCTTAGGTCGTTAACTGGTCCCAGCCTCTCGAAGGCCGAGCCTCTGCTCAACCTGTTGAAGGCCGACCCTCTCTGCTGGGCCTCATCTCTTCTAAGGCCAACACATCCTTGGCTTTGCCGAAGAGGTCGTACGGTATCATCGGAAACCTCATATGGCTCCCAGCAGTCTTCTGGGGCCTCTTCTACTCCTACGTCATCGTACTTGTCCTCCGAGCAAGGGTTTCCTTGCCTCCCCAGGCGCAAACGCCTAGGGTCAGCAACGTCCCTTCTCCGCTGGGGTGCAGGTTGGTCCTTCATCGGTGCCTGGGGTGGTCCCCTGGCACCCGGTTGGGGTTGAACTGCCGCCGGGGTGATCATGTCCGGTGAGACTCCAGGCGGTCTCATCATCATGGTTTGGCTGAGCTGTGCAAATTGCTCCTTCATTGCTTGTTGTGTTGCAGCCAAAGATTTCAAGGCAGCTGCCACCTCCGCCATTTCAGACTGGGGAGGAACCTGACTGGAGCTAGCTCCCCCCCCTCCGGGTGGCGGAAGAGGCGGCGGCAAGTCCGGTGCCATGTGTTAAGCTGTATAGAGTCTTGGTTGCAGGGGAGCTTAATACCTGAAAGGACCTCTTTCAATGGTGAAACAGCTCCACACAAGGGGTGGTTTCTGGTTCACCACCAGAGTCTCCGGTGAGGTAAAGCAGGAAATAAGGATGAGATAGCCTCTCGTTCCCACAGACGGCGCCAAAATGATGATGCTGAAAATCAGCACCACCTGGTGAAATGTTTGCAAGCTCAATACAGGAGTAACAATGGCAACGCAGTGATATGAGCGAGGTAAGAATGAGGTGAGAATAAGAGGAGTGACACCTGAATATAAGTGGTTCAGCCAATCCTGGCCTACGTCCACTGTGAGTGGGTGCGAGTGATATCACTAAAAGGAGGCACTAACGGCCATGGATACAACCTCTCAAGCTCTTTCTCTCTCCTGTCTTTCTTAGACAGAGCTTTAGCTAGGGTTTTTATATATGTCCCTCTTTTGCAAGGTAGGGGATGATCCCTTTATATAATGCCTAGGGGGTGTAATGTACCCCCTATGTATGTAATGTGCATGTGTGTAGTTTCCTCACCAATGAGGGTGTGCCAGCTGTCAGGTCCACATGTAAGTGATGATGATGAAATATTCCCCCCACATGTGGGGAATAATCTTGTTGTAACTGATCTTGGCCCAGGTGTCCTTATCCAAATGCTTGCGGATACTTTGACAGTCGTGCTGGTGAATGGCCTCGGCCTAGGAGAGGCCGAGCTATAAGGGTAGGTCGTCCGACCCATTCGCGATGTGTCATGCGCTGTCTCGGCTTTATTCCAGCCGAGGTAAACACCTATATCGGCCTGGGCCGAGCCACTGTATCGTGCTGATGATAAGTGCTCCCTGGTAACCTCGGCCTCCTACGAGGTAGGGTTCATGCTGAAGGCGTGTTTAGCTTCTTGTTATCTTGGCCTACCGTTGACCGGGGTTGCTATTCCTTGGCACCTGGAGTTGATGTTATCTGTGATATGAGAAGTGTTCCGGGGGGGAGTACATGTCTTAGTGTCGGCCTGGGCCGAGGTAGCCTTGGCCGAGGGAAGATATCGTGGGCCCCCCTGCACCGGTGGGTCGGCTAACGTCTCGGCTCTCATCTCGGCCGAGGTATGTTCCACTAGGCCGAGGTCATACTTGGGCATATCACTCTCCCCCACAAGTCTCATACATAGACTTGTGGGGGAGAGAATCCTCGAGTATGAGACTTGTGGGGGAGAGAATCCTTGAGTATGAGACTCCTTGCTTAGAAAGACTATATACATACAAAGACTATATACATACATACTTACATATATAGACATAAGTATAAACTTGTATGCATGTATTAGGAATGTGAAGATTTTATTTTGATGTTCAAGAAGTTAAGGCGATGTTGTGGCGTATTCACTTTCATTGTGGCATTAACCGTGACCTCAGGATAGACTAGAACATTCTTATATTTGTTAGGATGTGGGGAATATTCCCTTGCCGTCAATGTATAAAAAGGCATGAGGCGGAGGCAGGGAGTTTTGTTCAAGCAAAGAAAATTAACAAATTTATAAAAAGTATTAATAACATCACAAAATTAATAAAATCCATTGAGGCGTATGTATGTATGTATGTATGTATGTATGTATTATAAATATAACGTGAGGCTCTCCAACACATCTCACGTATAAATATAACGGGTCCTAAATGGATCGAACTATTTTAGATCTCTTGAACCTTCTAATAATCAGATAATCGGGTAAGTAGGTAAATGGATTTCAAAATATATTCCGGATGCAGGTAAACAAATTGGCTATGAACCCGGATTGCAAAAGTGTCGAATATATAGTGCAAAAAAACAATGTTATTACACACGCTAAACTCATAACAAATCCAATCTGCCCATAAAAAGGGTTTTCAACGTAAAGCAAACACGGCAAAAATATTACCAAAGAATTACTCACGCTCGTCTAGAGGGAGACTCTCATTATCATTCAATAACTATCTCTCTAATGAAGATTACAATCCTACTTATAGGATCAAATTACTTGGAGCCCAATATACATCATAAGATAAAAGACTAAAGTACCCCTAAACTAATTAAAGAATATTCCTAATGAATATTATCCCCTTATTCCACTAACATTAGATATCTCTACTACTTAAAAGGAGCCAAAAACTTTCGATGTCAATAAATGTCCAAAACACCCACACTTATTGTCTTTATTCCAACTCTGTCCTCCATAATTATATCTCACCCACTCCCCATCCCCACCCCTCTCTCTCTCCATATGTATCTCAGCAATTCAAGTTTTGTCTCTATACCTCCCTCTCCATGCCCACCAAAACGTCCCAAAGTCCCCTTTCCAGACTACCCTATTAATCACCTACAATCCTCACTATTAAATTCTAACTATTACTTGAACCTATTCATCTACCTTTATGTTTTTATGGCTTCTTCCCCAAACGACGGTCTGCAAAACGTCCAAGTTCCTCAATAGTTTCTCCTCATCTAGGGAATATGAAGTGTCAAAAACGAGAATCTCTTCTCCTCTTGATTGCTTCTATATAAAAATCATCCACAAACTTCCATTTAGATACAGGTTTTTCTGCCATTTCTCCCTTCAGAAAATACAAATTTCAACATCTATAAGTATATATATATATATATATATATATATACACACTTAATTTGTTTTCATGTATTTTATGTAATGATTGTTTAATCTTGAGTTTTTTTAAACAATACCATTGTTGTTCTCCTATTCAGGTATGCTTGCAATCTTCTAAGTTCCCCCCATTATAGCCCTTTTTATCCTTTTGTACACCTATTTATGTAACTTTGTTGTAATTTACGAAATCTCACAAAAAGATTTCTTTTATGAATTGTCCATTTCAAATATGAATTTCAAATAAGTCTTATCTTGCTCATACCAATAATTAGAGCTGAGGTTATATTTACAGCCGCTAGTAGAAAATCGAAATATTTAGTTATAGTAGGCATGAAGGATAAGAATTTGTGTTAATGATAAATTGTATGTTGAACATTTAAGGCTTTAAATTTTCCTGTAGGTGAATAGTTTAAATCATTAAAAAATATGGAAATTTAGGACTCGGTGCATCAGTTTTTCTGAAATTATACACTTTGTCTTTATAAGGTGAAACCTCTGTTTTGTCCTGTAAAAAAAAGGAGGTGAGTAGTCATGGTGGCGGGGAAAGGGTTTTTTATCTCGTACATTTCTGTCTCCCAGGGGGGTGAAATTGTAAGGTGGTGGAGGAATGGGTTTTTAATCTTGTACTTTTTTGTCTTCCAGCGGGTTGAAATTGTATTTTGTTGGTTTGTTCAAGTGTAAGTGTTTTGATTTTCTGTGTAAAATAAATACCGTGTTATCTGTGCAACCTGAAATACATGCTATGGGCTCTTCTCTAAAATCAATCATTTAAGGACAATATGTATAGATTTTTTATTTCACATTTGGCAATTAGGTCGAGCTATAACAGTGGTCCCATTATGAATGTAAAGAGTGAAATCTATGATGTCAAAGGTAATATATTCTAAAATTTATCATTTTACTTATTTTACCCTATTTAATGAAGCAAGTAAGACATCAGATTTCGAATTCCACTCATTATTTGTCCACATTCAACATTGAAAAATTTTAAGTTATAGTGCTAATTAGGATAAGATTTTTTTCTTAGGTTTAAGGAATTATATATGCTTTGTGAATGGATTGATTACTGCTTAGAGTTTTTTCCCCTTATCCTACTCCTTTTATGGATTGGTGGGTGTCTTTATTTCATAATATATTATTTAACACATGAGATGTAAGATTTTTTACACTAATTCGCCAGAATGATTAATCTTTGAGCAGTTCTTCATTTTGGGTAACTACATGGGTTAGTAATGTGGTACTATGTCGACTTATATTTTTTGGTAGGTATGACTGTCAAGGTCAATCGAAGCAAGTTGAGCAGAAAAATGAGTAAGTCATTAAATTTGGAATGGTGAGGTTTCCTCTATATTTTTAAAAGCATTTACTGTTTTTCTCCATTTGACACCTTTTTGAAAGCAAAAAATGATGTTTATTGTTCTTAGTAAATATTTTAATAAATGAATGATTGTTTTATGCTATAAAACTAAAACATATTCTACTCAATATGTTGTTTAGGATACATTGGAGGCCTATGATGGAGGAAGGAAATCAAAATACAAGATTCGACTTGGAACATATGCATGTTACTTTTTAAAAAGCTATAGTTCATTAAAGCCTATGGGTTTGGACAATTTGGTGTTATTCTCTACAAGCTTTAATTCTCAGTGACAATGGTGCAATTTTTTGTTAAATCAAAGATTAGAAGATTACCTAGCGTCGTCTTTTCTGAGCTCCAACCGATTGACATAACTTTCAATTTTCTTACAAAAGTCTAAGATTGTTAAAATATACAAATTAATACCCCTAAATTACACATTTACCAAAAACCTATCTTCGTCTTTACTAAAACAATATTTACCCTAAATCTTTAATTACACGCGCGCGCACACACACACACATCTTTTTCTGTCACCATCTATATCTATATATACATGTGTTGGATCTTTGGTAATTTTTGTTCTCGATCTATGAGTGAGTTTTGGGGCATTTGAGTTTTGGCCCAAATTTGGGGAGTTATAGTTTAATATATGAATTATTGTTTCTATTAAATTTAGTGCGTTAAGAAAATTTAGCAATGTTGTAGTCCTTTCAATTTGTGATTGTAAAATTGTAGTTTTTGTTCAATCTGATGAACTATTATTTAGATAGCTTCGCCTCTTCCACTCTAGGTGGAGGCTAATGAGGATGTAATTGATTAGTCAATTTAGCTGACCACACTACAGCATTTCAAATGAGGTGAAAAAATTTGCAAATATGAGTATTAATGAAATAGTTTGCAAATATGAGTATTAATGATGTACGGTGTAAGCTTTGGGATAAAGGCTTCAAAAATATAACTAAAAGGGGAATCCATTGTGAGAGAATTTAAAGCTTCGCTGGTGGATTTTCAAATAGAAGTGAGGAATTCAAATCTAGAGAGAGAAACGCGAGGAGAGGGGAAAAAATGTAAAGAGAAAGACGAAGATAAATAGTGATGAGAGAAATGGTGTGTTTGAGTATAAATTAGATTTATGGAGTGAGGAAGAGTGAGTGTTTGGTTACAAGGTTTTAGTTTTATTTTAGGATTTTTTCTCTTAAATTGTTATATGGGTTATGTTTCATTATGGATTCGGATTTTTTTTTAACAGTGTTAGACTTCAGTAAGTAAATTGGGGTCATGTTGGGAGGGTGGGGGTGGGGGTGTTGTTAAGTAAAAAAATTCCTGAAGTATTTAACATGATACTCGTATCTTTGTATGTGGGTTGAAGAATTATTTAGTCACTGAATTCATATCTTTGAAATCATTGGTTACAAGTCTACTACTATTTACACTTTTATGCTAATGTTTTAATTTGAACCAATTAAAATGAAATAGTTGAGTATAATTTACTTACGAGTACAATTGTAACGTGTGTGTGTCGGGATAAAGTTAAATCTACCTTCATAATCGCATAATTTAAAATTCTTAAGTGATATGAGTACAATTGTAACATGGGACTTTAAACAGTCATATGAGTAACATTCAGGGGGTTGGGTTGGATAAGAAAATCTTTGATGGGAATTGACAATAATTTATAAAAACAGTTGAGACTAACAATGCATATGAAAGCATCGTTTGATGGGGATTGAGAAGCTTTGATAGCAATCTATAAATAAAACAGTTGACTAATAATGTATTGCTGAAGAAGCCACGTAATTGTATTAAGTCCGAGAATACACAATGGATTAGTTTAAAGTAATTGGAAGAGAAAGTAAGTGGCCACTTTTAATGCTTAGATTGACTACCCGGATATGGTCGCACGTGCAACGCACGTGTGCACACCTAGTAAAAATAAAATAAGAAATTACAATAAAAATAAATCTTCAATCTTGGACCCCGTGCACGAATCCCACACTCTATTTGCATCAGTTTTAATGACTAGCTAAATTGCCCAGCCCTTCATATCTATTAAACATAGCGAGCATAAACTCGGCCTTGAACTTTACACTCCTGACAGTGGCAAGCGATTCAACACAGTGACATGTGACACGTGACTCTCACTCATGATGGAAGTATGCCACACGAAAATCAATTATTCAAGCTATTTTTGTCTATCACCCATTGTGTTTTGTTATTATATGATGTGTACAATTTTTTTCTGTCATAAGCTTGTCTAAGCGAGAGGTCTTCATTTTCGTTCATCTGGTTTTTCTTTTCTGATTCCCTAGCAGTTTAAGATGTGGTAGGACTTCTTTTTGTTTGATTTTTTTACCCCCTAGCCTCTCATGTTGTGAGGGGCGGCTTTCTTTTTGCTCGCGTGGCTTCTCGGGTTGTGAAAGGTCTTACTTCAATAACAAACTATATGATTATTGTTTCACTTTATTAATTATTTGAATAGTTATCATTATATATATTTGTATGTATGCTAAAGACTTTTAAGCAAAAATCTGCCCAGGGCTGAATTTGACTACAAATATCACATCCGTCGCTTTAGTTGCTAGTGTATCATAACCATGCAGCTGCAGCTTTCTCCGACCGACTTCCAACCAAAACCTCCTAGCCTCCTCCCATTACCTCATCTCATCACCTCATTTATAACATACTAGTGCCTCACTTATAACATACTAGCAAAAACTAGTGCCTACAACGGCTCATACCTATGGCACGACCTGTGGTAATTTGGGGGTCAATTTGTGAAATTATAAAAAAAGAAATCAGGAGCCAAAATATAATTTTCAAAGTTTGAATTGCATCTTAATTGGCCACATGCATTAGAAGAATATCAAAAGAAATTCTTGGAGAATCAAAAGGCAAGGAGCCACAATCTAAAGAAACTTGGTGGTGGAATGAAGAAGTACAAAATATAGTAAAAATTAAAAGGGAGTGCTTTAAAACATGGCAAACAAATAGAGATGAAGAAAATTTTGAGAAATATAAATGGGCTAAAAAGGAAGTTAAGAAAGTGGTAAGAGATGCTAAGTTAAAAGCATATGATGATCTTTATACAAAATTAGGTACACAAGAAGGGGGAAAAAGTATTTATAAACTTGCTAAACTTAGGGACAGGAAAACAAAAGATTTTAATAACGTTAAGTGTATCAAAAGTGATGATTCGAGAGTCCTAGCCAAAGATGATGAAATTATGGAAAGATGGAAAAACTACTTTGAGAGGTTATTAAATGGAGATAATGGGAGTAGATTAGATATAGAGGAACTTAGGGAGACTCGAGAAAATATATTTTTTCGCAAAATTAGGACAACAGAGGTCAGGATTGCTCTAAAAAGATGAAAACAGGGAATGCTTTAGGACCGGATGGTATCCCTATTGAGGTTTGGAAGTGCTTAGGGGAGGATGGAGTATCTGGCTTACAAAATTATTCAATAGAATTTTAATGACTAATAGGATGCCCGATGAATGGAGAAAAAGTGTTTTAGTACCTATTTATAAAAATAAAGGGGGCATACAAAGTTGTTCAAATTATCGTGGTATTAAGTTAATGAGTCATACAATGAAACTTTGGGAGAAAGTGATTGAATATAGATTGAGATTAAAGACAACAGTATCTGAGAATCAATTCGGGTTTATGCCTAGGAGGTCAACAATGGAAGCAATCTATTTATTGAGGAAATTAATGGAGAGGTATAGGGAGAAAAAGAAGGATCTGCATATGATTTTTATAGATTTGGAGAATGCGTATGATAGGATACTCAGAGATATAATATGGTAGGTTCTACATAAAAGAGGAGTGACTCGCAGATATATTGATGTGATCAAGGATATGTATGATGGTGCGATGACTACAGTAAGAACATCAGCCGGAGAAACTAGTGACTTTTCAATTACGTTAGGTCTACACCAAGGTTCAGCATTAAGTCCTTATCTCTTTGCGCTTGTTATGGATGAGTTGACTGGACAAATACAAGATGAGGTGCCATGGTGTATGCTATTTGCAGATGATATTGTTTTAGTGGATGAAACTAAGACAGGGATTAATGCTAGGTTGGAATTGAGGAGAGAAACTTTAATAACAAGAGGATTTAAAATAAGCAGAACTAAAACAGAATATGTGGAGTACAATTTTAGTAGTAATAGGAGAACAAATGGAGATGTGGTGAAATTGGAGGGTCAAGAGATACCAAGAAACGATCATTTTCGTTATTTAGGATCGATTATCCAAAAAGATGTAGATATTGGTGATGATGTTACTCATAGGATTAGAGCAGGCTGGATTAAGTAAGGAAGTGCTACCGGCGTTTTGTGTGATAGGCGAGATACCTTTGAAGTTAAAATGTAAATATTATAGGACGGCCATTAGACCCGCCATGTTATATGGGACAGAGTGTTGGGCAACCAAGAAACAAAATGTGCAGAAAATGAGTGTGGCGGAGATGCGAATGTTAAGATGGATTTGTGGTCAAACTCGAAAGGATAAAATTAAAAATGAACAAATTCGTGAAACGGTAAAAGTAGCTCCTATAGAAGATAAATTGAGAGAAAATCGATTTAGATGGTTTGAACATGTCAAGCGTAGACCAATGGATGCTCCTGTAAGGAAGAGTGATTTAGTTAGTATTGATGGTAACACAAGGGGTAGAGGTAGGGTAAATTGACTTGGTGGGATATTATAAAAAAGGACATGATGTCATGTGGTTTAACCGAAGATATTGCACTGGTCAGAATGGAATGGAAAAATAGGATTCATGTAGCCGACCCCAAATAATTGGGAAAAGGCTTTGTTAAGTTGAGTTGAGTTGCATTGAATTGCATCTTAATGAAATGTTATAATATTAAACTTTCGGAAGTTTGGGAGGCAAGAGTGAAAGGTCGTTGGGAAATAGACATAAACAGAGAAAGTGAAATGAGGAAAGAGAATGATGTGATGTAATTTTTTTTGAAAAGTAGAGTCAAATGTAGGAGTTAGTCCTATTCAGCTTTATATTTCGAACAATCTCAATCTTTCAGTGTTTCACGAGTCTAAGAAATTTTAAAAAAAATATATATAATACATATACCCCAGAGAGGGTCAAACTTTTTTTTCTCCTATATGTAAGTAATAAACACCTCCCCCACCCCCAAACAAATACGTAACGGGAAAAAAAAAAGGAAACGAAAGACGAAAGAAATTGAAACTTTTATAGGTAGTAAAACAGAAGCCGTGACAGGCATTTATTTGACTCAATTGCGTATAAAATCTAATTCAAACTCACTTACCATAGCATCTTTGCTCATTGTTGAATCGTTTGCAATAGGACTCTTCTGTTTAGATAAACTTCCAGCATTTACAGCTGGGCCGGAACTTCTCCGACGAGAAGGATCTGCTAAAGACAAACCAGCTATTCTCCCTTCTTCATCACCTGCAATGACATTAGCACCGCTAATAATATTAACCCCAATCATATGATAAAAGACAAGAGAGAGAAAAGGAGAGAACTCGAACAACATTAGCAGCACTAATAATATTAAACCCCAACATTTGTTGAAGAACCTCCCCCCACCCACCCCCCTCCAAAAAAACAAAATAAAAAAAACACAGAGAGAGTAGTAAACAACATTAGCAGCATTAACAATATTAGCCCCAATCATTTGCTGAACCACCACAAGAGAGAATGAGAACGAGACAGAGAGATAAGTTAAACAATGTTAACCCTGAGCATTTGCTAAAGGGGGGAGAAAGAGAGAGAGGACGGCTACTTGCAACCAAGGAGAAATGCAGGAAGGTACCTAGCTGCCTGTCAGCATTCGGAATAGCAGGGGGAATTCCAGAGCTAGTTCCCGCAGCCATTCCCTAAAAGAAACAAGAATTATGTAAATGCATATATGGCAAATGACCGATAAAGGTAAACTAGTATTTTTAAGCATCACTAATAAATAGCGCAAAAAAGTCTTCAGTACGTTGAGGTACATGCAACAAAATGAATAGTTCAAGGAAGTTTCTGCATTAAAAATAATTTGGGGGGTTTTTTTACAAAAAAACATACATAGTTCAGTAGAATATTCTATACTTCCCCTTAATTCATATCACTTACAAGCGCCCGGGAAGGAGGAGCGGCAATCTGTGATTGCTGATACTTCAAAATCGTCCAATCAAAAACGTAATCAAACTGGAAGCCTGCAACAAAAAACAACATAAAATTTCAATTCTACTCTATCCTAAGAAGATCATACAAATTTTAAAATTTGCACTTTGGGGTCCTCTAGTTATGCGTATTTTCAGCCTGGGTCCAAAGTTTTGCATAATTGCACTTTGAGGTCCTTTTGCTCTTTCACGACGCTTTTTAATATTTTTTGCAATACTTTTTGCCTTAAAAGTGTCGCAAAAAGTGAAATAGACCCAAAAGTGCAAATATGTAAAAGTTTGGAGCCCAGATTATGAAAACACAGTGACCTCAAAATGCAAATAACCCCATAAATTTCATCCATATAGAGTTGATTATTCAAACCTTCACGAATAAAGAGGTCACGAAATATTCTCTTCAGATAAGCATAATCTGGCTTATCATCAAACCTTAGTGAACGACAATAGTGAAAGTACGATGCAAACTCCGAAGGGTAACCCCGACATAAGGCCTGAAATAGCAGTAAATTCATTAGGTCATCTATTACAATCATAGTAATTAGAATCTTACGATTCGCGATTCGATTCGTACGATTCGATCCGATTCACATACTAATCGATACGAATCGGGAATAGAATCGGAGGGGTTCCAAAATCGGGTTGAATCGGCCAATTTGGGGGCTGAATTGCACCGATTCACGATCCAGATGCAATTCTTGTTTCTCGGAGGATGTTAGGTATTTTCAACCGACTTAAAGCATGTGCTCGTTTTTTGTTCCTTCTAAAATAATCCTAAAAATATTTTATTATTAACATAATAAGAAGAAGTGATAGTACAAACTTATGTTATCCTTTGCGAAAGAAAGAGTGACTGAAACACATATTAGAATGAAATCTAAATTGCGATCACTTTTCTTCTTCTTCTCCATAAACCGTTTAAAGCTGCAATTTCCTCTATTTCGTGTTGCGATCACTTTTTTCTTCTCTTCTAACCTGTTTGAAGTTCATCGAGAGAGGAAGGTAGCTTTGCGTTCGATTGAAGCCAACAAATCTTGTGTAATAATTTCATAAGTTATATTATATGGTATTGTTAATATGACATTTTTTATAGTATTATATTTAATCTTTATTTGTGCTATTATATTGTATAATATATTATTGTGTTTCAATTTGAACTTTGTAGGTGGTGGTATTGTTAAAATTTGGCCTTAATTTGGACATGGAAGTTCATATTGTTAGTTATATTTCAATGAAATCATGTCTTATAATTGATTTTAGGTCATAATATATTTTATTACATAGTCTTAATGTTGTTCTCTTTGCATTTATATTATTTCCTACATATTTTACGTCTATAGTGATTCTTAGGATTTGATTCATGATTCGATTCACGGTTCACATTTCATAGGGTTTCCGATTCATGATTTGATTGACGATTTGACAACTATGATTACAATATAGAACAGCAGGGATGGAGCAAGTGAGGGCTTGAGCCCCCAACTTAAAGAAAATAATACATAAAATACACATATACCATAAGATAAATTCAAGGGAAAAATGAAATTACTAATAACTTTGTAGCTTATGTAATCATTCCAAACTGACAAAAATTCAACACTAATCCCGCAAAAGTTGGGTCACAATTCGTATTTCTAGATAGTGGTTTGACCCAACACTAACGACAAGAACCACTGAGACACGAACACAAAATCACATTATATAGTTCCGACACGAACACGACATGAACACCATATGTCGTGTGACTTGAGTCAATTTCGTGAAGTGCTAACGCTCATTTCTGAAATTTTCACGTCGAGTAAAAGTTGAAAAGACCTTTCTTACCCACCAATTCTACTCTCACTCTTGGCTTCGCGCGAACCTGGAGACCTAATAAAAGTTAAAACTGAAATGGAAATTGTGTATTTATTTGATTGTACAAAATTTGAGTAATTATTTGTTAGAAACTATAAAAATAACCTCACAAATTACGGCTCGGGGGCGCACCCGAACCCTTGTAGTTCGTTATTGACTACGCCCCACTCACTATAATTCCTACCTGCGTCTCTGATAGAAAGGCCATATTTGGGAGATGCTTGTGATACCAAATTCTAATTTTAACCTTGTAGTTCATAATTAAATGCAATTAACTTAGTTAATTGTAATTATCACCACTATTTCCTTCACTTTAAACAATAACCACTAGTCACCACATAGAAAATATAAATATAAATATTAACGATAAATCATAAATAAACAAAAATTGTATATTTTTTATTTTTCATATTTAGTTTTAAATTTAAACTTAAACTTTTTCAAAGCACTGTTTTTACAAGTAGGTTACCTCAATAGGTGTGGAAACCTTTTTTTCACTAATTTTCTCATACTTCTGTTTCTTATTTCCTGCTTTGAGTCCCTGCCAAGGAAGACTACAGCAATAGAGAGATTAAACACCCATACACAGAGCACAAAGGAGAGAAAAAAGATGGAGCATTCAGTAAAATCACCTTCCTCTCAAGAAGTACATAAGAACATATCCAAGAGACTCCAAATCATCCCTCCTGCTTTGTTCTGCGAAAGCACAAAAAGTCAATATTCCAAAGATAGAAATAGAAGACATTCAACATTTCAACTAATAAGAGTGGTATGATATAATAAACAACCACGCTAACAACAGCAAAACGTACCAATACCAAGGTGAGTGTTCATGCTTGCGTATCTCGCAGTTCCAGTCAAGTTTTTATTCTCTCTGCAATTTCATGACCGCCAATGATGAACATCTCCGCAAAATATACAGATACAATAATTGAAAAAAATATATATTAATTTGAATTGCTAAATAAGATTATCGGCATATATAATCTATAAACATAAAAAAATTCAATATAGTCAGAGAACAAGTGAAACACCCTGACATTAATTAAATATCTGCAAAATAAATAAATATATACTAAGTGGTGACTACAAATTGTTTGTCAAAAGGTTTTGCAAGAAGATGCCTTATCTAAGACATAATAAAAAAATGTTTTTTCCATCCAGTTTTGGTAAAAATATCGCGCTCACATGATCCACAGTTACTGCATCTAAAAGGAACAATGGAATGAGGTTGAATAATGGTAGCAACATTGTTACTAAAGGCATGAGGTGCAGTGCAGTCGAAGCAAGGCGCACAATTTATACAACATGCAAAAAAAGATAATTATTTATTTACTAATGAAGGTGATGTTACTGTCTAATTTGAATTAACAACTCAACTCAACAAAGGTTTTTCCCAATTATTTGAGGTCGGCTATGCTATTTCACTTTTGTGTTTAACGCAATATCTTCGAATAAACCACATGATACCATGTCATTGTTTACAATATCCCACCAAGTCAATTTAGGCCTACCTCTACCCCTAGCTTTACCATCAGTGCTAACTAAATCGCTCTTCCTCGCGAGGGCATCTATTGGCCTATGTTTGACGTGTGCAAACCATCTAAGTTAATTTTCACTCAAATCTTCTATAGGATCTACTTTTATCATGTCAGGAATTTGTTTATTTTCAATTTTATCCTTTTGAATTTTACAAAAAATCTATCTTAACATCCGTATTTCCTCCACGCTCATTTTCTACATATTTTGTTTCTTGGTTGCCCAACACTCTGTCACATATAACATTGGTCGTCTTATAGAACTTTTCCTTTTAACTTCAAAGACCGGTAGCACTTCTCCGCTTAACCCAACCTGCTTTAATGCTGAAACACCATCACTAATATCTCCATCTCGCTGGATATTTGAGCCTAAATAATGAAAATGATCATTTCTACGTATCTATTGACCCTCAAGTTTCACCACATCCTCGTTTGTCCTCCTATTATTAATAAAATTGCACTCCACATATTCCATTGTTTATAGAGATTCTCACCACAATTCCAATCTAGCATTAATCCCTACCTCAGTTCCATCTACTAAAATAAAACTAAAATAATATTATTTGCAGATAACATATCATGCGGCACCTCATCTTGAATTTGTCCAGTCAACTCATCCATAGAAGAGCAAAACCCATTATATTATATCTTGGTGCAGACCTACAGTAATTGAGAATTCACTACTTTCTCTAGTCGTTCTTACTATAGTAATGGCACTACTATACATATCCTTAGTCACACCAATATAACTACAAGTCAAACCTTTTTTTATGTAAAACCCACTATATTATATTTCTATGTATTCTATTATATGCTTTCTCTAAATTTATAAAAATTGCAAGAAGATCCTTCTTTTTTCCTTATACCTCTCCATTAATCTCCTCAATAGATAAACAGTTTCCATTGTTGCACTCTCAGGCATAACCCAAACTGATTATCAGATATTGTTGTTTCCAATCTCAATATATTTTCAATCACTCTCTCCCAAAGTTACATCGTATGATGCATTGACTTGATAACACGATAATTTGAACAACATTATATGTCTCCTTCATTTTTATTAATAGATATTAAAACACTATTTCTCCATTCATTGGGCAACCTATTAGTCATTATAATTTTATTAAACAATTTTATTAACCAAAACACTCCTCCATCCCCTAAAAACTTTCGAACCTCAATAAAATACAATGTGCGTCTAAAGCCCTTCTTATTTTCATCTTTTTTAGAGCACCCAATCTTGGTTGTATTAATTCAGCGAAAAAAAATATTTTCTTGAGTTTCTTTAAGTTCCTCCATGTCTAACCATCTCTCACTATCTTCACTTAATAACCTCTTGACACAATTTTTTCACATTTCCTTAATCTCTTCATCCTTGACTAACACTCTCGAATTATCAGTTTTAATACATTTAACGTTATTAAAATCTTTTGTTTGTTCCTAAGTTTAGAAAGCTTATAAATACTTTTTTCCATTCTTGCATTCCTAGCTTTGTATAAAGATCATCATATGCCTTAAAATTAGCATTTCTTACCATTTTCTTAAATTCTTTCTTAGCTCATTTATATTTCTCAAAAGTTTCATCGTTTCTAATTGTTTGCTATGTTTTAAAGCACTTTTGGTTTTTACTATATTTTGTACTTCGTTCCACCACCATTTTTCTTTAGATGATGGCTCCCTTCCTTTTGATTCACAGAAAATATATTTTGATATTCTCCTAATGCATGTAGCCATCTTATCCCACATTATGTTAGACTCATCTTCGGTATTTCATGGCACTTCATTTAATATTTTAACTTTCAATATTTCTAATTTCTCTCCTTTTAAGTTTCACCACCTAGTTTGTGGGTTAATCTTCTCTTTTTGCGCTCATTCTTATTATTTATATCAACACCATTATCCTATCCTATGTTGTGTGGTTAGGCTCTCTCTCGGAAAAACCTTCCAACCTTTACAGGTTAATTGATATTCTTTTCTAGTAATGAAGTCTATTAGACTATTTGGCTCTTATTTGTTCCACTTTTACAAGTCATCAAGTTTTTAAACGTCTGTCTAAAATAGGAATTTACTAGTACAAGACCACGAGTCATCGCAAAATCTAAGATAGGCTCTCCATTACCGTTCCTATCTCCAAAACCATATCCTCCATGCACCATCTCATTACCGACATAATCTTCTCCTACATGGCCATCCACAAATTTAATTAGTTTTAGGTAATACAAATCAAACAAATAATTATCTATTTAACAGTCAACAAAAATAAAATAACCTATAGGCTATAATACAACAAACTGTCAAAAGACAAATCAAAGTCAACATACGTCCATGATTTCTGTACAGTTGTATGATTCTTGATCACTCATGGTTCTCCAAGACACTTAAGAGCACCTGACCAATCCCTAAGGGTAAATTAGACAGTCCAATCTGTACAAATAGGACATTTATGGGAGATGGGCCCAATCCTGATCTTCAAGTTTTGAGGTAACAACCAAGGTCGCAAGGCTACCCCCGAGGGATTAAGTTTTTTTGTCTCTACTTCTTTCATTTACGATTGCAAGCAACAGAACCCCTTCACTAGAGCTTAGAGATTTTTATGCTTCAACTTTGATCAGCTCTGGGGTGAGAGTGATCGGTGATCCATACTTCACTGAGAAATTATTAATACCAATATGTCGATTAGCCAGCGATTGCTATTGGGACTTTCTTCCAGAAAAAAATCAATGAGGAGTGCCTAAGCCACGCCTTCTCTCTCTTTACTTTGCAGCATTTACAAACATATTCCAACCTGGATTGTTGCTTTTTTGAATCGTGAAATTAATTACCTCTCAACAACTTGGTTGGGATGAAGATAAGTTTCCCGGGGAGAGAGAGACAAAGATTTTAGGACATTGAGAAGAAGCCAAATTCTCTCATCAAAAGTGAGTGGGAGTCATCAAGCTCCCGACTGAATATCGCTTTCTCTACCAAAGGAAGGTTCCTCATCGGTTAAATGCTCCATAATTCAGGCATAAATGTGCATGATGCAAACGAAAGATCAAGTTGTCTTTGGCATATATTCGAAGAGAAAAAAGCCAAGAATCGTGAGGTAAAAACTCAGCAATACAACAAGGAATACGGCACTGACTAAGCCTCCATGTGTACTATCATGGACTTCATGATGGAAGGCAGCACTGACTTGGGCCCTGTTCAAACTTACTCATTATCTACTCCAAGTGCAATCGGTGAGCTCTCTTCTAATAAATTAGATCAGGAAATATGCAGTGTATACACTATTTTTCCCTAATATGTGAGAGAGCAGTGAAGCCTCTTTCTATGGGATGAATTAGTTGTTATGCAATTGATCCTATATGGAGAGAAAGAATTACATGAATTTTTTTTATAAAAATGAAAAAAATATATAAAAAAAAGAAATAAAAGTCTTGAACACGATGCCTAGGTTCACAAAGCGCCCTTTTAGTGAATGAGACTCGCCTAATTTGAGTCAAGGTGCAATTGCTCCCCTCCGTGAGTCTGGCCCCAAGGCACGAGCATATTGTGTGTTGTGTTAACTCGGGTATCCTTAGCAACAAGTTTTGATAATGGTAACATTACAATGAGGTTGTTCAACTTGTTTCTTTACCTTCATTTTCTTCTTTGGTGGACTCCTGGTACACTTCTTTTGTTCTGCTTGTGGATAATTAACGTTGTTTATTCTGATTAAAAAATAAATAAAACAGAAAGAACAATGGGAAGGGTAGCAATTTGATAAAGGCAGTAATAACTGTGGTGTCAACATTGTTCAAAACAGCATTATGGGCTTATGACTCGGCCACCGGACTTTTGTCTCCGCATCGATTTTGATTCGATTTTGCATAATATTCAAATTAGAGGGCTAAAATAGAATTGAAAATAAAATAATATGGATCAATTGTATAAGCACAAAATCAACACAGTCTACAGAGCAGTCGTAATTGACAATTTTAATTTTACTAATAAAAAAATTTATTCTAACTACTTATGAATAAAAAAGTAAAATTAAATTTCATAATAGTAAATAATTTGTAATTATAATAATAAAAATCTATAAAAAAAATTAGATTTTTATTAATGATTATATGTTATTTTTCAAATAAGATTTATATGTAATTTCAATAATAATAAATAAATAATAATAATAACTTCACACCCACACACACACATATATTAATGCAATAGGAGTTTATTATTGGTTTCTATTTTTGAATTCTTTAGGTTTCCTTTAATTAGTTAGGAATCTATTTAGGAATGTCATGATGGCTAAGATATGTTAAGCCTATAGTTTAGCGCTAGTGTTGATCTTTGCAATCAATTATTAGTTCATGTAGTGAGTGTTCTACTGCATTGGTTAGTGGTATTAAGATTGTGAGTGTTCATCCATAATGATATTAAGACCATATTTTGAGTCTGCTATTTACGATTCCTCATCCCTACTTAAATTAAATCGGTATCAGGGCACGAAGACCTTAAAGGATACGATTTGACGAGAATGGTAGATACACGAGACAAGAACATGAACAAGAAAGTCATCACTTGGAAGAGGAACAACAGCAAATCAAAGAGTTGCTCCGGACCCTTCTCTTCAGATTTGTGCAGGCCAAACCCCACCGCTTCAACTTCACAACAAAAGGTTCAAACCATAGCCCTAAGAACCCAATACGAACCGTTGGTAGCCTATCTGGCCTCTGCCCATTACCCTCCAACATTCTCACCCTCTAGCGACCCTTATCGGGCCTTCATTAAACCTCGTCGGCCACCGGTGAGGACAACAGATCCCAGAAAATTACCAATGCTCACGTCTGTGTACAGCAAGGAAGACAAAACCCTCCAAACCCTAGATCCGGTCCTCACCAGCCTTCGTCGGCGTCAAGCGAACACTGGTGAGGCTAATCAGAGCTCCCCCATGTGGAAGCCCATCATACCATCCCTACAGCCTCCAAAATCCATAAGAAACAGTACCTACCGCGGCCCTAACCCCTTGCCCAACCTCCCCCCTTCTTCTCTTACCACCACTGGCGATCCTTGCCAGAGCCAAGCAGCTGTCATTAAAGCTCTGGTGTATCAGCAGCCGACCCCTTTGCCCATCAAACTCCTTGTTTTCAACACCGACCTATTTATCAACTTAAAAAACAAAGAATACAATGAACTTGTGGATCTCGTCTACCCCCATGTTCAGATTGATGTGAAACGTCTTTCTTTGGTAGTGGGATTGAGTTTCATATCGATATTAAAAGTCATGTTTCTACGTTTAATGGTAAATGGACACCAACTTATTTGTTAATTGGCTTGATAATGTCGAAAACGTGTTCGACTATAAAAATGTCATGGGGATTAAGTGTGTGGCTAATAGCCACCATATTGAATGTGTATGCTCGGGTGGGTGCAGTGGAATGCGTCACAGAGAAGCTGACATGTTGCAGGGCTGCCTCTGACCATTTTGCGGGAAAAGATGAAGCAACATTTGAGGACCAAATTTGTAACCAAGACTTATGAGAGAATTGTTTGAAGGATACGTCTCAATCAAGATTTGCCATCCATGACTATATATAGTGAACAATTCAAGTTGTTGTGCACTCGAGCAATCCAGTTAGAGACGGAGAAGCAGACAATCAGCAGATAAATCGGGGGATTGCAATTCTGAATCCAAGCTGACCTCAACCTTCATGATATGAACTCGTTGGACAAGGTCCTGGAATAAGCGAGGATAACTGGAAGCCTACTTTTGGACAAAGGGAACACTCCTATAAGTGGCTCAAGCACTCGGGCGCCATCCACCCCCAAGGCCTCTTAAATAGTTTTCAAGTGCCAATGTGCCAGTTGCGGTACATGGGTCATAAGATGGTTGATTGCCCAAAGCAAAGGGGAGGTTCCACTTTGTTTGTCGATGGTGATTACATGGTACCAATGGAAGCATAAAAAGCTGGAGAAGCTGGTGTGAAACAATCACGCCGCACTCTCACCTTTGAATTATCGTTTTAAAAGGAGTGATGCAAAAATAGGAGTTGGTTATTAGTTTTTTATTTTTTATTATAAAGGTTTCTTTTTTCACTAAGGAGTTTAGTTGGTGGCTACGAAATGTTATGCCTGTAAATTAAGGCTAGTGCTAATTATTGTAATCACTTGTTAGTTTAATTAAAAGAGAGTTCTCTTGTTTCGGTCAGCGATATTTAGATTACGAGTATTCATCGATATTGAGATTAATATTTGAGTGTGTTATTTACAATTCCACATCCCATTTACATCATATATATATGAGTGTGTGTGCCACTTAAAGTTATTGTAACAACTATAATATGGTATATTTAAACCTAATATAAAAGAAGACAAAACCTACAACAGACACAGAATAAACTATTGTATAAATGACCTAAAAAAAATTAGGAAAAAACAATTAAACAGATAATATACTAATAACAACAGAACTTAAACTCCATCACGATGAGTAAAGATTTCAGACAGAATAAACGATGGAGTGAAGGTTTCTGAAAGAAGTGAGGTTGGGAATAGATGGACGTACGGGCTTGTTCGAGAAGAATTAGTGGGGCAGTTCTCGTCAAAACACATATGAAGCAATAAATGTTGTAAAATGCAAGTCTCCTTTCTGTCACCTCTATCAACTTTCTCAAACTCAACCGAGTCCCCAGTTCGTTGTTGATTTTGATCTAACTATGGAATGGTCAAACTCGGTCAATGTTTACCGATTCAGCTAGGCCGTTATTTTTAACCATGGTAATCAAGGGTGGTCTGATCATACATCACCATCCTCTTTGATAGATTTTTTTTGTTCTCCTCTTCTTACCATAAAGACACACCACACATGGTCTTTCTTTTGTTTGTATTGATTTAAGTTAACAGCAAAACCAATCGTAAAGGTGAATTCAAAGAAGCATTATCTCTAGTATTTTACATTGGTTTTAGATATGTGACTTGCACACACATATATTATGTTCAAAGGATCAAGTCATAGCTTAAGATCAAATGTGCCGAATTGGGTTTAATGCAGCATCCAAATGCCAGCTTAAGGCAATTCATAATGGTGGTTATCATCCACAAAAAGATTCCACATTGATGTTTTGTTTTTTTTTAGTTATTTGGGGGGTCAAGGTAGATGTTCATGGCAGACAAAAAGTTATAGAGTCGCATTCGGTCATTCCATCTCTACCGATGTTACTGAACATGAGAACATGCAAAACAACGAAAAGGGCCATATACATCAGTTCTGCGAAATTGACGACAGCTTATGATCATGAGATGAGATGTTCATTCCAAATCCTGAGATCTTAAATATTCCAAAATTGAACCACACCACCAAAATCTTCTCACATATACAACTTCTAAGAGATAAGAACACTCTTTGTTTATAATTTAAGAAATAATCTCACTCCAACAAACAGCAAGCACACATGGAAGCATAGCATGATGTGTTTCTCTATGTGTGAAAGCATGTGTTAGCCAACATAATATAATGGGTTATTTCTAAAATGGGGTTCATTAGTTCCTCGTGACGTAATTTGGGCTTCAAAGTTGTCACTAGTTGTACTTCGGGGTTTATTTTCACTTTGTGGCAAAAGAGTGTCACAAAAACGTAAATGGATATTGAAGTGCAAATAATGAAAACTTTGGAACCCAAAGTGAATTAAGAACTACTAGACCCTGAAGTACAAATAACCCTGACAATTATACACTCATCTCACCTATAAGGAATGTGTTGGTGGGTTGAAGTGTCTCTATATTTCTTAGCCAGACCAAAGTCAATACAATAGACCTGCATTACAGTAAAAATGGAGATATACTCAACATAAATATCCTAAAAAAGAAGTTCCCAAAACAGAAAGCAAGAATGTTAAGTTTAAAGAAGAACCTGATTTGCACGACGTCCCAAACCCATAAGAAAATTGTCCGGCTTGATATCTCGATGTAGAAATGATTTGGTATGAACAAATTCAACACGATTGATCTGAAACAAATGTTACAGTTGGCATATATCAACATATTCAGATAGATATAAATGCTAAATCAATATACACAAGCGTGTTTGATTGACAATATTTTCCATGAAAATATGCGGAAGATAACATATTTCAAAGTTTTTGGTGTGGTTGATTGCCTAAAATTTCCGTGAAATTTTTTCCGGGTTGTAAAACAGCCTAATAATGCACATTTTGGAAATTTTCCACAGAAAAATTTCTTTGGGGGGAGGTAGAAAGTTTTTCTTTGGAACTTTTTTCCACTCACTCCAATCAAACAAGCCCAAAACCAAAGAAGTTACCATTTGATCTGCAAGCATGAGAACCGTCTTCAATGAAAGTTTCCTGCTGCAAAAATTGAATAAATCTTCAAGACTGGGTCCAAGCAAATCCAGCACTAGCACATTGTAATCTCCCTCCACACCAAACCATCTCACGTTTGGAATTCCAGCTGCAACAAATAATAGTAGTGTCATTAGAACCTTAATTCACTACAGAAGGGTGCAATTAAGCGACAGCAATTCAAAGTTGTGTGCTGAAAAAGAAGAGTCATCAAGCTAATATGCAAGTCAGAAACCAATGAAGTCAAAAACCAATGAAGTTGAGATTTTAAAGATAAGAGGGATATTGTAGAGTAAGTTACGAGATTATTTAAGAAACTAAACTGTATTTGGAATTGAAGGTCTTGACTAGAAATTACTGAGGAAAAGAGAATTGGTTAAAGTGGCTCTATTTGAATGAGAGAACATGTGGTGATTTTTGATAGATGGATTTTGGATCGGTAGAAATAAGGTGAGCTTCACTCATTTGCAATTTATGTAGATAATTTTCTTTGTTAATGGGGAAGATGGAAATTCGATATCTTAGTGGGACTGGTGGAGATTTTTTTTAAGATTATCGGGTCTAAAAGTCAATATGTCCAAGAGTGTGATGACAGAAATCAATGTGGAAAAAGAAATATTAGCAATATTAGCTAATGGAGCTGAGTATGAGATCCAAGCTTGGCCTTGAATTTATTTAAGAATGCCTCTTCTTATCCAAAATTTTAGAATGCCATATAAGTCATATGCAAAACCCATATGGCTCAATTTTTTATGCCTCGTAGTGATATTTCTTAAGAGATTATAAGGATAGAAAGGGTTATTTGCCCACGAGAGAGGCCAACTTTGTGAGTCTAAGTCCATAATTAATTATATATTAAGATGGCTAAGATAATAGAGAAACTAATGAGAAACTCTCTTTAAAAAGTGGGAAAGGTTAAAAAAAATACAATTTTATTGATTGCAAATTTGTGTCCATATCTAAAAAAAATGTTGATTTGGAGGTGGGGACTTGATTAAAAGTATTTAGCTCATCTGGATATATTGTAAAGGAGGTTTCCCTTGAGCAAGAGCTCTTTGGTGTTCCATTGTAATTAGCACAAATAGATTCATCCAAATGAATAGAAACCAAGTGTGGTCAAGAATTTTGGGCTAGAGGTATGGTTTATTTCCCTAAAAATAATCATTTACATAGGTTAATGTCAACTCTTATAGCTCTTTTTTATACTCTTATAGCTTGTCCTTTAGGAGAAACCTCAATGGAAAGTGATGTGAATAAGAGAAATTTAAAGGAGATTAATTTGTAATATATTCTTATGCTCCTTTCGTGCCCCCCTCCCCCCACACCCACCCCACCCCACACAACACACACACACATACAAGTTACAACCACCCCCACAACCTTTGGTATTATTAGTTTTGGTATTTCTAGGTAGATTCTAAAAGGAAGTATCCCTCAAGTATATTTTGTCCTTTCTAGTCTTTAGCCTCTTTAGGGTTACTTAGAGGCTAAGGCTCCTTTTGACTATAAATAGACTTGATATATGCTCGTTGGAGATCACTGAGTGCATTTGAGAAAGAGATTTTGCCTTGTTTAAGACTATTTTTTTTGTGCCATTGACAGTGTTTAAAGGGGTTTTCGAAGAAATATTATCTTTGCTTGTTTTTTGTGAAGGGATTTTCTGCCTTCCTGATCTAAACGGATAAAAGGGTGTGGGTAGGTAATTCTACGGGGAGTATTTAAAATAACCATTGGTAATTTATTCTCTTAAATATCCTAACAAATATTGGAATGTTCTAGCTTCTAGTGATGTCATAGAAGACATTACTGTTAATAGAAAAAAGTCATAACTTCAGAAGAAAGCTTTTGCATTCCTAACTACAATTTGCCCAGTTGAAACTACTCCAGACATTTGGCCAAAATAGGCTTAAGCCATTCTGAAACCCATTAGCCGGAAATTTTGGTCAAAGATTTTCCCAAACTGGACTGGCAAATTTTGGCCTGGGGCAAAGGCCTTGCTGCCCCAAACCTTTTCCTCTTTCCTTTTTGAATTTTTTTTTTTGGGCGTCGTTAATATTGCTGCCCAATTTTTTCTTCTTTTATAAATATATATATATATATATATAAAATAAAAAAAGGGCAAAAAAACCATTGCCACACGAGGTTCAAATATACCGAAATGCCTGAATTTCCAAGCTCTTGCATTTTAGAAAAGGTGCAATGTTAGCCAGTTTACCGGAGCAAAATGGTCAAACGTCTAGAGCTGGTTTAGGTCTAACTAGAGCATATTCCTAAGGGAGGTGTTCACTAGCCATACTACTTATAATAAAAAAAAAAAAAAAGGTAATAAAGAGTAAAATATAAAATATTACAACTAAACCTCGCACTACACTATATTCACATCAGTTTCTCACAAGTTTTTCTTTGATATCTTAGTGGACTCCCAATCACTCTTTTTTCGAATCATATAAAATGATTTGGTAGGTTTGAATTCCATCAAGAGTACAAGTATTTAATGGTTGGCAGTTAAGGAAAAATTATATACTTGTGACTTGACCAAAGTAAGAAGCTTTATCCTTGTATGTCCCCTTTTAGTGTATATTGTGCAAATGAGAGGTGTATCGAGCATGTTTTTCTCCATTGAAAATACTCCTCTTTTCTATGATAGTAAGACCTTTTCAGACTTGAAGTTAGTGGAAGCTTTACCCCAAATACTAAAAACAAAAACTTTACTTTTGATGAAAAAAAAACTTCTGTTTTTTATTATATATAAAAAAATAAGTAGTTTGAAAAATAAGCAAAAGAGATCATCAGATATAACAACAAAAACAAGTTAAAGTGAGTTATTACTTCCTCCCTGTAGAATTCTGTATAACTTCGATTCATAGAGCAACTGTGGATGTTTTGTCTTGATATTCTCCTGCAGATATTAGAAACAGTTTGATCATCTTAACCCTTTCAAAAATTTATAAATGATGGTAATACACAAAGGAAAATCGTTATCCAGAAATGTCTACAGAAAAATTCAGAGTTAACTTATCAAAGGAGGTAAATACACGCAAATCAAATCAAAACTTCTAAGATCATCTTTACTCCCCCACTTGTCTAAGCCAAGATTGATCTTTCCATTTGGAGGCCTAATGTTAGATTTGAGCAATTATAAATCGAAAGAGTCGTAATCTTGGGTACTGCGACGTGCACAACCAAAATATTCTCAAAAATACATGTATTTCTTTTATTTACTAAGGTCACAACCAAAATTACTCTCAAATACTACATGTATTATCATTTTCTAGAATGATGTGGTTCTGTGTAGAGTAATTGTGATGTAAAACAGCGGTGTTACACCCTTATATGACCAACATACGTGGAGCCTAGGTGGCACGATGAGGGACCCACAATAGTTCATCATGTGGTCGGCCTCATTTCCAGCATGAGATCGGCTCAGGTACTTATCTGCTCGGTCAACTTCAATTGACAGCTGTCCTCATCTGATGTAACCATTTACTCACAACGTGCAACTGTGTCCTCGCATATACATGATGGAGTCCCAACAAATCACGCGGGAATGGAGGAAACGTGGTTGATGCCCACTCACACCCCCAATGTGCATAAGATTCCTAGAAAATCATCTGAAAATAGCAGGGGAATCCACATGGAAAAGGACGGCTAAGTCTTGCCTGTCATGGCATTAAACCCTAATTGTGTACCCTCGATTACCAATCAAGAAATTGTTGCACCCGTGGACGTAGGTTCCATTACTGGACCGAACCACGTAAATCATGTCTCACCACATTGTCTCTCACCCCCATTCTCATTTCATTTTCTGTTATTTCTTTATTTGTTATCGCCGAAACCTCCTGACTAAGATAGAAATTGTTTGACCATTTTTAGACGATAACAAGCGGAATTAATAATCAAACACAAATAAAGTGATTGCAAGAGGTGGCCAATGGCCTTATTCATAGGCTAAAGTAACTAGAGTACTAAATTATACAAATAGCTAACAAATAATCCTAGATAAACTAAAAGATAAATACAAGATATATCCCAAACTAAATCCAATAACTAATAATAATTATCTTAATTAACTTGTAATAATAAAACAGAAAAATTCCAAACCCAAAATTCAGAAATATCGTTGATCCACAAAATTATCTTAATTCAAATTGTCTATTGTTGTTAATTGGGATGAAAACTATTATCTCGCACAAAATATGATTGTAGATGCTCTAACTAATTGTATGTAGGATCACCAATAAAAAATCATATTATCTGAATGTGTTCAGGTGTATTGTTGTAATTTATTATTTAAACACGAGAAGATGTTTATTATTTAAACACAAGAAGATGTTTATTACTTCTAAGGTTAGTTACACCAAACCTACAACGTAGAACTTAATGCATCATATGTAGTAATCGATGTGCCACATTGCCCTGCCCTTAGATCTTCCCCATAGAACTTCAGCAAAGAAATGAAACTGAGGAAAAAATATGAATTATTTTAATGGCTTACTTAAAGCTCTAATATTGAACTGTGTCATTTCTAAGAATGTGTGTTCCAAAATGCAAAGTTGCAGGCATTAGCATTTATGGTTACTATACTAGAATATATTGGGCATAACCATGAAAAGAACCAGATATTGATAGGGTGGTGTAAATATATGGGCCCCACCATAATATGTCAAACATGATCCATCTCCATTTATGGCCCATCAGAGCAGCATACCTTTCCAACTATAATAATATTGCTCTCCCCTATTTTTTTTTCCTTTTTCCTCTTATGGGTGGGTTTTGAACTTTACACAACTAACTAAATATGAGTGTAATTCGGTGATATTTACCATTAAAGAACAATAATATTATATTATATAAACAATTAGGCCTTTGTGGTCCTAATTGATGCGTGGGAAGAGACTTTAATGAGGCAAATTTGCTTTGTGAAAAATCTAAGGAGAGTAGAAACATGCATAGCACGAGAGATTTCGACTCCATCATTGAAACCAAATTGAGGGACATTGGTTAGGTAACAGGAGGTTTGCTTGGTCTAACGCGTGAGAGCTCGTTGTTTGTTGTATATTGCATTAAATTTTGTTTTCAAGGAGGTGAGGCAAGAGATTTTCGGGGAGTAGACCAGAAATTTAGGCTAATTTTCCTTTGATCTTGGATACAAGTGGAGTGAGATGGGAGTCGTCGTCGCCTTTGAACTTCAAAAATATATGGTTGGAACTTAATGATTTCAAATAATATTTCAAAAAGTGGTGCAGCCATACAAAATGGTGGGAGGCTTTTAAATTCATGAATACATTAAAAGCCATAAAAAAATACATTGAACGTATGGAATAAGGAAATCTTCGGGAGTGTAATGGTTTAGAAAAATGTCATGCTTGGAAAACATAAAGGAAATTGATAAAAAGGAAAAGTTGGGGTTAATTGATGAATCGATGAAAAAGAGAAAATTGAGTTATTAAATATTCTGAAATATCAATTCTAAAAGAGGAAAGATAATGAATCAAAAAGCAAATGTTAAATGGACAATGAATGGGACCAACAATTCTATACTTTTCCATCGCACTGTGAGTGCGAAGAAAAATAATTATGTAAGTTTCTTGGGAGAAACAAAAATCAAGGAAGAAATTCTTAATTTTTATCATAATTTATACTCTAAAGGTAGTACCTGAGAGTTTGAGTTAGAGAGATTGGATTGGAACCCCATAGAGTTAGCGAAGGGTTGAGTGACTTAAGATACCTTTTTTATGATGATGACGATGAGGAGGAGGAGGAGGGGGAGATTAGGCGGGCTGTTTTGGAATGTAAAGGAGATAAATCCCGGGTCCCGATGGTTTCTCATTAACAGTTTATAAATTGTGTTGGGATATATTAAAGGCGGATTTGTTGAAGTTCATTGGAGAATTTTATGACAATGCCATAAAGAATTCGTGTCATTCCTATGAAAGGAGACTCTGTTAAAGTTGGAGACGGATAATTAATTAGCTTGGTTTCAAGTCTCTACAAAATTTTGGCTAGAGTGTTTTTCATTAGATTAAGAGAGGTTTGGGTGCAGTCCTCTCAAGAAGCTTTTATTTAGGGAAGCCAAATTGTTTCTTTATTTAACAAATATAAATAAGGGCACCAAATTCTTAATCTTGTGTTGATTGTCAATGAATTAGTTAAGAAATATAGAGTGAATAAGAAGTCGGGGTGTCGTATTTAAAGTTAATTGTAAAAGGTCATATGATAATGTAAATTAGAGGTTCCTTATTATGTTGCTTAAGAAAGGGTTTTCAGGCAAATAAAGGAAGTGGATAGGTGGGTGGGTGAGCTAGGCTAACTTCTTCATTCTAATTGATGGGAGATTTAGGGAAAAATAATAAGTGAGAAGGGTCTTAGACAAGCAGCCCCATTATCCATTTTTTTATTCATATTCGTGACATATGTCTTGAGTCGCATTATGGATAAAATGCAAGGGTTGGTATGGAAAAGGATTTCAAAGCAAGTAGGGACTCGGGGGACGTGTTTGAATCAATGTTTTTTTATCATCTTGGGACAAAAATAAATTTGACAATCTTGTGGCCTAAACCCTCTTGTTTTGTAAAATTTTGGGTATTAACTTGAATAAATGAAAAGTGGCCTGAATAATTTGGTTGCCTCTAAAGTGGAAAGTTTGGCAAATAAAATTGGTTGTGACGTAGTCTTGGCCCTTGACGCACATAGGGTTTCCGTTGGGAGGGAATTCTGTTATTTTGTGGGTTTTGGAATCTAATACTGGACCGATTCCACACTTACTGGATGCGTGGAAAGGGGGGTGCGATGGGTGGAAAGGGAGAGTAAGAGGTTTTTGTTTTCGCCTCTTACAAATCTGAACTATTCGATCTTAAAAAGGATCAAATTGTAAAGCTAACGGCTAAATTTGCCTTAAATTGTTTCTGATTTGAACTTCAAAGATGAAAAAACAAACGCATCCCAACTCTCATTTCATTGATGATTCAAGCATACCAATTTGCTTTCTTTCTTGTCTACCCTCCACACACTCATTTACCACCAGCACCGCATTTGGATCAATCTGCCTTCGAAAAAAGCATTTTTGGAGCCTAAAATCACAAAATCTATTTTTCTTAAGCCTCCTCAACAAGACTTTGGCAAGCAATTTATACACACTTCCCACAAGGCTAATATAGGCATAAAGTCCCGAATGTGAACACCCCACCTGTCTTCGGGATGAGGGTAATGAAAGAAGCGTTAAAATTCCTCTCGAACAAACCCCTATTATGCATCCCCTCCTCAAATGCTTCCATAGCATCCTCCCTTACCCCACTTACCAACAATCTTGAAAAAACACCATCTAGAACCCATTTAGCCTCGGTTACTGGTCCCCACTCATTGAATGAAGAGCCTAGACCACTTCCTCCCTAGAAAATCAATCCTCAAAACCCCACCTATCCTCCCCATAGATCAAGTCAAACAACAACACCTCCAACCACAGCCTCCACTCCTCCTAAAACAAGTTATGGTATAACTGGAAAATCCCATCTTTCACCTCCCCCTCATCCAGCAACAACACATCATCAATGACAATGCTATCAATGTGAATAATGGGCAACTGTCATCCTATGAAAAACTTTCGTGTTTTACCACCTTCCACTAACCATAGCACCCTAGACTTTTTCCACCAACAGATCTCCTCCATTTCCTCCAATATACCATCTCATCCTTCCAAGGCAATCACTCCTACAAAATGGGCCATCTCCCTCTAACTGATTAAGTTCCCTAATTTCCTCTATCACCGCATCAATGGGGAACCTCATGTTGCCACAAACCTCATAATTTCACCTCTATAGATCTTCCTCGAGCCATTTAAGCTTCCCAACTACAACATAACCCGCATTCCCACATTGATGTGAATCAAGAATGCGGAAGCGTTACTATTACACTACACACCATACTAACTACAATACACCAAATAAAACTAAACTAAGAAAAAGAGTCTATTTCTCTCTATATATTATTTTTTCAATATTCAAGTCTAATTACAAATAAAGGCCAAGGGCCTATTTATAGGAGAGATTAGCTTGCTAACCAAGCTCAGATCCAAAAAGACTAAAAAGGACAACTAATAACTAAAATTGACTAATTTGGGTTAAATAGGGTTAAATGTGGGGTGGGGTTGTTTTGGGGTAAAAAGAAAGAGGTTAGGGTTTGGTTTTGTAGGTAAATATAGATTGCGGGTGTAGCGGGGCAGCAGGGCTGGTTTGGGTAGAAAAATGGGTCTGAACAGGGAGTAAGGGGAAAAGGCTAGTCGGAGGTGGTTTTGGGCAGATCGGGGTGGGGGCTAACAGATCGGAGGTTTGGGGTTCTTTTCGGGGGCTGTCCGTAGGGGAAAAGGGGGTCAGTCGGGGATAGAGGGGTGGTCGGAAGCTGTTTTAGGCCAGTGGGGTAGGGTTTGGACAGCTAGGGTTATGGTTTCTTGGGTTCTTGAGGGGTTAGGGTTAGGGTAAAAATTGAAGACGGAGATTCATGTAGACATGGTGGTGGTTGTGTGGCGGTAGGAGATGGAGATGGAGGAAGATGATGGTGGATGGTGGGGGTGGAGAAGGCTAAAAGGGTTGGTATCCCCCCCTTTAGCGGTGATGGAATTTAGGGTTTCCATCCACCCGATTCCCATTTGGACATTTATTAATCCACCAAATTGAAGGGTTGCCTGATTTGGAATCTCAACTCGTTACCCACTTCACGCACCATGACGAACACCAAGAACAAACGCAGCTCAACACCAATAACAAATGCAGCTCTAATACCAATTGATGTGAATCAAGAATGCGGAAGCATTACTATTACACTGCACAGCAAATACTAACTACAATACACCAAATAAAACTAAACTAAGAAAAAGAGTCTATTTCTCTCTATATATTCTTTTTTCAATATTCAAGTCTAATTACAAATAAAGGCCCATGGCCTATTTATAGGTTAGATTAGCTTGCTAACCAAGCTAAGATCCAAAAAGACTAAAACGGGCAACTAATAACTAAAATTGACTAATTAGCCCCAACCATATTTGGAAACTAATTAAAGACTAAAAATAAAAGAAAATGACAATAATACCCTAAACTAAACATAGAAAAAAAGATTGTCTTCTCCCGAGAGCATAATCACGCACCACGTGTCACTAATATACATCACACATACCCCTTCCACCGTCACCCTCCCCATAAAATCCTCCTCTTTCAGCAACATTCGAGTAAAATATATAAAAACATAATTATTGAAGCACACGTACCTACGTTCGTCCAGTCTCAACCCTATATGAAGAACAATAATATATCAAAGTTTTTTTGGGTTTAGTCCCATTTCCAAAGTTTTGTTAAGCTCCCCCTTCCCATGTATTTTTTAATTTGCATTTAGTCCCAAAACCGCCATCAACCGCCTTGCAACCGCTCCTTTTCATTTCCGCGGAGGACACTTGTCCCATACTTGTTACAACAGGACCAACAACTAAAAAAACAAGAACATGGTAGTGGGAGTGGGTACAAATGAATCTTCAAAATTGAGACTAAACATCCCAATATATCACCATATTTTGTATGCTAGCATTTCCAGTGTTTTTTCATGTAGACATAATATATTTTATTTTATTGTCATATCCAAACTCTGCTTGTCTTAAATTTGTCATATTGCCTTATTGTATCGTATTATGCATCTCGTATATTGATCCGTCCAATTTAAAGAGCTTTAGAGCATCTTATCTATAAATATATTTGTGCAATATTTTAATCCATTAGTAAAAAAAAATAATTGAGTTTTTTTTTTATGGCCCTGAACCTCCACACGAATAAGCCCTTTGGACGAATGGAGAAACATTGTGCTAAAGCCACCCTAACACACGCCCCGCTTACTATCAAATATCCATTGGGGAGTTTCGAACCTTAGACCAATAATTACTATCCGAATCTATCAAGTCCGCTCCTTACCACTGGGACAACCTGGGTGGATTAATAGAAAAAATAATTGAGTTTTGAGAACTTGTGTGAAATCTTTTGAAGCTTTTCAATTAATGATATGCTCTATAAGCCTTACAACGAGGAGCTTCAAGGTATAAGTCCCATATTATTTCTTCCTCCCCTTCTTTTTCTACCTTTTCATCTCGCTGACCAACAATTTCAACCGTAGAACTTGTACCAGTTAACCATTACACAAAAACTCAAACCTCAACTCAACTCAACAAAGCCTTTTCCCAATTATTTGGGGTCCGCTACATGAATCCTATTTTTCCATTCCATTCTGTCCAATGCAAATTCTTCGGTTAAACCACATGACATCATATCCTTTTTTATAATATCCCACCAAATCAATTTAGGCCTACCTCTACCCCTTGCGTTACCATCGATACTAGCAAACAAAAATCCTACCAAGTCAAACTCGTCAGTTAAAACTCAAGCCTAGCAACCAAAAATCCTACGAATGGACGCATAATAATTCACAAGTACTCTGTTTACATCAAGAAGTACAGATGTGAAACCGTTTGTTTCTTTATCAATCCTAACCAACTCAAACCCATTATCTACCTTTTGATCATGAAATTAACACCAAAGCCCAGCAACTAAATTTAGGAACCACCGCAACCAGACACTTATTCTAACCCTTTCACGCCCCAAAGCCAATAACCCTTCATCAACTTCGGAATACCCTAAGCCTATAAGCATTTTTTAAGCTTCACCCACATTGAAAGCAATTTTAACCAACGTCATCTCAATTTTCCTCAAGCCCTACAAATCCTACATCGCCTTTGTAAACCAAGTTTTGAAGAACTTACTTTACAATCAAATGCACAAGAATGAAAACTTATATTAACCACCATTTACCAACATAAAACTAGGAACTACAATTGATAGGGTTCACTTCTCCAATATAAGCTCAAATGGTTTAAATTATACTACCCCAATTGCATTATGTCCCCAAATCGATCCTAGACATAAAGAATCGTTTGGCCTTTAATCCCCGTTTTGTATGTCGTATCCGATATATCACTTTGGGTACCAAAACTAACATACTATCACTTTTAGGAGCAATTTTTACTTTTGCGACAATTTTGTGAAGAAAAACAAAGTGCCACCAAAAGTCAAAAAGTGATGATGGAACCCAAAGTGACAAGGCATGGTCATTCGAAGTAATATACCGCATAAAAATTGATCCCGGACCAAAGGCCAAATGACCCTAATCAGAATTAGCAATTACAAAAAAAAAAAAAAAAAATTTCTAGTATTTGTTGTATTGACTTACACATAAAGTGCAAAAACTTAATTACATTATGTCCCAAAATTGATCATAGGCCTAAACATAACGCGTGTGAACTTAAGGGGTCATTTGGCCTTTGATCCGCGTTTGGTATGCCATGTACAAAATCCAAGGATAAAGGATAAATTATGTAGGAAAAAAAGGTGTCACCAAAAGTGATAAATTGAGAAAAATCCAAGGATAGAACACTCACAAGCTTAATTGCAACCTCTTCATTTGTCTGAACATTAGTCCCTGCAAAACAAATTTGACAGTCAAACAATAATAAAACTGACAAAAAATGAAGATTTAACAAACAAAAAGAAAAAGAAACAAACCGAGATAGATCTCTCCAAAGGATCCACTGCCAATCTTTCTACCGAGACGGAACTTGTTGCCAACACGAGGCTCCATTCAACAATACAGATCTAGGGTTCCGTTCCTTCAAACTAAACTAAATTAAACTAGGGTTAGGTTTTCAGTATTATATCATTATCATCATCATATCATCGTATCATCATCTTCCTCTTCTTCTTTGTCTGTTTGTTGGTTTGGTTTTGTTTGTTTGTTTATCTCAATCGACAAACTTTTAATAACTGGACACACACACACACACACACTGTGTGTAAATTGTCTTCGCTGTTTTGGGGATTTTGTGCCCGCGCGTTGTCAACACGCGTACCCAGAGGTTCTTACACCGCACTCTACAAATTTACTCTATTGTTATTAGGATAAATTACAAGGCTTCCCATAAATACATCAACCACGTTACTTCAAAATATCACAAAAAAAAAAATTAAATATAAATTTTACTAACAACAATCAAAAGTTTTGTAGTTTTTTCCTTTCAAAATATCTAATATATCTTAAAATAAATAAAAAAATACACATATACTAACACCACATAATATAAAATCTCAAAACTCTTCAAAATAATCTAACTATTTCACCTTGTTCATTTGTCCCTCAAATCCCAAAAATACATTGCAATAGTCCGTAAAACACCTCTACGAAGTACATAACGTCTAAAATTATTTACAAAACGAATATCAGATTAAAAAAAATTGGGTTTACTGGACTTACAGCTCCCTGTCGCTGTAAGTGATGAGTGGTTTCGGTTGGAAGTGGTCGTGGTAAGTAGAGTACGGTGGAAAGCAACCGAAACAAATAAAACAACGGTGGGTTGCAACCGAAATGAACTCACATAAGGTTAACTTGAAAAACGAAACTAAGATTAAAAAAACTGGGATTACTTTACTTACGACCTCCCGTCACCGGTGGATTATAACCGTAACCTATTTATTCACAGTTGGAAGTGGCTATGAAAACAATTGTTACGGTGGCAAGTGGCCGTGGTAACTGAATTACGGTGAGATGCAACTGAAATGAACGTACGGTTAACTTCGGCGGTGAAAACAGTTGTTACAGTGGCTAGTGGCCGTAGGTTTCGGGTTCGCAATTTTTTTTTACAACCCTAGTTTGTCTATTTCCTTTTTTATGCAATATGTTACCAATGTTCATATTAGGGTTATATGGGTTTATGCAATATATTTTCATTTGAGAGGGAAGTTAAAGAGAGAGAAGAAATATAAAAAATGATGTTTAAAATTTTTTGGGGTTTTAAATGGGATAATGTACATGTGGTGTTGTGTGTGTTTGGTGTTTTGTACAAATATTGGGTACTTATGTGGTGTTTTGTACAAAAGGGTGTTATGGAATAAAAATTTTGGTGTAAATATCACGATCCAAATTACAATACCCATTCCCCCGCAAATATTTGAGCTTTATAGATCACGCCCATTGTAAGTCTCAATTATTTTATTTGTACGGGTCACGTGTCGCAATAAATTACCTACAAAACTCATGACAAAAATTTGAATTTTAAGATTTTTGACCTAATGTGATTATAATATAGTTAACCTTTTTGAAATATCTCAGATTTACTATCAATTCTCTCATTAAAAAAACTTAACAAATTTATTCATAAGTTATCAACTTGTTGCAATTAATCAATAATACATCATGGTTTTAGGGTTATGTAATGATAAAAATACCATCAGTCCTTATTTAATATTTGTAAAGACCAAAATATCCCTAAATTGTAAATAAATAAAAAAAATAATCTCTCCATTGTGTCATGTTCTTTCCCCCCCAACCCTAAATAAATGCATATTCATGTTTCTATTGATCTGTTTTGATAGCTCCATCACACAACGCCTCACTACATTTTCCTTCCACCTCCGTGGCAATGCAAGGCATCACATCACAAAGTTTAGATCAAGATTTTTAAAGGTTTGGGTACAAAGATATCTAGAAAAATTTAGCTGAAAATGTTTGTAAATTTAAGAGTTGGATTTAATGGCTTTTAATGGTTTGGACTCAAAGATTTGTAAAGGGTCGTTGAGATATATTGTTGAATTTTTAGGGTCCGTTTGGTTATATTTTTAAAAAAACTTGGTTTTCTGTGTTGAGTTGTTTTGAGAATAGTTTTATAAACCAGTTTTTTGTCATGAACTTGCATGTATTATTATACAAAATAAAATTATGTACAAACATAAAAATATAATGTGTGTGTGTGTGTGTGTATCAATCATGTATGTATTTATAATGTTATTTAATACATACATAACTAATTATATGTACTTATATATGTGAGATTGCTTTACTCCTTGTTTGGTTCCAAGTTGCTTAGATATCAGCACTTGCATACGTCCACAGGATGTTTGTCTCTGTATATTGATTCTTTATAATCTATAAATAAAAAATTACATGCCCCGATGACACGAGGAAAGGGTTCCATTTATAGCAATAGAAATGGTTGAGTTATGTTGAAATTCTCCCAGCTATTGGGTATCTCGTTTGTTAATCCATGTCAATCTCCTTCGAGATTATAGATAATAAGATTGAGCTCTCCATGTTTATCCCACGTGATATTAACTCGAATGACATGCTTTATATTTCGGGGTTGGGCCTACTTAGTCCACTGGAATTTAGGCCATTACGGTCTGCACCCCATAATTGCCCCCAAAACTCTTCGGAAAAAATGGGTCGGATAGCTTTGTATGCTTGCTTAGCCCAAATAATTGGTTAGCCCGTGATAATTTAGCGTTGGGTTTTTTAGGGAGAATGTTTCCTAATTAATCAGTTGTGATGAGGGGTCGCTGGTCCTAAGTTTAAAAAAGAACCGCCAGTTGTATTGATAACTTGGGGCTATGTTCCATATAATCAGACTCGTGGGATTTTGCTTTTGTTTAATCAAAGAAGCTCTACACCATCATTTGCATATTTTCCTTTATTCAAAAAGAACCGTTTTGAGCTTTTATATTCACAATCTGCTTGTAAGTTCACTTTGTCTTTTCTTATTTTTCTTGCGACTGCTCTGAGTTTCATAACTTCTTTACTTTGTCTTCGTTGAATAGTCATTTCCTCCATTCCTTCTTTCAAAAATGGTTTATAATGTTAGCGAGAGGACAGTGGGAGAGTTTAGGAAAATATACTCAATTCCTTCTTGGGTTACGATTGAGTGTGACCAGATTCCCTAAAAATTGCATTGTTGTTGAGGGTGGTCATTGGATTCAGGCCTTCTTAGTGGCTGAAGGGGGAATAACATTTTTCCCAAATTAACTATTCATAGAATTTTGTAAGTTTTTTTTAGGTGGTTCCCACTCAATGTGCCACAAACACAGGGAGGATTGTCAATGGAGTTCATAGGATCGACAAGCTATATGGGACCAAAATAGGAATTATAGATATCAAATATTGTTATTCTTGGTCCCACATAATAAATGGAACTTTATATCTGAAGGCGAGGAAGACTAACAGAGTATTAGTTGTCAACCTTCCTGATTTTAATAAGGGTTATTGAGATTAAGCTTTTATTGCCAGAAATTGGCAACACCCGTCTCTTCCCGAGGGCAAGAAGTATTGCGTGTTTTATGCTCGGAGAGGGGAAGTGACATAAGTTAACTTTTATTTCTCTTGCTCTGAGTTTCATTCAATTATGCTGTTACCGATGATTTTTTTTCTTTTCTTTTGTCCAGCTCGATATAAGAAAAAGGAACCATCTTCTTCTCACTTCAATAAAGAGGAACTCATTAAAGTCTAAAATTTGAGACGGTCGTTGGTTGCTAGTGGTGATTACCCAAGATCGGCATCCTTTCTTTTAAAGTACAAGAATTCCACCAACAGTTTTACTGCTCGTCCAGTAGATTCGATGCCTGACGTGGCCCTTACTTCGACCAGTGGGGGGTCTTCCATTTCTTCCTCTTTTGAGTCATTGAATATCGATATTATCTTTGACGCTGAGGATGAGGTCATGGACCTTAAACAAAGGATTTTGTTGGTAGAGGATGATGAAATGGTGCCCGTCTCCCCTAATTATAAAGCTCCCAAGAGGACTGAGCTTAAGGGTATTTTTACCCCTATATCTGTGTCGGACATCTCAGTCCGAGAAAAGAATAAGAAGGAGAAGACATCTTCTTCTTCAACTACTTTATTACCCTTTAAGAAGGGTGACATCCAAGGTCATAGGAAGGCCCATTAAGTGATGTCGATGGCTAAAAATCCCTCATTAGCCTTCGGTCCGTTAAAGGGGGAGTGCTCGCACTTGATCGCGAGCGAGTTAATCAATTGACGCAATATCAGTTTTCCACCCATGATGCTTTTGCGTTGTCACCGAAAAATGAAATTTTCTCCATCACTACTAAATAAAATTTTCTCATACTCTGTCTAGATTATTGAATTTTTTTAAATTTTAAAATAATTCTTATTCTTCTCTTTATAGTTTGTTGAGAACTTCATCACCATTTTGGAAATATGCTCTGAGCAACCTAAATTGGATGACCTTACTGTTGCTCTGAATAATTCTGAATCTGCCTTGGCCGCTTCTTAGAAGACCTATGAGGCTAAAAAGTTATCCACCAGCCTGGCGATGACTGCTCTAAAGGATGAGCTTGCTCTGTTTACGAGAAATTTTAACAAGTTAAAGACTGATCACGACTAGGTGGTGGTCGAGCATGATTAGCTGAAGAAGGATCAAATGGAAGCTCTAGTGGTAGCCAAGGATGTGGGCTACGACAATGGCTATAATGAAGCCTTTACCGATGTCAAAAACCAATTGACTTTATCAGAAAGTCCATTTTCAAGAAAGGTTGGGATGATGTTCTAACGAGGGTCAATGTCCCTGCTGAGTTTAAGCTTTTTGGTGAGCACAATTCGAGTTATCCATCAAGGGTTGATGAAGATGTTCGGGCAGATGGTTCTATCGATCAGGAATCCTCTGAGGATGCTCGAGGTAAAGTCTCAGAAATGCAAGTGCAGGTGAAAAAAAGGAAATCCATAGGTAGTTAGGAATAGTTAGCTTGTAAATCCTTGTATTTCCTTTTGCATGTTCGTTTGTAAGGGCCTCGCCCAATTTTGTCATAATAGAATATTATGTCGATGTTTTATTTTATCTTCCATTGCTGCTAAGTTATTTTATTTTTTATTCTTATAGCATAGCAATGTTCCTAGAAAAATCCCTAATTTTTCTAGTAATCTAGATACTATTCTTTGTTGGGGCTAGTGTTCAAGATCGTCGTGCTTTTATTTCTGCTCCCAAGGCTCTTCAAAAGATGACCGAAACTTATAAGGATCAGTCTACCTTAGTGGTTAAACAAAAATACGACGTGAAGGACCTTGGTGATGTTGGAACCCTTATGTAGGAGCAGATGAAATCCTTTAAAAGGCAGCCCATCAAGACCAAAGACGTTGGTGATGTTAGCGCATTTTTATAAACTAAAAATGATTCCATCAGGAAGCAACTCACCGGAGCCAAGGATGACCTGGCGAGAGAAGGAGTTGTGATGATGGGGTTGAGTTGTGATATAATCAAGCTCCGCTATCTTTTCAAAAAGGGTCCTAGTACGGCGTGGGCTGCTAGCTATAATGAGAGATGGATGGATGCCCCTATTAAGTTGGACGAAGAAAAAAAACTAGCCTATAAACATAACTGGTTGAATGCTTTGGGGAAACTAAAAGTCCCAAAGGACTTTGAACTTTGGTATTGGTATCAAGTTGATTGTCCGGTGTATTATTATTTCCCCTTTAGAAGTGAAGAGAGTTGGGTTCTCCTAGATCTCATTCCTATAAAAATGTTTAAGGATTACTTGTTGTCACATGAAAGTGATAATGAATTTCGACCAAGTCCTGATGACCGTCGAAGAGCGTTCATTGTCGAGGCAATTGCTCGGCAGGGATAACAATTGTATTGAATTTTTTTCAAAGCAATAAAATATCTTTATTATGTATTCTAACTTTATGTAACAACAAGTTATTTGTATAATTTTATGTCTTGCATTTTTCCATTTTGTTATACCAAGGTTGCATTTTATTATTTCGTCTTACCTTTTAGGTCGTGTTGTCACACTACCTTAGACCTAGAGTGTAATACCCCGTATTTTTATGCTATATTAATTTGGGGATTTATTAAATTTAATGTGAATTAATTATTTAATAAAATTCAGAAATTAATTATGTTATAATTATTAACGTGACGAGAGTTAGTAATTATGGGAAATTTGTCGACTATTACTAATGAGCAAAGTAATATATAATATTGGTTATATTGAATGTCATGAGTGAATAAAATAACAATTTTGGAAATTTGAATCGGGACGCGCCCGTGTCGCGTCTGGACTAAATATTGATAAATAAAAGTGAATATTTTATAAGTTGTTCGTATGGTCATTTTGAGTGTGCCAACGCGTTCGGAAGGGTCGAGGTAGTCGGAAAAGTGTACTCGGGGGTTTAGTTTGGGTCTCGGGGCGTTTTTAGACTTAATTAGTACCCCGGGAGGGCATTTTAGTCATTTTGTATTTTTGGGTAATTAAACCCACGAAAATTAGTAATCTATATCAGCCATTTAGGTTAGTCATCTAGGGTTAGAAAACTCAAAACTCTAGAACGCCCATTGGAGACGAGAGGAGAGAGCTCTCAAGGCATTCCAAGGCTCAAAACTCAACCGTTTGCACCGCCGCCACCGTCAACGCGTAGATCGTGAAACGGGGAACGTAACCACACCAATTGCGGCACCAAACCAAACTTCTGAAAATCCCAGGCAAGTGTTTATCTTGCTTATTTCATTGATGCATCTTTCATATTGGTTTAGGAATGATTAGGATGAATTGTATGGAAGAAAAACCCAATTTGAGATAGGAAATTGCATGCAGTGATGACTTAAATGATATTCTGGAAACCTTTTGTGATGTAGAGGATTAAACCACGAATTTTTGATGTTGTGTAAGAAGGAAATTCTGGGAAAACAGATTAGAACCAAGATTAAGAGATTTCTAGGGTTCTTGAGTTTTAAATGAATTTTGGCTTGTTCATCCATGTTTAGTGACGGAAATTGACATGTTTTACGTAGGAAATGCGTAATATTATGTTAGGATGTTAGTAGTATAAATCTTTGGACATTTGGAAATGAAAAACTTGGATTTGGATGAAGATATGTGTTAGACCCCGTAACTGCAAAACTGCAGAAATCGCAATACCTGTTTGATAGATCGATCGAGCCCGGAGCTTCGATCGATCGAAGGTTCGATCGATCGACCCCTCCTGGCAGACTTATATTTTCCCCTCTTAGAACTTTAGAATTCCATTTAATAAGAAATAATTATTGGACACTATTATTAAAATGTATTGGGAGATAAGATGACCAGTAGGATGTATTAATGAATTAAGAGACCTTTAATGTAAGGCGAAACCCATATCTTTGGAGTGTTTATACCTAAGGAACGACGAAATTTAGTATTTAAGGAAGAGATTACGAAAAATGGTTACGATGGAAAATAGATGAATACCTACTGAATTTTATACTTGGGAGGATAGAATCCATGAGCGTTATGTAGTAAGTGGAAAAGTTCCTCAAATTAAAGTAAGATGTGAACGGTTATACGTGATAACTAAATAATGAGAAATAAATACAAATGTCGTAATTATGGGACTTGAGATGTACCTAAATTGATACGGTGATAATAGTATAGTTATATGACTGTGTGTATACATATACTATCTATGTGTGAAAATCATGCCCACGCTACTTGCTATCCCTGAGGTTACCGCGCTGGGACAGTCTTATCTCTATGGGACCTTTATGGGGGATATTGACTTGTACCCTAGAAAATAGATATCCTTGGTACAGGCTATCGAAGTGATAGTTCAGACGGTCCTAAGAGACGCAGGCATGTGCCATCCTCTTAGAGACTTGGAATCTATGCTTCGCCTCATATTGTTTGTGTATGTGTTAATACAATTCGAGAGTGATTCCAAATTTGTATTTCCCTTATTACGAGTGATACGGGGATTGGATAGTGGAGTATGCCGGCACCATAGTTTTTATTTGGGGTGCTGTTATAATATATATATATATATATATATATATATATATATATATATATATATATATATATATATATATATTATATGAGTATTTAATATATATATGAAATTCTGGAATTTGGAACTGCCTACTGTGATATGGTAAGTAGGACATGGTTGATGACTCATATTGTAAATACTTGTTTTGAGAAAGTATAATATGACACTGGAAAACTTTATAAATTAATAAAGTTAAAACGAGAATTTTGGATACTAATTGAAATATTCTTTTCAAACAATTTTAGCGTTCAATTTTAAATCCTGCGAATAACCTAAGATAAGTTAAATCATTGGGGAAAGATAGTGTGATATACGACGAGATAGACCATTGGGAAGGTTAGTGCGATAGGAGTGCACATTAGAAGAGAGGTGAGAATTTCTCAAGAGAGTGTCGCACTAATATGCTGTTGCATTGGCCTGTATCAATTTAAATACTTGCTAAACGAATTTTTAAATCATATACACTATCGGGCTCTGACCCGTTTCTATTCCTCTTTCTCTCTTGTATATATATGTATATATTACAGGTGCCCAGCCACAGGGGTGTCTTGCTTAGGATCCCTTGGAAGGAACGTGATGCAGCTTAGGTGGGAGTTGCAGGCCACTTGCTTAGACGATTTCATTTACTTGATTCTACTTCTATAATTCTCCTTATTGGGCATGTGTCGCCCTTTCCACTATTTATCTGTTTTATTGGGACACTTGTATTTCAGTTATTTCTAGTACTGTTACTTTAGGATTTATTCAACATGTATGTTTTACTTTAAGTTTTAAATGCTGGGATTTAGTTGTTGAATGTTTAAATTTATTTGGATTATATGTTCCAGGATTATTGTGGTGTGATTCTTTAAATATTGTATTGTCGTTGATAATTAAATCTTTATTTTCAAAATAAAATTCGGAAAGTAATGTTTAAAAAATGGTTTTGACACTTAGCTTAATTAAATAGGGTGTTAAATTTGGAAAAATTATTTTTACGACAGTGATGCTAAGAATGAACCAACTGTTCACCTTGATTTTAATTTAATAAAGGAGTGTTCGCCCGGTATTTAATTAGGCGGGGTGTCACAGGTGGTATCAGAGCATCAGGTTCTAGTGTCCTTTAGGATCTGTGCGGCTTATTATGCTTTCAGCGTTGTTGTTTTTTATATAGAGCCCTATTTTTAGGATTGTTGTATTTCTGCTTTTACGTTACGTCTCCAGCTATTTGAGATTTGATAATGACTGTAGACTAATAAACTTCTTCACGTTTCAGATGCCTCCGAGACGTGCACCGAAGGATAGGCGTGCCCAGGCCGAGCAGCCAACAGCTCCGGCACAAGGCACTATGAATGCTAATGAAGTAGCCGCCATTGTTGCTCAGGCGGTGAATGCCGCGCTAGCGGTGGTTCAGCAGGCTCCACCCCAGATTCAGGCAGTGGCACCAGTACCAGAACAACTTCCATCTGCATGGGAGAGGGTTAGGGATGCTTTTCAGAAGGCGCATCCCCCTGAGTTCTCTGGTAGCTCAGATATCGTCACAGTCAGTCAATGGAAGAAAGACATCCAGCGGCATCTTCGTATGTATGAGTGCACCGACGTGCAAAGGCAGTTATTGGCTTCCTTTAAGAAGGTGGGGGCTGTTTTGTAGTGGTGGGAGTCCACTACCAGCTTGGAGGAGAGGGACACGATCCCTATTCAGTCGTTCTGGGAGCGGTTTGACCGCAAGTACTTTCCACCCGCCGTGCAGACTGAGACGAGGCGGAAATTACTGAATTTGAAACAGGAGAACTCCACCATTGCTAAGTATGAGGAGGAGTTTATGAGACTTCTCACCATAGTGCCAGATGAGGCACCTACTGAGAGTAAGAAGATAATGTTTTTTGTGGACGGGTTAGCTTGGAGGATCCGTCAGCATCTTATAGGGAATCTATCTTTGAGTACTTTCACTGATGTACTCAATGCTGCGTTACTACATTGCCAGGATCACCGCTTCCATCTGTAGGGAAGCAGGAGAGTCCAGCCAGCAGGGCAGGACCGGGGGTAGTAGTGCTAGTGGGGCACCATCTCATGGACAGACTCGTCAGCACGAGCAGAGTTCCCATCAGGGGGACCTTGCTAAGCGATTCCATTCAGGTGATTTCAGGTAGGGATTTGGGGGTTATAGGCAGGGTCAGCAGGGCCAGCAAGGCCAACACCGACAGCAGGGTAAGCAGCAGGGCCAACATCGTGTTAATCAGGGCCAACAGGGCCAGTGGCGTAGTGGTAACGGCCAGCAGGGCCGTGGTCAGCAGGGCCAGAGGGGAGGCAACTTCAAAGGCCGATGTTTTGGGTGTGGTAAGCACGGCCATAGGCGCCAGGATTGTCCGGAGGGAGATAGGGCCCCACAACAGCAGGGTGCCCGTAATGAGGCGTAGAGACCATTTTTTCCACCTGCCCTCCCAGCTCCAGCCCAGGTGCCAGCCCTACCAGCTATTCCAGCAACTCCAGTGCAGCAGAGGCAGTTACAGTACGGACGTGTCTATAACGTCCACCAGGCAGCAGCTCCACAGGCACCACCCGCGATTGAGGGTATGTTTCCTATCCATGGTACTATGGGTCGGGTTTTGTTTGATACTGGGGCGACGCATTGTTTTATAGCTACGCATTTTGCGAAGGCCTTAGGGTTGTTATCCACAGCAGAGAGCACAGTGACGTGTGTAGACTCACCACTGGGGAGTGGGTCGCTTATCTTCTTTATATGCCGGGGAGTGGGGGTAGAGATTGGTAGTTTGGTATTACCTGCAGACATGTTAGTCTTAGATATGCATGAGCATGATGTTATTATCGGTATGGATTGGCTCGCAGCTTATAGAGCCATGATTGATTACTTCGGTGGGAGTATTATTTTTGCCATTCCGGGGCAAGAGATGTTTGTAGTGGCAATGCCTCGCCTAGAGGGAGGCTCGACCGCTCATTTGTATTATATAGAGGAGGATACCTCTACGGAGGTTGTGATTCCGTTAGACTCGATTCCAGTTGTTCGTGAGTATTCCGACGTGTTTCAGGAGATACCAGGCCTACCCCCCAGTCGAGAGATAGACTTTGTCATAGACTTATTACCGGATACTAGACCGATAGCACGCGCTCCATACCGTATGGCTCCGACGGAGATGCGAGAGTTATGAGATCAGATAGAGCAGCTGTTAGGTCAGGGCTTCATTCGCAGGAGTACCTCACCTTGGGGCGCTCCAGTCTTGTTTGTGAAGAAAAGAGATGGTTCACTGAGGTTATGTGTGGACTACCGGGAGTTGAACAAGGTCACGATACGGAATAAGTATCCGTTGCCTCGAATCGATAATCTGTTCGACTAACTGAGGGGAGCAACTCTCTTTTCAAAGATAGATCTGAGGTCGGGGTACCATCAGCTACGTATTAGAGAGCAGGATGTTTCAAAGACTGCCTTCTTGACGAGATATGGGTCTTACGAGTTCAGAGTGATGCCATTTGGTCTCACAAATGCTCCAGCCGTATTCATGGACTTAATGAACCGAGTATTCAGAGAGTTCTTGGATCAGTTTGTCATCGTCTTCATAGATGACATTTTGATATATTCACACTCCGGTGAGGAGCATGCCGAACACTTGAGGCAGGTTCTTCAGACCTTACAAGAGCATCAGTTGTATGCTAAGTACGAGAAGTGTGGATTCTGGTTGCGAGAGGTATAGTTCTTGGGGCATGTTGTTTCTGAACAGGGGATAGCAGTTGACCCGAGTAAAGTGTCAGCGGTGAGGGAGTGGGGACAGCCCACGACACCGACGGAAGTGCGTAGTTTCTTGGGGTTAGCCGGATACTACAGGAGATTCATTCGGGGATTCTCCAGAATAGTGGGTCCATTGACGAACCTGACTCGCAAAGGGGTACCATATGTTTGGGATGATGTTTGTCAATTGGCTTTCGACGAGCTGAAAGACAAGCTTACTTCAGCACCAGTCCTTGCTTTACCGAAGCCGGGTGTGGAGTACATGGTTTACACCGATGCCTCTTTACGGGGACTTGGGGGAGTACTTCAGCAGGAAGAGAAGGCTATAGCTTTTGCCTCCCGCAAGCTTAAGCCGCATTATAAGAATTACCCCACCCACGACCTGGAGTTAGCAGCGGTCGTCTTTGCATTGAGGATATAGAGACACTATTTATTGGGGGAGAAGTTACGTTTGTTCATAGACCACAAATCACTGCAGTACCTGTTCACTCAGCGAGAGCTGAATATGCGTCAGTGCAGATGGTTAGAGTTTGTGAAGGACTATCAGTTCGACATACAGTATCATCCGGGGAAGGCCAATATAGTTGCTGATGCGTTGAGTCGTAGACCGGTAAATAAGGTAGCGGATGTCTGGAAAGCGAAGTGGAAGGAGTTGGGTCACCAGGACGCAGTAGCCCGTTCCTTCATATATGTTATGACAGTCACACTCGAGATTGTTGCGAGGGTGATACAGGCACAGACCACAGACCCGTTTTGCCAGGAGCAGAATGTACGACTTTTAGCTGAAGGTGCTGAGTCCTATTCTGTTAGTTCTGACGGGGGTTTGAGGTTTAATGGGAGATTGGTGGTTCCAGAAGGGGCAAAATTGCGTCATGCAGTGATGACCCAATCTCACGGATCCCGATTTGCAGTGCATCCTGGAGGAGATAAGATGTACCAGGATATGAGGAGGTAATACTGGTGGAGTGGGATGAAGAATGACATTGCTGAGTTCGTGTCCAAGTGTTCTACCTGCCGCTGGTGAAGGTGGACCATCAGAAACCGTCAGGATTGCTTCAGCCATTGGAAGTACCCGCGTGGAAGTGGGATAGTATTTCCATGGATTTTATTACAGGGTTGCCTACATCACAGCGGGGCCACGACTCTATCTGGGTGATTGTAGACCGTTTGACCAAGGTGGCTCATTTTCTACCGGTGCGGACAGATTATACCACAGGTCAGTATGCTCAGTTGTTCATTGCTGAGATTGTCAGATTACATGGGGTGCCCCTGAATATTGTGTCAGATAGAGACAAGATTTTCGTGTCGCGTTTTTGGGAAAGCTTTCAGGAGGCTATGGGTACTGAGTTGAGGTTGAGTTCAGCCTATCACCCACAGACAGATGGACAGATAGAGCGTACTAATCAGATGTTAAAGGATATGCTACGCATGTGTGTTCTTGATTTTGGAGGAGGTTGGGAGCCACATCTTTCACTGGTAGAGTTTGCTTATAATAACTCTTATCAGTTTACGATTGGTATGGCTCCATTTGAGGCTTTGTATGACAGGCCTTGTCGTTCTCCAACTTGTTGGCTTGAGGTGGGGGATAACAAGTTGCTAGGACCAGAGGTAATTCAGGAAACCTCCGCGAGGATTGAGATGATTAGGAGTCGCATTCGAGTAGCCCAGGATAGGCAGAAGAGCTACGCCGATGCGAAACGGTTCTTCCGGGAGTTTAATGTGGGGGACCAAGTGTTACTGCGTGTATCTCCTATGAAAGAAGTGATGAGGTTCGGGAAGAAAGGGAAATTGGCCCCGAGGTACGTGGGACCATTTCCCATTATCGAGAGGATTGGGCCGGTAGCATACAGATTGGGACTACCAGAGCATTTACATCGCATTCACGATGTATTCCACATCTCGTCGTTGAGACGGTATCTTCGGGGTGATATGGCCCATACTCACATCGCGATAGATGAGATAGACTTACAGCCTGATAGCTCTTACGAGGAGAGACCAGCGGCTATCCTAGACTATAGTGAGAGGATATTGAGGTCGAAGATAGTTCCACTTGTACAGGTCCAGTGGGAGCATCATAACGTAGAGGAATCCACTTGGGAGCGCGAGGCCGATATGCGCGAGAGATATCCAGATTTGTTCTTACCAGGTATGCCTTATTTTCTGAATTTCGGGACGAAATTCCGTTATTAGGGGGGAAGTATGTAATACCCCATATTTTTATGCTATATTAATTTGGGGATTTATTAAATTTAATGTGAATTAATTATTTAATAAAATCCGGAAATTAATTATGTTATAATTATTAACGTGACGAGATTTAGTAATTATGGGAAATTTGTCGAATATTACTAATGAGCAAAGTAATATATAATATTGGTTATATTGAATGTCACGAGTGAATAAAATGACAATTTTGGAAATTTGAGTCGGGACGCGCCCGTGTCGCGTCGGGACTAAATATAAATAAATAAAAGTGAATATTGATGTAAAAAATTAGATCACTCTAATAATTCAATCACAGATAAATAAATGAGACAAAAGATTTTAAAGTGGTTCGGCCTTATAAAAATGGCCTACGTCCACTGTTGTTTTATTGCTGACTGTTTGGGAATTCTCGATTACAAGAAATTTCGTTCTCGATTCCAGGGTTTGGATTCGGGGTCCCTTACAATGAGGATTGTACAATGTATTTATAGCCCTGAGGCTATAATGTGAAAGGGTAATACATTAAATGATATACATATGAAAGGGTAATACATTTAATGCCCTTTTTACGTGTGCGTCTGAATGATAAGCATTTAATGAATCAGTTGAACTGTTGGTTATCCAGCTATTAATGCTTTGTTCGAGATGCAGCTCGGATCGCCTAAGCTTCTCGGTACTCAAGAGTTACTCGAAGAAGCATTGTCCCTTGGAGCGTGTGAGTTCCTCGGGTAAACAGTGTTCCTCGGGGAACTAGTCTTCCTCGTTGTAGTCTTGTTCCTCGGAGTTCGTGGGTTCCTCGGAAGTGTTTGTTGTTGCCATGTAGATAGCCACGTGTCTTCATATGATTGGTCCAAGTCAGCAGATTAAATTTGGTATCAATAGAAGCCCCCAATGTTTCATAGTTCGAAATTTGAGGAGTATGGAACATTATTTCTCGGAATGTGGTAGCTTTAAATAGTCTTCCTGATTTTTAGGAGCATTTCCCTTGTATTTATTTCTCCTTCCAAATTCGTAGAATCATGCTTTTTTGTACTTTTCTGCGTGCTTCGATTCCCGCGTCACTTTTTGTCTTTTTAGCCGCTGTTGTCCGCTTTGATTCCCGCGCCACTTTTCATCTTTTTAGCCGCCGGTAACGCAATCATCCTTTTTTGTAATCATTACTTCACCATTTCCCAAGGCAAGGTATTTAAACTTCACAGACACTCCCATTGTCTTCTACCTTTTCTAATTTTCATCTTTGAGTTTTACGTCGTCTCTTCCTACTCTCTTGTGCGTTCATCTTTTCCGTCGTTCGTTGTCAGCAGATCCATTCTTTTCCTGTAAGATCTTCTTCCTTCTTCTTTATTTCTTTATTCACCATGGTTTACCCTGTTGATTCTCTTGAGAAATTTCGTTCTAATTTCTCCATTCCCTCTTGGGTTGTCTTGGAAGAGCTTTCTGAGCCTTCTGATTATTTCAATTTGGCTGAGGGACATTGGTTCCCCAGTCTCTTTTTTGCTGAATGTGGATTTTCTTTTCCACCCAATTCCTTGTGTCTGGAATTCTGTCAGTACTTCGACGTTGTTCTTATCTAGAGTCTGCATCAAAGTGTTGCCGACGAACACATTAGATCAGCTTCGTATCTGCTCCAGTACAAGAGCTACACCACTTATTTCACTGCTCGTCCAGTGATAAGTGAATCAGAGCCAATACCAGCTTCCACCAGCTCATCGCCTGAATCTCATATTCCTTTAAGTGAAAGGATGAAAAAGAGAAGACCTCCTACCCTGTTTGAGAAGACTGCCTCCGGTTCTGGGGAGGCAAAAAGGAGTAGGATAGATGTCCCAAAGGAGGGGACGAAGAAGAATGATGCAGCTCCTCCAGTTGCTTCTGCTAAAGTTGTCGAGAAGGTTGTTGATAAGCCCGTAGTGGCTCCGAGCAGGTCTATTGCTCCTGGAGAGGTGATTGTGATATCACCGACCAAGGGTTCTTCCTTGGTCGAATCTGTTCCTGTTCCCCCGAGGAGGATGAAGAAGTGCTCCTCGATCAATTTGGCTGACACAATTACTCAGTCCTCAGCTGCTGGGACTGGAGTTCCCACTTTTGTTCCCCCGAGCTCTGCCATGAGCTCGGTAAAGTCCTGGATCATTCCCGAGGTCCAAGGTACTGAAGAAAACCTTACTCGGGACATGGTTACCTCACTAGCTGCTCGTCACCTTGCTTCTGTAAGTCTCTTTACTTTGAATTTTTCATATTTCCTTTGTCATTTCTGTTTCTAATTTGCTTTCTTTTTCTGTTCACAGTTGACGAGTTGCTTCAATATAATCCTGAAGAAGGATGAAGTGATTAAGGCTTCTTGCTCCTCGTCCAGTGTGGAGGGAGCTATGGAAGAAGCTACTAAGTCTCTGGCAGATTCTCGCCAGAAATATGCTGATGACAAAGTTATCTGGGAGAAGAAGTTTGCCTCCTCCGAGCAAGAAAAAGCTCGGGCTGTTGATGCCTCCAAGGAGTTGGAGAAGAAAAAGAATGCGCTGGAGAAGGCAAATAAAGAGCTTGAGGAGAAGCTCAAAGCTGCTGGAGAGCTTGAAGATAAGCTCAGGGTTACTGAGGAAAGGTTAGGCCAGCTTCAAGAAGTAGGTTGGCAGAGGGAGGAAGCAGAAAATAAATTGAAGGCTGCTGAGAACCTGCTGTCTGAGAAACTTTCCTCGGAGAAGCTGGAGAGGAAAGCTGCTGTGAAGAAGTCCTTCAGCTCTGGCTGGGACAAAGGGTGGAACAAGGGGTTCACTACACCAAATCTGCCTATTTGTCAAGGTCATTGACCTTGACAAATTCACCTTGTCAAGGTCATTGACCTTGACAAATTCACCTTGTCAAGGTCAATGACTGTGACATTTCGAGGCGAGACAACTTTTTTTGTCACGGTCGTGTCAAGGTCAATGACCGTGACACGTTTATCATGGTCATTGACCGTGATAAAGCCGCGACCCTTAATTAAAAAAAATTGTCACGGTCATTGACCGTGACAATTCTGGGCAGAATTAAAAAAAAACTGCTGGGCAGTATGGCCACTGCCACTGCCCAGCAGTATATTTGTACCTGTTATAGCAACGTTGTACCTGTTCCACACATCATATATCCGAACAAACTAAAGATAATGCAAATATATATTCAAATAAGAAACTATTTAAAAAGAAACAACATCACCATCATTTTATCTCAAATCTACAAACTATTTGCATGGAAAAGAGATTTTGTACCGCGACGCTCGGGAACACCTCCTTATCCTTCCCTTCTCGTCCGAATAGCGACATAAGTATAGAGCATATGTGGCCTACCCTTAGGGCCACCCCCTGTCCCCTGAATTGAAATAAAGTAAAATTAGTATCCGCCCCTCAAATATAGATAAATATAAATTGTAATTGAAATCGAAATCGAAATTGACATATAAATATAAATACATTACCTGTAGTGTCACTCAAACAGCTAACTTGAGCTCATATGGCACCTCCTTCCAACTAATGTACCCCGGGAAATCGTGTCAATTATAATTCTCTTCATATCTAAACACTAAGAAATACCATAATCCTATGGAGGTATGCGTTGCAAATTCCTTCCAACCGTTGTGTAGCCAAAAATCAGCAGTTGAAGTTGTCAACTCCACCTTTGAATGGGGTATGGAAAGTGGTGGGGTATGGAAAGTGGAATTGACAACTTCAACCGGTGATGTTTGGCTACATAACGGTTGGGAGGAATTTGCAGAGCATCGCTCCATAGGATTATGGCATTTCTTAGTGTTCGGATAGACGAAGAGATTCAGTCTCCTCTCCACAAATAGGACACCCCAAATAACTATGTACTAATCACCTATTAAAGGTAAGAAGCGTATATTCATGGATTAGTATAAACAAAACTTAGATGTAGTTGGAATATTTATGTATTAATCTCCTCTCCACACACGCACACTACACAAGAGTGAAAATGATAAAGTGCAGATCAAGTAAAAGCATTAAAAATGGATGTTTCGGTACAAATTGAAATAATTATTACAAATTGAAAAATTGTTTCAAATTCGGGTTATCATAAAAAATGGATTGATATTCGGTAGGAGCAGCCAAGTCATCCACACTACTATTTAGACGCCTTGGCGCGTGTTGGACAATTGACCACGGCTCGTTGTTGATATACTCCGAGTAAAACACTTGCTTAACCTTTTGAAATGCACAAACAAACGGCTCATCGCTCACGTGGTCGTTGCTCTTCAACTTGGACAAGTCAACCATGATCAAATTGGTGACAGGATCAACTTTAGAAGCATTTTTATCCTCAACTCTTACCCATTCACAGTAAAATACAACCTCTTTGAAGCTTATATAATCCAATTCAAATATATTTTGGATTACACCATAGTAAGTCATTTCAGCTTCAACGAGGTTTTTATCTTTTGCGCTTGCTCGAAAGAAAGTAAGAGCCTTGTATGAAATACCCGAGTTCTGTACATTTGTACTTTCCTCGTACACTTTAGCGCCGAAAATGTAACCGTTCAATCGATATTTTTTGTACTCTTGTGCCACGAACAAGGGTCCAGTGGCTAGACGAGCAAGCCTTGATGTCGCATCACCCATCTTTAGGAGCTGAGAATATAGATAAATTAATTATATTAGTGGTAAAATATGAGTGTAATGTAACGTTATATAACGACTGTTTTCATTGTAATTACCTCTTGTGTCAACCATAGCCTAAATTCCCTGTCTGATTGTACCACTGTTTTTCGTCTTTTATTGTTCTCACAGGCTTCATATTTACTGCATATTACAAAATTAATCATGTATAAAATAATCTAAAATAATGTTAAACATTATAATATTCGAAACTTACTTTTTCCATTCTTCGACATCTTCATGTGTGTCAAATAGATAACGAGCTACTTGTTCATGTTGCAAACTCGTTAATTTCACTCGTTTTCCCATCACATTACCACCATCATCGAGGAATTCATCAGTGTCATCAACGCTGGTAGAGTTAGTCATATATTCCCGAGTATATATTGATGACTCCACGGTGATGTATTCCTCTGCAATTGATCCTGCAATATATCGCGTATTCTTGACGTAATCTTTAAAAACTTTCATCAATCTTTCAAACGGATACATCCACCGATATCTAACTGGACCACAAAGAAGTGCCTCGTCGCATAGGTGTACCAACAAGTGAACACTTATGTCAAAGAATGCTGGGGGAAAGTACTTCTCCAATACACAAATCGCTTCGTTCACAGCCAATTTTGCGGCCACTATGTGTTCTCGATTCACTACCTTCTCACACAAGAGGGAGAAGGTAATACTAATTTGCATAATAGCCCTACGCAAATCCTTGTGCTTGGAGAAACAGTGCTTAAACAATAGAGGAACCAATTGCATGATCACATGCCAATCGTGGGACTTACACTTATGTAAATCATGAGTAGCATAATTCACAATCCTTTGCAAGTTGGACGAAAAAGTAGATGGGCCCTTCAAATTATATATTGTGTCTAGAAGCACCTTCCTTTCCTCACTCGTCAAAGTAAACGCACCAGGGGGAATTATTGTCCTTCCCCTACTATCTTCTTTCAACCATAGTTGTGGTTTAAGTTTTAACGTTTTAAGGTCTTTTCGTGCATTTTCTCCATCCTTCGAATGACTCCCCCCAAGGCAAGTACCCACAATATGTTCAGCGAAGTTCTTCTCTGCATGCATCACATCCAATACATGGCGCACCAGGTTTTTCTTCCAATAAGGCAAGTCAAATAAAATTGACCTCCGAGACCATGCCTTTCTTATCTCAGTTTCATTCCCAATTGGGGTCTTCTTATGCTTGACATTCTTAAATTTGGGATTCTTACCTGGCATATTTGGGCCACATTTAGAAGATTTACTTTCAATTTCTGAACCCGAAAGTTGTCTCGGCGGTAGCCTATGTTCAACTCCGCCCAATAAAAAATTGGAAGCTTTCTTCAAGTACACGACATAGATTGGCAGGTGTGAGTGTTATTTCAATTGGTCAATTAAAATAACAGTCACACTTGTCAATCTAGTATGTACCCAGAGAACATTAAGATACGACTGCAGAACTTCCTCCAAAAGTAACAACTTTAAGCCAATAAGAATATTATACAAAAATTATACAGTCTCAAACTGTCCAAATGGGACAATTCGAGAGATCTCATTACAGGGGTAATGACTCTCGAACGGGTCTAAGGGTTATTGAATGCGTACGCATAAGAACTAGAATGCTAGTATCTATGCGCACTATATTTAATTTCAAGTATGTTTCATATAATGGGTTAATTCAAATACACAAATAAATTCATGGGATAATTCAAATACAAAAATAAATTCATGGGATAATTCAAATACAAAAATAAATTCATGTATTGACCACATACACACACACACACACACACTATCTAAGCTGTTCTATAGGTATAAAAACAATTATTATCCAACTATTATCAATTATTTATTTTGAATGTAAATAATATTCAAAACCCCACCCACCCCCGCCCCCACCACCACCCCCTCAGATTAATTCAAGACATAAGACCCTAAAGGGAATCCAAATTATTTCTTGGACGTGAATTCCTCCAAATTATGATCTCATACCTATTCACACAATGATGGGGGAGGGGTGGTGGAGGGGGGCAGGGGGTGGGGTGGGGTGGGGTGTGTGTGTGTCCGTAGGTGTGCGTGTGTGTGTGGCGTAGGTGTGCGTGTGTGCGTAGGTGTGCCCACCCCACCCCACCCCCTCCCCCCCTCCACTACCCCCTCCCCCACCCTGCCCCATCCCGCCCCACCCCCACCACACACCACCACCACACACACACACACACACACACCACCCCACCCCACCCCCTGCCCCCCTCCACCACCCCCTCCCCCACCACTCACCACCACACACACACACACACACCACTCTACCCCACCCCCTGCCCCCCTCCACCACCCCCTCCCCCCCTCCCCCAAAACACACCACCACACACTCACACACACCGCACCGCACCCCACCCCACCCCACCCCCTGCCCCCTCCACCGCCCCCTCCCCCACCCTGCCCCACCCCGCCCCATCCCCTGCCCCCCTCCACCACCCCCTCCCCCACCCTGCCCCATCCCACCCCACCCCCCACACACGCACACACATACACACACACATATATATATACACATACACACATAAATATACAAACAAATATATATATAAATGGAAGAGAGAGAGAGAGAAATTGGACCTGAGAGAGAGAGAGAGAGAGCAGCGTCGAGTCGAGAGAGAGAGGGAGGGAACGGTGGGAGGGAAAAAAGAATGGGGAAAGTGTTTTTGCTGGAAAAGTTGTCACGGTCGTGTCAAGGTCATTGACCGTGACAAGACTGTGACAATTAAATTTGTCACGGGCTTGTCACGGTCAATGACCGTGACAATTAGTTGTCACGGTCGTGTCAAGGTCAATGACCGTGACATAAAACGCGTGTTTTTTTTGTCACGGTCAATGATCTTGACAAGGCTGGCCGGCTGAAAGGTGACAATTTGCCCATTTTGGTGTAGTGGTTGGCTACCATGGTATCTCAAGTGGACTATGGCAGTCTAAAGTACTTTAGGGATGGATGGGTTGCTGCCCTTCAGAAAATAAAGGTCGACGAGTCTTCCGAGCTCTTCCAAAGACATATCCCTGGTCCCCCTCCAACTCCATAAGAATTAGAAGAGGACGAAGCTACCTCTGAAGAGTCTTCGATGGTGATGGGAGATCTTGCCCTAACCATCCAACCTGCTGCCGAGGAAAATCAGCACATCGTTTCTTCCTCCGAGCAACTACCTACTCTCCCCGAGCAACTTTCTTTTCCCTCCGAGCAACCTACCTCTTCATCCCAGCCTCCCGAGAAGGTTTTGGGGGATAAGGAAAAGGTTTAGTGTTGTTCGGGTTTCTCTTTATTTTATTTCTCTTTATCAAATGTAACTCAGAAGATGTAACTCTGAATTATGATCTAATAAAACTTGAACTTTTTTCCATACTGTTGTTCATCTTCTATTCATACTCTGCTCATATTCTTCTTATTGATGATTGTTCTTCTTTCTCTGCTAGTTTCTGGCCGGGATGGAACTGCTATCTGCCCATGATACAAAGCTGATGCAACAATGTAATGAATACTATAAGGCTGGTCACACAGACCTGAGTGCAGCACAAGTTATAGACATCCTCGGCCAAGATGCTTCAGAACAGGCAGTTGAAGCATATCAATATCTGAAATGTCTACTTGATCGGGCTGTAGCCAATAACGTTGCCTATTATGAAATGATCGAGGATCTTCAAAGCACCCTCGAGGACCTTCAGCTTCAATATAAAGAATCTACTGCCTTGCTGCATAAGGGGTACGAGAAGAAGTACAAGCTGATCATGGCTGACAAGGGCTACGAGAAGCTTTTTACTGAGTATGATCTGAGGGAGAGAACTTTGAAGGGTGAGGTCGAACAATGCAGACAGATTGCCGAGTTGCTGGAAAAGGAAAACAACAACTTGCAAAAGGAGCTGTCACAATTGAAGTCTGCAGCTTCTTCTTCAACAGCCCTAATCCCAGTGACTGATGAGGGATTTTCGTTCTTAGAGGTTGAGAATGCCAAGTTAAGGGACGAGTTGGAGACTTTGAAGAGTTCTGGCACCTCTACATCTTCTCGTGGTCGAGCAAGAGCTCCTCGGGGACGAGGAAGAGCAGCTCGGGTTCTTGTCGAGGAACATAGAACTCAGTCTGCGTTAGAGAACCAAGCTTTCCAATTAATGGCGAAGAACCAGACTTTGTCTGATATGTCAAAGAAGATTAGGGACTTGGAAAAATAGCTCTCTGCGCAGAAGTCAGTCTTGGAGAATAAGGAGTTTTTCATCAAGAATCTCCACGAGCAGCTAGAAAGGCTAACATATCAATTCCATAAACAGCCCAGGGAGTTCTGGATGGCTGGATACAACGAAGCACTATTCCACTTGGACGATCGTATCCAGAATGTCAATAATGAGGGCTACAAGCAAGGCTGGCTGAATGCCTTAGGTGTGTTGAAGCTCGAACAAGGTCATTATCTGTAGGACTACCATGATCCCGGGTTGCTCGACTTGCCTATGCCACCATACAATTTGGAGATGGATTGGATCCCTGCTCGGGCCATTCCTCGGAGCTTAATTTCAAAGTATCTCGGTGACTACAATCTTCACTCTCAAATCGAGGTATCTTGTCCCGAGCATCTCTTAGATCGACCATCCGTGATGAATGTCAGGATGCTGAAGGATCTTAACTTTATCAATTCTCCTCTGTCTTTAAATGATCCGCCTGCTGGCGAGGAACCTGTGTCAAAAGCAGAGGGGAAGAGACCAGTAGAATAGGAATTTTTTATGTAACAGTTAGCATACATGTCAATGTAATCGTAATTTCATTATCAATGTAATTTATTTTGAATTCAATGAAAGACTTTCATTTTTGTTTGCAAATCTTGATTGCTATTGTCTTGTAGTTATCAAACACTTTATATTTATGGATATATGTTAAAAAGATAACAATATTGTGTTGTTTGTTGACCAACTCAGTAATGAAAAGTTTCAAGTTTCAATAATATTGCTCGATCACTTAATAATAAAGTAATGAGTATAAAAATGTTGTTTAAATTTTTTCCAACCAACCAAGGTCATTAAATTATGCTTGTCGACCAACTATAGTTAGTGGGTTTTTATCCCCGACCAGCCATAGTTAGTAAATTTTCATTGTCGACCAACTATGATTAGTGAGTTTTTATCCCCGACTAGCCATACTTGGTAGATTTTTATCTTTTTCATAAAATGCGTCCGACCAACCAAGGTCGATAAATTCTACTTGTCGACCAACTATAGTTAGTGGGTTTTATCCCCGACCAACCATAGTTAGCAACTTTTGCACTTTCTGGAATAATCTTACCTCCCGACCAACATAAGTTGGCATTTTCGAGAATGTACGTACCTTCCGACCAACATAAGTTGGCATTTGCGAGCATATTTTTGTTTCCTAGCCAAACAGGTTGGCATTTTTAGGAATATTTCATTTCCTAGCCAAACAGGTTGGCATTTGCGAGCATATTTTGTTTCCTAGCCAAATAGGTTGGCATTTTTAGGAATATTTCGTTTCCTAGCCAAACAGGTTGGCATTTTTAGGAATATTTTGTTACCTAACCAACCGAGTTGGCATTTTTAGGAATATCTGGTTTCCTAACCAACCGAGGTTGGCATTTTTAGGAATATGTTGTTTCCTAACCAACCGAGGTTGGCATTTTTAGGAATATATGGTTTCCTAACCAACCGAAGTTGGCATTTTTAGGAATATTTTGCTGAGCAGTTTGAGCTTTGCCGAGTAGTGTGTAGCACTAGTATTCCCCGAAAAATTCTTAATAAAAAGGAGAGACTTTGGCAGAATATCTTTGTTTTATTCATACTGATGGAACTGCGTTACATATACATCACTGATAATACTTGCGCATATGCTCTGCGTTCTATGCATTCTTAAACTCCTCGCCTTCTAAAGTTGCTATTCGATAAGTTCCTGGTCGAACAATTTCTGTAACTCGGTATGGTCCATGCCAGTTTGCTTCCAGTTTATTGTGTTTTTGAATTACTTTTTTCAGCACATAGTCTCCTTCTTTCAGGTCGCACTTCTTCACCCTTTTGTTGTAGAACAAAGTTGTTCGCTGCTGGTAAGCAGCATTTCTAATGGTTGCTTCTTCTCTAACTTCCTCGAGCATGTTTAAATCCAGTCTTCTCATTAAGTCGTTGACAGGGGAATTGAAATTCAGTACCCTGTGTGTTGGGAGGCCCAACTCGGTAGGTATGACAGCTTCAGTTCCAAACGCCAGCATGTATGGTGATTCTCCAGTTGCTACTCGGGGAGTAGTTCGGTAAGCCCAAAGTACTGATTGTAGCTCGTTGATCCAGTTTGCTTTTGCATCATCCAATCTTTTCTTCAAACCGTTCAGCAGCATTCTGTTTGTCACTTCAGTTTGTCCATTGCTTTGAGGATGGCCTGGTGCTGAATGAACCTTCAAAATGTTTGACTGATGACAATAGGCGGCAAACTCCTCGTTGTCAAATTATGTTCCATGGTCTGTGATGAAGGCATGAGGCAGACCATATCGGCAAATGATGTTCTTCCAAACAAATTGGTACACCTTCCCGTACGTCATGTCAATGAGTGGCTCAGCTTCTACCCACTTAGTAAAATAATCCACTGCGACGACGAGATACTTGAACCTTCCTCGGGTCATTGGCAGTGGCCCAACCAAATCAATTCCCCACATGGCAAATGGCCAAGGGGAAGTTATGGGTGTCAACAATGCTTGTGGAGTTCTTCGGATGGAGGAGAAGCGCTGGAACTTGTCACATTTCTTGGCATAGGCTATACAATCAGCCCTCATCGTCGGCCAGTAGTATCCCTGTGTCATCACCCTTTGTAAAAGCATCCGACCTGCTACATGTGCTCCACTGGACCCTTCGTGGGTCTCTTCAATTAATTCTTTCACCTCGGAGGGGTGTACGCATCTCTGCAAACCTGCCATAATTCCTCGTTTATATAAAACACCATTAGTTAATACATACCGAGCAGCTTTAAACTTCAATTTCTTGGCTGCGAGCTTGTCAATTGGCAATTCTCCCTCCTCGATATACGCCCTGATGGGATCCATCCAAGATGGTCCTAAATCAAGAGTGATAAAATTCATCGTCAGATCTTCATCTATACTCCGACCAGCTAAAACTTCAATTGGGATTATTCGTCGTAGCTCGGTGCGAGTAGCTGATGCTAGTCGAGCTAGGGCGTCTGCTCTCGCATTTTCCATTCTTGGTATTCTGACCAGCTGAATAGCGGTAAATTCTGACACCAGTTCCTTTGCTTTTGCATGATATCTGATCATTAATTCTCCTCTAACTGCATATACTCTCATAATTTGGTTTACAATCAATTGAGAGTCACTGAAAATCACAACTTGCTGCGCCTCCATAATTTTTGCCAAATTAAGCCCTGCAATCATGGCCTCATATTCAGCCTCATTGTTGGAAGCTTTGAATTGGAAACGCAAGGCGTATTTGATGTCGACCTCGTCCGGAGTGCTCAAAACTATCCCCGCGCCACATCCTGCAGTGCAAGATGAGCCATCTACATATAGCCTCCATATAGGTAACTCGTCCTCAAATTTCGAATCAGTCAGAGTTCCTCGGTGAAATATTTGCTGCTTCCTTTCATCCTCCCTGGATTTTTCTCGCTCCTCATCGATCATATTTTCTTACCCTTTTACCAACCGGAGTTGGTCTGAGCTCAAATTTAATGATCCTGTAACATCCACTTGCCCTTTTACCAACCGGAGTTGGTCTAAGCTAGTGTTTGTCGATCCTGTAACATCCACAGGTTGATCAGCGAGCAACTCTTGTTCCTCGTCCGGAGTCCTCACGACTATCTCTGCATCACATCCTGTAACATCCACACGCCCTTTTACTAATCGGAATTGGTCTGAGCTTGTGTTTGTTGGTCCTGTAACATCCATAGGTTGATCAGCGAGCAACTTTTTCTCCTCGGGGGTATCAGGATAGGTGAACTCCGCTATAAAGTCTGCTACAGCCTGCCCTTTTAGCGATGATCTGGGTTCATAAACTATATCATATTCACCGAGCTCTATTGCCCAGTACATCAATCTCCCTGATTTTCCTGGCTTATGAAGGGCTTGTCTCAATGGCACATCGGTATATACTACCATAGTATGAGCCTGGAAGTATGGCCTCATTCTCCTACTCGCCTCAATCAGCGCCAGTGCCAATTTCTCCAGCCTTGGATATCTGATCTCTGCTCCTCGGAAGGCATTACTTGTGTAGTAAATTGGTTTTTGCACTACATTCTCCACTCTGATCAACGCCGAACTAACTGCATTCTCGGACACTGCAAGGTACAAATACAATTTTTCTCCCATCACCGGCCTGGACAACAGTGGAGGTGCTCCCAAGTATTTCTTCAAGTCTTGAAAAGCCTTCTCACATTCATCATTCCACTCAAAAGTCTTTCTGAGTGTCTTGAAGAATGGGAGACATCTATCAGTTGCTCGTGACACAAATCTGTTGAGTGTCGCTACTCGTCCTGTGAGACTCTGTACTTCCTTCTTTGTCGTTGGAGATCGCAGCCCTAATAGAGCTTTGATCTTTTCAGGATTTGCTTCAATGCCTCGTTGATTGACAATGTACCCGAGGAACATGCCTTCTCGTACTCCAAATATGCACTTCGTCGGGTTCAGCTTCATTTGATATTTATCTAGTTGATAAAAAGCCCGACTTATGTCTACTAGATGATCGATAACTTTCTGGCTTTTTGTCAGCATGTCGTCAACATAGACTTCCATATTGTCACTGATTTGTTCAGCAAAGACCTTGTTCATCAGCCTCTGATATGTCGCACCTGCATTTTTCAAACCAAAAGGCATAACATTATAACAATAAGTTCCCCTAGGGGTAATGAAAGAAGTACTCTCCCTGTCTTCAGGTTTCATTTTGATCTGATTGTAACCAGAATAAGCATCCATGAAGCTCAGCAACTCGTGTCCCGATGTAGCATCCACCAGTTGATCAATTCGGGGCAATGGAAAGTGATCCTTTGGGCATGCTTTGTTGAGGTCGGTGAAGTCTACACACATCCTCCACTTGTTATTCTTCTTCTTTACCATCACCACATTAGCTAACCAATCTGGATATTTAACATCTTCAATGAAACAAGCTTTCTGGAGCTTCTCGACTTCCTCCTGTATAGCTTGATTCTTCTCGGGACTGAATACTCTTCTTCTCTGATTCACATGTTTGATCTCCTTATTCACATTGAGCTCGTGACATAAGAAATTTGGGTTTATCCCAGGCATATCTTCATGACTCCACGCAAAAGTTTGTCTTCTACTTCTAAGGAAAGTTATCAATTCTTGTTTTAATGAGGCTTCCAACGATGAACCTATTTGAGTAGTTCGCTCAGGGCGTTCGTCGTCCAGAATGATGTTTTCAGTAGCTTCCACCACTTGACCCTTCACGAGTTGCGACTCATCTCGAGGATCTAATGTTTCAATTTTTGCACCTTCATCTACTTGATAGGTAGTAGTCTTTTTCTTTGATTCTTCCAATTCTTCTTGCTCGGCGGATGAATAATAGCATTCCCGAGCTACTTTCTGATCACCTTTCATAACTCATACTCCAAAGTTTGTTGGAAATTTTAGGCACTGATGCACTGTAGATAGTACACCCTCGAACTTCTTCAATCCTACTCTTCCCATGATGATATTGTACGATGACTGGACATTCTTATCCATCACGAAGAAACGTATTCTTTCTGTCCGACAAGCAGGCCACGTACCAATGAATATATCCAACTTGATCGTCCCAAGTTGAAATACTTTCTCGCCAGCAAAACCGATGAGGGGTCTGTGGTAAGGCTCCAGTTGAGATAGCTTTAAATTTAAACTATCGAAACACGAGTAGAACATGATGTCTGTTGAGCTACCGTTGTCGACCAGCACTCTTGAAATCATTACCTCCTTCATTCTCATCTTGATCACCAGTGGATCATCGTGAGGATATAAAACACCCGCCAGGTCTTTTTTCGAAAAACCGATGACCAATTTCTCCTTGTTCACCTTTCTCGGGCGATCTTCCTCAGCTAGATTTATTCGCTGAATGTACGAGCAAGCTTGAGCCTCACCGAGGTAATCTTTTCTTTCTGCTGTAAGATCTCCTCCTCCTGCATCTCCTCTTGTAATAACATTACAATCAAATGACCCAAAGCGTATTGAAAATACCTCTCGTTCTGGCTGCCTTGGTTTCTTAGGAAGATCGGGGTCATCCTCTGGATCAACTTCATGGTTTCTCTTCTTGTTCTCCTCTACTCGACGTGGAGATCTAGACCTCTCTCTAGTTCGGTCGTTGTTTCTTCTTTCGCCTCCCCGATCAACATACTTTGCTAGCTTTCCTCGTCGGATGAGTGTTTCAATCTCATTCTGAATAGCTATGAAATTTTTGGTCATATGGCCATGATCCTTGTGGAACTCGCAATACTTTTCTCTATTCCTCGTGTCAGTGTCTGCCTTCATTTTCTTTGGCCAATTTAACTCCTCGTTGTTCTTAATTTCTTCTAGGACGTGGTTGATATTTGCCTTCAAAGGTGTGTAATTATCAAATTTCCTCAAGACCTCCCATGACGATCTAATTTTGGATTGTTTGTCACCACCATTGTTCTTATGTTCTTTCTTCTTAGCTTTATCACCTTCCACCTTGGTTTCTTTGGCGTCCATATTCTTCTTCGCAGACATAGCCTCCTCGGCATTCATAATCTTGGACGCTTTTCCCATCAGGTCCGACATGGTTCGAGGTGGATCTTTGGCCAAAGTGTAGTACAACTTGTTTGGCAGCAGTCCACTCATCAAAGCGGTAATCGATGTCTTCTCCTCATAATCAATGACTTCAAGTTTCTCGTTATTAAAAACGAGTTATATAATCTCTGATACTCTCACCAGATTTTTGTTTGACACTTAACAAATGTGCTACTCGTTTAACTGGCTTTGCTCCAAAGCAGAAATTCCCAATGAATAACTCGGCCAGTTGAAGAAAAGTTGAAATCTTACCCCGGGGAAGATTATTATACCATATTTGAGCAGATCTGGTAAGTGTTCCCGAGAATGCCCTGCATCTCATCTCGTCTGGGACAGCATAGATGTCGGCAGCAGCTTGATATTGTTCTATATGAAGAACAGGGTCAGTCTTCCCATCATACTTGGGAGTCACAACAGGTGCTTTGAACTTTGATGGTGTTGGAAAATCAACAATGTCCTGGACAAAAGGTGTTCCTAGAACAAAGGTTCGTTGTAGAGGGTTCTTGGCCTTATCCATTTACCCTAATCTATCCTCCTGCCTCTGAATAGATCATTTCCATGCATCATTTCCTTCCTCGGGCCTATTGGTTCGAGCAACTGATCGCGTTGAAGTGGCTTCCTGGGATTTATCTCGACGAGCAGCTGGTCGGTCATAGGATCCATCTTGAAGAGCAGCTGGTCGCGACTGGGCTGATCCTTCCCTTAAATCTCATGGTCGTCGAAAGCTCCTCGACGCTGCATTAAGAGGACTTTTGTTCCTCCTAGGGCCTAATCGGTAGAAAGGAGAAGCCCTACTTAATCTTTCCAATGCGCTGGTCCTTTCCGGGGAGAGGGTGACATGTTATTCAGTATCTGTGGCTCGCACTGACGAAGTTCATCCAGGTTGATAAGAAAAATCTTCAGATTCATCATTGCGATATGAATTAGTAAGCCTAGTACGAGAAGAAGGCGCACGGTATTTCTTTGAATGCTTCGTGGTCCGGAATGTGCTGATACACCGCCATGGAGGGTATGGATGAGTTGTCGTATTGTTTCTTGCATGATGGTCTGTCCCTGAGCCAGATTTGCCATTATTCCAGTCAGATCTGGAACAATTGGTGGAGCGGATGGATTTGGAGGGGTTCCAGCATTTCGATTGCTGGATTCAGGAATATCAGCCATTGGTAATGGATTGTATTTGATGAGAAAACGATATTACCAGTCGTTTCCCACAGACGATGCCAATCTGTTGATGTAAAAAATTAGATCACTCTAATAATTCAATCACAGATAAATAAATGAGACAAAAGATTTTAAAGTGGTTCGGCCTTATAAAAATGGCCTACGTCCACTATTATTTTATTGCTGACTGTTTGGGAATTCTCGATTACAAGAAATTCCGTTCTCGATTCCAGGGTTTGGATTCGGGGTCCCTTACAATGAGGATTGTACAATGTATTTATAACCCTGAGGCTGTAATGTGAAAGGGTAATACATTAAATGATATACATATGAAAGGGTAATACATTTAATGCCCTTTTTGCGTGTGCGTCTGAATGATAAGCATTTAATGAATCAGTTGAACTGCTGGTTATCCAGCTATTAATGCTTTGTTCGAGATGCAGCTCGGACCGCCTGAGTTGCTCGGACCGCCTAAGCTTCTCGATACTCAAGAGTTCCTCGGAGAAGCATTGTCCCTTGGAGCGTGTGAGTTCCTCGGGTAAGCAGTGTTCCTCGGGGAACTAGTCTTCCTCGTTGTAGTCTTGTGCCTCGGAGTGCGTGGGTTCCTCGGAAGTGTTTGTTGTTTCCATGTAGATAGCCACGTGTCTTCATATGATTAGTCCAAGTCAGCAGATTAAATTTGGTATCAACAGTGAATATTTTATAAGTTGTTCGTATGGTCGTTTTGAGTGCTCCAACGCGTCCGGAAGGATCGAGGTAGTCGGAAAAGTGTACCCGGAGGTTTAGTTTGTGTCTCGGGGTGTTTTTAGACTTAATTAGTACCCCAGGAGGGCATTTTAGTCATTTTGTATTTTTGGGTAATTAAACCCACAAAAATTAGTAATCTATATCAGCCATTTAGGTTAGTCATCTAGGGTTAGAAAACTGAAAACTCTAGAACGGCCATTGGAGACGAGAGGAGAGGAGAGAGCTCTCAAGGCATTCTAAGGCTCAAAACTCAACCGTTTGCACCGCCGCCACCGCCAACGCGTAGATCGCGAGATGGTGAACGCAACCACACCAATTGCGGCACCAAACCAGACTTCTGAAAATCCCAGGCAAGTGTTTATCTTGATTATTTCGTTGATGCATCTTTCATATTGGTTTAGGAATGATTAGGATGAATTGTATGGAAGAAAAACCCAATTTGAGATAGGAAATTGCATGCAGTGATGACTTAAATGATATTCTGGAAACCTTTTGTGATGTAGAGGATTAAACCACGAAATTTTGATGTTGTATAAGAAGGAAATTCTGGGAAAACAGATTAGAACCATGATTAAGAGATTTCTAGGGTTCTTGAGTTTTAAATGAATTTTGGCTTGTTCATCCATGTTTAGTGACGAAAATTGACATGTTTTACGTAGGAAATGCATAATATTATGTTAGGATGTTAGTAGTATAAATCTTTGGACGTTTGGGAATGCAAAACTTGGATTTGGATGAAGATATGTGTTAGAACCCGTAACTGCAAAACTGCAGAAATCGCAATACATGTTTGATCGATCGATCGAGCCCAGAGCTTCGATCGATCGAAGGTTCGATCGATCGAGCCCCAGACCTCGATCGATCGACCCCTCCTGGCAAACTTATATTTTCCCCTCTTAGAACTTTAGAATTCCATTTAATAAGAAATAATTCTTGGACACTATTATTAAAATGTATTGGGAGATAAGATGACCAGTAGGATGTATTAATAAATTAAGATACCTTTAATGTAAGGAGAAACCCATATCTTTGGAGTGTTTATACCTAAGGAACGATGGAATTTAGTATTTAAGGAATAGATTACGAAAAATGGTTACGATGGAAAATAGATGAATACCTACTGAATTTTATACTTGGGAGGATAGAATCCATGAGCGTTATGTAGTAAGTGGAAAAGTTCCTCAAATTAAAGTAAGATATGAACGGTTATACGTGATAACTAAATAATGAGAAATAAATACAAATGTCGTAATTATGGGACTTGAGATGTACCTAAATTGATACGGTGATAATAGTATAGTTATATGACTGTGTGTATACATATACTATCTATGTGTGAAAATCATGCTCACACTACTTGCTATCCCTGAGGTTACCGCGCTGGGACAGTCTTATCTCTATGGGACCTTTATGGGGGATATTGACTTGTACCCTAGAAGATAGATATCCTTGGTACAGGCTATCGAAGTGATAGTTCAGATGGTCCTAAGAGACGCAGGCATGTGCCATCCTCTTAGAGACTTGGAATCTATGCTTCGCCTCATATTGTTTGTGTATGTGTTAATACAATTCGAGAGTGATTCCGAATTTGTATTTCCCTTAGTACGAGTGATACGGGGATTAAATAGTGGAGTATGCCCACACCATAGTTTTTATTTGGGGTGCTGTTATAATATATATATATATATATATATATATATATATATATATATATATATATATATATATATATATATTATACGAGTATTTAATATATATATGAAATTATGGAATTTGGAACTGCCTACTGTGATATGGTAAGTAGGACATGGTTGATGACTCATATTGTAAATACTTGTTTTGAGAAAGTATAATATGACACTGGAAAACTTTATAAATCAATAAAGTTAAGACGAGAATTTTGGATACTAATTGAAATATTCTTTTCAAACAATTTTAGCGTTCAATTTTAAATCCTGCGAATAACCTAAGATAAGTTAAATCATTGGGGAAAGATAGTGTGATATATGACGAGATAGACCATTGGGAAGGTTAGTGCGATAGGAGTGCACATTAGAAGAGAGGTGAGAATTTCTCAAGAGAGTGTCGCACTAATATGTTGTTGCATTGGCCTGTATCAATTTAAATACTTGATAAACGAATTTTTAAATCATATACACTATCGGGCTCTGACCCGTTTCTATTCCTCTTTCTCTCTTGTATATATATGTATATATTACAGGTGCCCAGCCACAGGGGCGTCTTGCTTAGGATCCATTGGAAGGAACGTGCTGCAGCTTAGGTGAGAGTTGCAGGCCACTTACTTAGACGATTTCATTTACTTGATTCCACTTCTATCATTCTCCTCATTGGGCATGTGTCGCCCTTTCCACTATTTATCTGTTTTATTGGGATATTTGTATTTCAGTTATTTCTAGTACTGTTACTTTAGGATTTATTCAGCATGTATGTTTTACTTTAAGTTTTAAATGCTGGGATTTAGTTGTTGAATGTTTAAATTTATTTGGATTATATGTTCCAGGATTATTGTGGTGTGATTCTTTAAATATTGTATTGTCGTTGATAATTAAATCTTTATTTTCAAAATAAAATTCGGAAAGTAATGTTTAAAAAATGGTTTTGACACTTAGCTTAATTAAATAGGGTGTTAAATTTGGAAAAATAATTTTTACGACAGTGATGCTAAGAATTAACCAACTGTTCACCTTGATTTTAATTTAATAAAGGAGTGATCGCCTGGTATTTAATTATACGGGGTGTCACATAGAGCAGATTCTGGAAAAAATGTGCCTGGTTATAAGGTCGTCCACTAGTTCGGGATTTTTATCCGACCAAGGATGGGTTTACTTAATGCCTAGGGATCCCCTGCAGGTCTTTTATTTATTTGGGAAATTCGTGAGGTTTTCGTATTTTTCATTACGAAGATCGTGGGACCTTGAGTTTAATTATAATTAAACAGCTTTAAATTGTAATCAAACCAAGGTGATATTGATAAATGTTTTTACCATTGACTAAAGTGTAAGCCTCCTACTTTGGAACAATGTTAAATAGTTAAATAAGCCACTTGGTCTTGTACTTTATTAAGAAAATTTTAAGCAGACTGCGAGCATCATAAATTCTGGAATAAAAATTTGCAAAAACTAATCTATCTAGAAATAACTAAGCAAGAGAAAAGTCAACATAAAACTTCTTGAGGTTGGATATATTCCATGCCTTTGGTATCTCCCTATCCTCCATTGTTTCCAAATGGTAGGCTCATTGTAAATCGTCTCTTATGATGTTGAACGTCCCCTCCCAATTAGGTCCCAACTTTCCATCTGAATATTTTTTAGTGCTGCCAAGGACTTTTCTAAGGACATAATCACTGACTTGAAATTTTATCGAACTACCGCCCTTATTGTACTGCTTATTTAGTTGTTATTGGTAAGAGGCCAGCTTTATCATGGTCTGCTCCCTTCGCTCTTTAATTAAGTCAAGTTTAGTCCTCACGTCTTCCTCATTCAAACCATGCTCGATAATAGTGGTTCTCATGGTTAGTGTAAACACCACATTCTAGGACCTTCCTAAGACTCTCCTTAGGTTCCTATCACTTACCTATTCACCATAAACCCCATGTCATACTTCGAGTACCGATCTAGAGGCCACCGGGCACCCTCAGGCCCCGTTTAGCTCGGGTCAACTTTCTCATCGGGGTAAAACCTCAATAAATCATCTAAGGGCTCTGAATCTCCTTTCCAAAAGTCTGCCCCGTGTGCGGATCGGCCTTACGATTTGGACAAATGGTTTGTTTTACTATCGAAAATTGATTTAGAGGCCACTAGGTGCTCCCAGTCCCCGTTTTGACCCCAATCAACTTCCTCACATGAGCTAAAGCTCAATGAATCTTCAAAGGGATATGAATCTCCTTTCCAATTATCCACCCCGTGCACGAATCGGACTTACCGTTCAGACGAATGATCCATTTTCCCTCAAAAACTGATTCGGAGGCCACCGAACACTCCCGGACTCCATTTGACTCCCATCAACTCTTCTGCTAAGATGAGACCGAATGGACCCTTAAAGGTCACTAAATACCTTTCCAACGGTTCGCCCCGTGCATGAGTCATCCTTAAGGTACGGACGAATTATATATTTTACTCCGAAGGCCGAATGGTCAGCGAGCGCTTCTGAGCCCATTTGACCAAGGCCAACTCTACGAACTGAACGAGACTGATGAATCTTAGAAGGGATCTGAATACCCTTTCAAACGGTCCATCCCGTACGCAAATTGGCCTTACGGTTCGGGTGAATGATCCAGTTTCCTTCGGGAATCTCCTGTCCAAAAGACCGTCGAGCACTTCCAATCCCCATTTGATCAAAGTCAACTCTCGAACCTAGAAGTGCCTACTATATTCTTAAAAGGACCTTAATACCCTTTCCAACGGTATGTCCCGTGAGCGATTCAGATGTATGGATTGCGTTTTACGACCATTTTTTCGAAGAATCTGCATGAGGTTGACGAATGGCAAACCCATTTTCCTGCTGATTGACAGTGTGTGCCTGCCGATAGGCAGGACAAGGACAATGTTTATCGTCACCCCTTGACCCTATATAAGGAGAGCATGATCTCACTTTTAAAAGCACCTTAGAAACAACAACTTCAGTTATCTCAGCTACATTCTTCTAAATTCTGCGAAGTTTCCTTGTTTAAAACCTCTCCCCACCTTTTATTTCCATCACTTTCACACCCAAATGAGCAAAATTCGCTTTTCTCTCATCCTACATTCCTCATCCACTTGCGAGGGCAGACTTTTCAACAATCAAGATCAATCTTCAAGTCTCAAAAGAAGGTCCAAACATAATGTCTCTCTTTTAAATTTCCTTATTTTCGCATTAGTTATCTAATCTTTACTTTAGCAGTTCGTACTTGTTAGTCCATACATATAATAATCTCATTTTTTATTAGTAGTATTGCACATAAAATATTTTCTATAAAAAAATCCAAATCATGAAAAAGAGGGCTTTACTTATAAATTCTAAATGGGATTCCTCACATCAAAATATACTTTTACTAACACACACATATAAATAAAATCCCCGGTTGAATTTATGGAATAAACCCCACCCTCGTATTACATGCGAATTGCATGAACTTTGATGCATTTTTAGACTACGTAAGCATCTTGGGTCAAACCCAAGACTCAAGTCATCCTTTCATATTTATTAATATATTATTTCTATATATTGTACTTGTGATTCCTATTCGTGTTATATCTAACATATATTATCATTTCGCCATAACAGTCGATATCTCGATAAGCGCACACATTATGTTTTTAATTATTATTTTGGGAACACTCATATTGATGATCTCACTCTGCCTCTCTTCACGGCGTGAGTTGGGCAATTCCGTTCTCCATTTATATATACACGCGCGCACACTTCACGGAGTTCTTTAAGGAGAATAATAACACATGCCCATGAGAGACCGAAAGGGTGGTATGGGTGCCTAACACCATCCCATTCCGTAACTTAGCCCCTGAACCTATTAACTAATTGGTTTCGCAAGTATCAATATGTCTTTTATGTCGTTTTCTCGATGCGACAACATTTCTTTTACTTGTTTTGTGCAAAATAGTCTAGCGACTCTATCTCCTTACATCACCCTACATTGATGACGACCGAAGCACTCTTCTTAGAAAAAGGTGCCAGAACCTTTCTTCTTCTCTCCCTCCAACCGCGCATGTGCGAGTGTCTAGACCTTGAGGAAGGGAAGGGCAGAACGAAACCCAGGGATGGCCACAGTGGCGACTCTGCTGGGGAATATTTATTATAAGAGGTCTAGATTCTGTTTGCATGGGTATTATCATTTTCTGCGTGCGTGCGTATGCACCTATCTGTATGTTCCCCTTCTCCTCTATTTATTTCTTGTATATATATGTCTCATGATCACTTTTCACTTTCACTCACTTGTAAATATCTTCCATGTACACCTCACACTACTTACACTTATACGTAGGATTACTTATATCCACATGTTTCACACACCACTTAGAACATCCATGCTTAGGCTTCACGAGCACACACCTCCACTTAACACACACACACACACACATATATATATACAGTCCTGCTCTTGTGCGGACCGAACATGTGTCACCTGGCGGTGAGCCCAGAAAAGAGAGTGTGCCTATAATTTAGGTGATAATTTCCAGACGCACCGTTAGCTGACACATGTCCGGTCCACATTCTTAAAATGTGGACTAGTCCGCACAAGAGCATTATTATTATTATTATTATTATTATTATTATTATTATTATTATTATTATTATTATTATTATTATTATTATTATTATTATTATTATTATTATTATTATTATTATTATACGTGATCACTTGCACTTATCATACATTAATTGCATTTGATTCATGCTTAGGTTCACTATCACACACTCACTTATAGATATTCACACATCACTCACTCACACGTATCCATGCTTAGTGTAATCTTCACGCTCCATGCTAGATTTACTTTTCATGATACTTGTACATTCTTCCCCATTAGTATAGCGTTCATCATGCCAAATAAAATACTCTCTCCATAATAGACTAATCAAGAATCATGCATTGTGCACACTACATTACCAAGAGCATGGTTATTGACCAAAATTTTGTCCCGTACTGGGGGGTCACTTTGTGATGGGCGCTGGTCCGGCAGGTTGCAGTTAGCTTAAGGAATTTGACTCTCGCCTTCCATTAGCCTAGTACCTTTGACGTATATCAAACAGTTCCCCCTGCATCGTACCGCTTAGCTGAACTCATGACGGGAGGTATATAGCAGGGAACTCGTTCACGTACGTCAAGTATATCGAATTTGCTCTCACACGTACTATCCCCACGAGGTATATAATAAGGCAATTCACGTACACTCAGGTATATCAAATGGCTTGTCCACACATTCCGATTGCCCTCAAAAGCAAGAAGTATATTGTGGAAGTCATGCCAAAGGAAGGAACCTTTCAATTAACCCAACAATTGCATAAACCTCATATAGGCGTTAAACCTAGGACACTTACATTTAGTTTTTCGGTTACCACGTGAAACTCTATCGAAATGCCGGGTCAACATGCCGTCCAAATTTTCGTGCGATTTCATTTTTTTTAAACATGACCCTGTCTATGAGTCTGGAAACAAGTCCAACCCTACCTTACCTATTTCTCAAATCCAATTTTTCCAAGGCTCGAGTCTTGTCCAGTATTTCTTTTGCATTTAGGTAAACCCAATACAAGCGAAAATAAAACATAATAATAATCATGGTGAGACTCTTCTCTAATTTTTCCTCCTTTACCAGTCTTCCATGGAAAACACCGATCAAGCTCCGAATGTACAGCCTGATCTGATCGCAGTCCTAGTCCGACTCAGTGCCAAGATTGACAACCTTCAAATCGAGGTTCATAAAATGCAGTGAAATTGAATCCCAGTTCTCGAAAAACTCGAGGTTCTCTTTACTCGTGCCATGGCTTCGCCTACTCCCAAGCCTATTTGGGTTCCCAAAGAACATCAACATGCTCCGCGTGCCGTACTTGCCAATGGGCTGCCACCAGCTCAGCTCCCTATGCCAAGCCTTGCCTAGTGCGAGCTAACTTGCCAGTACCCATTGATACTAAAGAGGAAGAACTGAACAAAGCCAAGGAAGACCTCAAGCTGTTGTCAAAAAAGTTTTACCAAGTTAAGATATACAGGAACTACATGGACTACACTCACATGTCTCCCTACTCTAAAGCAAGATTGACGAAGAAATTCAAGATGCCAGCCATCGAGAAGTTCAAGGCAATGAGCCCCCAGTTATTCACCTTCGCAGCTATCACTGAGCCATGACTCTCCTTGGTGCCTCTAAAGAGACAATGGCCTAAATGTTCCAATAGACTTTGAAGGATACTTCGTTGGTTTCTATCCCTTGAGGAATCCAGAATCCGCAGTTATTTCCCGAGAATTCATGTCACAATATAAGTATAACAAAGAACTAGAGGTTACATACCGTGATCTAGAGATTCTCAATTAGAACCTTAGAGAAACTTTTAGTAGCTTCATAACAAGGTGGAGAGAGAAAGCCTCCACCATGACTAATACGCCCTCTAAATAAGAACAAGTTAGCATAGTGAATAAGAATTTCCTACCCCATATCAGAGCAGCTAAGGGAGGTCAGTATTACCCACACTTTTGAGCTATCCGGGAAGCAGGTGTGGAGATTGAAAAAAATCTTACCAAGATAGAAGTTGAGCCAAATAAAGTGTCCAAAAAATTCACTCCCAGAAAATATAAAAAGCCTGTCAATGCCATAGTTTCAACCATCAACAATATATCCCAGCTTGCTACCTCTTGGGCGCTAGAAAGCCACCTTAATCCCGCCATAAAGGAATACATAGAGGTCCATGCTTCCCCTCTCTAAAGTCTACCAAGCCTTGTTAAGACTAAATAATATTAAACCTCTGGACCCTCATCCATTAATGTATCAAATATGTACACAAAATATATATAAGTAGGCCCAACCCAGAAATATAAAACGTATCACTCAAGTTAATATCACATGGGATAAATATGGAAAGCTAAATCTTGTTATCTATAATCTTGGAGGAGATTAACATGGATCAACAGACAAGCTAAGCAGCATTTGGGAGAATTTAAATGTAACTAAGCCACTTTTATTGCTATAAATATAACCCTCACCCCGGGGAATCAATACATGTAATTCTTTGTTTACAAACTATAAATAATCAATATACAGAGAGAAACACCCTGTAGACATAGGCAGTTGTCGAACCACGTAAATATTTTTTGTTGTGAGATTGATTTACTCTTTATTTGGTTCCAAGTTGCTTAAATACATTTATTGTTGTTATTTGCACTCACTATAACACTCGTGCCCGAGATTTGTACTTCGATCCCTGTAATGTGTATGCCCTTGGGCCATGAACTATATATTATGAATGGATGTTAAGTTTGAGCTATCCTTGTGGTCTTTGTGAAATTTAAATTGGGGATTTAATAGCCTAAAGTTTTTATGCAGAGATTAGGTCGTCGTTCGAACAAATGGCCACACCATTTGAACGAGAAAGGGTCTGTCGTTCGAATAAGGTTCGAACGACCTTATAACGGCTAGGACCTATTCAATTCCAATCGTTCTCTGGAATCTCGTTGGAATGCCCTCGTTCAAATGAGGTGTGTTATCGCTCGAATGAGGGGTAGTTTCCCTTTCGAACGAAGTGGTAGTTAGGTAATTGAAAATATGTTTTAAGCCTACGTTTTACCCTCGTGAGTACCTTTTGAAGCAAAAAAAGCCTACTTTTTAAGTCTACAATAACAACAAAAAAATTATTAACTAATTAGGGGCTTAGTTATATTTTTAAGCCTACGTTTTAAGCCTATGATCTGAAACCGTGACCATATCAGGTGGTCATGGATCCATTCATGACATCATATTAAGGACTTAGTCACGGTCCTCTATAGTGACCATTCTCGGTAAAATTTCTTAGTTAGTCATGGTCTCAAATCGTGACCCTCCGCTATGACCAAAATGGTCACGACACGGTTGTGAGCTGTGAATAAAAATAAATTTAATTAAAAAAATAAATTTTAATTTTCCTCCACCCAAAGAAATCATGTACATATTGTCAAACTTGTATACATTTCCATGATAGAACTAACTAATCTATGAATAAAAAATAATAATACAACACAAATTAACTAACTATTAAACCATCATATTATTCAATATAAATAATAATACAACACAACTTGTGTACATTCCCACAAATAATAATACAACACAACCTGTATACATTTTCATAAATAAATATTTAAATCTTCAATGCGTTCCTTTTGTTATATTATTATTTGTTTTACCCTCGGCATCAAAACACTACAAGAAAAAATAGAATTCGTGATATCTTTCGGCGACATCAGCGTTTTCATGTTGCCAAAAGGTATACCTTTGGCGATATATATAGTTTTGTGTCATAAAAAGTTGTTATTTTATTGGGATCACTACTAAAATTTCCCCCCAAATGTCATTTACATTCAACGACATCCGATTGATGTCGCGCATTTGGTTCCCTACTTTCGGCGACATGTGCTATATATCGCGAAAACATCACTCACATTTTGCGACATGGGTATCATGTCGTGAAATGGTATACACTTTCAGCTTCATCATATGCATGTCGCGATATATATTTTAACTTAATTTTTTAAAAAAATCAAAATTTATCACCCTCTTTTTTTTCAGCAAAAATTTAATTCCTACTCAAAAACTTCCTAAAACTCCCGCTTACAAAAAAACCCAAAAAACTTTTCTCTCTCCTCTCGCCCAATCTCTTCTCTATTGTCTCTCCCCTCACCCGACTCTAACCCCTTTCTCTCTATGTTCCGGCATCAACCCCTCTCTCTCTCCATCCACGTCCAAAACTCGAACCCCTCTCCCACTTCAACCCAATCCGGACAGTCCACTACCTCCATACCAAACTCTCACCCACCCGCAACCATGAACCTCCGACCTGGCATCCACCAACTCACCAGAGTTCACCTCCAGCTTGCCTATACCAAGTTACGGTGAACCCCTTTGATCGAGTTCTGACCAAGACCATCCCCAATCCACATGGATTTATCCCATACACGAGAAAACCCACCAATTTCGAGCCAACCTGCTGCCAAATTCCAACCAACTCCGTCTAGTCTAAACCCAACCTCCCATTTTAAAACCTAGACCCATAACTCTCCGACCCTCTCCCCAGCCAAAAACCCCGCCCCTCTTTGGACATAAACGAAATCAGCACAAACTCCTGGATCAAGGTATTTTTGGTGTGAATATGTCAATCTTCATATTTTTATTGGGGCTTACATTAAAATAATTTAGAGGGTTGTCGTTAATATTTATGGATGTACTTGAGTTCTTTTTGTGTTAGATTACTGTGTGAGGACTTTATCTGCTCAATCTGAGATATTATTTATTAGTCACTGGTTGAACTGGAATTGTCATATTTATATTATGCATATCTTTGTGAAATTACTAATCATTTAATATAAAAATTAGGGGAAAGTGCAAAAATCCCCTGAACTATGCAGTCTTTGGAAGAAACCCTCTAAATTATTTTAATGTAAATTCCTTCCAACACACTTATGGACCGAATTTTTATTGGAGTTTCATTTTAGTTTTGGAATTGTTAGATAGCAGTCGTATGGCGCGAAATGTCTTGTGCGACATAATTGATACATTTCGTGACATATTTTCTGTGTTGCGAAATGTGTTTTTTCTTGTAGTGAAACTTGTATACATTTTCAATGTGTTCCTTTTGTTATATTTTTCTTAGTTAACAAAAATTTTGAACCCTCGTGAGTACCTTTTGTTGTTATTGTTAACAAAAAAATTAAACCTACATTTTACACTCGTGAGTACCTCATTAGAACTCTCATTCGAACGAGAGGGGATCTCGTTCCAATGAGGTCCAAGTCGTTTGAATGACCAGAAGAAAATCAGACTTTTCTCCACATTTTAACTTGTTGTCACGACATAGGGCGTTGAATTTGTTGAGTTATTGAGTTCTTAGCAGCCCAGATGAAAACATGGGTTTAACCCTTGGTTAATGGATTAAGTGTTGGTGGGTTTAAATAGAGGTGAAAGGGTTAGAGAGGCCATTTTTCATTAGATTTTTGGAGCTCTCTCTCTCTCTCTCTCTCTCTCTCTCTCTCTCTCTCTCTCTCTTTATAAAGCTACACTACTCCATTCCCAACCAATTTTCACTATTTTTCAAGGTTTCTCCTTCCAACCAAAGCATTTTCAACTTTTTTCAAGGCTAAAACACCCATTTCAAGTCTAGTTAAAGAAGAAGTTGGGTAGAAGAAACCATTGTTATAGCTCTCTTGAAGAAGTTGGAGCTTTGAATTTTTTGGAGCTTTTAAGTCATCCCCTTTAGGATTTCCTCTTCAAATCAAAGGTAGGACTTTATTCCAAGTGTTTTCAAGATTAAAAGCTATTAGGATGTATGCTAAAAGGGTTTGTTTTTTAAATAATATTTTCTAGTACGTTTATTTAAAGTTTTCTTGCAAAAAATGGGATTTTTGAGAAAATAAAGTATAAATGGATTTTTGAAGAACAAATGGTATTTTTAATCTTGAAATATGAGGAAATAAGCACAAAAATGTATTTTCATGCTAAAATCATGTTTGGTTGCAGATTTAAGGATTTTTAGGCTTAAACTCCTCTTAAAATGTCTAAAATGTTGTAATATGTTGATAAGGGACACATAAACATGATATTTAGAATTAAAATGGATTTCTTGATAAATGAAAGAAGTTGAAAATATTAGCCCCGAATATGTTGTAAAATCATGGTAAATTGAAGAAGAAATAACATTTGATACAACATGTGTATGAGAGTAAAGTAGATATTTAGAGAAAAATGGTCTTTATGACATTAAATATATTTCTTGAAAGAAAATGTAAAGAAATGAGATTTTCTTGGAGAAAAGAATAAAGTGTGATTTTTGAAGATAAAATGATGATTTGTGATGCCATAATCGGAAAAATGCATTTTTCATAAGGTTTCGGTAATTGAAGGGTAAAAAGGTAATTTTGGTAAAATTAGAGGATCCTAGTGGTTGGACTTTCCCATTTGGCCTTATCGGTCGGTATTGTGAAAAAGCGAATAAATGGACGTGATAACATGAAAATGATGAATGAAAAAGAATAACGTGGACATTGGTAAAAATGTCAAAACACATTAATATGGACTCGGATGAGATCTGGAAATAATTAAGAAGGGCTTGGAGCCCTAGGGTGAAAGACTTAAAATCACTGATCAGAGCATATGGTATCATAGCCTGTTAAAGTATGCGAATAATTGGAGGATTCTGAGAAAAGATAATGTAATAGCAAAATTTATGATTGCTCATATTTTATTTTATTTTGGCATATCCCGTCACACAAACACGCCACCTAATCATGTCAACGTCACTACTTCTCGATACTTGAAGACTATGTTCAAGACCATTAAAAATTGAAGATTTGGTCATCTCAATAACTTGGTAGAAGTGTGCACTTCGATGTGGTAAGATGTTTTTTTATATTTTCTGGGGTTTACTTATTTTTTATGAGACAATTTTCTTAAAAGAACTCAAATTTTTAAGAAAAAAAATTCAAAATTTTTGAAACTTCGCTTGAACGAAGTTCACCCTTGTTCGAACGAGATTTATTGTTATGTTATATTGATATCTCGTTAGAAGGGGTCGTTCGAAATTAGGAAATGCATAAAATTTTGTGAACACTCTAAATTGAGAATTGTGGTATAAGACCCATTTTTTGGGTTTTCAATTTATGAAAATAGATTTGAATGTACATATGATAATAGAAGGAGTAGAAATAATGATAGAAGTATTATAAACAAGTTACAAATGGAATATGAACACTAAAATATGCAAAATAACACTTATAAGACTAGTAAAATATAAAGGATATTACAATGCATCTGTAGTTTTGTCTGAGTATCCTTGAATAGTTTCTTGAAGGTATAACCAGCCCAATGCATTCGGGGTTCCTCATAAAAGACTATGACATAGCGTTGTTAGGCTTGAAATCCTGGATGAATTCAATCGGTTATACCCCCAAGAAAATATTCAAGGGTACTCACACGAAACAAAGTAGGATTAGTGATATAAGGACATTAGAAAATGTGATTAGTATTACTAATAAAAGACTTTGGTGCCTTGTGTCTCAATAAACATCACATAACACAAACCAGTAATCGAAACAACCACACAAATAGTGAACATCAACAAAAATCGTGATCATTAGCGTGGTTACCTCAGATTGGTGGTTCATTATCAGTGTCGCATTCAAAACTTAATAAGATCTACAAAAAAATTACAAAATGTGAGCGATGAGGAAGCAGGTGAAATAAAACTAAATATATGAGTAGAAGATGCACAAATGTAATAAATATTAGGGTTGTTCCAATACATTCAATACAAATAGGTTGTCATACAAGGGTTAACCAATGGTAATAAAATAATGTTTCCAAACTCAATCTTCGTTTAAATTAACTAAAAGATCTTTTAAATTAGGGTTATCATCAAAAGCATACTGGAACTTTGTAGGGTCTTTAATGTGTCTGCTTAAGTAGTCTTTAGTGCATGCATAACAAAAGACCAATTGTCATCATTTATGTGCTTTGAGTAGAATACATTCTCTACGTTTTGAAAGGTATAAATAAAAGGCTCGTCGACCATGTGATCTTTACTCTTCATCTTAGATAAATATACCATGACAAGTTTTGAGACACGATCAACTTTACGACCATTTGCAGTGTCCTCCACCTTCATCCAGCCACAATGAAAGATGATTTCTCTGAATCTAAGTAAACGAGTTCCAGGATTTATTGGACAATCCCATAATAGGCCAGCATCGTATCCTTTGGATTTTTTTTTCCATCCATAAACTAAGTCAAGGCATAAATTGAAATTTTATTATTTTGCGTCAATAATTTTCCCTCCTATGTGTATGGGACGAAATTAAAACTATTGGTACATAATTTTTTAAACTCCTTTGCATAGAAATTGGGACCTTTGTCTAGGCATGAAAGTTTTGAAAAGACATCGCCTCTTTTTAAAAGTTGCATTTATTAATGGATTGGTGATAGGGCAAGTTTTATAACACATATATAAATACCTTCAACAAAAGAGGTGGAAATTATATCTTTTGATATATATGCCCTAAAATCATTTACCATGCAAATTTTCTTTTGATTTAGGGCAATTTCGCTTTATACTTCCTAAACGTGTTCATGAAATTATAGAGTTTAGATGGTATTATAGAGAACAAAGTTTACCAAACAAAAATAAGTTATATGTGTAGATACTTACTCTCTCCAATCTTCAACGTCATCTTACTATTCAAAGACATAATGGGTTTCTTGCTCGTATTGCAGAGTGGTGAGTCTCACCTCGTTAGGGTTCCCAAAAGGCAATTCATCCTCAAAATCATCAGGTTATTTGATCACTCGTTTTCGACAAGAATTGAAGCTCATAAGACCCTGTTCCGGCTTATGTTCTCAAGCGTATAACCCTGATTCACCTGTTATGTATTCTTCCACAATTGACCCTTCAATATACCGTGTATTCTTAACATAATCTTTAAATGTTTCTATCAAGCGCTTTAGAGGATATATCCAACAATACTTGATGGTTCCACACAGAAAATCCTCATTGCATAAATGCACAAGCAGGTGGACGTTGATGTCAAAGAATGACGGAGGAAATTATGTCTCAAATACACAAATCGCTTTGTCTAAAGTTAATTTTTCAGATTTAATGTGGTTTCTGTTTACCACGTTTGCACAAAGTAATGTAAAACACAAACTAATCTGCACAATTTCCTCATGGAGTACTTTGTGCTCAGAAAATCAATGCCTGAACAACAGAGGGATTAATTGAATGATGACCTTCCAGCCATAAGACTTGCATTATTTTATGTCATTTGTTTGGTAGTTTACAACCCTGCACAAATTACTAGAATAACTAGTTGGAGTCTTGTCATCTAGGAGGATCTTTTACTCACTAGTAGTAAAAGTGAAAGCACCCGTAAGGATCGAATTCAATCTTGTTGTCGGATCAGTTCTTAACAAAAAAAAAATACTTTCATCTCCTTTAGATAATGGTATGCCCTCTATCCATCTTTCTAATGAGATCTACCCCGACATGCCCCTATCAGATATTTCATAAAATTCTTCTACGTGTGCATCGCATCAAGTACATGCCTTACACGGTGCCTTTCCATACGGTAAGTCAAATCAGATTGAACATCTGGACCATGCCTTTAATTTACTTGGATCTTTCGAGTCCTCCCAAGCTTTATGGTTTTAGATTTCAATATACCAATCGAGTATAAATAAAAAACAAGTGTATAAAAATTACACAACAAAATGAGTTCAAGTTCATATTTACACAATTAATGTCTTTAATTTCAGATTTATACCCAATTTTTGTAAACCCTAAATTTTTCTAACAATTTGTTTTGTGTGTATATATATATACACACAAATTTGTTTATACACAAATTTGTTTTGTGTATATATATATATATGTATACACACGCACATTTATTTATACACACATATATATACAATGAGATAGAGAAAGATTTTTACCGTGAGTGGAGAGAGAGAGAGCATTGGTGAGTGAAGAGAAAATGAGTGCTATTATGAGAGAGAGAGAGGTGAAATGAAATAAAACCTAAGGGGTCTTATTTATACCATATATTGGGTCAAATATTTGGACCGTGATCCCTACTGTAACCATTAATTTTGTCACGGTTCCCCCTGTATGGTCACGGTTTCTAGCCGTGACCCATTTTGTCACCCACAACTGGTCATAGTCCCAAATTGTGACCATAGATCCGTGACCATTTCGAATTAAAAAGATATCAAAGTTGGGGTCACAGTTCCCAGTCGTGACAATGTTTCACTAATATTTGTCACGATTTGGTCATGGTCCTGAAAAGTGACCCTCAATTTGACTAAATTGGTGCCAAAATTTTGGCCATCTGGGTTATATTTGGGGGTCATGGTCTAGATATGTGTCCATGGTGGTCATGGTTTGGAACCGTGATCGATGTCCCATCTAGGTCACCCCTTTTGATGGTCACAACCTTGGTCACGGACTATGGTCACAGATTTGGCCCATGACTCCCTTGGTCACGGATTTGAACCTGACTAACCTTTTGTTACCGTTATAAGTATATGGCATAGTGCTTAGTCATCCTCTTTTGTCTATCATGAACCAATTAACTCGTTAATAATGGTGTAGACAACCCAACCATTTATCTCAATCCAATTAGGTTTAACCGAGATGTGAATTAATGTTTAATTTTCATTTAATTATTGTGATCAATGCTTCGCTTCAAGGATTTATTATATTGGGGAATAGGATTCTGGGGTTCATATTTATTAAGTTTTACCTAAGTGAAGTTGTAAACAATTCATAGATCAACCTTGATTTTGGATTTGAATTTTGGTTTGGATGCTTTGATTTTGGATTTAATTTGATTGTGTTCGCTCGATTGAAATTGCAAAAAAATCATATCTCAATATAAATGCATGGTTTAAATTCAAATTCATTTTGGTTTTGGGTTTTTCAATTTAGAGAGAGGGGGAATTTTAAACTACGATCGATATGTTTGAAACATTTTAAAAAAATTGTATGTTTGATTTTTCATGCTCAAATACTTAATACCCAAATTTTATTTATATGAGTTTTACAACTTATGGAGTTTATGGTAGTTTGCAATTTTGAAGTAAATGGATATGGAGTTATTGATACATTTATAGTTTCGTTGGCTGTGTTTATTTGATTTTTAGATTTTTTTTAGACCAATATTAATCTTGAACTCATCAAACACGAGTTATTATCCTTTATAAATGGCATACTAGGAATATGTCTTCTTCGTCTCGTGACTCACTATATATAATTCTCAGTGAGTAATCATCGAAAGAATATTAAAATGAAGTCACGTTTCATTTAATGATATATATATAGCTCCCTATATTTTAGAGGCTAGAGAAGAACATAATCAGTCTCATCGTCGAGGCTTTATATCTCTCTGAAATGTTGTTGATAGAGTTAAGGATAGAGGGCACGTATGATTAATATAAACTTATTTGAATACAAAGCTAAGTTACAACACTAAGATTCATTTTCATACACTACATTTCTATTCAGACTCAATTAATTAAAATGCTATGAAGATTTTGAAAATGTATCTATTCATTCATTTTAGTATAGTTCACTTAATTTCGTGTCAAAGCATTTGAGTAATGAATTATCAAGCCTAAATACTCAATTTCATATAAACGTTATTTGGTAGAGAGAGTCTTATTCATTAGACTTCGGTGAACACTGAACATTAAAGATCATACACGACTCATGTACATTAAAGACTTCCATTTCTACCCATTTGAAGATGCATAATTTTTTTAATAGATTGTTGATTGAACGTCTAAGGCTATGCACGCACACACATATTTTTTCATTTAACTTTGATAAAATGTTTTTAAAATGAAACAATTAACTTTATATACTGAGATGTGTTGTGTTTAAGGTAAAGGAAAGTTCGATTTGAAAAAAACGGTAGCTTGTTTAAGGATAAACATTGTTTTTCCCTAAAACGTTCTCAAGGCTCTTTTTCAATCCTGTGCGCATGGTCTGCAAGTTTTAGGCTTTAGCTTAAAACCATGCGTGCGGATGGATTTGATATTCGTGCATACATCGATATGATTTTGGTGTGACTAGATCAATATCAAAAACATGTGCATGGACCTATTTTAAGTCATGCGCACGACGCTGCCAAACGATGATACCCAATTTAATATCAACAAGTAAACTTGCGTGTGCTCAATCCAGAATAGCTTTAGGGGTGCAACAATGGTGATAAATAAGTGTTGAGATGGAGAATAAGCTGAGGACAAGAGGAATAAACACTAGTATGTAAGTGGTTCAACCATTAGCCTACTCCGATGTGCAGGTGGGTGTAAATTTCATTATAAGAATGGACACTAATGACCTAAGTGATACAATTCTCAATACTTTCTCTCTCTACTGTAATAGAAGCAAAGCTTGGACTAGGGTTTGTATTTTCGGATCTTTTTTGGGGGAAGAAGATGGGTTTAAATAGTTTTTGGGGTGCATAATGCACCCCCAAGCATGCAAGGTGCATGTCCTTCGTTGAGTCACGACCTATCCTTTAGAATGTGTAAGTAATGATGATGCAAATATTCACCCACATGCATTTATGATCCAGTTATAACTGTCTGCCCATATGGACTGGCCATGCTAAAGTCATGCCTCACACATGGTAGAGCGTCATCGAAGGGGTCTCGACTTGTCCGAGTATGAGACCCCAATGTTCTATTCGACTGTTTACTGGAGAATGCCATGGTACGATCTCGACTGATCGGGTGTTCGATTGAGACAAGCTTGAGTGGGTCAATTGGCCAATTGAGGTCTTGGATGTTGAAAATGTAGACCAGACGAGACTAGTAGGCGGATAAGCCGATTAAGGGGTCTCAGCCTAAGAGAATAGACGAGTTCGAGACTGCTGGAATGGGATTCCTATAAAAAGTGTGCTTTATAAGGTCAGCCTTGGCCAAGCGAGTCCCAGGATGGGATGAAGTTACACTTGGGTATATTACCAAATTTGTAAAAATATTCTATAAATAGAGCATTTTCCCTCCAATTTAAAAAATATGAATTCCTTTATACTTCTCATATACCAAGAAAATATTTTCGAGGTTGAGCGTATATGACTCTCATCTCTTCAAACAAATTTACTTGTTCCTTTCACAATTGAGAGAAAACCCATATTTATACTTGATCTAGTTTTTGTGAGGAATTGTGAGTGTTTTATGTTCATATCCACTTAGCCTAGATTCAATTTAGTCAATACAAATCAGAATTAAAGGTTAAAACTCAAATCTTATAAAGGTGTTTAAGTTATTTGAGAGTTCAAGCGTGGTGCGATCCTAAGGAGGAGGATGTGATTTCCATATTTGTGAGATGGAGTTTCGAGCGGCAACCCCAAATCACAATATTTTAGGGATCTTAATCCAATTTTTTTTGCTAAAATGTTGGATTATTAGAAAAAAAAAATGATGTCGATATAAAGGAATTAACCTAGTTTTAATATGTTTGGATTTAGGGATTTTTTAATCTATTCCATTTCTCTCTTTAATACACCCATTAAGATTTCGAACAAAATAAAGAAATGCCTTAATTTTTTTCTCTCAGAAGTTAGCAAGGAATGAAGAAATGATCATTTGTTTATGTGGATAATTATTTGTAGGTTAAAAAAATGCGTGTTGGGTGTGAGTAATCTATATAATAGAAATTTATCTCTTTGGGCTAAATGGTTGTGGATATTCCATTTCCAATCATTATTCTCTTTGGGCTTCTATTGTTAGGAGTAAATATGGGGTTCATAGTTAGTTGGTTTCCTAGAGTGGTGGAGCGTATCTCTTTTCATAACCCATGAAAAATTTTCTCATGGTTCGGATTATTTCTTCAATTTACTCGTTTTAAGGTTGGTAGTGTAAATAAAATTAAGATTCTGGGAGGATGTTAGGTCATGATAATTGTGATTTTGTGATTTGTTACCAAAACTATCAATTATTTTGTTTCTTTGAACACGCCTTTCATTTTTTTGTGAAATTATATTTAATTTCCATCTCAATGATCATTAAATTCTCGATTACACTTCACCCTGTGTTATCTTAGAGGGGGTTAGTCTCTTGAAAGTGTTTCTATACAAGGGAATGGGTGGGAAACTCTTATGAAAAATTTACATGTAAATGAGAAAAGCTCATGTGCGGGAGGCTTTTACGGGATTTGAACAACCCCTTATTTGTCAAAAAACAAAGTCAATAAAACTTGCCATTTCTCTCTCATCGGGATAGTAAATCCAACACTAGACTTGCGAATGGATCGTGTCAGGTCGTGTATTGGTCGAGTTAACGGGTCAAAACATTCTTAACCCACACAGGACTCGTTAAGACTAACGAGTCTAATATCACTACCTAAACATGATCCGTTAATCTTAACGGGTACACGACTCGAACCGTTAGCACCCGCTAATATTAACGAATCAGTTTGATTTCAAACGAGTAACGGGTTAGGTGATCCTACAGTACCGGTTAGTCTTCTTTAGTTTAAAAATAATTGGTTTAATGGTTATTCTTATTGGGTATAGGTTGGATGACCCTATAGTACCCGTTAGTCTTAAAGAATTTAGAAATAATGAGTTTTAATGGTTATTCTTATTGGGTAAGGGTTGGGTGACTCTATTTTACCCATTAGTGTTAATGGGTATAAACGTGTGGAAACAGATAAAAATGGGTGCTAATAATTTTCAAACCCGAACTGTTAGTGTTAACGGGTCTACCGTGTTAACCCGTTAATGACCCAAACACAATAAAGGTAAACTCGTTAACTTATAATTTTATGTCGGGTCGTGGCAGGTCTACCCAACACAACATAACTGAATGACTTGTCAAAACATAAATATACGCTATATATAAATATATGTAAAAAAATATACGTTAAAATACAACAAAACACGAAATCATATTTTTTACTTAACACAAACCAATTAAAAAATTATACAATGTGATTATAAATCTTTTATTTTGAACTAACTCGATCACGACCCAAATAAAACGCGACGTGGCATGGAATCGTATTTTTTTCCATATCGTTGACACGGACCATTTTTTAATATTTTAAATATAATATTTTTACAATTTAAAAAAAATGGTTTGCGCCAGCGATATGTATAGGCGGTCCTACCATCTATACATACCGCTGGTGCGGACCAATATTTTAGAAAAAATGGTCCACGCTAACGGTATGTAAAGGTGGTCGGACCACCTACACGTATCGCTGGCGCGAACCATTTTTTTAAATAGTAAAAAGATTATTTTTAAGATAGTAAAAAATGGTTCGTACCAACGATATGAAAAAAATACGATTCCATGCTACGTCGCGTTTTATTTGGGTCGTGATTGTGTTAGTTAAAAAATAAAAGATTCTTAATCACATTGTGTAATTTAAAAAAAATACGATTTCGTGTTTTGTCTTCTTGTATTTTAACACATATAATTTTAACATATATTTTTTTATAAATTTATATATAGCGTGTATTTTTATTTTTTGATCGAACTGTTTTTTTTATTTGAAAGTTATATTTTGAAAAAAAATGAATTTATCGGGTAACAAAGTAAATAAATGGGTATGTTAATAATATGTCAGTTGTCACATCATTAAGTTGAGATTTTAAGTCACAATGAAAGTTAGTAGTTTTCTTGCCCCAAATGTGCAAGTTTTATTTTGTGGGGCGTGGGGTTTGGATGAGAGAGAAATGGCTAGTTTTATTGATTTTTTTAATTAATATTTGGTAAATAAGGGGTTGTTCAAAATGCAACAAAGCATGTCGTTTTTGGACGGATTATTAATCCCGCCGCACAGGAGCATTTCTCACATGTAAATATTATCTCAAAAATTTAATTGATTCCCCAGTCATTGCTCATTTGAGTCCATATAAAATGATTTAGAAAAGAGGACCTTCAAAAGTCTAAAATTTTCCATTGTTAGTAGCTCGTATACAAAGGTGACCATATGTGATTTGATTCAGTAAGAAAATCCAAATACTTGTTTGTCCCCATCAAGGTGCATCATTTGAAAATTAACACTCTATTAATGTACTTTGAATTTTAACATTGTTCATATATCATTTTGGATACAAAATACCTCAAAGGGAAATAAAACGTTTGATAGAGTTTCAAAGCAACCCATAGACATAACAAAATATCTGGTGGGGTTTTCATCAAATCCATCTGTTGGATGTTTTCAACTATGTTAGTCAGTTCTTTAGTTTCTCATGGGTTCTAATTTGGAGTATTTTGAGTGTTTGTAAATGTGTTTTATTAGATACAAATTGAAGGATGTAGAATATTTCAAAATTATTTTTATTGACATTGAGGGTCCGTTTGGTTGCGCGTAATTGGAATTGAATTGGAATTCTAATTCAATAGAATTGGAATTCAAGGAATTCCAATTCCATTTCAATTATTTGGTTCAAGTGTAGATTTCTTTTTGAATTATAGTAGAATTCTAAATCTCTTGTTTGGATCAATTACAGAATTCTTTTGGAATTTTAGTAGTTTGTGAACTATTAAAAAATTATACTTTTAATGGAGATTCTAATAAAAAAATGCGGAAACAAATCCCATCACAATAAATAAAATATCAAATTATAACACATACATAGATAAAAATTATATAACATTTTATATGATACATACACTCAAAAAATGAAAAAATAGATAATTACTATTTAATTAAAAAATTAAAAAACAGATCATTATTATATAATATTTTTTTACGTTTTTAATTAAAAAATTATATAACATTTTTCATGTTTTCTAAAAAATGTTATTATATAACATATCATAGGTTTGAGATCATTGTTATATATATGAGATCATTATTATTATATAACATATCTGAGATCATTATTATATAACATATCTCATATTTGAGTTCCAACAACAAACATATCATATAGGTATGTATATATGAATCAGAGATCAGATATCTGCCATACATATCTGCGATCCCATACAGGTAAAATAGATCATACCATGTACATACATACGCATATTAAAAAAACAATCAGATTAGTGATCGGAGATTTAGCCGAGAAAATGAGTTTTTACCTGAAAAACGACCAGAGAGAGGTATAGTTGCCGGCGTGAGAGTGCTGCCGGAGAGAGCGCGCCGATGAAGTATCTGCTGGAGAGAGGAAAGAGGGAGAAAGAAAAAAGGTTTTGTGTGTGTAGTTTGGTTTTGGTGTGTGTGACGATCTCAATTCCAAATGGATTTGGATTTCAAAATCTCTACAAAATGAAATGGAATTAAGTTATGGAATTGGGGTTCAGAGAATTATAAATGAATGGGCTTTTTTAATGTACCAAACAAAAAAATTTGAATTGGGCCTCCCAATTCCAAGCCTTGGAATTGGTCTGCCAAACACACCCTGAGAGAGCTATTTAGCAAAGAGTGTCAAGAAATAAAGAGGTTTAAAGATTCCAAACTTGATTGCAAGGTGAGATTTGAGTGTATTTAAAGCTTGGATTGCGAGTAGTATAACTCTTGTATGTATTTATCATTATAATTTTTCTTCTTAAATAGTTGAATTTTGGAAATAGACAAGGTAATATTGTCAAACCATGTTATATTTCCAAAAAAACCTCCATAGATCATGCTTGACCATTTTCATGCCAATCCAATTAAGTGGTAATTTCGTAGATTCTGACTAAATAACCCCAGTCTGAATTAAGGCGTCATTTGTTTTTACCTCTTAGGTCTGAATCTGAACCATTTAGACTTAAAAGGTATCAAATAATGTTTGTTTTATAAAATGATTAAGAGACTAACGACTATTTTTGCCTCTGAATGATTAAGAGGTAAATAAACATCTGAAGTTTAAATCTAAATTCTGAATGAGCCTAAATACATTCATTCAGAGGTCCATTCAGACGTAAAAACAAACATATTTTTCAGATTCAGATTTCAAACTCTAGATTTAGACTTCAAATTTCAAATTCAGACTTTAGATTTAGATAAAAAACAAACGCAACCTAAGATTTTAATAGGTGTTGAATTTCAACGGTGAGCTGTTGAGGAGATGGAAGGTGCGACTGATTATTCGAGACATTGTTCACTGAAACTAAAAGATATTGTGTATGAGATTTGGCTTACAATGCATTTTATTTATTTTTTACTATAAAAATTCGGAGTTGTGCCGTCATTGATTTGGAGTTTATGTTTACCAAATCTTTATCTTTAATATACTCTAACTCTAATGTAATGAGGAGCAAAGGCTTGATATGGTAATGTGTATTTCCAGCCCTTATTCAGTTTAGCCTTTAGTTTTTTTAAGATCTTCTTTCATTGATCTTACATGAAAACCTGACACAAAAACACATCCATTTTAGTTCATTGCAGTTACTTGATCTTCTTCCAGTGATAAATTATTTCTAAAATTTTATTAGAGATTATGTACAAATTTAGGTAATGTATTTAAGGTAGCATATCATCAGGCAATAAGGATACTGGGAATCGGATAGCGATGCTTTTGCTCATATAGACATTATGTTTTAATATTTACTAAATGGTACATACAATACAAGCGTAACACTTTAATATACTTTCCAAATTAAAAGTGGTGTAAAAACTTGATACAAATATTTTTTTTATATACATACTTATTTCATATGGTTTTGAGTTTCTAATTATAAAGTATTAATTGAGTGGTGTATCATTTACATATACAAGGTATTTACATCCATGTTACACATCTGTTTAATTATTAAGTTATTTTTTATGAGTTTTAATGATGTGGGAATAGGTATTTAATCCATTTGTAAATATTCAATTGGAATCAATTTTAGTTGTTTTAAATTGTGTAACAAAATAAAAAAAGTGTCATTTCCTAAAAAAAATATGAAGAGAGGCGGTTTCGGAACTCATTAAAACTATTTCAATGGAACTAAGGCCTAAAAACTATCGAATTGTACTACAACATTTACCGTAAGTTTGCACACGCATCGCGTGTGCTTTAGTTGATAGTGTGTGTGTCTGTGTGTGGTTGAGCGCGGTGCCATTAAAGCACAATAAATTAGTATGAGAGATTTTATGTACACAAGGTGTTTGAAAGTCTTGGGTATTTACATTCAAGCATGCCCAAAAATATAGTTTAACAATGGAAGGTGTATCATTTTTATGGAAATGATAACTTCATTTTATGTAAAGGTAGGATAAAGGGTCTAATCATTCAATAAGAATTAAGAAAAGCGCTAAAAAGGGGGAGTGGGTAGCCATTGAAGATGAAAGATGCTGATTGGGGAGTATATAAAGTCAAGGTGTTTAAGCACAATTCGACTAATGATGAGGACTTAATGCCAACGTTGTGAGAGAAACTATAAAAGACATATCTTGCAAAGAGTCTCACGAAAGTTCTAAATCTCAAGAGGATTTTTATCGTTTGAAAATGGAGGGTGAGAACTTCATCAATCATGTGAGTGTATTTCATAAGATTGTGGATCAACTCAATAATATTGATATGAAAATGGATGAAGAAAATAAGCCTTGTTGCTTCTTACATCTATTCTATATTCACGTGACAACATAGTCACCATTATTTTGTATGGCAACATTAGAGTGATGATTGAGATGGAGTCAACTCTATTTCCCAATGAGAAATATGAAATCTTTGGGGGAGGAGAATTTGAGTTCGTCTATGTATGCTCATTCATTGTGGGAATCGAGGAAGGAATACCAACTGAGAATCAAGTGAAGTAGTAAGTTTAAATCAAGGGGTAAAAAGGGTTGTAATGTTACAAGTACAAGGAGTGGGGTCACATATAGTGTACTTATCTTTTGAAGAAGCATGAAGGTGGATCGAATCGTGTATCATATGTGAAAGATGGAGATTGTGGAAAAATTCATACTTTCCAAATGTAACTATCTATCTCAAAATGAATGGATATTGTTTTCAAGTTCTTCGTAGTTTGTTACAAGAGAGAATATTTTGAGGCGTTTGAAGATAAGAAGAAAGGTTTCTCATTATTACCTAACAGAGAAAACGTGTCATTGATGGTTTAGGGATGGTGAAGCTTAAAATGTTTGATATGGTGCATCACAATGTGGGGGTGTGGAATTTGACCCAGAGTTGCAAATAAACTTGATTTTTATTAGCTAATTGAATTCCAAGGGTTACCGAGTGTCAGTAATTGGTGGAGTTTTGAGATTCACACATGGTTATATTGTACTAGAGAAAAAGTGAAAATGATTTTATCGTCCTAATCAAACTTTGGGGATATTGGAGAAACGACGTGTACTAATTATCGAACGTTGGAGGCATGTCTCATTTGTGGATCGACAAAGACATTGGTTGCGAGTTTCCCGATAATTGATGGTGATGGGAGGAAAATTTCGACTAATGAGGGTGGGGATAACTCAGGCTTCCCTTGAGAGTTCAAGAATGATTTTGACTCGGTGTAGTTGCACACATGCTTTGAAAATTTAGAATCAATAGACGTTAGAACAATGTTTGATTCGAGGTGTGTGTAACTATTACACTGAAGTCCAGTGGAAGACCATTTGAAGATTACATCAATGGAGGAGATGTGTTTTCTTGCCAAAAGTGGAGATATGTTTCACTTTGTCTCCAAAACATCCCCCAAGGTGCAATGGATATGTAGTGTTATTTTCATTGGCCATTCCTGGGGGTGTTTTTAACTATAATTGTCTGGTCCTTATTAAGCGTTTGATTATTTCTCATTAAACGTTTACAATTGAGTTTTAAGTGAGGGTATTTTGGGTGTTTGCTCATATGTTTTCGTAGTTATAAATTAAATTATGTTAGGGGTTTTCAAATTCTTTTCTTTACATTGAGAGAGTTATTCATGAAACGGAGGCAAGAACACAATACAAGTTGGCTAACCTTGGCTAGCCTCCTCCATTTATGCTTAGCTTCATGAAATACCTTATAAGAATATAGTATAAACTGTCAAGACTCCTAGGTATAGGGTTTAATTTCAAACCTCCTTTTAACTTGCTGGACTTTTCAAAACCTCGAATGATCCTTAAAACCTCCTTACAAGGCTCTTTAATCAGCTCTTTCAGAAAGCTCCCCGACTCATGTCTCAATTTTTTATCTTTTCTCTATGCCTTTGATAGTTTTGCTATTCTTTTACCTTATCTTTTTTGTTAATATTACCCCCTCAACATATCTCTAGCACTCTCTCATTTCGTCCCTTAATGAATAGTCCTACTCCTTCTCCAATTTCTCCTTTCAAGTCTTTCAAAGACGGGGATTGCATAAGGAGCTAAAGACTTAAAGTATGATGACATAGGGGATGGAATAATTAAAAATGGGCTTAACATAAAATATTTTATTCGACTTATGTAGTCTTATCATTTGTGACAATCCTAGCTTGACTCATGACAATGATGGGGTCAATGGGAGGCTTTTCCAACAACCTTGTTTTTTTGGAATTTTGGATTAAAAAAATTATTTATTAAATTAAGGGGAAAATGCAAAATAACCCCAAGGCTTGGGGTGAACTTGATTCCATACCCATACTTTCAAAGCGATAAACTTAACCCCAATGTACATTTAGTGAAACAATGTTAACCAACCTGTCACAATCTCATTAACACACTTGACATAAGTGTGACTGGACATCCTATTTTTGCTAAAACTTAAAGTTTTCTGATTATACATTGACATGTGGCTTAAAAAAATAAAAATTAAACATATTAAGGATTCAATTTCCATTACTCTGATTGTTTAAAAAATGAACCTCTCGAGAAGACGACTTAACGACTACCAATTCCACCTATGTCTTTAATGCATTTAGTGTTATATAGAGAATAAATGTGTACCGGTGTAAATCATATAAGGTTGAAATTATAAGAGCTGATGTGACGCTTACCAATTATTTTTTAAATAAGGGTTTGGTTTTGATTAATTATACTACTAGTTATATATTTAAGTATGGCGATGATCAACCTATTGGGTTGGGTGTTGGTTTCAAGGTTAAGATAAAAAGAAATGATGGTATATTATCTGATGGTTTTTCTAGGTGGCAGGGGAGGGTGACGGTGGTAGATAAGGAAGGATGGAGGAGAGGTTATCAACTGTGGTTGAAATATATTTAAGGAGATTTAATGGAAAACTGATTTAAAGCTACATAGATTTTATTGGCGTAATTACTCATATGTCTTCCACTTATTGGTCAAATGAATGAATATGCCATGTAGGATGACACCTTAGATGCTAGTCAAACTTTGGTTAAATTTCTTAACGAAAGTGTGACAGAGGGTTAATATCGAATCATTAAATTTACTCTGGAGTTAAGTTTACAAGTTTTTAAAGTAAGGGTCTAGAAATCAAATTCACCCCAAACCTTGGGGGTTGATTTTGCATTTTCTCATTAAATTAAACTCAAATTCACATTTAATTCATCCAAGTTCAACCCAAACTCAAATTCAAATTAAACAAACCCAATTCAACCCAAATTCGCCTCATATGAAGATTCTAAATTAACTCTTTCAAGTTCAATTAAATTCCAACTTAAATTCAAAATTAATTACAAATTCACTATTCTTTGTAAATGCAAAATAAATCAATTAAATTCTACTAAATTAAATCTAATTTCCCCCTAATATAATTTCAGTTATACCCTAATAATTTTTTTATAGATTTTTTAATTTTTTGATATTCTAATTTACTAAATTATGTTAGGCCCTACATAATAAAATAACACTTAGATACATTCATCCTTAATTCATGAAATTGAACTATAATCCATCTATATCAGTATATTTACTCCCCAAATTCCCAACATTGTAGGAAGTTTCATGATTAACAATGATAATGCAATAAATATCAGTAAACCCACTAAATCAAAATACCGTTCATTATAATGTCTCCCTGAGAAAATTTCTTTTGTAAAATTTAACAAAACATAATCACACATAACAATTTATGAGTTCCTTAATAATTTTTAGGTCTGCAATTACCCATGATATTCCACAAACATTTTGTTGTCGTCTTGACCATTCGACAACATATTACTCAAAGTCCTTAATGATGGTTAGTCAAGATGACATTTTGGTATCAAGGTGATCCCACCTGTCAATACATATGCAATTGCGAAATTTTGTGAAGCTAAATCATCTCCTCCTATGAATAGGAATATTTAATTGTGCCCAACTACTGGCAATTACCGCTCCTAAAGTCATTACTCGTTTGATCTTAGTTGATCTAATTAGTATAACTAACAGTTGGTATTCTAATAGTTAAATTTCTATTGGTTCCAAGTGTGAAACATATAGTATTTCAAAGAAAGGAATTTTTATGATAAAAACACAATTGATATACGATCATACTTCACTATTTTCTCTCTAGATTACTTGAGTTAAAAAGAATAACTCATTACACAATGAGATATAACACAAGGAACATATCCTCTATGCAACCAAGACAACAAGCTCACAAGCATTGTAAATGAAGATACATGATATTGAAAGCCAAGACATATTCCTATAAGTCTCAAAGAAATAAAGCATGCAAAGTAAGCTCATTCCATCTCAATCCATACATGATAAAAGCAAGTCAATATCAATGAAAGCAAGTCATATGATCCAAAGCTATCGACAACACGAGTTCATAATTAAAACAAATAAATAGGTGTGACATATCCATGAAAAGAACAAGCAAAGCATTCCATGTTCCAAATAAGCAAGTCACTCGAGCAACAAGACTATTGTTAAACCAAAAGAAACTCAAGTATCATTTGAAGAAGCATTAATTAAAGACAAAAGATCAAAAGAATAGAAAAAATTTATCCCTAGATTCAAAGGTTTAAAAGTGATGGTAAATAAGTAAACAATCTCACAAAAGCAAGTACAAACCCCAAACAACTTCCTTAAAACTTTCCTCGACTTAAATAAGCAAAAACCCTATTTTCCCCCTTATAGAATCGATTCTATAAGAGGATGGAGTCGACTCCAAGTCCAGTTAGAATCGACTATGACATAAGGTATTTTATGCCTTTTCATTATGAATTTTTCACTTTGGACAAAAATAAAATAGATAAGTTTTCAAAAGTTCCCCTTCATATAGAGCCAACTTTATATGTGTGAAAATGACCCTAAGGGTAGTTCGAAAAAATATTTTCAACAACTCTAATTTGAATTTCAAAATACCAAAGTTCCCTCATATTACCAAACTACTTTCCAACAATTAGTTTTTTAAATTCCACTTACAAAACACACAGGCTATTACAACACTATCTCAAGAGTGAAAATTCCATCACCAAGCTTATTTCATTCCATTCCTTGCATTTTTAGAGAGAGAAATCAAGAAAATCCATTTTTAGTTTTAGACCCAAAAACTCCATTAGAGTAAAAGTGATCAATCATGAATATTATATTAACGCTCTTTATTCTTATGCATTATAGCACTATTGTGTCCGTGAATTCCTATTTTTTTGCTCATTTATTTGTTAACCTTGGTTTTCGATATATATATGTTGTGCAAGGTTTATCTAAGATTTTGTTGGTATTGGAACGCTTAACGGATAAATTGGTTATATCTTAGGAAATTTTTGTCATTTGATGCAATTTCAGGGGCAATATCGTAATTTTAGACTTCGTGTTTCGGTTGGTAAAAATCCATGGAAACATAGTTCTTTAAGTTAGCTTCACGTGGCCACTAATGATGCATCATTACGAGTCCGAATGATGAAGTTATAACCGTTTACATAAAGCAACATTTCTCCCTTTTGAAGAGCAAAGAGCCCCAAAAAATAGGGGATTGATTGATTGACCCTCCCCCATTAATCGATCGATTAAACAAATTTTTCCTTGGTTGGTACGAGTGCACAATTTCACATTCATCGATCGATTGATAAACTGTTGATGAATCTATCATCTTAGTTCTTTAGCAATTTTGGAGATCAGTGTGACCAACTTAAGCTTCATAAATCGATTGACCATTTGTCGATTGATCAATCCTACCAAATATCTGATAATTTCGGCTATTTATTTTCTTTTAATCCACTTAATATATATATATATATATATATATATATATATATATATATATATATATATATATATATATATATATATATATATATATATATATATTTGTTCATTAACGAAGTTTTTATCTAGTTTAGTTTTTGTTTGAGAGGTGATTTTAGGAGCTTTTCCTTCTCTCTCCTAGGGTTTTCCATTTATGTCTTTGTAAGTACCATCCATCTTCTTCCTCCATTAATTCAACATTTCTATATTATGTTTTGCTTTGTTGACTTAGTTTCTTTCAATTCTTATTATTTTCTTTTACTTTCATGTCATTTAACATGATTTCTAATGTATTTAGATTAGGTTGAGATGATTGAACTCACCTTGAATTATTTGGTTGCTCTGGTATGGTGGATTGGGCTAGTTTTGATGGGTTAGGTTGTTCTTGATTTTGTGCCTATAAGATTTAATGGTGTATATCATGTATACTCTATATTTACAACCTCGCGTGTATAATCTTGAGAGTATTTGTTGACACCAAAATCCTAGTATGATTTTATGATAATTTAAGGGGTGACAACTTTAGGTTTGATTAATTGTCAAAATGAGATTTAATCTTGATAAAACTTTTCTTCCCATGCAACCGTTTATGCTAATTAGTCCGAGTTGAGGGATATTGAGTTTGGTGGTTGAGATTGAGGGAGTTTATTCTTTAAGAGTGTTGAGTGCATCTAGATTTATGTATTTGCACATTTATTTTTTGAATTCGTACATATCTTGTTTATGATTCTTTTACAAAAAAAAGTCGAAAGTATTTTTTTCATTTGTTTTTGTGTATTTTTTGTTAAATCCCATGCTTAACATGTTGATAATCTATAGGATTTCACAATTTGGAGTTTTTGTTGCTTAAATGATTTTTTAATAAAATTGTTGAATATATTTTCTCAAAGTAAACTTTAAAAATATATCTTGGTAAACATTGACTTTAGTTTGACTTTGATGACTTTAAAGATTGTACTCACTTTACATCGCAGAAATTCATAAATGGTGTTACAAATTGTCATTTATTTTTTCAAGCATTTGCAAAGTTAAAAGTGAAAATCAATCTTGCATGAGTTTCACAAGCACTCCATGGTCTATATGTGAGAAATAAGAGATTTTTATATGTTGGATTGAATATGGACAAGTTTGACAACATTGATAAGGTCTATCATTAGTGTTATAATGCCCAATTGAAATTTAAATTTCACTGGGTAGGTGTCAACTAGGTGTGAGAAAAGCGAATCAATAACAAATTCCCATGTGTTGGAAAGAGTCACAAGCCAAGTTCTTAACCAACAAAATGAAATTTCTATTTTAGTTTGGCATTGTGACACCCCGCCTAATAAAATACCGGGTGATCAGTCCTATATCAAATTAAAATAGGAATCTCATCTGGTCCATTCTTAGCATCACCGTCGAAAATATTTTTAAATTTACTAACCACATAGTATTCAAAAAGCTGATGTCAAAATTTTAATCTTTTCATTAACATGAGGAACAACCACAAAAAATAATCATTCTAAAAATTCAATCACATCACAATAAAGTCCAAACCATTAATCATGCAAATACAGTCTTACTGAATAAACTATCGGCTAAATCCAAAACCAAAATAACTAACAGAGAGTATTAAATCCCATACAATCTGAGAGGAAAAACTGAATAAAAACTGTGAATAACATGCTCGAGATAAACTGAGATAACATCCCTAAACTAGGAATAAAATGATAGAAGCGTATATCCAAATCTTGTAACCTCCATACATGCTGCAGCTGCGAGTCCCAGGAATGAAATCAAGCCTGGCGTCCCTGTGGCAGGACACCTAAAAAGTTTTGAAAATGTTTGATAGCAAGGGTTAGAAACCAAAACGTTTTAAAAATATTTAACAAGTGATTAAGTTGCAGTAATTTAAAATGCATGAATTCTCTTCATATTTAAGCTAGTATCGCACTCCATGGAGGAGAAACTCACCCCTCAGCTAATGTGCACACCTAACGCTTTATTTATATCCCACCCAGTTCTCTACCCCGTAACTAGATACTTGATATAATTCCTGTCAACCACCCTACTCAAATTCGAGTATGTTTAATATATGATTTACAAGTTATTTATCACCTTAACTTAATTAATCATTTTTTCCTTGAAATCATATAACATTCACTAGTTTTATAAGTAATACAATTTTCTCCATGTATTAAATTACCCCTATATAATTATTTATCCCATTATATACGTAAAACCATATTACAACATTCACACATATGTTGAATATATATATAGTCCATCCTCCCGAGTAATACCTCACCGGATGTATTCTCTAAAGTGTTATCATCCCAGTCATACTCAGTCCCACCTGGAGTTTCGAGACAACTATGGTCCGCCAAATCGAAACGTAAATAATAACCGTAATGGAGGCAGTCATATTATCCCGAGTATGAGGACATCATTTCAATGCCACACCTCTATAGTTGGACACTATGACTTGGGGATATACTCACCCTACTCCCCAAGCTAGGGGATTCACCCACGTCGCGCAACCTCCCTTGATAGCACTAGAGTATATAATTTAATTAAATATATAGTCACTAATATTTATAAGCACACACTATATATATACTATCACACACCATATATATATAATAATTAATTCCCGACTTTATCGTGTACAAATTTTGTAGCACTAGCCTAAAATATTCTCGAGTCCATGGTCCGACTCTAATTAATTAATTTAGCCATAAATTAATTTATTACCTTGGTGTCCCTCAACCAATATACCCGGACTCGCTCACTTGCTCGTAATTAAATATTACCCGAGTCTATATTCCGACTCCAAATTAATTAGTTTCTCTCCATAATTAAATTAATACATTGACGTCACTCAACCAATACACCCGGACTCGCTCACTCGATCCGTATTTAATTATTTTGGAATTTATTTCATAAATTTATCCATAATGTGTCGCACATAAATCCCTCATAATCCCGATTACGTTCCCTTATAATTGTTAGGAATTTATGTTCCATATTTATTTCTCACTAAATAATGCATGGGAATTAAAAATTTAAAGTAATTTCCCTCATATATAAAACTGGTCGACCTGCCAAAAATCCTGGACCATCGATCGATCGACGTTTTCCATCGATCGATCGATCGAACATGTCTTCTTCTTCTCCAGCTCTGTTTCGGCCATTAATGAGTTTCCAAGATTTTAAATCCTCTAAACTCCACCCTTAAATATTTGTTTTCACTAAAAATTTATTCTTAAAACAAGTCCTAATCCTTCTAACTGTTTTAGCATCATCAAATTCATACGGAATCTCCCAATTCCTAAAATGGGTTTCTCCGGTAAAATTCAATCGTAAATCCAATGTATGTTCCACAACCCACATAGTTCATATTAAATATGAATTCCTGTTATAGTTCGACATTCTAACAACCCAGAATTACACTACATCATCAATTGAATCATCAATTTATACATCACGATTTACAAGTCGAAAACCCATTTTCCCGAAAACCCACCCGAAAACAGATTTGGTTTTACCCATCACCAATATATGAATCGGATATCACAGAATTGAAATCACAGCAAGTTAACCACTTGCCTTAAGGTTCATAGTCTCAGATTTCCTTTGGTGTAGATGAAATTTGATGAAGAACACACCACTTAGTTCTTGCTTTGGCTCCCCAAGAGATCCCCAATTGCTCTTTTTGCCTTGTTTTCACTTTTTCGGTTTAGAGTTGTGTTAACTAACGTTCAATATAATAAGATCTAGTTTTATAATACTCAATCCCGTTTTTAGCCTTATGGGCCTAATTAAAATAGGCCAAATACCCCCGTGTGGACGGGGTTATGTCCAAAAATACCCCGTGACCCATTTACCACCCTCGGGTACACTTTTTGGACTATCTCGATCCATTCGGACTCAATCGTGCACTTAGAATTGACATCCAAAATAATTTATTAAAAGTCCCTATCTCACACCTAACTTAGTCTATATCCGTCTCCCGGCTGGGATAAAAAATGACACATCACTAATACACATTGTGACGAAAATAAATTATTACTATTCGCTTAGTAATTTAAATTCCATAAATATTAACAATTTCTTCTCTTGATTAATATTTAAATAAATATTAACATAATTAATTCAATTAAATTAAGACACATAAGTAATTTAAAATTATTCGAATTAATTAAATATTAACTGCACAGAAATACGGGGTGTTATAGGCATAAAAAACGATCAACACTTGCCGAGGGAGTTTTGTAGATGGAGTTGTGCTTAAAGACAAACACATGATCATATTGCATTATTCTACAAAAAGTTTGCTGAATGTGTCAAATAATGCAATTTGTTAATGATTTTGTGATTTTCCATCTTTATACACATGCAATCTCATAAGATTTTTATCACACTTTTGTTATGTTTCGATTGTGAATTGAAAAAAGGTTTAATCTGCAGAACATTTGTAAGAAATTTTAATTTTGTAAATTTGTGATATTATATTCTTGGCTAACCAATTTTTGTATGATTTGCACGATTGTTTGGTTTTGAGATTTAATCTTGTGTTTTCCATATATGTTAGTACTTTTAGTTTGTTATAATGATCTTTATTTGATATTAGTGTCTACGCACATTGGTAGGTGCATATGTTAGTTGGTTGAGGTGTTTTGTGTTGGTTTATATATGAAAGGTGTGTTTTGTGGTAATTTTCAATTAAGAGGGGAGAAAACAATTTAAATGAGTGATAAGGTTGGTGTAGGGGGGAGTCTTCACCAAATACTGATTAGCTGAGATGATTTTGTACTTAGCAAAAGACTAACAAAAGAATGAAGATAAATACCCCTTGAAAAACCTCCCCACGAAGGCCCTCCATAGAAACTTCTCGAAAGGACTCCTTACTAAGACCAAGATTATTCGAGTGATGACATCTAAATAAGAAACACGAATATATTTGATCTTATATTTTACTTGTTGAAGTAATTGCTTTGTAATATGGGCTAGGATGTTCGGTACCCTGGAGGGACCATGCCTGACAGGTCACGGGAGAGCTTACATGCTCTATCGAACGACCTCCTATTGGGAACCTTGTAGGGATTTGGTTTGGAGGATTGGGAGCAAGGCAACGTTGGAAAAGCAATAGTCAGCCCTTTTGGCACACTTCGGCAAAACTTCATCTAGCACAAGCTGGTGCTCGAGTCGCTTCCACCAAGAGCCACTTCAGTTAGTACATACTCGGGGGAACCTCCTCGAGGGACCCCAACCTCAGATATATCGTTCGGGGATAATTCCCAGCCAATAAAAACCACACTTAATGTTCTAGCTACTTCCAGCCGAGCAATTTCAACATCATACACCATCCCCTTTGATTGATAAGACTACACGTCTAGTGAGGATCACTATTTACTTACTTTATGATGTCATAATACCTGGAATTTAAGGATTCAATATAACAACACTCAAGTGAGTTTTATCCTTAGGATTGGCATACCTATTAGACAAACTCAAACTTTATAGCCATTCTATGATAAACTTATGAGCTGCCATGTCACACCCTCATTAATGCCACAACGCTCTTTATTAATGGGGTTGTTTCCCGCTAAAATGCAATATCTTAGGCATTTAATGCCATATCTTTTACATTAATGACACATTATCCTGCCACTTGATACCGTTCAAACCACATCATCCATCGGCAGGGTTAATAGAATAACCTTGCCTTAGTATAAATAGATCAATACAACAGTTCACAAGGACGACAATTCGAACCTAAAATTGTTGTTGGATTTTCCCCGTAAAATGAGAGATTTTGTGAGAACATTGATTGTTTGAATATTCCCTTTGCTTCCATTAATACTACCATTGACGAGTATTAACTCGGGTTGAAGTTCTTGCCTTGCCTTTACCGTGACAAGAGTGCTTGCCCTTTCCCACTCCGACCAATTTACCTGCTGGTTCCACTTATTTATTGTGAGCACAGTGAATTTATGGTGTAACGAGATCATATTTAATACTATATTGAGCATTGAATATTGTTCCTTCCTACTCTCGTTTATTGTTATCATTACACATAGTCCCGAGCATTGATCACGGTCTTGATAAGGGGTTACGCCTCACTTGATACCAATCGTACTCCAAGAACTGACATCTTACAGTTGGAAATTGTCTTATTTCAAGAGTCAAGTGTTTGGAAAACATATAAATTTTGGATTTGAAGAATTTTTTCTGTGCGAACTGTTCCCATGGCTGAAAACAAGCCTGTGCACACGGTCTCTATTTCTCAGGATTTGTTATTTAGTTCTCTGATGTTCTGGCTCTAATAAATTCTTAGTATTTAATCGTTTATCTCTTGTTTCAGTGTTTTCAACCCTAGTAATAACTCTTTTGTTCTCCTTTGTTGTTTGTCATTCTTTGTCTTATTCCGGAACAAAAAGGGGATGCGATCTTTGTTGATTTATTTCATATATTCTCTAATCGATCAATTATAACTTATTTTTCTCGATAGGACCCATTACTTTACTAAATGCGTTTCCCCCAACATAATTGAAAAAATGCCCTTCATTTTTCATAATATTAATTCGTAAAAGACTTTTCATAAAAAGGCTATCAGGTACGCGGATCACTGGTCTATGGAATGGAAATGGGGAACATTACTTATTATGAAATGTGATATGTTTGGGGCAGGCTTCTTCAGATAGTCTAGTTGGAAAGAAATGTCTAACCGGAACATGAAATTATTTTTAGAATTGCATTTGTAGCATGTGTGTTTATATTATCGACAACTACATTAAAAAACTTATAAATTTTTTATTTTTAACTCGAATAATTTGATGTTAAGTTATTTTGGACGCTAACTAACCAACACTAATATTTGATTTAATTCAATTTATTTATTTCTTTTAATGATCTAATGCACCGTTTGATATATTCAAATTCCATGGCAATTATAAAAAAGTTGGAATTTTTTTCCAACCTTTTGGCTGTTTGATAGCCTAAATTGCTAAAAACTACCCCAGCTACTACCGCTTCCTATCTAGGAAGTTCGATAAGAAGATGCCGTTGGTTAACTAGACTTCAAATCACAACTGGAAACCATGGTATTTCTTTGCCTCAGGGGCATGGAAATTTGGTCCTTTTGACACCTCTTTATCGTTGGAGCCGAGGACACCTATGAGGTGGGGGAAGGTGTCACTTGCTGCCAAGGCCGACCCTGGGCTTAGCCAGGATAAATTACAAAAGGTTAAGGATCTTCAAGATCAGGAGGAGCACGGTTATCTAGTCAAGTACGAACATCTGATGACCCCTATTACCTCTCTGAGACTGGCCTGGGGGGAAGTCCTTTGACCAAGCTTCGTAAGTATTATTTTTTATAAGTTGTACCTCTGAGTTTTCATACCTCTGAGTTTTTAACTCACATGTTTCTTTTTGCAGAACGCCCAGAAGGTGTTTCTAACGACTTGTGGGAGATATCTGCCCCGAGCCCCGAGCCTCGTGAAGTTAATGAAGAAGTCTAGACATAATGTGGCCCTACCTCCTCCCAAACAGAACGTCGGCATGTCCAAGGTCGACGTTACTAAGAAAAGGAAGACTGCCACTGGGTCGGAGCATCAGAGGAAGAGCAAGGCTCAAAAAAGGGATAGTGCGATCCCTATCTCCACAGACGACGTTCTGGCTGCTCATCTGGCTCAGCTAAATATCAACGACAACTTGATTGGCCATGGTCTGAAGGCTATGGATGCCATCGGCTCTACAATGACCGATGAGGATAAATGTTTCCTATGCTATCTGGATATCCCCTTGTTGGCCGAGTTCAGCCTTCATAGGTCCATTCAGGTACTAGTTTCTGTTATTTTCCTCTTCCAAGTGTAACCTCGGCTATATTTTATAGGTTACAAAACTCATACATCTAAATTCTCATTGCAGGGTGTTCTCTAAATGCACCAATTTATTGATTGGACTCTGAGGAAGATGCCCCTTATTGAGAAGGGAAGAGAAGCCCTGAAGGTCCAGGCCTCGTTGAATGCTGAAGTTGAGCGTCTGAAGGAGGAACTCAAAGATGCTGACAAGCTGATCAAGCAGAGGGATAGGGATATCACCGCCCTCAAGAAGGAACATGAAGTAGCCCTGAAGGCCAAAGATGATGCCCTTCAGTCCAAAGTTGATGCTGCGGTCAAAGCCTCACTGAAGGATGCCTCAGAAAAGATCCTTTCTGACTACAAGGTTTCTGATGAGTTTATCAGTTTTGGCTTTGAATACCTTAAAAGAGGTATTAAAGCAACTAGGAAGTGGGAAGATTCTAAGGAACAGGAGTCAGGGAGCTTATCTGCCTCATACTTTATCGGTCTAGGCTTTGGTGATCCTCGCTTTGCTCACACCTTGCAAGAGGTTGAGGAAGAAGGCGCTGCTCCTGCAGAGACTGCACCGTTGGAGGTTACTGAAACTAAAGAGGCCATTCATCAGGACGACACTACAGAGGTGACTAATGTCAGCCAAGAGGACACCATTCCAACTGCAGACACTTAACCCTGCCTTTGTAAAGCTTTAAGTTGTAATTTGTTTATTTTCATCTGTAACTTTTGTAAACTCTGACAACATGTTTTGGTACATTATATTTGCAACTCTGAATGTTTCATGTAATATCTTCTTCAGTGGATTTTGTTTTTTTTCAATGCGCCTCTTCTTGCATGTTGTCTTAAAGATGTGAGGTCACCATAATATGGTGCTTACCCTCACAAATTGTCATAAAATTATGTGTTTAAGGTCTGAGGTCATCAAATTATGATGTTTCACCTCATAAATTATCACCAAATTAATGATGATTAAGGTCTGAGGTCATCAAATTATGATGTTTAAGGTCTGAGGTCACCAAATCATGATGTTTCACCTCATAAATTGCTACCAAATCAATGATGTTTAAGGTCCGAGGTCATCAAATTATGATGTTAACCTCATACTGTGTCACCAAATTATGATGTTTAAGGTCTGAGGTCACCAAATCATGATGTTTATCCTCATAAATTGTCCCCAAATTATGATGTTTAAGGTTTGAGGTCATCAAATTATGATGTTAACCTCATAAATTGTCACCAAATAATGATGTTTAAGGTCCGAGGTCATCAAATTATGATATTAACCTCATATTGTGTCACCAAACTAATGATGCTTAAGGTCTGAGGTCTTCAAATTATAATGTTTAACCTCATACCGTGTCACCAAAGTATGATGTTTAAGGCCTGAGATCATCAAATTATGATGTTAACCTCATACATTTCACCAAATTACGATGTTTAAGGTCTGAGGTCACCAAATCATGATGTTTATCCTCATAAATTGTCACCAAATTATTGATGTTTAAGTTCCGAGGTCACCATATAATGATGTTTCACCTCATAAATTGTCATCAAATTAATGATGTTTAAGGTCTGAGGTTATCAAATTATGATGTTTAACCTCATACATTTTACCAAATTAATGATGTTTAAGTTCTGAGGTCACCAAATCATGATGTTTATCCTCATAAATTGTCACCAAATTATAATGTTTAAGGTCTAAGGTCATCAAATTATGATGTTAACGTTCACCAAACTAATAATGTTTAAGGTCTGAGGTCATCAAATTATGATGTTTAACCTCATACTGTGTCACTAAAGTATGGTGTTTAAGGTCCGAGGTCATCAAATTATGATGTTAACCTCATACATTTCACCAAATTAATGATGTTTAAGGTCTGAGGTCACCAAATAATGATGTTTATCCTTATAAATTATCACCAAATTATGATGTTTAAGGTCTGAGGTCATCAAATTATGATGTTAACCTCGTACTGTGTCACTAAATTATGATGTTTAAGGTCTGAGGTCATCAAATTATGATGTTAACCTCATACTGCGTCACCAAATTATGATGTTTAAGGTCCGAGGTCATCAAATTATGATGTTAACCTCATACATTACCACCAAATTAATGATGTTTAAGGTCTGAGGTCACCATATAATGACGTTTCACCTCATAAATTATCACCAAATTAATGATGTTTAACGTCGAAGGTCACCATAGTATGATATTTCACCTCATAATTTCCTCCAAATTAATGATATTTAAGCATAATGAAACAGTATTGACACAGGAACTGCTCTTCTCATTAATATCCTCTTCATAAAATGATACATGTATCAAAAAGAAATAACTGCAATATCATATGTAATATTTCTTCAAGTGGTCAGCATTCCAAGGGTTTGAAAAAGGTTCCCTTTCGAGATTTTCTAGTCGGTAAGTACCAGGCACAATCTCATCGACCACTTTGTAAGGGTCATGCCAGTTTGGTTGGAGCTTGTTTGCCTTTTGCAACGTCTTCTTCAACACTAGGTCTCCCACAGCTATTGGTCTAGATCTCACCCTTTGATTGTAGAACTTTGCTATTCTCTATTGGTAGGCTGCCTGTCTGATCTCAGCATCTTCCCTTCTCTCTTCAATTAGATCTAGGTCGAGTATTCTCTCTTCCCCATTCTTCTCGGGGTCAGTGGTCTGAACTCTGTGAGTGGGAAGTCCTACTTCTGTAGGTATGATGGCTTCGGAGCCATGGGCCAACATCAATGGGGTCTCCCCCTTTGGTGTCATTGCCGTTGTTCTACAGGCCCATAGCACTGCATAAACCTCTTATGTCCATCTCTCCTTGGCTTCTTCCAACCTCTTTTTAATCCCATCAAGGATTGTTCGGTTTGTGACTTCAGTCTGATCATTTGCCTGAGGTCGACCGGGAGAAGAGAAGAATTGCTTGATTCCGACTCTTTCATAATATTTTTTGAAGGAAGCATTCTTGAACTGCATCCCATTGTCTGAGATGAGGGTATTTGGAAGTCCATATCTGCATATGATGTTCTTCTAGATGAACTGTAAGGTCTTCTTCTTGGTGATAGTGATCATGGGCTCAACCTTTACCCACTTGGAGAAGTAATCGATTGCTAATATCAGAAATCAATAGTTGTTCGCAGCTCTCGGCAATGGTCCCACCAAGTCAATCCCCCAAACTACAAATGGCCAAGGTGAGCTAATCGACGTCATAGTATGATGAGGTTGCTGAGGTATAGTGGAGAATCTCTGGCACTTATCACACCTTTTCACGTAGGCAACAATATCTTTAGCCAAGGTCGGCCACTAGTATCCCTGCGTAATTATCCTCTTGGATAAAGGTCTTCCTCCTATGTGACTGGAGAAAGAACCCTTGTGTACATCCTGTAGGATGTGTGGGACCTATGTGGGATGGACACATCTGAGGAGAGGTAGTACGAATCCTTTTTTATACAGGTGGTCTCCTATTATTGAGAACTTGGCAGCTCTATACCTCAACTTTCTCTTTTCTAACTTTGATTCTGGCAGCTCTCCCCGTCTGATATATCTGATAAGGGGGTCCATCCATGAGTCCCCTAGGTTCAAGTTGAGGCAAAGTCTGACAACATCTTCTTCCTCAATGGTCGGTTTAAGCAGGATCTCGATTGGTACTGTCCTTCTGATGCCTGTTCTTGTTGCTGAGGCCAACCTTGCTAGTGGATCTGCACGATTGTTGTCTAACCGGGGTATACTCTTCATCTTCACTTATGTGAAGCCCCCTAGCATCATTCTTACCCACTTCAGATATTTAGCCATCTTTTCATCCTTGGCCTTATATACTCCTAGGATTTGGTTGACAACCAACCTTGAGTCGCTGTGGAGTAGGAGTTGGCCAACACTAAGAGCTTTTGCTAATGAGAGGCCTGCTATCAAGGCCTCATACTCTGACTCGTTATTTGAAGCCTTAAAGTTGAACCTCAACGCATATTCAATGTCGGTACCATCCAAAACCGACAGTATCAACCCTGCTCTGATTCCACTTTCACAAGAAGATCCATCAACGAAGAGGTTCCAAACATCTTCATTTGAAGAGAAGTTCCCCTTTGAGTGGATCCCTTGCTTGAAGAGGTACATGTCTTCCTTATTCTCAGCTACACTTTTTTTGAACTTGCTTGACCCAATCTCATCCAGATCATGGAAGATGTTACTGTCTAGTTCTCCTGTAATCTCTTGACTATTCTCAATCTCAACTTCTTCCTAGGTGAATTCCGCTATAAAGTTTGTAAGAGCCTGCCCTTTGATGGCAACCCTTGGTTGATAAATAATGTCATATTCCCCCAACTCGATGGCCCAAGTCATCAACCTGCTTGACTTCTCAGGCTTGTAGAGGACCTGTCTTAGTGGGGAATCAATGAGGACAACCATAGAATGGGCTTGAAAGTATGGCTTCATCTTCCTAGAAGCGTGTATCAGGGCATATGCCAACTTTTCCATTCGAGGATAATTATGTTCAAACCCTTGAAGGGCCTTACTATTGAAGTATACCGGCCTCTGTACTCCATCGTCTTCTCGTACTATGGCTGCACTTATAGCTGACTCTGAGACTGCCAGATAAACATACAACTTCTTTCCAAGAATGGTCCGAGATAAGAGTAGAGGGGATCTAAGGTAGGATTTGAGCTCCTTAAAGGCTTTGTCACACCCTCGTCCGATTCAAAGGCCTTTCTAAGCATTTTGAACAAAGGAAGACACTTGTCTGTAGCTCTGAAGACAAACCTGCTGAGTGCATCAACTCTTCCAGTTAGCCCCTGAACGTCTTTTATAGTTCTCGGTGTCTTCATTTCAAGCAGAGCTTTGATCTTCTCGGGGTTGGCCTCTATTCCCCTCTGATTGACGATGAATCCAAGAAACTTTCCTGCTCCTACTCTGAAGACACACTTGGCAGGGTTGAGCTTCATTCTGTATAAGTCCATCGTGTCAAAAGTCCTCTCCAGGTCGGCCACGTGAATGTCGACCTTCAAGCTCTTTGTTAACATATCATCCACATATACCTCCACGGTCTTGACAATCTGACTCTCGAACATCTTATTTATAAGACATTGATAAGTGGCCCCTGTATTCTTCAAAGCGAAGGGCATGACCTTATAGCAATAGGTCCCCTAGTCGGTTATGAACACTATCTTCTCTGAGTCTCCTAGGTCCATAAAAATCTGGTTGTACTCAGAGTAGGCATCCATAAAGCTCATGAGCTCATGCCCTGATGTGGCATCCACCATCTGATCAATTCTCGGTAAAAAGAAGTTATCTTTTGGGCAAGACTGTTCAAATTAGTGAAATCTATGCACATCCTCTATTTCCCGTTAGCTTTTGGCACGATGACGGCGTTAGATAACCATTCAGGGTATATGACCTCTCTGTTGAACTTGGCCTCTTTCAACTTTCTGACCTCTTCCCTGATGACATCGTACTTTTCTCCGGAGTAAACTCTTTACCGTTGCTTGATTGGCTTGGCATCTTCTGCCACATTGAGTTTGTGACACATAATCTCAGGGTCAATGCCTGACATATCTGTATGGCTCCAGGCAAAGACACTCTACCTTTTCTTTAAAAGCTTTACCAGTTCTTCCTTGATTTCGGGTCTTAGGGATTTACCAATTTGGACTTTTTTTTCTGGCTCGTCCTCATTGAGGATGATGTATTCTACCTCTTCCTCGACCTCTCCCTTCTTCAATTTTGTTTCATCCATTGGATCAAGTGTATCAATGTTATATTTCGTTTGATATGCCATATATGTACCCAACAAATCAGATATTACAACCTTGTCCAGGGAGATGGCCGAGGTTAAAAGGGCCTTAGAATGACAACCAACGGCCTTGTCCCCAGCAGGGCGGCCATGGCCGACGTTACTAGTTGCCTCATAGCCATGAAACAGTTGAGGCCCTCATGATCCATGGTGGCAGTTATTCATCAGGCCATCCAAGGTTGACAACCTCAGCTAGGTTCAAGCCGAGGTTACAAGAGCTTCACCATCATCATAACCAACCTCGATAGAGAATCAGCCGATGGTACTAATATGCACCTGCTTAACCTCGGCCCAGACTGACCTTATGACTTCACTCGCCTTACCTCAACTTCACATAAGCTGAGGCCATCATGAACGGTCTCGGAATTGGACAGTAACCAAAATTCACCAACCTCGTACTCTTCCAGGCCGAGGTTGATATCAAGGGAAGACAGCCGAGCCTTTACTCCCATATGTGTGACAGGAAACACGTGTACACAATCAGTTGTAACAAATCAATCCCCTCACGTGGGGGAATATTTCATCATCATTCTCTACATGTGACAGTGATATGTGTCTTCATCAGATTGGCTAGATCAACACACACATGCTCATTGCATGCATAGGGGGTGCATTACACCCCCCACATACTATATATACATGCCTTCTCCTACTTGGATAAGGATCCGAAATTAGCAACCTTAGCTGAAACTCTGTCCAAATATACAGTAGAGAGAGAAAGCTTGAGAGATTGTATCTATGGCCATTAGAGCCCTCATACAATGATATTAATCCCACACTTGCACAGTGGACATAGGCCTGATTGGCTGAACCACTTACATGACTGTGTTCATCCTCTTCTCCTCACCTCCATCTTCTGTATATCCTTACCCATGTACTGCCATTATTAACACTAAATTGAGCTTACGAACACCTTTAAGGGTGGTGCTGTTTCTAGCATCATCATTTTGGCGCCGTCTGTGGGAACCGAGAATCTATCTCTTCCTCATTTTTTGCTTAACCTCATCGAAAACTCTGGTGGTGAACCAGGCCTCACCCCTTACGTGGAGATGTTTCACCATTGAAAGAGGCCCTTTAAGGTAATAAGCTAATTTCCTTCACAAGCTCTTTAGCTTTAACACATGGCACCAGAGTTACTACCACCTCCTCCTCCACCTGGTGCTGGAGGGCCTAGTTCCATCCAGGCACCCCCCAGTCCGAAATGGCTAAGGTGGCGGCAACCTTGAAGTCCTTGGAAGCAACGCAACAAGCAATGAAGGAGCAATTTGCCTCACTCAGTCAATATATAATGAGACCACCTGGAGTCTCACCAGAGATGATTACTTCGACGGCTGTCCAGGCGCATCCTGAAGCCAGGGGACCACCCCAGGCACTGCGCAAGGACCACCCTACGCCCCAACGGAGGAGGGACGTTGCTGACCCTAGGCATTTACGCCTGGGGAGGCAAGGATACCCTTGCCCTGAGGATAGGTATGATGATCTAGAGGCGGAAGATGTCCCAAAAGATTGTTGGGAGCCATATGAGGTTTCGAATAACACAGTTCGTCCTATCCAGTGGAGCTAAGGTTGTGGAGACAGAAGAGGTGGAGAAGCCCAACAACGAGGATCAGCTTTTGATCGATTGAGCAGAGGGTCGGCCTTTGAAAGGCTCGGCCCCGTAAATGACCTAAGGCAGAGGTTGTCAAGGTCAAGAAGTGCAACCGACTCACAAAGGGAAGAGAGGCAACGTCGACCTCATCAGGGACGAGGAAGAGGCCAAGAAGAGGTCAACATCCGACGTTGTGCTGCGGCTGGGGAACCCTCGGTCTACCCTTCGGAGGTGGTTGGGGATAACCTCGGCCAGACCGACATTGCAATGCCATGGAACGAATCCATCCAATATCTTGAAGAAAAGATAGGAGACCTCATCAAAAGTCGAGACCAATTACAAAGAGGTTTCTCAGAGGGCTCCCCATTCGTGGCCAGGATAGTGAGTTTTCCAACCCCTGCTAAGTTCAAACCGCCCACAGTGTCTCCCAAGTATGACGGTAGCACCAACCCTATACATCATATTGAGATGTACCAGTCAGCGGCGGACATTTATTCAATACCAGATGAGATGAAGTGCCGGGCCTTCTCATGGACTTTGATGGGAGCAGCACACATCTGATTTACTTCTCTTTCGAAGAACTCAATTGAGAACTTTAAGGGCTTGGCTGAACGATTCATTCACAATTTTTGTTTTGGGGTAAGACCTCAAAAGAAGACCACCCATCTGTTGTATGTCAAGCAAGGCAAGCACGAGAGCCTAAGAGACTACATCGTCAGGTTCAACAAAGAAAAACTTGAGGTTGAAGATTACGAAGAGAATATAGCCATGACCGCCCTCATAGGGGTTCTTCAGAAAGGGAAGTTGTTGTGGAAACTTGCGAAAGACCCTCCCAAGTCCATGGAAGAGCTATTGGCTATTGCGGGGAAGGTCATAAACACTAAAGTGTCCATGGCTGCCAAGTATGAGGATGAGAACGGCGGTAGCAACGGGAAGTTCCAAAGAAAGAAGGACGGAAAAAAGAGGTCAGCTGACGACAAGTTCGCACACTGTACCCCTCTAACGGTGAGCTGTGAACATATCCTCAATGAGATCAAGAATGACAGGTCTCTAAGATGGCCGGAGAAACTGAAAGCTCCTTCGCATAAGAGGAACAAAAACTTGTGGTGCGAGTTCCACCAAGACCATGGCCATGTTACAGACCAGTGCTTCGCCTTGAAGGATGAGATCGAGAATATGCTGAAGTCTGGAAAGTTGAGGAAATATGTTGATGGCAAGGCTCCCAAAAGGGGAAGAGATGACCCCAAAAAGAAGAGAAACGGAAGGTGTCTTAACGATACCCCATCAAGAAGAGATGATGACTCGAATGGCGATGATGAAGACGATCCGGACCTTCCACCAAAAGATGATAACACCCCAGCAAAGAGGGTTGGTATGATCTCCTTTGGTGTTAACACTATATACAGAGGACTTGTAGGGGGTGGTTCTGAAGTTGCTGATCGAAAAGCTCACGTGGCAGAGGCCAAGTCAGTGGCCAAACTTGAAGTAGTAAATTTGACGTCTTCCGAGACAACGCAAAAAAGAAAGAAGGTGGACATGTACACTCTCATAGTCAGGTTTTCCCGACTCGACTTCAAAGGCATCCTAACTCCACATGATGACCCTTTGGTAATCAAAATAAGAGTTCATGGATATGAGGTACAAAGAATTCTTGTAGATGGAGAAAGTTCAGCAGATGTGATGTTCTGGCCCTGCTTCAAAAGCCTAGGCCTTAGCAGAGCTAGGCTGGTACCCTATCATCATCCGTTAATGGGCTTCAGCGGTGAAAAGGTCCATCCATTGGGCATGTATGAGATGGACTTGCGAATGGGTGATGAGTGGCCTAAAAGGTTAACCCGGAAGATCAATTTTTTCGTTATAGACGAAAACGTCTTCTCGACCTATAACCTCATCATAGGAAGAGTATCCCATAAGGAGTTTGAGGCCGTGCCATCGACGGTCCACCAGATGTTAAAATTCTCGAACCCCTATGGGGTAGGGGAAGTGTAGGGTGACCAGACCATAACACGAGAATGCTACTTCAACTCAAGAAAGATGAAGCCCTACTTTCAGGCCCATTCCATGGTCATCCTCACCGACTCCCCACTAAGACAGATCCTCCATAAACCTGAGAAGTCGAATATATTGATGACATGGGCCATTGAGATGGGAGAGTATGACCTTACTTATCAGCCTAGGGTGGCCATCAAAGGGCAGGCACTTATGGATTTTGTCGTCGAGTTCATTTGGGAAAAGACTGAGGTTGAGAATGACCTAGAGACTACAGAGTGGTCAAACATCAACGTCTTTCGAGATCCTGAAGAGGTTGTATCCAAGAGAATCAGAAGAAGAATAGACAAGAATGAGGAAGATCTATACCTCTTCAGTCACGGAGTCATGTCAGAAGGGAACTTCTCATCAGATAAAGAAATTTGGAACCTCTTTGTTGACGGGTCTTCTTGCGAAAGCGTAAGCGCTGCAGGGCTAATACTTTCAGCTCCGGATGGTGCTAACGTTAAATATGCCCTAAGGTTCAACTTCAAGACATCAAACAACGAGTCAGAATATGAGGCCATGATAGCAGGCCTCTCATTGGCAAAGACCCTTAGGGTGAGACGACTCCTTCTTCATAGTGACTCAAGGTTGGTTGTTAATCAAGTATTGGGGGTTTATGAGGCCAAGGATGAAAGGATGGCCAAATACCTGAAGAGGGTGAGAATGATACTCGAATGTTTTAAATAGGTAAAGATGAAGAGAATACCTCGGCAAAATAATAGCCATGCAGATGCATTAGCAAGGTTAGCTTCGATGATAAGAACAGACATCAGAAGGACAGTCCCGGTTGAGATCTTGCCCAAGGCGACCATTGAAGAAGAAGAGGTCAGTAACCCTTGCCTTAATTTGAACCTAGGGAACTCATGGATGGATCCCCTTATCAGATATATCAGAGAGGGATAGCTATCAGAATCAAAGTTAGAGAGGAGGAAACTGAGGTACAGAGCTGCAAAGTTCTCAATAGTAGGAGATGTCCTATATAAGAAGGGATTCCTATAACCTCTCCTCAGATGTGTTCATCCCACAGAAGTTCCCCATGTCCTATAGGAGGTACATGAGGGTTCTTGCTCCAGTCATATAGGAGGAAGACCTTTGGCTAAGAGGATTATTACGCAAGGATACTGGTGGCCGACCTTGATCAAGGATGCTGCAGCCTACGTAAAGAGGTGCGACAAATGTCAGAGATTCTCCACTATCCCCCATCAACCTCATCAGCCTATGATGTCAATCAGTTCCCCTTGACCATTCGCAGTATGGGGAATTGACTTAGTGGGTCCCCTGCCAAGGGCTGCAAATAACTACCGATTTCTGATAGTCGCCATTGATTACTTATCCAAATGTGTAGAGGCTGAGCCGATGATCACGATTACAGAGTAGAAGACCTTCCAATTTATTTGGAAGAACATCATATGCAGACATGGCCTCCCAAACACCCTCATCTCAAACAATGGAATCCAGTTCAAGAATTCTTCCTTGGAGAAATATTACGAAAGATTTGGGATAAAGCAATTTTTCTCTTTTCCTGGCCGACCTCAAGCAAACATTCAGACCGAAGTCACAAACAGAATGATCCTTGATGGGATCAAGAAGAGGTTAGAAAAAGCTAAGGGTAGATGGACTGAAGAGGTTTATACTGTGCTATGGGCCTACAGAATAACGACTAGGACACCAAAGGGGGTAACCCCGTTTATGTTAGCACATGGCTCAAAGGCCGTCATATCGACAGAAGTAGGGATTCCTACTCATAGGGTTCAGACCTATGACCCTGAGAGGAATGGTGAGTAGAGAAGACTTGACCTCAATTTGATCGAAGAGAGAAGGGAAGACGCATAAATTAGGCAGGCAGCTTACCAGCAGAGAACAACAAAGTTCTACAATCAAAGGGTAAAATCAAGACCCATAGCTGTAGGAGACCTAGTGTTGAATAAGACGTTGCAAAAAGCGAATAAGCTTCACCCGAATTGGCATGGCCCTTACAAAGTGGTCGAGGAGGTTGTGCCCGGGACCTACAGGCTAGAAAACCTCGAAGTGGAACCTTTTTCCAATCCTTGGAATGCTGATTATCTAAAAACGTATTACATATGATGTTGCAAGAGCTTTCATGTAAATGTATCATCTTATGAAGAGATTATTAATGAGAAGATCAATTCCTGTGTCAATTCTTGGTTCATTATGCTTGAGTGGTAGAATTTGATGAGGATAACATCTTAGTTGATGACCTCAGACATTATAACATCATAATTTGGTGACAAGGTCTGAGGTGAGACATTATACTTGGATGACCTCAGACCTCAAACATCACTAATTTGATGAAAATTATTTATGGAAACAACATCTTAGTTTATAACCTCAGACCTTACAACATCATAATTTGGTGACAAGGACTGAGGTGAGACATCATACTTGGATGACCTCGGACCTTAAACATCATTAATTTGGTGAAAAATTATTTATGGGGATAACATCTTAGTTGATGACCTCAGACCTTACAACATCATAATTTGGTGACAAGGTCTGAGGTGAGACATCATACTTGGATGACCTCAGACCTTAAACATCACTAATTTGGTGAAAATTATTTATGGGGATAACATATTAGTTGACGACCTCAGACCTTACAACATCATAATTTGGTGACAAGGTCTGTGGTGAGACATCATACTTGGATGACCTCAGACCTCAACCATCACTAATTTGGTGAAAATTATTTATGGAAATAACATCTTAGTTTATGACCTCAGACCTTACAACATCATAATTTGGTGACAAGGTCTGAGGTGAGACATCATACTTAGATGACCTCAGACCTCAGACATCACTAATTTGGTGAAAATTATTTATGGAAATAACATCTTAGTTGATGACCTCAGACCTTACAACATCATAATTTGGTGATAAGGTCTGAGGTGAGACATCATACTTGGATGACCTCAGACCTCAGACATCACTAATTTGGTGAAAATTATTTATGGAAATAACATCTTAGTTGATGACCTCAGACCTTATAACATCATAATTTAGTGACAAGGTCTGAGGTGAGACATCATACTTGGACAACCTCAGACTTTAGACCATTAATTTGGTGAAAAATTATATTGAGACTTCAGAACTGAACACACATTACATGGTAAAGAAAATCATTCAAAGAACATTAAGAAAATAAAGAAATAAAGCCCTCCTTAGAGGTGGATATAGATTAAAGTTAAAGAGTTACAAGCTACAAGATAGTTGAGTTTGCAATCAGAGGTTATAGTTTGAAATGCATAATAAAAAATTATAAAAAGCTTCACAAAAATGGCCTAAGGGTTTGCAGCTACAGTGTTGGCATCCTTGGCCTTATTTCCCTGGCCGATGTTGGTCACCTCGGTCCCATCATCTTGGAGATTGGCACCTTCAGTCTCTGTAACATCTAAGGGCGCAGTCTCTGAAGGAGCAACATCTTCCTCCACAACCTCTTGAAGGGCCTGGGCAAATTGAGGGTTGGAAAAGCCCAGACCAATTAAGTCAGAGGCTTTCAAGCTCCCTGACTCCTTCTCTTTGGCAGCCGCCCATTTGCCAGTTGCCTTAATACCTCTTTTGAGGTATTCAAAGCCAAAGCTGATGAATTCATCAAAGACTTTGTAATCAGCCAAGATCCCCTCAGAAGCATCCTCAAGGGCAGCTTTCACTGCAGCATCAACCTTCTGTTGAAGAATATCGTCCTTCTCCTTCAAGGAAGAGGTGTGTTCCTTCTTAAGCTTGGAGATCTCTTTATCCAACTGTTTGACCTTCTTATAAGACCCTTCAAAGCCAGACTTCAGACGATCCACCTCTGCATTCAGAGAGCTTTGCACCTTCTTGGCCTCTTTGCCTTTCTCGATGATGGGCAACCTCTTCAGAGTCCAGTTGGCCAAATGCTGCATAGCAACGATGCCCTGCAAATCAAGGATCAGATGGATAAGTTCAAATTCAAAGCAGAGGTTACACTTTGGAATCAAATTGGAATTCAAATCTTACCTGGATCGACCTGTGAAGACCAAACTCAGCCAGCAGGGGAGTATCCATGGAGCCATAAAAGTGATTGTCAGCATCGGTTATAGCAGAGCCGATGGCATCCAACGCCTGCACACTGTGACCTATCAGATTGTCATTAATTTTCAGCTGCTCCAGACGAGCAACCAACACATCATCTGAGGATATGGGGATGGCTTTCTGCTCTTTACTTTTACTTTGATCCTTAGGGGAAGTGGTTGTAGTTTTCCTCTTCTTTGTGGCGTTGACCTTGGACGGGCCGACACCCTGCTTCGATGGAGGAGGAGGTGCATTCAGGCCTGCCTTATTTACCAGCTTCATGAGACTTGGAGCATACATCTCCCAGATTTCATCTGAAATGCCTTCGGGGAGCTCTGCAAATGGAAAGGTCTGAGTTAGAAAATCAGAGACATAAAGAACTCAGAGGTTTAACTTGATGAAATAATAAAATAAGCACTTATGGATCTCAGTCAGAGGACTCCCCCCAAGGCTAGTCTCAGAGAGATAGTATGGGGTCATCAGATGTTCGAACTTGACCAACAGACCATGCTTCCACTGATCTTGAAGGTCTTTTACTTTTTAAAGATTATTTTGTCTTAGCCCAGGGTCGGCCCTGACAGCCATTGACACCTTGCCCCATCTGAGGGGTATCCTCGGCTCTAAGTTCGAAGAGGGGACACAAGGGCCAAATTCCCATGCCCCTGAGGCGAAGAAATATCGCAATTTCCAATTATGATTTAAAGTTTGGGTAACCTGCAACATCTTCTTAGTTGATTTTTGAGCTATAAGGTGGTAATAGCTCGGATGATTCCTAGCAGAGGAAGGGATGTAGCATCCGGTGAAGACCTGGACAGGAAGGTCTGAATGGTGGACTGCCTTCCATAAAACTATAGCTCCAATTATCACCCTCCAGGCATTTGGGGATAACTGGGAAGGAGCTAAGCTAATGTAGGAAAGTATGGCCCTAATGATGGGATGAATGGGTAGATGAAATCCTAACTTAAATATCTGCTCGTACAAGCAGATCTCACCATCTCGGCCGTTGAAAACCCTCTCTTCCCTCAGAGGTCTCCTGAGTTTTATGGAGGGACTTATTAAATACAGACGTCTAAAGGCAAGAAGGTCGAGCTCGCTAACAGTGCTTTCTATCTCGGCTGCCTCCGAGGTGTCAACATCGCTCTCATCCTCATCATCCTCATCTCAGTCAACGTCGGATGGAACGGCTGAGGGATTACCTTCAGGAAACCTCTAAGAAAACTCATCCCCTGTGGTAGCTGACAGGGGGACTGAATCAATAGGAGGAGGTAAGGCTATATTTGGTTTGACAACTTCAACATCTGAAGAAGTTCGGGAGGTGCTAGACTCGTTATGGGATGGGACGCGACTCGAAACCTCGACTTGATCAGGGACCTGATCCTGCCGAATGGAAAAGTCCATGGACTCTTAAAAAGATTCCACAGACATAGGGTCCGAGGTGGACGACTCATACTCACACATGGGAGTAGGTTCAACTGGGACCTCTGCTTGGGTAACTGGTTCAGCTGGCTCAGGGTATATGACCTTCAGAGGGGGTGGAAATATAGGTCTGAGGGGGAAGGCTTCATCCCTACGAGCTTCCTTTTGGGATCTCTCTATTTGCCTAATATTTTCCAAAGTCTTCTACCTAAGAGAGGGGAATTCTTCTAAAAGTTAATAAAGAGGTCTGAGCATATAGGGACGACCTTACACTTGAGGATTCAGGATAAAAGCAAACAACTTAACTAGAATTGCCTAACGATCAAACTGGGGTTTTAAAGAAGAAGGATGAAGAACAGTTCACCAGAAAATGCACAAACTCGGTGAAAAACTAATGAGCTGACCGGAAAAATCTTAAAACTCGTCAAAAAATGCAAAAAATAGGAACAAGGCAGGAAAAAATGGAGAAGAAGAGATGGTAGACGATACCTGATGCAAGGCGATGAGAAGAAAGGAAAGGTTTGCAGAAAAAATCCACCAAATGCACCTTAACCAAGCTCTTGTAGAGAGAGAGAGAAAGCAGAGAAAATTCAGGCGAGAGAATAAAAAAGTGAGGAAAAAAGAGAAAGGAAAGGGGTAAAACCCTCAAAACCTATTGCACGCATCCCAAGGCCCATCATTGCCTTGGGAGCCCAAAGGAAAACTGACATCATTGAGCATTCCAGGCACGCCATCCACTTTAGTCATTGACAAGTGTCAAAGGAATATTGGCACACAGAAGAAAGAACTAGGAGTTGTACACACCATAGTCACCTGTTCCCACATGTAATTAAGGGCTAGGGGGTGATTGATATGTCATATATGTACCCAACAACTCAGAGATTACAACCTTAGCCAGGGAGATGGCCGAGGTTAAAAGGGCTTTAGAATGACAACCAACGACCTCGTCCCCAGCAGGGTCGACCATGGCCGACGTTACTAGTTATCTCATATCCATGCAACAATTTAGGCCCTCATGATCCATGGTGGCAGTTATTCATCAGGCCATCCAAGGTTGACAACCTCAGCTAGGTTCAAGCTGAGGTTACAAGAGCTTCACCATCATCATAACCAACCTCGGTAGAGAATTAGCCGATGGTCCTAATCTTTACCCGTTTAACCTCGGGCCAGGCTGACCTTATGACTTCACTCGCCTTACCTCGGCCTCACATGAGCCGAGGCCATCATGAATAGTCTCGGAATTGGACAGTAACCAGACTTCACCAACCTCGTACTCTTCCAGGCCGAGGTTAATATCAAGGGAAGACAACCTAGCCTTTACTCCCATATGTGTGACTGGAAACACGTGTACACAATCAGTTATAACAAATTAATCCCCTCACGTGGGGGAATATTTCATCATCATTCTCTATATGTGACAGTGACAGGTGTCTTCATCAGATTAGCTAGATCAACACACACATGCTCATTGCATGCATAGTGGGTACATTACACCCCCCCCACACTATATATACATGCCTTCTCCTACTTGGATAAGGATCCGAAATTAGCAACCCTAGCTAAAACTCTGTCCAAATATACAATAGAGAGAGAAAGCTTGAGAGATTGCATCTATGGTCATTAGAGCCCTCAAACAGTGATATTAATCACACACTTGCACAGTGGACGTAGGCCTGATTGGCTGAACCATTTACATGACTGTGTTCATCATCTTCTCCTCACCTCCATCTTCTGTATATCCTTACCCATGTACTGCCATTATTAACACTGAATTGAGCTTACGAACACCTTGAAAGGTGGTGCTGTTTCCAGCATCATTATGGTTGTTGCCCTCTTATGGGCCTCTCTCTCTTTCTCCGAGTTAAAGTAGCATTCTCGTGCCGAGGTCTGGTCACCTTGCACTTCCCCTACCCCATAGGGAGTCGAGAATTTTAGCATTTGGTGGACTGTTGAAGGCACGACCTTAAATTCCTTGAGGGCTACTCATCTTATGATGAGGTTATAGGCCAAGAAGATATTTTCATCCATGACAAAAAAAATTGATTTTCCGGGTCAACTTCTTAGGACACTCATCTCTCATTTGTACATCCATCTCATACATGCCCAACGGATGTACCTTCTCTCCGCTGAAGCCAATCAACGGATGATGATAGGGTACAAGCCTTGCTCTGCTGAGGCCTAAGTTCTTGAAGCAGGGCCAGAACATAACATCCACGGAGCTTTCGCCATCAATGAGGATTCTCTGCACCTTACATCCATGCACTCTTGTTGTAATTACTAGAGGGTCATCATACGGAGCTAGGATACCTTTTAAATCCAGTCTTGAGAAGCTAACTATGAGGGTATCCATATCTACCTTCTTTCTTTTATCATGTTTCACCTCTGTAGATGCCGAGTTTACGACCTCGGCTTTTGTTACTGACTTGACCTCTGCCACATGAGCCTTTCGATCCACGACCTCTGAACCTCCCCCTACTAAACCTACACAAATATTATTAAACCCAAAAGAGATCATTCCGACCCTCTTCACCGGGGCATTGTCATCTTTTGGTAGGAGGTCTGGATCGTCATCATCATCGTCATCAGAATCCTCTGCTCTTTCGACAGGGGTGTCTTCTTGGCATCTATCGTTTCGCTTATTCTTATGGTCATCTCTTCCCCCTTTGGAAGCTCTTCTATCCATGTACCTTCTGAGCTTCCCAGACTTTAACATCTTCTCGATCTCATCCTTCAAGTTAAAGCACTTGTCGATCACGTGGCCATGATCCTGGTGGAACTCGCACCATAGGTTCTTGTTCCTCTTATGTGGAGGAGCTTTTAGCTTCTCCATCTATCTTAGGGACCTATCATTATTTATCTCGTTGAGGATGTGTTCGTAACTCACAGTCAGAGGATTATAGTGCGCAAACTTGTTGTTCGCAACGCTCTTTTTTCCATCCTTATTTTGGAATTTCTCGCTTCTGCTTCCGTTTTCATCCTCATATTTTACAGCCATGGCTTCTTCAGCGTTCATGACCTTCTTAGCTATTGCTAATAACTCTGCCATGGACTTGGGAGTGTCTTCAGTAAGTTTCCACAGTAATTTCCCCTTCTGAAGTCCTCCAATAAGTGTTGTCATAGCTATATTCTATTCGTAATCCTCAACCTCCAATTTTTCTTTGTTAAATCTTGTAATGTAGTCTCTTAGGCTCTCGTTCTTGCCTTGCTTGACGTACAACAGATGAGTGGTCTTATTTTGAGGCCTTACCCTAAAATAAAAATTATGAATAAATCGTTCAGCTACGCCCTTAAAGTTCTCAATGGAGTTCTTCAGAAGAGAATTAAACCAAATATGAGCAGCTCCTGTTAAAGTCCCAAAGAAGGCCCGACACCTCATCTCATCTGGGATTGAGTAAATATCTGTTGCAGACTGATAGATCTCAATATGGTGTACAAGGTTGGTACTATCATCATACTTGGTAGACAACATAGGAGGTTTGAACTTTGCAGGGGTTGGGAAGTTCACTATCTTTGCCACAGATGGGGAGCCCTCTGAGAACCCTCTTTGTAGTGGGTCTCGACTTTTGATGAAATCCCCTATATTCTCTTCCAGCCGTTGGATTGAATCGTTCCATGATTTTACAACGTTGGCTTGGCTGAGGGTTCCCCAACCGCTGCACAACATCGGCTATTTACCTCCTCCTGCTCACTGTCTTGATAATGCTGGGGTTGGCCATGATGGGGTCGGCCTTGATGAGGCCGATGTCCCCCATTTTCCCTTTGTGAGCCTGCTACACTTCTAGATCTGTATAACCTCTGCTTGAGGTCATTAACTGGGTCGAGCCTTTCAAAGGCCGACCCTCTGCTCAAGCGATCAAAAGCTGATCCTATTTATTAGGCACCCCCATCTCTTCTGCCCCCACATCCTCTGCTCTGCTGGATAGGACGTACCGTGTTATTCAAAACCTTATACGACTCCCAACAGTCTTCTGGAGCATCCTCTGCCTCCGTATCGTCATACCTATCCTCAAGACAAGGGTTTCCTTGCCTCCCCAGACATAAACACCTAGGGTCAGCAACGTCCCTCCTCCATTGAGGAGTAGGTTGGTCTTTTTGCAATGCCTGGGGTGGTCCCCTGGCTTCAGGATGGGGTTGAGCAGTCGCCAGATTAATCATCTCCGGTGAGACCCCGGGTGGCCTCATTATATTTTGACTGAGCTGTGTAAATTTCTCCTTCATTGCTTGCTATATTGCAACCAAGGATCTCGAGTCTGCTGCCACCTCAGCCATTTCGAACTAGGGTGGTGCCTGGCTGGAACTAGGCCCTCCATCACCAGATGGCGAAGGAGGTAGTGGTAACTCCGGTGCCATATGTTGAAACTAAAGATCTTGTGAATAAGACTAACTTAATACCTTAAAAGACCTCTTTCAATGGTGAAACAGCTCCACGCAAGGGGTGAGGCCGGGTTCACCACCAGAGTCTCCGGTGAGGTTAAGCAGTAAAAAGGGAAGAGATAGTTTCTCGTTCCCACAGACGATGCCAAAATGACGATGCCGGAAATAGCAACACCAGATAAGGTGTTGACAAGCTCAAGGAAGTGATAACAATGGCAGCACAGGAGAATATATGTATGTATATATTTAAGGAGGTGAGGAGAAGAGGATGAACATCTGAATATAAGTGGTTCAGCTAATCTGGCCTACGTCTACTGTGAGTGTGTGTGAGTAATATCACTAAATGAAGGCACTAATGGTTATGGATATAATCTCTCAAGCTTTATCTCTCTACTGTATAAATTGACAGAGTTTTAGCTAGGGTTGCAATTATCAATCCCTTTATAAGGTTGATGATGACCTCTATATATGAGGCTTAGGGGGTGTAATGTACCCCCCAAGCATGCAATGAGCATATGCATGAAGATGACACCTGGCTGATCTTAACTAAGTAATGATGACCTCAATATTCCCTCACATGGAGGGACTGATTCAGTTATAACAGATTTATCCACGTGTTCCAATCCAAACATATGCGTGTAAAGGCTCCTCTCCATGTCTGATCTAATTATATAATGACCATGGCTGGGATGCCAGCCGAGGTTAGATATCTGGAACGTCGGCTATGGCCGATGTTGTTTTGACACTTGACGTTGAGACTGCGAGGCTTTGCTGATCTTAGGTGAACTTGTAACATTGGTTGTGGCCGACCTGATGGATAGCTGACTCTATGAGTCATGCAGACCTCAACTAATGCCCAATTATGGTGATACTTGCAACGTCGGTTGTGGCCGACCTGATGAAGGACGACATCGCTAATGGTGAATCTTGAGCTCTTGTTACCTCAGCCGTCATACAGGCCGAGGTTAATGTCTCTGAGCTGGCAGGTGCATTTTGTGCATATTAGGGATTGTTACAACCTCTAGAAATACAGGTATGGAAGTGGGAGAGTATCTCGATGGATTTTATCACGGGATTGCCAACATCACAAAGCGGTCATGATTCCATTTGGGTTATCGTCGATCATCTGACCAAGTCGTCACATTTCTTACCAGTACGTATAGATTACAATACGACTCGTTACGCCCAACTATTCATTGCGGAGATTGTAAGACTCCATAGGGTGCCCATCAACATAGTCTCTGATCGAGACAAGATTTTTGTGTCCCGTTTGTGGCAAATTTTTCAAGAAGCAATGGGAACCAAATTGTAATTGAGTACCTCCTACCACCCTTAACCGGATGGATGACGGAAAGAGTCAACCAGATGTTGGAGGACATGCTTAGAATGTGTGTACTTGACTTCAAAGGAGGATGGGAGCAATACCTTCCCTTGGTCGAATTTTCTTATAATAATTAGTACCAATTCACAATAGGTATGGCACCTTATGAAGCATTATATAGACGAACGCATAGATCATCTACTTATTGATTGGAAGTAGGGGATAATCAACTCCTTGGACCTGAAATGATCCAAGATACTTCTTCAAAGATTGAACTTATTCGCAACCGCATCCGAATCACTCAAGACCGTTAAAAGAGCTATGTCGATGCGAATAGAAGTCATATGTAATTAGAGGTAGGAGACCATGTTTTGGTACGGGTGTCACCAATGAAGGGCATAACACAATTTGGGAAGAAAGGCAAGCTTGCACCTCGCTATGTAGGCCCTTTTCCCATTATTGCTAAGGTAGGACCCGTAGCTTATCAACTCGCCATACCGGAATGCCTACAACAGATTCATGATGTGTTTCATGTTTCTTCCTTGAAGAAGTACAAAAGGTGTGACGGAGCCCACTGGCACATTCCTTTGGATGATATTGAATTGTAACCCGATATTTCATACGAGGAACAACCAGTTGAAATCTTAGATCACGGAGAGTGTAGGCTAAGGTTGAGGGTGGTGCCCTTGGTTCGTGTCCAATTGGGACATCACACTGCCAAGGAATTGACATGGGTGCGTGAGGACGATATTCGAGAGAAGTATCCGCACCTCTTTTTACAAGGTATGCCTGAATTTTGAGGGCAAAATTCTCTTATAGGGGGGAGTATGTAATACCCCTTATTTTTGAGTAATTGTTTTTATATTAAATTGCTATGTGGGTTAAGTATATAAGTTGGAGTAAATATTATTTTAAGTGATTTAAGAGATAATATTTACTGTTAAATAAATGTAAATAGCATCATATAATGTTTTATTGCGTCGTTGTGCCTAAAGCGATGGGTATGGCTTCTATTCCAATTGAATCATTATCGATAATTAAAATGATATTAGAACATGAAATGATTTACGTTATCCCGGATGCCAATTTAGAGGGCGCGGTTAGTCCGAAAATGGTTGAGATAGTCAAAATAAGTATCATGTTGTATTTTTGGGTTCCGAGTACTTTTGACAGGTTATGACTTAATTATGTTGTTACGAGTCATTTTAATTGTGTATTAACATTTAAAGTTGGAATTTAGTGTAAATGGAATTTAATCTTCCAACAACATTTATTCTCATTTATATCTTCTAAACCTAGAAAGAGAGAGAGAGAGAAAGAGAATTTGGTAGAAAAAGGAGAGAAAAGGAAGAGAATTGAAGACTGGAACTTGAATTTGTTGCTACCAGAAGAAAATCCAGGACTACAACCCTAAGGCAAGTTTCTAACTTGTAAATGTAAGATTTAATGTGGATAAATTGTAGTGATAGTTGTGTATTTAGAAGAATTGAACAAATTGTGGGTTTTGAGAAATCTTGGTGTTTAACCCTTAGATCTTGATGTTTGAAAGAGTTGAGTTCATTATAGTGGTTTATTGTGGTGTAGAAAGGTTGTGGTAATGTTGTTAGATGATGGGGTTGTGAGATGGGAAGAAATTAGGGTTAGAGGTTTGGGTTTGGCTTATTAAAAGAGGGGTTTGGACGTGAGATCTGGTGAGCGCGGTCGATCGCGGTCCATAGCCTGATTGACCGGGCCTAAAGAGAAAAGCCCATTGCTTCTCTCGATAGGCATATTTAAAAAGCGCGGTCGATCGCGGTCTCATGACCGTTCGACCGGGCTTTAAGGATTAGGCTTACTGCATTTCTTCTAATGCAAAACCTTAGAAGTGCGATCGATCGGGGGTCAGGGGCCGGTCGACCGGTCCCCTATTTTTCACTTGAAAATTTAGTTTTCCTTAGCTCATTTCTTTTACGGTTTAGACTTAGGAACCTTCTTGTATGAAGTAAAACTAGAGTATTAGAGTCTATTATTAAGGGAATCGAGAACCAAGGTTAGAAATTGATTGTTGGGGCTTAGTTCGGGAATCGATTATTAGTTGTTAGATGAAGGTTAGGGTCCTTTTCATATAGCGTAGGGGTGTTCAGAAAACCGAATGGACCGGCGGATCGAACCGGACCGTTATAATTTTACCATTTTTTTTAATCGGTCCGGTCCAGTTTTTTTTTATAGACCGGTCTAACCGGTTTGATCCTCGGTCTTCCTTAATAAATGCCCGGTCTGGACCGACCCGGACTGGTTACTATAATATATATGTATTTAATTATATTTATATATATATATATATTAGTAATAACACACGCATGCACACACAAGTTAGTAAGGGCCCTTACTAAAGGGTATGCACGTCTAAAATAAAAAAAGAAAGAAAGGAAAGAAAACCCTAGATCTAAACAAACACACACACATAACACATTTCTATTTCTCTTATCCTTTTCTGCTCTCTCTCTCTGTTTTCGTTTTCTCACCTCACGAAAATGGAACACCCGGCCAATACTTTCCTTCCTGGAACACCCAGCCAATACTTTCCTTCCTGTGCCATTGCTGCTACCCTCTCACAGCCATGGGTCGTCGCTGGCAGCCACTTCTACACTCAGGTATTCCGCTGGCAGCAACGCACAAATGTGCTTGTGCTTAAGAAGCTCTTCCAGCTCTTCCGCAGGCAGCGATGCACAACACACATTACAATTCACTTCTATACTCAGGTATTCCTCGAATACTTATCAAACACTCAGGTACTTTTTTTTTTGTGACACACACGCACTCTCTTATTAATGTCACAATCAAATGAATATTCACATGTAATATATATAAAATAAAAGTAATGTAAAAAATGAAGCTGGGCTTTACAACTGTATTGGGGTAGTTTTTATTGTAATATTTGGGCAGTTTTTATGATATAATTTGGGCAGTTTTTATTTTTAAAAAGATTATTTCAATAAGATTAGGACCGACAAGTTTGACCGGGATGACCATACGAAAAACTAGACCGACTAAGCCTGGAAAACCGGTTTAATTGGTCCGATCTTGGTCCTTTTTTTAAGGACCGGTTTAATCGGTCCGGTCCTTAAATTTATTAAAAATCGGATGGGACCGGACCTCGAACACCCCTAATATAGTGAGCTAGTCTAGGACTGGGGGGAAGTAGGGTTATATAATTGTGGACTTTTAGACTTGGGATGAGGTAATAGTATAATATGAAGATAATTGAATGTTGTGTTTTACGTCGTTAAACACATATGGCTCTGGATATAATGTAATGTACATTGTTCAATTGGCATACCTTGTGAATATTGATTTTCATATACATACCTCTCTAAATGCTATCATAAGGGAAGTTACGCGAATGAGGTGAAGTCCCCTGGCTAGTGAATGCAGTGTGAATATAGTCCTCGGCCATAGGACCGATTGGTATATTGTGTTGTTATTTTATTCGAAGTGAGGTAATTCCGGGTATGGTTATGACTCACTGTCGAAGGTATATGGCCGCTTTCCACGCGATGCGATTTAGGATGCCCAAGTTGTCTTGGTGTTAGGCCCTGGAAGATGATAGCTATTTAGGGGCGCATCCAGTGGGGTGACTCCCGGAAGGATGGTCTTAGAATCGTTATATATTATGATTATAACTATTCTACCGAATGTGACATTTTATAAATGGCTAAAGCATTTTTTATAAATCAACTGTTTGGAATAAGTTTCCTAATGAGGAATGGACTAGTCAAGTCATATTGTGCAAAACTGTATTATAAGCTTATTAAGTTGAAATTGAGTTATTTATCTTGCATTAATGCATAGTTAACACCATATATGATGTTGCGCTAGGTTGTGCATTTTAGTTGAGAGGTGAGGATTATTCTTAATATGAAGAGCGAGATAGGCTTGTTCATGTTGTTATATATTCATAACTGTCATACATTTTATTCACATGTATATCATATCAAATCGGGCCCTGACCCGTTTATATCTCTTTGTTTTGTATGGATTCTATTTACGTCCAGGTGCTCCGCCACAAGGACGCCCGTGTTGACCCTTCCATCCAAGTGTCCAGGAGCTATAACATTTTTGCGGATGTTGTAGGATATTTATTGTAGACGCCTCTATCTTTTGTGTACTCTAGTTATGATCAGTATAAATATTCGGGCGTGTTGCCCAAGTTTTGTACTTGCTTATATATTGTGATATTTATTTTTAATACTCGGTGTAACCGCTTGTACTGGTCTGTTAACTGACAACTTATTCGGTTATTATGTTGTGTATGATTGTGAAACTGTTATCCATCTTTATTTATATCCACCATTTTTTTAATTGGATTGTCTAAATGGTTTTCTTTAAACTTACAAAATTAATTTGACATTCATTTTCTAAAATAATTGGTGGTTATCTCATATTATTATTTTCACGACAGTGATGCTAAGAATGAACCATCTATGATTCCTGTATTTATTGGAGTATCGGGCTGGCCACCTCTTACTTTAATAAGCGGGGTGTCACAGAGACCAGGCTGTGGTGGCATGAGTACCAGAGGTTGGGTCAGATATTAATTGATTCGGTCAGAAGCTTCTTGGAAGGCCTCGTTCCAAACCTTGGTTCAATCCTTTCGGGGGAGTTTGAAGATAGGTTCGCAGATGGAGGTTAGCTGGCTGATGAACCGGCTGATGTATTACAATTTCCCAAGGAATCCACGGACTTCTTTCTGCATTTGGGGAGGTGGCATCTCAAGTATGGCTTTCAACTTGGCAGGATCTGCTTCTATCCCCTTCTCACTGACCATAAATTTGAGAACACACTATATATTGACTCACTTAAGTCTACATATACATGAGTTACAAGTAGTTTAGATATGTTGACAAAATAGGTTAGTATAGTTTGAGAACTCCATTTCCTCAAAGGTACATCCTTCATGAAGAAATTCAGTCCAAAAAGAACCTTCAAAGGGAAGTTAATTCTAAACCCTAAAAACCACAATTAGGACACTTGCACTGCATCATACATACCATCTATTGCGTTAATTTTTTTTAACACTTCACATCTTTGTAAAATCAATTTAATTCAATTCAAAATCATTTTATATATTTTAATAATTTTTAAGGAATTTTGAATTAATTAAAATTTGGTTTTTAAAAGTTTTGTGGGCTAAAGTTGAATTTTAGAAACTTGATTTCTATGCTGATTATTTGGCTGGGTAGAATCCGAAAGCGCTAGAGAGTTGGAGGTGTGCCTTGTAATTATTTTTAAAACACGCGTTTTAAATCCCATTTGGTGCATACACGTGGTGGCTTCCCAACGAGGCGATTTGTGTTTTCTCTTAGACACAAAATGCGTATACCATCTCAGCCCTTGGATCAACTTCATCAACGATTTGCATGCATTGGGGGTCAATCCGTGTGACCCAAGCTTTAACCAATCAGTGTTAGTTTAATCCACCGCTTGTGATGAACCGTTGGATCTTAGTCAACTCAAATAGACTCAAGCTCAGCCATTAGATTGATTTCAATGTTCTCGATCCTTCGTTGCTCAGTATGAAAAGAGACCAAGTCTTAACATTTTGAGACTTTTTCCATTTCGTTAAATCTGAGAGAAAAGAGAGAGTAGAGAGAATATAGAGAAGGGAGATAAGGGAGAAGAGAGGGAAAAAAGAGAGAAATTAGAAGAGGAAACCCTAGTTTCTTCGTAGATCCAAACCTCTGTGAGATTTCTCCCTAACCAAACACCAAAACCTAAAAGTCCCATACATCAGAAAACCCACCTTTTGAGAGTTAGATCCTTCTAGGGTTTTTGTGTTGTTGGTTTTGCGTTTTTCATTTGAAGACGTCTTCAAATTTTTGATTCTCTCAGAACTCATATCTAAGAGAGATTTAAGTTTCATTATTGAAACTGAGTCTTTCTAAAAGAGAACATCTCACGATTATAGTTTTCTGTTTCTCTTTTTAGATCTAGCATTTTAGATCTATTTTGTTTCAACCAGTTTTTGAAATAAAAAAACTTCTGTTTTTAAAAATAAGTTTTCAGATCTAATGAGTTGTGTGTTTCTAATTTTTATTTCATATTTTATGAAATACTAGTGTTAAAAAATAAAAGAAACACAAAAGAACTCGTGCTAAAGTTTTAAGGTGTACAGATCTGAAAATAAGTTTTATATATCAAAATTTGTTGAATCAATCCTTGCATGTTAAGTCCGAGTCTGTTTTATTAAAGTAGACTTCCAGTCTAGTTTGGATCTCAATTGGAGGTTTACAATTTCAAAAATATTTTCAAAACCTCGAAATTGTTTAAGACCTTGAACCGTCTTTCGAGCAAGGTATTCTTGAGATCTGTGGTTTAATTAAAGATCAAGAAGTCTTTGCTTGAAAAATTAAGATTCAGAAATAACTCTCATATTAGAACTATTGTTATTTGTTAGGATTGTTTGTATAAATTCTTGAGAGGGTGAGTAACATGTTTGCATGTAGTATCACATCACAAACACTATTTCACACGAACACTTAGACACTATGGTTATGTTTGAGAATATTGAATTTGAAAGAGTTGTTGGAATCTGAATTCAAAGTGAAGGAGATCAAGGAAAAGGCAAAGAAGCATCAAGAAAAGATCAAGTGCCAAGTCAGAATACCTTTGAAGTGGAGAATCTCATGTAGGTACATTCTGAACTTAGGTTAGGATCTTTGTGGTTTGCTTAAGTGTTGTAACTTGATTTTTATTCTAGTGGAACTTTGTTTTGTGGCGTAGAGGTCACCGTGGATGTTTCCCCTGCTTAAGGGTTTTACCACATTAAAAATTCCTGTGTCTATTTCTATGAATGTTCTTAACTGTTGTTGTGATTGGGACTGCATGATAATTTTACTAGATGTTTATTAGATTTAAAAAAAAGAAGGTAATCAACTATCAAATTTATTCCATACATTCAGAAACAGACGTTATAACACATCTTGTGTTTTTCGAAAAGAGTTTTGCCCAAAAAGTTTATTCGGAGTTTACACAACCATAACATTTTGTTATCAACTTTGTAAACAAAGCTTTTAGTTTTAAAGCGTTTCTTCAACTGGTATCAGAGCAGGAACACCTTTTGTGATCCTGAAACTTGAGAATTTTTTTTCGAAACTTCTTTCTGAAATATTTCTGAATATGGAAGAAAAATTTGAGAAGTTGGGTAACCTATCCAGACCACCACTCTTTGATGGAAATAATTTTTCGTACTGGAAGGTGCGAATGACTGCTTTCATTTAAGGAACCATGGGTGATGAAGTCTGGGAAATGATTGAAACTAGATATGAACATCCTACTAAACCTACTTCTGAAACCAATCCAACAAGGATTAAGAAACTTCTCAGTGAACTTACTAAGGAAGGGAAAAAACTTTCTCTTGATAATAACAAAGGAAAGACTGCCATCTTTATGTCAATAAACGAATATGAATTCAAAAGAATATCCATATGTTCTACTTCTAAATAGGCATGGGACACTTTAGTCATTTATCATGAGGGTGATGAACGTGTCAAAGCTGAAAAAACTCAAATGCTCATACAACAATATAATACCTTGATTACGAATGACAATGAATCTTTTGACGACTTCTACATAAGGTTAACTGAAATTTTTACAAAACTTCATGTCAATGGTGTAACCTACAGTAGAATGGAATTTGTTTCAAATATTCTTAGGTCATTGTCATCTAAATTTGATAACAAGAGATATGCTATTGAAGAAATGAATGACCCAGACATGACTCCTGAATTACTTAGCAGTAAACTGAGGACTGTAGAATTGGAACTAGACTTCAAAAAAAAATTGACCAGACAGAGTAGTAGAGCCTCTAGTTCTAATGTTGTGTTTTCATCTAAACTACTAGTGCTTACATTGAACTCTATAGACTTGGATACTGACTGTCTTGAAAACAGTGATTTAGAAAACCTTGAAAATGAAATAGCTCTTATGAGCAAGCATTTCAAAAAGATTTTGAAATTTAGAAATGCTTTAGCCTCTAAACAAGGCAAATCAAATTATTAAGGTAATCAATCTCACAGACCTCATGACAGAGAGAATACCAAACACACTTATGACAGTAGGAGGAATTATGATACCAACAAACCTAAAACTGACATAAAAGATTTCAAGTGTCACCGTTGTGGTATCCTAGGTCACTATGCTAGTAAATGTACAACTAGTTTTAACAACAATAACAAGGCAATATGTGTAAAACATGGGAGGACTCTAGTGATTCTGATGAGGATGAAACTGAGTCGACCCAGATGAATGAGAACTGCATGTTTTTCTTTGCTAAGATAATATATAATGATGATGCATACTTGCCTGTTCATGAACCTGCTATGCCTATTGATGTTATTAATAATATTAATGATAATTTTGTTCCTATTACTGCTGAAAGACTGTGTGTGATTCAAAGTGCGAATGTTAATGACGAAGTGAATGTGTGCATGAGTAAAGAACATAATAAAATCATAGGTGACGATTCACATGATGCACATAGTGAGTTTGATGATGACCTGCCTGATTTACATGAATTATACACTAAAACGGTTAAGAAGAGTGCTTGCCTAGAAAAGATGATAAAAACCTTAAGTGAGCATATCGATTTGCTTATCCAAACCATTAGGAAGAACACTGAAGATTATATTGCCCAATGTGCTGGTCATGAGACTGAGATTGAGAATTACAACTTGAAAATAAATTCTTTGATTCAAAAGAACTATGAATTTGAACAAAAATATAAGGCAACCCTTATTGAATTAGAAGAGTCAAAGCAAAAGGTTTCAAATGTTTTTAAAAAATGTCAACATTTTGAAACACAAACCAAGACTTATGAAAAAATTGTTACTAAAAGCAAATTTGAGTCTGAAGATAAGTATAGCCTAGGTTTTGGAGAAATAGTGCACACAAGTAAGACCAAAGTTTCTCCTGAAAATGTTACTTTTGTAAAACAAGGCCAAACTTCTTAGAATGTTCAAAAAGGTGAACCTAAGCTCAATGTCTCTCAAACAACACATAATCAGTATGATCAAGAGTTTAAACCAAACTGTCAAACCAAATATGTTTGTCCTTTTGCCAGAGACCAAAGATAGAAACCTAAACCCAATAATGACTGGACTACTCTACCCAATAGATCCAAGCCAATCTTCAAAGACTTTAGTAAGAAAGTTAAGTCCTATACACATCAGTACCGTTCCTACTACGATATTTTTGACATACTCCAGATGAGTGTTTTTAGAAAAGGACATACACTTCTACCTACCAGAACTTTAACTATTCTAGGAAATCCAGAAACACTTATATACTTCCTAGACAGGCCACAAACAACTCTAACTCTAAAAAGAAAAAAAAGAGGGTCCAAGACTAAGAAGAAATCATTTAGAAAGAACCCTTAAACCTTTTAAAAGTTAAAAGGACACAAAAATGTTAAAACTAAGACTAATTGGATTAGAAAAGATGATTTACTACCCCATCTCAAGTGAAATATTGTCATTTTTGCTTTAAAGGCACAAAGCACTTCAACTGGATGGTATTTAGACTCCGGATGTCCTAAATATATGACCGAGGATGAAATAAAATTAAAAAATAAGATAGACTTCCTTGGAGGTAGTGTCATGTTTGGAGATGGTGTTTCATCTCAGATCATAGGTAAGGGAACATTGAGTGAGCAAGGGCTTCCTGAACTTAATGATGTTTTATTAGTTAAAGGCCTTAAAGCCAATCTCTTAAGTATATCACAATTCTGTGACTCGAATCACTCGGTTACCTTTTCTAAAAATGATTGCCAAATTATAGATGAAAAAGGTAATTGTATTTTGACAGGAAACAGAACCCCGAAAAACTGTTACACAGTAATTCCAAATTCTGAATCTTGTAATATTGCCAGATTAGAGGATTCTGATATTTGTCACAATATATTGGGATACACAAATTATGATAACCTTAGAAGATTGAGTTCCCAAGAGATAGTTAGAGGTTTACCAAAAATTAAAAATTCTTTTAATCCTGTATGTGGACCTTGTCAAGAAGGGAAAATAAGTAAATCCCCACACAAGAAGGTTGAAGATATCCTTACCACTAAGCCCCTAGAACTTATCCATGTGGACCTCATGGGTACCTCTAGAACTGTTAGTTTCTATGGAAACTCTTACATCCTAGTTATAGTGGACGACTATACAAGATATACATGGGTAGATTTTATGAAACATAAATTCGAAACCTTTAATGACTTCTTAAGAATCCTATTGAGAATTGAGAATGAGAAGGATACCTAAGTATGTCGAATTAGGAGTGATAGAGGTGGAGAGTTCAAGGACTGTAGAATCTCTGAGTATTGTGTAGCTAATGGCTATAAACATGAGTTTAGCGCTCCCAAAACCTCGCAACAGAATGGTGTAGCTGAACGTAAGAATCGGACTTTACAAGAAATGGCTAGGGTTATGTTACATGCTAAGAATATCCCTAGATACTTTTGGGTAGAAGCTATCCAAACCGCGTGTCACATTATTAATCATATCCACCTCAGAAAAAATTCCAAAGAAATATCTTATGAGTTATGGTTCAATAAAAAGCCAAACTTAAAATATTTTAAAACCTTCGGTAGTATCTGTTATATCTACAAAGATAGAGAGCACCTTTCAAAATTTGATACCCGAGGAGAAAAGGGATTTTTTCTTGGATATTCTCAAAATAGTAGGGCTTTGCGTGTTTTCAATAATAGAACCAAAACTATTATGTAATCAATTAATGTAATTGTAGATGACACAAGTGTAAGAAGTAGTGACAGTCAACTAGTAACATTTGATGAGGACGAATCTGTTTTACTCACTGATCCTCACGATGATGCTAATTTATTTCCACCTGAGAATCCTTCTGTACCCACCTGGGTTTCTAAAGATCACCCCATTGAAACCATTGTCGGTAACCCTTCGGAACCAGTTCGAACTAGATCCCAACTTCTATAAGTGGCACAATATTCTTTTTTTGTTTCTCTTGAGGAACCTAAAAATGTTAATTATGCCCTTAATGAATCATTTTGGATAAATGCTATGCAAGAAGAGCTAATCCAATTTAAGAGTCATGATGTTTGGAATCTGGTTCCTAGACTTAAAGATTCAAAGGTTATTGGCACGAGATGGATTTTTAAAAACAAAACTGATGAAAATGGGGAGGTCATTAAAAATAAAGCTAGGTTGGTTGCACAAGGTTACTCTCAGATTGAGGGAATTGATTTTGACGAAACCTTTGCACCCGTTGTTCGTCTAGAATCAGTTCGTCTCCTTCTAGCAATTTCGTGTCATATGCAGTTCAAATTATTCCAAATGGATGTTAAATCCGCTTTTCTAAATGGAATTTTGTCTGAAGAAGTTTACATAGAACAACCCAAAGGATTTGCTGATCCTATACACCCAGACCACGTCCTTAAGATTAAGAAAGCCTTGTATGGTTTGAAACAAGCTCCTAGAGCTTGGTACGAACGACTATCTACCTTCTTAGTGTCTCATAATTTTGTTCGTGGCGGAAACGATCAAACATTATATGTTAGAAAGGAAAACCAACACGTCTTAATCGCACAAGTACATGTGGACGATATTATTTTTGGATCCAGTTGTCCTAAACAAGTAGATAATTTTTCTGATATCATGCATACTAAATTTCAGATGTATCTAATGGGTGAACTACAATATTTTTTGGGTTTACAAGTTAAAGAATGCAGTGATGGTCTTTTTATTTCCCAATCCAAGTATGCTGCAGATTTAGTTAAAAAATTCGGCTTTGAAAATGCTAAACCTTCTAGAACCCCCATGAGTATTTCAACTAAACTATCTAAGGATGATAATGAGAAAAATGTTGATCCCACTCTTTATAGAAGTATGATAAGGAGTTTACTCTATCTTAACGTGTCTCGACCTAATATATCCTTTGCCGTGTGTATCTGTGCTAGATATCAAAGTAACCCTAAAGAGTCTCACCTATTAAGTGTAAAAAGGATTCTTAAATATGTTAAGGGTACTCTAAAATTTGGTACTTGGTACATAAAAGATACAACAAGTTCTATTGTTGGATATACCGATACTGATTGGGCCGGTTGTACTGATGATAGTAAGAGAACTTCTGGTGCTTGCTATTACGTAGGCAATAATCTTTTAGGTTGGTCGTGTAAGAAACATAATTGTATTTCATTATCTAGCGCCGAATGTGAATATATAGCAGCTGGTAGCTGTTGTGCTCAATTACTATGGATTAGACAGATGCTTAGTGATTATGGTATCACCGAAAATTAATTAACCATGTTCCGTGATAACCAAAGTGCCATTAGTATTTCAAAAAATCCTGTAATGCACTCTCGTACTAAGCAAATTAAGATTAGACATCATTTTATCCGTGACCTTGTCGAATCCAAAGACCTCACTATTGAATATCTGAACACTCAAAAGCAGCTCGCAGATATTTTTACCAAACCTTTAGACAATATTCAATTTGAGTATTTGCGAACAGCCATAGGCATGATCACTATCAATCAATCTCCATATTTTTGTGCTTTATACCCCTTATATATTTGAGAAAAATTGGGGGAGAAGATCTTGAGTATTGTTTAGCGACTTTTCTATCTATTCTATCTATTCTTGATTCTAACTCAACTAATATGCCAATTTAGTATTTATCTTGTTACAGTCACTTCACACCTATTGTACATCTTGTTTATATTTTGTAGGGTATTGGTCTGTACATAGTTGAGTAATGTATTTTCTTTACTTTATTTTCGGTTCTAGGATGGCAATGGGTAGTTAGAATTTTTGTATAGGACACATAGGATTTCTTTTCATTTTTGGCCCAAGAGTACATAATACTCAAGGGAGTTTTGTCTCTAATATCCAAAGGGGGAGATTGAGAACACATTATATATTGACTCACTTGAGTCTGCATATATAGGAGTTCCAACTAGTTTGGATATATAGACAAAATAGGTTAGTATAGTTTGAGAACTCCATCTCCTCAAAGGTACATACTTCATGAAGAAATTCAGTCCAAGAAGAACCTTCAAAGGGAAGTTAATTCTAAACCCTAAAAACCACAATTAGGACACTTGCACTGCATCATACATACCATCTATTGTGTTAATGTTTTTTTTCAACACTTCACATCTTTGTAAAATCAATTTAATTCAATTCAAAATGATTTTATATATTTTAAATAATTTTCAAGGAATTTTGAATTAATTAAAATTTGGTTTTTGAAAGTTTTGTGGGCTAAAATGGAATTTCAGAAACTTGATTTCTTTGCTGATTATTTGGCTGGGTAGAATCCTAAAGCGCTAGAGAGTTGGAGGTGTGCCTTGTAATTATTTTTAAAACACGCGTTTTAAATCCCATCTGGTGCGTACACGTGGTGGCTTCCCAACGAGGCGATTTGTGTTTTCTCTTAGATACAAAATGCGTATACCATCTCAGCCCTTGGATCAACTTCATCAACGATCTGCATGCGTTGAGGGTCAATCCGTGTGACCCAAGCTTTAACCAATCAGCGTTAGTTTAATCCACCGCTTGTGATGAACCGTTGGATCTTAGTCAACTCAAATAGACTCAAGCTCAGCCATTAGATTGATGTCAATGTTCTCGATCCTTCGTTGCTCAGTATAAAAAGAGACCATGTCTTAGCATTTTGAGACTTTTTCCATTTCGTTAAATCTGAGAGAAAAGAGAGAGTAGAGAGAAGATAGATAAGGGAGGGAAGAGAGAAGAGAGGGAAAAAAGAGAGAAATTAGAAGAGGAAACCCTAGTTTCTTCGTAGATCCAAACCTCTGTGAGATTTCTCCCTAACTAAACACCAAAACCTAAAAGTCCCATACATCAGAAAACCCACCTTTTGAGAGTTAGATCCTTCTAGGGTTTCTGTGTTGTTGGTTTTGTGTTTTTCGTTTGAAGACGTCTTCAAATTTTTGATTCTCTCAGAACTCATCTCTAAGAGAGATTTAAGTTTCATTACTGAAACTGAGTCTTTCTAAAAGAGAACATCTCACGATTATAGTTTTCTGTTTCTCTTTTCAGATCTAGCATTTTAGATCTATTTTGTTTCAACGAGTTTTTGAAATAAAAAAACTTCTGTTTTCAAAAATAAGTTTTCAGATCTAATGAGTTGTGTGTTTCTAATTTTTATTTCATATTTTATGAAATACTAGTGTTCAAAACTAAAAGAAACACAAAAGAACTCGCGCTAAAGTTTTAAGGTGGACATATCCGAAAATAAGTTTTATATATCAAAATTTGTTGAATCAATCCTTGCATGTTAAGTCCGAGTCTGTTTTATTAAAGTATACTTCTAGTCTAGTTTGGATCTCAATTGGATTTTTACAATTTCAAAAATATTTTCAAAACCCTGAAATTGTTTAAGACCTTGAACCGTCTTTCGAGCAAGGTATTCTTGAGGTCTGTGGTTTAATTAAAGATTAAGAAGTCTTTGCTTGAAAAATTAAGTCTTTGGAGTGAAGAATCTCATGTAGGTACATTCTGAACTTAGGTTAGGATCTTTGTGGTTTGCTTAGGTGTTGTAACTTGATTTTTATTCTAGTGGATTTTTGTTTTGTGGCGTAGATGTCACCGTGGATGTTTCCCTTGCTTAAGGGTTTTACCACATTAAAAATCCATGTACCTATTTCTGTGAATGTTCTTAACTGTTGTTGTGATTGGGACTGCATGATAATTCTAGTAGATGTTTATTAGATTTAAAAAAAAAAATGAAAGGTAATCAACTATCAAATTTAATCCATACATTCAGAAACAAACATTAGAACACATCTCGTGTTTATCGAAAAGAGTTTTGCCCAAAAAGTTTATTCGAAGTTTACACAACCATAACATTTTGTTATCTACTTTGCAAACAAAGCTTTTAGTTTTAAAGTGTTTTTTCAGAATCCCAAGAGTTTCCCCTTGGTAACACCGAAGGCACATTTCCGTGGATTGAGTCTCATCTGATACCACCGCAGTCGTTCGAAGAATTTTTGGAGAGTGGGAACATGTCCTTCTCTAGTCTTGGATTTGATAATAATATCATCCACATAGACCTCGACTTCTTTGTGAATCAAATCGTGCAGAATTTTTGTAGCATCCCTCTGATAGGTTGGCCCATCATTCTTGATACCAAATGGCATAACAATGTAGCAAAAGGTTCCCCATGGGGTGATGAACGCGGCCTTTTCTTGGTGATCTAGGTGCATTTTGATTTGGTCGTATCCGACAAACCCATCGATGAATGACTTAAGAGCATGACTGGTTGTGTTGTCCACGATCATGTCGATATTGGGTAGTGGGTAATCATCCTTGGGAGAGGCTTTGTTCAAGTCCCGGTAATCTACGCACATCCGAACTTTCCCGCCTGATTTTAGCACATGCACTATGTTGGCTAGCCATGTGGGATATTCGATCACGCGAATGGAGCCCACGTTCAATGGTTTGACCACTTCTTATTTGACTTTGAGCGACCATTCGGTGTAGAGCTGTCTCAACTTTTATTTAACCGGCTTGTAATCTGGAAGAGTGGGGATCTCATGTTGAGCTATTTTTGGATCAATGCCGAGCATATCGTCATAGGACCATGCAAAAACATCCACGAATTCCTTCAGTAATTCTTCGAGTTGCGCGCGCTCATGCTCGTCGAGGGTAGCCTCTATCCTAATCTCACGCAATTGGCTACTAGAACCGAGGTTAACAACAACAGTTTCTTCTTCATTAACTTGAACGCAATTATGTTATTTGTTATTAGCCTTATTTAGATCAGTTAAGAATTGTTCATTTATAAAATCATCATCATCAAAAGTTTGATTAGAATCTAAATAATTAATGTAAGGCACATCAAGATACTCAAAATCTTCATTTATTTCACTGATAGGAAAAAACATTAAGAACCTCATCAAAGGAGGTCTCGATCACATTAGAGTAAGGATAGACAATAGAAGAAGAGACGGGGTCAACATTGAGGTTAGGTGGTATTTCAACAAGTAGAACTGACGCAACATGCCAGTTGAGGAAAGGTGTATCAACAGCTTTAATCAGGTGGGATGGATCCAGTGATGTAGTGCTTGAATGAACCATGCAGAGTACCAGGCCCAGTGTCTGTAAGTTAAACAAATCCTCAGTGTCATTTCCCTCGAAATCTTTGGTATCTTTGATGATCGGTTGTACATAGTGTTGGGAGCTTTCGGCCCATGGGTAGCTATCTTGGAAAAATATCTCCATTCCAAGCTTCATCTTCTTAGCTATATGGTCAAACCATGGTTCCAAAAAGTCACAAAAGAGGAAGTCTTTGCCCTCTTTAATGAATCATCCATTCAAGGAGTCACCTGGGATAGTCTGGATGCAGTCTAATCTTCTCTTTAGTCGAGACTGGCAGATTATTCTGAGCTCTTGTTCTGATGGTTGATACACCAAACCACAAGGAGGGAAATCTTTTTTCAGTAGAATGGGATCAATTAGCCCTTGCTGTCTTTGTCCTAACCCCAGTTCGGGCATGAAGTGCATGTTTTTGAACATTTTAATCACATTGACGTTGCTATGAGGTTCGTATTCTAGACAAACCCTTTCTCTAAAATCATCCCCTGTCGGGAGTAGAAGTAGCTAAACTCAGAATCCTGATAGGATCATATCATTTGTCCCGTGATATATCTCAAAGATTGGATTACTGGTACTTGCACCCTCGACATTATCGTCGTTGCCCAGAATGGTGATGACTCGTCTGTCGACGAAGAACTTCAATTTTTGATGGAGCGAGGAAGACACACCCTTGTTACTGTAGAGCCAAGGTCGTCTAAGTAACATGTTGAAACAAGCTAGGATGTCAATAACATGGAATTCAACGACAGGGTTTATAGGGCCCGCCCCTATTACAAGTTTTATGGATTCCATCACTTCCCGACGGGTATTATCATAGGCACATACAACAGCGAAGGTTAAAGCGAGGTCACTTTCCTTTAGTCCTAAGCATTTAAAGGTTTTTAATGGGCAAACATTCAATGCGGATCCATTATCGACAAGAGAGAGTGGTAAGATCTTCCTCATAACTTCGACGGAGATGTTGAGTGCATGATTGTGGTTTGGCATTCCGAGGATTTCTTTTTTGGAAAAGGATAACATTCGGGTAGAGGTCAGGGATCCGACTAAATTTATTATTTCTTCTGGTGTGGTAGAAGGAGAAACTGTGGGTCCAGTGAGCTACTTTATCAAAGTATTTATATGCAGCTGAGAAGACATGAAAATCACCCATAGAGTGATGTTAGCTTGAGTTTTCTTTAGTTGATCGAGGATCTTGATTTCCTCTAGGGTCATCTCTAGCATATGAAGGTTTTCAACACCCTTCCCTTTGTCATTGGCTGGTAGTAAGCTTGGGATCTGGTAATGCCTCCCTGATCTGGTAAAGTGATTTACTGAAGAAGGGAAGAACATGAACCCTATTTCTTTATCAATCTCGGGTTGTTATGCTACTTTACTTATTTCTCCGAGGAGTTCTTCAAATGATATCATCCCACACATATCGAATACTGGGCCAGTTTTCTCTAAAGCTAGATCTCTATTTGAATCTTCGAATCCTTCCCCCAATCCGGTGGTAATAATTTTATCTTTCCATGCAAAGTCAATGCATTCCATGACTTCAATAGCTTCTTCATACAGGTCCTCCCATTCTCCGTGGAGGTATAAAGGTGAAGGGACCAAGTGCCCTTGTAACTTCAGAGTATCAAGTAACTCAGTCATACCACAAATATTATTGGTTTGCCTGAATAATTTTGCCATGATCTGGACAACGTCATCTAGGCTGACTTCATCAGTTGGTACCACCCAACTGTCTGAGTTTCGGGCCCATTCCCGTGCTTCTAAGAACAGTGTACTGAACTTCTGGCAATCAATGATCACCTGCGAGGGCAGTTTCAGCCCAAACTTTAGGAGTTGGTTTAATACTTCTGATAATTCCATACTTTTATTTTCAGAACGGGTAAGGACAGGGATGCATGCTCTGGTAAGGAGCAGGGTGTAGGAGGAAATATGGGCAAGTTTGGAGAGATTTGGGATAGCATATGGGCGTCATTTGAGTTGAGGGATCAAATTCTGGGTTCCCTTATAGGAATATGGCATTGACATGATTTGGGAGTGGTTTGTGAGTAGTGTTTGGCTTAGGATTGGCTGGTGGGGCAATGGTACCCTGGTCAATTAGTCCTTGGATTATGTTTTGAAGGTGAAAACATTGGTCGGTGGTATGGCCAGCAGTTTGGTGAAAGGCGCAATGGGCATCTGCCTTGAAGTTTCTTGTAAGTGGATTTGGCAATGGACGCGGGTCCAAGGGTTTGATAAGGTCTTGGCTTAATAGGGCTTGATAAACTTTGGAGGTAGGGCGACTTTCTGCTGCCTAGGAGGTGGTCGGTTGATAGATGTTATTGATGGTTGAGACTGCAGCATTGACAGGTTTATCATATTTTTTGGGAGTGAACTGTTCGGACACTTTCTTTGGTTCAACCTCTATTTTAGCAAGACCTTCCTCGATTTCTACTCCATCTTCTCTGAGTGCTCGGAAGTGGGGATAGTATTGTCCTCCCATTGTGGCTCGGACGTGGGGTAAGAAGTTCTTCTTCACTATGTTGACTTGTTCTTCCTCAGATGGCCGATTGGTCATGGTGGCTGCTTTTTCCCTCCATCGGGCTATGAAGTTACTAACTGATTCCCTAGAGTTCTGTTAGAGCATCTCTAAATCATGATGGGTGACCTCAAGCTCTTCGTTTTATTTGTACTGCGACATGAATTCTCGGGCTACATCCTCCCAGCTACGAATTCTGGACTCCTCGAGATATAAAAACCATTGGAGGGATCTATCCTTCAAAATTTGCTGAAATAATTGGGCCATCACTTCTTCAGAAGCCCCTAGGAGAGTCATAGAACGGTGATAACTACGGAGATGAATAATCGGGGGTCCACTTCCTTCGGATTTCTCGATGTTTGGCATCTTGAACTTCTCGGGTAACCTCGCTTTAGGATAAGGAGACGTGGGTGTAGTCCATGTAATTTCCAGAGATTCTAACTTGGTCGAACTTTTAGTTAGAATCTTGAGATCTTCTTTGACCTTGTTGAACTCTTCCTCTTTTGGATACATGATCATAGGCAAGTTAGCCCCAGACTGGATAAGGTTTGGCATAGGAAGCTGGGCAGGCGGCGACCCATTAGCAGGAGCGGCACGTGGAGCGTGCTGATACTCTTTGGGAACCTAGATAGGCTCGGGTGGACCCATAGTGTTAGGGAATAGGGACTCGGGACCTTCAGGAACAGGAACCTGGTTTCTTTGCATCCTTCGGACTTCAGTCTAGAGGTTGTCAATCTTGGATACGAGTTGAGCTAAAACTACCGTCAGATCTGGCCGCGCAACAGGTACTTGATCTGTGTTCTTTATGGAAAGCAGATGGATTCTGGACTAGAAAGAAGTAGCATGGGAATGGAAGGAACTCCAGGGTGATTTGACTGAAGACCGAAGCCAATAAAGAGCCAGGCCAAGGGCGTGCAATCGACCTGAGAAGGCGTAAAATGGAATTTATTTTTGAAAAAAGAAGAATGAAAATATTTTTGATATTTTTTTCTCTTTTTGAGATTGAAAGACAAAATATTTTTGAATTTTTAATAAATAAAGGAGAAATATTTTTGGATTTTTGATAAAGAAAGGAGAAATATTTTTGGATTTTTGATAAAGAAAGGAGAAATGTTTTTGAGAGACGGGTCTCAGCATGATTATTATAATGTCGGACGGGTCTCCTAAATGCAAAATGAAATGCCGGATGGAACCCAAGCCTGGAAAAGTTGGGTTTGTAACATTTGTAAAGCTATGGTGGGACTTGTAACCAGGCTCACGGGCAGGGTCCCGTTTCAAAATGCGCAAAAATTTGGGCTGCAAGCCGACCCGAAATTTCGGTAGATTTTCGTGTCGAAATCGATAATCTAACATGTGTGTCCTAGGCTTGACACCTATATGTGGGTATGCAGTTGGTTGGGTGAATTGGAAAGGGTTCCCCCTTTGGCGTGACTTCCACGATATACGTCTTTGATTTTGCAGGCAATCGGTACTTGTGGACAAGCCATTTGATATACCTGAGTGTACATGAATTGCCTCACTATATACTTCATGGGGACGGTACGCGTGAGAGCGAATTCGATATACTGGGCGTACGTGAACGAGTTCCCTGCGATATACCTCCCGTCATGACATTGATCAAACGGTACGATTCGATATATGTCGAAGGTACTTGGCCAATGGAAGGTGAGAGTCATATCGCTTATGCGAACTGCGTCCTGCCGGAATAACGCCCATTACGAAGTGACCCTCCAGTTACTGGACAAAATTTGGTAAATAACAATACTCTTTGGTGATGTCGTTTGAATTATGCATGATTCCCTTATTAGTATCTTATGATGAGAGTATCTTTCTTGATCAAGCCAAACAGGGAGCAATGTACAAGTACCAATAGTATACCAAGCATGGGTAAGTGATGTGTGCAACATGTGGATGTATGTGATCCTAGGTTCACATGGTGCAAAATGTACATGGAGAATATTCTACAAGTGTGTGAATAGAAGCATAAGCATGAGGTACACATGAAAAGGGGAATATGAAAAATAGGGGAATATATAAGAAAATAAAACACCCATGTAAAATAGAGTCTAACCCTCATATAGGTCCCCATCAGAGTCGCCGCTGTGGCCATCCTCGATCCTCGCAGAGAGAGAGAAGGAAGGGGTATCTCTCTGTGGTGGGAGGATCTCGATCCCACGCATCCCTCTTGGGAGCGCTTCGGTCGTCGTCGGTGATTAATGAGGTGAAAAATGTAGAGAGATGGATTCGCCAATCAATTTTACTCAAAACAGATAAAAGAAAGTGAAGCCATCCCGAAGGACAACATCAAAGACACACTAATACATAAGAAACCAAAAATGATTCGAGTAGGTTTTGGAGGCTAAGTTACGAAATGGGAAGGTGTTAGGCACCCATTCCTCCCTTGCGGTCTCTCATGGGTTTGTTGTTATTTTCCTCTATTTCCCCGTGATATGTGTGCATGTGTATATGTAATGGAGGTAGGAATCATCGACTAGTATCTTGAAAGAGATAGAGCGAGTCATCCATAGGAATGTTCCTAAAAGTAATATTAGAAAATAGGATTTACGCGATTATCCTTGCATTGATCGTTATAATGAAACGATAACGCCTATGGAATAATACACCACTAAGAACAAATATATGTATATGTAAATATGTAAATATGAGAGAAATAAGTTAAAGAATTAGAAAAAAAGGAAAATAGAAAATTGAAAAAAATAGGACTCGAGTCTCGAGTTTTACCTCGAGACGCCTACGTAGCCTATAGAGGCATCAAAGTCCATGTAGTTCGTATACAAAACAAGGGGTGGGGTTTATCCCATAAATCCAACCGGGGACTTCTTTTATGTGTGTATGTGTGTGAAAAGGTGTTTTAGTGTGAGAAAAGTATGAGAAAAACGTGCGAAAAGTGTGAGAATTCCTGTTTGGAATTTATGAGCAAACCCTCTTTTTCTTTTCTTTTTTGGTTTTTTATATGAAAAATAAGAGATGTGCAATAATACAAAATAAAAAGTATATTAGGATATGTGAGATGGGGGGAAAAAGTGCTAAGTAATAAAACAAGTTAATGCGAATTTAAATAGAGAGTTGAGAAAGTTGGACCCTCTTGAGGATCTTGAATATTGGAGAGCAGACCTTATACTTGGATGATGATGAAGGGTAGTTAATTTGACAAATTTGAAGAAAAATATGATGAAAAGTGAGGGTTGGAAAGGGATTTGGATGTAGAAATCACGCTGACTTCGAGAGAGGTTTTCTGAGTTCGCTGAAAGTGATGGATCTCAGATCTTGGGTCCCCCTTTGCAATGAGGTTAGGCCCTCCTTTTTATAGGACCAGGACACTGCCGATCGGCATAGGTCTGGTCCTGCCAATCGGCAGGTATTTTAGGCACACTGCTGATAGGCAGGATTTTGAACCTGCCGTTTGGCAGTCTCTTTCACATTCCATTGGTAAAATGGTCGTAAAATGCAATCCATTGATCCGAATCATTCATGGGGCATACCTATAGAAAGGTACTCTAGATACCTTCGAAAGTCCTTTGGACTTCTCCCGGGTTCGAGAGTTTTCTTTAGGGCAAATATGGCTCGAAAGCGCTCGTCGGTCCTTTGGATGGGGAACCGTCGGACCCAAATGGATCGTTCGTTCGCATGGTAAGTCAGAATCGCGCACGGGGTGGACCATTTGATAGGTTAGGAGATAAACTTCGACATTCCAAAGAGTTTGACTCGGTTTGGGGAGTTGACTTTGGTCAACCGGGGCCTAAAAGCGTTTGATGACCTTTCGGAGTAAAACGGATCGTTCGTCCGTACCATAAGTCAGAATTGGGCCCGGAGCGGATTGTTGGAAAGGGGTTTCAGTGCCCTTTGAATATTCATTCAGTCTCGGTCGAGATGAAGAGTTGACTTTGTCAAACGGTGCCCGGGAGCGTCCAGTGGCCTACTGATCAAGTTTCGGGGGAAAACGGTTCGTTCGTCCGCACCGTAAGTTAGAATCGCGCACGGGGCGGACTGTTGGAAAGGGGTTTCATTGCCCTTCGAGGATTCATTCAGTCTCGGTCGAGCTGAGGAGTTTGAATGTTGGTCAAACGGAGTCTGGGAGTGCTCGATGGCCTCTAGGTCAGTACTCAGGGTATGGCCTAGGTTCGTGGTAATGCAGGGGGTGCTAGAATGGGGTGTCTACAGACACATTTTGGTGACAACCGATTCTTTTTTTTATGGGTGGTGGTTGGGTTAAGGTTTTGTTTGCCACCTTTGGGTGAAAAATCACTCAAACAATTTCTTTTAAAACTACATATATATATATATATTCTTCGTATATTTCATTGATTTTTGTATATATGTATATTTTGTATATCGCGTATATTTCAAATATGCATATATTAATATATTTCGTATATTTGATATATTTCGTATATTTAATATATTTCGTATATTTAGTACATTTCATATATTTCATATCTTTAATATATTTCATATACATTTTAAATATTTTGTTTATTTCTCAAATATTTTTTATATTTCGTATATATTTTTTAAATATTTCATATATTTTTTGTATATTTAATATATGTATATATTTATTGTATATAATTTGTATATTTCTTATATTTCATATATGTATATATTTTGAATATTTCATATATTAATATATTAATATATTCATACATTTATATATTTCGTATATTTAATATATTTTATTGTAACACTCCGCGCATTCTCGCAAGTGAGGTGAGCAGCCGCTGCCGCCAAACTACGTCGGGCCTCCCTAAATAAGTGATCAATCTCAACACGTGACAGAATATGAGACATTACAAATTTTTTCACAATATAATATCCAGATTTATCCAACCAATATAAAAATTCGTGCAAATTAAAATCCATCACCACACTATCTCCAAAATAAATCCAACTCCAAATTATTAAAAACTCAAATGAAATAATCCAACTATAAATATCTGACTGAAACCATAAACAACCGTGGAACCGATTGGCCCACCAAATCCATAAATGAAAGTCTCATAATAAAAGCGATATAATGAAAAGATAAGTTAAGCTACTAAAGCAAATAAAATAATTCTTCAACTGTACTCCCACGATCTCTAATCCATCCTATACAGCTACTGCAACACTATACTTAAAATGTTAGTCAACACAATGGGTCAGAGTCCAATGCATGAATACTAGCTCCTCCTCCTAATTATGGTCCATAAACCCAGACAGTAGCATTATACATGATAAAGATAACAATAAAGTATTTTAATTTAAATGAGATATACAATAATGTGAGTAAAAATAAACTACCACTATCTACGCACATAACTAAGTCACCCCGCTATCTAAGTCCCATTGTTTTATTAAAACGTCTACTTATGCTAAAGTTGTTAATTCAATTTTCACAATTTAATTAAATTAATTCAATTCATTATATTTATGCGACACTAGTATAGCCAGTTCACCCTATTATGAGTCCTACACATATTGCTGTCATGCCCGAAGTTTTTCACCACACACAGTCCCCTCACTATAGCTAGTTCACCCAATTTCGTTAGCTCTGCACATATTGATGAGGGTTTACACACAACACATCACTATAGCCAGTTCGCCCAAAGTCGTTAGCCCTGCACATATTAGTGATACCAACACACACCCACGCCGCTATAGACAGTTCGCCCCTTAATGTTAGCCCTGCACATATTGGAGGAGCAAATCCATTTTAATACTCGTTTATTTTCTTAGGCATTAATTATCAATTTTCTCATTATTTTCTATTAGCCCCACCCTTTAATTGAGCATCAAACCCTCAAACCACCCCTAGTACCATACCTAGAGGTCTTCAAAACACAAGTATATCCTAGCCTATCATCTAGGAGGAATACCTACCAATAGTTACTACCTATCCTCGCACCTTGGCTAACGATCCAACGGAAACTACGTACAATTCAGATCCACCCCAGAAATACCTATACGTAAAATCCAACTCTAACTAGTCCCATACCTCGAAAGCATTAACAATAATAAAAACCTACCTACTAGTCCCATACCTAGCAAGCAACCTAAAATATAGTGAAAGCATAACTACCCTAATATTCCAGTTATCCCCATGGTGTCGAATATTTACATAATTAATGAATCACAAAAGATATATTTATCAACCTATAACAACAATTCTTTCAATTGATCACAATATTACGAATTATCCAAATTATGTCCGTTTAATTATAATATTAATTAAATAATTTATTTTTTTAATAACTTATATAATTTCCATCAACATGCATATTTCGGGGGCATACAACAATATATTTCTATTCTAGAAGCAACACATAAATACAATGATTTTACGAGTCGAATTCCCAACCTCTAATTTAAGCATGCGAGAGTTTTGAGTCTTAATTCATATTAAAGATTTGAAGAAAAACAGTCCCGAAAATAGTTTCACTTTCCTAATTAGTCTCTCTAATTTATTTTAAGAAAACAATGATTATTAGTGTTTAGGCAACATTTAAAGCGCATAATACTAAAGGGGAATATATATATTTAAAAAGTTATTTTAAGAATCTGATTGGATAGTTGAGTTCCTCTCGAGGAGACAACAAAAACACGTTCTTGAACGATCTAGAGAAAATCCAGTTTGGTACTTCAAAACTTGGGTTAAATCTTATTTTTCAATGGGTTAAGGTTATGTAGGTGAGAGTACATGCAAATATGGGAGGCTACTGCTCTTAGGGTTAATATGATAGTGTTTGAAAAAGTCTAACCCCAAGTTTAATTTATAATAGAAGTTTGGAGAGTTTTAGTTAAACATAAACTCTAAAAATTACCTTAACCCGCAGCCTCTATCGGGTGCGAATCGATTCGCCCCTAGGGCCGAATTGATTCGGACCTGAACAGGTGCCCAGGTAGCCCAAAAATAATTATAACATTATAAAAACCCGATTTCCCCCCACTTTAAATTCCGATTAAAATCCCATTTCTCCAAAAATAAAGCCAACAATTTAGATGCCAAAAATAATTCAAATTAGAATAAAAATATTTTTCCAACTTTATTATGATGGTTTAAAATCGGCCCAAAACTACGGGGTGTTACATACTTCTCCACTAGGATAGCAATTTCGTACTCGAAATTTGGCGAAGTTTGAATGTAAAAATTGAGCAATAAAATAATGCTTACATATGCCTACCAGTAGAATGGCACAATTGGGCGCCTATACACCCAATCCTATCCGCACCCACCCCACGGACAAATATACAATATATTTAGAAACTATATCTATATACATATCTAGGAAAATATTATGTACCATGCTATCCCACTAGCCACGCCTTGGCTTATGTTGAGCCTACCCTGACTGAGGTTCCCGATTCTAATGTAAATAACACCTACCCATTGTTGGTGTTAGTAGCTCTCCCTATGCACCTGGTACTACTAGTGTTGGAGGACCTTGGCCCTGCTTCTTCAAACACCTGAGAGCTCGATGTCCTTCATCCCCACAATTAAAACATGCACCTCTAAAAGGTTCAGAACATCTAGTTGGCTCTCGCTCCCCCTGTTGTCCCTGCCCCTGTCCCCGAGGGCCCTGCGGGACACCATTACCTTGATGAATGGCTTGCTGCTCCTGCCCTACCCGCTGTCTCTTCCATGATTGGTTATTGTGACCCTTGTTGTCCCCTCCTTGACCACTCGACTCCTGCCTCTTACCCAACTTCTTCTGATAGTTCACCTTCTCTTGCCACAATAACATCGCGACATCCACCACCTGAGTGTAAGTAGTGTACGACGAATTACCTAGCGCTGTTTTCTTAATAGACCATGACAGACCTCTAATGAAACACTCCATTTTCTTCGCTTCAGTATTCACCTCCTCCAGTACAAACATCGACAGATTTATGAACTCCTGCTCATACTCAACAACTGATTTCGAACCCTGCTCTAAATCCAGAAACTCCCTTTTCTTCGTACTCCTAATATAATAAGGAAGATACTTGTCATCAAACTTCACTAGAAAGTCTCCATAGTTCAGGCGATCCCTATCCTCAGATGTGGTGACACTCTCCCACCACTGTAATGCATTCCCCGTCAGCTTAAAGGTCGTTAACATTTGCTTCTGCACATCCGTACAATCCACCATCCTCAAGTGCCTCTTCATATCACGCCGTCATGGTGAGAAACCGTGGGGTCAGATCCCCCTACAAAAGTTGGAGGATTGCCCTTATGGAAACTAGATCTCACCCTATCCCAAACTGAAGTGTGTGTACCCTGTTTCCGTGCCTCTTGTTTTCCCCACCTCTGTCTCCCTATCTCGATACTGGTCGCCGTGGCCTCACGTACAATATCCGCTAACTCCTCGGCATCCAAAACAAACTGACCCTAACGCCTCGGAGCTGTAGGACCAAAAATTGAACTCTCTCTCCTATCTCCAGATCTCCTAGTATTCGTCATCTGAAAGACTGGAACAAACAACATCAGACTCAGAATAACTAAGAGTATAATTCATCAAAGGAATCAAAGATAGCTAATCCAGAAGCTAAAACGGACTCATAACCTATGACACCTAAGACCATGCTATGATACCATCTGTAACACCCCGCGCATTCTGGTAAGCGAGGTGGCCAGCCGCCGCTGCCAAACTACACTTTGCATTAGTAAATAAGGGATCATTCTCAGCACGTGACAGAAATATAAGATAATATAAATTTTTTCACAAGATAGTATTCAAATTTATCCAACCTATATAAACATTAATGCAAATTAAAATCCATCACCATGCTATCTTCAAAATAAATCCAACTCCAAGTTATTAAAAACTCAAATGAAATAATCCAACCATAAATATCTTACTAAAACCATAAACAAGTGTAGAACCAATTGGCCCACCAAATCAATAAATAAAAGTCTCATAATAAAAGCGATGGAATGGAAAGCTAAGCTAAGCTACTAAAGCAAATGAAATAAATCTCCAGTTGCACCCCCACGATCTCGAATCCATCCTATGAAGCTACTCCAGCACTATACCTGAAATGTTAGTCAATGCAATGGGTCAGAGCCCACCACATGAATCCTAGTCACTCCTCCCAATTACGGTCCGTAAACCCAGACATTAGCATTATACATGACAAACATAACAATAGAGTATTTTAATTCAAACGAGATATATAAGAATGTGAGTTAAAATAAACTATCACTATCTATCCATATAACTGAGCCACCCACTATATAAGACCCATTGTTTTATTTAAATGTCTACTTATGCTAAAGGTTTTAATTCAATTTCCACAATTTAATTAAATTAATTCAACTCATTTTATTTATGCAACCCCAATATAACCAATTCACCCTATTACGAGTCCTGCACATATTGATGGCTCGCCCAAAGTTTTTCACCACACCCAATGCCCTCATCATCAGCGCTGCACATATTAGCGACACAAATCCATTTTAATAACCGTTTATTTTCTTAGGCATTAATTATCAATTTTTTCAAGTTTCTCATTATTTTCTATTAGCTCCACCCTTTAATTGACCATCAAATCCTCAAACCACCCTTAGTCCCATACCTAGAGATCTCCAAAACACAAGTATATTCCTAGCCTATCATCTCAAAAGAATACCTACCAATAGTTACTACCTATCCTCGCACCTAGGCTAACGATCCAATGGAAACGACATACAATTCATCCCCACCCCAGAAATACCCATCCATAAAATCCAACACTAACTAGTCCCATACCTAGGAAGCCTTAACAACAACAAAGGCCTACCTACTAGTCCCATACCTAGCAAGATACCTAAAATAAGGTGAAAGCATAGATACCCTAATAGTCCCGTCCTCCCCGCGGTGTCAGATATTTAGATAATCAACAAATCACATAAAAAATATTTATCAACCTATAACAACAATTCTTTCAATTAATCGTAAGACTACTACTTATCCAAATTATGTCCGTTTAATTATAATATTAATTAAACAATTCATTTTTTAACAACTTATATAATTTTCATCAACATGTATATTTTCGGGGCATACAATAATAGATTTGTATTCTACATGCAACACATAAACTACATGATTTTACAAGTCGAATTCGATTTATAAAGTTCATACGATTTATTCTAACATGCGAACGTCCATATATTCTAACATAATCCCAACCTCTAATCTAAGCATGCGAGAGTTTTGAGTCTTAATTCATATTAAATATTTGAAGAAAAATCGTCCCGAAATTAGTTTCACTTTCCTAATTAGTCTCTCTAATTTATTTTAAGAAAATAATGATTATTAGTGTTTAGACAACGACTGATTTCATACTCTCTCTCTAGTCGCCAAACCCTAATTAGGGTTTGCATGGCAAAACTAAACTATCCACTCCATGTTGATCCCAAGCCCCCTGGTATCAAGACTGTATGGAATCGATCATTTGCGTCAGTTGTAGAAGAAACCTCATCTCATAACCATGACCTATGCCTCAAACCACCATCAACCTTCAAAGGATAATCGACAATGATATTCTCTAATGAAGACATTGATATCCTCTCCAAACCTTTCAAACATGCGCTAGTAGGAAAGTTCTCCCATGGTAGGCCTTGAATGGATGCCATAAGACATGCTTTCCACACCTTCTCCCTCAAAACAACATTCAACACTCACCTCATTGACAACAAACACATACTCATACAATTAAATTCCTATGAAGATTACTCACGTATATGGATGAGAGATACATAGTATGTTGGCCGCTTCCCTTTGAGGATTTTCAAGTGGATACCAGACTTCAGATCAGATAAAGTGAGTTGCTTATCCCTACTTTGGATTTCCTTTCCACAACTTCCCATCCATTTCTTCTTTAAATCCTCTCTATTCTCTATAGCCCAACTCATAGGTAAACCATTAAACCTTGATTCTTCAACTCTGGAGGTCAACAGACATAGCATAGCTCGAGTGTGTGTTGAAGTTGATCTCACTAAAAGCACTCCTAAAAGAGTTTGGATTGGTTGTGGTGATAAGGTATTTTGGCAGGAGGTGCAAGTAGAGAACAAACCCAAACATTGCAATAATTTCTCAAAGAAAGGTCATGATGAGGAATCTTCAATCTTTTTAATGGAGCGAATGGAGTCAAATCTAAGAAAGGTGCAGAGAGCAAGCCACAATTTTTTTTTGCAGAGATATGAGAAGAAAACCAAAAAAGCCCATTAGGAAGACATTATTCAAGCTAGAGGAGAACCACTAATTGATTTAGAGAATAAAAAGTAAAATGAAGTTGTTATCATTGAGGAAGAAAAAGAGAAGGAGGGGATACAAGATCTAAACCAAGATTCACATAGGTTGTAGATTGAGGATGATAAGGAAAAGGGCCAAATATATGAAAAGAATTAAGAACCAAGAAGGATGCAGGCAGAAAAAAGTCAAAGCATTGAATGGCAGGAGAAATGTACCAAAATTCAAGACTAGATCGACAAAATCAACAAAGAAGAATTGAGTAGATAAGATGTGAAAGTTATTGAAGAATGTGCCTTATCCCCAAAAGGAACTGTTATCCCTAAATTTCATAAGGATCAAGCTACAAAATCCTTGTATCTCACTGATCATGAAGATGACCATTTTCACCATATTCCTTTCATAGAGGAACTCCATCTGTTTGAAAGGGTGCTAGATAAGTCACAAGAAGATCCTAACAATCTTAAGATTCAATAAAGAAGGATGCAAGATCCATTGTTCAAAAGACTTATTAGGTCAGTTGCCAAAGTTACCATTCACTTTTCTTCCTCTAAGTCCCAATGATTAATTTTCTTGTATGGACCATAAGAGGTGCTGCTAAGAAATCCTCTACTAGGAGGCAAAAACTTCTTAAAAAGATCCATAAAATGCCTTTTCTTGCTCTTCTTAAGCCAAAGGTAGTCTCTCAACAAATTGACAAGTTTTGAATTAAATGGGATTTTGAAGGTGGTTGTAGAAATGTTAATGGCAAGATTTTGGCTCTTTAGAGGTTTAATGTGAGCACTCAATGCCTCATTGATCATCCTCAACACCTGGCATTGAAAATGAGTCACACCTCAGTGAAGTCCTCTTTAATCATTACTATAGTGTATGCAAAATGCACAAAAGAGGAAAGGAAGGAACTGTGGGATTAATTGATCTTTGTTTCAGCTAATTTCTAAGATGATCCCCACCTTGTTATTGGGGATTTTAATGTGGTTGTATCCCAACAAGAAAAACTAGGTGGAAATGATATTGATCAGATAGCACTAGAGGACTTCATACAAGAAATTGAAGATATTGGTCTAACTGATTTGGGGTACACTGGCATGAAGTTTACTTGGTGTAATAAAAGAAAAGATGAAGATCTCATTATGGCCAAGCTGGATAGGTGTTTGGTAAGTCAAGAATTCATCACTGAGTTCCTTAATTCTTGTGTCAAACATTTAAATAGGCCTACATCAGACCATGCCCCTTTATTTTTCTCAATCAGCCCCAAGAAAGTATCCTTACCAAAGTCTTTCAAGTTTTAGCACATGTGGTGCAATCAACCTGACTTCATTGATATAGTTCAACAATCTTGGAATGAGGATATCACTAAAGTTGGCCTGCACAAATTTGTTATGAAATTAAAGATGTTAAAAGGAGTTTTACAGAAGTGGAATAAGGATACCTTTAAGGATATATTTGAGAATATTAAAAATCTAGAGGACGTGAACCTGAAGTTGGAACTCAATTATGAACTGAACAACAGTGAAGATAATAGGGAAACAATGAACAAGGGAAAAGCTGACTTAATGAGTGCCCACAAGAATGAAGAAGATTTTTAAAGACAACAGTCATCCATAAAATGACTGCAGCAAGGAGATGCCAATACTAAGTTCTTTCATTAGAGTGTTAGGGAGAAACAAAATTAATGATTCATTCTATTCATGATGAGGCTGGTATACTGATAGAAGACCAGGATGCTGTAAATTCTTATATTTATAATTTTTACTAGGAAAATATATAATCAAACCTAGAAGTCCCTTTTGATGATGTTCTTCCACCATCCCAACTCTCATTTCTCCCCAAAACAATGAGATTTTAGAGTCTTTTACCGATAAAGAGGATATTTTATCAACCATTAAGGGGCCAAGTGAATCCTCATCCCCGGGACCTGATGGTTTTGGGGGTTACTTCTATAAAAAGTGCTGGAATATTATTAAATATGACCTTATTTTTGGCTATTAACTCTTATTTTGTAGGTGCAATCCTCTTCCAAAGATGGATAAGTATTTCTATTTTGCCGATTCCAAAGGTGAAACTCCCCAAGACATGTAGAGACCTAAGACCTATCAACTTGTGCAACTACTTATTTAATATTATCTAAAAACTTCTTTCAAAAAGGTTGTCCAGTTTCCTTCCAAAGCTGGTGTCTTCAAATCAAAGTGGATTTATCCAAGGCAGGTCTATTCAATAAAATATAGTTTTGGCTAAGGAAATGATCCATAACTTAGGGAAGAAATCACATAGAGGTAATGTGTTAATCAAGCTTGATATGGAAAAGGCATATGACAGGGTTCACTGGGGTTTTCTGATGAGAGTTTTAAGGTTTTTTGGCTTTGGTGAAATATGGCTAGATCTAGTATGGAGGAGCATCTCTAATAACTGGATCTCAATTGTTATAAATGGCAAATACGAAGTTTTTTAAGTCTACAAGAGGATTAAAACAAGGGTATCCCCTATCCCCTAATCTATTTATCCTTTAATCTGATTTTATAAGTAAAGGACTTAATCTATTGATGTCTCCAGAGTCTATTAATCCTTTCTACCTTCCAAGTGGCAGCCCTCTAATTTCCTACCTTGCATTTGCAGATTACTTAATTATTTTTTGTAGAGGGGAAAATAGAAGTTTATTTAAGATTAAGGAGTTTTTTTTAACTACTGCATATGGCCAGGCCAAAAGATCAATATCAACAAGAGCATCTTCATAATTAACGGAAAATGCAAGTATTTAAATCTAAAGTTACTGAAATCACGAGTCTTAAACACAAGGACCTGCCCTTGAAATACCTTGGGTGCCCTTTAATCAAGGGGAGAAAAAAAGTCAGATATTATAGCACTCTCGACAATACCTTGAGGTCAAGAATATCAGTTTAGCAATCAAAATTTCTCTCAAGTGGTGGAAAACTTATTCTTCTCAAACATATCCTCTCATCCATTCCTTCTTACATTCTTGCATCTATCTCTCCTCCTAAAGCAGTCATCACTAAAATTCTGAGAATTTTTATCAAGTTTTTCTCAGGAGGCAATGGAGACCAAGGCCGGAAACATCAATGGAAGAGTTGGAGTCTCTTAGCATGAACATCAGTGTAACACTCCACCTAATTAAATACCGAGCGATCAGTCCTTTATTAAATTAAAATCAAGGTGAACGATGTGGTTCATTCTTAACACCACTGTCGAAAATAATTTTCGGTTTTAATCACCCTAATTAATTAAGCTAAATGTCAAAACATTTAGAATATTATTTCATTTATTAAATCCCAACATAAAAATCTTTTTAAGTGAAAATCAGTTTAAGGATAACAATCACCTAAAAGAAACATGCCAACTAGATTATCCAAACCAAGTCAATAACCATAAGTAAAATCGTCATGACACGAAATAACCCCCAATGAGTCTGAATAGTGAAAACATAATTAAATACAAAATCTCTAATAAGTCTAAACTGAAATAGAAAATCGGGCGACACATGCCCTAGCTATGCAGTACTAAATAAAGAGATGAATCAAGGAAGAGGTCATCTAGATCAAGGGCCTGCAACTCCCACATAAGCTGCAGCGCGTCCAATCCAAAGAACCTACGCCTGGCGCCCCTGTGGCTGGGCACTTGTAATATATACATATCTATATACAAGAGAGAGAAAGATGACAGGAAACGGGTCAGAGCCCGAGTGTAAAATAATTTTTAAAAATAGTTTAGCAAGTATTTAAAATGCTTACCGAATAATATAACAACCATGTTAGTACACGACACTCTCTTGAGAATTCTCACCTCTCATCTAGTGTGCACGCCTATCGTACTACTAAATACCTCAATAGTCTATCTAACTTATCTCACATAAATTTTATTTCGAGAAGTCACAAGACTACGATTTTAGTTTAGAGATTAATCTCTTAATGATTTCTTACGTTACTTATGTATTTCTCAATATTGTTATAAAGTTCCCGTACACTTACTATAATTTTGGAGCATTTATTTAATATTTATCTACTTAGAAGCACAGTAGATGAATCACCGGTACATATATTTATCACTCATAATATATATACTATCGGCACCCCACATAAAACATTTGATGCTGGCATACTCTGCTATTAAGTCCCTGTATCTCTTATACTAAGAGAAATACTAGTCTGGAATCACTCTTGAACTGTATTAACACAACACATACAAAATGGAGGCGAAGCATAGTTCCAAGTCACTAAGAGGTCAGCACATACCCCTCACGTATCTTAGTACCGTTTGACTATCATTCTCAGATAGCCTGTTCCAAGGAATCCTATGTTCTAGGGTACAAGTTAATATCCCCCATAAAGGTCCCATCGAGATAAGACTATCCCCGCGCAGCAACCTCCGTGATATCAAGTAGTGCGGGTATGATTATACACAAATTTTTAATTCTGCGTATCCTTTTAAAGTAACTCTCTCTAAGTGTGGGGTATTGTTTTGGTAACTCGTATGGGGTCCTTAACATTCAAGTGGTCAAGGTTTAAATAAGTTGACTTAAAGTCTCAAAAGGCACAAAGAATTTGAAGTGTTACCTAAGTTGACTTAAAGATAAAAAAGGGTGATGAATCGCTTTGGTCGAGAATAATTTAAGAACACTCAACTAGAGCTTACTGAAGAAGAAAACAAATGCAATTACGGTGGCCCAATCAGAAGGCAACGAGGGTTGAGAAAGTTGAGAAAATCAAAAGATTAATAGCCAGACCTCTATGCCACCAACTAACCTCCTAAAACTAGCCCTAAACCCTCCACTCAAGGCTGCTGGAAAATCTCGAAGCTCACCGAAAAATAAATAACAACCAAAATGGCTAAGAAACCTTGAAATAAAAAGGAGAAAAGAGATTACCCAAGAAAGGTAAAAATCCCGAAGAAGAAGAAGAAAAGACACTAAAACCTCGTCAGAAACGCTTGAACTGAGGTGAAAGAAAAAACCAAATTCTGTTAAAGAGAGAGAGCAAGAGTTTTTGGTGCTAAGAGAGGAAACATGAAATATAAAATGGGTTTTTGAAAACCATATAGATAAAGGCAATAATTATACACAACTTCCAAGGCGGTCATTGAATAGTTGTACCTTGACATGCATTGAATAGTTATAATTTAATGATTAGAACATGAAATTAAAGGATTAAATGATGTAGATATGAAATGTAATGGATTTCTTTGTATGAAACTTGATTATTAGGAATTATTTGCATGGTAATTTAAGGTTTAAGGCTAAAATTAGTGTTGAACAAACCTTAAGATTATTTAACGATGAGTTATGTGGCAAAGTTTGAAGCATTTGGCTTTGATCTTGAATTTATTGTTATTATACTCACATAATTGTGTAAAAATATTTAGAAACATTTTCCCACATTTGGATTCAAGTTCAGATATTGTTTGGGTTTTGAACTGGAGCTTTGGAATAATGGATGATTTAGAGAGGACACTTTCATTTTTAGGCAAACCTAGGCCTTCTGCCAGGTCTGAATCGATTCGACCTTGCGGGCGAATAGATTCATTGTCTAGGACTAACTGGGGTCATATTGGGGAAACGAACCGTGTATCCATCCTGAGTTGATTTGATTATTTGGGAGTGATATATTAAGTATGACTTCGCTCCTGGGTTGGACCCCCCGGCCAAGGCCGACCAATGGCAAGCCGTTAGTTTTATCAAGTTATGGCGCGATCATGAACCCATCATGAAGAGTCTCATCGTCGTCCATAAACCCATAATGATGGGTCTTAGACATAGTCAACAACACCAGTATTAGTAATCTTTTGACCTAAGTTTCCTCGGCCTCATCCATCACTTGGAGGTCGGGGGTTGAATAAAGACTTGTCTCAGCATGCAGCTACGTTACCGTAGAATATCGAACTTAGCAACTCCCATAAAATATCAAACTTGACAACTCGACCTCATCCTGGTCTAGACGGCAGACAATTGATACCCGACAGAGCATGTTGAATGGAGTATGCGTGGAATAGTGCGCGTGGGTTTCAAATCCCACGTGGACAAAATCGTTATAACAAGATCTCTATCACACGTGAAATAATATTTCATAATCATAACCTATATGTGCCAGTGACAGGTGGTTGATCCTTATTGGCAGATACATTCTACGTATGCTTACTTGATGCTTGGGGATATATTATATACCCAAAACACTATATAAACCCATCTCCTTCCTAGAATAAGGGATCGAGAATTGGAAACCCTATCCCAAGATTTACTACTTCTTACAGTAGAGAGAGAAAGTGTAAAGAGCTGTAATATTGAGGCCATTAGTACTCATTATTATAGTGAAATTAACACTTACCTGCACAGTTGAGTAGGACAATGGCCGAACCACTTATATGCCAGAGTCTATTCCTCTTCTCCTCATCTCCTTCTTCATTTAAACACTTGTTTATCACCATTGTTGCACCACCGTAGTTGTACTGGATTGAGGTATTACAAGTTTATTGAGTTGATACTAAATATTGTATCATTAGGGAGGTTATCCATATGAGAGATGGTTGGAAAAATTTGAAAGTTAGGTTTATTAGTGTATAAACCAAAAGACAAATTGTGTAACTTTGATTAAGGTAGAAAAATGGTTAATATTTTAATTAACTATACTATTCGACATTGGAGATTGAATTACATTGGTTAGATGCATGAGAGAGTGGTGTCCAACGACCGTGTATATGCATTGAGAATATATAGTAATGAATTAAATTATTTGGGATATTAGTTTAGGTCTTGAGAGATTATCGGTCATATGATTAATTTAGTAATTAAATGATATATATATATATATAGCCTAGGGACCAAATAAGCTAAAAGTCAAATTTATTAACATTAAGAGTTGATAAACCTAAGAACGTGACGAATAATACGGTGTTTAGGGATTTAGATGATCTGGAGTCAGCTTTAGTGTATGCAGTATCCTAGTTGGTTATTTATTTTTGACATAGTTTTGAGAGATAATAAACCCAATTGAGATGAGGATCCAACGAAGTTAGAATTTGGATGTTTTGGGGAGGCTTAAATGTATGTGTTATTCTATATTCTATATTCTATATATATATATATATATATATATATATATTCACTCGTGATGAATCTATCAGGTGGGGGGTTATGTTGGATATCGAACCGTATACCATGTGCAAGCTGAGATGTGTAGGATGTAGAGGAGGTCATTATGTTACATCATACGATTAGTGATCACGGCTTTGTGATGAAAGAAGCAGGATGACTTAATACATCGTCCTTGTCTAAGTATGGGTCGTCGGTTGTGTTTACTGTGTAGTGATCCATCAACGATGTTTTCTATGTAGTGATCGCCCCATTAGGTGATGGATTCCTACGGACTTACAAATAGAGGCCTTTGTGTGATGTAATAAATAATGAGAAATAAATTAATATAGTCTAGTGATGGATTGTTGAGAATGAACGCAATGTTATGTTAAATACTTTATGTGGTTTACTTATATTTTCCTTGTGATTGATATTGTTGAAGTTGGTACTTGGGTTGTATTCCTACACATGTAGTTAATTTCATCCATTTTGTAGGATATATAGTTGTTGTTTATCCTTGTAGTATTTTAGAGAATTACTCATTTAATTAAAAATATATTAAAATAGAGAAAGATCTACCCTTATGAGACAACGGATTTTTTACTGAAAACATGTGTGTGGACCTTGGGGTCGAATATTATTTAGGTAATTATTAGTAGGCATTTCATGTTGTTACGTGATAGTACGTAATTGTCTAAAGTAATATACTTCTAGCATTGATTATGCCTAGGGTTTGGACATGCGTCCATGACTTCCACTAAAATCAGAGGTGAGATATTCATTGCATGTGAGTGTTGAAGCATGGAAGGTTTATTGTAAATTAGACGTATGATTTCTATTAATGTATTGGACAAATTCTTGCATCTTTAGGGTGTTGACCCAAATTTATAAAATATCTACCCCATGAATTATTATTATATATACAAGCTAACAGGGCTGAGCGGTGAAACTTACAGTTATGGTGATCTAGCTTGGTATCCGTAGAGTTAGAGTCGCTCGTTCATTTTAGTTGTTTATATATATTCACGAGTTGCATTCAGAGGAGGTTATTGTTGTACTATATTTCATTTAGTTGGAAAATTATAACAAGTGATTTGATTTAGTGGATTTATTTATTGGAGTTCAGTTATTTCAATTCAATTGCCGTTCTTGTAGTCCTTTGTTGAGTTTTTATTGTGGATGGTTTTTATATATCGCAGTTTTTGGTTTATCATTGATAATGAAAATGATATAAATTATTTTAGTGCTCCCCATATTTTGTGTCCATCCTTATCAATTGGGCGTGGAAAAATTATGTGTATTACTAGGACATCACGCAAAGTGGTTTGAGTAGTTACCACAATGGTCGTCTACAAGCTTAAAGCAGCTCACCGAGGCTTTCACCACATGATTTATCACTAGTAGTTCTCATAAAAAATGGACTCACTACTCACCAAGAGAAAAATATACACAAGAAACCTTGTGGGAGCATGCTCGGCGATACTAGGAAACTTAACATTAAGTGAAGGATTGATCCGAGAAGATGGTTGTGGACTCATTCAAGAACAGCTAACCAAGCAAGTCTATGTTGCATTAGTCTTTCATAAAGAAGGAGGCCAGCACCATCGACGATCTCATGTTGAGGACTGAGAAATATGAAAAAGTAGAAGACTTGGTGGCTATCACCAACAACGATAATGGTCGTCCTAAAATGACCAAGAACGGAGATATAATAAATGCCCTTAAGAAGGGGCAAGAAATAAAATGGAAGTCTAAAGTCAACGATAAGGACGACCCCACATAGGACCATCAGGCAATCAACACAGTTTTTAAAGAGATGATCTACAATATCTTGAGCAAGATCAAAGATCAATATTACTTCAAACGGTTAAGGAAGATGATAGGAGACATGTCAAATAGAAACACTTCCCTGACTTATTTCTTCCTTAAGGATCATAGGAACAAGACAAAAAACTATAAAGCGCTTAAATTCTACCTAAATAAGTTAGCCCAAGAGGGATACCTCGATAACTATATGGAGAAAAAAGGGCACAAAAACCACTATGGAGCATGTCTAGAAACCTGAAAACATCTTAAATGATGATAAGATAGGACACGAGTTCACAATCATCCATGGTGCTTGAAGTTCGAATCAGATCCAATGGTATGTCATTTTCATGGAGTTAAAGAAGGTTATTACGGTCATGGGCACGAACTCCTTTCAAATTGACCTTAAAAAAACCTCAGTGGGAATGAGTCTTTAACCATAAGACATTGACTATCACAAATATATAGTCTTTGCAAATGAAGACCTAGTTGGATTCTGAACTCCGTATCACAATGCGCTAGTAATCACTCTCATAATTGGCAACTAGGACATGAACAAGATACTAGTTGACTAAGGAATATCATCAATGGTCATGTAGCTAAAATTTTTCAACAAGATCAATTTCAAGATGGAAGATCTGAAGGAGATGACTGTACCTTTAGTCGACTTTGCAAGAAGAATAACTATCCCTCTAGGGAATGTTGTGATTCCAGTACAAACTAGAAATATATCAAAATTGGTTGAATGCCTAGTCGTAAAATTGACCCCCCTACAATGTGATACTATGAAGAGTATAGCTTCACACCATGTAGGTTATCCCCTCCACTTATAACAAAAATCTCGAATGCATCACCGACATGGAGATAATGGATATAAGGGAAATTAGGCTATTGATCGGTAATGCTTTATCACTATCATCGGTCCTAAATAAGAGAATAATAAAGATAAAGAGATCACCGATGAGGCAAACTAAGATGGGACTTCTCTGTTAAAGTATCAACTAAATAACAGAAGATCAGGGTGGAAAAAACAAAGGTTTCCCTAACAAATAGAGTTACGGAACCATTACAAGAAGTCATGATCGAAAACTCACACCCAAAGGAGATTTTTTTTTATAGATAGTTCACTTACCGATCATGAAAAGGAAGAATTAATCTCTTTTCTAAAAAATAATCAATATGTATTCGTTTGACATCCTTACGATATGCTTGGTATTGATCTCGAAATCATGTTCCATCAACTACATGTGATTCACACATTCCCTCTGATCACCTAAAAGGTGCATCGAACAAAACCAAAAGGAGAACGTTATAGAGGAAGAAGTGGGAAAACTTTTATAGGCAAGGTCCATCAAAGAAGATTAATTACCCAAGTGGATCTCTAACCCAATTATCGTTAGGAAGGACAATGGAAAGTGTAGAGTCTGCATAGAAGTCAGTGACATGAACAAAACATATCCCGAAGACAACATTCCATTGCCAAAGAATGACTAGTTGGTCGACACTACGATGAGACATTATCGGATGAGTTTCCTAGATTTTTACTCAAGGTATTATCAAATACCCTTGTTAGGGACTAGTCGGGAGAAAAATTTATTCATCATCATTCTTGGCATGTGCTACTACATAGTCACACCATTTGGGCTCAAGAATATAGGAAAAACTTACTAGCAATTGGTCACCAAGAAGTTGAAACATTAGCTGGGTAATACCATGGAGATCTACAGAGACATATGCTCTTAAAAAGAAAGCGCAAAGGTGACCATCTGCAAGACCTAAAGAATACATTTGAGGTCCTCAAATACTATAGGATGAAGCTCAAGTCTATCAAATGCTCTTTTAGGGTAAAGTTCGGGATGTTCCTAGGCTACTTAAAGAGCCAAAGGGGAATCTAGTCAAACCCTGAATAAATTGACGTGATCAAAATCTCCAACCAATTTAAAAATTCAGAGATGTTCCAAAATTGACCGGTTAGCGGTGCTCAAACTCTTCTTCTTTATATCCTCTGAGAAGGATCTGGCCTACAATAAAGAATACTTTAAGGCATTTGAACAAATTAAACTTTATTTAAGCTGACCACACCTACTTGCGATCCCAAATTTAGGAGATCCGATTTATTTATATCTCACAGTGTCTAACCACAAAGTTAGCTCAACTTTAATGTGAGAGAAGGATGGGAACTAAGCTCCAATCTAGTATGTTAGAAGACGTTATTTAATGATGAGAAACCTTACCTTCCTCTGGATAAGCTATCTTACTCTCTAGTGATTGCTTCCCAAATATTAAAGAACTACTTGCAAGCCCACTCAGTCATAGTTATCACCTCCTTTCCACTCAAAGCAGTCCTCATAAAGATCGACATATCTAAATGGATGTCCAAATGGTTAGATGAATTAGGGAGGTTTGATATCCACTATCAATCAATAACTTCAATCAAGAGGCATATGTAAGAATATTTCATTATTGACTTCACTAGAGAGTCGAAGCCCGATAAAAAGGAACACATCGATCAAGTGAACGTTGAATATTTTGATCAACTCAACAAGTGGACATTCAATATCGATGGCACTTCTAAGACAAAAGGGGAATGACTAGTAATCATCCTTTTAACTATAGGTCAAACCATGATCGAGCAAGTACTCAAACTTGACTTTAAGGCATCCATTAATGAGGCTGAATAAAAAGCATTCATCATCGAATTAAAGACAACCCTATCCCTTGGAGCAAGTCATCTTGACATCTTTCGTGAGTCAAGTCTAGTATCTAATAAAGTATCAAGATATTACAATGCCATTGATGAATTCATGTTATAATGCTTAAAAGTCAGTCAGGATGTGGTCGTTGTGTTCAAGAGAGTTCATATCTAATAGTTTCCCCGAGAAAACCATATCCATATGGACCCTTTGGCCTCTTTGGGTTCAGTCGTTGCTATGAACTTAAATGAACAATTAAGGTGGAATGCCTTGCCTAACCAAGAATCATAAAAAGAAAAGATCAATGAATAAGTCCTATACATACATAAATATCAAGTTGGATGCATTCACACGAGAGGATATGTTGCCCGTCGATAAGAAGCACACCCATCAGACCAAGGTAAAATTTTCTAAATTCTACCTATCACTTGAAAGGAAGATCTATAGGTGATATTTCGTGGGTCCATACTTTTAGAGTGTGCATCCAAGAGAAATCGACCAAGTCCTATATGAACTGCATGAGAACTACACAAAAAAGGCTAAATCGTCACTTTTGAAACAACCAGCCTTATCACGGTCATTGACCGTGAAAAAAAAACACGTATTTTTTATCACGTCATTGATCGTGACAAGTACAGTTGTCACGGTCAATGACCGTGACAATTTTAAAGAGTTTTCACGGTGAAAGACCTTAATAGGTCCGTGACAAGTCAAATAATTAAAACCATATGTGCCTCTTTTTTCCCACCATTTCCTTTACCTCAATTTTCTCTCTTTAGATCGAGCCACAGTTATCTCTCTATCTCTCTCTACTTTCAGGTAATTTTCTCTCTCTCTCTCTCTCTCTCTCTCTCTCTCTCTCTCTCATTCCTTTGTGTATGTGTGTGTGTGTAGGACTGCATGTGTATGTGTATGTGCATGTGTATGTGTATGCGTGTGCGTGTGCAGGTGGGTAGGTGTGTAGGTGTGTGTGCGTGTGTGTCTCTATGTGTGGGGGGTGGTAGTGGTGGGGCAGGGGGGAGTTGGAGGCAGGTGGAGTGATGGGAGAAGTGGGGTGTGTGTGTGTATGTTTTTCAATTATATAAATCACATTTGTTTCTTGATATTGAATTGCATTGGTATTGATATGGGTATTAAATTGAATTGAATTGCATTGGTATTGATATTTTTATATCGAATTGAATTGACTTGAGGAAGTTGAATTGAGTTGGAAAAGTTGAATTGAATTGGTATTGATATTTAAATTAAATTTTCTTAACAATTACCTTATCTAAATGAAAGGGTATCACGTCGGGGGGGGGGGGGGGGGGTCATTGTTTAGATTTCACTTCGATTAAACATTCCACACACGAACCTAGATATGAAATGATCCTTATGAAATGGACTAAAACATATGAAATGCTCTAAACATTAATAACCTTTTTAAGTTGTATACATCGTAATTCTATAGTTCTTATGCATACTTTAAATTAAATGAAACATACTTTAAATTACATAATTAAATGAAATGTCTCTAATTGTGATAAGACATAATTAAATGAAACATACTTTAAATTACATGTAGTGCGCATAGATAGTAGCCTTCTAGTTCTTATTCGTACCCATTCAATTCCCCATAGACCCGTTCGAGAGTCATTACCCTTGTAATGGGATCTCTCGAGTTGTCCCGTTTGGATAGGTTGGGACTGCATAGTTTTTGTACAATAATATTCTTAGTGTCTTAAACTTGTTACTTTAGGGGGAAGTTCTGCAGTAGTATCTGAAAGTTCTCTGGGTACATGCTATATGATGCGATGTTAAGTGTTATTTAAATTGATAAATTGAAATAATACTCACACTTGCGAATCTTTGTCGTGTACTTGGAGAAGTATGGGGATATGCTGCCAAATTTTCCTCAAATTGGAACAATGTGCATGAGTTGTTAAGTATATGACAGTAATATAAGGTCTTAAATGGGACAAAAGCACTCACCCTTTAGAGGAGATGGAGGAAGTAGTAATTAATATTATAAATTGAATTTTAATTTCAATTTCATATTAAAATTCAAATTGAATTTGAATTTGAATGCACAAATAACTTTAAACGTAGAAACTAGCCTTCTAGTTGTTATGCGTACGCATTCAATATGTGATTGTTTATGATAATGGGAACTAAATGTTTAGACTTTTGTTTATGCTAATCCACGAATATACGCTTCTTACCCATAATAGGTGATTGTTTGCAGTAGCAGTGACGTGATATCCTAAATATAAAGATTGGATGGGTGAGACAAATAGATCAGGGGATGTGTTTCGCTGAGGTGCTAATGAATTTGTAAAATACGCAAGGAGATGTCATAATGATGAGGAGTTTTCATGTGCTAGGTGTAAGAATGGTAAGGTGTTTGAGTGGAAAACAGTTGAACTACATTTGTTAAGATGGGGTATGCAAGATAGTTATCGAATTTAGGTTTTTCACGGGGAATCAAAAGTTCCTTTTGTCCCGAGCACCCCTAACAACAACCTTCAATAAGTAGGATAGATGTACAAGGGGAGGATGGCAATGTAGATCATAATATGCTAGAGAATTTAGTTGATGACGCATATGGAGTTCATAAAGTGGAAGATAATGAGGTCATTGATGATGTACAAGGTTCAGGTGCTCATGAAGATATCGGGATAAACCTTGACTATGACTACCAAAGTTTAAAATTTAAGGCGAGGCACTCGTTATACTCTAGCTATGATAAAGATAAAATAAATTTACATGCCACGATTTGTTTGCATAGTTTGAAGACCCAATATGGTTTGTTTGGCAATAGCATGATAGGAATTTTAAATTGAGTGAAGGGTTTGCTACCCAAGCAGAATAGGCTTCCAAACAGCTATCCTACTATGAAAAATAGTTTGAAAGGTTCAGGAATGAAGTATAAAGCAATTCATGCTTGTGTGTATGACTTCATACTATGCTGAAAGGAGTATGAAAATCTCGATAGGTGTTCGGTATGCGATGAACCTAGATATGTCAAATCTACTGGCAAGGAAGGAACAAGCTCAAAAGTGCCTCAAAAGTGTTGGAATATTTTCCCACTAGGCCTAGATTACAACTGGTTTTCAAAGTACCATGGATAGCGGAGGTAATGACTTGGTATGCTAGGGAAGAAGTAGGGGAAAATCTCATGTGCCATCCTATTGATTCTACTTCTTGGAAGAGGTTTGAGTATCCCTATTTTGCTCGAGAATAGCGTAACATTCGTCTGGCAATATAAACATATGGTTTCAATCCATTTGGAAATCTAAGCTCCAATAAGAGTTTATGGCTACTGATCCTAGCCCCACTCAATCTCTCTCCTTCAGAGTGTATGAGTCATGAATTTTTGATGTTGTCTTTGTTGATCCCTGGGTCAAAGGTACCAAGTGAGGACATCGATGTCTACCCAAATCCTTTGGTAGAAGAATTAAATGAGTTGTGGGAAGAGGGTGTGTAAGAATTTGACTCTTTTAGAAAAGAAGAGTTTATGTTGAAAGCTATATTGATATGGGCAATTCATGATTTTTCAACTTATGGGACATTATTCGGTTGTGTAGTACATAGTTATTTGGGATGTCCTATATGATGAGAGGAGACTAAATCTCTTCATCTCCTCGCTTGCTCAAAAAACATATATCATTGCCATAGGAGGTTTCTACCCCCCTCTCATAGTTTTATATTTTAGAAAGGTTCCAATTTTTTACCGAGCGGGGTTGAACATAGGCTACAATCGAGAAAACTTCCAGGCTCCGAAATTGAAAGTAAATCTTCTGATCGTGGACCTAATGTTCCAGGTAAGAATCCTATATATAATAATGTAAAGCATAAGAAAAATTGCCTCTAATATATAGATTTTTGATAGAAAAGAAAAATTGCCTTTGATAGAAAAGAAATAAATCCCCGGCAACGGCGCCATTTGATAGAAATGAAAAATTGCCTCTAATATATAGATTTTTGTCGTTGTTTCAACTTCTCTATCCATCAAAAATTCCCTTGAACCTACAAAATTATAACAAAACTAGTGTAGAGGGTAAGTAAGGGAGTCAATCCATATCTAAGGGTGAAACACAAAATTGGAGAGGACATATATATAGATTCATTTGCATTTTATTATATTCTTTTCTATTTTTACTTTTTCTATTTTTTTATGAATTTTTCAAGGGAATATTTTAACTAACTAACTATACTAATTTTTATAACTACTAATTAAGATGTAAAAGCTAATAAAAATTAGGTAAATAAAATTGAGCTAAAAAGTAAACTAACTAAATTGGACTCATGAGGGCTTCAAAATTTCATCCCATAAATGGGAGATTAGCCCTCAATAATCATCATCCAAAAATATGAGATACATAATTGAAAGCATGTGAGGATTAAACTAAAAGTAAAAGAGAGGAATAGATCAAACCAATTTGAGACTTGAATTGAAATGGAATCTTCATTTGCATCAACAATCTCTCAATTACACATTAAAAATCACTCAATCATAATCCCTCACTCATGTATTTATTGAATCTAAACTAAAAATTACAAACTAAAAATTAAAAAGGATAGTGGATGAATTCATAATGGCCAATTAAATAATAAAAGAGATTTGCTAAAAATACAAATCCTAAAATTATAAAATTGTACATTAGAATTCACCCAAGGAAATAAATTCTAGATCATTAATTTATATTGATATAATTGCTAAAAATGCAAAATCTCAACATAAATGAATGGGTTAGAATTTATCTCCCATAAGGGATAAATTTCACAACATCAATTTATTATGAATAATTGCTAAAAATGCAAAAATTCACAATAGATGGGTGGGGTGAAGTTTATCCTAGAGATAATTTTCAACACACACCTCTATATTGAGGTATTTGCTAAAAATGCAAATACTCAACATAGATGGGTGTGGAGAATTGACTTGGGTGTGCATGGGAATGGTGAGGGGGGCATGGGGTGAGAGTGTGTTTGAGGGCATGTGGGTTAGATGAGGTGACAAAATCTGATTTGGGTGCACATCTCTATATACTATAAAATGCAAAACAAGGCATTTATGAGCATTTAAGACTCCTCCTCATTGAGAGTGTCCACGTGACACTCTATATTTTATACTTCTATAAAATACTATACAAGCAATTTAATTGCTATAAAATGCAAAACAAGACATTTATGAGCATTTAAGACTCCTCCTCATTGAGAGTGTCCACGTGGCACTCTATATTTTATACTTCTATAAAATACTATACAAGCAATTTAATTGATACATTAAACTATTGAGTTTTCTCTCTCTCTCCTTCAATTTAATCCATCTACGAAACCAAATCAAAAGCAATTAAGAATGATATATTTCTTTCGTCCCAATATATAAACATTATTTTTACGTGCTGCCAATCACCATGGTCATCACCATAGACTTCCCCAAAGACCCCAAACCTTCTCCTGAACAAAGGGTTGCACATATGTTAAATTGCCGCCAAAGTTCTCGGCAGGTAATTTCCTTCTTTTCTTTCGTTGATTAATTTGTTAGTTAAGATTAGTAGGGTTTGGAGGTTCCCCACTATTGATAAACCATTTGCTTTCTCTCTTTTTTGGATTATTTCTTTAACACTGTTTTTTATAACCATAAATTATATAAAAGCAATGTTTTTTCTATTAAAAAAACAGTTTATAATTGTTAAAAGGTTATTTTATAAACTGTTTTTTTAATTTATCTATGAAATTAATTTTTTACATAAAACGTTAAAAACATTAAAAAAAAGTTGATATAAAAACGTTGAAAACACTATATTTAGCTGTTTTTTTTATAAACGTTAAAAAATAGTTTATATAAACCACTATTTTTTTTTTAAAAACACTGCTTTTAAAAACATTACAAAACACTGATTTTTTAAGTGCTTTTTACAAACGGTCAAAAACATTTTATATAAAAACGCTTCTTTTTTTTAAAAAAAACACTGTTTACTAAAAACATTAAAAACACTCTTTTTAATAAACTTAAAAAAATATTTTATATAAAAACACTTTTTTTTTAAAAACAGTTTATATAAAAATAATGTTTTTAATTTTTTTTTATAAACGTGAAATGGTTTTTTATAAAACTTTTTTAACGTTTTTTTTATAAATCAATTTTTTTTTATAAACATGTTAAAAAACAGTTTATATAATAACGTTGAAAAATACTGTTTTTTTAACGTTTTTAACATTTTATATGAAAACTGTTCATATAAAAAGTTGTTTTTAATAGTTTATAAAAACTTTTTTTTAACATTTTTGATGTCTTTTTATAAAAAAAAATTGATTTTATAAAAAACAGTTAAAAAGAGTTTATTAGAAAACTTTTTGATGTTTATAACTGTTTAAAAAAAAAAGGTTTTTGTATAAGCAGTTTTTTAACGTATATAAAAAACAGTAAAAAAATAGTGTTTTTTTAACCTTTTTAAAAAACAGTGTTTTTATATAAACTATAAGAGCTTTTCTCTCTCTTATCTCTCTTATTCTTACTTTCTCTCTTTTTTGGATTATTTTTTAAACACTTTTTTTAAACGTTAAAAAAACACTGTTTTTTATAAACATCAAAAAACAATTTATATAAAATCAATGTTTTTAAAAAAAAATCAGTTTATAATCGTTAAACGATTTTTTTATAAACAATTTTTTTAACTTTTTTTATAAAATTATTTTTTACGTAAAACATTCAAAAACAGTTGATATAAAAATGCTAAAAACACTATTTTTTATAAATGTTAAAAAACTGTTTATATAAACCACTATTTTTTAAGGAAAAAACACTGTTTTTAAAAAACGTTACAAAACACTGAATTTTTAACTGTTTTTTATAAACATTCAAAAATAGTTTTATAATTCTATTTAAAAATATGTTGTTTTTATATAAACCATTTTTTAATATTTTTTTAAAAGAGTTCTTTTTTTTAAGAACAGTGTTTTTACATAATTTTTTTTAACGTTTATACAAAAAACTGTTAAAAAAATAGTGTTTTTAATGTTTTTGTATTAAGTGTTTTTTACGTTTTTAATTTATTCATATAAAAAATTGGTTTTATGAAAAAAGTTGAAAACAATTTAAAAAAAACTTTTGACATTCATGAACTGTTTTTTTATAAGATTTTTTTATATAAAGTTTTTTCAACGTTTATAAAAACCGTTAAAAACAATATTTTTTAATGTTTGTAAAAAAAAGTGCTAAAAAAAGTTTATAAAAAAACCTTTTGATTTTGTAAAACTTTTTTATTTAAAAAAAAAATACTTAATAAAAAAAGTGTATAAAACTTTTTCATTTTATAAAACTTTCTCATTTTATAAAAAAGTATTAGTAAAAAAAGTTTTACTATTTAAAACAATAAGATATAATGTAAAATTTATTTTAATACACTAATAAATACTTATACTAATGGGTAAAATAGTCTTTTTGATTGGAAATGAGTCAACTGACCATCAAACTAGCTAACTAACGTTTTTTGTCGATTTTGAATCCCAAACGAGTAAAATGTAAACAAATGGAATAAAACTCTAAATAACTATTGGACCCCAAATAGTAAAAGATCCTTACAAAATTGACAAGGAGCCATAGAATAGACTGTGATTTTGTTTAAGTAGAATGTGTTATGTGAAGATTGAAATAGTATTTTTCTTAAGATAATTTCGATTGAATCTTTATATAGAAATGTGAGTTTAATTAGTTCGAAGCATATGATGTGAATTTAGTTAGTTAGAAGCATATGGTGTACGTTGCTCTATTTTAAAGGAAATGAGGTATGCTTCCATGTTTAATAACATTATTTTTTAAAGAAAATATATAATATTCCTTTTTGGATTTTTCTCTTTTTATATTGTGATTGCACAATTATTTTTATGCTTTGTTATAAGGTTTGATATTTTTATTTTGACTCATTTTCACATTTTTTTATACAAATTATACCCTTTATGCTTTATTTTCTTAACACACAAGTTCTAAATGTTTATCATTTCTATCTATCATGTCCATGATACTATTCATTATATTTTTCAAAAATTAGGGGTTAAAGTATAATTTATGTAAAGTTGATTAAGTGCCTAAGTAAAATATTTTGAAATATATATATGATAGTAATTATCGTGATTATATATGAGTGTCCATTTTCTCTCCATCTATTATTAATTAATACTTATATAATGTGTCAAATAGACATAAATATATAATTATGTCTTAAATAAAAAAAGTATCTCGGTTTAATTTTAAAATAGAGGCATGTTCATATGTCCCAAATTTTTTATTCATTTTTTCATCTCATATTAACATTAGTTTAAATGTAATGATAATATTATTTATGTGTCATATATTTTACGAATAAAACTATACCACGCTCGCGCATCGCGCGGGTTTAAAACTAGTGGGGGTAATTTTGGGAAAAAGGGATAAAAGGTATTAAATGGTTTTAGGCACATGTGGATTTAGTTGGTTTTGGTGTTGGTTTGTTTGTTAGCAGGTGGTAACATCGTGGCTTGGAGAAATGGGAAATGGGTGAGGTTTGAAAAAGGTTTGGGCTTGGATTCATGGGTTGAAATGGGTATGGGGTATAGAAGATGGGATCAAATGGAATATGGGTATTGGGGATGGATCGGGTCGCATCAGAGGGTGAATCGGGTAGGAGACGTCGCCGGCGTTTGATGTGGGTCACCGGGAATGGCAGGTCGCCGGTCGGAGGTTTCGTCGCCGGAGTTAGCAGCGGCGCCGCCCGGGGTAAGGGGGTGAGGGAATGTCGTGAGTTGGTTAGTGTGTGTTAAAAATGGTGGGGAGGTGGTGGGTTTAATGGAGGTTTAGGAGAGAGAAATGGGTTGTTGGATTAAAGGTTGAAGATGAAGTGGGGTTGATTTAGTGTGGTAGGGTGTTGGAGAATATGGTGGGTGTGAGGGTGTAGGATAAGTAGTGTTTGGTGTTAGGATATGTGTATGTGGGTATAGGGGGTGTGTTTATGTGTGTGTTTAAATTGTGACCCCTAAAAATATAATAAGACTCAATTAAAATTAATAAAATTAAAACTAAAAAAAATAAAATTTAACTAAAAAAATAAAACAAACTAAAAAATAAAATAAAATAAAAATATTAAAACTAAAAATAAAATCCTAAGCTATTAAAAACTAAAATAAAATAAAAGAAATAAAAACATAAAATTCTAAATGAAAACTAAAGTCCTAAAAAATATAAAATCTAATAAATTAAAAATAAACTCCTAAAAATAAAATAATTAATAAAAAGGGACAAATAAACACACACGGGCTTCGGGGTAGGTTTAGGTTAGGTTTAGGGTAGGTTAGGGTTGCGGGATAAGGGTTAATTAACTCCATAGTGCGCACAATTGCCATGATTTAAGCGTTTGAACACTGCAATGCACAATTGACCTACAAAATAAACATTAAGCACATAAGACCCATATTACCGAGAATTAGCAACTAAAGTACGTCTATTTGGGGTATAATTTGTACAGTTTTGGGTGCTTATCAACCCTAACTGGGAATGAAACTGAGACAAGAAAGGCATGGTATAAGAGGTCAATTTTATTTGACATGCCTTATTGGAAGAATAATCTAGTGTGCCATGTATTGAATGTGATGCACGCAGAGAAGAACATCGCTGAACATATTGTGGGCACATGCCTTGCGGGGAGTCATTCGAAAGATGGAAAAAATTCACGAAAAGACCCTAAAGTGTTGAAACTTAAGCCACAACTATGGTTGAAAGAAGATAGTAGGGGAAGGATAATAATTCCCCCTGAAGTGTTCAATTTGACGAGGGAGGAAAGGAAGGTGCTTTTTGAAAAAATATATAATCTGAAAGTTCCATATAATTTTTCATCCAACTTTCAAAGGATTGTGAATTATGTTGCCCATGATTTACTTAAGTGTAAGTCCCACGATTGGCATGTGGTCATGTAATTGGTTCCTCTATTGTTTAAGCGCTATTTCTCCAAACATAAGGATTTGTGGAGGGCTATTTTGCAAATTAGTATTTGCTTCTCAATTTTATAAGAGAAGGTAATCAATCGAGATCACGTAGTGGTCGCAAAATTAGCGGTGAATGAAGAGATTTGTGTTTTGGAGAAGTACTCTCCCCTATCTTTCTTTGACATAAGTGTTCACATTTTGGTACACCTATGTGACGAGGCACTTCTTTGCGGCCTAGTTAGATATCAGTGGATATATCCATTTGAAAGATTGATGAAAGTTTTCAAAGATTAGGTTAAGAATACACGATACATTGAATGATCAATTGCAGAGGAATACATCGTCATGGATTCATCAATCTACACTTGAGAATATATGTCTGACTCGACCAACGTGGATGACAATGATGATTTCGTCGATGAGGGCGGTCATGTGATGGGCAAACGAGTGAAATCAACGAGTTTAAAATATGAACAAGTAGCTCGTTATCTATTTGAGACACATGAAGATGTCGAAGAATAGAAAAAGTAAGTTTCAAGAATTTTAACTTTAACATTATTTTAATTCTTAGTTGATTAATTTTGTAATACGTTCCTCACGATCTATGCAGAAAATATGAAGCCTATGAGAACAATAAAAGACAAAAAAATAATGGCACAATCAAACAACGAATTTAGGTTATGGTTGTCACACGAGGTAATTACAATGAAAATGGTTGTTATTAAATGTCACATTACAAGAAATCTTTACAACTAACCTAATTAATATATCTATATTCTCAGCTCTTAAAGACGAGTGATGCGACATCAAGGCTTGCTCGTTTAGGCACTGGACCCTTATTCATGGCACAAGAGTATAAAAAGTATCTATTAAACTCTTACGTATTCGGTGCAAAGGCGTACGAGGAAAATACAAATGTACGAAATTCGGGCATTTTATACAAAGCTCTTACTTTCTTCCTAGCGAGCGCGAAAGATAAAAATCTCGTTGAAGCTGAAATTACTTACTATGGTCTCATTCGAAATATATTTGAATTGGACTATGTAAACTTCAAAGAGGTTGTATTTTACTATGATTGGGTAAGATTTGAGGATAAATATGCTTTTAAAGTTTATCCTAGCACTAATTTGATCATGGTTGACTTGTCCAAGTTGAAGAGCAGCGAACACGTGAGCGATCAGCCATTTGTTTGTGCTTTTCAAAAGGTCAAGCAAGTGTTTTACTCGGAGTTTATCAACAACGAGTCATGGTCAATAGTCCTACATGCACCAAAGCGTCTAAATAGTAGTGTGGATTACTTAGATGCACCTAACGAATATCAATACATTTTTTATGATAACCCGAATTTGCAATAATTTTTAGATTTGTAATAAGTATTCAAATTATTTGAAACGACCAGTGGCTATATTATTCTAGTATTTTATTATTATCGAACAACAATTTAATTTTTTTTATTCATTTGTACTTGATCATTTTAATGCTTGTAATGACCAAGTGAATATGTTAATTAGAATTTTAATCAATTTAAGCATTAATTCAAAGTCCATAACCCGGGAGTGTGTGTGCGTCGGGGGCGACAGTGTGCGTGTGTAAATTGAATTTGGTATTGGTGTAAATTGAAAGTGATATAACTTTAGATTGGTATTGGTATTGATATAAATTGGTCTAAATTGGTATTGGTATTGGTATGTATTGTTATTATCATTAATTCAAAGTCCATATACATGTTTGTACTAATAATAATAATTTTTGCAGAAAATGACTTCATCCGAATCAGTAGAGGAGGCGATGAGGGATCCTCGGCCAGTAGGCCCCCAAAATGGGGAAAATTGGGGTCCGTCGTCGAGAATAAGACGATATTATTGGCTAGAGCGCTAGAGTTGCTGAAGGAGATCGCTGGCCCGGGGTACACTGATTGGAGGGTCATGCCTATTGACCTCAAGTTGAACATCTGGGGGCACTACAGGTAGTGTATTTATATTTATATTTATATGCAACTAACACTTACTTTATTTTTAGTTTGTATTTTTTTGACATGAACAACTCAGTTTGGCCCCATATCTCCACGACTCCACGTTGGAACAATTAAGGTATCAATATAAGACGTGGAAAAAGAATTTATGGGCATGGTACTTTGGGAAGACCCGGGAGTCCATTAGGACACTACGTGACACCGTCCCCACGAAGGAGCCAATCTCATTGGCACGGTGGCAAAAGTTTATCGACAATGAGACCAATGAGAGGAAATTAACATCTCTCCAATCGGGGAGGGACAACCAGGTGAAAAAGTTGGACGTGCACTACTCCGGGTGGACGTCTTACGCCGAGGTGGAGCACAAGATGATAAGTTTTTATTTTTCTTGAATTTTAGTTATTCTAATTTAGCATTACTTTGTGTTACTTACTAATTATGTATTATTTTATTGCAGGACATGGGGAGTAGCCCTAGGGGTAGGCCACAGAGGCTCGATGCCTATGGGTATATTCAGACAAAAAAGGGCAAGAATAAGGAGGTGGCCCCGAGCATCGCAACCACCATTGTAAGTTATAAATGTTTAATTTTTTTAATTACATTATAAGTTTTTTACTTAATTAACTAATCAATTACTTTTTGTCATTTCAGGCAAAGCTTAAGGAAATGCGTGACTCACAGTCTGTTGCTGACAAAGCATATTTATCTACGGACGCACTTAGTCAAATTCTCGGGGTGGATCTCAAGGGGAGGACTAGGGGGTGAGCTCGCGGGTGGGGAAGTCTAGGATCATTATAATGGAGATGAGCCACAGCGGGTTGGCATATAAGGTGGACACTCATGATGATAAGCTATCAAGATTGGAGGCGATGGTCCTAGATATATATACCTTCATGAAGCGTTAGTTGGGCAAGGGCAAGTTCAAGGGGAAGGAGAAGGAGGTATAGGTAAAAGAGAAGGAGGACGAGGACTCCACTTTTTCATCGTCGATACTCATAGACTCGATGCCATATGATGATCCATGTCCCATCGTGACCCCCGCCGAGCGACCTATGTCAATAATCGTTTGGTCGAGCGTGTTTCTACTTGACATTTATTATGGGGAGCCAATAGCGAGGGGTTGAGGGATTCGAGCTTCCTCCTGGGTATGCTGGTTCATGAACATCCCCTCCAAGACATTGAGGCAAGAGTGCGCGTCACGCATGTGGTGGAGGGAAAGGATAACTCACCTTTGTGGTTACACGAATAATGCGACGTTCAGCATATTGAGGGGTGTCTCAATTCATATGGCGTGCGGCCTTCCTTCCTCTTCCGACATTCTCCTTCTTCATGACATTATTTTTATCTTTTTATTTGGATATTAGATTGTATTTGTATTTTTTTGATTGCATGTTGGTTTGCATATGGATATTTGCATTTCAGTATTATTTGGATATGGATTATATATTCCATGATTTGGTATATTATTTCTATTTTATTTAGATATATGATGTTTGGACATGTACAATTTTGCTATAATAGATACAAATATAATGTTAGCCAGTGGCAGTGGCCATAGTGCCCAACATTTTTTTAATTCTGCCTTGAATTGTCACGGTAAAAAATTGTGACAAGTCCGTGACAAGGAAACTTATCACGGACTTGTCAGGGTCTTTGACCGTGATAAGTTTTTTTGTTTTTTCACGGGCTTGTCATGATGTGGACATCCCGGGTGGCGTCGTGGGGAGAAAGATCCCTCGAGAAGACTGTGCCGCGATCTCGCACCCCTATTTGATAGGTGCTTCGATCGTCGTCGGTGTGGGGGTAAATGTGAAGAGATGGAGTCACCAACCAATTTTGCAAGAAGCAGACAAAAGAACATGTATCCACTTCGAGAAAGCGACATCAAAGACGAACTGATGCATACGAAACCAATAGTTTGAAGGACAGGGGCTAAGTTACGGAATGGGAAGGTGTTGGGAACCTATGCCACCCTTTCAGTCTCTCTTGGGGTAGTGTTATTATTTTCATTTATATCACCGTGAAATGTGTGTGCATGTTTATATAATGAATATCGAAATCATTCAACTCATATCATGGACAAGGGAGAGTGAGGTCATCCATAGGAATGTTCCCAAAATAACATATATATAAAGTATGATTTGCGCGTTTATCACGATATTGATTGTTATTAGGAAACGATAATTTGTGTTGGATGAAACACAAACAAGCATGATATATATATATATATATATATATGAAAATGAGAGATTTAAGAAAATTAGGGAATTTGGGAAATTGAGAAAATTGGAAAATTGGACCCGAATCTCGGATTCTTAATCCGAGACGCCTACATAGCCTATAAAGGCATCAAAGTCCACATATTTTGAATGTAGCATACGGGTGGGGTCTATCCCATAGATTTGAATGGGGTTTTATTATATGTGTAAGTATAGAAAATGTGTTTTTTGGCTTTGGAAAAAGGTGTGATTGATAATTTCGTTCGAAATTTTCGAGTGTAACCCTCTTTTATTTATTTTTGGGATTTTTGTAAAAATAAAGTACGTGAAATATACTTATAAAAGTGTAGATATTGATGTGTATGAACTAAAGTAAGAACTAGATTATGAATTTAATGTATATTATGTGAAAATAAGGAATTTAAAGAGAGAGGGATGTAATTTGACCTTCTTTTCGAGCTTGATCTTTGATCTTGGATGAACTCCCTTAAGTGTTAATGAATTTTGATAAGAGAGAAGGACATTTTGCCAAATTGGGTATGAAAAGGATGGGAATGTAAGCTTGAATGGAACTTCACATAAGGTACTTTACTCATTTCGAGCGAATGTTACTGAGATCACTGATGCTAATGGATCTGTTGTCTTGGTTGGGAGTGAGGTCATGACATACTTTAATAGGGTTAGGGGAATGTGGATTATCCTACCCCATAGGTTGCCGATCGGTAGGTGATCCTTGACACTGTGCCGATAGGCCGGGATCTAAACCTGCCAATTGATAGTCTAATACATGTTTTCCTGGAAAAAGGGTCATAAAATGCAAAATGTTGATCCGAATAGCACATAAGGAATACCATTAAAAAGGTACTTTAGATACCTTCAAGATTCCTTTGGACCGCTTCCATGTCAGGAAGTTGACTTTGGGTCAAATGTGGCTCGAAAGTACATGCCGATCTTTTGGACCAGAGATCGTCAGACGAAAATGGATCCTTCGTCCTCATGGTAGGTCATAATGATGCATGGAGTGGACCATTGGAATGGTTAGAAGATTTACTTGGAAATTCCTCAGAGTTTCGCTTGGTTTGGAAGGTTGACATTGGTCAACCGGGCTCGAAAGCACCCGAGGACTTCTCGGAGTAAAACGGGTCATTCGTCTGTATCGTAGGTCAGGATCTCGCATGTGGTGGACCATTGAAAATGGTATTTAGTTCCAGTTTGATATTCATTTAGTCTCGTTCGAGATAAATAGTTGACTTTGGTCAAACGGAGCCCAGGAGCGCCTGGTGGCCTCCGGATCGATTTTAGGGGGAAAATTGTTCGTTCATCTGAATGGTTATGCCGTTTCGTGCATGGGGCGAACCGTTAGAAAGGGGTTTCAGTTCCCTTCGAATATTCAAAGATCTTTCACTCTCACGATGAACTTGATTGGGGTCAAATTGGGGCTCGAGAGTTCCCGATGGCCTCTGAATTGATTTTTAGGGGAAAACTGATCGTTTTTCCGAATGGTTATGCCATTTCATACACAAGGAGGACTGTTGGAAAGGGGATTTAGTGCACTTCAAATATTCAAAGAGATTTTGTGTCGAGGATGAAGTTGATTATTGTCAAATCGGGGCCCGATATTGCCTAGTGGGCTCCGAATTAATTTTTAGTAGTAAAATGGCTCATTCATCTGAATCTTTTTATCAATTTTAAAATGGGGTAGATCGTTGGAAAGCGTATTCAGATCCCTTCAAAGATTCAAAGATATTTTGCTTTGACGATAGAGTTGATCGGAGTCAAATGGGGCTCGGGAGTGACCGATGGGCTGTAGATCGGTATTCGAAGGGTGACCTATGGTTTTTAGTGAGATGGGAAGGTGTTAGGGACCTAAGGGGAGACTTAGGGGGTCCTAGAATGTGGTGTATATAAATCCCCTAGATGGGTGAGCTTGGAACAAGTTATAGACTTCGAATATACACCACATGATAGAGGTCGATTCTGTGGACCAAAGGGATGAGGATAAACGATTCAGAGGGTCGAGGTCGATGCTGAGGACCTACGATGATGTTAGGGGTGGCCAATTATGAGGACCTAAAGGAGGTGATGATTAGGGAGGTGACCAATTTTGCGAGTTTAAAATAGAGATGACCAATTCTGCGAGTCAAAGCCAATTCTGAGGGCTTAAGTAGAAGCGACCAATTCTATTAATTTCTACGGGCTTAAGGTAGAGGTGACCAATTTTGAGGACTAAAGATAGGGGTGACCAATTCCGCGGGCTATGTAGAAACGACCAATTCTGAGGGTAGAAGCCAATTTTGAGGGCTTAAGTAGAAGAGACCAATTATGAAGGTCGAAGCCATTTTTGAGGTCTTAAGTATAAGTGGCCAATTCTGAGTGTCAAAGCCAATTCTGAGGGCTTTAGTAGGGTTGACCAATTCTGAGGGTCAAAGACAATTCTGAGGGCTTAAGTAGAAGCGACCAATTTTGAGGGTTGAAGCCAATTATGAGGGCTTAAGTAAAAGTGACCAATTATGAGGGTCGAAGCCAATTTGTGGGATTATTTTGGGTGACCAATTATGAGGATCGAAGACAATTCTGAGGGCTTAAGATAGGGGTGAAAAATTCTACGGGTCAAAGCCAATTCTGCAGGCTTATTTGGGGTGACCAATTCTGAGGATCGAAGCCAATTCTGAGGTCTTAAGTAGAAGCGACCAATTCTCAGGGTCGAAGCCAATTATGAGGCGTTAAGATAGGGGTGACCAATTCTGCGGATCAAACCAATTCTGCGGGCTTAAGCAGAGATGACCAATTCTGAGGGTCGAAACCAATTCGAAGGTCTTAAGTTGAACAGACCAATTCTGAGGGTAAAAAAATTCTTTTTTACCCTCAGAATTGGTGGGTGGCCAATTTTACGGGTCAAAGACCATTCTAAGTGCTTATTTGGGATGACCAATACTGAAGGTAGATGCCAATTCTAAGGGCTTATTTGGGGTGACCAATTCTGGGGGTCGAAGCCAATTCTGAGGGCTTAAGTAGAAGCAACCAATTTTGAGGGTCAAATCCAATTCTTAGGTCTTAAGTAGAAGCGACCAATTCTGAGGGTCGAAGACAAATCTGAGGGCTTATTTGGGGTGACCAATTATGCGAGCCAAATGTAATTCTACGGGCTTAAGTAGAGATGACCGATTCTGAGGGTCGAAGCCAATTATGAGGGCTTAAGTTTCCTTTGGGAATTTTTGGGACTTCGTTGGGGATGTGTAATCTTTCCCTGGGGGCTTGGGGAAGCATTTGATTTTAAATTCCACTGGGAAATAGGTAATGATCCGAGAGTTTTTAGCTGGGGAATTTTTGGGATTTTGGAGTGTTATGTGGAGACGTTGTTGGGGAGAATTATAATATTAGGAATTCTTGGGGGATTTTTCGTTTTATTTTTTACTTTTTGTATGAAACTTTAAAGGGGGTGTCGATCAGCATAGATGGAGAGGTGCCAACGGTAGTGGTACGATTTTTTTGGGTGCCTTGAGTAGGTGGAGGGCCAGTGCCAATCGGCATGCCCCTTAGACTCCTATAAAAATGGGGAGGGTTCTCCTCATTTTTCACAATTTTATGACTTCCCTTCTTCTATGATTAAATTATGCAAATCATTCTAACGTTTAAAATGGCCTATTTCTCAAGCAACACTACTCACATGGCATGGATTGATGCCAACGATTGGGTAGGGTTGGGGTGGAGGGCTAGGGTGATCCTTGCACTGGGTAGTGAGAACTCATTTGAGTTATTGGTGGATGATCAGACTCTTCCGTGTGAGCCTTTGCGTCATCGTTCTTCTAGGGTGGTGAACCTTGGAGGCTATGTAAGTATTGAATGACCTTTGGTATTCTTTTCCCTTTTTCTTGACGAGATTTCTTTATTTCTTGAATTTGAAAATGGTTTTATTTGTTTCTTCGATAGTCCGACGTCTCCATGTCGACTATATATGACCGAGGGACGATGGGGCTTAGGAATTTTTAGGATCAATTTCCACCTGTGGTGCGCTAAATGGTGTCATCAGCCGGCTTCGAGAGGCTGCGTCTATGCTAGATGAGACGCCCTGCTCCACGACTATTCTGTGTGATCTACGGGAGATGTGGTGGGACACTACCCACACCTTTCATCTTGGCTTTAAGGAGATGACGATGACTCCCATTGATGTGCAGCAGCTGCTGAGGCTGGATTGCGAGGGTATACAGATTGAGGTGGATAGGACACTAAGGGTGATGCTGGAGGCGATGACGACGACTTTATGTGATGTGGAGAGGGTGGTTTATGGGGACTCTCTTAGTTTATCTTTGTTTAGGGAGTTGTTGTTGAGGAGGAGGATCGATGAGAGGGATGGGCAATAGGTGCATCATATGGCCCGCTTATTTATTTTTCTGGTGTTAGGAGGTTTTATGGTGGCGACGAGTGGCAACGTCATTCACTTGTGGTTTTTTCCATTTTTGAGGATGTTCTCGGACATCCGTCTTTATGATTGGGGGATCCTGACTCTGGCGACCCATTATTATTCTCTTGATGCATTTAGTCGGTGCTGCCGAAAGACTTTATTGGAGCCACCTATCTTCTGGAGGTATTCTTTATTTTTTTGCATTTTTCGTTTATGCATTAGCATTTTCCCTCATGCGCTTTATTCTTGATTTCTTAAATGTTGTCCTTTGAAGACGTGGTTTTATGAGTTGATTGGGTTAAATTCCCAGTTGATATCTTTAAAGGATAACTTTATTGGCAACTTTTGTCGGATGTACCGGTAGCGGAGGTCCAACCAACAGTCGAAAAAGTCTCTCTCTCTGGAGGTGGTGAGTCAGGTCTTTAATGAACTGACGAGTGAGCCTGTAATCCTTCTTTTATCTTGAGACTATCCTTTCCTTTGATGATTTTTTATTGATATTGATCTATTTCTCTTGTTGGGGATTTGCAGGTGACCTTTTATCCATAGGGGATGGTTATCCATTATGCGGGGGTGACTAGGGGACATACGCAGATGCAACTTTTGTTGGAGCATGAGTTTGGGTATTCTTGTTACCTCGGGGAGAGGGTATTCTGAAAGATCATGGAAGACGAGGTTAAGGTGTTTCTAGTGAAGCTCCTCATGTTCAGAGGCGAGTGCTTGAGATGTCAGATGATGCCCAGGTGGCAGTGATGACGGGAGAGCCGTATTCATTATATATTGACACAACGGTGACGTACGACTACATGGATTTTGTGTTGAGTTGGATGATGCCTCCTAGTATATATGATATGATTCCTCTTCCTCGTGTGCGTTCTATTCGACAAGTTGGGTCCTCCTACAGTGCAGGCGGTGCAACAACGTAAGCGACGACGACGTCTTCAGAGGATCCTTTTGTGCGGTTGTACTCGCCTAGTTACAGCATTCGACGGGAAGATGGAGGGTCGATGTGTATGTTGAACCATCAGAATGAGATGGACCAGGAGGAGTTGGGCTTGACGGAGGAGGTCCTTTGACCTGCGCTATACATTTTGCCTCTTTGTCTTTTTATTTCCTGATTTCTTCCTTTGCCTCAGACTAACTGATTTGCTCTTTTATATTTTATTTTGCAGCACATCCGGGTCTCCACCACTTGGCTGAGGGATATTAGGGATTGGATATCTTTGGCGACTGCCCATAATAAGGATGCAATTTTGGCTCCTTCTTATTTTGTGTCGTCTGCCTCATCTAAGGAAGGGTCGGGCTCTGGGAGTGGTGGCACATCGTCTCACCGCAGGGGGAAGAGGGCGCACCTCAGGGATGGAGGCTCTTAAAGAGGGAGAGAGAGAGAAAGAAAATTGGGTTCAGGCTGAGTCCCATTGTTTTTCTGTTTTTCCTACAAGATATCAATGTAACACAGAAAAATATATGCAAACAAAAATGATTTTTTTGTTAATTTCTTTTTTTTTATTAATGCCCATGCTCTTTTTACTTTGCTGCTGAGACCGTAAAAAGAATTTGAAAATTGATTTGAGAAGTATTTTATTTTAAAATGGGATAACTAAAAGAATAAGGAAATTCGGAATTCCTTTAAGATAAAAATTATTTTTATTATTTTTTTTTATTTTGACAAAAGAGGAAAAGGGGAATTTTCCTAAAGGCTTTGATTGCACTTTCTTCAATTGCTTGGTACTTGGTGGGGAAAGTTTTCCTCCGATTTCTGCAGGGTTTCTTGTCTTTGCTTGAGGGTTTTCAAGTATAAATAGGGGTGTGAATGTGGCTTTTCTCCTCACACTTTCATTTCCTTTCTTTCCCACATTCTTACTTGCTTATTATCTCGTTGTTTTGAAAGATGGTTCTCCCTGGTAGCATTGAGTTCGCCAACTGCCTCGAAGCCTTGGAGGTGATGTGTTCTTACAATGTTGATTATGACACTTTCCACATGCGGCGAGTCTCTTTGTGGCATAACTGTTCCATTAAGGGAGGTGTTGTGTTTTTCCCCAAGCTAATCTGGGATTATCGCTCTATGAAGCATTTATACCACTCCATTCAGGCAGGGGAGGTTCGGGGACCCCAAAATGAGGGTGACGATGGGGTTGGTTCCTCTGGAAGCTGCAGGTAGGATTTTGTGAAGCTTTTTGTATGGTGTTTAGTTCTGTGTTTGGAAATAATTTAAGGGTTATTTTGGAAGTAGTGGGCCTTGTTTTTATTTTGATTTTTGGAAGGTAGGAGTGGGCTTGACAAAGGAAGCGATTTGACTCCCTATGTTGATGTAATTGTATCGAAATTTCAAATAATGATATAGAGGAGTTTTTTTATCATCTAGTTGTGCCTCTCGACGAGTTTTGCACTCGACGAGTTTTGCACTCGACGAGTTTTGCATTTGAATTATCTATACCGATCGCTAAGGTAGACATAATTATTTTGTTCATGTATATGTAAACATGAGCTGTTGTTCTCGGGATAAGAAAAGAATAGCATTTTGTGAAAAAGAAAGGGGGCGTGCTCATGTAAATAGATGAGTTGCCTACGTACCTCTGAGGGTCTTGAAATTTTTTTGAAATTCTTTTTTTTAAAGAAAAAAGGGTTTTAGAGAACAAAGCCCCACGTAGTTCTAATTAGGGGGAAATGAAGATTGATTGATTTATTTTTTAGAGAATAGAAGGGAGATGAGAATAGTCGTACAGCGCTGAGATTTTGGACTAGGGGTAAAATTTCTTGAGACAGTCCAGGTTGACTGGACGCACCATTTCTTCTCTATCAAGGTTGGTGAGCATAGCAGCGTGACCTGACAAGATCTTCTTCACGGTGTATTGGATGCTCCAATTGGGCTTGAATTTCCCTATGGGTTCCCATATGGGCTCTACTATTTCTTTGAGGGATAAGTACCCTTTTTGCACACCACAATACTTGACTTTCTTATTGAATGATTGTGCTATACGCCGATGGTACCCTTGTATGTGATATAGAGCTCTTAGCCTTCTTTCTTCCAAGAGGGACAGCTCGTCAAGATGATTTTAGTGCAAGTCTTCCTCGCCGGCCTTGCTTGCTAGCATGATGCATAACGAAGGGATTTCCAGCTCTACTTGTACAACTGATTCCATGTCGTAGACTAGAGAGTAAAGGGTATCTCCAATAGAGGTTCGAACTGAAGTACGGTAGCCCCAGAGGGTGTAAGGGATCCTGCCAACCCAATCTCAATAGCTCTTGATCATCTTGATGATGATGGCTTAAGTTATTTATTGGCTGCTTTGACTGCTCCGTTGGTTTGACGTCGGTATGGAGAAGATTTGTGTCTCTGAATTCCTAACTCGTCAACCACTTCTGTAACTCCTACCTCGAAGTGTAACACGTTGTCTAATATTAGCTCGTGCGGGACCCCATATCGACAAATGATGTTTTTCTTAATGAACTTGGCCACTTTCTTAGAATTCATTATAACGTATGACTCGTCTTCAACCCATTTGGTGAATTAGTCAATGGAGACTAGGATGAACTCATGCCCGTTGGATGATTTTGGTGTAATTTTCCCTATGATGTCATTGACCCATGTGGAGAACGATCAGGGATAAGTCATGTTGTACAATTCTCGTGCAGACAAGTGCTGTAGGTTGGAAAATTATTGGCAATTGAGGCATCTTTGAACGTTGGTTGTGCAATCTTGAACCATGGTAGTCCAGTAGTAACCCTGTTGGATGATTTTCTTGGCGAGCATATGGTCGTTGATATGGGGTCCGCATTTCCCGTTATGGATTTTTTCCATCATTTCTTCAATGTCATCCCCTGCGATGCAGTGCAAATGGGTTCCATTAAAGTTTCTCTTAATCTTTCTTATCATATCCTTGAGGATACCTACCATGTTTGAGGAGGCGCCAAATATTATAGTACGAGCATTCGACTATCTCAGGATCTTCCTTCTTACTAAGATCAATGTGATAGAAGTGGATTGGTTTGTCTTATTTTTGGACAAGGAAAGGGACCATGGTTATTCCTTGAGTCATGTCAATCATGGAGGCTAAGGTAGCAAGAGCGTCGGCTAGGTTAGTCTTTATTGGGGGAAGGTAGTGGAAGGTGATTTCTTGGAATTAGGAAGCCAACTCTTCTAGGTGATAATGGAAGGTTAAGAGTTTCTCGTCCTTAACTTTCTATTTTCTAAGTACTTGAACGATGATGAAGGTTGAATCTCTGTAGACATCGAGGTATCGAATTCCTTTCTTGAGGGCAACTTTGAGTCCTCCCATGCACGCCTTATATTCCGTCATGTTAGTGGAGCAAGGAATATCCACATTGATGGTAATGGGAGAGTGAGAGTCATCAGGGGTACTTAGGAGGATCCTAATGCCATACCCATTTTTGTTGGCAGCGCCATCAAAGAACATTTTCCATTGAAGGTATTCTTAGGATGCACAAAGGATATTCTCATCAGGGAACTCAAAAATCCAGACATCGGCCTCTTCCATAGGGTAGTAAGGAAGGTAGTCAGATATGGCTCTTCCTTTAATGGATTTTTGTGTGACATAGGTAATATCGAATTCGGCTAGGAGCATCAACCAGTGGGCCATTCATCTAGATATGGAGGGCTCATCGAGTAGGTACTTGATGGGATCCATTCGGGATACAATGTTGATAGGGAAGGCGAGCATGTAGTGCCGTAACTTTTGGGTAACCCAGACAAGAGCAACACGTGATTTTTCCAAGGTAGTGTAGTTAACTTCATAACCGACCAACTTTCGTCTGGCATAGTAGATGGCACTCTATTTGTGGGCTTCTTCGAGGTATTGGGCTAACAAAGCACTAACTGCAATATCGATTATGCTAGGTATAGGAGTAAGGGAAGATCAGGCTGTGGCAACATGAGCACCGAAGGTTGGGTTAAGTATTGCTTGATTCGGCCGAAGGCTTCTTGGTAAGCTTCGGTCCAGACCTTGGTTGAGTCTTTTTAGAGGAGTTTGAATATGGGTTCACAAATGGAAGTCAATTGGCTGATAAATCGACTGATGTACTATAATTTTCTAAGGAACCCTTGGATTCTTTCTTCATTCAAGTTGGTGGCATCTCAAGTATGGATTTTATCTTGGAAGGATCTACTTCAATCCCTTTCTCACTAACCATGAATCCTAAGATTTTTCCATTAGTAACGCCGAAGACACATTTCTATGGGTTGAGCTGCATCGGGTATTATCGCAATCGTTCGAAGAACTTTGGGATAGCGAGAACATGGCATTCCCTAGTCTTGGACTTGATAATCATGTCATCTACATAGACCTCGACTTCCTTATGTATCGTATCATGCAGAATGGTTGTGGCAACCCTCTAATAGGTAGCCCCTTCATTTTTAGACCAAATAGCATGATAGTGTAGCAAAAGTTCCCCAAGGGGTGATGAATACGGTTTTCTATTGATGATTTGGGTGCATCTTGATCCGAGTATATCCAGAAAACCCTTCAACGAATGACTTGAGAGCGTGACAGAATATATTTTCCACAATCATATTGACGTTGGGTTGTGGGTAATCATCCTTCAGAGAGGCCTTGTTCAAGTCTTGATAGTCGACACACATACAAACATTCCCCTCTGATTTCGGCACAAGCATGATATTAGCTAGTCATGTGGGATATTAGATCAGTCGAAAGAAGCCCACGTTCAGCTGCTTGGCTACTTCTTCTTTAACTTTGAGTGACCATTTGGTGCAGAGTTTTCGCAGTTTCTGTTTGATTGGTTTGCAGTCCGAGAGAGTTGGAATCTCATGCTGGACTATCTCAGGGTCAATGTCGATCATATCATCGTAGGACCATGCGAAGACATCCATGAATTCCTTTAGTAGTTCTTCGAGTTGCACATGCTCATACTCATTAAGGGTGGCCCATATCCTAATCTCGGGCATTTGGCTACTAAAATCGAGATTAATTACAACAATTTTATCTTCATTAACTTGAACGTGGTTATGTTGTTTGTTATTAACCTTATTTAGATCAATTAAGAATTTTTCATTTGCAAAATCATCATCATCATCAAGATTTTGATTAGAATCAAGAGAATTAATGTAAGGCACGGTAAGATACTCAAAATCATCGTTCATTTCATTGATAGTAAAAGCATCATTGAGAACCTCATCAAAGGAGGTCTCGATTACATCAGAGTGAGGGGAAACAACTAAAGGGAAAAGGGGGTAAACATCAGGGTTAGGTGGAACATTAGTAGGTGGCACATGTGCGGCATGCTAGTTGAGAAGAGGTGCATTAGCATGTTTAAGGAGGTAGGATGGATTCGATAATGTATCCCCTGAGTGGATCATGTAGAGTGCCATCCCCAGTGTCTATAAATTGAAATAATCCTCAGAGTCACTACCCTCAGAATCCTCGATATTAGATATAGTCTCTGTAGTGAGTGGTTGTACACGGTGTTGGGAACTCTCGGCCCATGGGTAGCTGTCTTGAAAGAAGATCTCCATTCCTGGATTCATCCTTTTGTCTATATGGTCATACCAAGGTTCGGGGAACTCGTAGAAGGTAAAATCTTCACCTTCTTTGATGAATATTCTATTTAAGGAATCTCCCGGGATAGTTCTAGCGCATTCTAACCTCCTTTTTAGTCGAGGTTAATGGATCAATTTTAGCTCTTCTTCTCACGGCTAATAGCCCAAGACACAGGGAGGAAAGGCCTTTTTCAACACAATGGGTTTAATTATCCCTTACTATCTTCGCCCTAGCCCCAGTCTGTGCATGAAGTGCATGTTATTGAACATCTGGATTACATTGACATTTCCGAGGGGTCATATTTTGAACAAACCCTATCTTTTGAATCATCCCCTACTAGGAGTAGGAGTGGTTCAACCCAAAAGCCTGACATAATCATATCATTTGTCTCATTTTGTATTTCAAGTATTGGATTACTGGTGCTAGCATTCTTGGTGTTGTCTTTATCGCCCAATATGGTGATGACTGGCCCATTAGCGAAGAACATCAATTTCTGATGGAGGGAATAAGACACCCATTTGAAGATATGGAGCTACGGTTATCCAAGAAGCATATTGAAACAGGTTGGGATATTTATGACTTGGAATTTAACAACACGATTTATAAGGTCATCCCCTATTGCAAGCTTGATAGATGACATTACTTCTCGATGGGTGTTTTCATAGGCACGTACGACAATAGAGGTGGGAGCAAGGTTGCTCACTTTCAATCCCAAAAAATTTAGAGTTCTTAACAGGAAAATGTTCAGAGTTGATCCATTATCGACGAGAGAGAGGGGGGAAGTTTTTCCCATGACTTCAATAGAGATATTGAGAGAATGATTGTGGTTGGGACTAGTCTTGGGTATTTCTACTTCAAGAAAGCAGAGCATTAGAGTAGAGGTCAAGGATCTAACTAGGTTCACCTCTTCTTCTGGCATGGTTGATGGAGGAACTGTGGGTCCTGTGAGTAACTTGATTAGGGCATTTCGGTGCACTTGGTAAGACATAAAAAGACCACATAAAGTGATGTTGGCTTGGGTTTCCTTCAGTTGATCAAGGACCTTACTTTCTTCGAGGGTAATTTTTAGCATAGGGATATTCTTGGCGCCTTTTCCTTTATTGCTTGCGAATGGTTGTAGACTTAGGATTTGGTAATGTCTTCCTAACCTTGTAATGTGGTTCACAGAAGGAGGGAAAAATATAAATCTTATTTCTTCATCGATATCGGGTTGTTCAACCACCTTGTTGATTTCTCTTAGCAGCTCCTCGATTGATATCACCTCGCATATGTTGGCTATCAAACTAGTCTTTTCTAAATCTTGTTCTTCATCTCAATCTTCGAAATCACCCCCCCACACGGTGGCAACGATATTGTCTTTCCATGTAAAGTCAATGCACTCCATAACTTCCATAGCCTCTTCGTATAATTCCTCCCATTCGACAGGGAAATGCAGAACTGAAGGCACTAGGCGCCCTTATAATTTCAAAGCATCAAGTATATCAGATACACTACAAATATCACCAGTCTGTCAAAACAAATATGTCATGGTCTGGACCATGTCGTCTAGACTGACATCCTTAATTGGCACCACCCAATTGTTTGATTCTCGGGCCCATTTTTGGGCTTCTAAAAACAACCCACTGAAACTCTGACAGTCGATGGTCATCTGGGAGGAAAATTTCATCCCGAACTCTAAGAGTTGGTTCAGCACTTCTGACAGTTCCATATATTTACCTCCAAAATGGGTGCGGACAGTGATGCATGCTCTGGTGAGGAGGTATAAGGCTTGATAGGCAAATATGGTAGGGTGTAAAAGGAAATATGGGCATGTTTGGAGAGGTTTAGGATAGTATATGGGTATAACTGGTGATTTACTCGGCATGATTTGGGTAGATGGGTCAAATTCGGAGTCTTCTTCTAGAAAGATGTCATTTGCATGATTCAGGAGTGGATTATGGGTAGTGTTTTGTTTGGGATTAGCTAGAGGGGCGATAACACCCAGGTCAATCAGGCCTTAGATTATATTTCGGAGATGGAAACATTGGTCAGTGGTATGGACAACAATTTGGTGAAAGTAAGAATGCGCATCAGGTTTAAAGTGTTTCAAAAATGGGTTTGGTAATGGACGGGCGTCCAATGGTTTGATCAGAATTTGGCTCAAGAGAGTCTGGTAGACTTTGGAAAGAGGAGCGTGAAGCTCGATGTATTCCTTCTGAATTGGGTTTGGGCGACTTTCTAGTGCCCATGAAGCATCAGGCTGAGAGATGTTGTTGATGGTAGAAACCGTGGTACTAACAGGTTTTTCAAACTTTCTAGGAGAAAACTGTCCAGAGTTTTCCTCAGTTCAACTTCTGCTTTGGCAAGACTTTATTCGAACTCCACTCCTACTTCTCGGATGGCTCGTAAGTGAGGGTAATACTTTCCTCCCATTGTTGCTCAGACATGGGGTAGGAAATTCTTCTTTACGATACTGACATGTTCTTCTTCATAAGGTTGATTGGTCATGGTAGCTGCTTTTTATCTCCACCTTTCTATGAAGGTGCCGACTGATTCCCTAGGGTTCTGTTTAAGTAGCTTTAAGTCATGGCGGGTAACTTTTATCTCTTCAATGTACTTGTACTGTGACATGAACTCGCGGGAACATATTCCCAACTACGGATTCTAGATTCCTCAAGGGATTAGAACCAATGGAGAGCATTGTCTTTCATAGTCTGTTGGAAAATCTGGGCCATTATTTCTTCAGTTACACCTAGGAGAGTCATGGCTCAGTGATAGCTACGAAGATGAACGATCGGGAGCCCACTGCCTCCGAACTTCTCGATATTGGGCATTCACTACACCAACTCTATCGAATTGTCACGGTCATTGACCTTGACAAGGTGGACTTGTCAAGGCCAATGATCGTGACAATTCTGGGGGTGACAACTTTTGTTGTCACGGACTTGTCACGGTCATGTAACGATCCTTGACCTTGACAAGTTTTATCACGATTAAGGACCGTGACAAACCCGTGACATTGTTTAAAAAATTGTCACGATCATTGACCGTGATAATTTTGGGCAGAAATGAAAAAAAATTGTTGGGCAGTTTGGCCACTGCTACTGCCCAGCAGTATATTTGTACCTGTTATAGCAACGTTGTACCTGTTCATGCATCATATATCTAAATAAAATATAGATAATGCAAATATACATTCAAAATAGAGACAATATGCATCACGATATAAACCAAATATAATTCAAATGTACTAACTTAAAAATAATCCAATTCAAATAATGTCATTACATGTCTTGGGTAAGGTTAAATCTGAGGAGGTGAGTAGGCCACACGATATACGAATTGACACACCCACTGATATACATCGTGCCATATTATTCGCGCAACCACAATGGGGAGTTCTTATTCCCGGGTATCACATGCGTGACGAGCACCTTGGACTAGATGTCTTGAAGCTCATGTCCATGAACTAGTCAACCCTGGACGATATTCGGGTCCCTCAACCCCCACCCTATCCGCTGGCCATCAAATATGTCCTGTATAAACACGCTCATTCAACCAAGTGTCGACATCGGTTGGTCGAAGGGAGACAAATAGGGAAGTGGATCATCAAAATCCGCACGTGTCGAGGATGAAGCAGCGAGGTACACATCCTTGTCACCCTGCACCTCGTCCTTCCGCACCTCCTCCTCCACCACCTTATCCTTCCCTTTACCTTTGCGTTTTCCGCCCAACGTACGGTTCATGAATGAGAACATATCTTGGGCCGTCACCTCCAAACGGGACAGCTTCACGTCATGCGATTCCTTCGTTCGATCCAACCCGGTGTCGCTCATCTCCAATCCGATGATCCTAGATTTGTCCACCCGCGAGCTCACCCTCTTGTCCTCCCCCTGCGATCAGAGCCAAACACTTAGTTGAGTGCGTCTGTGGACAAAGATGCCTTGTTGGCATCAGACTGCGACTCATGCACTTCCGTAAGCTTTGCCTGAAATGACAAAAAGCACATGATTAGTAAAATAAGTAAATTAAAAACTTATAACGTAATTCACAAAAAGTAAACTGTCGGATTACTTACAATTATGGCCACGATGCTTGGGGACACCTCCTTGTCCTTCCCTTTCTTCGTTCTAAGATCCACATAAGTATCGAGCCTATGTGGCCTACCCCCAAGGCCACTCCCTGTCCCCTGAAATAAAATAAAATAATATATTTCTGTAGTTATAGAAAAATTAAATCTTACCATCATCCTATGCTCCATCTCGGCGTAAGATGCCCGGCTGGAGTAGTGCACGTCCGTCTTTTTTCCCAATTTTCCCTCCTCGATTGGCGAGTTGCCAATTGTCGCTCCTCGATCTCATTGTCAACGAACTGTTGCCATTTTTCCAATGAGATCGACTCCTTCAGCGGGATGGGTTCACACATTCGGATAACGGACTCTCGTGTCTTCCCAAAGTACCGGGTCCACATATTTTTCTTCCACGTATTGTGTTGCTCCCTCAAATGCTTCAAGACGGAATCGCGTAGCTTTGGATCCAGGCTGAATTGTTCATATCCAACAAATACAATGTTGGTTGCAAACAAATATAAACATAAATATAAAATGAAATTAAAATCGAAATTGAAATTGAAATATTCATATAAACATAAATATAAACATAAATATAAAGTTGATACCAAATTTAGTCTGCTGACATGGCTCAATTAAATGGAGACACGTGACAATCTGCGTGGCAATAACAAACACTTCGGAACAACATCTTGACTTCAAAGAACTCAATTCCCCCAATCAACTCAGATATTCCGAGCAGTAGGTGCTCTCCGAGTAACTTTACTGCACCGAGCAACTCATGGATACCGAGATACTTTGGCGGTCCGAGCAGCTTAGGCAGTCCGAACTGCACCTCGACCAGAGCATTTATTATCAGACAATTAAAAGGATTAAATGCGCATTAAATGCTGATTATTATCATACGGATGTATACGCTTATTGAACAGCTATGTATTACTCATTCACATGTACAGCCTCAAGGCTATAAATACATTGTATCATCCACATTGGGAGGGGACTGGAATTTCTGGAGCATAATCATACTTCGAGAATTCCTAAACAGTCAATAAAAACACAACAGTGGACGTAGGCCATTCATTCAAGGCTGAACCACTTTAAAATATTTTGTCTTATATATTTTTATCTGTGATTAAACAAATTAGATTAAACAAATTAGAGATAGTCTAATTTTTTACATCAACAGATTAGCGCTGTCTGTGGGAAACGACTGTAATTTTCGTTTTTCACCAAAAACAAATCATCACCAATGGCTGACAATCCTAAATCTAGCAATCAAAATGCTGGAAACCCCCCAAATCCATCCGCTCCTCCAAATATCTAAGATCTGGCAGGAATCATGGCCAGTTTGGCTCAAGGCCAGACAGCCATGCATGAAACAATGCGACAACTCATGCAAACTATCCAAGGTGGAGCATCAACCTATTGAGGGCAACGAAGTGGTCAAAGAAATATTAATTTACTTTCTTCATGCATTAGGCAAAGCGGTTCATATCGCACAGATAAATCTGAAGATTTTTCTTATCAACCGGGTCGAACTTCGTCAGTACGAGCCATAGATACTGAACAACAATCACTCTCTCAGGAAAGGACCAACGCACTAGAAAGATTAAGTAGGGTCTCTCCTTTTGATCGATTGGGACCTAGGAAGAATAAAAGTCCTCCTAAGGCTGTGTCGAGAAACTTTCGACGACCATTTGATCTAAGAGAGGGTTCTGCCCAATCACAACCAGCTGCTTGACAAGATAGATCCCAAGAAGCCACATCCATGCGATCAGTTGCTCGAACCAATAGGCCTGAGGAAGGAAATGATGCATGGAAAGGCTCTATTCAGAGGCTAGAGGATAGATTAGGGGAAATGGCCAAGGCCAAGAATCCTGTACAAAGAACTTTTGTCTAAGGGACACCTTTTGTCCAAATAATTGTGGATTTTCCCACACCATCAAAGTTCAAAGCACCTGTTGTGGCTCCTAAATATGATGGAAAAACTGATCTTATCCTTCATATAGAGCAATACCAAGCTGCTTCCGACATCTATGCTGTACCAGACGAGATGAGATGCAGGGCATTCTCGAGAACTCTTACAGGATCTGCTCAAATATGGTACAATAATCTTCCTCAGGGTAAGATATCAACTTTCTTTCAACTGGTCGAGCTCTTCATTGGTAACTTCTGTTTTGGAGAAAAACCTGTTAAACGAGTAGCACACTTGTTAAGTGTTAGATAAAAGGCAGGTGAGAGCACTAGGGATTATATAACTCATTTCAATAGCGAGAAGCTCAAAGTTATTGATTACGAGGAAAAGACAACGATTACTGCTCTGATGAGTGGGTTGTTGCCCAACAAGTTATACTACACTTTGGCTAAAGATCCACCCATAACCATGTCAGAATTGATGGCGAAAGCGGCCAAGATCATGAATGCCGAGGAGGCTATGGCTGCAAAGAAGAATATGGATACCAAAGAAACCAAAGCGGAGGGTGATAAGACCAAAAATAAAGAGCATAAGAACAATGGTGGTGACAAGCACTCAAAAATAAAGCCATCATGGGAGGTATTAAAGAAATTTGAAAATTATACTCCTTTGAAGGTAGACATCAATCATGTTTTAGAAGAAATCAAGAACAACGAGGAGTTAAACTGGCCAGAAAAAATGAAGTCAGACCCTGACAAGAGGAATAAGGCCAAATATTGCGAGTTCCACAAGGATTATGGCCACATGACAAAAAATTGTATAGCTCTTCAGAATGATATCGAGGCACTCATTAGACGAGGAAAACTGGCAAAGTATGTTAATCGCAGAAATGAAAGAAGAAACAACGACCGAGCAAGAGAGAGATCTAGATCTCCTCGTCGAGCAGAGGAGAACAAGAAAAAAGACCATGAAGATGATCCAGAAGACGACCCCGATCTTCCCAAAAGACCAAGGCAGCCAGAACATGAGGTATTTTCAATACGTTTTGGATCCTTTGATTGTAATGTTATTACAGGTGGAGATGCAGGAGGTGGAGATCTTACTGCAGAAAGAAAAGCTTACCTCAACGAGGCTCAGGCCTGTTCATATATTCAACGAATAAACTTGGCTGAAGATGATCGCCCGAGGAAGGTCAATAAAGAAAAATTGGTCATCGGTTTCTCAAAAAACGATCTCGCAGGTGTGCTGTATCCTCATGATGAACCATTGGTGATCAAAATGAGAATGAAGTAAGTAATAATCTCGAGAGTACTGGTTGGTAATGGTAGCTCGACTGATATTATGTTCTACTCGTGCTTCGATAGTTTAAATCTAAAGTTATCCCAGTTAGAGCCTTATCATAGGCCCCTCCTCGGTTTTGCTGGCGAGAAAGTTTTTCCACTTGGGACGATCAAGTTGGATATGTTCATCGGTACATGGCCTGCTTGTCGAACAAAAAGAGTATGCTTCTTCGTGATGGATAATAATGTTCAATCAACCTACAACATCATCATGGGAAGGGTAGGATTAAAGAAGTTCAAAGCAGTACCATCTACGGTACATCAATGCCTAAAATTTCCAACTAATGTTGGAGTAGGAGTTGTGAAGGGTGATCAAATAGTAGCTCGGGAATGCTACTATTCATCTACCGAGCAGGAGGAACTAGAGGAATCAAGGAAAAAGTCTATTACCTATCAGGTGGATGAGGGTGCAGAAATTAAAACATTGGACCCTAGAGATGAGTCGCAACTCGTGAAAGGTCAGGTGGTAGAAGCCACTGAAAGCATCATTCTGGACGACGAGCACCGTGAACGAACAACTCAGATAGGTTCGTCGTTAGATGCTTCATTAAAACAGGAGTTGATAGTTTTCTTAAAAAGCAGAAAACAAACTTTTCCTTGGAGTCATGAAGATATGCCCGGAATAGACCCAAATTTCTTATGTCACGAGCTTAATATGAATAAGGAAATCAAGCCAGTAAAGCAAAGAAGAAGAGTGCTCAGCCCCGAGAAGAACCAAGCTATACAGGAGGAGGTCGAGAAGCTCCAGAAAGCTTGCTTTATTGAAGATGTTAAGTATCCAGACTGGTTAGAAAATGTGGTGATGGTGAAAAAGAAGAATAGCAAATGGAGGATGTGTGTAGACTTCATCGACCTCAACAAAGCATGTCCAAAGGATCATTTTTCCTTACCTTGAATTGATCAACTAGTGGATGCTACCTCGGGACACGAGCTGCTGAGCTTCATGGATGCTTATTCTGGGTATAACCAGATTAAAATGAAACCTGAAGACAGGGAGAGTACTTCTTTCATTACCCCTAGGGGTACTTATTGTTATAATGTTATGCCTTTTGGTTTAAAAAATGCAGCTGCGACATATCAGCGGCTGATGAACAAGGTGTTTGCAGAACAAATCAGTTGCAATATAGAGGTCTATGTTGATGATATGCTGACAAAGAGCAAGAAAGCTGCTGACCATCTAGTTAACTTGGGCCAGACCTTTGATCAATTAGATAAATATCAAATGAAGCTGAACCCGACCAAGTGCATATTTGGAGTACGAGAAGGCATGTTTCTCGGGTACATTGTCAATCAATGAGGCATTGAAGCAAACCCTGAAAAGATCAAAGCTCTGTTAGGGCTGCGATCTCCAACGACGAAGAAAGAAGTGTAAAGTCTTATAGGGCGAGTAGCAGCACTTAACAGATTTGTATCGCGAGAAACTGATAGATGCCTCCCATTCTTCAAAATGCTCCGAAAGACTTTTGAATGGAATGAAGAATGCGAGAAAGCTTTTCAAGAATTGAAGAAATATTTGGGAGCACCTCCACTGTTGTTCAGACCAGTGATGGGAGAAAGGTTGTACTTGTACCTGGCAGTTTCGGAAAATAAAGTTAGTTCGGCATTAATAAGAGCTAAGGATGGAGTACAAAAGTCAATTTATTACACTAGTAAGGCCTTCCGAGGAGCGGAGATCAGATATTCAAAGCTGGAAAAGTTGGCACTGGCACTAATCGAAGCGAGTAGAAGAATGAAACCATACTTCCAGGCTCATACCATAGTCGTATATACCGATATGCCGTTGAGGCAAGCTCTTCACAAACCAGAAAAATCAGGGAGATTGATGTACTGGGCAATAGAGCTCGGTGAATATGATATAATTTATGAGCCTAGATCGTCATTGAAAGCGCAAGCAGTGTCAGATTTTATAGCAGAGTTCACTTATCCTGATACCCCCGAGGAGCAAAAACTGAGCATCGACCAACCTGTTGATGTTACAGGATCATCAAATTTAAACCCCGATCAATTTAAGTTGGTCGGAGAGCAAGAGGAGAAGGTCGACGAGCAACGAGGTGTGGTAGAAATGGAGATAAAGGAGCAACAAATATTCTATCGAGGAATTTTGTCCAATAAGAAGTTTGAGGACAAAATACCTGTATGGAACCTATATGTGGATGGCTCATCATGCACCTTGAGTAGTGGAACCGGGATTGTATTGAAAAGTCCAGACGAGATCGACATAGAATATGCCCTGCGCTTCCAATTTCCAGCTTCTAATAATGAGGCTGAATATGAAGCGATGATTGTAGGTCTTAGTCTGGCAAAAACCATGAAGGCAGAGCAGGTAATCGTGTGCAGTGACTCACAGTTGATTATAAATCAAATGCTCGGTGTATATGCAGCAAAAGGAGAGTGGATGATTAAGTACCATGCAAAGGCGATGGAGTTGGTATCAGAATTTGTTACTGTTCAACTGGTTAGAATACCAAGAATGGAGAATGCAAGAGCAGATGCTTTAGCTCGATTAGCATCGGCTACTCGTACCGAGCTACGAAGAACAATCCCAATTGAAATTCTAGCTGGTTGGAGCATAGATGAAGAGCTGATGATGAATTTTATTACCCTTGATTTAGGGCCATCTTGGATGGATCCCATCAGGGCATTTATTGAGGAGGGAGAATTACCGATTGATAAACTCGCGGCCAAGAAATTGAAGTTTAAAGCTGCTCGTTATGTACTAACTAATGGTATTCTATACAGACGAGGAATCATAGCTGGCTTGCAGAGGTGTGTACATCCCGCCGAAGTGAAGGATTTGATTGAAGAAGTCCATGAAGGGTCTTGTGGAGCCCATGTAGCAGGTCGGACACTTCTATAAAGAAAAATTGCACAAGGATACTACTGGCCAACGATGAGGGCTGATTGTATAGCCTATGCCAAGAAATGTGACAAATGTCAGCGCTTCTCCTCCATCCGAAGAACTCCCCAAGCATTGTTGACACCCATTACTTCCCCTTGGCCATTTGACATGTGGGGAATTGACTTGGTCGGGCCACTTCCAATGAATAGGGGAAGATTTAAATATCTCGTCATCGCAGTGGATTATTTTACTAAGTGGGTAGAAGTCGAGCCTCTTGTCGACATGACATACGAAAAAGTGTACCAATTTATTTGGAAAAATATCATTTGTAGATATGGTCTTCCCCATGCATTCATCACCGACCATGGAACACAATTTGACAATGAGGAGTTCGCTGCCTATTGTTATCAGTCAAATATCTTAAAGATCCATTCGGCACCAGGCCATCCCCAAAGCAATGGACAAACTGAAGTGACAAACAGAACGTTGCTAAATGGCTTGAAGAAAAGACTGAATGACGCGAAAGCAAACTGGATCAACGAGCTAAATTCGGTATTGTGGGCTTATCGTACTACTCCCTGAGCAGCAACTGGAGAATCTCCATATATACTGGAATTTGGAAGTGAAGTTGTTATACCTGCCGAGTTGGGTCTCCCAACACACCGAGTGCTGAACTTAAATTCCCCTGTCAGCGATTTAATGAGAAGGTTAGACTTGGACATGTTCGAGGAAGTTAGAGAGGAAGCAGCCATCAGGAATGCTGCTCACCAGCAACGAATAACTTTGTTCTACAACAAGAGAGTGAAGAAGTGAGACCTGAAAGAAGGAGACTATGTGCTAAAGAAAGTGATTCAAAAGCACAGCAAACTGGAAGCGAATTGGCATGGACCTTACCGAGTTACAGAAGTTGTTCGACCAGGAACCTACAGAATAGAAACTTTAGAGGGGGATGAGTTTAAGAATGCATGGAATGCAGAACACCTGCGCAAATATTATCAGTAATGTAAACTCTCATATAATGCAGTTTCATCAGTATGAATAAAATGTGGATATTCTACCCAATTCTCTCCTTTTGTTGAAATTTTTCGCGGAATACTAGTGTTACACACTACTCAGCAAAATCCACCAACTCCGGTTGGTCGGGAATAAAAAATACTTCCTAAAAGTGCCAACTCCGGTTGGTTGGGAAGAAAATCCACCAACTCCGGTTGGTCGGGAATAAAAAATACTTCCTAAAAGTGCCAACTCCGGTTGGTTGGGAAGAAAATCCACCAACTCCGGTTGGTCGGGAATAAAAAACATTTCCCAAAAGTGCCAACTCCGATTGGTTGGGAAGAAAATCCACCAACTCCGGTTGGTCGGGAATAAAAAATATTTCCTAAAAGTGCCAACTCCGGTTGGTTGGGAAGAAAATCCACCAACTCCGGTTGGTCGGGAATAAAAAATACTTCCTAAAAGTGCCAACTCCAGTTGATTGGGAAGAAAATCCACCAACTCCGGTTGGTCGAAAATAAAAAATACTTCCTAAAAGTGCCAACTCCGGTTGGTTGGGAAGAAAATCCACCAACTCCGGTTGGTCGGGAATAAAAAACATTTTCCAAAAGTGCCCACTCCGATTGGTTGGGAAGAAAATCCACCAACTCCGGTTGGTCGGGAAGAAAAAATACTTCCCAAAAGTGCCAACTCCGATTGGTTGGGAAGAAAATCCACCAACTCCGGTTGGTCAGGAATAAAAAACATTTCCCAAAGTGCCAACTCCGATTGGTTGGGAGGAAAATCCACCAACTCCGGTTGGTCGGGAATAAAAATATTTCCCAGAAATACCAAATAAGGTTAGTCGGGAAGAAAAAATATTTCTAAAAATCCACCAACTTAGGTTGGTCGGGAATAAGAAGCTGTCAACTACAGTTGGTCGGGAACATTTTTATTAAACAAAACATGAGTATGTGATCAAAGTCAGCTAATGGCTTAGAATTAAAAAGTGATAAAGAAAATTTTTTTGATACTCGTAACATTTTAAATTACCACCAGGTTGGTCGAGAAACTAAATATCATCAATTTTGGTTAATCGTCAAATGATTACCACAAATTCGGGATAGTCGACAATAAATTTTAACCAGCTTTAGTTGACCAGCAAATAACACAATGTTGTTATCTTTTTAACAAATATACATACACATATGTAAAGTGTTTTACAAAATATCTAAAAGACAATGGCAATCAAGATTTCAAAGAAAAATAGAAGTTTTTCATTAACTCCAAAAGAAGTACATTGAGAATAAAATACATAAAAGTTATTACATCAGAAATCCTATTCTATGGGTTTTTTCCCCTCTGCTTTTGAAACAGGTTCCTCGCCAGCAGGAGGATCGTTTAAGGCATAAGGGGAATTTATGAAATTAAGGTCCTTGAGCATCCTGATGTTCATCACAGATGGCCGGTCGAGTAGGTGCTCTGGGCGAGATATTTCGACATTGGAATGGAGACTGTAATCGCCAAGATATTTGGAAATCAAACACTGAGGGATTGCCCGAGCAGGGATCCAGCTCATGTCGAGTTTGAATGGAGGCATTGGCAGGTCGAGCAACCCAGGATTATGGTAATCCCACAAGTAGTGACCCTGTTCCAATTGCAGTACACCCAAGGCATTCAACCACCCTTGTTTGTAACCCTCATTATTCGCATTTTAGATCCGATCATCCAAATGGTAGAGAGCCTCATTGTAGTCAGCCATCAAGAATTCTCTAGGCTGCTTGTGGAATTGATAAGTCAACCTTTCCAACTGCTCGTGAAGATTTTTTATAAAAAGTTCTTTATTCTCTAAGGCAGACTTCTGTGCAGAGAGCTGCTCGTCCAGATTCCTGATCTTCTTGGACATCTCTGCCAGAGCTTTATTCTTCGTAACTAACTGAACTGCTTGATTCTTCAGTGCCGATTGAGTTCTTTGTTCCTCGACAGGAATCCGAGCAGCTCTTGCTCATCCCCGAGGAGCTATTGCTCGTCCCCGAGTAGAGGTAGAAGGCCCAATCCTCTTCAAGGTTTCTAATTCATCCCTCAGGTTGGCGTTTTCGACCTCCAGGAAAGAGAATCCTTCGTCGTTCACAGGGACCAAAGTGTTTGAGGTAGAAGCAGCAAATTTCAACTGAGATACCTCTCTTTGCAGATTATTATTTTCTTGCTCCAACAACTCATCTATCTGTCTGTGCTCTTTGACCTCAGCCTTCAAAGTTCTCTCCCTCACATTGTAAGCGGCGAAAAACTTATCATACCCCTTATCAGCACTGAGTTGTTGATACTTCTTCTCGTATTTCTTGTGCAAAAGGGCTGTAAACTCCTTATATTATTGCTGAATCTCTTCAAGAGTGCCCTGGAGGTCTTTAATCATTTCATAATACGCTACATTATTAGCCACTGCACGGTCGAGCAGGCACTTCAAATATTGGTAGGCCTCAACTGCTCGTTCTGAAGCATTTGGACCAAGTATATCAACAATTTGAGCATCAGTCAAATCTGCATGGCCAGCTTTGAAATATTCGTTGCACTGTTTCATCAATTTTGTATCATGAGCAGATAACAATTCCATCCAGGCCATAAACTAGTAAAAAGAAGAAAGAGCAAGAATCAATAAGGAGCAAGAGGAAGAGAAACAACATTATGAATAGGCAAAACATCAAATTTTATTATATCATAAAAGGAAGGTACATAGTTCAGAATTACAATTGATAAAAATAAACAAAGAGAAAAATCCAAACAACTCTACACCTTCTCCTTGTCTCCCAAAACTTTCTCGGGAGGCTGGGACGAGGAAGTAGGTGGCTCGGATGGCACAGATGGTTGCTGGAAGCTGCTCGTTTGAAATAAGGGATGGTTGAAGTTGCTCGCAGGAAGACTGGACAATTGTGGGATGCGAAATTTGATCTCCCATCACCATGGAAGATTCCTCAGAGGCAACTTCGTCCTCTTCTTCTTCTTCTTCTTCTTCTTCTTCTTCTTCTTCTTCTTCTTCTTCTTCAGGAGTTGGAGGGGGGCCCGGGATGTGTCGCTGAAACAGGTCAGAATTTTCATCAACCTTCATCTCTTGCAGAGCAGCGACCCAGCCACCCCTAAAGTATTTGTGGCTACCATATTTCACTTGTGACATCATGGCAGCCGGACCCTTATTCCACCCCTTATCCCAGCCAGCACTGAAGGACTTTTTTACAGCCAACTTCCTTTTCGCCTTCTCCGAGGAAAGCTTCTCGGAAAGAAGATTATCGGCAGCCTTCAGTTTATTCTCCACTTCTTCCTTCTGACGACCTACTTCATAAAGCTTGTTTAGCTCTTCCTCAGCAACCTTGATCTTACCTTCAAGCTCCCCAGCATTTTGGAGCTTCCCTTCGAGCTCTTTATTCTTACTTTCTAATTCTTTTATTTTCTTCTCCAATCCCTTGGAGACTTGAACAGCTTGATTCCTTTCCTGCTCGGTCGAATTGAGCTGCTTCTCCCAGGCAGCTTTATCATCAACATACTTCTGACGAGAATCTTTCTGAGACTGCGTCAGACCCACCAAAGCTTCCTCTACACCTGACGAGGAGCTTGAAGCTTTAATAGCTTCATCCTTCTTCAAAATTGTATTAAAACAGGTCACCAACTGGGAAAAGAAAATAATAGCAAGTCAGTGCACAGATATAACAAGGGAAAAATGAAAGTTGAGGACAATAATACTTACAGAAGAAATATAACGAGCAACTAATGTGTTAACCATGTCCCGAGAAAGATTTTATTCAATACCTTGGATCTCGAGAATGATCCAAGACTTTACCAAGCTCATAGCAGAGCTCGGGGCAACAAAAATGGGAACACCACTTCCCGTAGTCGGGGGCTGAGCGATGGATTCAGCCAAATTGACCGAGGAACTCTTCTTCAGCCTCCTTAAAGGAGCATCCGCGATTTCGACCAAGGAGGTAGTCTTAGTCGGGGAGATGACAATAACCTCGCTTGGAGCAGCGACCTTGCTTGGAGCCACTGGGGGCTTCTCGACAACTTTCACAGGAGAAGCCGGAGGAGGTGCATCGATTTTTCTTGTCCCTTCTTCTGGGACATCATGTTTACTTTTCTTTGCCTCTCCAGCAACAGAGACAAATTTCTCGAAGAGGGCATAAGCTCTACTTCTCTTCATCCTTTCACTCAAAGGAATATGTGACTCAGGTGAAGAACTTGTAGAAGCTGGTATTGGTTCCACGTCGCTTATCACCGGACGAGCAGTGAAAGACGAGGTGTAACTCTTATACTATAGCAGATATGAAGCTGATCTGATATGCTCGTCGGCAACAGTCTGATGCAAACCCCAGATAAGTTTTAGATGTTTTAAGTTAACTTCTGTCTCTTTTGGAGACCTTATTTTGCTCTCAACTGCAAATAAATAAAAATTAAAATATCAGTGACACATTTTATCAAACACAAAGGAAGCATAATTTCAAAAATAAAATAAAAACAACCTATCCCATTGCCATAGGGAGGGCATCTAGGACCCTGGTACACATCATTTCCTGTTAGTGGAGGGTGTTGCCAATTTTTCATAACAACCCCGTGCTTGAAGTAATCCCCATTGGCATCTGGGAGATTGACCACTAAAGCCCTATTTAAAAACCTAGTTTTTAAATAAAAAGTATTGTCACCAACAACCCATCTATAACAAAACATAATTTCTAGAATTCCTATACGAGTTCCATGAATTTGATTTAATCTATGAACTCCGTTAACTATTCTCCACGTATTGGGGGCTATTCTTGCAGGAACCATGTCAAAATATTGACAGAATTCCAGACACAAAGGGTTTGGGGGAAAAGAAAAGCCACATTCAGCAATGAAGAGACTGGGGAACCAATGTTCCTCAGCCAAACGAAAATAATCTGAAGGCTCAGAAAGTTCCTCCAGAACAACCCATGAAGGAATAGAGAAATCAGAACGAAACTTATCAATAGACTCAACAGGGTAAACCATGGCGAATAAAGGAAATAAAAGAGAAGGAAGAAGATCTTATAGAAAAAGGATGGATCTGTTGACAACGAACGATGAAAAGGATGAACGCACAAGAGAGAGAGAAAATGCAAAACTCAAAGATACAGATTTGAAAAAGTAAAAGACGATATGATTTTCTGCAACGCTTAAATACCTTACCTTGTGAAGACGTTTACGCTACCGGCGGCTAAAAGGATAAAAAGGGCGAGGAGACCGAAGCAGTTAGAAAAATTCGAAAAGTCTGATTCTATGAATTCGAAAAGAAGAATAAATGCGAAGAAAACACTCCTAAAATTCAGGACGACCATTTAATCCCGCCATATTTCGAGAAGAATGTTCCACACTCCTCGTTCTCGAATTGTGAAACATTGGGGGCTTCTGTTGATACCAAATTTAGTCTGCTGACATGACTCAATTAAATGGAAACACGTGACAATCTGCGTGGCAATAACAAACACTTCAGAACAACATCTTGGCTTCAAAGAACTCAATTTCCCCAACCAACTCAAATATTCCGAGCAGTAGGTGCTCTCTGAGGAACTTTACTGCACCGAGAAACTCATGGATACCGAGATACTTTGGCGGTCCGAGCAGCTTAGGCAGTCCGAGATGCACCTCGACCAAAGCATTTATTATCAGACAATTAAGAGGATTAAATGCTGATTATTATCATACGGATGTATACGCTTATTGAACATCTATGTATTACTCATTCACATGTATAGCCTCAAGGCTATAAATACATTGTATCATCCTCATTGGGAGGGGACTGGAATTTCTGGAGGATAATCATACTTCGAGAATTCCTAAACAGTCAATAAAAACACAACAGTGGACGTAGGCCATTCATTCAAGGCTGAACCACTTTAAAATCTCTTGTCTTATATATTTTTATCTGTGATTAAACAAATTAGACTAAACAAATTAGAGATAGTCTAATTTTTTACATCAACAATAAATATAAATACATTACCTATAGTGCCACCCAAACAGCTAACTTGAGCTCATATGGCACCTCCTTCCAACTAATGTACCCCGAGTCGATGATCGTCTTTACCAGCTCGAGGGATCTCACTAATAGCCCCGACTTGTTCTCGATGGCCCTCCCCAATTTTCCATATTTAGGGAGCCTAGGGTCCGAGGATCCCTCATCGCCTCCGCTACCACCGAGTCCAGACGACATCATCATAACCAGCATCATCATCCTCGCCTTAATACCTGAAGGAGACATTTGCTGTAACAAAATGTTATTAGTAAAAATCAAAAGGAATTAGAAGAAGACATGCAAATATGTATAATTACTACAAATAAAAATGAATGGTTATTGTTAAACATCCCCCCTATCCTTGCCTCTTCCCCACCCCTTCCCCCACCACACATACACGCAAACAGCCCCACCCCCTCCCCACCACCACACACACACATAGCCCCACCTCCTCCCCTCCCCGCCACATACACACACACGCACACACACGCACATATATGTACAAATCAAAATGAATTGTTACTACAAAGATGTACAATTACTACACACACACGCACACTACACCCCACGCCCACACACACGCACACTACACAAGAGTAACAATGATAAAGTACAAATCAATTAAAAGCATTAAAAATGGATGTTTCAGTACAAATTGGAATATTTATTACAAATTGAAAAATTATTTAAAATTCGGGTTATCATCAAAATTTTGGGTTACGATTTGAGAAAAATTCGACAGCATATCCCCGTAGTTCTCTAAGTACATGACGTAGATTGGAAAGTGTGAGTGTTTTTTCAATTGCTCAATTGAAATAACAGTCACACTTGTCAATCTAGTATGTGCCCAGAGTACATTAGGATACGACTGCAGAACTTCTTCCAAAACTAACAACTTTAAGCCACTAAGAATATTATACATAAATTATGCAGTCCCAAACTGTCCAAACGGGGCAATTCGAGAGATCTCATTATAGAGGTAATGACTCTCGAACGGGTCTAAGGGCTATTGAATGCGTACGCATAAGAACTAGAAGGCTAGTATCTACGCGCACTATATGTAATTTCAATTATTTTCATTTAATTATCGTACTATATATATTGTTCGATATACAAAGTAATTTTCAAAAAAAGTTGAAAAATCCCACCCCCATATGGACAATAATACAGTGGTCATGCCACTTTTAAAATCAACCAACACAACATCGGTCCACTATAATCCAACAACAACGTCAACAACAAATGTGTATCCCGTACTCCTTCTAATTCATCTACTCAATTAATTATTTTCATCAATTAAACTAACAATTAAAGTATACAATTATTAATTAACTAATTTACAATGAGGGGCAATCCTACTTTCATAATTAATAATATATTAATTTACTAATTTACAATTAGGGGCAATTATATATTAATTTACTAAAAAAATTAATAATCAATCAATTCGTTTACAAGGGACACTACGCACCAACAGGCACGTACACGCACACTACACACACATATACACGCGCACACATACACACACACACACGCAACCCCTCACCCTACCACCCCACCCCATCCCTACCCCCTACCCCCACCCTGCCCCACCCCCTTCCCCAACTACACACACACATACACCCCGCCCCGCCCCACCCCCCTCTCCCCCACCCCCCACCCACCACACACATGCACACACACACACACACACACATATATATACACACACACACACACACACACACACACACACATATATATATATATATATATATATATATATATATAAATGGAAGAGAGAGAGAGAGAGAAAAGGAGGAAAGAAATCGATGGGGGAAAAAAGGAGGGGAAAGGGTTTTTTATAGGGAAATTTATCACGGACGTGTCACGATCCTTAACCGTGACAATATTATAAGAATGGTCACGGTCATTGATCGTGACAAGTACTTTCCACGGCCTTGTCACGATCAATGACCGTGACAAAAAATGTGTGTTTTTTTGTCACGGTCAATGACCGTGACAAGGTTAACCGCTGGAAGGGTGCCAATTTACCCATTTTGGTGTAGTGATTTTAAATTTTTCCGATAACCTGGTTATAGGATAGGGAGACATGTCGGTGTAGTACATGTAGTTCCCGGAGAGTCAAACTTGATCGAATTTCTTGCTCAACATCTTGAGGTCTTCCTTGACCTTGTTCAATTCTTCCTCTTTCGAGTCAACAGTCACGGGTAAGTTAGCCCCTAGATGAGGAAAGTTTGGCATAGGAAGTTGGGCTGAGAGTGGCCCATTGGCAGGAGGAGCACGGGAAGCATGCTGGTATTCCTTAGGAATCCAAATATGCTCGGGTGTAGGCGGACCCATAGCGCGGGGGAAGAGGACCTCGGGCTCTTCGGGGATAGGGACCCAGTTTCTTTGCATCTCATGAACCTTTGAAAGTGCCCAATATGTGTGTGTTTCAAACCAAACAAAATTTTCACCAAAAATTATCCAACTTTTAATTATGCACCAAACCAAGTTGTGAAAACTCAATTCTTACTTTAAACCAATTTTATCTTGATTAATCATAAACATGCATCTAGTGATTAAAGAAAGTAAAATAAAGTAAAGAATACTCACAACATCGGATGTACGAGGAAAAAACACAAAACGAGAAAACAACCTCAGACGGCCCAAGCCAGACAATCACTATGAACAAAGGTTTTACAAAGACAGATTAGCCTTACACAATGACTTGATCCCCACAGGTCTTGACGCTCCTTCTGATCTTCAACCATTCTTCAATAGTGCCCATGCAGAAATTCCATCTTCCACGATACTTGTCCACAACACACGCGTCCACGTATGTCTCGGTGTCCACCGATTGGCTTTTATTCGTCTATGATATCGAACAAGAAGTCCTTCCCTTTTATTCACCGCAAAACCCTTTATGTTCAATGATAGAAAAAACTTATTTGGTGCCACAAGATCACGTAAACATAAACTAATGATAACTTGGATCTTTGAAAACTTCTAAGGATGTGTTTAGGCTTTGAAACCTTAGAAAACATATGCAAACAACGTAGTTGAATGTATTCTATTTTTACATATGCACCCTTACGAAACTCTGATAAAAACACTCTTTAAATAAGATTTAAATACCAACTCAAAAACTGTGTCGCTCGAACGACAAGGCCACGTCATTCGTGAGACATGTTAATCTCGTTCGAACAAGATCCTTGTGTCATTTGAGCGAGCTGACGTCAGTTTGACTTTCTTTGAATTTTAGTTCAAAACGTCTCTTATAAAAGAGATCCAAATTAGCCAAACTCTATTTCGAGTATATCAGAATAAAACGCAGTGTAAACAATTTAAAACACTTTAAAACATTTTAAAACATTTTTCTTTATAAAAATTACATCCTTATCTTTTATTAAAACAATTTCGAGCACCATTAATTATACACATTCATACCAGAGTGATGTCGGAATGCAATTGACTTGAAGACGAATAAACTTGCACAAATTTAAACAACGACATGATTATTTCTTTGAAGCTTTGCCGCAACGTCTTCAATTTTCTTGAACACGTCATAGACCAAGTGGGATCATGACAAAATAAAAATCTCCCTATGACATATTAGAAACACATTTTGTTCACGGAATTATGTCAAAATAATATAGGGACTTAATTGAAAATTTATGTCCTTAAAAATCTCCCCCTTTGACTATTTCGGGACAAAATTAAACCAGTGAAATGCCTAAACCATGCCGTCAAGCCGTATGATGCCAAAATCCCATCCCATAAACCCAAAACAAAAATTACAGGACACGGACTAGTATATGTAGCACCGGCGAGCATACACTATCTTAATGTGATGTAGACTTGAAATCTCGAATCGCTGAAGCATACCTTCACACATGAAACAGATAAAAAAAATACCAAGTGAAGTATGGAGGAACAAATGAAACCAATATATATATCCAAATGATACCAAACGATAGTAGATACCAATATGAATAATCTCTAAAAGAATCATTTGTTAAACAGTTTGAGCAACAAACTGATACCAATGTGTACTACCAATTTGAGATACCAATTTGTAAACATATGTAAACCAAAACATGATCAAAATCTCCCCCTACATCACATACATCTCTCCCCCTTTTTGTCTCGGATAGACAATCCGGTGAAAAGATAAACCAATCAAGTCTCTAGCATGAGAATATAAACCAATGTGAATCAATTTGAAATGGCTAAATAATCATGAAACAACCAACTAAAAGTGATCAAGAATGACGAATTAGTAGCTAGTAAACCAAAGAATCACACAAAGAATATAGCAATCTAATCAGGTGTGATAAACGGACTATATGCAAAAAATCAATTTTGAACCAATAAATCCTGCATATAAACCAGTCAGTTCCAGAAACATTTCCAGCAGTACCAAAAATATACTAATTTAACTTAGAGGACTGTAAACCAATCAAAAGAAAGAAATCATCCTGTCGTTTGAATGAGCCGAGGACATCACTCAAACGAGTTGAGGACGTCGCTCGAACGAAGTACAGCTGTTGTTTGCGCGAGATTGATATGTCGCTTGAACGACTTCTCGCGACCTGCCAAAATTTCCAGATTCCCAGAAATATTATATAATATTGCCCAAATGAAAAAATTTCCACAAAAAAAATCCAGGAAGGGCCTGACAGAAGCAAAACAGTGTTAAAATAGTAAGCTTTTCACACAAAACACAAAAACTCATAAAAACTAATAATGTGAGTTACATGCAAACATAGTATCGATGTGCTCAAACATGGACATGGAATGAATGGGCATGAAACTACAACAAATGAGTCATCATTCCAACACATCAAAACGATAAAAAATTTCTAATTGATAGCGATAAATCATCAAACTTTATCATAGCCATATGACAATAAAAGTGTGATCTTAATGAACTAAACATACTACATGCACACAAATTCAGAATTTTAACGATTTTACAAACAATAATGTCAAATTGCAATGTATCAACATTATGATTAGTTGTGCAAACCCATTTAAATTTTTTAATCCATCCAAACTCCCTCAATAATATCATATATTCTTTGGAATGAACTAAACTAATTTGGCCCTTTTCTTAGCATATTGCATTTTCTTTTGGGGTCTTTTAAACGATGGCTTTCACGACGAGTTAATTTTGAACTCTCGCAGCCCTTTCCCGTGAATCACTCATTATTTTTACCAATTTAAATCCTCACGGTAAATGGTTCTTACATGCACACTTCTCCTTAAGTCTACTTACGCATAGATGACAAGATTGAGATAAAAACGCCTCACCAAATTCAAATATGCAAGAGAAGTCAAACATCCATATAAACTCGTGCATGTGTGCAATGTTGGCATATATACAAAGTTGAATCAAAATGCATATCAACTTCGAAACAACCCCATATAAAAAATGGTTAAGATCATTCTAAGCATCGATAATAATGACTAAATGTCCTAGTCACATGGATATGAAACGATGGGGGGGGGGGGGGGGGGTCCAAGCACACCAATATGACACATCAAATATATAAACTCAAAAATAAAAAAAATGAAAATCTTTTTGGCTTTTCATATTTTGACTCAAATAAAAATAAAATCTTTTTATATTTTTTCAATAGGACTCAAACAAATGAAAACTATAATACAAAATGATACACATGTCATAATACTAGCAATGAATATATCATGAAGCAAACTAGCATATGACAAACATGGCAACACTATCATCCTTTAGATTTAGCATGGGGAGAATCAAGTGCACCCAGACGAGAATCGTGAAGTTTAATTCCTAAAGCCACTAAATCCAATTTCCTAACCCAAGTAGGTGTAAAAAGACGCTTGGGGGTTTGGGGAACCGGGGAAACTTTCTTCCTAAACTTCCTAGGAGCTTGTCTAAGGTCGTAACATAACGCCTAAGGTGACCTTTCCTACCACAAAATGTGCAAGTGTAGCGGTGGTGGGAATGATTAACTATATGTGGACCTTTTTTAACCTTCCTAGTGTTTCTCACATGTGCGGGGGGAATGGGAACAACTCTCTCATTAAAACCTATACCTCCCCTATCTCCCTTTATTTGGATGGTGCTAAGGATCTTATCTAACTTCTCCGACCTAGCCTCCAAATCAAACTTGACTCTAGACGAGTCTCTCAATCTCTCCTCCAACTCGGGAATCCTAGACTCAAGAAAACGCCTGACTCCTCAAACTCTAAAATCTCCTTTTTCAAGGACTCCATCAAACCACGGAGATTATCTCTCTCTTTCTCCACAAACTATAGTTTCTCCCTAAACTTATTCTTTCGTGCCCTAAGATCCTCAATCAAACTATCATTATTTTCTATGACACGCTCATTCAAATTAACTTGCAATTTTGATTTAGCCTATTTTCACCTTCATCGTTTCGTCATACAACTCATTAAACGCATTTTGCAACTCTTTCATAGCTACCTCCTCCTCGTCACTCTCTTCACCCTCACTAACATGGGATTCACTCAAAACCTCCTCGGAAGTTTCATGCACAGGAGAATCATCGTCCCTCACATGACATTCCATAAACGCAACAAAGTTACGATCAATGGGGGAACTCTCTCCCTCTTCCAGATCACTGTCACTTAAGGTGGCATTATAAACAATGGGTTGCTTGCCCTCTTTCTTAAGTCTAGTGGGACACTCCTTAACTTTGTGACCATAACCCTCACACCCAAAACACTTACCCGACTCATCTCTCTTAGGCTTCTAAAACTTATCCTTAAAGGTGGGATCTACTTTGTTGTTCTTGAATTTTTCAAATTTCTTGGCATCTTTCGATTGCTTTTGAAACTTAATAAATTTTTTAAATTTCTTTGCCAACAAAGCAACACCCTCAAAATCGGAATCGGAATCAGAATCCGAAACTTTAATTTCCTCATTTTGAGTTTTCAAAGCAATACCCTTTTTCTATCTTAGGCACTTGCTTGGAGGTAATCATGTCGATTACATAGGTTTGTAAGTCACCTACAATCTCTTTTATTTTCGTCGACTCTAACCTAACCAAGGAGTTTAAAATGGTCACTTTCGCATCAACCTAAGGATCTTCTTAATGACACGGTTGTTGGGAATTTTCTCACCTAGGTTAAACGACGAGTTGACAATATTGGACAACCTAGCATAAAACTCATCAAAGGTCTCACTCTCTAACATCCAAATGGTCTCAAACTGTGTAGTGAGATTTTGAAGTTTTGATGCCCTAACCGTGCTAGTGCCCTCGTGAGTGAGTGCCAAAATATCCCAAGCCTCTTTTGATGTTTCACAAGTCATAATTCTATTATATTCTTTCGGTGTGACATGTGAAGAAATAACGTTCAAGACCTTAGAATTATATTGTGAAAGCCTATGTTCAGTTTCGGTCCATGACTCGACAGGCTTTAAACTAGTGACCTCACCTACAATAGTGACAGGGGGTGTCCAACCTTTCTCAACTGCTAGCCACACATGCTCATCAATTGATTTTAATGCACTTATCATTCTCATATTCCAATACGTGTAATGAGTGCCATAAAAAATAGGAGTTTGAGAAAGTTCATTAAATCCAAAATTCATCTTTGAAAACACACAGGATCACAAAATAAATAAAAAAATGTTTTCTAGCTCTGATACCAATTTGAAAGTGCCCAATATGTGTGTGTTTCAAACCAAACTAATTTTTCACCAAAAACTATCCTACTTTTAATTATGCACCAAACCAAGTTATGAAAACCCAATTCTTACTTTAAACCAATTTTATCTTGATTAATCCTAAACATGCATCTAGTGATTAGATCAAGTAAAATAAAGTAAATAATACTCACAATACCGGATGCACGAGGAAAAAACCCAAAACGGGAAAACAACCTCGGACGGCCCAAGCTAGCCAATCACTTTGTTGTTGTGTGATTGATTTTATTTTATGCTCGGCTTAATTGTGCTTAGATTCATAATAGTAGATTTTTACCGCTTAAGTGTCAAATTGAATTTCACCAAGAGGGTATTATATGTTGTATGCATGGGATCATATTATGCACAATCTAACTTTGTAAATAAGAACTCATCGTTCGTGCAATTCTAAGATAATTAAAGTGGAGTGCAATTCTAACTATTCAATGGAATTAATTATAAATAAATGGAAAAGAAAGTATAATACGGGAAATAATGAATGACTTTTGATATTTATATTTGAAAGACAGTTTATTTATTAGTCTTAGGTCCCTATTATAGTCCATTTCCCAAGCAGTAAACCCAGATCCTTTAAAAACCCTAATAGATCCAACACCACTTCAAGTACCTAATTATGTAGTTCTATGGAAGGGGAATGAGCTACATAACACGTCTTAAGAATTAGAGAGATAGTGAGACAGAATGAAAAAATATTTATGTTTATATGAAGGGGTAAGGAGAGATAAAGCGATCTTTTTACAAATGATCAAGTTTTCATCTCTGAGAGTGCCCACACAAAAGGCTTACTTTGGAGGCATCGTATACTAGAAGATTCGAGGAAAATAGGACATACATGGGAGGAATTGTAGGTGAAAAAAAAATTCAACCACAACATCTTTTACATCAACTATTTCCACTAATTCAGATCACCTATAAGATCTGCAAAGATAATGTGATCCCAACCCTATACATATTCTCTAGATCTAGTTATTTTGTTTTTTTTTCTAATTCACGATCAATTGAAGTTCTTCAGGCAATAAATATTTTTTTTATATCAATACCCAATACATAGTATCAGAGCCCCAATTATATACTGATAATGTTTTAGGAAGGTCCATGTTCCCCACCAGGGAAACCTCAGGTTGCATGTTGGAGAATAAGTACATGAATGTATATTGTTTTGTACTAATATGGTTTTGTAAGATTTTTATTATTCTTCCCATCATGTTCATATATTGTTGTTATGTGAATGGATCCTACGGTCTTTTATCTGCAGTTACTTTTTCAAGATTCAATTTGGTTGTAATAATTAGGTTATTTTTCATTATTTAATTAATCGATGTATTTGGAGGATTTTGTGAGGTGATGTAATAGTTTTAATATATATATAATACACTGTAATGATTTCTATCATGGTAGAAGATCCATGAATTTTAGTATCGATCTGATAAAGTTGGAAGTTCATTTGATAGTGTTTTCAAAACAGCTGGAGGGTCAAAAGGACATAGACTAGAGGGATGAGAAAAAAAAAGGGTCGTGACTGCGACTCAAAGGCGTTCGACCGCTGGGTGTAAAGTCGCGACCATGGAATTTTAAAAATAAATGAAATTATATTGTTTTTCTCCATCATTTTAATTATTTTAGATCACTAGAGCATAGTCTAAACAAATTAATATCCATTTGGATAAGAAAATTTAATAGAAAATGCTCTTGAATTTGTTTAATTAGGAGAAGCAAACCCCACTCTCCCTCGGACTGAGATTAATGGTAGAATTGAGAATGAAGATTAATTTATTTTAGTCATTTTTTATGAGAAAAATAGAAAGCCTCATTGTTTCATGGAAAATTAAAAAAAATTCACGAACCGCCTTTTTATTTGTCATAAGCAATTTTTTATATATGATATCATTTTATGACTTCCTCCCCGTCTATTAGTTAGAGTTAAGTTACTTGGATACGTCTAGGATATTCTTTCCAATTTTCATCTTATTCCTCGACTCCATTATTTTTTAGTGAGTTATTAATTTGTTCTTACCAAGAAAAATTCATTTTATACAATATTGGGCTTCAATGTATGTATTAATACATAAATCCCAAGTGTTTAATTTCAAAACGACATTCTTGGTTAGTGTACAATTTGGTTTTGTTTATGAAATATACATTCCATGTTTACAATTATATAGCTTGAAATGCCTTGGTATATTAAGCTTGATATGTTAGAGTATTTTTTTAACTCGGCAGCTTACACTGCGTGATAACTTGAGAAATTTCCATAAAAATATAATGAAGTGTTTTGTTTTCTACTTCTAAACGAAATTAAAAAATTAATGTAGTTCGAAAATAAGGGCGTCATTTCAAATACTTTGTCTATGAGAGCTTTCTTAATCTTCATTGTTGTAGGTGAAAAGAAAATGCAATATTTTTTTGAAATAATCGTGAGAAATAATGTTCTTATGACTATAACTTTGGGAAGAGAGATATACCTTCGTCGAAAATAACTCCCCACCCTTAGTCAACCATGAAAAACTCCTAATGTACAAGAAATTCAATAAAGATATGTCTCAGATATATTAATTTATCCAGAGATTAGGTAACACCAGGGATATGAGATCATCTATGATGTGTTTGCTAACCAAAATATGATGTGCGTGAGGTGTTGTTATTTCGGATAACACTTAGGAAGGAACACTCATGGTTGTTTTCCCTTAGGGACCTTTCTAGGGGATCCTACCTTTTTCTTCCCCCTTCTAAAACTTCACATTACTTTATTATGCTCTATGGCGACTCTTCTTGTGACAACGGGTATACCTATATGGTTTGGGTTCTGTGGTAACGATGTTTTTTTTGAGAAATTGCTTCTTTTAATCGAAATAATATTACTTCAAGTGTACTTGTTTGTCATAAAAGTGATAAATAAATTCACTTTGATTGTGTTATTAATAGAAGAGTTGGAAGAATAATCTCTCAAGGTAGGTGGTAAAATGCGTTATGATGTGGGTTTCATAAATACATTTGATCAATTAGGAGATAAAGTCCCATAATCAACAAAATCTAGCCTTAATTATATTTTAACAATTTTTTAAGACTTAATTATATCTTACATTGCATATGAGAACTACCCGTCAACTCTAACCTCGTAGATGTAGATAATAGCTCGATCTAAGTCAGAGATATTTTTTAAGTCCATCGTGATATTTCACTCTTATGTAAATATATTCTTAATTACTCAATACTACACCATATATTAAAGATGGTCACTGACATAGGCCGTGACCAGGGCCTCGGGTCACGGTCAAGATCTGTGATCATTTTTGCCTTGAGCAAAAAATATGGTCACAGACTTCATCCGTGACCCAAAATAAGGGTCACGATCTCCTTCGTGGGAAAGTATTGGATTTTAAGATCATGAACTTGGGATGAGACCATGTGTGGACTGATGTTCAAAGTAGATCATGGACCTGGGATGAGATCACATGGTCATGGACCTGGGTAGTGACCATATGTGGGACAATGTTAAAAATGGGTCACGGTCCAAATCTGTCCCCCCCCCCCCCCCAAAAAAAAAAAAAAAATTAAAAATAAAATGACAACATTATCATGGTCTTGGAATGTGACCATGTTTGTATTTTCTTTTTAAAAAAATTAGGGGTAACGGATTTTGACTGTGACCATATCCATTTAATAAAAAAAATAAGGCAATCCGTAATAAAAAAACATGTATTTAGCAACCAATAGAAATATTGTAACCGTGGAGTCAAAGTAAAGCACCGTGTCATCCTAGTTAAATCATAAATAATACTAAACAAACATAACTCAAACTAGAGATTCATAAATAACACTAAATATTTAGAGATCAAACTAAGTCTTGATATTTATAAATTTTTGTCGCACAATGGGGATACAACAATTAATAAATATAGGTTTTCACCCTCTAGCAACATTTTTTAAGCCGAAGTCTAGATATTTGCAAATTTTTACCATATTATCAAATCGGGAGTCTTGTGATGATGCGACTAGTTTCTACAAGTTCCATCAGTCCCATGTGTGGCATTTGCGGCCCTTATGGGGCCGTTTAGGGGTTGTCTTGAGTTTTTTTCGTCTAACGGAATGCTTTTAAGCCTAGGTATAGATATTTGCAAAATTTAGTTATATTCTCAAATCGATCTTCCCATGACTATGCGATTAGTTCCTACGAGTTACAATGGTCCCGTGTGTGGTGTTCGTACCTCTTACGGGGAAGTTTGGTGGTTGCCTTGGGTTTTTACCCTCTAGCGGCATGTTTTTAGCCTAAGTCTAAATATTTTTAAATTTTAATCATTTTCTCAAACCAAGAATCAAGTAACTATGCGGTCAGTTCCTACGAGTTACATTAGTCCTCTGTGAGGTGTAAGTGCCTCTTTTGGAGCCATTTGGGGGTTATCTTGGATTTTCACCCTCAATCGACATGTTTTTAATCCTAGTCTAGATTTTTTTTAAATGTCATATTCTCAAATCGGGTTTTCGATGACTATGTGGTCAGTTCCTATGAGTTTCATTGGTCCTAGCGAGGTGTTCATGCCTCTATCAGGGTCGTTTGAGTGTTGTTTTGGGTTTTCTCCCTCTAGTGGCATGTTTTTAAGCCTAAGTGTAGACATTTGAAAAAAAATCATATTCTCAAATCGGGAATCCCGTTACTATGCGGTAAGTTCCTATGAGAGACATTGGTCCCATACGAGGTGTTCGTTTGTTTTTTAGAGTCATTTGGGGGTTGTCTTGGGTTTTCACCCTCTAGTGGTATGTTTTTAAGCCTAAGCGATATTTGAAATTTTTTAGCATATTTTCAAACCGGGTGTCTCGTGACCACGGTTCAGCTTCTACGAGTTACATTAATCCCGTGATCGGTGTTCGTGCCTCTTTTGGGGTCGTTTGGAGGTTTTCTTGGGTTTACACCCTTTAGTGGCATGTTTGTAAGCTTGAGTCTTGATAATTACAACATTTCATCATATTCTCAAACCAGGAGTCCCGTGACCGCTATTAGTTCCTAGGGTACAATTATCTCGTGAGAGGTATTTGTACCGCTTATTGGTCCATTTGGGGGATGTCTCTAATTTTCCCCATCTAGCGGTAGGTTTTTAAGCCTAGATCTAGATATTTAAGAATGTTAGTCCTATTCTAAAATTGGGCGTATCATGACTATGTGCTCAGTTCCTACAGGTTACATTGGTCCTGGCGAACTGTCCATGCCTCTATTGGGGTCGTTTGGGTTTTATCTTGGGTTTTCTCCCTGTAGCGGGTGATTTTAAGCATAAGTATGTATTCTCAAATCATATTTTCGATGATAACGCAATCAGTTTCTATGAGTTACATTGATCACATGTGAGGTGTTCGTGACACTTTTGGGGTCATTTCTGGGGCTAGCTTGGGTTTGTTCTCTCTAGCGTCATGTTACAAAGACAAAGTCTAAACATTTTATAACTTTCATCATGCTCTTAAATTGAGTGTCTTGTGACTACGTGAACAGTTCCTACGAGTTACATTGGCCCCGTGCGAGGTGTTCGTACCTCTATCAGGGTCGTTTAGGGGTTGTCTTCGATTTTCGCCCTCTAGTGGCATGTTTTTAAGCATAAATTAGGATATTTTAAATTTTTAGTCATATTCTTAATCCGAGCATCCCGTAATTGCGTGTTCAATTCCTACGGGTTATATTGATCTCATGCGAAGTGTTTGTACCTCTATCGGGGCCGTTTTTGTATTGTATTGGGTTTTCAACCTTTAGCAGCCCGTTTTTAAGCTTAAGTCTGGATATTTCCAAATTTAGTCATATTCTTAAATAGGGCATCTTGTGACTACGCGGTCAGTTCCTACACATTATAATGGTCTCATGCGAGGTGTATGTGCCTCTTTCGGGGCCATTTGGGGACTTTCTTGACTATTCATTCTCTAGCATCATGTTTTTTAGCCTAAATCTATATATTTTATAATTTTCATCATATTCTCAAACTAGTTGTTCGTGACTACGGTCATCTCCTATGAGTTACTTTGGTTCCGTCTAAGGTGTTCCATCCTCTTACAAGTACGTTTGGGGATTGTCTTAGGTTTTCACCCTCAACCAGCATATTTTTAAACCTAATTATAGATATTTTCATATTGTCATCATATTCTCAAACCAGGTGTCCTATGACTCTGCAATTAGTTCTTATGAGTTATATTGATCCCGTGCGAGGTGTTTGTGTCTCTTTTGAGGCCGTTTGAGGGTTGTATTGGGTTTTCACGCTCTAATAGTATGTTTTTAAGGCTATGTCTAGATATTTTTAAATTTTGTTATATTCTCGAATCGGGCATCCCATGACTATGCGATTTGTTCCTATGAGTTACATGTGTCCCGTGTGAGGCATTCGTGCCTCTTTTAGGGCTGTTTGGAGCTGACTTGGGTTTTCACCCTTTAGCGGCATATTTTTCTGTCTAAGTTTGAAATTTCATCATATTCTCAAGCTAGGGATTCCATGACTATGCGGTCGGTTCCAACAAGTTACATTGTTCCAGTGCGAGGTGCTTTTGCCTCTTTCATGGCTATTTGGGGATTGTCTTGGGTTTTCAACCTCTAGTGGCATGTTTTTTAGCCTAAGTGTAGATATTTACAAATTTCCATCATATTCTCAAATCGAGAATTCTGTGACTACGCGATTAGTTCCTATGAGTTACAATGGTCCCGTGTAAGGTGTTCGTGCCACTTACGAGACCGTTTGGGGGTAGTCTCGGATTTTCACCCTCTAGAGGCATGTTATTAAGCCTAAGTGTATGTATTTGAAAACTTCAGTTATATTCTCTAACTGCGGTTCCCTTGACTACTCAGTCATTCCTACGAGTTACATTGGTCTCGTGCGAGGTGGCCGGGCCTCTTTTAGGGTCGTTTGGGGGTTGTCTTGGGTTTTCACCGTTTAACATCTTATTTTTAAGACTAAGTCAAGATATTTTTTAATTTTATTATATTCTCAAACTTGGATTACTATGACTACACGGTTAATTCATATGAGTTAATTGGGTCCGAGAGCTCTAACGGAGTCATTTGGGGATTGTATTGGATTTTTTCCCTATAGTGGCATGTTTTTAAGCCTAAGTCTAGGTATTTGCATATATTTATCATTTTCTCAAATTGGAAGTCTCGTGACTATGCGGTCAGTTCTTATGAGTTACATTGGCCTCGTACGAGGTTCCGTGCCTCTTTTAGAGTCGTTTGGGGGTTGTCTTGGGTTTTCACCGTCTAGCGGCATATTTTTATGTCAATGTCTACATATTTCTAAATTCGATCCTATTCTCAAATTGGTCATCCCGTGACTACGTAGTCAATTCCTATAATTTAGATTAGTCTCGTGCGAGGTGTTCGTGCGTCTTAAGGGACCGTTTGGGGGTTGTCTTTGAGTTTCGTTCTCTAGATACATATTTTTAAGCATAAGTCTAGATATTTACAAATTTTCATCATATTCTCAAACTGAAATATTCGTGATTACGTGGTCAGTTCCTATAAGTTACATTGGTCTCATGCGAGGTGTTTGTGCCTCTTACAAGGCCGTTTGGGGGTTGTCTTGTGTTTTTTCCCTCTAGATGCATGTTTTCAAGACTATGCTTAGATATTTGTAAATTGTCATCATATTTTGGAATTGAGAGTCCCATGACTACATTGTTAGTTCCTATGAGTTACATTGGTCCCGTACGAGGTGTTTGTGCTCTAACGGGGTCTTTTTCCCCCTCCAACGGCACTTTTAAGCCCAAGAATAGTTCTTTGCAAATTTTAGTCATATTGTTAAAATGGGCATCTCGTGACTGCGCATTTAGTTCCATCGAGTTATATTGGTTCCGTACAATGTGTCGGTGCCTCTAATGGTGTCGTTTGGGGGTTGTTTTATATTTCCTCCCTCTACAATCATGTATTGAAGATTAATTTTAGATATCTTCAAATTTTAGTCATATAGGCATCCTGTGACTACAAGATCGGTTCCTCAAAGTTACATTAGTCCCTTGTGAGGGTGTTCGTTCCTCTTTCGAGGCCGTTTAGGGGTTGTCTTGGATTTTTGCCTTCTCGCGACATGTTTTTAAGCCTTAGTCTAGATATTTACAAATTTTTATCATCTACTTAAACTAGGCGAACCATGACTACACGATCAGTTTTGACGAGTTACATTGTTCCTATACGAGGTGTTCGTGCATCTTTCGGGTTCGTTTAGGAGTTGTCTTGTATTTTCTCCCTCCATCTGCATGTTTTTAAGACTAAGTCTAGATATTTGAAATTTTTTAGCATATTTTTCAATCGGGAGTCTTACGACTATGCGATTAGTTCCTATAAGTTACACTGGTCCCATGGGAGATGTTCGTGCCTCTTACGGGTCCGTTTGGGGGTTATGCTGTGTTTTCACCCCTTAGCGGCATATTTTTAAGCCTAAGTATAAATATTTTCATATTTTCATCGTATTCTAAAATATGGAGTCTCTTGACTATCCAGTTATTTCCTATGAGTTACATTGGTCCCATGCGAGGTGTTTGTGCCTTTTTCAGGGCCGTTTGAGGGTTGTCCTGGGTTTTCGCCCTCTAATGGCATGTTTTTAAGGCTATATCTAGATATTTTAAAATTTTTATAATGTGATAAAATCAGGCATCCCATGACTATGAGATTAGATCCTATGAGTTACATTGGTCTCGTGTGAGGTGTTGGTGCCTCTTTCGGTGTTGTTTGGAGCTTTTCTCCCTCATGCAACATGTTTTTAAGCATAATTCTAAGTATTTATAAATTTTCATCATATTCTTAAGTCGGGAGTTCCGTGACTACACGGCCATATCGTTTGAGTTATATTTGTCCTGTGAAAGGTGTTCGTGCCTCCAACGGAATCGTTTGGGGTTGTCTTAGGTTTTCTCCCTCTAACGTCATGTTTTTAAGCCTAACTATAAATATTTGTATTTTTTTGTCATATTCTCAAATAGGGAGTCCTGTGAATATGTTGTCAGTTCCTACGAGTTGCATTGGTCCCATGCGAGGTGCTCCTTCCTCTTTCGGGGCCGTCTGGGACACGTCGTTTGTTTTCTCCGTATAGAAGAATAATTTTAAGTCTATGTCTATATATTTGTTAATTATCATCTTATTTTTTAATAGGGAATCATGTGAATCCGCGATTAGTTACTACAAATTACATTAGTCCCACATGAGGTGCTTGTGCCTCTAAAGAGGTTATTGGCGGGTTGTCTTGGGATTTTGGCCTCTAGCAGCATGATTTTAATCTTAAGATTAGATATTTTCATCTTTTCATCATATTCTGAAATCGAGAGTCACGTCAAAATGCAGTCAATTTCTATGAGTTACAGTAGTCCCATGTGAAGTATTTGTGCCTCTTTCGGGACAAATTTGGGGGTTATCTTGGTTTTTTCCCCTTTTGTGGCATGTTTTTAAGGTTGTGACTATGCGTTCTCAACCGGGAATCCTGCGACTATGCGTTCAACACGTTACATTAGTCCCCTGCGAGGTGTTTGTGCCTCTATCGGGGACGTTTGGGAATTATCTTGGGTTTTCGTCCTCTAGGGGCATGTTTTTAAGTCTAACTCTAGTTATTTACAAAATTTCATCATATTCTCAAACTGAGAGTCTCGTGACTATGTGATTCGTTATTACGAGGTACATTGGTCTCATGAAAGGGTTCGTGCCTCCAATGGGACTGTTTGGGGGTTGTCCTTGATTTTCACCCTCTTGTGGCATGTTTTTGAGCCTCTATTTACATATTTGAAAATTTTAGGCCTATTCTAAAATCGAGAGTCCCATGACTATGTGGTCAGTTCCTATAAGTTATATTGATCTTGTTTTATGTGTTGTGCCTCTAACATGGGTGTTTGGGGGTTATATAAGGTTTTCGACCTACATCAACATATTTTTAAGCCTAAGTCTAAATATTTGTAAAATTTATTAATATTCTCAAACCTGAAATCCCGTGACTATGTTTTTAATTCCTAAGAATTACATTGGTCCCGTGTGAGGTGTTCGTGCCCATTTCGAGGTCGTTTAGGGGTTGTCTTGGGTTTTTACCATTTAGTGGCATGCTTTTAAGCCTAAGTCTAAATATTTACAAATTTTAGTCATATTCGCAAATGGTTCATCCCGTTACAACATGATCAGTCCCTACGAATTATAGTAGTCCCGTGTGAGGTGTTTGTGCATCTTTCGGGGCTGTTTGAGAGATATCTTGGGTTTTATCTCTCTAGCAGAATATTTTTAAGCCTAAGTCTTGATATTTTTAAATATTCATCACAATTATAAATATGGAGTCTCATGACTACACAGTCAATTCCTACGAGTTACATTAGTCCCATGAAAGGTATTCATGCCTATTATTAGGTCGTTTCGGGACTGTATTGGGTTTTTTCCCTTTAGCGATATGTTTTTAAGACCAAGTATAGATATTTTCCAAATTTTCTTATATTCTTAACTTGGGAGTCCCATGACTACGCGACTAGTTTCGACTAGTTATGTTGGTCCCGTGACAGGTGTCCATGCCTCTTACGAAGCTGTTTGGAGGTTATCTTCTATTATTGCCCTCCAGTAGCATATTTTTAGGCCTAAGTCTTGATGTTTGAAAATTTTAGTCATATTCTCAAATCGGTAGTCCTATGACGATGTGGTTAATCCTTATGAGTTACATTGGTCCCGTGCAAGGTGGTTGTGCCTCTTTCGGGACTGTTTGGGGGATGTCTTGGGTTTTCTCTCTCTAGAGGCATGTTTTTAAACCTATGTCTACATATTTGTAAATATTCATCATTTCAAAAATTAGGAGTCCCAAGACTACATAGTCAATTCCTATAAGTTACTTTGGTGGCGTGGGATGTATTTGTGCCTTTTATGGGCCATTTGGGGGTTGTCTTGGGTTTTTGCCCTTTAGTTGCATGTTTTTAAGACTAAGTCTAATTATTTGATAATTTTTGTCATATTCTAAACGTGAGAGTCTCGTTAATACGCGATCAGTTTCTATGAGTTATATTGGTAATGTGAGAGGTATTTGTGGCTCTTACAAGGCCGTTTGGGGACTATCTTCTTTTTTTTCACCGTTTAGTGGCCTATTTTTAAGCCTAAGTCTTGATATTTACAGAGTTTGCTCATATTCTTAAACCGAGAGTCCAGTGACTACACGATCGGTTCTATAAATTACATTGGTACCGTGCGAGGTATTTGTTCTCTTACAGGGCTATCTTGGGTTTTCGACCTCTAGCGGCCTGCTTTTAAGCCTAAGTCTAGATAATTGTAAGATTTAGTTGTATTATGAAATTGGGAGTTTCGTGACTACATGGTCAATCCTACGAATTACATTGTCCAGTGTGAGGTGTTTATGCCTCTTACAGGGCTATTTGGAGATTGTCTTAGGGTTTATCCCTCTAGCGGCATGTTTTCAAGACTAAGTCTAGATATTTTTAATTTTTTTTTCATATTCTAAAGACGAGAGTCCGGTGAAAACACAATCAGTTCCTATGAGTTATATTTGTCCCCTTCGAGGTGTTCATGCCTCTTATGGGACCGTTTGGGGGTTCTTTTGGATTTTCGCCCTCTAACGGTATATTTTTAAGCCTAAGTGTAAATATTTGCAAATTTTAGTCTTATTCTCAAAGTGGAATTCCTTGACTACATGGTAATTCCTACGAGTTACATTAGTCTCGTGACATCCTAGTTAATTCATAAATCATACTAGACATTAATAATGCAAACTAAAAATTCATAAATCAAACTAAACATTCATAAATTAAACTAAAGCGCCATTCTAGCATAAATATCATAATAGGATACAATTTGGATACAAATAGGATTGTCAAGGGAAAAATATATTTTTGATACTCAATTTTCCTCTAAATCAACTAAAAGAGCCTTCAAAATAGGGTTTTCATCAAGTGCAGACTGGAAATCTTTAGGAATATTTTTTGAGTATGCTTAAGTAATCATATCCTTTGGTGCATGCACAATAATAAACCAATTGCTATCTTTAATTCTCTTGGAGATGAATACCTTTTTTACATTCTGAAAGACATAAATAAAAGTCTCGTTGACTATGCAATTTTTACTCTTCATCTTTGATAGATCTACCATGATAAGTTTTAAATCAGGGTCCAATTTACAAGCATTTTTAGTGTCCTCCATCTTCACCCAGTAACAACAAAATATGGTTTATGTGAAATCTAAATAATCGAGTTCCAATATTTATTAGAAAATCTTATAATGGGTTAGCACCGCGTCTTTTGGATTTTTTTCTCTTTTTCTAGTGACATGGGCATTCAAGGTAGAAATCAAAATTTCGTTGTCTTGTATCAAAATATTTTTCTTGATTGGATATGAAAAGAAATCAAAATCATTGGTGCGGAATTACTTAAACTCTTTTGCAGGAAATTCATGACCCTTTCTAGGCATCTAAGCCTTGAAGAGACATCATCGATATTCTAGAAGCTTCATTTATTAATGAATTTGTATTAGGGCGTGTTTTTACCACATATGAACAAATAACCGCACACATAAGAGGTGGGAATTACCTCTTTTGATATCCATGGCCTGAAATCATTCGTCGTGCAATTTCGCCTCTGATTATGGGCAATTTTTTTCCCGTGCTTACTAAAGGTAAATTATAGAGTTTAGATCGTAATATTAAATACATATAATCAAACAAGAATAATTTAGCTATTCATATAGATACCAACTCTCCCTAATCTTCAACTTCATCTTGCGATTCAACGACGTAACGAGATGCTTACTCGTACTGTAAATTAGTGATTCTTACCTCTATAGGGTTCCCAAAAGGCAGTTCATCCTCAAACTTGCCAGGTTCCTCGATCACTCATTCTCCATGAGGATTGAACCTCCTCAACTCTTGTTCTGGCATATGTTTCTGAGCATATAACGATGATTCCACGGTTACATACTCTTCAGGAACTGACCCTCCAATATATCGATATTTTTAACGTAATCTTTGAAGGTTTTCATCAAATTCTTGAAAGGATACATCCAGCAATATGTAATGGGACCACACAATAAAGCCTCATCACATAAATGCATAAGTAGGCGGATGCTGATATTGAAGAATGACGAAGGAAAATATTTCTCTGATATAAAATTTTCCTCAGTTAAAGTTGATTTCACAACTTTAGTGTGCTTTATGTTTATCACTTTTGCACAAAGTAGGGTAAAGCACAAACTTATTTTCTTAATTTCCTGACGAAGATTTTTGTTCTTGGTTAAGAAATGCCAAAAAATAAATGGATTAATTGAATGATGATGTGCCAGTCGTGAGACTTGCACTACTTCAGGTCATTTTTTTGGTAGCTTATTACCCTGTGCAAATTATCAGAATAACTAATCGGAGTCTTCAAGTAGAACAACGTGTCTAGGATTATATTTTTCTCACTATGTCAAAGTGAAAGAAACCCAGGGATAGAAATTCTTCCTATTGTATGGTCATTTTTTAATTAAAATTTCTTCTTTATTTCCATCTTCGATATAAACCCATTCTCCATCTTTTAAATTATATCCACCAAAATACGTTCGTATCATATGTTCCGCAACATTCTTCTCAACGTGCATCGCATTAATTACATGCCTTACATGATTATCTTTCCAATATAGTAAGTTAAAAATATTGATCGTCTGGACCATGCCTTGATTTGATTAGGGTCATTTGAATCCTCCCTAGCTTTACTATAAACTGAGGATGTTTTTATACATACGTATTCCACGTAGCCTTCATCTTCTCCTTGATTTTTTGACAAGAAAACAGAGAAGACTCCGTTCTACGCCCGTGATCGACCGATAAGAAGTTAGACTTATTTTTCCAAAAAGGGTGACTAGTCGATAGAAATTTACAATGACCCGTATAACTCATCTTACCACTATAATGTAACCAAGTGGATTCATTTTCCTCCCCATTTATGGAACATCCATAATAACCATGGACATTACAACCGGATAAGGTCCCATCAGCAGAAACGTCAATGATCGCCCACATCACCATTACTTTAAGTGTGAACTCTTCACCCCCATGAGAGTCAAATTTCCTCATGACTTTATCACACAACTCTTTAAGTTCTTTAATTAATGGGGTTAAAAATATATCAATATCATCGTCGAGAGCCTTCAGATCAGGTATCAATAATGATTATAGTGTGAACTCCTTCTTCATGAATAGTGTCGGAGGGAGACTTAAAGTCATCATGAGAACTAGACAATAACTCTAATTAGTGATTAAATTACCTAAAGGCTTAAACCCATTGGTTGATAATGAAAGACGAACATTGCGCAGTTCCTTTTCAAATTCATGGTGTCATGTATTTAAAAGTTGTTAGATGAGTGAATTTATCGGATGACGCATGAGATTCCCACCCACCTCGCACCGAGTGTGCCATGTCATGGCCTTCGCTATCCACGGTACAGTGAAAAATCATTTTAACCATGCACAGAGGGGAAAATAATTCAAAATTTTTTGTGGAACTTGGAAGAATTTGCAATATTTAGTAGTCTTGTCTTTTCCATTTTCACAAGCTACATATCTCGGCTTACTACATATAGGAAACTCATCATTCTATTCGTTCTCCTTGCGGTACAATATGTAACCATACTTACATGAATGAATAGATTTGTACTTCATACCTAAACCTTTCAAGCTTTTCTCCATGCTAGGATAATTTTCAGGAAATGTGTTCTTTTGGGGGAGAATGTCTTCAACCCACTTAAGAATTTCGGTTACTCTGTTGCCCAATAAACCAAATTGACTCTTTATATTATGTGAGTCAATCATTGCGCATAATATTGAGACATATTCATCACAATATTTGAACAACGGTCTAGCCGCATCAGCTTTCAATCACATATATTTCCGATCTTTTGGTAATTAAGCATTAACTTATTCATTGACTTGGTCACAATGCACATTATTTGTATCCATAGGATGGCGGTTTTGGTAGTGGTGGACTTCATAAGAATCATCAATTAGGCCAGTTAATGGACAATGTGTTGGAAAATTATTTACCACTTCCACTTGGAAGGGTTATGTTATGCGGACGGGTACTGGAAATTCTCCTGAAACATAAGGTACATTATTTTCACCATGATATGTCCATATCTTATAGTCTTGCCAAATTTCCCACTTTAGTAAATCCAACTCAATTTATTCTAAAGACTTATTTTTTTGTTCACAAAATAGGTGCACGAACACGAAATCTTGTCACCTTTAAGATTTTTATATGGGTATTTAACAAATTCTTGAACGCCCTTTTCATGATTATCAGATATGTAGTTACTCTCACCCATACACTCTTTATATTGTGGGAAATCCAATAAATAATTTTTAAAATTCAATTCACTTTTATTAATAGGTTGGAACAAAGGTCTTGTTGCATACAAAAACGCATAATTCATAATTTATTCAAATTATTCCACACAACTTAAACTCAATTTAAACAACTTAAACTTAAATTATATTGCATACACAAAAAATTTCAATAAATTCCCCACAAACATAAGATAACTTAAATAAACAAAATATTACAACTTTTTCTCGAATGTTATAAATTGTCAAAAAATTGTTCATAGCCTAGACTTGACCAATAAATAAATTGGCCAAGTGAAAAAAATTTGATAGTTTTCAGTGTGTTCCCTTATCCGCTGTCAACATGGCGACGCATTTCTCCATAACCGTTGAATATTTCATCAACTAGTATTTGAGCCTCACGCGTCCATAAAATTCATTCCGATAATCAATGAATTTAGTGTGCACATGCCAATAATCCTTCTATTAGTCAAGTACCTAAAATTGTACTGCTCTCCATATTCACTGTGAGTGAATGATGATGATCCAGGGACTATGGTGGGAAGAGGCACGGGGGAGAGTATTGTTGAAGGAGGAAACATTTAGGAGGGGAAACCTTAAGATGGAGGATAGGTAAAATCTTGATAATGAGGGTAAGGTAAACCTTGAGAAGGCATCGACGGGTGAAAACCTTGCGTAAATAAGGACACAAGGTGCTCGATTTCAGTCATCAACGCTCTCAGATTACTATTAATCTCCAGCACATCTCCATCTATCTTAGAATGACTTTCCTACTAGATCGAGATGCGATTATTGACCAAAGAGAGCTCATCCATGAAAGGTGCAGTGTCTTTTATTTAGTTTTCAATATATATGATATGACCCCTCTCGTCCTACCTCTTTTTTCAATTCCAAAGGTCGGGGTCAGGGCATCATTTTTAATGCCATCATCATGGCTTGAAGTGGACTGACTTCTAATGGATTCAATCAATTCCCATAGCATGAAATTATATTTAGTCTTATGATTTTAACATTATTTATTATAATGTATATATAAATAAATAAATAAATAAATAAATAAATAACATTATTTATTAGAGCCATGTGTGGTGGAAATTTATTATCTTTGTCCCATTCGGCATGTACATACATGTTGCCTCGATTAGGTTTTTTGTCGCTATCTGGACTGCCCGTTATCCTATCTGACCATTTACTCTTCAAATCTTCATATGATTTAGACCCCAACTTGTGGATATTAACTTTTTTCGCTCTATTTTGTTAATTTTTCTCCCTCTGGACCATTTTTTTGTCCATCACCTCATTTCACAAAAAGCTATTCCATTGATTGACCGACATTTCAACATTCGTAGGATCTCAGGCTTTTAGAGCCAAAATGTCAGATCTCGGTAGCCTTTCGAGAAAAGTATTCGTCAAAGGTTTCTCTGATATGTTCTCAGTTGTTCAGCAGCCCGAGAAAGAACCTTTTTCTTTGAATGGTTGGGGAATGTAAAATTCTTACAAAGTTGGTTATAATTGTCATCCTTGATGTCTTGAAAATCTCTGTTCCAGTTATTTGCTACCTGACTCCTATAAACATCTTTCCAAGCAACAAATATTGGGATTTAAATATTTGTAGGTTATTTATATTGACAGAAGCATTATTCCTGGGAAGGGAGAACTCAATGGGCTTCTTTTATTTACTCGGGAGGTGTCGGGAGCGAGGGTGGGGGTATTGGAGTAACAAGCATTTGTTTCCTACTCATAGATAGAGTGGTAGAGTGAACCAATGATAGAGAAGAGAATTATTCACTATGTGGTTATAAGAGTCCTTCTTAGGCCGAAGGAGATGAGAATCCTTATTGGGGCTTCACGGCATCACTTAGAATGTTTTATTCATTGTCGCTCGACATTATCAACAATAAAAAACAGCTCGACATTATCACCAATAAAAAATAGTAAGAAAAGAAACCATTATACTAACATGTTTACGACTATATATATGTATATACCTTCTCATAATAAGACTTTAAAGTATGTTCAATATGTCTGACCTCCATCCATTCGGTATTACTTTTTAAAAATCTAAGGATTTGTGCAAGTGGCCAACTAATAGGAGTCGTATCTATGATTGATGTATAGATGCCCGTGACGTGAACTCGGAATCCTTTCTTCAACTTATTGGTACGATTCAATTTAATGTGCATATGTCGTGAGAATGGATGAATGGGTGAATGTTTTTCTCTATCTTTTCTAACAGCGTAAGAAACGTTAGGTCTACTTCGAAATTATGTACGTAAAATATATTCTCTACAACTTCATCCTAGCTTTCTAGTTGGAAAAATAGAATACGATCAAACATGTACTCTTGATGGAGATGAACTCCACGATTTGCAAGGTAGTTATACTGTTCGATCTTCTTATTCCCATACTTGTAAATAGGAATACCCTCTAAATGGAATGCACTAATAAAAAAGATATAAGTTTGATCTAATTCCAACCTCTCGTACTCTTGTTTCCAGTGATTATCATCGTGCCTCATTTTTCCTGAGAAATATATATGAGGGTGTGAATATGAGTCCTACAAGTAATGGCTCTAATTAATCATTAAGTAGTTATTGTTTTTTAACCCCACACATACATACACATACACACACACATGCACATACATACATATAAACACATATACACATGCATACACACGCATATAGATATATACACACACATTGCACACGTACATGCACAGTAAACACAAAATTTCATTAGAAAAAGTCATAGGATAGAGGATACCTGAAATAGGTTAGTAGCTGGAGAGAGGGGGGGGGGGGGGTCACCAGAGAGATAGAGGGAAACACTGGAGAAAGAGAGAAGCAGTGTGTAGAGAGAGAGACATAGTTACCGTGTGAATTTCCTGATCGTGGCCGATTATATTTATAGGATGTAGTCATGGCCCTAGTCCTTGACCAACCTGTCATGAACATTTATTTTTTACACATTAGTAACATGGTCACCGTTATGGATCGTGACCAAGTTGTGTGGTGTGTAAAAAAATAAATGGTTACGGCAGGTGGGTCATGAACTAGGGTCGTGACCACCACAATGACAATTTCAAAATAGTCATGGCCCAAGGTCATGACCAAAGTTTAACTGAAACCCTTAAATTTGTTACATACTTGCTCACAGTACGAGGCCATGACCCACTTTGACAGGAGTTTAGCACTAATTTGGTCATAGGTTAGTCACGAACCATAGCGGTGACCCCCGTGGTCATGGTCTAAGGCCATGACCATATCCATTGTATGTGTCCCTTTGGCTTGGTCACGATTTATTTCACTCAAAGTTTGACTATTGTCACGGTCTCGGGTCGTTACCTATATGTCGTGATTACTATTGATTTGTGGTGTAGTGAAATCTTATTACACATAAAGTTGTTGTTACTATCCTTTAAACCAAGTGTCTCACCAAAGACCACTTTTTGAGCATCCAAACTAATTAAACTACTCTCACTCACCATATCTTTTTCAAGTCCAAATATGGCTGACATCATTGAGAGATCCATATTACAATTATTGAATTATATGGACTCCTCAAAACGTTATGCTTAATAAATGTTGATCTCATTTTTCTTAACTTTATATAAAAAGAGATTCAAGAGTTAATTATGTCATCATTAATGTTTATCATAGAAGGAACTTCTAAGTACTCCATTAAATCTAACCCATCAAACATATTCTAGGACATAAATTTTGCAAAGTTATTTTGGGAGATTATTGATTCAAGTTTGAGTCATCATCACTAAGAATGGATTGATACACACTTTTACCCAATTTTTTGACTCGATTCTAAGGATATTTATTAACATGTGCTTACAACCACAATTGAGATACCTAATATCATTTGAATAATAATCTTTTCTTATCACACTTCTTTGATTGAATTCAAACCTAAGAAAATATAATTATTGGTTGCCTTTGGATTGAAAATGTTTTTTCCATATCTTGGAAAACTTATTAGTGATAAACTCCATATCATCTTCATTTATATCAATGGAACAATAAAATGATACCACATATTTCTTTGGTCTGAATGATATTATCTTTTATTTGATAGGTTCTCCGTGGCAATTAATTTAAATTCACCTCATAGGTTTAGAGAAAACCATTTAATTCGTCTACTCACATGCACAATTTTGGAATGGATCGAACTTCATCAATGGCACTAGCATTGCCATAGGACAAATGTGGGAGAGATTTCATGATTTTATCACAAACAATGTCTTTTTTAATGACCTTCCATAAATCAAAGGTCGAATTGACTATGTCAACAAGTTGAGCATATAATTCGTCAATAGTTTCGCTCTCCGTCATGGTAAGTAATTGAAATACTTCATTAACCATTGAAGTTTAGAATTATTCATGGCGGGGGTGCATTTATAGGTCATTTAAAAAACATACCATGCCTCATTGGAGTACAATATATTAAAATTGGCATAAAATACTAAAGGTAACACAAAAAAAATATCTTCCAATCCTTTAGTGTTCTACCAACTCTCTTAAATCAATATTATCCTAAATATATATTATTTTATTAATTTAAACATTATTAACAATCGTGACCGGACACTTCTAGCCCGTAAAAATACTACTCCATGTTCAATCATTGAGAGACATTACATATGCCAGCAAATGAACTTTTTAATGTAAATAGTTTCCACCATCAAATGGTGGTGTACGTAGAGATGATCTTCCCTACATTTTGGACAAGAAGGGATCTACTTTAATGAGTTAATCCTAAATGAATGAGAGCTTCCCTATACTAGTTAAGGATGAAAAGTCTCGGTGGTGGCAACTTAAAAAAAATTCATTACCTTGTTATAAAAGATAATTTGCTTTATTTTTACTAAGGCAATAAAATAAATCATAAATGTTTATGTGACTAAAGTTTTATCTAGATTGGAATCAACTAAAATTTTCTTCTTAGTTAAACAAGTGTTCTAAACATGCAAAAAATAAAATAATCATATGACACAATATGTACAAGAAATTAACCCACTAACAGAAAAAGGCTCAAGCCTATATGAACAATAGTACTACGTACACCCTAACAAAAAGGAAGGTGTGACTAACAATGCTAGCGCAAAACTTTCACGATCATCTCCTTCACGCTATATCTTTCGAAGAAGGCCAAACAATTAGAATAAGTACACATATGCCCATAGTTTTGATCAACAACCAATGTCTTTAAATGTTCTCAAAAAGATTTTTTTTATAAATGAAGAGTATATTCGTCCAAGGAAATGAAACTACGAGCAATCACAAAAACTAGGATATTTGAGGTGTAGGTAGTTTTCTTCTAAAATTGCATGAGTTTTTCTATGGTACTCTAAATCTCAGAAAAATGTAATTCAAGCTTAAAACAGAATATTGCTAAAAATAAATAGATTTTGAAAACAATCCGTTCAAGACTTTAAAAGAGAAGAAAAATATTTTCTTTGTAAGAGAGTAGTCCCCTTGAAGCCTGGGAGTATAGTTATGCCAGTTGAGGAGTAACCCCTATAGATATGGTGATAAATGATAATCCAAGTACTCTTAGTAGAGACAAATGAACACATAATATTGTATATAATCAACTCTTACACAAAACTCACAAATCTCTTCGATATAACTTAAATGATAATAAAGGAAACTCAAAAGTAACTCATTCAAAGGGAGAGAGAATTAATCACCCTAGATACACCTTGGCAAGTAGCCAACACACCAACAACCTCTGATATATCTCTGGGTAGCTATTAAAAGCTTCACAATAAATAACAATGGTGGGTGAGTAAACTCTCTTGTTTGTAATAACTTCTCACTGATATATTCTCTCTCTAGCAATAAACTCTCTAGAAAGAACTCTCCTTCTCAGAAGGGGTTGAGGTCAATAAATAGTCCCACACCTTTCCTGAGATGCCTCAGTCTTTCACAGTTTTGAAAGGCATCTCTCTCACACTTTACGTCACAAGCATTGAATGCTTGATCGGTCATCACACCCTACGTCATAATCATTAAATGTCAGGACATGCCTTTTGCCTAATCACTGTGTGTTAGAGGACTGTCACTACAGAGGTGGCTCACCAAACTGTCTGATAGTCCCAATACCACACTAGTTTACTTGAGTTTAGATTGGACAGTGTTTAGTTGGCTGGTGACATCATATAAAGTAGATGTGGCATTTGGTTGGGGATTGTTAGGCTTAAACCTCAATATACGATGGTACTCAAGGTTACTCTATACAAGATTCCACTATGAAAGATCTCTCGGTGTTTTACCTGGTGTATCTAAGATGGTCAAGACAAGATTAATGTTTTCCCATTTCTCAATCCTCCAAACCAAGTCCATCTAAAGTTCCCACGACGAGGTCATACAATAGAGCATGTAAGCTCTCCCACACCCTGTCAGGCTTGGTCTCTCATGATAATCGTTTGACCCCACACTCAATATTACAATCTTTACATCATTATAATCAATCTATTTAAAAGATAAAATTTGACTAATTAAGAATGAACGATAAAGAAGAGCTATCTCGATAAGTTTCCTCCTCGAGCTGCATCACTGAGCTTCCTCGCTAAGTTGCTTCACTAAACTGCCTCGTTGAGATGCCTCATTGTCTTCATGTTGCTTCCTTATCTTGAGTCTCTTCTATTAATTGTGGAAGTCTTTTCTAATTCAGATATTACCTTTAAGACCCCCTACATTTTCCCCTTCATGTACAAATCTGTTGTGAGCACAAGAAATATCTACACAAAAACTTCTCAATCCGATGGACCATCTTCTGTTGCAAGCAAAAACTCTTCCATCTCCATATTAATTGCAACTAACTGCCACTATCTCTACTAGAAATAAATTAATTATCCCCGATGTACCTGAACCAAGGCTCCGCAATACCCAGACCTATGGCGAGGGAACATCATAACATTTTTTTGGCATTAGATCCCAGTCATTCCGTCTTCTTCTTTATTTGTGGGAATTATCCTAACATACCTATGGATCTTGTCCATCATCGTTCTGACTGCTCAAACTTAAATTCTCCTTATTATACTTTATTTCGTTCCATTATTGAACGAACTTATAGTGAAGGGAGATTTTTGTTAGGACTGCCCCTAGTAGCATGAATTCTCTCCGTTTTCTCTTATGAAAAAAAATTCTCGGCATTTGGACTTGTAAAATTCTCCTCGAGATATTTGATCTATGGCCGTCGCCACTTCAACTTGTTAAAAAAAGAAAAAAAAAAATCTCCCTGAGTCAAATTTATCTTCGTTCAGACTTATGGCGAGGGGACATCGTGAATTTTTTGAACTGTGCTGTGAGCAACCTTTTTTCTTTGAAGGTAAAAATTGTCCTTGATGCATCTTCAACTTGTTGTATTGCCGTTTGGTCTTACAGCGCGAGGGCTTCGTTTAATTGGGTGTTTTGGATTTAAATATATTTCAAATTTTTTGTCTCCAATAAAAATTACTTCTTTTAAAAGCAATCCTCTCTCTCCCAAGCGTCACCTCATTAATGACGTGAGATTGTGTTTTCAACTGTCATAGCAATCCTTGAAGTGCCATGTGCCCATTTGTAATCATTATGGATGGCTACGCATGAGATTTGGTGGGAAAACTAAACTGTATGTTTGCATTCCAAAGGTTCAATACCTTAAAACAATTTGGAAAAAAAATTATTTTTATGCTTCCATTTTGCTGTTATTGTCTTTAAAGTTCTAGAGAGAGAAAATAAACCCATTTTCGCCATTGTTGAGTTCTTCTCAATCTTTTCTTTGTTGGAGTTTTTTCTTCCCTGTCTCTTTTCCACCTCCAACCATTACTACTCCACAACTTTGAGTCCAATCTCTCTTCTTACCACCAACCTTCTACTCCAAGCTTCCCCCATGGATTCTTCCAGCGAATCGGTTTATTTGACCACCACTGCTCCTCCTTCCACCACTATTACTCCTACCACCACCTTGGATGCCACCACCTTGATGGACGCTCACCGAGAGCAACTCCATTTTTACCGCTGCTCCCCTATTTTTGGCAAAGGTGAAGATTTCTCGGGTGGCTACAAAACTTGCACTTTCAATCCCAAGTGTGACCCCTTGCTCTTTGGTGATAAAGATGAAGATTTTATCATTTGGGGTTTCGTCCCACCAGAGGGAACTATGAGGTTCCGTATTGACTGAAGTGACTTCCCTAACTCCCACATTGACTTCGAAGGTCTAAGTGGTTCTCCATCCCACTTTGCTACCTCGAACACTTACATGCAATCAACCTATGTTGGTTCCCTCACTAAGGTTGGACTTTATCGTGCCACCTTGTTTGGGGAGTTCACTCTATCCAAACACAATGTTGTGCTACATGTAATGGTCTCCCATTGGAACACCACAACCCACACCTTCATTACATCATGGGGAAATTTACCATTACACTTGAGGACGTTTATGAGTTGCTTCGGCTTGAACCCATAGGTACTTCACCCTGCAATAATGAGCCTTTAGATGACGAAGAGACAAAATCTCGAGTATATTTGGACTAGATCTGCAGGAAATGCATTGGTACTTCGAACAAATCTACCTTCGCCCCCCTCAGCAGCTATTTCTTCCATGTCCCCACTTTATTTAATTTTGGCCAAGGTAAAGGTATATCCCTTGAGTTACCTGTGTACATACTTGTGATTCTATCTCTTTTTGTCTTTTTCTATAAGCCCAATGATAAACCTCGTAGGGATATTATTAATCTTTCCATCCGATTATATATATGGTACAAGCTCCCTCTGGCAGCCATGGCTTTAGGATCCCTTTACACTTGGCCAGATAGGACCCACTTAGACATGGAATGATCTTTGGGTCGATATAACTTGGACAATTTTGCCAATGATATAGTCCTAATGGGTTTTCTGTACACCTGTTTTCCTGAGATAGCAACCACCCCAATCCCACTTCCAACTGGAGAACCCATTAAGCCTCATCGCTTATTTTATTTCTGCAAAAAGTAGAGTCATAAGGACATTCTTCCCATTTATGACAAACCAAGCTGCTTCATCACGAGGCCTTATGGAGACGACTTATTTTCCCACACTTGGAATTTTTTTTGTTCATGAAGCTAGAGTGGTCCAACCCACTTTTGAGAATATTATCCTCGAGGACCTTCATTCGTAATTATTTTGTCTTTAATTCCATGTTACCTTTCCTTATATACCAAGTGGGGATATACGTCAAAACACTACAACCCTAATCGCTACCGGAGTCAATTTTGCTATGACCAGGGGTGGTTCCTCAGTCCTTTTTTTAGGAGTCTCATGTAAGAGCCACTTTTTCTGAGGCTTGTGCCTTCTACACTGTGCCATCTATTCAGTGATCAATGATCGAGTTACCATTCCTTCCCTTACCAGGAAGGGGGATATGACTTCGGATTTTGCATTAAAGTACTAGCAAACACAGCTGTCAAAGATTGAAGAGTTTATTCAAGGTCCCCCTATTTATCCTGTTGTTCAGACTTTTCCCCCTTTAGAGCTGGGACTCAAGGGAAATTCCATCCTGGGGATTGAGTTCCCTCTAAAAAGCACCCATAATAGTTCTCCCAGCAAGCTACCTCCATACTGCCCCATGATCCCCATTGTTATGCCAAGGGCCAAGAAAGCTCAAATGCCCAAACAACCTACCACTGTCGAAGGTGCTCATACCAAAGGTGCTCTTGCCAAAGGAGTCTCTGTGGAAGGTACCATTGCCCGAATGCTTCTAGGGAGGGGCCTTCTTAACCCCCTTCGAAAAGTCAAGGATAATAAAAGGTGGGACTTCCACAAAATCCAAGTCTAAGTCTAAGTCCCAAACCTTTGTTTATGCCTTACCTATTGCCTCTGTTCCTTCTAAAATGTCTGTAGATCTGAGTGGGGAGATAAGAGCAAAGTGCTAAGCAAAACTTGAACGGGTACAACATGAGTTTCAACAACATAATCCTCTTATTCCTCCCCTGCTCAATTCCCACAATACTAGTAGATCCAACTAAGTGGGCCACATCAAGGAGAAGAAGTTCTAGAGTCCCCTTTGTTGCTGGTGGTTCTAGCACAAGGAAGAGAAGTCTGGGTATAAAAACCAAGAAGAAATATACATATGAAGTTCAACCACCGTCTACTTCCTTTGTTCCAAGGACCTCTCATCCTCCATCTCCCGTTGAGGCCATTACCCTCGATGACAACCCTGAAGTTGAGTGTGGTCCTACTAGAGGATATTGTCCTTACTTTCACCTCCATCTTCGTCCATGGTCATTTCGTCCCACTCTTCTCCAGAGCAAGAGGTATGTTTACCCACACTTAGTTATTTATAACTTAGTTAGGTTCTCTTAACACTTGTGCAAATATTTTTTGCCTATGCAGGAGGTTGAAAGAGATAGACCTTCTCCGTCCGTGAGCCCTTTCATGGGAACACGCTTCGATAATTATGAGGTCGTTGGATATATTCCCCATTCTCCCATGTATGGGTTGGCTTATTCTCACCAATATGCCTCCCAAAGTGCAACGGAGGATACCAAGAGAGATGTTGCCTCTGTGGAAGTTGTTTGAGCTTCCCCTCATCCAGAGGAGACTCCTTTGGCTTCTTTTGAGGCATCTCCCCTCCCTGTGGTTCCTCTGGATGTTATTCCAGTCCCTTTCAGTCCTCCAGAGGTAATATCTTTTTATTTTTTAGCCATATCTTCCACTTAGTTGTATTGCCTTTTTAGCATTTTGTTGGCCTTCAGATTATAGATGCTTCTGACCTAGCCACGTCTCTTGCAGGGTCATTTCTTCAGTTCCCTCTGGCGAGGTATGTTATTGTGTTTGTCCTTTTTTCTAATATCATTGAGGTAATCTCACTCCTTGTTCCTTTACCTCCTTTTATGTGGTTTTTCTTGTGTCTAACATTTTAATATTGTTTACACGTTTCTCCAGGTCTGACTCCTCCCTCTCATTCTGAGACTCCCCAGGCTCCTCAGTCTACGGTTGGTTTATCTTTTCTCCCAGGGGTTATTTTGTCCCCTATGGAGGTTGATACATCATATGGAGATCAAAAGACTTTGATGTAACATGCCCCAATGTTGGCACTTGTTCCTTTTTGTGAGGAAAGTGCATCGCCAAGGGCTAAGGTTCCTCTTTCTGAAGGTTCAGCTGAGAATCAGAGAGATGTTGAAGTCATTCTTATAGTTACTACCCCTGTAGTTGTTACTCCTGTAATTATTACTGAGGTATTTACTACCTTATCCCTCTCTTTTGCATGTCTTATCATTATGCCTTAGAGGTGACTTAATAATGAAAACACAGTTGTTAAGGTTTTTCATAAACTCCACCTATAACGGTGGCTTAACAATGAAAACACACTTGTTGAGGCTTTTCTCAAACTTCACCTATAACGGCAACTTAACAATGAAAACCACTTGTTAAGATTTTTCTCAAACTACACATATAACGGGGACTTAACAATGAAAACCACTTGTTAAATTTTTTTCTCAAACTCATTCTTATTTATCGAATTTCAGGTCGTGAGGGAGCCCATTATTATCGAAGATCCAACTCAACATGGTCCATTTCCTGTTGCCTCTACTCATTAAGGACCATCCTCTTCAAAGGATTCAAATCACAATGACTGTGGTTTGACTACTAATCAGCCAGCTAATAGTGAATTCGGTCATGAGGTTCCTCTGCCTACCATGGCTCCTCATAAATTCTACCTCATGGTCCTTCGACAGTCTCCCTAATTTTCTATATGCCACCGCTCTATAATCAAATAACTGGCTACCCACCATCCTCAAATTTATACCCCTAATTACCTTCGATCAAACACAGTGATAATGGGATATAGGCTCTAGGGTATGGCAACTGTTGTTACTGAGGTTGTTTATACTCAAGCCTCAAGTATCATTAGGCCCCTAAATAATCAATACCTGGGAAACTTGAGGGAGTTGATCAAGGATGGCTGTCAATTTAGCTGGTTGATCAATCATTTGAAAGTTTTGAAGACCACTCAATTGGAGAGCCAGATGGAGCTCTATCAGAAGCACATGGAGTCCCAATGGGCTAAGGAAGCTAGATTGATTGAGTTGGCTCCTTTGTTGGAAGTAACTGACTAGAAGGTGAAGGCAGCCCAAGAGGCTCTACTGAAGTCCATGCATGAACGCGAAGCTCTAGTTGTTCAATATGTCTAAAGCCAGGCCAGGCTTGAAGGATCTATCACAACTCAGCGAACATGCCTGGAAGCTACTTCGGGCATTCCTGGGGACTTCTTTTCTTCCCCTGGCCTTTGGTTTCTCCTGGGTTGAAGTACTTTTTGTATTGTAATTTTTTCATTTTCTCCCATGTAATTATTAGGCAATAGTTACCAAATTTGTAACCCTTTTTAAGTACATGAATGAAAAAAAATAGAGATTCCTTGTTACCATGCCATGATTTTTTATTTATTACAATTCTCTTATATTCATTTACAAAGACTAAACTCTTAAAATTTTACAAGAAAACTCTTTATTCTTATTTCATGAGAAGAATCATAACCAAAGAAATAACTCATAATGAACTGTAACGTAACTTTAACATTTTGATAACAAAAAAAATTTCTAACTAAGGTTACTCGCTTAAAAATGATAGACGTTTAACCATTTGTTATTAATCTTAAAAGGTTTGTCCTCTTCCATATTTGACATTCATCAGTAACCTTAATTGTGAGCCTCCTTCACAATGAAAGGTCCCTCCCGATTCACAACAAATTTAGGCAATGGTAGCCCCCCTGTGTTCTTTACAACTACCTTCAGAACTAGATCTCATTCAAAGAACTTCCTTGGCCTCACCAAGTTGTCATATGCCCTTGAGAGTTGCTTCGTGTACATTTAGACGTGTTGCATCACATTATCCCCGTGTTCATTTAGTTCTTCCAATTGTACGTGTCTACTCTAAGGAAGCATGCTACTTTGCAAGGTATATCGGGCTGGGGGAACTTTCAGCTCTATTGGAAGAATTGCTTAAGCTATGGGTATATCCTATGGGTTTCCTGTTCATCATTCAATATGCCCACGGAGCTGATAGAATAATATCATCCCACGAACCTGGGAAGTATTCCATCGTCTTGGTCAAGATGTTGACTAAGGTCTTGTTAGTTTCTTCAGCTTGACCTTTGCCTTTAGGATATGCCACTTTTGAGGTATAGTGGATAATAGAGTACTTTTCTATGGGTATTTTTACATCTTTGTTACCAAATGGGGTCTCGTTATCAGAGAGGATAGTCTTTGGAATCCTAAATTTATAAATTATGTATTCTCTAATGAAGTTAGCCACCACACCTGTTGTTTCTCTTTTTAGTGGCATTGCCTTAGCCCACTTTGTAAAGCACTATATTTCCACTGATATCCAGATCTTTCCTCTCGAAGATGGATATATTGCCCCTATCAGGTCAAATTCCCAAATGTGGAATGGGTAAGCAGTGGCTAAATAGTGTAAGTCCATCGAGGGAGCATGGATCATGTTTCTATGCATCTGACACGCCTTACAATATTGAACAAACTCAGCGAAATCTTTCTCCATGGTTGGCCAATAATAATCCAAGGTCATTAATTGGTCATATAACTTTTCTCCTACAATGTGAGTTGGTTCGTGAGCTTGCTTTAAGACTTATATTGCCTCCTCCTTTGTGATGCATCGTAACGGCATGATGAAGTCTCCCCTATGATAGAGTTTCTCCTCATAGACGTGGTAGATAGGGGACCTTCGTTTGAGTCCCATCGAGTCAATTTCTCCATAGGTAAACTCCATCCTTGATAAAGTCAATGTAAGGCTACCTCAAATCTGCCTGAGTTTCAACGCATTAATATTTAATTTCCTAAAAGAAAAGTTGACATTTATTGCACCTTCATTGTAACTTTGTTGCATCCTTCTTCATTGTTGGACAGAAGTATCCCTCTCTCTAGATTCCTTTGTAAGGATTGATCTCAGTTGTTTCACGGTGTTCGTTATGTATTTTCTTCAACTTCCGCTCTACTTCCTCTGGCCCGATGCATCTTAATAGCTATCCTCCCAAATTCCTCATGTAAAGACTTCCTTAGCTTGAAAAGTACTATGCAAGATCTCTAAGTTCCATCTTACCTTCCCCAGACTGCATCTATTTTTTGATGTTGCCTCTCCAATTCTAATCGTCTTCCATCGACAAGATCGACTGCACCACTGAGGGAGATGTTCTTCATTGTATCATAATAGTAGTTGTATCAATTTTTATAACCACTTTTTGAGAATTGGCGAAGTAGGCACCAACATATTGGTTCATCATTCTAGGATGCCTCTTTATCTTAACTTGATGGAACTGGTTGATCAGTCATTGGATGATCATTCTGTAAGGCGCCAGGCTAAGATGCTTCAATGCATATTCCCTGTTCACTTGCTGGACCACCAAGTTATAATCACTTTTGATGCATAGTGAACGTATGCCCCTCTGAAGGTCCTCTATCAATCCTAATACTAACGCCTCATACTCTGCTTCATTGCTAGAGCAATGGAAATATAATTTGTAGGAAAGGAAAAATTCCTCCTTCCCCTTTGAAAGGATAACCCATGCTCCTCCCTTCTTGTCTGACAAAGAGCCATCAAACTGCATAGTCCACTCTTCGAGGTTTGCATCCAAAAATTTGGCTTGTAAGTCATCTCCAGGAATGCTCTCACGAGATGGCTCAAATATCCAGATGAAAAGATTATAAATAAGTCTGCATATGTCTGGCTCTTAATCGCACAAGGGACCACACACTTTATGGCATATTATGAAAGGATGAGGAACCACTTAACTGCTCTTCCAATCAAAATAGTTCTTGTTGACAACAATTTAATGGGATCACATCTTGTAAAAATATGAATTGTGAAAAATAACATATAATGTCTAAGTTTCGTGCTATAAATACCAAGGTTAAACAATGTCTCTCTACACTACTATACCTTGCCTTTGGTCCATATATCATCCTACTCAGATAGTAGACTGGTCTTTTCATCCCATCAATATCTTCCGCTAAGAGAGGTATGATAGACCTGGTGGTAGACATGAGGTAGAGCTGCAATGGTATCCTTGCCTTGGAGGAATCATCTTTTATGGAGAAGTGAGCAGATTCTTTAGTTTGTTGAGATATTCTTGGTGAGCTTCCTCCCATTTTAACTTTGTGCCTTTTCGCAGAAGCTCCATAAGTGGATGAGTCATCTCGGCTAATACTGGCACAAATCTCCTTAGGTATGAGACTTTATCGAGGAAACTCTTGATCTCTTTCGTTGTTCTTGGACATGGCATCTCTAGGATCACTTATTGTTTATCCTGGTCCATCTGCACTCCCTGCCGATCCACCACAAAGCCAGAAACATCCCGCTTGTAACTCCGAGGGCACACTTCAGTCATCTTTAGCTTATACTTTCTGCACCGAATGACCATCTTCCTCAAATCATCCAGATGTGACTCCTCTTTCTTCGATTTGATGACCAACTCATCCACATAAAATTCCAAGAATTTATGAAAGAAGTCATGGAAAATGTCCATCATTGTTCTCTGATATGTTTCCCTAGCATTCTTCAATCCAAATGGCATCACTTTATATATGAAGTTGCCTAACGGAGTTCTGAATGTTGTTTACTCTTCATCTGTTGCATACATCTTGATTTGGTTGTACCCCCCCCCCCCACATACCTATCCATGAAGCTGTACATTTCATGCCCCGCAGTTGCATCAATCTAGCTATTAATAGGGGTAAAGGAAACTCGTCCTTTGGGCAAGCTCTGTTCAAGTCCCTGAAGTCCACATATATCCTTATCTGATTTTTGTCCTTCTTTCACACTAGGAAAATGCTTGACAACAAAAGTGGGTACTATATCGATTTAATGAACCCTGCTTCTAGCAACAGTTGAACTTCCTCCTTAATTTTCATATCCAGCTCAAGCTTATAAGTTCTAATTGCTTACTTCACCCTTATGGATGAAGAAGTAACGTTCATCTTGTAGAAACTTGCTTCTTCATATATCCCCTCCATCATTGTGTACTTCCACACAAAGATGTCTCTATATTCTCGAATCAGCTCAATCAAGGCCCTTTTTTTACTCTTTGCTCATATCCTTCAAAATGAAGATGGGCCTTGGATCTTCTCCTTCTTCGACTAGATCCAGCTTCTCCTGCTCCTATGCTTGTGTCTTAGGGTGATCCATTATATACTCTGATTCTTCTTTTACTTCTTTCCAAAGCTATTGTATGTTTGAGTTTTTTACGACTATGCACTGCCCCTATTGGTCTACCAGAAAACACTCACACATTGGGTTAGCCTCTTCGTCAGCCTATGAAATAGCTCATTTGACTTCCCGCTCACACATTCATAGGTGATAAATCACCCGTTCATCCACCGTTATCATCTTTTTAGACCATCTGTTGGGCGTTACAACTGCCTTTCATTTCCTCTCTCTTAAAGCGTCTGTCAACCTACTTCCCAAAAACCTACTTAGCACACTCTGTCGTCGGACCTCATGCTCCATCGGGTCCATCCTAGGCCTCATCCCATCTCTCTATTCTATAGAGACATTATGGGGTTACAGATCAAAATGGTTGACTTCCTTAAATACTTATCTTCTTCTTATTCCTTCACTACTTTGACCATTCACAGGCCCCATCCTTTCTCTGATAGAGGGAACTTTGGCTCCCTACATTCTTCTCGTTAGGACACTTACGTCCTCTTCCAACTATGTGTAAAATGCTGCATCCACCAAGTGAGCCTCTTCGGCTACCAAGGAATTCTTATCAGAAGGTCGTAAGAAGTAGCACTCTCAATCACATGAAACTTGATGTGTTAAATGAGATTCCCCATTACAATCCCTACGTTCACACACCCAATCGACTTGGAGGACTGGTTGACATAACCAGAGATCACCAAAGGCATTGGTATCAACCTTACCCCAGAGATGTTGGATGCGTGAAATGAGTTGATAGGCATGAGGTCTACGGATGCTCCCCCATCCATTTGATCCCTCATAAAACTTACACCATTGATACTAGTCGTGACATATAAAGGCTTGTTGTGTGGAAACCTTACATCTCTATCACTGTCACTGAAAGTCACTTCGTACAAGAACTTAGTTACCAATCTGGCCATGGTCCCCCTCCATCTCAGTGATGGAATTGCATTCTTTCGTGCAAATTCCAGAATCTCTTGCGTTATCTCCAGCCTACTTTTCTTTCACATTCCCACCTGGTTGAAGAACCATGAGAATTTGGGTGACTGCGATATAACATGGTATTCCAGCCCCTGGTCTACTTATTTATTATCAAGATTGTACACATCCTCCATATTCCAACCCCCGGTCTACTTCTTTATTATCAAGATTGTACACATCATCCACATTTCAGACACTAGCTTCATCATAGTCTATCATAACATTAGCCATTTATTGGGTGAAGTCTTCCAACGCTTCCTTAAAATCTTTTTACTCGAACACCAGTTCCCTCGCTTCCCGTTCGGCTTCTTTTGTCGTAAGTAACCACCAAGTTAGATGCATATGCTAGTAGTGGGTTGTTGTTGACGTTCGCCTGAGGGATCTGTAAATTTCCTTCCTTCATGTGTTTACGTATAATCTTCCTCAATGTGTAACAGGTTACCGTTGGATGACCAACCTTTTGATGGGTTTGTCAATATTTGGGATTAGCCCTTGTCTCTGCATCCGGCTTTGTTGCTGGAGTATCCTTGGGTGCATAAATTGTCCCTCCTTGCACCATGGCATTATAAAAACAGACGGACTCTTCAACAGTGCAAGGTAGTGGTGGTGGATCTTCTCTATCTCAACCAAACTTCCTTTTGTTGTCCTTCCTTGGCTGTTTGGACCCCTCTCCTCCATCAGCGTATCTCACTCGTAGGGGCTGACTACATCCCATAACGGGTTGTATTGGTTATCTGAATAGCACAAGCACCATGACCAAGACTTGGTCGTACAATCAACGAGATGTTTCTTATTGCTTTTAAAAATGCGGTAAATATTCCATCGCACGTTTCATTTATGAGGTGACCTATGTACTTCGGGAGAAAACATTCAGCACAAATTTGAAGAAGTTTGGACTCTTTGGCCTCCTTCCTCACATCGAGGGGCCTTTTAATGAACCTTCGAACGTACGCCACCACTCCTCACATGGTCGTTGTTTCTACATGCCCAATTGTGTCAACATGAATTCGTTTTCTACCATAAAGAATTCTAGACAAACAAAATGCACATTTCCTCCCACGTTGAGACACTTTTCAGTGTCAACTGAGAGTACCAGGTATATGCCTTATCGGTGAGGGATTTGGAAAACTCTCTCAACTTTAACTTCTTATCATTGCATCACTACACCAAATCTGTCGAATTATCACAGTCATTGATCTTGACAAGTTGGACTTGTCAAGGTCATTGACTGTGACAAGTTCGTTAGACTCGTCACGATCATGTCACAGTCCTTGACCTTGACAAGTTTTGTCACGGTCAAGGATCGTGACAAACCCATGACAATGTTTAAAAAGTTGTCACGGTCAATGACCGTGACAATTCTGGGCATAATTGAAAAAAAAATCTGCTAGGCAGTTTGGCCACTGCCACTGCCCAGCAGTATATTTGTACCTGTTATAGCAACCTTGTACCTGTTCAAGCATCATATATATAAATAAAATAGAGATAATGCAAATAAACATTCAAAATAGAGACAATATGCATCAGGATATAAACCAAATATAATTCAAATGTAACAACTTAAAAACAATTCAATTCAAATAATGCCACTACATGTCGTGGGTAAGGTTAAATCTGAGGAGCTGAGTAGGCCAAACGATATACGAATTGACATACCCACTGATATACATCGTGCCTCATTGTTCGTGCAACCATAATGGGGAGTTCTCCTTCCCGGGTATCACATGCATGACGAGCACCTTGGACTCGATGTCATAAAGCTCACGCCCATAAACTAGTCCACCCTGGATGATATTCGGGTCCCTTAACCCACGCCCTATCCGGTGGCCATCAAATATGTCCAGTATAAACACACTCGGCCAACCAAGTGTCGACATCGATCGGTCGAAGGGAGCCAAATAGGGAAGTGGATCATCAAAGTCCGCACGTGTCGGCGATGAAGCAGTGAGGTCCACATCCTCGTCATCCTGCACCTCATCCTCCCGTACCTCCTATTCCACCACCTTCTCCTTCCCTTTTACCTTGCATTTTCTGCCCAACGAAAGCTTCATGAATGAGAACATATCTTGGACCGTCGCCTCCAAACGGGACGAATTCGGGTCATGTGAGTCCACCGTTCGGGCCAACCCGGTGTCGCTCGTCTCTAATTCGATGATCCTAGATTTGGCCAACCGCGAGCTCACCCCCTTGCGATCAGAGTTAAGAACTTGGCTGAGTGCGTCTGTGGATAAAGATGCCTTGTCGGTATCAGACTACGACTCATGCACCTCCTTAAGCTTTGCCTGAAACGAAAAAAAGCACATGATTAATAAAATAAGTAAATTAAAAAACTATAACGTAATTAACAAATATTAAACTGTGGAATTACTTACAATCGTGGCCGCGACGCTCGGGGACACCTCCTTATCCTTCCCCTTTTTCGTCCGAAGAGCCACATTAGTATCGATCCTATGTGGCCTACCCCCAGGGCCACTCCCTGTCCCCTGAAATAAAATAAAGTAAAATTAGTATTGGCCCCGCGAAGTAAAATAATGCAGAATAATATATTTCTGTAGTTAAAGAAAAATTAAATCTTACCATCATCCTATGCTCCACCTCGACATAAGACGTCCAGCCAGAGTAGTGCACGTCCATCTTTTTTCCCGGTTTTCCCTCCCCGATTGCCGAGATGCCAATTGTCACTCCCCGATCTCATTGTCAATGAACTGTTGCCATTTTGCCAATAAGATCGGCTCCTTCGGTAGGATAGATTCACATATTCGGATAATGGACTCTCGTGTCTTCCCAAAGTACCGGGTTCACATATTTTTCTTCCATGTCTTGTGTTGCTCCCTCAACTAGTCCAAGACGGAATCGCGTAGCTTTGGATCCAGGCTAAATTGTTCATGTCCAACAAATACAATGTTAGTTTCGAATAAATATAAAGATAAATATAAAATGAAATCGAAATTGAAATTAAAATATTCATATAAATATAAATATAAATACAATACCTGTAGTGCCACCCATATAGCTAACTTAAGCTCATATGGCACCTCCTTCCAACTAATGTACCTCAGGCCGATGATCGTCTTTACCAGATCGAGGGATCTCGCTAATATCCCCGACTTGTTCTCGATGGTCATTCCTAATTTTCCATATTTAGGGAGTCTAGGGGCCGAGGATCCCTCGTCGCCTCCGCTACCACCGAGCCCAGACGACATCATCATAACCAACATCATCATCCTCGCCTTAATACCTGAAGGAGACATTTGCTGTAAAAAAATGTTATTAGTACAAATAAAAATGAATTAGAAGAAGACATGCAAATATGTACAATTACTACAAATAAAAATGAATTGTTACTGTTAAACATCCCCCCCCCCAATTCCTTCCCCCTCCCCCCCCCACACACACTGCCCCACCCTCTTCCCCCACCACATATACACACAAACAACCCCACCCCACCCCACCCCCACCACACACCACACACACACCTTGCCCCACACACGCATGCACACACATACACACACACACACACACACACACACACACGCATATATATGTACAAATAAAAATGAATTGTTACTACAAATATGTGCAATTACTACACACACACACACACGCACGGACACTACACCCCACGCACACTACACAAGAGTGAAAATGATAAAGTGCAAATCAATTAAAAGCATTAAAAAAGTATTCTTCGGTACAAATTGGAATATTTATTACAAGTTGAAAAATTGTTTAAAATTTGGGTTATCATAAAAAATGGATTGATATTCGGTAGGAGCAGCCAAGTCATCCACACTACTATTTAGACGCTTTGGCGCGTGTTGGACAATTGACCACGGCCCGTTGTTGATACTCCGAGTAAAACACTTGGTTAATTGAAATGCACGAACAAACGGCTCATCGCTCACGTGGTCGTTGCTCTTCAACTTGGACAAGTCAACTATGATCAAATTGGTGACAGGATCAACTTTACAAGAACTTTTATCCTCAACTCTTACCCAGTCACAGTAAAATACAACCTCTTTGAAGATTATATAATCAAATTCAAATAAATTTCGGATTACACCATAGTAAGTCATTTCAGCTTCAACGAGGTTTTTATCTTTTGCGCTCGCTCGAAAGAAAGTAAGAGATTTGTATGCCCGAGTTCTGTATGATCGAGATTTTCATACTCCTTTGGGTATAGTATGCAGTCATACACACAAGCATGAATCGATTTATACTTCATTACCAAACCTTTCAATCTGTTCTTCATAACAGGATAGCTATTTGGAAGTGTATTCTCCCTGGGTAATAAGCCCTTCACCCATTTCAGAATTCCTGTCACGCTATTGCCAGACAAACCGTACTGCGTCTTCAAACTGTGCAAACCAACCATGGCATGTAAAGTTGTTTGACCTTTCTCACAGGCAGAGTATAATGGTTGGGTCGCCTTAAATTTTAAACTTTGGTAGTCATCATTAAGTTTTATCGTGATATCTTCACGAGAACTTGAACCTTCTACATCATTAGTAACCTCATTCTCCTCTACTTCATAAACTCCATACACATCATCAACTAAATCCTCTAACATATTATGATCTACGTCGTCCCCTTCTATATCTATCCTACTTATTGAAGGTTGTTGTGAAGGTTGGTCTAGGACAAAAGGAACTTTCAATTCACTGTGAAAACTCCAAAATCGATAACTATCTTTAATACCCAATCTTAACAAATGTAGTTCAACTGTTTTCCACTCAAAGACGTTATCATTATTACACCTAGCACACGGACACGGAAACTCTTCATCATTATGACATCGCTTTCCGTATTTCACAAATTCGTTAGCACTTCTACGAAACACATCCCCCATTCTATTTGTCTCACCCATCCACTCTTTGTATTTCGGATATCCCATCACAGCTACCACAACTAATCACCTATTAAAGGTAAACAAAACTTAGATTTATAGTATTTTTCATTTAATTATATCTTATTTATATTTGATTTTTAAATTTCAATTTCAAATTCAATTTATAATAGAAATTTCTACTTCCTCCATCTCCTCTAAAGGGTGAGTGGTCATATCCCATTCAAGACTCCATTTTTCTGTAATATACTTAACAGATCATGCACATTGTTACGATTTGAGAAAAATTCGGCAGCATATCCCTGTAGTTCTCCAAGTACACGACGTAGATTGGAAAGTGTGAGTGTTATTTCAATTGCTCAATTGAAATAACAGTCACACTTGTCAATCTAGTATGTACCCAGAGAACATTAGGATATGACTGCAGAACTTCCTCCAAAAGTAACAACTTTAAGCCACTAAGAATATTATATAGAAATTATGCAGTCCCAAACTGTCCAAACGGGATAATTCGAGAGATCTCATTACAGGGGTAATGACTCTCGAACGGGTCTAAGGGCTATTGAATGCGTACGCATAAGAACCAGAAGGCTAGTATCTATGTTCACTATATGTAATTTCAAGTATTTTCATTTAATTATCATACTATATATATATTGTTCGATATACAAAGTAATTTTCAAAAAAAGTTGAAAAATCCCACCCCCATATGGACAATAATCCAGTGGTCATGCCACTTTTAAAATTAACCAACACAACATCGATCCATTATAATCCAACAACAACGTCAACAACAAATGTGTATCTTGTACTCCTTCTAATTCATCTACTCAATTAATTATTTTCATGAATTAAACTAACAATTAAAGTATACAATTATTAATTAACTAATTTACAATGAGGTGCAATCCTACTTTCATAATTAATCATGTATTAATTTACTAATTTACAATTAGGGGCAATCATATATTAATTTACTAAAAAAATTAATAATCAATCAATTCGTTTACATGGGACACTACGCACAAACACGCACATACAAGCACATTACACACATATATACACACACGTGCACATACACACACACACGCAGCCCCCCACCCAGCCCTCCCCACACCCTTCACCACCTCCTTCCCCCACCCTGCCCCACCCCCTCCCCACCCCCACCACGCACACACGCACACACACCCTTCCCCACCCCCTTCCCCCACCACACACAAACACACCCAGCCCCACCCCCTCTCCCCCACCCCCCACCCATCACACACATGCACACATACACATACACACACACACACACACACACACACACACACACACATATATATATATATATATATATATATATAGAAGAGAGAGAGAGAGAGATTAACCTGAAAGGAGAGAGAGAGAGAGAGAGAGGGAGAGCAGCGTAGAGAGAGAGAAAAAAGGAGGGAAGAAATCGGTGGGGGAAAAAAGAGGGGAAAGGTTTTTGTGCTGAAAAATTTGTCATGGACGTGCCACGGTCCTTGACCATGACAATATTATAAGAATTGTCACGGTCATTGACCGTGACAAGTGTTGTTGTCACGGACTTATCACGGTCAATGAGCGTGATAATTACTTGTCACGGTCATTGACCGTGATAAAAAAATGCGTGTTTTTTTTATCACGGTCAATGACCGTGACAAGGCTGACCGCTGGAAGGGTGCCAATTTACCCATTTTGGTGTACTACATTGATCCCCCAAATGCTCAATGAACCACTTGATATGCTCCTTTGAGTTTCTTCCCTTTCTCGTGTGCTTCTTAAAGATAGGAGGAATGCAGTCCTTCGGGTAAGCTTCCTCATTATACACCTTAGAATAGGGATTACGAAAATCATCGTACACTAATGCTACCTCGCTAGATGACTGCGAGGAAGATGCTATCATCTTTAACATTTCTTTCTTCATATCTTTCCTCATTTCCTCTAAGGCAGATGTAGGGGTCTTCTCAGCCGTTGGAGCAATGGGCTGAGGGACCACAAGTGGGATGCCTACCACACCTAGGGTACCTACCATTGGGATAGGGGTGGGTAAAGTGCCCATTAGGACATTTACCATTAGAGTTGTGCTCGATGAGGCTATTAGAGTCACCATTATTGTTACGAAGAAGCTAGGGTTAAATCCTCCAAAAGTCGTTGCAACTACAGGAGTTTACAAGAACTCAAGGAATTTTCCCATGAGAAGGGCCATCTGTGCCTGTCCCATCACAGCACTAGTAGAAGCTTGTGTCACCACTGGGATTCCTGTATCCATTTGAACTAGGGTAAGGTCTACCAGAGGAACCTTGTCCATGGAAACCTCAAGCTCCCTCACCACTTGTTCCTCGTTACACTTGATAAAATCAAAGTCAATGGTACAGTTAACGTTATGTTGCACCATAGTTCTAGAAGAATACCTCCACAATAGAGTCGTCAAATGTAAGAGGGTATTCCCCTTGAAGCCTGGGAGTATATTAATACCAATTGAGGCGTAACCCCAATAGATATGGTGATAAATGGTAATCCAAGTACTCTTAGTAAAGACAAATGAACACACAATATTGTATATAATCAAAACTCAGATAGAACATACAAATCTCTCATGTATAACTCAAATGATAATAAAGGAAACTTAGGAGTAAATCATTCAAAGGGAGAGAGAAGTAAGCACTCTAGACACACCTTAACAGGTAGCCAACACACCAATAACTTTTGATATATCTCTGGCCAGCTATTAAAAGCTTTATAATAAATTACAATGGTGGGTGAGTAAACTCTCTTGTTTGTAACAACTTATCTCTGATATATTCTTTCTCTAGCAATAAACTCTCTAGAAAGAACTCTCCTTCTTAGAAGTGGTTGAGGTCAATAAATAGCCCCACACCTTTCCTGAGATGTCTTAGTCTTTCACAGTTGTGAGATACATCCTCACACACTTTACGTCACAAGCATTAAATGCATGATGGGTCAGCACACCCTACGTTATGATCATTGAATGCCAGAATATGACTTTTGCCTAACCATTGTGCGTCAGAGGACTATCACCACATAGGTGGCTCACCAAACTGTTTGATAGCCCCAATACCACAGTGGTTTACTTGAGTTTGGATTGGACAGTGTTTAGCTAGCTGGTGACATCACCCAAAGTTGATGTGACATTTGGTAAGGGACCGTTTAACTCAATGCTCAATATACTATGGAACTCAAGGTTACTCTACACAATCTTCCATGATGAAAGATCTCTCAGTGTTTTACCAGGTGTATCTAAGATGGTCAAGACAAGACTTATCGCTAGCTCACTTCTCAATTCTCTAAACTAAGTCCCTCTGAAGTTCCCACGGTGATGTCATTCGATATAGAATGTAAGCTCTCCTATTCCCTGTGACGCAGCTTTAAAAGTGTCTCTAGTGCGTACTAATATCGACTCAAGTGTAAGACGGTCGCTCAAGTAATAAACTGGTAAACCAGGTCTCGAGCAAAATGACTAAGACTAAGATTCGTGACGTCGAATAGGGAAGACGACTAACCTAAAGGATTGACTCACAAAAATAAGAAGAAAAGGTGATTGTGATGAGTTTATGAATTTATACTCAATAGGCAAGAAAAACTTAACTAACTTAACTAGGCATGCAAGACTTAACAAAATGCAGATTAATTAAGATGAATGAGAGATAAGGTCGGAATACAATCCCTTAACCCCTAATGAGTTCACCGGTTACGAAGCTAGTCTAGAATTAAATATTTAATTTAAAACAACGACGTTATTTAACTCAAGCGTTACATATACGAGGGAACGAACCCTCATCATACCTAAGCAAGAATATAAACAAAGTACACGATCAATTAGTTAACACGCCCATCGTATTCTTAAACACCCCGGTTACCTAGGTCAAATGAGGTTAAAAGTCCTACGATGTTTGTAGTAACGAGTCGATACGTCCCAATTAATTATTTAATTCAAGATCTTATTTTTATATCCATGCGAACCACTTATGGTTGGGTATATGCATCTCAACCTTTAGAAATCTAGTCGGACATGACGCGATTACTAAAAAATGATTTCTACGTTGCATGTAATCAAAACCACAATGAAAATATATCTAAACATGCATGAGGGTCTTAGAATTCTAGAAAATAAACAAAACAAGCAAAGAAAATTAACTTCAAGAACTAGGTAAAAGAAGACAAACTTTATTAAAGAAAACCTTGAGAATTAATCCATGAAAGTATAATCTCTATGAAGAAATAGAAAGCTAGGGTTCTTGGGTCTTCCTCCCTCTAATTCTCTATGAAAAACTAATCAAAACTAGTCTAAAATCCAATAATAACATTACAATTACGTATTTGTGAGAGTCCAACTCCTATGAAACTCTTTGGACCAATCAGAAAGAAGAAATATGTTCGCGCATCAGACGCCCCGAATCAGTTCTGGGGTACATGTGAACTGGTTCGGTTTGTGGTTTGTGGTTTTTCTCTGCCATGTCTTCTCTTTTCTTCTTCTAAACTTATATTTTTTTTCCTATTTTTCTTCTCAATCTTCAAAATCACATAAATTTTTCACCTAGGCTCGGATTAGGGTGCCTTTTTTTCCAATATTCTTGTAATGTCATCTTCTTTGACTTCAAGTTGGCCCCACCTCCGGACTAAAGCTACTGTATTACCAAATTCCTTTCAACACTCCGTTCTTTGGGTTTTCTTCTTTGCTTCGAGTTCTCTTTCACACTTACTTGCATGAATTATCTGTAAAACACGTAACAGATACACAAAACACGAAGTACTTCCCAAGGAGAGTTAGTAGCATGATTATGAGATAAAACTAAGTCAATTATAATGTATGGGACCATAAAAATACTTAAATTAAGGAGATAAATATGATATATTTATGCCTAATCACCCTGCCATGCCTGGTATCTCATGAGTAACGTTTGACCTCACACTCAATATTACAATCGTTACAACATTATAACCAATGTATTTAAAAGTTACAATTTTACTAAGTAAGAACGGACGATAAAGAAGAGCTCTCTCGGTAAGTTTCCTCACTGAGCTACTTCACGGAGTTGCCTTGCTAAAATGCCTTCTTGGGTCGCCTTGCTATTTTCATGCTACTTCCTTCTCTTGAGTATGTTCTATTAATTGGGGAAGCTTTTTCTAATTCAGAGATTACCTTCAAGCCCCCTACATTCTTTTAGGTTTCCATAAATTAAACCAAAAAAGAAGAAGACCCGAAGGAAGAAATGGTGGTTTTCTATTAAAAATTTAATTTCAATTGTGGTAAAAAATTATTTTCTCTTACTTGGCTGAAGTCATGTTTAACATACAAGTTATATAGCCAATATAGGAGGCAGTATGATGGCTTAATATTGTGTGTTAAAAACTCATGGGTAAAAGGACAAATCTACGACTATGGAAACATGAGAATTGTTCAATATCATGTTCTCCAATGATATATTTGGAAAAGATCTTAAAAAATATTATCCTGCAAAGTTCTAGCTTGAGAGATCCTTAGTTGATAAAGGTCATGATTACTACTAGAATATTTATCAAGTGCGTGACTATGAGGTCGTGATTGACAAGCAAACCTTTCATTGAAGTAGTGGGTCTTTTCACTTCAACGATCTTTAACAAATGATGTTGCTAATGGAAATAGTGTTTGGTTAGTTTTTCAAAGAATAAGGGCGACTAGTGAAGTACAACGCTATAACATGTATGCAAAACTCATAATTCCTTAGTGTCAAACTATGAACTTAGATAATACTAAATAAATCGAAAACCATGCATTTTAGATATAACTTTATATAAGAAGCATATATTGCATCATTTATTTGCCCATTATGAAATTCATCCCAATTGGTGGGGTGAATATATTAACAAAATTCAAAATAAGAAAATATTTAACAGTGGGGTGAATTTGTGTCCTCTATTCCAATATACCTCCATCCCAACTAGTGTACTTGGGACAATGGCATGAATGATACAACACTAGTGATGAAGCTTTAAGGGGATTTATTAGATAATACTCAAATAGTGTTTTGGTAAATAAATTATAGATAACCTAATGAATCGAGGAAAACGAGTATACATATATGCTTCCCATTCTCAAGGTATTTGAGTCAATCTACATAAAAAACGAACGGAACATGAAATTTTGTGATTGGTGTAGTGGTTCAAAAGATTATGAGACAATTTGTAGGGTTCATAACTGAGGGTCCCGTAAACCTGAAATATATGTTGAGTTTATTGTGTGTGTGTGTGTATATATATATATATATATATATATATCTGTGTGTGTGTGTGTGTTTGTGTGTGGTTGTGGTTGTGGTTGTGAAAATCGATAATCAATGTGAGAAGAAATTAAACCATCACACATACAACATTTTAGAATCATCTAATAATAAATATTTGCTTCGAATCATGGCATGTCCACTTTCTTTTAAAGAATAAGAGTCTTTGCATACAGCGGGATATGTTGAAGAACTTAAATTTTAAAACACCCTTTCAACCCCAAACCCTAGTTCCACATTTTTAAAAGCAATAAACTAAAGTGGCCTTGATTACAAAGCATAAAAGTGACCTTCGATATGTCTTATGCCCTCAAAAAAACTTTTCATTTTAGAGTTAAAAGGGATCTATTTTGATTATGTTTCTCACATTCTTCTAGGCCACTCAACTCTCTCTCTCTCTCTCTCTCTCTCTCTCTCAACTGTCTGTTGTCAATTTTCTAGCATCCTTTTTCTGATTTTTTTTCGCATTTTTTAAGATTTTGACACTCATACAATGCCTACGGAAGCCAATGATCCTAAGAAAACAATAAACATGACATGATAAATGACTTGAAAATTAGCAAAATTGGAGTAAAGCATAACAAACATTAAGCACCCAGAAGATGAACCCAATAAGATCAACACCATAATTCAATTTTTTGAACACATACAGAGTTGTAATTAAAAGGAAGAAGTGATTCAGTTTCATTATCATAACTACTTAGACTAATTGACAAATAGATCATCGTAGATTATATCTCAAATGTTTTCGCGAAAAAATGATCTCCGCCATGCGAAAAACACTCACACAGTCAACAATTCTTATACAACACAGACCAAATTCAATTCGTATGAAATCAAATTAGTTACATAAAATATCTTCAACAAAATCACTGTTAATTATTTTTGAAAAAATTACAACCGACCTTTGGGTGCTTTCAATATGGGTCTAATTTATCAATTGTTCATCTATTTACATCTATAACATATTTCTCTTCTCATTCACTTACTGATCCTCCTTACATCTCTTACCCTATTCACTCCTCTATATGACTTAAGTTCAAATCCCACCACCATCACCGATGGTATACTAGTATTGGTGGGAAGAACCGAATTATAAGAGCGAGAGGTGGGAAAGAGAGATGCTTACCGAACACTCTATCTCAAATACCTCTTTACTAATTTACTAACATGAGTGGAACCCAAAAACATCAATCTCAAATATTTATTTGGTAATTAGTCAACACATATAGACCCCCCACCCCTTCCCAAAAAAAATATCAAATATATACGTGGAGTTGGACTTTCAATTAAATTTTTGGTCTTAATAAATTAAATTTTGTTATATATAAACAAGGGTCATTTAACAAAAAGTCCATCAACATTTTTTTTAATTAACGTTTAATTCAAGACATTTTATTTTGTTCTAAAAAGTCATGACCATATAAAACACTCACAAACACTCTTTCTTCTTTTATCTTAAACCCTAAGAAAATTTTGTTAAAAAAAAGAATAATGCTTTGAGTCCCAAATAACTCCCCCAAATCTGCCCCAAATCCTATGTGGACGCCACGTCATTCTCCACTTACCTGTCATCTATTGCCATGTGATGGGGGTCCCGCCAGGGCACAAAGCACAAGTCATTTTGGGGGAATTATTTGGGACTCATAGCACTCCTCTAAAAAAAAATAGACAAATGGACTTTTTGAAACATAAAAATTTAAGGTTAACAAAGTGTAAAATGTATATAATTATTTGGAACTCAACATTAATTATCAATGACGTATTAATTATCATCTTCTCTCTTCAATATCTCCATTGAAGCCTTCAAGCAAAAACATTCGGATTTAAGATTTTCAAGTAACATTTCATTTCAATACTTTTCTAAGATTTTCATATTGAGGCTCAAAAGTTACTCCCATTGCACACAAGTAACTTCCAACTATTTTGTTCCTAATAGAGGATATGACGACCATAGAGAAGTTGGCATTTCAGATCCTCAAGAGGAAGAAGTGAATTATGGAACAAGATAAACAAAAGAGAGAGAGATATGTGGAAAAGTGAATACCAGGTCCTATTTATAAGATGCTAAATTCGACCCTTGGATGTTTTCTCCCATTAGTGTCTAGGAAGACCATTCTCCAAACACCGACTTTTGTATTGATGATGACTCGTGCGTGTATAGAGTCAATTTCTTCAAGAGAGCCCTCGTGGGTAGGGATGGTAGCTCGGATAGTTTGCATCCGCCTATTGAGAAAATGGTAACTTGTTATACGAACTCGTCTACTTTTTGTTTTGTGTTTACGTCGAAAAAAGAAGCAGTGAGGATTCTAAAAATAAAGAGTTGTTTTTTTATGGGAAACCACTTTGTCAAAACAAGTGGCAGCGATTGGGTAGCTTCTCGAAACAACTCGGCAACCGGTTAATCAGTGATTACGGGTGATGGGACTCCCTCTCCATCTTTGGGGAAGGGAATTGCTCCAAGTGACTATAAAAGTTAGTGGGTGGGTATTCATGTTGCCCATTTGGGGTGAAAAGTTGGGTTCATATTACTATGGAGGAGAAGCAAAAAGTCTATAGAGGGGAAAGAAAATCTTGGACGAAAAAAGAATAAGGAAGAAAGTCTTGCTTGGACCGTGAGAAATGTAACATCGTCTATAACGGCTATCAAATTAATTGGATAAGGGTGACAAGGTTCGAAGAAAATGTTCCGGGTGAAGATCCTCAAGTCTCCAGATTCGGGTTAGAAACTACTGGCTGTTCAAGTAGATGCTGCGGCTAATTACGATATTTTTACTAAAAACTCCCTGATATCCAGTCCCAACACTGATAACTCTAAAGAAGAAGGTGAGGAGAGAATGCCATGTGCATCGGGTGGAGGACACTCTTATTTTTTTCTCAGTGGTGACAGAACCACGTGCTGCCAAATTTGTCACCTACACAGATGAGGAAAAAAAGGAAGTGGATTTCAGCATGGCATGGGACAAGGGGGAGTAGAATAAGGAAGTGGGGCTAAAGGGTTACAAAAATCAAAATGAATGTTAGACAAGGGGTAGTGTGTGATCAGGTGGGCTTAGTGGGGGAGGATGCACTCACGGGGTTTCTCTCTGATCGATAAGCAGTCTTGTGGGGGATATATTTTGGGTGAATCTAGTGGTAATAAAGCTAGAAGGGAATTCAAAGCCACGTGTGAATTCTTTATTAACTCACAAAGATTGTTCCAAGAATGCTCATTTTGGAAATGTGCACCAAATTTCAACAATAAAATAATGGTCGAAGGGACATATTTTGGGTGAATCTAGTGGTAATAAAGGTAGATGGGAATTCAAAGCCATGTGTGGATTCGTTATTAACTCAAAAGGATTGTTCCAAGAATGCTCATTTTGGAAAAGACATGTTCATATTCGAAAAGGGTACGCACACTCCTGCTTTATTTAAAATTCACAGAGATAGTTGAACGGGGGAAAGAAGGTGGGCCTGCTTCTGAGAGTCAGAATCAAGGGTTAAATGAGGCACATAATTTTGATGATAAAATAATGGTCGAAGGGAGATTTACAAGAACTCATTGATGGGAACTTTTTTATCGAAGAGGTACGGAACCCCCACACATGCTATTAATCAACAAAATAAAAGAGATATAGCCTCTTCGTGGCATACAAACCCCGGATAGAAATTTGATTTCTTTGAGACATCAAACTATTTGATGTTTTGGATTTTGATTGGTCAATACCGCTGGCGCGGACCCATTTTCATAAATGCTGTGAGTCCCCATCAACACTATTGACCAATCAGAATTCAAGACTTCAAAAAATTTGATGTCTCAACGACATCAAACTTTTTTCCTACAAACCCCAACTAAACATAATCTAGAGGTCGGGCTAAATGCTCTAGATTTTTCACGAATATTAATATGGGGATTTTTAAATATCCCCATTATAAAAAGAATTATAGAATCAAGGAAAAAACATAAATGTGGGATTTTATAAAATAATCCCATTATAATTATAGGGACTTAATTATAATTTGGGGAAGATTTTGCCTGTACAAGTTAAGAAGACTAGGGCTGTAAACGGATATTCGAAAATCTGCATCCGTCCAATATCCGAATCCGAATTTGCGGATATTTATCCGAAAAAAATGAAAACGGATACGAATATGGATACTCTATAAAAATATTCGAGAAAACGGATACGGATACGGATAGTACTAGTATCCGACACGGATAATCCGTATCCGATGCGGAGTATCCATTTTACCGGATATCCGTATCCGTCTAACATTAGTTTAAAATACTAGTTATATAATATTTTAGGTGTAAACTAACACTTAAAATAACAGTTGAGGGTATAAGTTTAATTATAAAAACCTTAAAATCTAACTAACCTAATAAGCTAAAAACTCAAGTCGCTCATCAGCCCTACCAAAAACACAACAACACGCAGCGGGAGCCAACCCAAACCCTTCCTCTCTCCCGCCGTTCGCCGTTGAAACCCTTCCTCTCTCACGCAGCGGCAGCCAGTTGCTTCCCCTATCCAACAGACAATACACAGCCAACACGCAGCCTCTCTCATGCAGCCAACACGCAGCGCTGCCAGTTGCTTCCGTATTATTTTTTTTGTTGGATCTTGGTATACATAGAGTTGATTACTATAATTTTTTTGTTGGATCTTGCTATACATAGAGTTGGTATACAACGCTGCTTCCCACATCTTTTGTTTTCCATTTATTCATATATTTTGTTCACCACAAAAGATAAAGATGTGTTCAGCGATCTTGGTATCCATTTATTCATATCTTTTGTTTGATTCTATACCTCAGTTCATGTTTAAGCAATTCATTTACTACCTCAGTTCATGTTTAAACAATATAAAATATAAAGTATATTTTATATTGTTTAAACATCTTTTATTTGATTCCACCATCATACCTCTTTTTATTTGATTGTTTACTGTCATAGGAAGTCTTGTGTTCAGCACAATCAATATATTTCAACCAGTATACTGGAATATAAAATATAAAATATATGTATAATCAAACAAATGTTATAAAATATATGTATAATAAAAAAAACAGTCCCTAAAAAACAAACAGTCCCTTAATAGTTATTTTTTACTATGGCTAAATGATGTAAACGGATACGGATACTATCCGAATCCGAGGTATCCGAGCGGATACGGATACGAATAGTTGTTTTAATTATCCGTGCGGATACGGATACGGATATGGATAGTGCATCCAGATAGCGGATACGGATATGAAAAATATGGTATCCGATCCGTATCCGTCCGTTTACCATCCCTATAGAAGATCCTTGATAAAAGTAGAGAGGAAGTCAAGAGTCCAGAAGTACGAAGACTCTTGATTAGAAGTTGTGCTAGAAGCCAATCCATTTATAACAACACCAATTTCTCTCCAAATGTGACTAACATTAAAAGAAGAGGGAAATTAAGGTTTTCAACGATGTTTAAAACAATTCATGGGGTTTGGTCCTATTTTTCAAAATATCAACAAGGATTTATGAATCTGTTTCAATCAAGACACTATCATTGTTTAGTTGAGAACAAAGATTTAATCCAACCTCTATTCCCTTAGCTTCAACAAAGAAAGAAGAATTATTACCTAGAGCCAATCTAAACCCAGCTATGACATAGCCTCTATCATCTCGCATTATTCCTCTAATGCCAGTAGCACTGGATTACCTTTGGAATCACCATAAATATTTAATTTTAAAGTCCCTATATGAGGCTTGGACTAAACACATTTATAGTTCAGGAACCTGTTTTGGGCATACTTTCCAATTAAACCGATTGATGATGAAATGATCTTCAGTAAGGCATCCATCCTTGAGAATTTTATTGTGGACTATCACAATAGCTAAATTAACAACTTTATTGATAATGTTCACTGGTTGAACTTGATCATTATCATAAATTTTGTTGTTTCTAGCTTTCTATAATTCCCAGAAGATAATTTTAGGCAAGATGTAGAATATGAATTTTTTTGTGATCTCTACTTGGCATTTTGAGCCATCGCGAAAGAATAATGGCTTTGCAAGAAGAATAATTGATTTGAACCCTAATTTTCTTGCTAAAAAAACACGACACTTCTTTAGCTATCTTGCATTGAATGAATACATGATCCATTGTTTTTTCATTATCTTCACAATCTCTGCACATTATAACCATCCTTATGCTTTATCTTTGGATATCAGCTTCTAAAGGAATTGCTTTATTCAGTAATATCCAAATAAAATTAGAAATCTTCATAGGTCAGTCAGGTTCCCAGTTGATTTTCCAACTCAGAGAAATAGGTCTAGTTTGTTTACAAGCATTAAAAGCAGATTTATAGGTAAATTCTCTGCCATACCTCTAATGGAAGCAATTCTTTTCATATTAAGTGATCCATTGCCTCTAATAAGACCATTTGGATATTTATTCCTCATAAAAGATGCCCAACACCCCTTATCATACTTGAACTTCCAGTATAATTTCAAAATGCGATTACCATGTCTTCTAATCTCCTGATATTTAATCCCCCTTCATCATAAGGGAAACAGGCCTCAGTCCACTTGGTCTATTGATAGGATTTGTCTCTATTGCATCCCCCAAATAGAACTTACTGAAAATGTGATTAGTCCTCTTAAGAACAACCATAGGAGGATTTAACATTAATAACATGAAAACAGGCATGGAAGAAAGAACATGCCTAATTAGAGTAACTCTACCTCCCTGAGAAATGAGTTTAGAAGAACAAGCATTTAGTTTATCTCTAATTCTATTCAGCAGCTCTGAAAACTGAATGATCTTTTTACTTCTTTTATTTAAATGGAACCATAAATATTTAAGTGGTAGATATTTAAAACCCAGTCCTGTTTGAGTGGCAATGACTTCCTTTCTTCCTGGACTTATTTTAGCATCCACATAGAAGGAGCTCTTAGAGATATTCTCCTGTTGATATGAGACTGATTCATAGTCTTTAAGGATGTTTTAGAGAGATTTAAGACTATGTTTCCCACCATTTATTAAAATTATAACATCAACAGCAAATCCAAGGTAAGAAATCAATTAGCTTCTTTGAGGATGAGAGAATGGAATTGCCTTCTTTGAAGTGAATAGCTTGTCAAGACTTCTACTCAGCACTTCAGCATCAATGATGAATAGGTTAGGAGATAACAGGATTCCTTTCCTGCGGCCCCTAGTAGAATTAAAGAACCCTTTGGTTTGACCATTAATTAATATTAGAGTACCAATTATTGGATATTAGTCTCCAAACTGAATCAATAAAGAGTTCATTAAAACCAAATTTTTTGAGGACTTTACAAAGAAAAGGCCAGTAAACTCTGTTATAAACCTTTTACATGTCCAATTTAATAATGAAATTAGCCCCATGAGCTTTTCTCCCAATAGAATGAACCATATCCTGAGCAAGAAAATGTTATCTTGAATACTTCTTCCCCTGACAAAGCCACTTTGATTGGGGGAAATAATGTTTTGGAGAATCACTGTCAACCTCTTATGTAAAATCTTTGAAATAATTTTATTAGAGAAGTTAAAAAGACTTATAGGCCTGTAGTTGGAACAAGAGGTAGAATTTTTAACCTTGGGAATCGGCACTATAGAGGTGCTTGTGCAGCTTCTAGGTAATTTAGCTCTAGTAAATAAAGAATGAATGGCTATTGTGAGGTCATGCTTTATGATATTCTAGATTTTGACATAAAATTCTCCACCAAAGCCATCGGGTCTAGGAAAACTTAAAGATTTATGACTGTTTCCACTTGTGTGGATCTCTTTTTCAGTTGGGATTTTTGGGAGCATATCATTAATTTCATCAATGATGCTTCTATTAATGATAGACATAAAGCCTGTATTCAGAACCTTATAATCTGCCTACCAGATATTTTTAAAGTAACTAATAAAATTATTGTTAATCCCCTCTCTAGACTCCTAACATTGGTCATTACAATTTTTAATTCTATTGATTAGTAATCTTCTTTTTCTAGCTTTGACTGAAGAAAAAAAAAACTTTGTATTCAAGTCCCCTTGTTGCAGCCATTTGATATCACTTTTCCGTTGCAAAAAATTTTCTTCCCTTTTTAAACCTTTATTGAGCTCAGTTTTAGTCTCAAGTAGATCACTTCTGGTTTTTTATTGGAATTGAGCTCAAAATTATGCTCTTTGATCGGTAAATAATCTTCCAGTTCTTTATCATTTTGGAAGATGTTCTTAAAATGATCTTTGTTCCACCCTTTGAGCCTGGTTTTCAGCCTTTTCAATTTTAGGGCAAAAGGGGCCATAGGAGGGGCAGTAATGTTAGTAGACCAAGAGTCTTCAATAATGTCTTTAACATTAGAATCAATGCACCACATACTGAGGAATTTAATGGGCTTGGGACAATCATCCATAGCAGTTTTAATGGACAAAAACAAGGGACTATGTTTAGAACAGTTCCTGTGAAGGTGAGGTGAGTAATATTATAGCTTAGAAAGTCAAGGAACCATTGTTGATTAACTAGACCCTTGTCCAATATATTAAATATTGTGCCTTTGACTTTATTATTGGTTTAGGTAAATCTTGAATATCCCAAGTCCATAAGAGAATAAATAACAATCATATATCATTAAAGTCTTCAATAGCGTGAAAGTCAAGCTGAGATTCACCAGTCTTTTCTTCCTCGTTTGGGACCACATTAAAATTTTCTACTATCATCCAAGAATGATGAGTGAATTTGCTAATAAGATCTTCTAAACTAGACCAGAGCAGCCTTTTATCCACTGTGGAACATTTGGCATACACAATCACCACAAAAACTGTTTTATCTAAGAATTGTAAATCGATTTGACGACACAACAGTTGGTCTTCCTTTTTAATCACACTCACTTGAATATCATTGTTACAGAAAAACCATATCTTATTGGAGCAATTGAAAGTACTATTTGGAAAATGCCGTTTCACTTGGTATTTTTCAATAGTAGAGGAATCCACTTTTGGTTCAACTAAAGCAATAGCGCGCAAATGATAAGTTTTCAACATTCTCTTTATTCTTCTATTGGTAGCTTTGTTTGCCACTCCTATCATATTCCAATATCTGAAATTTATCATTGAAAAGATGACGAAGTAGTTGTTATATTTTTCTTACACGAGACCATGTAATTCTTTTAAAAATTTGATCAAAAGGAACTAGCTTGGGAGGCTTACTTAGATTTAGGGGCTTAGGTATGTCTTCCTGGATTGGAACTTTTTTTTATGAGCATATACTTTTCTTTCTTACTTTTCTTTGTACTTCATCCATTTGACATCCAACCAAGAAGCAAAGTTTCTGAGATCCTCTACGAAAGGCACTGAAATCTCTCCATCTTCATTATCTGAGTAGTTGTCCTTATTAAAGGCTTGATGTTTGATATATTCAGGGAGTTTCGAGGCTCTTGGGGATAAATTATAACTATCAACTATCATCACCTCCTCATTAGAAAGATCACAGTATTTAATCTTTTCTATGTGCATTTGAATTTTCTCTTTAGCCTGGACCTTTGTCGTGATTAAACGATTCCCAAAGCTAAGGTTCTTGGATTTGGATTGTTCTTCTTGATTTTCAACAACTACTTCTTGCATAACCTAGTCCACCATTACAGGATTATCAGGAGCCTCAATTTTATTGTCTTCTTTTCTTACAACTTTCTTGATGATCACCTTGTTGTTTGGATTCTTTAAGATACATTTTGATTCAGTATCAAATTTCTTTTTACAGTACTGACAAAAAGAAGGAAGATCATAGAATATTTACCTATAGAAACCTCTTTATCCACATCATATCCATAACCTTTTTGGTTTTTCCTGAAGAAAGTTGAGTTCCACACACCCCCTAGCTATGCTAGGTCTTGACACAGTTGTTGTAAAAGCATCCATCTTTAGGGGCTTACCCACAAGTTGGGCCATCGTATATAGCAAAGATTTGAAATAAAAGTGAAGGGGGAGGTTTGGAAAATTGATCCAAACCGGAACGATGGGACTTTCTTCCTCAGGCTTGAAGTCTGTTGTCCCTGTAAATGTGCGTATAGTAAATGCTCCTATGTATCATTGGTCGCGAAGCCACAGTCTAACATAATCTTTCTCACAATTAAACATGATAAGAATGTGTTTGGAATCTAATAATACTTTAGAATAAGAAACCTTCAATAAGAATGATAAGAAAATCTTACATATCACATCAATGGGTGGCCTTCCTTGATAAAATTTTCCCACGATTGAATACTTGAAAAGTTCTGTAAGGGCTGTTATGTCTTCTTCCGTAAAAATCACTGTTGGTTCTCCTTTGTAACAAGATGGTGGCTTAAGTTCAGGTTCTTTGGTGATGTTGTCGATAAGTACACTCAGAAAGTATTTTGTCCATCGATTTTGAGGATCAAGGAGTTTTAGAGGGTTCATTGTGGTTGGTTTAGGAGGGTTTTTGGCCATCGCATCCATGTAACCCTAGGTCGCCCTAGAGAGAGATGATTTCTTAATGAGATTGAAAAATATCAAGTCATTCATTAACATGGGTTAATCAATTAAGAAAGGAAAGGACATGGGACAGAATATAGGCAGGAACAAAACTTTACAAACGGTTTGTAATCCAGTAGGGGAATTAGGGGTTGAGGGTGTAGTCGAATTGAAAAAATAATTTAGCGATTATTGTGGCTAGTGAGAGTTTGGATAAATGTTGTGGGGGGATCTTTCCAAGTGATACATAGAGGAAACAAGAGGATAGGTGGTAGGGATCAGGAAAGTGCTTTTTCAGAATTAAATAATTCTAAACTGTGGGTGGAAACTAAGATTCCCATGCAAAAAAATGAGTTTAGAGAAAGGGAGAAGGAGGAGTGGCTAGAGGACCCAAAGGGGTGGGTGGAAAATATGATTGAAGGTTTTATTAAAGACTTAGGAATTAAGTATGAGGGATATGGAGATAAGGCCGTCGAGTTGTTCAAAAAATAATAAGACATGGGAAGGGGGTTATAAGGAGGTAGAAAGGGGCAAGGGAGGAACTAGGGAGGAGGGGAAGAATTAGGTTATACTTTAATATTTTATGAAGCTTAGGTTTATCTTGTGGAATGTTAGAGGTCTGAATAATCTAGAGAAGCGTGGGAATGTGAGTCAGTCTATTGTTAGGTGGAGAGCAAGACAAAATTAAGTCACGTGGATAGATGGGTAGCTAGGTTTGTTTAGGGAGGGCGGAGGGACAAATGGTGTAGTTTGAACGCATTGGGTGCTTTGATAAGGGTGATGATTATATGGGACTCTAGTTTAGTTCATTTATTGGATAACATGGAAAGTGCATGGTCCTCGTCATGCTTATTCAAAAATGTGGTTGACGGATTCATTTGGAGTTATAGGTATTTATGGGCCGGTAGAGGATTCTAGTAGATGGGAGTTGTGGGAAGAACTGGCGAGAATCTATGGTGTTTGAGGGGGGTCTCGTGATGGTTAAGGGGTGGGATTTCAATGAGGTTAGATTATCTTCCGAGAGGAGTGGGGGTGGTTGTACTAACATATACATAAGGGAGTTTTCAGAGTTCATTGGTGAGATGGAGTTGTTAGATCTTCCTTTATAGAGTGGTTTGTTCACATGGTCTAAAAATAGAGACATGCCTTCCCTATCTCGCCTAGATCGTTTCCTTATCTCTCAAGGGTGAGAGGAACATTTTCCTGGGATGAGATAGTCTTGTTTTCCTAGGATGACGTTGGATTATAGTCCAATCCAGCTAGAATATAAGGGTTAGAGAGAAGGTAGGACCCCCTTCAAATTCTAAAATATGTGGCTAAAGGAGTCGGATTTCATGAATAAAGTGAAAAAGTGTTGATTTAGTTATAAAAAAAGTTAGCTTCATATTAGCCACCAAATTAGGGTTTCTCAAAGAGGATATCAAATGTTGGAACAAAGGCGTGTTTTTGTAATGTGGGTGAGACTAACGCTAGACTTATGGTGGAGGTTAGGCATCTAGATGAGAAGGAAGAAGGTCCCAATTTCTCAGGGGAGGAGAAGATAGTGAGGGAGGAGAGGAAGGGGGACATCGAGAGAAGGCTTATTCATGAAGAGATTAGTTGAGGACAAAAATGAGAACGTTGTAGTTAAGGAAAGGGGACAAGAACACCAAATTCTTTCACGAATTGATTGTCAAATCACATCGAGATAATTGTCGTGGGAGTGATTTTGAAGAATCCCGTGAGGTGAGAGGGGCAATATCATAGTTTTATGAGGACCTATTCAGGGAAGAGGAAGAGTGGCGTACTTCGCTTGATGGGGAAGAGCTGGGATGTATTTCTCGGATAAAGGTCGAGATGTTAAAGGGACAATTCACTGAGGAAGAAATTATTCAGGTGTTAAAGTCCATGAGTGGAGATAAGGCTCTTAGTCCAGACGACATCACAATAGCCTTCTTTCAACATTATTGGACAGTGATTAGAAGGGAAGTGACGGATTTTGGGGGGGATTTTTATGACAAAGGTTATTTTTTAGGGGCCTAAATACGACATTCATTACCCTGATTTACAAGAGGGTGGTCAATTGATATCCGAGACTTTAGACTTATTAGTCTGATCGGGGGGACCGATAAGCTACTTGTCAAGGTTCTGTCGAGTTAACTATGAAAAGTTATTGACCCATTAACCTCGGATTGGTAGGAAAATCCTCGATGTTGTACTCGTAGCCAATGAGTGTGTGGAAGACAGGATTCGAAGTGGGGTTCTGGGCATCACTTGCCAATTGGACATCGAGAAGGCCTATGATCATGTCAATTAAAATTTTCTCTTGTACTTATTGAGGAGGATGGGATTCGAATAGAGATGTTGTCATTTGATCGATATATCTCCACATTCATATTCTCTGGTTTGATTAATGGGGTCCCCAAGGGATTGTTTTCCAGCTCTCACAGGGGACCGCTATCTCCCTTCTTATTCATTTTTGTGATTGAGGGTTTTATTCGGATGATGGGGTATGTGGTAGAGGCGGGGTGGATTGGCGAATTTGAGATAGGGCGACCGATTGCGGATTTAGTGAGGATTTCTCACCTTCTTTTTGTTGACGACACTATTATTTTTTGTAAGGCAGAGGTGGGTTAGGTCCGGGCTTTAATATTACTTCTTATTTGCTTTTAGGTTATTTTGGGACTCCAGATAATACAGAAAAATGTTAGATGATTTGGATAGGGGGATGAGAGTGTGGAGGGTTTGGCTAAGGCTTTGGGATACATGACAGGTACTTTGTAATATACTTATCTCGGTTTACCTTTAGGGTCTAAGTTTAAATCTAAATCTATTTGGGATCCGTTGTTGTAGAGAATGAAAATGAGGTTAGCAAGTTGGAAAAGTTATTAGTTATCAAAGGGGCGAGGTTGACCTTTATCAAAAGCACGTTGCCCATTCTGCCCATGTATTTCATGTCCATCTTACCGCTACCAAGTAGTATTCAAAAGAAGATGGAAAAGATGATGAGAGACTTTCTATGAACAGGAATGAGAATATTTTCAAATATTGTCTAATGGGGTGGGAGTAACTATACAAGCCTATTAGGGAGGAAGGTGGGGGTGTTAAGAATTTAGAGCTCTTTAATATTGCGTTGTTAGGTAAGTGGCTTTGGAGACTTCCTTGTGAGGAGAACAGGTTATGAAGAGGAATAATAGGCGTCGATGGGTGCTCGAATCTCGGGTGGGAACCAGGAGTGAGGCGGTATGGGCATGGGGTCGGTTTGTGGAAGCATATCTCGAAATAGTGGGCTGAATTCTCTAAGTACACAGAATTTCAATTGGGGAGAGGCAACATGATTCGGTCATGGAAAGATAGATGGAGGAAGAATGGTTCTCTCCAGGAGAAATTTCCAAGTATATTCAGAATAAGGGGGTGATAAGGATGGCCTGGTGGCGGATCATGTGTCAATTACAGATGGTCGGGTCATGTGAAATCCCAGGCCCAGAAAAAGTATGTGGGATTGGTAGCTCGAGGAGGTTGAGGATATCTTATATTGGTTGGGGGCAACATCGTGACCAACGGGGGGATGAGTTGAGATGGCAGAGAGGAGGGAAAATGGTCTTTTCAGTGGGTGGGCACTATTCTATTTTGAGAGGCAATGACAATCCTATTATTGAATTCCTTTGGCAGCAAATATGGAAGGCTAAGGTTCCACTGAAAGTGTTTTTTTTATTTAGACTGCGGCAAAGAAGGTTATTTTGACGATTGATGTCCTACAAAAGAAAAGGCGGTTAATGGCGAGCCGATGTTGGTTATGTAAGGAAGCGAAGGAGAAGACCAATCATTAACTCCTGCATTGTAGAGTAACGAAAGGCCTATGGGAGATTTTTCTATCTCTCCGTAGGATCTCATGGGTAATGCCTGAGTCGGTGAGGGCGTTATTATAGGTTTGGCATCCTCTTAGCTAAGTACGACGTCTGATTTCACACTGCATTTTTTGGACTATTTGAAAGGAGAGAAACACGAGACGTTTTGAAGGTGTGGAGACAGAGCCAACTAGAATACGGTACTATTTTTGAGTATTTTATAAATCTGGTATAAGGGGAAGTACGTGGCTACTCTTCCAAATGTTCTAGAGTTTGTGGAGGATTTGTATAGTGGCATGTGCCTTATTATTTTTGTCATGGCCCAAGTGTGGATGGTATTTATTTTTAATGACAATAAGTTGTAATGTATACTCCATGTATACATGTTCCACTCCCTTAGTAGTCGGTTTAAATGCATCATTTGTTTATCAAAATAAAAAAAACATTTCATTTCCATTTTAGGTAAATATTTGATATCCTTATACTCTGTTTTTTCTCTTTCTATGAATCTCTGTCGTGGTTTGCGTTTTAGAATAGTAAATCTAATACAATTATAATTATTACTATACCAAAGCATTTTACACCATTGTTTAAAAGTGTTTTATACAATTTGTTGTGTTAATTACGATATATTTATTATATTATGGGAACATGTATGCAACATAATACTGATTTTATAATTTACTAAAACCTCATGCTATATTTTTATATATATAAGATTTCGTTCAACATAATTTTAAAAATAATATTTAGTCCCTATTAATTATCACTATAAACAAATAGGCATCTCAAGTATAATTATACACAAGCATATAGAACCAACTCAACTATACGTAATTATAAATTAATTATGTATAAGTAGGGGTGTGCATCAAACCGAATGGACCGAACCAACTTTTACGGGTTTTTAAAAATTCGGTCCAAATTCGGTTTTAAATATAAAGGACCGAACATATTCGGGTCGGTCTTGGGTTTGGTTTAAAAAAATGGGTCTAAGACCAGACCGATTTAATTATATATACACTAAATAATAAAATATACACGTTTTGTGCAGTTTTTTGAGCAGGTTTTTGGGCAGTTTTTACATGTTTTTAAGGAGGTTGATTTGGTCAGATTTTTGCTCACAAAATTGAGTAGTAATTTACATAAAAAGCAATTTATTTTATCAAAAAATGTAAAGAGAAAAAGTTGTAACAACAAATAACAGATTTTCATAAAAATTAATAAGTCAAAATGAGTTTTAAGGAGAAGGCTACTGCAAAAAAAGTATAAAATTTTAACATGAAAAAACAACAGAATTTTAATAGGAAATTCTGTTATATTTTATTTTAATAGAAAAAACAATAGAAAAATAAAGAAAAAATAATCAATTTTTTATTTTTTTAATCAAACCATATCAAATTGAAACCCACTTGGACCTAACATTATTTGGACCAAAATTCACTTGAACTGAACCCGATTAATCATGTCCGGTCTCGGATCTTATTAAACATGGACCGATTAATTCAATCCGATTCATAATAATGTCTAAATTTGAATCGGATCGGACCAATAGACACAAGTAACATAAATTTGTCATGTACAATTTACAAGTTTCTGCAATTTTTTTGAGAAAGACGTGTGTGTTTCTGATACAACAGCCATTTGAGTAGTTCTATAGTGATCGGATTTTTGATAGAATTTTAGTGAATAAACTGACGTGACGAATATTTATTTGTTGATTTCTTGATCCCATTAACGTGAACCCCAAAAACCAATTAATAAAATTTCACCACGTTAATTTATTCATCAAATTTCGATTAAAAATTCGATCATAATAACATTTTTGGAGCTATTTTCAAGTGTGTTTGACAGTCAAACACATTTTGACATATGGAGACGAAAAATAAGTACAAGTCATGACAGTTGTTTGACAAGAAAGACTTGTATGTTTCTGAAATTCTGATAGAGCAGCTATTTTCAAGTGTGTTGACATATGGAGACGAAAAATAAGTACAAGTCAAGACAGTTTGACAAGAAGACAGAACCACCCCACTCCTCTTTGTCTGTGAATCAAATCTTTGACCAGAACACCAAAGATATACATATATATTTTTTGGGGTAATATCAGGGTGTTCACTATATCACAGTGATTAATCCTTCAATGATTATAGGCATTTTTTAGGATGGGACATCTGATCCAGAGATTTAAGACTGCTCTATGCTCAAGATGAAAATCGAACCCCCAACACTTGATTAAGAAAAAAGAAATCCCTATCACTCCACCACACCCCCGAGTTCAAAGATATACATATATGCTTTAATATACATATATAAATAGGCTATATATATACATTTTTGTTTTCTACCCCTATTGAGTATCCTTTCTTATTATCCATATAGCTGTTTACCCTTTGAAAATGAAGAGAATAATTTACTGTTTTCTAATAGCTACTCTACACGTAGTGAGTTGGATTTCTACAGCAAGTAGGCCTTTTGATCATCAGCAAGGTCAGTTACTAATTACATTCACTTCTTCAAATACCAACCCATCTTCTCACACCATCCATATATTATCTCCCTTACTTTTCAACAATTTGTTATGCTCATATTATTTTTTTATTTTTATTTTTATTTTTTTGTTATCACGCAGGCCAAACTTTGCTGTTTCCCCAAGTTGCCTTTCATTCAAACCAGGTCTCTCTCTCTCTCTCTCTCTCTCTCTCTCTCTCTCTATATATATATATATATATATATATATATATATATATATATATATGGTAGATTATTAAAACACTCCAGAAAAAAATTTAAAAGACAATACCAAACAAATTTCAAACATTCTCAACAATTTTTCAATTAAATAATTATAAAAACTGTTTTATTATAAAGTAAAAAAAAACATTTTTTTATTAAATAAAATTGGAAATTTTTATAAAAATAAATTGTAAAACAACTTTTTTTTAAAATCATTATTTTTTTAAAATGGACATTTTAAAAAAACAATTGGATATAACTTATTTTAAAAAAATATTTTCGTTATTTAAAAAAATTAAAGTTATATTTATTAATGAGTGTTGTATGTTCAATAATTAACCACGGTTACAATTCTTTCTCAAATTATATTTTTAGAAATTATTTTTTTAATAACTAATTTGTGATAAGATTTTTTTTGATTAAAAAATAGTTTTTATATATATTAGAGTAATGATTGATTAGTGTCGCTGTCGCTGACTCTAAGATATATAAAAAATTATAATCACTAACCAATCGGTATTAAAGAAATTATATTTTGTTGTAATTTTTTAATACCGATTGGTTAGTGCCGCTGACACGGACTCGCATCCATTAAATGATGTGGGTTCGCGCTAGTAGTACTAACCAATCATTAATCCAAGATATATAAAAAATATTTTTTAACAAAAAAAAATCTTACCACAAATTAGTTATTAAAAAATAATTTCTAAAAATATAATTTGAGAAAGAATTGTAACCCTGATTAATTGTTGAACATGCAACACTTATTAATAAATATAACTATAATTTTTTTAAATAAGTTATATCCAACCGTTTTTTTTATAAATATGTTCATTTAAAAAAAATAATGATTAAAAAAAATTGCTTTACAATTTATTTTTTAAAAAAATGTCCAATTTTATTTAATAAAAAAACGTCAACTTTTATAATAAATCAATTTTTATAATTATTTAATTAAAAAATTGTTGAGAATGTTTGGAATTTGTTTGATATTAGGGAGAAGGGTAATTTTGTCTTTTAAATTTTTTTTGGAGTATTTTAAGAATGTAAGGAGTGCCATTAGCCACACCAATATATATATATATATATATATATATATATATATATATATATATATATATATATATATATATATATATATATATATATATATATATATATATATATTTATCAATGTTTTAAAAGGCCTGCCTAGACTGCGCGTAGGGTTGAGGCTGGAGAGAAATCTTGCCTTAAATTTTTTACGCCTTATTCTTGGTAAATGGCTTAAGGGACACTTTCTTTAGTGAAACGATATTGCCTTTTAAAGACTTTTTTTTTGAAAAAACGGACCAATATATCATTTAAAACAATAAAAAAACAAATGGCATCCCAAACCCCTCTTCCTCTTGTTAAAAAAAGCGCATTTTTCTTTTTTCGTTTGTTTTTGCTTAATATTTATAAAAAGAGTATTTTAGTTTGAATATAGACATATTTTAAGGCATGTACTATTTTAATATTTTTAATAGCCTTATTATAGTTAAAAAAGCCCTGAACCTCTTTGCACGCTTTTTTACGCTTAAGGTCTACTAGACTTCGAAGGCTTTAAGGCTTGATCTCCACGCCTCGTTCATTCCTGTGGTTTTTAGAACCTTGATATATATATATATATATATATATATATATATATATATATATATATAGTAATTCTTTTGTGCGAACCAGTCCGCATTTTAAGAGTGTGGACCGAACATGTGTCACCTGGTGGTGAGCGTAGAGATTATCGGATAAATTATAGGCACACTCTCTCTTTTCTGGGCTCACCGCTAGGTGACACATGTCCGGTCCGTACTCTTAAAATACGGACTGGTCCGCATAAGAGCAATACTGTATATATATACAGTATTGTTCTTGTGCGGACCAGTCGCATTTTAAGAGTGAGGACCGAACATGTGTCACATGACGATGAACTCACCGTCAGGCGACACATGTCCAGTTCACAATCTTAAAATAGGCACAATATCTCTCTTTTCTGCGCTCACCACCAGGGGACACATGTCCGGTTCATAATCTTAATATGCAGAGTGGTCAGCACAAGAACAATACTCTCTCTCTCTCTCTCTCTCTCTCTCTCTCTATATATATATATATATATATATATATATATACAATCCTGCTCTTGTGCGGAATAGTCCGCATTTTAAGAATACGGACCGGACATGTGTCACCTGACGGTGAGCCCAGAAAAGAGAGAGAGTGTGCGTATAATTTAGGGGATAAATTCTAGGTGCACCGTTAGGTGACACATGTCCGGTCCGCATTCTTAAAATGCGAATTAGTCCGCACAAGAGCATATATATATATATATATATTTTTTTTTTTTTTTTACCAAAAAGAAAAAGGAAGAAATGATTACCAATAAGTCACGTTTATTAAAATCATTTTTCTTCATATATCTATTTGTGATAGATATGACATGGTATGTACATCTACTAACTATGTGCTTAAAACATGTAATATGAAGTATTGAGAATTTTTTGTAAATGGAATCAATTAAGAAAATAACTAATTTATATAATACTTCTTTGTTGAGCTATCACCTTAAACAATTGTTATGCCTTTTTCTAATTTCTCCTTGTTCCGTTTAAAACTTTGGGCTTTTCATAATTAAACTTTGTTCACTATTTTATTTTGCTCTCTATTTTGAATGATTAGTTCAGGAACAGTTAAGCATGTGCCATGCCTATTTAACATTCACCATAAGAAACCATCCTTTTTTTTTTTAATTTTAAACATGTGATGTTGAATAAAATTACCATTCTAGAAAATACGATCATGTCAATGCCTAATTACTTTCTTTCAAAAGAAGTTTTAATCAAATTAAAAACAGTTTTTTAAATTTACCGGTTTCAAATTAGCATGGAAGATAACAGTATATTTATTTATTTTTTTTTTTTTATTAACTTCGATTATTAGGAGGGTAAAAGTATTTTCATAGAAAAATATGCACCACGGGTTACATTTAATATTATTGCTCTCGTAGAGTGTAATTGTACTTATGCAACACAAAAGTAAAATATGATTAATAAATCATTATTGATCATGAAAAAATAAATATCAATAAAACAAAATAAACATAGTAAAAGTGAGTAAAATATTTTTCATACACAATTAAGTAAAAAAAGAGTAAAGAAAAAAGGGTATAAATGCCATTCATATACAACCTAACAATCTTTTGTATATAATTATTTTGGTTATTTTTTGCATTTTAAAAGGGGTTTGAAGACATGGGCAAAGTGTATCAATGCCATGGATATACAACCTAACAATCGTTTGTATATGTATATGGTTACTTTGGTTCATGCTTATAATACAAAAGGGGTTTGAAGACATGGAAAAAGTGTATCAATGCCATTCATATACAACCTAACAATCTTTTTTAATATGATTACTTTGGTTCATGTTTGTAATTTAAAAGGGGTTTGAAGACATGGAAAAAGTGGAGGGGGATGATGAAGCATACAAATCGGTTAGCAAAGTTGGATCGAAACCACCGAGTTGTGAGCATAAATGTGAAGGTTGCATACCATGTGTTGCCATTCAAGTACCCACCACCAATGACCATTTGGGAGTCCAATATGCTAATTACGAACCAGAAGAGTGGAAATGCAAGTGTCGCACTTTTTTCTTCATTCCCTAAATGTTTTTGCTTCAAGAACAGAAAATCTTGCGTTATGATGATGTGTCATGCACAAACGATTTTGCCATTTTGGGTAGATAATGTAATGGCTGACAATTTTTGACATGATAATTCGTTTACGATAATAACTCGAGATGTTTCGAACATGATACGGTTATCTTGCATAGATTTAAGAGTACCTAAAATTTATATTCAAATTAAAATCAATGCGACCCGAAAATGACCTGACTAACTCGAATATGCACTCTAGACAAACTTTCAAAAATATAGGAACTATGTATTGCATTAAAAAAATAACAGCTTATGAGGGGACCATCCACAGTTTTTGTAAATACATCCACTTGAAGGCATTATTAAGTTAATTCACCAAAATAAAATATGTATTTATACACATCAACTTTGTCGATATTCCATTTTAGTGGATGAACTTATTAATTATTTTTTAGTGGATGTATTTACAGAACTCGTGGATGGATTTAAGATTACTCCTTATAAGGAATTTCATTTATAAAAATAATTTCTAGCGAATTAATATTTACATGTAAACGAAAATGGTGATAGACGTACGCTTCATAAGAGAGTAGTAAATTAGACTACTGGCTCCTGAACTTTGAGTAGTGTAACATTTTCTCCCTCAAACTTTTTTGTAACATTTAAGTCATTAAACTATGTTATTTTCTCACTAATGGTTCATCCATCCACGTGCTTGTCAAATCTAATGAAATTCATAGTAAAAAAATGTGTTCTATGACTACCATATCCAAAATAACTTCAAACCATATCCTAACCCATTATTAGCAAAGTGATAACATATTTTATCCATATATTTTTAGTTCTAAAAGGTATGATTTTTGCATTATTTTGAGCATAAGGTTTAAGTATGACGGTAGTAAATAAAATTTATGCGTTGACATAGTAGTCAGGTTGACAAATTTCATTGGATTTAAACGAAACATTGTCGAAAGTGTCACTTTTGTAAACAAAACAAACTTTAAGAGCTTAAATGTTACAAAGCAATAGTTCGAGGGGCAAAATGTTAACACTATCCAAAGTTTAGGAGCCATTATTGTAGTTTACTCCTTACAGAAATATAGGATTGTATGTATTACATTAAAAAAAATACCGACATATAAGAAATAGGGTCATTTGATGAAAAATCACTCAATTTTTTTTAATTGACGTTTAGTCTAAGATTTTTTATTTTGTTCCAAAATATTCCTCCCCATATAAAACACTCACGCACACACTTTCTTCACTTATCCTAAACTTAAAGAAAAAAATTTCTAGAAAATAGACAAGGGACTCTTTTGAAAATAAGGTGGATTAAATGCAAAATCTACTTGGCTCTTAAGGACTAGACATTAACCGTACAAAAAATATATACATATCACTAATAAAAATATTTTCTACCAAATCAATATTTGTATGTAAACTAAAATGGTGAAAGAAATACGCTTAAGAGGAAAGTACGTGCAATAAGAAAAGCAAGGGCAACATAACATCGAGTCAATTATTTTTTTTTAATAGAATTGCCTTATAAATCTAGAGACCATCTCGGTGGTAGATGAAATGCCCACACGTAATCCAACGTGCTTTTTCACCCACATGAATCGAGGTTCTTGGAATGCAAGTGCGACAATTTTTCTTCACTCCGTAAATGTTTTTGATTCTGTAAAATAATGCATTTGATATTTCCATATATGTGTTTACATACATTAATTTTGAATTGTTAGTGTATTGTGGCATAATGATACATACTAGTTTTTTAGCGGCGCACAATGCATTATACGGGAACGATTTGCAATTCTTGGTGTATAATTCACTTAAAGAAACTTACAAAAATATAGGAAACTTATGTATAACATTAAAAGGATAGCGACATATACGAAATATGATCATTTCACAAAAAATCCCTCGATATTTTTTAATTAACGTTAGGTCAAAGATTTTTTATTTTGTTCTAAAAAGTTCATCACCATATCAAACACATAGAATCTCTCTATCTTGTCTTATCCTAAAATTTAGGAAAAACTTGTCAAAAAATATACAACAGACTTTTTGGAAAATAAAAATAAATTGGACTAAATGCAAAATGTACTTAGTTCTAAGAAACTAGACATTAATTGTACCGAAAAAATATATGCATTTTATTTATGAAAATATCTTATGTTGGATTAATATTTGCATGTAAACTAAACTAGTGAAAGACGTATAGTTAAGAAGAAAGCAGGTGCAATTAAAAATCAAGGGCAAGATAACATCGAGTCAATTTTCCTATTTCTTTTTCAATAGAAGTGCCTTATAAAACTGAAGGCGATCTTAGTTGTAGATGATCTGCCCACACATAAATCAATGTGTTATATCACCCACACGAATCTTTGTGCTTGAATTTTCTTGGAATGCAGAAGATTTATTGGGATTGTAAACCTAGAGTCTACATTGATGCAGGAGATCAACATGATGTTAGTCTCTCAAAGGCCTATCTTAAAACCAATAAAAGGATTTTGTAAAAACTGGGTTTCGTTTATTAAAAGACGCATTTTAAAGTGTTTAAATAGTTTTGCGGTGAATGAGGTCCACCAAAAATATTTTATAAGGTTAAAGACCTTATTCGAACTAGGGAAGCCCTCGTTCAAATAAGAGCTTTCAAACGACGGGTTCTTGTTATAAAGGTTATCTTACGAGGCTCTATTTATGAAACCAATGGCCCTCGTTTGAAAAAGATTCGATCAAGAGTGACTTCGTTTGAAGTTGTCTTTGATCCAAGTCCATTATTTTAAGAAAAAGGATCTCGTTTGAAATTTCTTTCAGTCGAGGGTGAACTTGTTCGGACGCGATCACTTTTTATCAGACCCTGATAAAATTATAAAGAAAATAGAGAAAAATATTTTCCCTCTATTTTATTCAAAGCCCCGTCATGTCACTTTCTAGAAATAAAATAAATTACATTGAATTATAAAACTTTGAAAACCTTACCGATCTTCTAATGTAGAATGTCTTAGTTTGTTTCATTCAACAATATTTGTCATCGTGTTTTGTCTATTTGTCTTCACTTGATGTACATTTTACAACTCAACAGACTCTTTACAAAGACACCATAACACTTTTGTTTGTTCCCAAATAAAGTCAACACAAATAAAATCTAGGGAGTGTAAAATATGTCCTTAAAAATCTCCCCTTTTAGCTATTCGGCGAAAAAAACCAAAAAACTTGAAAAGATCTCCAAAAAATATGGATCAAACTATTTATACATCAAATTAACCATCTTCAATCCCCCCGAGACTCAATACTAATGTATATCTTTCCGTTCCACACTTCAAATCAAATCAACACCACGAGCACGTGTAAGTCTTGCACACCTCAACACTACGTCGTGGAGTACAAAGGATATTCAAACTAGAATTCAAATATGCAATATGCTCAAATACTACTCCATGTTAATCCCAAAATTCCTCCCCCTTTTGTCTCAAATAGACAAAGGGAAGAACCGAAAATGTAAACATCTTAAATCAATCCAATCAAAAAAATAATCATCAACAATTATAACAAATGCTGAATGAGATGAATGACATAATATTCATTGAAATACAAACATGTGATGCATAAATTAATCATATTCGTATATCAACATGTTTGACAACATCATAAGTATCATCTACACTATCAAAATCCAATATAATAACATGATAACTCAAATGTTCTAGCAATAAAGATATTTAACAATGTAAAGATGAATGTACAAATCCATAGGGTTGACGTAACTTAAACAAACATCCAATTCAAAGTAGTGTCCATAAAAAAATTAAAAGAACAATACAAACGATACATGCCAAAACAAATATATCTCTATCTATCTATCTCACTTTGAAAATACATCTAAAAATAAATAAAAGTACAATCCCATCAACCAGAAAATTCGAGCATACCCATCATCATGATCTCCTCCGTCATCATTCGAGGCTTGGGAACAGTGGCGGAGGCAGGATTGTGAGTTAGTGGATGCGAAACATGTCTGACGTATCCCGGGGGTTCGGGGGCGGGAGCCCTCAGGGAGAATTTTTTTTGAGTTATTTTAACTATATTGGGCATAAATCTAGTACTAAAGAAAATTTCCAAAAAAAAAAAAATATGCATTAATATTCATTTTCAACCAAAAAAATCATGCATTAAAACCATTATCAAAATATCATATGATAATTATTAAAATGCAAATGCAACTCTCCTAGACTTCATTTTCTGGAAAAATTGAATGATATCTTCAGTGTCAATATCATCCAAGACATGCTTTTCGATATATGCCACCAAACAATCATTCATCACCTCATCCCCCAATCTATTACGAAGTGAAATTTTAACAATCTTCATAGCAGAAAAAACTCTTTCAACTGTCGCAGTAGCAACGGGTAAAAGTAATGCAAGTTTTATAATACTTTTTCGAATTATTTGTTTTCCAATAATTTTATACACCAATAAATATAACAACATTAAGAGTGCTTTAATAAATAAATTAACAACAAATAAGAATGTTAGACAAATTAAAAACAAATAAACTAATAAAAGAAAATAAACTAACAAAAAAAGTGAACACATAACAAGTTGTTAACAACACACCTTGATTTTCCGGCGACTGATTTTTCGATGACAGTGGCGGCCAGTCGGATGCTGTTTGGGGTTAAGGGGGTTAAGTGGGTTAAGTGTTTTGAGTTTTGGGGTAATGAAGAAGTGGGTTTAAGTGTTTTGGGGGAAAATAATGAAGAAATGGAAGAAGTAGGTTTAGTGTTTTGGGGATTGAAACTAGGGCCGGCTGCTCTATTGTGGATGGAGAGTTAAGTTTCGAAAATTACAATATTTAACCCCAACATTTAAGTTATTACACATAGGTATATATATATATATATAAAATCCAGAAATCCAGTGCCTGCGCCCGCACCCTCTCGGTTGTGTGTGGCTCCGCCCCTGCTTGGGAAGATCATGCTCCACCTTTACGCTCTTTGTTACGTTGCTCCGGCAGCTAGCGTTGGTAATGTGCATCCTCATGCTTTGCTATAAGCTGCTCCCTCTTCAATAATGCATTGATTTAGGCCTGTAATTGTACCGTTTGTCTGGCTTTCTGAAATGAAGACTTGGTCATCTCTCACTGCAATGAGGTAAACTAGGTAGGGGTGGACAAAAAAAAGACCGACCCGAATGGACCGATTGGACCGAACCGAAAATTAAGGCTATATTGAAACCGGTCCGAAAATCGATTCACAAAACCTAAAAACCGATTAAACCGGTCCGGTCCGCGGTCCACTATATTAAAAGACCGATTTGGACCGGACCGGACCGATTCCAATATATATATAATAAAAATAATGTTATTGTGTTTCTTATGTATAGTTTTTGAATTAATGTATATAACTTATGAATTTAATTTGGAACATTTTTACATGTACAAAACATTTTTTTACTTGGGTTAAAAAACCCATGTAAATATCACTTGGAGTTTCGAATATTATTTTTTCGTATATATATTTGTGAGAAACATGTATAAAAAATTCATAAAAAGTACTAATATATAAAATAGGGTCAGGACCGAATTTTACCCCGGACCAGACCGAAAAAAGCCTGGACCGAATTAGTAGGTTAACCGAATTAATCGGTCCAGTCTCGGTCCAAAAAAATTGAGGACCGAATGTTCGGTCCGATCCAAAAAATAGGCAAAACCCGGACCGGACCGGACCGTGCCCACCCCTAAAACTAGGCATCAAAGGTGAATTCCTTAATAGTAGTGCCAAAATGTGACTCAAATACTAAAATAATTTATATTAGCCCAGTCATTTAAATATGGGGTTCATATTTCAAAGCTATGAGTTAAATATGAGACCCATATTTGAAAGTTAAGAATCAAATATAGAGCACAATTTTAAAAGATACACATCAAATATAATACTTATTTGTAAAAATTGTGAGTAAAATATGAGTTTTTTTTACATATACCTCGAATTGTAATAATTACTTTAGTAGAAAAACAATGAGTTGGCCCAACTCATATTTGGGCCGCCCATATTTGACTCGGCCCACATTTAACCCAACTCATATTTGGTTCAACCCACATTTAGTCCAACTCATATTTGACTCGTCCAAATTAGGCCTGACCCATAATTTTGCCAGTGATGCTTACAAGGCTGGGTAGGGGCTGGAGATTAAGTACTACTAGGTGTTGGAGATGAAGTAGTACCAGAAATCACCAAGTACTACTAGGTGTTGATGTCTGGGTTACTAGGACATGACGTGATTCTGCCCAAAAAGAATCATCCTCCTCTGAAGCAAAAGGAGGCGAACATGGGCCTTCTCAGGGACATGAGAATTAGATTTGTGAGCGGTGGTCGCATCTATCCTAGAAAGCGAATCATATGTGCGCTCTATAGAAAACGAGAGGAATGTCTTCTCATCATGATATATAAGTGAGCAAAATACGATAGGGTAGGGACACTCTCAATTACGTAACTCCATCATTCTAGATGGATACCATATGCCTCCAAATCACAGAAGGGAGATCGATAAACATGCTTGACCCTATAGCATGCATGAACCTAACGTACTCGCAGTTGTAGCTGCTATGATTAAACGAACCATCTTATCTATAAGAAGATAGTCTGAGTCGAAATGCAACTTTGCGGTGGCTTACGGCTATAAAGGGCATTATTTGTAAAGTGAGCACACACACACTTACAAATGTCATTATATGGCGTGACGTGGTCAGGGTCCTTGAGGTACTGGGGTGAGGGATCCTAGGAATCTCTATGACGTCGTATCCTAAAAATATTAACACTATAAACTCACCATCAATTGGATCATGAAAATAAAACTCTCTCACGACGTCGAGGTATGCGTACCCGCTCATCTGTAGCATAGGAACCCAACCTCTATCGGCAACCAACAAGGCAATAAAGTCTCATCTAGGTTCGATGGGTTTGTGGGTCTCTCAACCACCTCTATTATTTGGTAGTACCATGCAGATATGAAACACTAGTATTCCTCATGCTTAGCGAATCTGAGTGGGTTATAGCATGGGTGAGGTCAAGGGAAAACCATTTTGGATTTCTTTCCCATCACGAGAAATAAGCTGAGGAAGCCTAAATGGTATAGGCTGTGTGAGGGAGAACTAAGAACCTAATTAGGTCACAAAACCAACTACCAACCATAGCACACAACCATAACCCCGAATAGAAAAAAAATCCCAGCCAACGATATCCTGCACAAATCCAATGACCAACAACAATAGGAACAAATAAAGAATGGTCTCAATAAGGGATTAGCCAAAAAAGTTCTTTTGCATTTTTATAAATTTATTTTTAAAACACGCGTATATACATATATAGGAAAAAATGCAATAATTCATATTTTCTCACGTAAAGGTTGGTCAGACATAGTACGACGAAAATGGCTTATTATACAATATATATCATTCTCAACATCAAGACCATAAAAATATCTATTTCAAACTGTAACACCCCGTATTTTTATAATTTGTAATTTAATTAATTCTGACATTTTTAAATAACACGCGTGCAATAATTTAATTAAAATTAGGGGTGCAACCGGTACGATATGGTTGGTAATGACCTCTTACCAATACCAAAACCACAATGTAAATGGTAAAATCGTACCGTACCAATTTACCGGCCGGTACATCAAAACAAAAACCAAAACCAAAACCAAACTGACCGATTTTTCGGTATTTTTGAATTTTTTTGGTTTCGGTAATTTCGGTTTCAATTCGGGTTTTTTCAGTAAATACCAACATTTCAAATCGATTTATGTATTCGATAAATCTGGTTTACAATAAACTAAGAATGTCAAAATTTAGTTTTTACAATAAATTAATTTCAACCATATAGAATAGATGTTTAACTTATTCAAAAATTATAAAAAAAATTACATGCTTATGACTTATTCTCTCTCTCTCTCTCTCAGAAGACTCAGATGCTCTGTTGTTTGCTTGGAGCTTGGAACTTGGAACTTGGAACTTGGAACTTGGAACAAAGTTGAATGAATCGCCGCTCTGCTCCTGCTTAGATACGGTTGGGGAATTTGGGGTGCAGGTGGTTGAGATGCCGACGGAGAGGATGTGAGGGCGGAGACGAAGAGAGGAGAGGAAAGAGATCGTGAGGGAGAAAGGGATCTTGCATGAGGAAGGAGAGAGAGAGTCGGTTAGGTTAAAAGTTATAAAATCGCGTGTGTGTATGGTAAATCAGATAGTGTGTGTAGAAATTAGAATAAGATTTATTTGTATTTGTACCCCCACAAACTTAATACCTTATATTATGAAACATTACACAAAGGTCCAAATATTTTTGAAAAACCTAGGTAGGCGGTATTGATATGGTAATATGCGGTAAGTTATATACAGTATTTCGGTACGATAATTCGATAATTTTGGTACGGTAAATTCGGTACGATAAGTCGGTATGGTAAGTTCGGTAAATCGGTTTTTTATATCTAAAAACCAAAACTAATCAAATTTTTTTACGGTATTTTCGGTTTCGAAAAAAATCGATTTTCGGTATTTCATAATATGAAACCAAAACCATTTTTTTATCGGACCAAAATGGTACGGTACGGTAAAAATCCGTACCGGTTGCACTCCTAATTAAAATGGAATATTGCGTATTTTTAAATATTAATTGGGGGAGGTTAAGATTAATATTTATGTGTTAGATTTACAAAGTGTATATAGTAAATAAAGTACAGTGAATTGTTAGTACGTCGTAACGAGTGAGAGCGACGGGATTTTTGACGGTATCTCAGTCGGGGCTTGTGAGTAGAGATTATTTTAAGTTTGAGGTTGAAAATTTATGTAGGGTGACTCGGATGGCAATTTCGAGTTCGCGATTGGTTATGAATTGGCCGAGATAGGCAGAGTTGAGTACCCTGGGGATAGTATTTGAGTCTTGGGGGTTTTTAGACTAGCCCGTACTCGTGTAAGGGTATTTAAGTCATTTGAAAATAGCCTAAAAACCTAATTTCGGGATTAGTGGGTTAAAATATAAAGGTTAGGCATGCGAGCCAGCCCTACCATTAGTTACAAACCCTAAAAGAGATAAGGAAGAGAGGAGAAAGCAGGAAGAAGGCTAGAGAAGCTAATAGAGAGGAAACTCAAGGGATTCTAGCATCAAATCATCACACACAAGAGATATTAGACCTTAAAATCATTCTAAGGGAAGTAATTAACTTGCTTTAAATTAAATTGAGGTGATTCATATTCATATAATGGTAGGTGTAGAAAAACCAATTTTTAGGAGGGTTTTTACATAAAATGAGGTTTTTGGTGAAATCGATATCATGGGTAGGTTAGATGATTAATTGATGATGTACCCTTTAATATTGCTAGAATTAGAATTATATTGGAAAGTAAGAGCTTGAATATGTTAATTGGGGATTTGAAACTAAATTTAGGGTTTAGATGGAATGTTCTTTTTATAAACCCAATTCATGAACTAAATTGATGACGTTCGATAAATCGTTGATATTTGGATGATTGTTCATTCTTAGATTCATCTAGGATCCACTCTCTTAGGTTATAGACATTTGGATGGAGGTTTGGCATCATATTGAAGGGGTTTCGATTGACATTGGAGAAGAAGGTTCACTGTACAGGGGTAGCGAACCGATTCGCAGGTCCAGTTGAACCGGTTCAGGCCGAACCGGTTCGATTTTCTTGAAGGTCCAAGTCGGTTATTTGATAAATAGGTTATTTCTGGAGGGTTTTAATGAATTTGTTAAACCCATAAAAATGAGAGATATTTATTAAGGTGATTTAAAAATATTATACTACATAGGGATGAGTGGGTAATTAAAGCTGGATTTGAAAAAGTGAGAGAAATAATTAGTGAGTAATTATAATAAAGAATAAACTGGAGTGAATTCGTGAATATTGGATGTACGGGCTGGTTGAGTAAGTCTGAGTATTATAGAGGAGTGATGCTATTTTATTTAATTAACAGATGAAAATTAAAATAAATGTAAGTGTCGGGGTGTAGACTCGGGATAGTAGGCTGGTGCTATGAGCGATAAGCACGGTTTTACCGGATGATGATAGCCTTGTAGAGAAAGTCATCCAATAAGCTGGTACTCAGAAGAAGGCATCTAATGAGTTAACACTCTGGGGACAGTAACCAATAAGCTAGTACTCGGGGGAAGGCATCTAATGAGTTATTTCTCGGGATATTCTATCCAATGAGTTATTACTTAGGGGATGATGATTATACGCTACATATGTGTGTTTGTTATTGTATAACTTTACATTTATTTATTGTCAAGTTTTTTAAGAATTGCTTTTTTTTGGTAATAATCAATCTTAACCCGTCTCCTCTCCCAGGTAAATTATGTTTCTTCATAATAAATAGCTCTCAAATTTTCACATTGTTTCCATAATTGTTTATTTATTTTTGGTTATTCATATGTATACGTCTAAATCTATTTTAAAATATTAGTTTAAATATAGAAAATAGGTGTGAAAAGACTAATGTACCACGTAAGTTGTTCCTGCAGAGCCCGAAACAGACCCCTCATATAAGGGACTTCAGCTAGGTTGGCTAAGGAAGCCTCCCCTGCAGAAGTTTAGGAGAATCACACAAGTGGTATATATATTAGTATGGTAATTATGTACGGGTTTAATACTTTAAGAGTGAATTCAATAAATAATTGGGTTTAAGTTAGAAGAGTGATAAATGATGATATGATTAATTAAGCTAACGAGAGAAATAGCTAAGAAATGAACGATAGATAATACTTGGGTTTGAATGGTGTATTCGGTAGGTTTACAATAGGACTAGTCAGACGGGGTGGTGTAACTAGGCGGGTTAAGATGTATGCGCTAGGTGTGCACAATAGTTGAGAGGTGAGTGGTAATCCCATGAGAGTGTGATAGCGGCTTAAATATGGAAAGTTTTACTGCATATTTATTTATTAGATCTTAATTACTTGCAAATATTTTAAATGTTTTGGGCTCTGACTTGTGTCAAAATATTTTCAAACACTTTTAGGTGTCCAACCATAGGGACGCCATGTATGGTCACTCTTTCCAGGGATACATAGCTGCAGCGGATGTTGAGGCTTATAGAGTTCAGAGTAGCCGCTTCATTCATTACTTCTTATAATAGGTTATATTTTAATTATCAGTTTGGCATGTTGCCCCATTATTTTGGACTCAGCCATTTTTAGTTGTTTATTTCATTCAGATATTTTGATTGGATTTGGTAACCGATGGTTTATTCGGTACCCAGTTTCATATTATGTATTTGAACTTCCTCATGTGGTGTGGTTTGTTTATTTAGTTTTATTCTCGTTGGATTATTAATTAGATAGTTTTACTATGACATTGTTGATAAATTCACCACCTTACGTGGACCACTTACAGGACAACACAAATCATCCAATGTGGTACAAGTCCAAGTCAGCATGATACAAATTCCCGACCAATAAGAGAGCCCGGCTAACAGAGAAGACAGACCAATGAGGAAGACCGACCAACAATAGGGAGTCCAACCAGTATGGCTAATGAAGTGCCAATAGTTTTATGTTTAATTATCATTATGTATTAATGTAAATGCCAAAAAATAAAGGCATTCCATACTTTCACATGACAACTCTTGACACCCCTCTTTGGCTATAAATATGTTGTAACAATCTCATTGCAGGGGGATCGAAAAACAAATCAAGGCAGTCAAGAAATACATAACAGTGGGCGTAGGCTTTTCCATTGAGCCGAACAACTTTAAAAATCTCATTTGTCTTATTTGTTTTACTTATTTATTTGTTATCAATTAATTACACATAGTTTAGTTTTTTTCATCAAAAGATTGGTGCCGTCTGTGGGAACGTATTGCTAAACATTTTCACTAATTCATCATACATGGCTAATATCACTGAAACAAGTAACATAAATGATGGAATTTTGCCTAATCCCTCTACCCCTCGAAGTAACAACGATTTAACTGGAATTTTGGCTAGCCTGACCAAAGGTCAAGAGGCTATGCAAGATACGATAAGACAGTTGGTCCAAACTATTCAAGCTGGAGTTCCTGCACATTCCAATCAAAGGAGTATGCCATCGTCGTCAATAAGGAGTGTTGGGCATAGCCATTCCAGAACTTCAAGGGATCCTTCATACCGTCATGAAGAAACATCTTCTCTCAGGACTCTTAACTCCTATGATGGACAATCTCTCATTCCAGAAAGACTAAGAGCCTTAGAAAGGATAAGTAGGGCCTCTACTTTCGATCATTTTGGACCCAGGGGAAATAGAAATGTCATTAGGGTTACATAGGGAAATACTTGATGACCAAGAGACTTGAGGGAAGGTTCAGACCAGTCTAGATTGAGTGCTCGATGAACTGCTCGGTCTAGTCAAAGAGAAAGTTCGCAAGAGGAAAGTTCAGCACAATCAGTTGGTCGGAATGAAAGAGCCATCATCAACAGTGGTTACTCCCAAGTATGATGGGAAGACTGATCCAGTTCTTCACATAAAATAATACCAAGCAGCGACCGATATATATGTTATCCCTGACGAGATGAGGTGCAAGGCCTTTTCAGGAACAATCACTAGATCTGCTCAAATCTGGTATAATAGTCTTCCTTAGGGGCAGATTTTTAGCTTCCAATAACTCGTCGATCTAATCATTAGTAATTTCTTCTTTGGAGCCAAACCAGTGAAGCGAGTAGCTCATTTACTTAGTCTGAGATAGAAGGTGGGAGAAAGTACCAGGGATTACATCACTCGTTTCAATAACGAGAAATTTGAGGGTATTGATTACGAGGAGAAGACTGAAATCACTTCCCTCATGAGTGGTTTGCTCCACTATAAACTATATTATACTTTGGTAAACGATCCCACAAAGACGATAACGAAATTGATGGCCAAAGTAGCGAAGATTATGAATGCTGAGGAAGCTATGGCAGCTAACACTACACCAAATCTTCCGGATTGTCACGGTTATTGACTGTGACAAGTCCAACTTGTTAAGGTCAATGATCGTAATAAGTTTGGGGGTGATAAAATTTATTGTCACGGACTTATCACGATCGTTGACCGTGATAAGTTCATTAGAATTGTCACGATCTTTGACCTTGATAATATTTGTCACGGTCAAAGACGGTGACAAATCCCTGGCATTTAAAAAAAATCACGGTCAATGACCGTGACAAGTCCTTAACAAGTTTTATTTATCACGGACTTGTCACGGTCAATGACCGTGACAATTCTGGGCAGAATTAAAAAAAATTTGTTGGGCAGTATGGTCACTGCCACTGCCAGTGCCAAGCAGTATATTTGTACATGTTATAACAACGTTGTACCTGTTCAAACATCATATATACAAATAAAATATAGATAATGCAAATATACATTCAAAACAATATGCATCACGATATAATCCAAATATAATTCAAATGTAAAAACTTAAAACAATTCAAATTTAACAACTTAAAACAATCCAAAATAATTCAAATAATGTCACTACATGTCCGGGGTAGGTTTGAGGGGGTGGATAGGCCACACGATATAAAAATTGATACACCCTTGAATATGCATCATGCCACATTGTTCATGCAACCACAATGGAGAGTTTTCCTTCCCGGTTATCACATGCATGATGAGCACCTTGGCCTCGATGTCTTGAAGCTCACGTCCATGAACTAGCATACCCTCGACGGTATTCGAGTCCCTCAACCCCCTCCTTATTCGCTCGCCATAAAATATGTCATGTATAAACATGCTCGGCCAACCAAGTGTCGTCATAGGTCGGTTGAAGGGAGCTAAATAGGGGACTAGATCATCAGAGTCTGCACGTGTCGACGATGAAGCAGCGACGTCCACCTCCTCGTCCTCCTCCACCACCTTCTCCTTCCCTTTCACCTTACCCTTTTTGCCCAATGAACGCTTCATGAACGAGAATATATCTTGGACCATCGCCTCCAAATGGTACAATTTTGCGTCATGCGAGTCCACTGTTTGAGCCAACCCGAGGTTGCTTGTCTCCAATCCGATGATCCTAGATTTAGCCACCCGCGAGCTCACCCCCTTGTCCTCCCCTTGCGATCAGTGCCAAACACTTGGCTGAGTGCGTCCGTGGACAAAGATGCCTTTTCGACATCAGACTACGACTCATGCACTTCCTTAAGCTTTGCCTGAAATGACAAAAAGCACATGATTAGTTAAATAAGTAAATAAAAAAATTATAACGTAATTTACAAAAGGTAAACTGTCAGATTACTTACAATCATGGATGAGAAAATTGGGGACACCTCCTTATCCTTCCCCTTCTTCGTCCGAATAGCCACATAAGCATCGAGCCTATGTGGCCTACCCCTAGGGCCACTCCCCGTTCCCTGAAATAAAATAATGTAAAATTAGTATCGGGCCCGCAAAGTAAAATAATGTAGAATAATATATTTATGTAATTATAGAAAAATAAAATCTTACCATCATCCTATGCTCCACCTTAGCGTAAGACGTTCGGCCGAAGTAGTACACGTTTTTCTTTTTCGTCCGATTTTTCTTCCCCTATTGGCGAGATGCCAATTGTCGCTCCCCGATCTCATTGTTAATGAAGTTTTACCATTGTTCCAGTGAGATCGGCTCCTTCGGCGGGACGAAGTCACGCATTCGGATAATGGAGTCTCGGGTCTTCCCAAAGTACCAACAACGTAAATTTTTCTTCCACGTCTTGTGTTGCTCCCTGAACTGCTCCAAGACGGAATCGCGTAGTTCTGGGGCCAAGCTAAATTGTTCATGCCCAACAAATACAATGTTAGTTGCGAATAAATATAAATTGAAATTAAAATTTAAATTGAAATATTCAAATTCATATAAATATAAATATAAATCCATTATTTGTAGAGCCCAAATAGCAAACTTGATCTCATTTGACACCTCCCTCCAGCTAGTGTACCCCGTGTCGATGATCGTCTTTACCAGCTCGAGGGATCTCGCTAATATCCTCGTCTTATTCTCGACGGCCATCCCTAATTTTCCATATTTAGGGAGCCTAGGGTCCAAGGAGCCCTCGTCGCCTCCGCTACCACCGAGCCCAAATGACATCATCATAATTAGCATCATCATCCTCCCCTTAATACCTGAAGGAGACATTTTCTGTAAAAATAAATGTTGTTATTATTACAAATCCAAATGAATTTAAAGAAGACATGCAAATATATACAATAACTACAAATCGAAATGAATTATTACTGTTTAACACCCTCAATTCTGAATTCCAAAACAACAGCATCTTACTCATAATATGTACAATTATTAAAAATTCGAAACATCCCCACCCCCACCCCTACTGCCCACACACACACACACTACACAATAGTGAAAATGATAAAGTTCAAATCAATTAAAAGCGTTAAAAATGGATTGATAAAGTAAAAATTAGAAATTTTATTACAAATTAAAAATTTGTTTCAAATTCAGATTATCATAAAAAATGGATTGATGTTCGGTAGGAGTAGACAAGTCATCCACACTACTATTTAGACGCTTTGGCCCAGTAGAACAATTGACCAAGGCTCATTGTTGATATACTCCGAGTAAAACACTTGGTTGACCTTTTGAAATGCACAAACAAACGGCTCATCGCTCACGTGGTCGTTGCTCTTCAACTTGGACAAGTCAACTATGATCAAATTGGTGCTAGGATCAACTTTACAAGCATTTTTGTCCTCAATTCTTACCCAGTCATAGTAAAATACAACCTCTTTGAAGCTTCACTACACCAAAACACGTCATTAGTAACACAATTTTACCATTACTAAAAATATTAGTAACACAATTTTTCCGTTAGAAAAAAGGCGTGGGACACGAAGCTAGTAACGATAAAATTCTGTTACTAAAAGTAATGGAAAAAATTAGAATTGGTAACGGTAAAATTCTGTTACTAATAGTAACGGTAAAATTCAAAATTCGTAATGGTAAAATTCTGTTACTAATAGTAATGGTAAAATTCATAATTAATAACGCTAAAGTTGTGTTACTAATAGTAACGAAAAATTCAGAATTAGTAACAGTAAAATTCTATTACTGATAGTAACAGAAAGTTCAAAATTAGCAATGGTAAAATAATTTTACTAATAGTAACGGTAAAATTCATAATTAGTAACAATAAAATTATGTTGCTAATCTTAGTACATATTTAAAAAAAAAATAATCCAAGGGCCCTCCCCAAATCCATCTCATTACCGCCAACTTTTCCACGAGAGTTAACAATAATTCCAGAGATCCCTCCTTTCAACTTTACTACATTTTCCATATATAAAATGTATAAATATATAACAATAAGTACAACAACAGACAGAGCATACCCTCCTGTGAATAGTGAACATAATGCAAGTAGCCAACAAGAGATAGGAGCCAAAAGAACATACATCTCAAAACAGTAACGCGACACTTGGAGCGTGAAACCCCAATAAGATTGAACAAAATACGGAAATAAAAAAATAATACAAATAGTCGCCGGAAGGAAAACAAGCCCTAAGAAAAGGCATCCCAAAAAAGGGAAAATATAACTATCAAGCCCACCCATAGAGGGAGACACATAGACCCATAGAACGAGGCCCAAAATATGCAGCATCCAAGAAGGAAAAAGCCATTCAGCAAGATCTGGCCCAAAAGGGCCCACAAGTCTAACGGGAAAAGATCGAATGACCAATCTGAAACCCGCATCCGTTATCGGCACAAAACTCCACTGTGGAAACACAGTGCCTATGGTGAACATGCCAGATCTTGTGTGAAGCATCGCGAACGACAGAAAATAAAGAACCCCAAGAATCGAGACAAATCGTCCTAAGATGAACCAGAAGCAGGACCATATGCTACACCAAGCCAAAACGGAAACCAACAACAGAGGACAAAAAGATTAGGGCCACCAAAGCTCCAATATTGATATTGACTGTCATGCACTGCCCCATTTAAGAAACTAAATCACAATTGAAACCTTTAATAAAAAAAGACTTTACTATTTGAGTTGTCTAGATGAAAACCCAACTTGAACTTATATTCATTAATCTTGGAACCATCTATCATAGGCTGCGGGGTAATCATAACACCAAACTTATGCAACTTAATGAAATAAAAACATTTTACACATTACCTTTTGGTATTCAGCATTCTCTGTAATTTTAGTGAGGGGGAATTCAATCACGGAAGCAGAGGGGCAGACTGGTATCTACTATTTCCCAGGAAGAGCTTGTGTCGACCATAAAATAAGATTTATCTGAGTCGAGCCTTATTCTCCAAACACGATTCGGTGGAACTTAATTTTTGCACAGGTCGATCTTAATTTCTGTACATACAGAGTCAATCCATACTCAAAGTGTGCACATTCCTATCTTATTGGCATGTGCTTAATTTCTGTGCAGGCCGATTTGAGGGACGAACCTGTTCTGAATCTCATTCCTTCTTAAATGGTTTGATTCCAAAATAAAGCTTACCTACTCAAACTCATTTGACTAATGCTTGCTTTCAGATAAGAAATTTCATAGAGTATGAAAGATTGTGGTCAAGTGTAGAAACTATAATGAGTCAAAAGGCATTAATGGCACACTGATCATGCACCCATGTCTAAAGTTTAAGTAGTACAGAATAATATTATGGTTTCTTGTCTAAAGTTTAAAATTTTATATAAAACTACAACCACATGCTCAACATTTTTCATAAATGTTTAAACATTTATATAAAACTACAACCAACTTTGATAAACTTTACTAGTTGATATTTACCATACAAAATAACAGAAAATTTTCTTCCTTACCATTTTAATCGCTCCTATTTTGAGTGTGCAAGGCCAGTACACAGTATATGATGCTGTTGTAGCACAAGATGGATTAGCATTATTAGAATTTCTCTTTTTAGCAGAAACTTTTGAGACTTTTCCAGGTACATACTTTATATTTCTTCAACTTCAACATTATCACTCCCATTAGCATTATTAGACTTTCTCTTCTTAGCGGGAACTTTTGAGACTTTTCCAGGTACATACTTTATATTTATTAACTTCTCCACAAGTGCATCTCCGTGACGTCCAACTTCTTGTGTCCTAAGTCCCAAACCTCTACCACTCCTAAAAGGATGATCGCTTTTAAGAAACTTACAATAGTTTGTGTAAACTATCTTCATGTTGTGTTCTAGCCGAATGGATGGAGTGTCATCGCCACAAATAGGACGTGATTTGTAACCATGTGTTACACACCCAAATAAGTTTCCATATGTGGAAAAATCATAAATCCCCCACATCAACATAGCTCTCAACGTAAAAGGTTGCATTTTGTGCATGTCAATAGCTGGAACACCTTCCCATAGTTTCTTCAATTCATCTACTAATGGTTGAATAAAAATATTAATGTCTTGACCAGGTGCCTTTGGACCAGAAATTAGTAAAGATAAAATTTGAAACTCACGCTTCAAGCACAAAGAAGGGACCATATTATAAGGTGAAGTTATGACAGGCCAGCAACTATAACTACTAAACTGAATACCATAGGGATTAAACCCATCTGTTTCTATTATAAGCCAAACATTGTGTCCTTCATCATCGAAATCTGGCCACCTACTTTTTAGCATTATCCATTGGGATGTTTTACAAGGATGTCGATGATAATCCCATGAACTTGTCGCCTGATGGTGCCTTGTCATTTCATGCGCTATCCAAGGTATAGTGTACAATCTCACTAGCCTTGGAATTATAGGGAAATGTCTAAAAACTTTCATCGGTTCTTTACATAACCTTTTCCCTTTCTTTGAGGTCACTGCATATCTCGGTTCTCCCCACTGAGGACATTCCTCCAAATCTTCATTCTCTTTCCATTATAAAATACAATTATTAACGCAAGCATGAATGTAATTTTCTTTCATCTCTAGGTCTTTCATCATTCGCTTCATGTGCGGATATTTTCTGGTAATGTGTTTCCTTTTGAAAGCCACCTCTTTAAGACCAACAAGAGAGAGGTCATGCTATTTCCCGACCAACCAAACTGCTTTTTTAAATTATGCAACTCCACAATTGCAGAGAGAGTAGTCTCAGGACCCTCACATGAAGGGTACAATTTCTCGATCGCTAATTTATTATATTGATTATAATTCTTATTGTCGACATACGATTTTTCAGAGAATCCTTCCTGATCGAGTTCTACACAATGTTGTTCGTGCACTCCGTAACATGCGTTAACTAAGTTTCGCAACCTTTCATTCTCATTGTTATCAGCTTCATCATGTCCTTTACAATCAATAGGTTCTACTACGGGACATGTTAGGTTCGATGATAGTGTTTCACCATGTAAAACCCACTTAGTATATGTCATGTCTATACCATGCATTATTAAATTACCCTTGATATCTACCGCAATGAAACGTTTCTTATTTCAGCACTTAACACATGGACAAGGAAAGGTCGAGACTTGATGGCCATTGTTTGCAATTACAAAATTAAGAAAGACGCAACTCCATTTGTGTACACCTCACTTATTCTATTCCTCTCATTCATCCACTCTTTGTTCAATGTTTGTGACATTCTGCACTACCAAAAAAATATGGTTTACACACAAGTTATAAGACAATTTACAAAAAATAGAATTATTGATACACATAAGAAAAATCACAGTTAGAACATGTAATTTTTTTAGATGGGGTGAAACAAGAGGATGGTACCGATTTAATTTGTTTAGATGGGGGTGAAACAAGAGGTTGGTACCAATTTCTCGATCGCTAATTTTTTTAGATGGGGTAAAACTGTTAGAACATGTAATATTTTTTAGACGGAAACAGGTCTCTACAGTCTCCACAAATGACACGTGTACATAACCAACCCGCCAAAACAAAAATTCAAACAACCCCCATGCCACTGTCTTAAACTATTCAAGGTAACTTCACTTAATATTTAATAATACCTAAACAATACCACAATGAAAATCCAATTTATTACAAACATTGTATCACTTTATATATCCAAGCACAAAAAATATAGGGCTATTACTATAACAAATATATACCCATTATTTATATAAACACACAAATAAAATATATAAATAGATATAAACATAAACATCCCACAACCTCACAACAGTGCTGGAACATAAAGACAATCGAAGATGATATTTTTATCAACAATATAATTTGAGAAAGTTGGACTCTCTATCTTATATATTAGTTGTCTTTTAAAAATTACAAAATCAAAAAATAGGGTTCGGTGAGAGGGATATTGAGTTCAAAGGGGAAAAATTACAAAATCTAAAATATTTATGAGTTGCTTTAAAAAACAACTCATGGGGGCATGTCTTTGTATTGGCATAGTGAACAGGATCAGAAAACAAACAGCGAAGGTATAACACAAAAAATCTACAAAATAAAAATTAGGGCACAATATGTAAGAATGATTGTAGGAACCCTCAAAATGATTGTGTAGATAAGAGTAAAACGCATAAAATCCACAAAATGAAAATTAAGGCACAATATAACAAAAATAACTTTGAAAATTAGGGTTTTGTGTGTGTGTACATTCTTCCATTTTGAGGGTTACCAGTAATACCACTATAGAAAGCAATAAATATGTGAGAGAGAGATACCAGCAATACCTTCGAACAGACAGACCAGTGAGAGAGAAATACCAAAATCTCTTGTTTGAACAGACAGATTTGAGAGGATTTTGGAGGATTTTGAAATACCGAAATCGTTGACTTGGATTTCTCAATAACCACTTCACGACATGAATGGATTTCTCAATCTCCCATGGCGTGTGTGAAAGTTAGAGAGAGAGAGAGAGAGTAACACTCAAACCGAAAGGGATTTGGGGCATGTGTGTTTGAGCGGGATTTTGAGTTTTGGGGGTGAATTTTTTCTAAAAAAAATATCTTAAAATATTCAATCCACTACACCAAAACACTCATTTAGTAACAGACTATTTTTTATATTACTAACAGTATTTTACCATTACTATTTCTTACAGTAGATTACCGTTACTAATATGAGATAAGTCTTAGTAATATTAGTTCAATATTTTAAAAGTCATTATTTTTCTTAAAAATGACTCTCTCCAAAGCTTCAACAACATATCTAAAATGCAGAGCCCTAAAAAATGGCAACCTCGGGTTTGTCAAATCGCGAAGCTTCTCAACACCTAACTCACGAAGTTTCTCGACACCTGAAAATCGCAACCTAGGGTTTGTCATCTCCGAAACTTCATCCCAAATCTTGATCCAAATCGCGACCTAGGGTTCAACCTAGGGTTTGAAAGAGCCGGGTACATTTCTCTCTCTCTCTCTCTCTCTCTCTCTCTCTATCTATCTATCTATCTATCTCTCTATCTATCTATTTATCTATCTATCTATCTATCTCTCTATATATGTTGTCATATAGTTTTGGGTGGTTATGGTGGTATGATTGTGTTGTGTACATATCACCGAAGAAGTTAACGACAAGAAATTATGTCAGGGTTTAGGGGTAAGATGGCTTCAGAGGATGTGGTAGGGAAGACAAGCGAGGCAGCAGTGTCGAGGATCGTTAATCTGGATGAAGAAGCAAAGATAACAAGTGAAGGTGTTAAAGCTCCTATAAGTATTTGTAAATCTCTCGTTACTGGTGGCGTCACCGGTGGCATGTCAGTTCATACTTCGCTCTCTTTTTTCATTATATATTCGGTTATTTGTTCACTGGAATGTGTGGATCATGTTACTGTAGCGAATTATGAATTGTAATTTATATATCAGTTACTATTAGGTGTTCTGATCTTTTAATTTTTGTGGATCATTTGACTATTGCATTTCTGATTTTTGTTGTTTTATGATGATTATATACTGTAGTTTTTGGTCTTTGCTATGTGATAAAATTTTTATATATCAAATTACTAATTGTAGTTAGGTGTTCATTAGTAATAAGATGTCTCGTATGACATGGATATTAATTCCTCTTTTGGTTTATATATGGGAATGTGATTCAGAAAAATTTGTAGTTAGGTGTTCATTACTAATAAGATGTCATATCTATTTATTTATCTCTCAATATATGTTGTTGTATTGAATTTAAGTGCATGTTTAGTATATACTTTAGGACTAGATGTGAACTTTCAATTAGGGGTCGCCACGGCATCACCAGAGCATTTCTACTAATATGGATTCACATTACTAAAATTCCATCACACGTTTCTTACACAAGAGGTTCAGTCTTCTAATTCATTATTAGTTCGTGGTGAGGCCATAGGGTAAATCTTTTTATTTAACATGATTCATTTTGGGTGGAGAGATGATATATTTCTGTATGTTTTCATGTTGATTCAATAAATAGGATTGGATATATATATGTATATGTATACACATAAATACTTATTTTGCATTTGGTAATTTTATAGAGATCTAATGTTATCATAATGGGTACGTTCGAGTGTATATGTATACACACGTCGCTCAATTTGTACATATATATGCATACACACATGTCGCTCAATTTGGTACCTATTCTAACTTTCAATCTGACATGCATTTATTTATATGAATATTTTAACCTACATGATAGTTTTTCTTCTCATTTATCGAAATTTATTTAGGAATTTTAGGGTTTCTTATTATGTGCTAAATGATTTAATTTATGTCTATATTTCAGGGTTTTAATTTTTCAATTCAGGGTTTTATTTTGAGTTTTTTTTTACTGTTGAAGGAGGAGGGAAATGGTAAACATATGTCTAATTTTGAGTTCTCATTCTTAATTTTGTTCATTCAATAGAGATTGTTATTGATTCATATCGATAATTTTGATTGAAACGGTGCTAGCGTAGTAAAATAATTTCCACTTGAGTTATTTGAAGGTCTAGATTACTAGAGTGAAAAATATATTTTTAGTGTACCTCTGATAAAATCACATTCTTACAATATAATTTCCATGTTGATGTAGTGCCAAGATTTAGACAAGTTTAAACAAGTGAGAGATAAGTAAATAGTGTGCATACTTGGAAAGGTTAGCTTATTCTGTATATCTCTCTTTTTCTTTATGCTCTGTCTGATTGTTGAAACAGTTAAATCATGCTTAGCATTACAATTGAATGTGCTGTTTTAATTATATATCTACCCACCAACCATCGCAGCGACAGTAGATTATTAGAGGATGGAGGGAAGGCCGCCGCCAGTTCTTCCCTCTAGTAACCTTTCTTATTTAGAGAACTTCTATACATGTTAGATTCATTGTATGTTCAGTTCTCTTATTTCCCCCCTTCCAGTTTTGCATAAAATCGTTATTTTAAAACATTTTTTTTTCTCCCTTCTACAAAGGAATTTAGAGTTTTTTTAGTTAGGTAGTTACAACAACATTGGGACGTATTTATAATTCATACTGACTAATTCGCTTCCTTTCACTGGATATATTTATAGAGTGGTAGACAGATAGTTCTAGCTCTATGGGATATGGGCCTCTAATCTAATCGTGAATTTCCACTTCACATGCTTGCAAAGGCATGCCTAACATGAAATGAATTGCTTCACAACTGCTTGTAGGCATCTTGCATCAAGGTAGGCATTCCTTTATTTAAATTAGCCAAGGGTAACTTACATGGGTATCCCTTATTGTTTGTTATAAATACAAATACCTCTCTTGGTTCAAATATTACATTTACCTTTCTTGTTTAAATTTTACACTTGCCTTTTCTTATGTTTAAATATATTAAACACTATATCACCTTTAAACAAAGCACCCCCGAGGCATTTGACCACATCCCTAACTCTATCTGACAGTGGGGTTGATATTATATAAATGATAATCATATGGGCATAGTGATAGTCATATATCTAGGCCAAATAAATGATGTTGGGTCACAACCTACCTACTTTGTTACATATAGTTGTGTTTATGCTCATCACTATCCCCAATTATTTGTAATAACATGTTACTAATTTATGCTACAGCAGAGAAGACCGGGTTGCCATGTTCGACTCCATTATACAATATGACCAATTCAATTGAGGGCCTAATGAGCGACATAAATTTTGGGTCGGCCAAAGCCACTGTCATGAACTCGAGCAACCCCGATCCACCAGTCCCTCAACTAACAGCTTCGCCAAGCTTTCAACACTCTGATGCTATTACACCTTCAACTGGGATAATATAAGGCCAAGAACTACATTCAATCCTCACTCTTTTATCTCTCCTTCAGTAAAGATGACTGCATCAACTTTTTTTTAAGCAACTCCTCAGCCACCCATAAGTTTGCATGAATTATAGTCGGGAAAATGATTAATGCAATAAGGTGCCTATATGATGACAATGTGAGGAGAATAGTATGCGTGGGGATACTGCCCTTGGGATGCACACCACACATTCCATGGGAGGGGTATTTTAATACAATGGGCAGTGATGGTGAGGAAGATAACTGCCCAAATAGCTTTCTGTCATGTGCATCGAGCAACCTATGAGTTAATCCATTTCTGTATATATATAGGGTTATTTGAATTTGGTGTCCAGTTGTTTCAAAGTTTTGCATATATGCACTTTGGGTTCCATTTTCATTTTTTGTCTCTTTCAAAAGAAAGGTGTCGAAATAGAGTGATCATGGACCCAAAAGTGTAAATATGCAAAACTTTGAACACTAGATAAGTATATACATTACTAATGAACCCCAAGGCGCAAATGACCCACATACATTTAGATGTGCATCTGCATTTAAGTTCAGTTATGTGTGTGTGTTTGTCAATTTTAAAGATGGGAAATTTGAAAACGTTCCATTCATGTTTTATAGACATAGTGGAAATTTGGGATCCCTCATCCTATTTTACAAATTGAAAAAAATCTCATTTGAACACAAACTCCAAATATTGTTCTTTGTGGAGATGATCACATTGTTGACCCAACCGAACATGTGTTCATTTAAACAGGACATGGTGAAGATTACGAAGTGCAGCTTGCAGTAGGTTAGTGCTCGAGAAGTTGTATTCATTATGTTACACCTTCTCAGAGAGTTATTTTGGAGGAGCTACTTGGCAGGTATGTTAACACACACACACACACACTCTCTACAGAGTTACACCTTTCTAGAGAATATTTTTTAACTTTACCCTTCAGATAATTCGAATTTTGGACCTACTCCCCTACTTCAAAAAGCAGACGCCCCCCCCCCCCCCCCAAAGTCAGGCATTTGACACTTAAAACCCGAGGCACGGAGGGTAGGTGTGGGTGGGTAGGTAATGTCTAAATACATATTTTGGGCTTTTCACATGGAAATGGATGTTCATTACATGCCGAGGGGGTATGTTGTCTTAATGAATGTGTAGGGGTTATGCTCAAATACAAAAGCATTTCAGGGTTAAGTTAAAAAAACTTAAGCCAGTTTCGACTTCTCATGCTTGTTACTTTTCAATATATTTGCCTCATAATATTGTGTTGCCTTATGATTACTGAAATCCCAAAATTATTGATATTTTTATATTTAGCATCTTGAAAATGCCTTTTGATTATTCTACTGAGGAACAATTTCTTTATTCACTCATTGTCAAAGCTAAATTTGAGAAAAATCGGTACCAAAAGTATAAGAAGCAACCCAAGTCTTCTACACAGCATGTAGATTGGTTTTAATATTCACATTCCATTCCAGAGTGTTGTGATGCTCAAAACTTTTAAGGCAAAATATGTAGATATACCCTACACTATCTTCGTTTATATAGAGATTACAACGGCCCAGTTGTATCAGCAAGTGCTAAAGATCAATGTAACATGGATCATAAGAAAATCCAGGTGATCTTTGAAGGAGCCGTGAATTTGACTCCATCTGGTATGGATTATTTCTCTCAGATTGTGAATTATAGGTAAATTATAATTAGTGATGGTGAGGAAGATGAATGCCACTCTTGTTCTTCCTTCTCTTGATTATAAATCCTTTTGGATAGATCCAAGGCATTGTTTTCTCATTCCTAATGCTTTAGCTGATGTCAATTAAGTTTTAGATTTTGGTCTTGGTTTTTTTACACTTCTAATATTTTTATTATACTTTTGTAGTGAATTTAAAGATATTTTCGATTGGAAGTACTTTATTGATGTTTTGAAAGAAGATATTGAGATAGTTGAGGCCTTACCACCAGATTATGAAGCAATAAAGCCTCACTGTGCATCTAGCAGATGAACAAGCTTATGTTGCTGAAGTGTTAGGTATGGCTGCTGATCCCCCATACTGGAATTTTGAATTATGTTGTCTTATTAATAAAATATTATCCGTTTATGATATTTTAAGAAAAAAGTGTCAGGTCTTGATGCTTTAGGTGGCAATTTAAGTTGTCCACCGAAAGAACAACCCTTGATTGTTGAGAAGGAGGAAATGGTGGGTGAGACCTCTAGAAGTGATTTTGTATTCACATAACCATAATCTTTTAAGGAACAAACCCAAGTAATCAATGGAAATGAAGTTACAACAATCGCAAATCCTGAAGTGGAAGTTCAAACAAGTGGTATGGATGAAATAACATCTTGTTCAGAAGATATTCAGAATGTGAAGTGTGAATCAGTTCATGAACATACTAAAAAAGATTATGTTGTGACCACTGATTTGGGATCACCATATAAACAAGGTCATGTTTCCGAAAGAGGGTAATTTGAGCTTGTGAGCATTGAGGCGATACTGGATTTTAAATATGAAGTATCAGGAGATGATAATTTGGGTGAGAATCAGAGATCTTTAGGGAAAGATCAAAACTTGATGATTGAGAAGGTTGATGGGGGCTCTGAAAAAGACATGGAACACGAACAATTGGAATACTCAGGTGAACTAGTCGGTGACATTACAACAATGGATAATAGGGAGGGTCCCACTTTTTTGGACAACGGTAGGAGTTTGATCAAAGGTTTTCATTTCACGGAGGCTTGGCTTACTTTCGTATCCAGTTTCGTTAGTTTTAGCAATAAAGTATTTGTTTATATTTGTTCAAACATAAATGTAGTGAAGAGGTGAATACATTGAATAAAACGACGTTAGTTGTGCATCTTAAAGCTTCATAAAGCATAAGCACATTGTGAAATGCATTCTCGGTTAGATTGAAATCTATATTTGACATTTTTAAATTACAGAAATCTATTCATTATTATTTCTCTTTTACTATGGAAGTGTATTACATGTGGCGATAGTTTCTACGGTGCAAAGAGCTACTAATTGTGATGTTGGTTTTTATTTTACTTGTCTTACGAATCAATTTCACGGAATTGGCCAAAGGTTTTGGATTTGGGGAGGGCACTTGAAAAATATTTTTTTAAGATATGTACTAAGATTAGTAACATAATTTTACCGTTACTAATTTTGATCTTTCTGTTACTATCAGTAATAGAATTTTACCGTGAATAATTCTGAATTTTCCGTTACTATTAATAATGCTACTTTATCGTTATTAATTTTGAATTTTTCCGTTACTATTACTAACATAATTTTACCATTACGAATTCTTGTTTTTCTGTTACTATTAGTAACAGAATTTACCATTACTAATTCTAATTTTTTCCGTTACTATTAGTAACAAAATTTTACCGTTACTAGCTTCGTGCCCCACGCCTTTTTTCTAACAGAAAAATTGTGTTACTAATATATTTAGTAATGATAAAATTGTGTTACTGATGGCGTGTTTTGGTGTAGTGATCAATATTAGTAACACTTATATTAAATTACTAACAGTATTTTATTCTGATAAATAGTAATGGTAAAATATTGTTAGTAATATAAAAAATAGTCTATTACTAAAAGAGTGTTTTGGTGTAGTGCTTATATAATCCAAATATATTTCGAATTACACCATAGCAATTCATTTCAGCTTCAACGAGGATTTTATTTTTTATGCTCGCTCGAAAGAAAGTAAGAGCCTTATATGAAATGCTCGAGTTCTGTACATTAATACTTTCCTCGTACACCCTTGCGCCGAATACGTAACCATTCAATCGATATTTTTGTACTCTTGTGCCAAGAACAAGGGTCCAGTGTTTAGACAAACAAGCCTTGATGTCACATAACCCATCTTTATGAGCTGAGAATACAGATACAATAACTAGGTTAGTTGTAAAGTTTTATTGTAATGTAACGTTATATAACTGCCATTTTCTTTATAATTACCTCTTGTGACAACCACAACCTAAATTCACTGTCTGATTGTACCATTATTTTTTGTCTTTTATTATTCTCACAGGCTTCATATTTTCTTCATATTACAAAATTAATCATGTATAAAATAATCTAAAATAATGTAAAACTTAAAATAATTTAAACTTACTTTTTTCATTCTTCGACATCTTCATGTGTGTCAAATAGATAACGAGCTAATTATTCGTGTTGTAAACTCGTTAATTTCATTTGTTTTCCCATCACATGACCACTATCATCGACGAACTCATTAGTGTCATCAACTCTGGTCGAGTCAGGCATATATTCCCGAGTATAGATTGATGACTCCACAGTGATGTATTCCTCTACAATTGATCCTGTAATGTATCGCATATTCTTGACGTAATCTTTAAAAACTTTCATCAATCCTTCAAACGGATACATCCACCGATATCTAACTGGTCCATAAAGAAGTGCCTCGTTGCATAGGTGTACCAATAAGTGAACACTTATGTCAAAGAATGCTGGGGGAAAGTACTTCTCCAACGCACAAATCACTTCAGTCACGGCCAATTTTGCATCCACTATGTGTTCTCGATTGACTACCTTCTCATACAAAAGTGAGAAGCAGATACTAATTTGCATAATAGCTCTCCATAAATCCTTGTGCCTAGAGAAACAGTTCTTAAACAATAGAGGAACCAATTGCATGATTATATGCCAATCGTGGGACTTACACTTATGTAAACCATGAGTAGCATAATTCACAATCCTTTGCAAGTTGGATGAAAAATTAGACGGACCCTTCAAATTATATATTGTGTCTAAAAGCACCTTCCTTTCCCCACTCGTCAAAGTAAACACACCAGGGGAAATTATTGTCCTTCCCCTACTATCTTCTTTAAACCATAGTTGTGGCTTAAGTTTCAATGATTTAAGGTCTTTTCATGCATTTTCTCCATCCTTCGAATGACTCTCCCAAAGGCAAGTGCCCACAATATGTTCAGCGAGGTTCTCCTCTACATGCATCACATACAATACATGACGCACCGAGTTATTCTTCCAATAAGGCAACTCAAATAAAATTGACCTCCTAAACCATGCCTTTCTTGTCTCAGTTTTATTCCCAGTTGGGGTCATCTTATGCTTGACATTCTTAAATTTGAGATTCTTACCAAGCATATTAGGGTCACATTCAGAAGATTTACTATCAATTTCTGAACCTGAAAGTTGTCTCGACGGTAGCCTATGTTCAACCCCGCCCGATAAAAAATTGGAACCTTTCTCAAATCTGAAACTATGAGCCAGGGGTAAGAACCTCCTATGGAAATGCTATTCATTTTTTAAGCTAGCGGATAGACGAAGAGATTCAGTCTCCTCTCCACAAATAGGACACCCCAAATAACCATGTACTATACAACCGGATAATGTCCCATAAGTTGAAAAATCATGAATTGCCCACATCAACATAGCTTTCGCGTAAACTCTTTTTTTCTTAAAGAGTTAAATGCTTACGCACCCTCTTCCCATGACTCATTTAATTATTCTATCAAAGGATCCATGTCGACATCGATGTCATCACTTGGTGCCTTTGGCCCATGTATCAATAAAGACAACATCGAAAATTCAGGTCTCATACACTGTGAAGGAGGGAGGTTGAGTGGGATTAGGATCACTGGCCATACACTCTGATTGGTGCTTAAAATTCTAAATGGATTGAAACCATCTATTGATATAGCCAAATGAATGTTGCCCTGTTCTCGAGAAAAATCGGGATAGTCATAATTCATCCTCCTCCAAGCTGTAGAATCAATAGGACGACGCATAAGATTACCCCCTACTTCTGCCCTAGCATGCCAAGTCATTACCTCCGCTATCCGTGGTACTGTGAAAAACCACTTTAATCTAGGTCCAACAGGAAAATATTTTAACACTTTTTGAGGCACTTTTGAGCTTGTGCCTTCCTTGCCAATAGATTGGACATATATTGGTTCATCACATGCTGGACAAAGATTGAGATTTTTATACTCCTTTTGGTTTAGTATGCAGTCATACACATAATCATGAATCGATTTATACTTCGTTACCAAACCTTTCAAACTATTCTTCATAATAGGATAGCTATTTGGAAGCATATTTTCCTTGGGTAGTAAGTCCTTCACCTAATTCAGAATTCTTGTCACGCCACTGCCAGACAAATCGTACTACATCTTCAAACTGTGAAAACCAACCATGGTATGTAAAGTTGTTTGATCTTTCTCTCAGCTAGAGTATAATGGTTGGGTTGGCTTAAATTTTAAACTTCGGTAGTCATCATCAAGGTTTATCGTGATATTTTCACGAGCACTTGAACCTTGTACATCATCAGTAACCTCATTTTCCTCCACTTTATAAACTCCGTACGCATCATCAACTAAATCCTCTAACATATTATGATCAACGTCGCCCCCTTCTACACCTATCCTACTCGTTGAAGGTTGTTGTGAAGGTTTTTCGGGGACAAAAGGAACTTTCAATTCATCGTGAAAACTCCAAAATCGATAAATATCTTGCATACCCCATCTTAACAAATGTAGTTCAATTATTTTCCGCTCAAACACCTTACCATTCTTACACCTAGCACGCGGACACTAAAACTCTTCATCATTATGACATCTCTTTGCGTATTTCACAAATTCATTAGCACCTCTACGAAACACATCCTCCATTCTACTTGTCTCACCCATCCACGCTTTGTATTTAGGATATCCCATCACAGCTACCACAACTAATCACCTATTAAAGGTAAGAAGCATTTATTCATGTATTAGTATAAACAAAACTTAGATTTATAGTATGTTTCATTTAATTATGTCTTATTTATATTCGATTTTGAAATTTCTAGTTCAAATTCAATTTATAATAGAAATTCCTATTTCCCCCCATCTCCTATAAAGGGTGAGTGGTCCTATCCCATTCAAGACCGCATATTTCTGTAATATACTTAATTTCTCATGCACATTGTTACGATTTGAAAAAAATTCGGCAGCATATCCCCGTAGTTCTCCAAGTACACGACGTAGATTGGCAAGTGTGAGTGTTATTTCAATTGATCAATTGAAATAATAGTTACACTTGTCAATCTAGTATGTACCCAGAGAACATTAGGATACAACTATATAACTTCCTCCAAAAGTAACAACTTTAAGTCACTAAGAATATTATTATACAAAAATTACGCAATCCCAAACTGTCCAAACCGGACAATTTGAGAGATCTCATTAGAGGGGTAATGACTCTTAAACGGGTGTAAGGGATATTGAATGCATACACATAAGAACTAGAAGGCTAATATCTATGCACACTATATGTAATTTCAAGTATGTTTCATTTAATTATCATACTATATATATATTGTTCGCGATACAACGTAATTTTAAAAAAAGGTTGAAAAATCCCACCCCCATATGGACAATAATTCTGTGGTCATGCCACTTCTAAAATTAACCAACCGAACATCGATCCATTATATTCCAACCACTAGCAACAACAAATGATATTATTATTGGAGTGTTTACTCCATACTCAGTTTATTTCATTACGTTGGTTATTCATATGAGATTTTTTATGCGATTGATGAATGATGATTTAATTACTTAGATAATTGTAAATTTAATTAATAAAATTTGGCACCTCTGTATTTTAAATATTAGATGGCTAGTAAGTAACTAAATATTTTTTACAATGATGCTAAGATTGAACTAACTTGATATTCTGTATTAATTTAATAAAGGAGTAGCTACCCGGTATTTAATTAGTAGGGGTGTCAGAACTAAATTTATTGTTAAAAAGCACAGTTAATTCAAAGTGAACTGACGCGACTTTAAAAGTGTTTCTAGTGCGTGATTTTATTAACTCAAGTGTAAGTCATTCGCTCAAGCATAAATTCGCTAAAACCGGATGTCGAACACATGGAATAGGACGAATGATTGTGACGACGAATAGGAAGACCGATTTACCCTTCTAATGACTTCGATAAAGAAGAGAAAGATGATGCATTGTGACTTTACCTATGAACTAATGCAATTTGAACTAAAGTGATAACTAACTACGTATGTAAGAAGAACTAAATTAAACTTTAAATATATTAAAGAAAATAGAGTTAGGATACATTTACCCGAATTGTTGGCAATTATATAGAATATAAAAGCTTCAAAATTTTAATTCTACATTCCAAGAGGCATCAAATACTCTCTAAGCATTCAATATATGAGGAATTTACTACGCACAATATCAAATCAAAGATTGTATTCGATGAGGATGAAAAATTATCAAAAAGTCAATTGCACCCTTAAATATTCTGATTACCTAGGGAAACGTTATTAAAAGACCTACAATTTTTATGTTGAGAAATTTCAAGCCTTTGAATGAAGAATTACTTTTTTATTCACTTTAAATCCATATGTATTACCTAGGTTGGGATTATGCACCCCAAACCTTTAGAAACCTACCCTGACATGGTGTAACTACAACTAAACAGGATAAGTATGTTGCATGAAATCATTCTTACGTAAAAACTGTAATCAAACACGTGAAAGAGATTCTAGCTAGGAAATAGTGAATCATAAACCAAAAAGATGAGAGAAATTGAAAGAAATAATGAAATTATACTTGTATTGATGAAAAACCCTTGAATTCAATGTAAAAGATGAATAATTGTTGAAGAATATTGATCCTAAGGTTCTTGCCGTCAAGATCCTCTAAAAAAACTATGTAAAAGCTAACTAAAAACTAAGTCTAATAATCAGCCTTAAGGTTACATTCATGTTTTTGGAAGAGTCCTATACGTATCCAACTCCTACAACCAATCATAAAAGAAACAAAAATTCCCGCCTCAGACCCCCCGAACCGGTTATGGGTTACATGCGAACCCGTTTGCCCCCAAACTGGTTTGGAGGTTGGTTCGATTTTTCCTACTGGTTTGTGCTCTTCTTTTATTCTTTTAGACTTAGATTTTTCTCTTGTTTTTCTTCTCAATATTCAAAATGGCATAACTCTTTCATCAAAGATCTGATTGGGTGTTGTTTTTTCCAATATTCTTGTGACTTCATTGGCTTCGAATTTTCAGTTCGCCCTGCTTCCGGACGAAGGCTGCAAAATTACCCAAATGCCCTTCAACTCTCTTTTTCTTGGTTTCTTTCCTTGTTTCGAGTTCTCTTTCGTACTAACTTGAATGAAATACCTGTAAGACACATTAGAGATACCCAAAATATGAAACAATTGACAAGTAGAGTTAGTATCATGAATATGCGATAAAACTAAGTCAATTACGATGCAAGGGATAATAAAAGTATTGAAATTAAAGGGATAAATATGAAATATTTATGCCTAATCAAATCCCCCTCCCCCCAACTTAGAACTTTGCACATTCTGAGCAATGTAAAAGAAAGAGAGTAAGAGCTAAGGACCCTTAAAAAACTTTATTGGGATAGAATACCTTTTTTCGCGGGTAAGCGATTGCATTTAGTGTACACAACAAGTCGTTAAACCCCTAGGTTACCATAGTAGGACGAGTAGTGTCTCGTGAGGGTTTGCAGTGAATAAACCAACAAAATTCATTTTTTAACTGATTCAACAAAAAGATAAAAAAACCTAAAAATTGTATAATTTAAACTTTTCTAAAAATAGTCACCGTAAATTTATATTCGAAAGTCTCAATTTGAAGTGTGTGTGTGTGAGAAGCCGAAAATTAAACCGCTAACTTACACCGATTGATCATTACGTTACTTTTTCGAAACTTCATTTTGATTCAATTTCTCATAGATGCTCTCACAGACAAATCACTTGGAATGTGGCTAATTCTCTCAGTATACGTGATATAAAGATTAAATGGAATGGAAGACAAATTCACTCACATAATTAGAAAGATGGAATTTTTATGGTGAAAAGATCTCTTCATCAAAATACGGTCATTGAAAACGGGAAACATCGCCTCTTATTCACACCAATTAATCTCTCTTATTATCTTTTCATGTTTTAGCTCTCCACGCGGTAATTAATTTTGTTACTCGGACTCGGTTAGGACTTTCTCGGGTTATAAGGTGTATTGGGTAAAAATGGGAGTGGTTAAGAAGCTTGGAGTTGGAAAAATTTCTTACGATGTCCGTTAGTGCTTTTCGGGAATTTGCTCATTTTTCTCTTTCTTTTTCCATTCTTTTCTATTTTTCTCATTTTTCTTTTCTTGCTATTTTTTAGCATTATTTTTTTTCTTGCCCTTTTTTATTCACTTTTCGGACGTAATTGATGAATGTTCAGTTTTCTCAATTCCGGGTGACGCGACCACAAATGTCTTCTAGTGTGCGTGATATCTAGGCTCAAGTGCAAGCATGTCTCTTAAGTAATAATCCCGATAAGATGGGGTATTGATCCTCTGGGAAATAGGATGTAAAGACGTGATGACGTTGGAAAGACAGAGAACCCTAGCTTGACCCTAAAAAAAAAATGAAAAGATGCTTTGAATGGGAGATTTACTACAACTAACTGCGTATTTAAATTAAGGGCTGACTATGCTAAGTATCAATGAAGTGAAAATGAGATAATTAGCTTAAGAGGGATGGAAAGTGACTATAAACTTAACTGCAAACGAGAACAATAGGTCAGGTTGCAATCCCCCTCACCCTAGTAATTCACCCTGTAAGATACTAGATTTCGGCATTAGAATTTACAAGGAACCCGATCTTTATTAATCCTAAGCATTCTGTATATGATGGCTCGTAGCCCACATCATACGAAATCAAAGTTAAGAATAAAGGAGTGTCGCATTAACTACACGCGCATCGCACTCTTACTCATCTCGGTTACCTTGAACAAATGAGATCAAAAGTCCTACGACCGTTGTGATAGTCACGTAACACGATTCCTTTAAAATTCAATTCAAAAATCTATTTCCAATTATGAAAAATTACATCGAGTGGGGTTCATGCATCCCAACCCTTAAAAGATTAGCCAGACATGATTAAATGGAGAAAAAACATCAATTCTAGAATAAAAAGAAATCATGATTGGCAAGAACAATTTTGAATTTGAGATAGAACTAAGAATTGAGAATTAACTAAGGAAGGGAGAGGTTAAGTTAAATGAAATGAAATTACTTACATTCACTAAATCTGGAAATCAAATCCGAATCCTCCAATAAAGCTTCAAAACTAGGGTTTTTAATCAGGTGAGAAAGCTTTCACTCTCTAAAAACTAAAACTAAAACTAAAAAATTGTTAAAGTTCGGACCCCCTAGTCTAACAATAACTAGAAGTTAAATACATCACGAAAGATCTGGAGTTGTAGCTGAATCCAACTCTAAAATCGGAGCAGAAAATCAGGATCTATCTTCGACGGACCAATTCGTCGGGTGAGCTCGGTTCAATCATGTTCTGAATCCGAATCGGTCCTTTTTTGTTGAAAATAGGATCGGTTCGTTATGTAAAATTTTCCAGTATGATGATAGGAATCTGGATCGGTACTATTTTGTGGGAAATAGGATCGGTCCGCTATGTGATTTTGGCCAGTGAGTTTTAAGGGTCTGATCGGTCCATTTTTGTTCTAAATAGGATCGATCCGTGTTGTCAAAATCAATCTCTCTTCAATTTCTCTTCATTATCTCTCATGTTTAGAACCTCATAACTTCTACTCTGGAACTCAGAATTGGACGCCGTTTTTTCCTACGCGCTTGCGGACTCGAGGTCTTCAATTTTCATTTTAGGTTCTCGTCCAGATTCCTTATAGAAATTATGCTTTTTTCCTTTTGACTTTTTTTCCTTAATTCATTCTTCTGCTTTGGCTTTTTCCTCTCTTTACTTAGCAATAAATACCTGCAAATATCATGAAAAAGGCACAAAACTCGAGATACTATGCAGAAAGATCAGTAGCATATATATGAGATAAATCAAGATGAATTACCTTATTTGAGGCAATAAAAATCCCTAAATTAAGGGGATAAATTTGAAAGAATTTATGACTAATCAAACCCCCTAACATAGAACTTTTCACATCCCAAGCAATGTAAAAGAATCCAACTAATGCTCAAATCTCGAGATTCATTTTATTAGGATAGAGTACCACTTTTGTGGACAAGCGATTGCATTTAGCGTATGCAACAAGCCTTTAAACCCCTAGGTTACCCTAGTAGAACGAGTTGTGTCTCATGAGAGTTTACAATGAATATACCCACGAAATTCGACTCAAAGCAAATTCAAAATAATAAAAAATTATACAATTTAAATTTTTTAGAAAATAGTCACCACCAATTCATATTCAAGAGTCTCAAATCATAGTGTGTGTGTGCGAAACCAAAAATTTAACCGCAGATTTCCACTGATTGATCATTACTTTAGTTTTCTGAAACTTAATGTTAATTCAAATGCTCACGGAATACTTTTACAAATGAATCACTCGAAAATGTGGCTATTTTCTCCCGGTGTGCGTGTTGGCAGGATTAAATGCATTGGAACACAAATTTATGCACACAAAATTGAAAGACGGAAATTTATTGTGAAATGATCTCATCACCGGAGTACGGTTATGAGGAAACGAAAACATCGCCTTTAATTCACACCATTTAATCTGGTATATTATCTTTTGTGCCTTAACTCTCCACGCGGTAAGCAGTTTCGCAATTTGGACTCAGTTAGGACTTTTCAAGTTTAAGGTGTATTGAGTGATATGGAAATGGTTGGGAACTCTAGAATTGGGAAATACTCTTATGATGTCCGTTAGTACTTTTTTGGGCATTTGCTCAATTTTCTCTTATTTTTATATATTTTTTCTTCTATTTTTCACATTTTTCTTTTCTTGCTATTTTTGTTGAGCATTTTCTATTTTTCTTGCCCCATTTTATCGGACCATTGGGACTAAAATTTTCTAGATTTTCAATTTTCTCAATTTCGGACCAAATTTGATGTTTTTTGGGCTACAAACGAAAGGGAAAAGATTTATTCGGCTCAGATTTGGTAGCAAAAGGATAATTTTTCATGACTTTTTCTGGCCAATAGTTTTAGGTGACAAACGAGGGCCTACTTCATTGCCCAAATTACTAATTGTGTTATCATATGCGTCTCGAGATTAATTAAGTTTAGAGATAATTTAGTGCGTACTTCGAGACAAAACATCACATGTTTCCCGTTACCAATCAAACAAGGGAATAGAGATCTTCAACGACTTATTTAAACGCTAAAATGAACTTTGAGTTAAACATTAACTTGGATTGATTTAAATTCTCACAAAAATAGATAGGCTCAAAATCTCGCCGGATTGGTTAATCTCCACACTTATTCGTAAAGTCGTCAATTTTCTTTCAATTTTCAACTTTGGTCAATTTCGGCTTTGTGTAATTTATTTTTACAATTTGAGACTTTAAACATAATTTTAATAATATTTTTGAAAAATTTAAATTCCAATTTTTATATATTTTAAAGAAAAATATTTTTGGTTTTTCGAATTTTTTTTGGTGCATTTGGACTTGTGAAATTTAAAAAAAAATGTGTGCGTACCCCCCTAACTTAGTCTTTTGCATCGTCCTGAGGCAAAAAGTACTAAAAACTGAATTAAAAAGAGTTTAGCAACTAATGAACAAAGTACACAAATGCAATAAGGTAAAATAAGCACAAAGCACGCGAGATAATCACTCCAATTTCCATTAAAATATGATAAAGGTTACAAAACTGTGGAAAATGGAAGGAAAATAGGTCCAAAACATTCGAAAATTATGAAACTAAAATGGGGGCTGGTTTGAGGTCCTGTGGGCGTTGGGGTCATAGGGATCATAACAGTAAGACGGGGGAGGGGCATTGAAAGAAATTTCAAACATTTGAGCTTGAAGACGGTGCATCATGCTCGTATCGCGTTGATATGTGCGTTGATCCTCCTCCTTATGAGCATCGTAGCGAGCTATGGACCCTGAAAGCTATGTTTCAAGCACCGAGATGCGCACATCAAGGTTTCCACCTGGAAGTTCAAAATTCGAATCCTCCTCTTCCACATACTCGGGCTCTTCTCCCTCGGCCATACTCACGTCATCAGCTGCCACGTCATCTGTCGAGGATTCGTCGCTTGACTCTTCCTCATCATTTTTATCACTATCAGCGGTTGCCTGCCTATCTTGGTAAATTGCCCTTTGCGTCGCGCTCTTGGTGAGGGTGACCTGTCCAAAAATGATTTGGAAGGCGAGTAAACCCATTGGCCGGCTGAATATCGGCATCGACGAGAATGGACGAGATGAGTCGGGCATAAGGGAGCGGGGTAGCGCCTTTCTCATCCATGGCTGCGTGAAAAATGTCTTTCTACATTTTGCGGGGCAAATGGATAGTGGAGTTTAGGTAATAGAGGTGGTAGACAAGGGTTGCTTGTCGAGGACGCATGACGAAATCATTTAAAACTTGGAGACTATTGGCGCAAATGATTTGGAAGGTAATGCGCGCTTTGTCGTCCATTTGACCGATGGGAAAAGGTGCTCGGAGCCACTATGGGCCAGGAGTGATACGGGAAATGAAGAGATCTTTATCTAGGGGAGGGATGTTGTTGGGGTATTGATATGGGTATGGTTAAGGGACATCCTTCTTCGTCAACTTGCGCATGAGGATATCGAGAGAGAAAGGTACGAGGGTTTGATCATCATACGCCTTGGCTTGAAAATTATCAGTGCGCATGAGGGAGCCATAGAAAGAGCGAACTTCATTTGCCAAAATGACACCAAATGGTCCATTAAAGAAGTGGCACCCCCTTTGCGATGAAGATGTTGGTGAAGTTTGCGGGCATCTTGTTCCAAAGAACCTGCCTCTCAATGTGCAGCTTGCGGGCGTGACTAAAGAAGCGTCGACACCAACATTGCTCCTCATAGGAACGGAATGGGGGCGGCCTATTTTTGGCAATGACCGTTGAGTTGTATCTTTCTGGGGGATGGTTGGTTGGCCATGAAGGGGTATGGTGTTGGAAATAGAGGTGGGAATAGAGTGTGGGTAATGGAAAAATGTGGTGAAAAAGGAGTGGAATAGTGTGTATTTATAGGTGGGGGAAGGGGAGGGGTTGGGTTTTGGAGGGAATGGATTGGGAGAGAAAGGGGTTGTTTTTGGGAGGGAAAATTGTTTGGAAAGTGGTAAGAGATAAAATGAACGTAGGTGAATGTATTGGGGGGTTGAATCTAGGGAGTTGTAGAGATGAAGGTTTCAGACCAGTCCGGGTGCCCAGGGGAGGATCAGTTCAGATCCTTTATTTTATTTTTTTAAATTTCCACCTTACGGACCCATCCGCGTGCCCAGGGGAGAATCGATCCGGATTCCCAAAATCTCCAGAAGTCCCCTAAAATGTAAAAATGCTCTCCTCTCTCAACTAGAGGGTTTCCTCACTCATTTTTCTTTATGAGTACACCTAAAACCTTCCACCAACTCCAATTCTATTACGGACGAAATTTATGCTTAGTGCTTACCTCTAACTGTACAATACTCGAACCTACGGACTCTAACGACCCTAACTAAATCACAGCTATTATAAACAAGATATCACCCCATACATGTCGGGGGTGCGACGACCTCTCAAGTATAGCTCATTCTACCCCGTAAACGGGGTCCGATAACCAAATGGTGTAGACATCTTCTACGCACGCCTCCAAATATAGCTTCAGGTGTTGACCATTGACTTTGAACGTATTTCCCCCTGTTTATCTTCTAATTCCACTGCTCCATGGGGGAATACACTCTTCACAAGGAATGGGCCAATTCACTGAGACGATAACTTACCCGGAAATAGATGAAGCTGAGAGTTATAGAGGAGCACTTTTTGCCCGAGAAGAAACTCCTTGTGTCGAATAATTTTGTCGTGTGCAAGTTTCATCCTTTCTTTGGATATCTTAGCTTTTTTATACGATCCATTGCGTATCTCCTCTAACTCATTTAACTGAAGCTTGCAAGCTTCACCGGCTTTATCCATGTCATAATTTACCCTCTTAATGGCCCAATAAGCTTTATGTTCTAGCTCAACGGGAAGATGGAAAGGATTTCCATACACAAAGTGGAACGGGGACATTCCGAGCGGATTTTTATATGAGGTATGGTAGGCCCATAGCGAATCCTTCAATCGAATGGACCAATCTTTTCGGTTGGGGTCGACGGTCTTCTCTAGGATGTTCTTGATTTCCCAATTCGCCAACTCGGCCTGCCCATTCGTTTATGGGGAATAGGTCATTCCAACCTTGTGACCATACTTTCTCATGAGCTTATCGAATTGCCTGTTACAAAAATGCGTGCCATTATCACTAATTATCACTTTCGGAGCACCGAAGAGAGAAAGTATGTGTTCCTACATGAAACGTATCACCACTTTATTGTCATTTGTCTTGGTAGCTATAGCTTCCACCCATTTTTTGAAACATACTCTACCGCAACAAGGATGTATAGGTATCCAAAATATGGGGGAAAAGGGCCCATGAAGTCAATACCCCAGCACTCAAAGATCTCAATAATGAGTATCGGGGATAATGGCATCATGTCTCGTCGGGTAATCACCCCCATCCGTTGGCATCTATCGCATGATTTACTATAATTTCTCACATCTCAGAATATAGTGGGCCAGTAGAAACTTCTTTGGAGAATTTTAGAGACTGTCTTTTTCGTCTAAAAATGGCCTACACATGCTTCCGAATGACAGAATTGGATGACTTCAGGTATTTCGTCAACCGGTATGCACCTTCGGATGATTTGGTCTGCGCAATATTTAAAAAGGAATGGATTATCATAGAAAAACATGCATGAGCAAGTAATGAACCTCTTCTTATCTTACGGTGTCCACTCGGGAGGGACGACTCCCGTGATAAGATAATTGACAATATCTACAAACTAGGGCAAAAAGGAGGTGGCAAAGAGTTGTTCATTCGGGAAATACTCATCTATGGGTATAGGATCTCTAGGTACGTCGGACGAAAGCCATGATAGATGATCGACGACGACATTTTCTACCATTTTTTGTCTCTAATGGAGAGATTAAAATCTTATAGGAGTAGGATCCACGTTATGAGGCGTGGCTTTACTTCTTTCTTTGTAAGGAGGTATTTTAAAGTAGCGTGGTTAGTGAAACATGTAATGGGTGAATCGATGAGGTAGGACCAAAATTTATCTAGAGCAAATACCATCGTTAGCAATTCCTTCTCCGTAGTGGAGTAATTGAGTTATGGTCCGATTAAAGTTCGGCTAGCTTAGTAGATACCATGAGCCTTTTTGTCTTTGTTTTGGCCTAAAACAACCTCTATCGCAAAATCGCTTGCATCACACATGAGCTCGAATGGTAAGGACCAATCTGGGGCTTGCATGTTGGAAGCGAAAACAAGCATGCTTTTCAATTTTTCCAAAGCACTTTGGCATGCTTCATTCAACTCAAATGGGGTATCCTTCATAAGAAGGTTGCTTAAGGGTCCAGTGATGGTGCTCAAGTCCTTAATTATCCTTCTATAAAATCCCACGTTGCCCAAGAAAGAGCACACGTCTTTTAGCGATTTTGGTGGGGGTAGGTTAGCGATGACATCTATCGTAGCTCTATCAACTTCTATCCCTTAGGATGAGACAATATGGCCAAGAAATATTCCCTTAGTGACCATAAAATCGCATTTTTCCCAATTCAGCACTAATGTCCTCTCCACACACCGGGCAAGTACTTTCTCAAGATTTGCTAAACAAAGCTCGAAAGAGGTGCTGAAAATTCTAAAGTCGTCCATGAACACTTCAAGTCCGCTCTCAATTAAGTCGATGAAGAGACTTAACATGCACCATTGAAAGGACGCGGGTGCATTACACAAGCTGAATGGCATACATTTATAGGCAAATGTACCAAAAGGACAAGTGAAAGTCGTATATTCCTGTCCAAGTACATCTACCTCAATTTGGTTATATTCGAAATAACCATCTAGGAAGCAATAACAAGGGCGGCTCGCTACTCTCTCTAGAATATGATCAATAAATGGTAAGGGGAAATGGTCTTTCCTAGTTCCCGCATTGAGTTTCTGGTAATCACTACAAATGCGCCACCTAGTGGTGGTACGTTGGGGAACTAACTCTCCCTTAGCATTTTTAATCATTATCATGCCCGAATTCTTCGGGACAACTTGAATGGGGATCCCCCACTTTCTATCCGAGATTGGGTAGATAATCCCATCATCTCATAATTTATTGATTTCATCCCTTACTACCTCTTTCATAGTACGGTTCAACCTTCTTTTCATTTCCCTCGAGGGATTCACATTCTCCTAGAGGTGGATTTTGTGGGTAAATATCAAAGGACTTATCCCCTTCAAATCAGTGATGCACCAACCAAAAGCACTTTGGTACTTCCTCAAAATTTTCAGTAATTTACCCTCCTGCTCTTCGTTTAGGCTGTAGGAGACAACAACAAGAAATGTCTCATTCTCTCCTAGATAAGCATATTTAACATTGGAGGGTAGTTTCTTTAATTCGAGGTTAGGGAATTTTTCAGTAGAGGGAGCCATGCGTGATTACCTCGGTGGAATCTTCTCGAATCTAGAAACCTAACTCACATCTTTCATGTACTCGTTCGACACTCCCTTATCCAGAATATCCCTTAACTCCTCTACTTCATTTTCAAAGTCAGTGTATGCTCCCTCACTCTCGTTACTCGACACCAGGTAAGCTTCTAGCGCATCTCCAGAAAAGTTTTCCTCTATGTACTCTTTTAAGATCTCATCAACAAGGCTTACCGCGTGATGATCCTATTCTTACCCCACATGTTGGGCTATATTGAAGATGTTAGTCTCGAAAGTCATGTTCTCGAAAATGAGTTGCATCTGCCCATTTCGAGTATTAACACTACACAAATCTACCGAATTATCACAGTCATTGACCTTGACAACTTCATCTTGTCAAGGTCAATAACCGTGATAATTCTGGGCGAGACAACTTTTTTTTTCATGGTCATTGACCGTGACAAGTTTGTTAGAATTATCACGATCATGTCACGGTCCTTGACCGCGACAATATTTGTCAGGGTCAAGGATCGTGACAAGCCCATGACATTATTTAAAAAATTGTCACGTCATTGACCGTGATAATTCTGAGCAGAATTGAAAAAAATTCTACTTGGCAGTATGGCGACTGCCACGACCCAGCAGTATATTTGTACCTGTTATAGCAATGTTGTACCTGTTTAAACATCATATATCCAAATAAAATAGAGATAATGCAAATATACATTCAAAATAGAGAGATTATGCATCACCATATAATCCAAAAATAATTCAAATGTAATAATTTAAAAGAATTCAATTCAAACTTAAATCAATGTCACTAAATGTCTGGGGTATGGTTAACGCTGAGGAGGTGAGTAGGCCAAACGATATACGAATTAACACATCCACTAATATACGTCGTGCTGCATTGTTCGCACAACCATAATTGGGAGTTCTCCTTCTCGGGCATCACATGGGTGACGAGCACCCTGGACTCGATGTCTTAAAGGTCACGTCCATAAACTAGTGCACCCTGGATGATATTCGGGTCCCTCAAACCCCGCCCTATCCGCTGGCCAACAAATATGTCTAGTGTAAACACGCTCGGCCAACCAAATGTCGACATCGGTCTGTTGAAGGGAGACAAATAGGGAAATGGATCATCAAAGTCCGCACGTCTCGGCGATGAATCAGCG